>CM029793.1:7945009-9395009 GCA_017562165.1 Ectropis grisescens | reverse complement strand
ATTAGTAGAATAGATTTTCAATTTATGGTGATGTGTAACGAGAACTGGAAAGAGGACTATGGAAAAGTGGAAGATATAGAAAGACACATTATGAATACACACAAAGATACGAACCATAACACAACTTGTAATCAATAGTTACAATTCTTAAACATTTACCTATATATTATCTAAATACCTACCTGCAAAAAAGTTTGTAAGTTCGATGCCCCAAGACGTAATCTAGATAAATCGTAGACTATTTTCGTATTCCTACCTGTGCCTACGTTTCCTGCCTACTTTCGCCTGCCTAATATAATTAGCATTTCTGTAATTTCAATACACTTTCTATGTTTAGTCACACCAGTACAGTAATTATGTGACATTTTTCATAACGTATCATCTTGTGTACATAAATAATTCAAAACGAGAGTGACACAATACCTCTATTAATACATATATCAATATAACGCAATTTATACGTGAATGTATACTTAGCTTTTTATTATTCTAATATAGGTTCTATTACAACAAACTCATGGTCCTTTATGACTACACACTTGCCAACATTCTTTGCGTGACGTGGAGTTACCGTAATCTGGGGTTTTTATTTACTTTTAAATATCTCTAGTAAAAACACGCCTAACATCTCGATTGCTGCCATAGACTTACAAAACCCTTCGTATATACGGTTATATTTTTTTTTAAAATAAATTAGGTACAACATTAATGATTTCTATATTCATTTAAACACAGACAAACAGCTTCCAAACCAGTGTTTTATAGAAAACGGTTCACTAAGCCGCCACTCAGCGCTCCATCACCATAAAACACCCCATTACATACATCACCTTGCAAATTGAGTTAAATGAATATCAAAATCAAAAATGTGATACTTTCTACACAACTATCATAAATTACAGAATATTTATCAGTGTTATATTGTAGAAACAAGTACTTAAATATCGTATCATGCGTGTCCCTTCATCCTTCCATTTCGTCAGTTATCCGTGAACACATTGCTTGAAACTCCAAAAAACAAATCGGGAATAGCTCCATCATATAAACACGATAACTATCCAGTAATTAATGATAATAAGATAGTGAACTATCGTGATACCTTAAACTTAAAATTCTATTTGTTAAGATTAACAGCAAAATTCACAAAACCAATAAATGTTTAAAACACGAAATAACTTGGTTTTAATGATTCGTTAAATGGATTCGCCCTAAGATAATGTCGATGTATGCTGTACAAAGCAAATTCTAGTTTTGAATACGTCCGTATTTTTTAACTTACAAAACAATTAGAACCTTATCAGTGTCATTTACAAGCGACCCACCCTGGCTTCGCACGGGTACAATGCTTATATTAATTAGAGGAACTAACAAAAAATGTTATTGTGGATTATCCGTAATGATAGATATACATAATAATATATAATTGCAGACTTTTCTATAGACTTTTTTAGTATATACGATACTGAAGTACATCATTTAGTTCTATTTCGTTCAGCCAGCGTTTATTTATAAAATCACATTAAAAGCTTTAAAATTATTATTAGTGTTTCTCTACTATTTTTTGCACGTTTTACGAGTAGGTATATATAATTTAAACCTTACTCTTGAATTACTCTATCGATTAAAAAACCCGCATCAAATCCGTTGGTTAGTTTTAAAGATCTAAGAATACAGAAAGACAGTGGTTTTGTTTGTAATATGTAGTGATGGGCCATTTTTGGAACTATATTCTATAAATTTAAATTAAAGCCCTCACACGCATTTTTTGACATCAAAAAGGAGGAGGATTTTTGTAACTTATGTGACTTAAAGATGTTTTGTTTAATGATGACAAACTGGGATTCAAAGTGGCTTAAATTAAATGTAGACGTTCTTTTAAAGGTGCAGTTACTTCCGTGGATGGCCATCTGAAACAAAACAAACAATGGGTTAGTAAAGTAATATCTATCGTTTAAGGCCTAGTGTTTAATAAAAGTATTGCTAACAGACATAAAAAAATCCGACATAACAATCCAATTATGACTCAGAAGTGAAAAGTAAAATAAGAAATAACTATGTAAAACCATGGAATAAGTGTAATAAATAGAAATAAAACCATTATATAGGTATTATAAATTGAATATGGTTAACACAGCGACACGACAGTGACAGATACGGCTGAACGGCTGAAGGAGTGTAAGTACAGGGCCAATCATCATCATCATCATCATCAGCCTATCTTAGTCCAAATAGGCCAAAGCCCTATCCTCAGATTCAATCAGCTTCCGTATAATAATTTTAAAAAAATCAAAAGACAAGTGTGTACATTGGTGGGCCAAAATAAAAAAAATTGGCAGTCAGAAACTGTCTATAGAAGTGAAAACTTATAATTCAAAATTTGATAGCTTACTTTGGAAATTACGCGGGTGAATCCGAAGGGCGTGGCCATAAGCATGGCCATCTAGAAATGCTGACGCACTTTTAGAGGGCCAATGGGAAATGCTGATGTATTTCTAGATAGCCAATGACCATGGCCCCGAGTTTACCCGAATATTTATTATCATTCCCGATCGTGACGCTAGAATTCAATTCACAACCAACAAATATCTGTCTGTGGCACCAAAAGAAGTTTTCACTTCAAAAAACCTTTCAGTAACAATCTAAATCTATACTAATATATATAATATAATTCCGTCATTCTTGAGAGTACAACGTCAGAGGCGTGGAGCAAAAGTATAGTGGTGCTGTTCTTTAATAAGAGTGACAATACCCTCCTGAACTACAGGCACATTTCGCTGCTGAGCCATGTCTATAAGCTGTTTTCGAGAGTAGTAACAAATTGTCTCGCTCGTAGGCTTGACAACTTGCAACCTCCCGAACAACCCTGGTTCCGGAAAGGGTTTAGTACCGTAGACCACATCCACACGCTTCGGCAGATTATACAGAAGACGGAGGAGTATAATCGGCTGCTCTAACTAGCGTTTGTGGACTACGAGAAAGCCTTCGATTCAGTCGAATACTGGGCAGTGTTACGGTCGTTACAGCGGTGCCAAATCGGCTATAGGTATATCGAAGTGTTGAAGTGTTTATACAACAAAGCCACCATGACTATCCGTCTTCAGGACCAAAGCACAAATCCGATAAAAATGCAAAAAGGAGTGAGACAGGGAGACGTTATCTCTCCGAAACTGTTCACCTCTGCATTGGAGGATATCTTTAAGCTTTTAAACTGGAACGGATATGGTATCAACATTAATGGCGAATACATCACCCACCTTCGATTTGCCGACATTATGGCTGAATCGCTAGATGACCTTGGTACTCTTTTGTGTATTGTTAAATTCCATAATCCAATAAAAAATAGGTTTTCAGATAGAGAAGTAAATTGGTTAATATATCTGTGTGGCCGAATTGCGACCACTAGTTTATATAATTTGATCAGTATACCTACAGGTAGACGGCCATGAATAAATTAGGTATGACAATACGGTTATCAAACAACTAAAATAACAAGTTCTGGTTTAGCAAACCAGATAAATTGTTATATTTAGAATCATCACAGACAGAGAGGCGCTGGTTCTTATCACCTCTGATAAGAGCTTATTTTTACAACAACTTGCATCGAGGTCAATGTCACTTTGAGTCATGTTGATTATACGAATAATAATACCTACATAATAATTCCAAGAGAAAACATCTGGGAAATGAAAACTTCCAACAGAACTGAAGATCTTCAAAACATCAAAAAGAAGGTGTGTGTTATGTTAGAGATTCCTCGGAATTCCTCAAAATTGAATAAATAGGTGGTTTATCAAATCGTTATTTATGTGATACTTTGTAAGCTATTAAATTTGGAAGATATACATATATTAAATTGATATCTAAGTTAAAGTCAAAAGTCAAAAGGTACTCGTTAATTGTAGTTGTATATTAAGTGTTTGGTTGATAATTGTGGTGTTACCGGAAATATGTAATACATTGTAATGGTTACATGTAATTAATTATTAATTAGCTCAAAGTATTGTGCAAATAAATACTTCAACAAAAAAGTTGTTAAATCCATCGCCTATTCTGTCTATAAATTGGAAGAGCGGCGCCATGACTTTGGGAAGTGCGATTGATAATGGCTACATGGCTAGTATGAAGGTCGTCGTTGGGGTTCGTGGCTCGGGAACGTGATCCACCCTGGGCATTACACAACAACTTGTCTCGGTGGCATCTTGTTGTACTATGGCGAATCCCGGCCGGGGCTGGGAACTTCTACACGCGCTCCTCACCCCCTTAAGCACCTTCTACACCCACAGAAGTTGGGGAGAGGGACTGGAAGACTTGAGAAAGTTACTCGGCTAAAATATCAGCCAAATAAAATTCCTAATTCTTCCAGATGAAGGTCTTCCACGAGCACTCTGATTAGAAGTGGAAGGCAAGGGGCGGGATGCGGCCATAGAGGCGGAACCGCGGAATCCCTAACCGAGGTAATGAGGGCGGACCTCTCGCTGCCGACCGTCTTCATCGTGATGCTCGACAGTGTCGAACGTGTGAGTTAGAGGAGCGAGAGTTGGAGTTCTCTCGCTCCTTCACTGAGGCGGAGACGGGAGTGAACCTGGAGAGTCGCCACTTTGGAGTCGCATCCCGTCTTCACAGGATGGCATGGGGCGTCGGACTTTAAGACCGTCTGGCAACCCGCCTAGGGATAGGCCTTTGAGAAGGTGACCGGCGCTTCACCTCCTCGTATTGGTCAACTTTTAAGACCTCGAAAAGAGCATCGACGACTTTTTTTGTGGGGAAATCCCACGACGATGACAGACATGGTGCCCCTACCTAGTAAAACCCCACAGATTTCTCCTGCATAGCCAGGGGTCAGGGTCCCAGGGTAATTTTTCGCACTCCTGTCAACGATCCTGTCCCTCTTGCCACTGCCCTAGCCGCCTCACGTGGTGCGTCAGTACAATAACCCTGTGTAACATAATAACATGTAAAATAAATATGTTTAAGTAATAACATGACAATGATATATCTCGTAATTTTTCGTAGTTCAGTAGCACTTTAGTTTCGATTCTCTCCACAACAGTGAACACTATTCATGATTTTTTGATAATAGAGCTTTTGATTGTTTCCGTCTTATACGATGATGCATTAATTGCAAGCTAAGTGCACATGCACTGAATCGATAAGCCGCTTTTAAATGTCAAAACAAGAAATGTTTATATTTTAATGTACGAGTATCTACGTTAAAACCGTTTTTTCCAAACATACACTCAAGCTTTATGTGAGATAAAAACCCGGCAAATATTTAAGGAAAGTCAAATCGACATAGAAATTCAAGACATTTGTGACTTTAAATGAAATTGGTGACCCATATTTTTTTTATAAATAAATATTGGTGGGCATTTTACACACAATTGATGTCAGGCAGATTTTGAACTAAAATTAAGCGACGCTAAGTTTATTACAATCTCAGCTTACTGAACTTTGGCAAGGAAGGAAACAAGTAACTTATAAGAGCGGCACACGTAAAGGGCGCTGATCCGGAGCCCCTTGTTCGAATCCCACGCACACCACTGTCTTTTCGAAGTCATGCGTAATGGTGCTAACTTAAAAACGGTGAAAGAAAACATTGTGAGGAAACCTAGAAGTTCCTAAAACCTTTCTAGGTCATGGGTCACCCTCCACCACACCTGATTTCACCTGCGTGTCCCCTTCCCCTCTTCAATACGCAACTAGCATTGATACGTGGTTTATACTTGATACCGTGGTAACATCACATTTTCCAGTGACACATATTAGGACTGATGCAGCGGCTAATTCAGCTGAGTGTCTCAATTGGCGCAAATATGAAAACCATAAAAATAAAAAACTTAATAAAACAACTTCTATTGCGGCAAAAAATTATACAACTTGTCTTACATGGTATTACAATCTAAATTTCAAGCAATAAGGATGTCAACACTAATCACCAATTATTGTTTTCTAATTCAACATTTTGTATTCTAATCTAATTTAATTAATTTGTTCCATTGCACTTACAATTACAAACATAAATTTGTGTAAATATAGTTTATAGTAGTTACATATTTGAGCCATTTGGTGTTTACTTTGGCCCTATGGGGACCGTCACATTTTCAAAAGCTTTTCCGAGTTAAAACTTGATAATCTTGATTGTTTTTTAGACCTTCATTGGCCTATGGGTAACTATTTATTTATTTTTTATTTATTTATTTATGTCATAGCTACTTAACATACTCACAGTCAAGACAATACGTATGTTAAGCCAAAAATTTAGCAAAAAAAAAAAAGACATAGTTATTAAATTATTACTCAAGATGACTCAAGATCATTACTAACACTTACAGAATTATGTCAATATGTCATTATCAGAAACAAATATATTATATGTCAAAATTCTAAACATTATCATGTCATATTTTTAATCTTAATTTACCTTAGTATAGTCCTAACCCATTCAAAATAATCATAATACAATACCATCATAATTCGTAACATACTTCAAATAATACTGCCTTTCTAAATTCTGCAATCGAACAAGAGAATAAATCAATTATAATAAGACATGCCTAGTGAAGTATGCAGGGTAGTGTAATTCTCATTGTATTTTAGTTTTGTTAATACAGTGCAATCTTAATATAGCGAACCTCAGTTTAACGACAACTTTGATTTGACAAATTTTTGGTAATACCCTTGAATTGTTCCTTGAGTATAGAGTCAATGCAAAATATACCTTTAATTAGCGATTATTTTTACAAAAACCTCTTTGTAACGAATTTTTCAAATATAAAAAAAGTAAATACCTATCTCTAATTAACGAATGTTGTCAACCTAAAACCTTTATACCTATAACAGAGTATCTCTCTACTTAGTCTGTGTACTCGTATATAACATTCCAACCAATATATGACCTCTAATCCCATAGTATAATATGATGAATAAAACTATTTTTAACCTTTTTATAAAAAAATGTAGACTAACCTAACTTTAATCAACATAGAAAACCTCAGGTATTACAAATTGGTATAACGAATATTTACTTGTTCCCTTCCGATTTGTTATATTGAGACTGCACCAAAGAGTTTACATATACTACGTATAGAGTTAGAACGAAAGCCATCGAAAGCACGGGTCTGATCGCTCTTGTCTTGTTGCTCTTGTGGAAGTGCCAAACTTTTATCGCGGCTCATCACTCTGGTGCCATAGGTAATATACACGGCATATGCACATGCACGGTAAAAAGGAACAGAGCAGGAAAACCTGATCTATTTACTCATTCTTTAATCTAAGGACTGCACTGTATAATGTATATGCTAAAGCCTGCCCGTTAAAAAATATCAGTAAATACACACGCACGTACTTATTGTCCTAACATAACTAAAACCTACATAACCATTGTACATACCTAAAAGTGCGGTAGTATTATAGTAATATTGCAAAACGGCGGAGATTGGAGATTACCTCGTATGAGCCAGCTCGCAAATATTTCTATACACAGATTTTGTTTATCCTCTGAACCTTGAAACTCAGTGGAGCAAAGGTCGGTGGGTCAAACGGGAAACAGATTTAAAATCAAACCACTATCTGCAGATGGACAGTTGTCTTAAAATCCTACTAGTATTTTAATGTAAGTTTTTGTTGCTCAACGCCTTAACAAATTAGGTTGAAAATCGGAACACAATTAGATTTTATTCTGCAATTGTACATAGGCTATTTTTATTGAGGGAAAATTAGGGCAACGCGAATTACGCGGACAAAACATTTTGGGACCTCAATATCTATCCGTTTGTCAAATTATTTTTGGCTGTATCTTTTGACTATGGCAGTAAAAATTAACATACCTACTACGATCATTTACTACGATATTATGATACTATGATCGTTGACATTATGATACTAGGATAATTGATATTACTAGTATGATACGAGTACTATGTCCTATAATTGATGCATGATATAATTCATGCATGATAGTTGAAATTATGATACTATGATATTTGAAGTTATGTTCATATGATAGTTTTAAATTGTAATACTGTATAAATAAATTACTATTATACGAAGAAAAATGTCGGAATGTGTGTTGTTATGGCGACAGTGGTAGTAAAAGTCAGATACACAAAACAATTTTCAACATAAAACATATTATTAGTAGCCAAGTAGCCATCTTTAAGTTCGGGTGGGACTTTCTCTAACAAGTTAGTTTTTTGAGTGGAATTAATTTATTCTACTACAATTATTATTCCGGATGTTTGTGGATGGATGATGGATGTATGATTTGATGTTTGTTATTAGCCTTTCACGTGAAAGCCACGGAATGGATCTGTATGAAGTATGGCACAGATAATATAACTACTTATTATCGTGGAAAAAATACCAGAATACCAGAGATACGTAAAAATAAGAGTTTAAAACTCCGGGGTGTTACTAGTTTTTAAATAATTATTATCATTCTTTTAACATTCACTCTATGGAAAAAAATGTGCTGTAATAGCGGCCGGTTTTATGTAAATTTAAAATTGTATATCAATTATAATCAGTTGATCAATAACAGCTGTTACGACTCATACTAACTAATAATGTTTATTTTTTGTAAAAAATAATAATGCTTAATGTCCAATTACTATAGTTACATGATTGGAATAAAACGAAATATTTTCTCATTCTTCGCTTTATAATAAACTAATTTGCTTAAATAGAATCTTTAGTTTTAACACTAAGTAAGAAAATAAAATTGATCTATAGTTTTATAATATAAGTAAGTAGTCAATATTAAAAAAAACTTGTCAAATCAAACTGTTTACTTGCCAGAAACATGGTTGTGTAAGTACATACGTTAACAGTAGTGTACAGATGCAATTCAAGTTAACTTAATGTAGTACTCAATGTAAAGCTTTCATAGCCATTACTTTTGTTAAAAAAAATATTTACTTTATTATTTTGCTTCCATTATCATTGGATTGTGATAAATGCCTAATCAGTTTTTGTATACTTATGTAATGTAAATAATAATAGAGTAAAATATGTAATCTGTGAGTAAAATTCTTGAATAGGCAGCTTAGAGCGATGAATTACAAAGTTTTTTCGTCAAATTGTCACAGACAACCTAATATTTGCATGCCGTAAGGTTGATTATGGAGTTCTAAATGTAAACATTTAAGATCTTATTGTTACCCATTTTCGCAAATAAAGACATTTTATTTATTTTATTTATTTAAGTTCGGAAAGTTACGATCAAAGCACGTGTTTCTGAATTTATTTCTATAAAAGCGGATTAAAAGACTCACGCGCAGAGTAAATCGGCAGCTGATCGCACCTCACCACTTCAAATGTTCGCAAATTTGTGCAGGTGTTATAAAAATGTCTAAAAATATAAAGTTCGTTCATCCAAATTTAAGGTCGAACGCCCACTGGCGAATCTCTTAAACGCTACCCAATTACTCCTCAGTAACGAATGTTTAAAATCGACTATTTTGACAGTTTGTGTATAAATCCGTCGTCGAGTGTTTAGAATTAAGTTTGTTCGTTTGTTTATTGGTACGCAGGTGCATGTCTTGAACGTGTCTTGTAGAAGTTTCCTTGTAGAAAGTGTTTATTTATTCCCGGTACATAGTTTTGGATATGGCATAGAAAAGAAAATTCGGTAATGCAGGTCTTTTGCGATCGATTTTATTTTCAACAAATATGAAGAATTTTCAGAATAACAGATTTGAGTAATAAATGGGTTTAATTTTTTGTTTAAATTTGACATAGACATATGGCAACTAACAAAAATAAATACTGAGGCCATCTTTGGTGAAAATCATTCAAAAAAATAGAATATATTAGCTCTACATTGAAGTTAACAATCGGGAAGTGCTAGATTCTCCGCGGTAGGTCCGCGGTTATATAGAGAATTAGTAAATAGATCAGGGTTTTCCCACGGTTCTTTTGTACCAATCGTAATAAGGTGGCGTGTATATTGTATACAGAGTGATGTGCCGCAACAAAAGTATGACACTTCCACTAGAGCGACAAGACCAAAGCGATCAGACCCGTGCTTTCGGTGTAAAGCGTTTGTGCTAACTCTATATGTAGTATATGTAAACTCTTTGGCCTTAGAGCTCTCTCTTATACGATGCCAAGTCGTTCCTTGATCCCTACCGGTGACAGCTCATACCAAGGCCGTATCGTCTGTGGTGTTCTTCCGCTATTCGTCGCATACTTTTATATACGTCGCATAATTTTAGTAATCCTCGTTATGTGCGGTAAGATTAGTTTAGTACGACCCTGCGCAAGCCCAAAGCTCGGTTTTTTAAATTATTATTTTTTAAATAAGAATTGATATAACGAGCATGACATGTGCCTGATGGTAAGTAAGCAACATGCCTGCCACATAACAGCACAGTGACACGCAGCTATTGGAACATGAAGAGTCCAAATCATTACCTAGCACTGCACTGCACTCATCACCCAGAGATCTAAGATGTTGTATATTTAAGCTCTGTAATTTCTCTGGAAACATTGCCCTTCAAACCGGAACACAGTAATGTTTTCCCATTACTGTTTGGCGTTGGCAAAGGTGTGGTACTTCCCCAGGCAGACTCTGCTAGGAGTCCTATCACTACGGTAGGCAGTAGAGGCCACTCAAGACAACGTCCTTTTAAAATAAAATCTTGTTCAAAATGTAAAAACACCGACTATGAAATTTTCTGAACTGTGCGCGCACGGCAACGAGTAGGTTTTTTTAATTAGAAAGTAGCATAAACACACGCGTCATTTCCTAAGACCAACATCAGATATTTCATAAATCATCTGAAATTTTATCTAATACTAGATGTCCGCCCCGGCTTCGCCCGTGGTACATTATATAGCTCTCATCGGGACCCCGTACATATCCAGCGGTGAAAGAATGACTGAAATCGGTTCAGACATTCCTGAGAATATCGCTTTCAAACAAAAAACCTCTTTAGCTACCTGCTACGCCACCTATCGGAAATTGGTCGTACCAATTCAGATTTAGAAACAAAGATTAGCAAAGGTTCTTCAACTTTTTTCTTTTGGCTTACATTCGGTAATGTCAGAATGTCACCGTTGACATGACAACGATGAAATGACATTTAGCTGTCGTTTACGTTTTAAGTCACGTCACACGGGAACGCGGTCGAACGGGATATTCGTCGTTTGTCGTTTTTTGACGTCCCACGGGAACGTGATAAAAATTATCCTATGTCCTTTTCCTGGTCCTAAGTTACATCCTCACAAATTTTCAGCCAAATCGGTTCAGCCGTTCTTGAGTTATAAATGGTGTAACTAACACGACTTTCTTTTATATATATAGATTTGAAAATTTGAAATTATATGAAATGAAATGATTAATACTAAGTAAGTACATATGCCAACATTTTATGTACTCATTGCAGAGCCTTCTCTCGCAAAGAGAGATGGATTTTTCTTAATTTCCCAAACTAATGACACCAGAGGGTCTACCGCCTAATTAAAACTGTCTTAGTTTTGATATTTCTGTCTCTTTTCTTTTTGTTTGAATTGATAGAGATTTCGTTCGGCGGTAGAGGGGCTGTTGCTCATCGAAAGATAGTTTCTCTGGGCCTGTCTATTTCCACACCAGATCTTTGTTCGGCGGAAACCAACAACTCAGTGTACATCGAACCCACGCATTTACGTGTCGTAAGGCGGCAGTTTCCTTCGCTACTGCGTTTATGTTTAAATTTATTATACTTGATACGACAAATTACGATAAAATAATAAACATTAAAAATATTTCAAAATAAATAAACGGGTAACTCACGATTAAATGTAGTCAGTCAGTATGTGTACGTGGTTATTACAAATTACTTTAAAATGTGCATTAACCACGTTAGTAACATACTAAAATTACAAATATTGGTGGAAATCTCACACACAACACCATCTAACTCCAAATTTAGCAAAGCGATTACTATGGAAACCAGATATCTGATATGATACTTATATAGTTGTAAACACATACATATTATACATAGAAACAACCAGACACAGTACAAAAAAAAACATTAATTACATTGATATAATGAATATATAACTTATAAAATGTTGAGGAAGTTAATTGTTAATGAAATCTAGAAACAATCAAGATGTTCTAACCTACTACCAGTTGGAGGCGTTCCCAGCTTACCTACCCGCATTACCGAGCTGGGAATAAAATTTTAGATGAGGAGTTCTTACAAGAAAAATTTGTAGCTGCACCATTAAAACAGTCATAAAAAGTTTTTTTTTACTACAAATTTATTAAAATAATATCCGTTTTGTAACCGACTTCAAAATGGAAGACGTTTTTCAATTCAGCTTCAATATTTTTGAGCCTATGAATGGTATGTATACTTTTAAATAAATTTGGAAAGGAGAACATACCAAGAGTAGGTCGTGCGAAATTTCGCAAAAATGTGGGCGTGTACCTAAAAATATTTCCTTGTACAAAAATAAGTAAATTTGTTTGTTTATTTATTTCGAATGCATAGTTTCGGATTTGGCACAGAATTACAGAATTTAGATCGGAGATTCCGAGCGATCTCTTCAGTTATTTATTGCAGTGCGTAATTTTCGCGCGCGTGCGACATCCCAGGAAATACCTAGTGTACCATTAAATCTTTTTCGGATTCTTGAATTTAGCTGCGCAATTTACTTTTAAATTATCTACTGTAGTTATAATTAAGTGCTATTTTTGTTTTGTAGTATTATTGTGCATATTACTATTTGAAGTTACGGCTGGTCTAGTCGGGAGAATGGCGACTGCCAATCCGGAGCCCCTGGTTCAAATCCTCTCACGCCAGCGAGCAACACGGAAGGGAGTAGGTGTACACAGCGTTTCCCCTCTGTCAAAGTACAAGTCCGCGTGGACCATGGAGTTTGATAATATACTGTGGCGTGAGGGCGGGGCTAGATTTGTGAATGGTGCTTTTTATGTGAATTTTTATGTGTTAGTGATTTGGCTGTGTGAGTATGTATCTCACGCGCACCACTGTATTATCGAAGTCATGTGCGTAATAATAGTTGCTAACTTAAAATGGTGAAGGAAAACATCGTGAGAAACCCGACATGTACGTAAAATCTTTCGAGGTCCTGTGTCATTCGCCAACCCGCACTGAGCCAGCTTGGTCAATTATGGCCTGCTCATGAGTACCTACTTTTTACAATTCTTTACAGTGTAGAAGGTGTAGAGTATCGAGACGAATACAGGGTTCCGGATTGGCAGTCGCCGTCGGCGTGCGATTAGACCAACCGGAACTTCGTAAAAGAAACAATGAAATGATAATAATTAATTCCCAAAACTGTTTTTAAAATGCAAAAGTACGTTTTATGACTTAAATTCAATTCAATTCATTTCATTTATTCATACCATAAATTCATAAGAACACTTGGTAACGTCATTTACAAAAAGGCAAAGAATCTATGTAGATAATATGATAAAATAACAACGTCAAAAAGAATAAAGCAGCTGTAAAGGGGCCTAATCAATTACATGCAGCTGTAAATAGGCTTTGTCGAAGACAAAATAACAAATAATCAATACACACAGTACACAGATACTACATTAGTACAAACAATGTAACATCAAAAGTCTTAAAAATCTATTATTTTACCTTATTCCAAGATTCTAATTTCGACACATTTCTCTTCCATACGTTACTATCTTTAACAAAGTCGTCTATATTATAATATGCCTTGCTCAATAGGTAGCTTTTTATTTCATTTTTAAACTTGGTTTTATTGAGACCTTTCACTTGTACAGGGATTGCATTATAGAAGCGAATACCATTACATTTGAAAGAGTTATTTGTTTTCTGAAGTCTGCACTTAGGAAATACAATTTTGTGTTTATCATCGATATAATTAAAGAAACGAAGATGAGGTATGCCATAATCTAAAGACAACAAAACGTGGCGAAAATTTGTTTGAAAAATTTGAAAATTAAATTGTCAGCGAACGTACACAACTTCTTGTTGCGACTGAGACAAAATCAGGAGACGTCACCTGATTTTGCATCGCCATAGTAGAAGCGCGTTTGCCGCTTCTGCGTTTTTAAGAGTTCGATGGTGTTTATGGTGCGCTTTTGGATTCAGATCAGTTAATTTCTGTAGACGACTTCGAATTTTTCTTACATACATTATACATTCATAAATATACAATGAAGGGACTATTAATATGTTAATAGTTTTGAACATCTCCCGTACTGATTCTCTAGGTGACAAATTATATAGACCACAGATTGCTCTTTTTTGCAATAATTTTATAATAGGGTATTCTAGGGCCTATTAATACGAACTTGTTATTATTTAAGACTACATACGTGTATAGTAACACTTAACTGACTTTACACAATTATTGGAACCGCGAGCTAATCTTTCAATTCTTATGTATTTAACAAGGAATATTTCCAAGAATAAGAAACAAAGCATCGGAATAATGGAATACCAACAGGTCTACTACGAAGTCCGACAAACGATATATCGGACGAAGTTATGAACGTTTTATACCACGAAACACAATCGATCGGTTGATTGGATCGGGCGTTTCGTTCATCCCGAACGACGCTGATTTAACAGTTTTTGTGTCATCAACCGGCCGATTGTGTTTCGTGGTATAAAACGTCCATAACTTCGGCCGATATATCGTTTATCGCACTTCGTAGTAGACCTGCTGTTTATACGAGTACAATATCAATGCTAAAATCGGGGCAGGCAATGTAAACAGCTGGGTGTCGCCATTCTCTGATAGGTTGCGCCTGCGCACTGGGCGGTACTTCTTGACCTCGCCCTACTTAATACTTACGCCCTATTAGGCCCTTGCGACTTCTACAAAAACTACTACTATAAAGTTCGGTAGGCAGTGAGCCTATAAAATACACCGGGGCTGATTAACCTGACTGGCCTGGTAACTTAGTTGGTGGTAAGCCTGCCTCGAAGCCGTGGGTTGTGGGTTCGATCCTCACCCAGTGCAAATATTTGTGTGATGAATACAAAAATTTGCACTGTGTCTGGGTGTCTCTATGTCTAAGTATGTATTTACAGCTATATACGTATTATATCAGCTATATGATAATATTTGATATTTGGACTCTACGTGTTCTAATACCAGCGTGGCACTGTACTGTTATGGGTCTACACTCACTCACTCACGTCACTTTACATTCTAAAATATGTATAAGAGCTCCGGCTTCTACGCTAGTCTAAAGTTCGGAAGGTAGTGGATAAGGGGCTATCCATAAAATACGTGACATTTTACGGAACGAACGAAGTGTGACATTGTGTGACAAGAAAGGATCTTAAAGTTTTGTGACGCCGTATTTCAAAATGTTATACATGTAAGCTATTTTAAAAGTATATTATTAATGCTTCGTTCAGAAATAATTTAAATGATGCCAAAAGTCTGGTGAGCAAGTTGAGGCGTAAAATACAAGAAACACCAGAAGAATCTGGTGACTTCCGCTCCGGCTCGAATATGGTGCAAGGGCATAGCATTCCGAGCAAGGGCGAGACAATGCTGGCCGCATTGCCTTGCTGGGTTGCTGTGATGGTTATATTTAATTGGCATTTTTGAACGGGTGCGTTCGTGTGGGACGTACGAGGTATTGCGCTACCAGCATCTCCATCATTAGCAGCATCATACTTATATATAAACAAGTTTGCATTCTCTAGTACCGTGTGAGCCATCGTCTCATCAGGTTTCAGCATTGGAGATAGTAAGGAGCGGCAGACGTTCGATTCGACAGATTTAATTTATAATATTAATAAGATTTGATTTAACCTCAGTCTTGCCTAGTCACAAATTTAAAAGCTTTTTGGATCGTCAAATAGGCCATATCCGTGGATGTTATAAATAGAGGACGTGCGGATTAAATGTTTTTTGTAGGGGTGAAATTTGTGCAAATGTGCAAGTTCGCACCACTTACATACGTAATATCAGTACCTATATCTGTAGTTACACAGATAAGGTATTGTGCTAATTTTAGTGTCATTTAAAACTGAAATTCTAAGATAAGAATTACAAGCTTTCACTTCTTTCGGCAGTTCCTATCTATGCCTACTGTTTTATTATTTATGTGGTTGACGTAATGGACATGACCTATACGTTCTAAATACCTTCTAAAGTAACGTTTGGAGATAAGTTTGGGTAGGTTAAAATGGCGTATTTGCCTGATAACCGATGACCTCGAAAGCTTGAATACGTTTTTACGTAGCTAACATTATTTTGTCACAAAATTTAGAGTTGGCATAAGAGATAGTGACACTATTTTTTCAATAACTACCAAATCGCTACTAATATTACAAATCGATACCTTAATTTGCAAAACGAATAACTCCATAGTAGCAAATTTCACAGGGGTCACACTAAATCACCACTAAAATCTATTCCGTAACTGGTATTTTCATTATTTTAAGTGTTTATTAGTTAATAAGAAACACAATTTCCAATTACCAATGATTGTTTTTTTCTTTTGATGATTGATTTTTTTTATATTAAGTTTTTAGTGGCCCCTGTGAAATTTGCTACTATGGAGTTATTCGTTTTTCAAATTAAGGTATCGAAATGTGAAAATTTGTACGTTTGGATGTACGTATATTTTTGAGCTGCTGAACGGGACGGGTTCAAATTTGGAAA
Organism: Ectropis grisescens; assembly: GCA_017562165.1. Lineage (NCBI taxonomy): Eukaryota > Metazoa > Arthropoda > Insecta > Lepidoptera > Geometridae > Ectropis > Ectropis grisescens. The sequence continues at coordinate 9,378,386 of CM029793.1, read as the reverse complement.
ACGGATTATAGTCATAGCACAGAATCAAGTTATTATTGCCGAAAAAAAGGGAAAAAAATAAAATCTTGACTAGGTAACATCAGGGTATCGGGAAAATTTGCTCTCATCATTTGTCCCTGATGTGCAAAAGAATGTGCAAAAATCAAAGTTAAGTTACATCATACGTTAGCATCATTCACAGCTCACGAAATAAAATCACTCTAGCTAAACGTTTTCTCAAAATATTTTTTTAAGTTTATAGTAACTACATTAATTTGTACGCAAGTAGTTGAAATTTTTTATACCTTAGTAACTACCTCTATTTTAGTCGACGATACCTAATATTACATTTTTAATACCTTTATTCGTTTACTCTACATTGACACAACTCTTTGTCTACCTTTTTTTTTTTTTTTTTTTTTTTTTTGACGGGGGGAAATCCTTTGCGGATACCCGGCTTTGCATTGGGGTGCGCCCGAGTTATGTGAGATCTTACTCACTAAAACCCCCTCGGTGGCCTATATCTGTGCCTAGGAGGAGGACGCCGGGATCTCCGTTGGAACGCACCGGCGTCCTCTTGACACTTTGCCTAAGGCACCTTCCTTGGGTGATAGACTAAACGACATGGGCCGCACCATGCCGTAGCCTTGCCTTTGATGGGTTCGTTATTCATAGGACGTTAGGCCCCCAAGCCTATCCGTCTACGAGCCCATAGATACCCTTTTAATCGCCTCGTACGATAGGCAGGGTATACCGAAGCCGAATTTTTGTTAAGACCCCGGCTCCAGGGTCAAGGGGCTAAGAGCCACCGCCTCTACCGCCTCTACGCCGTTGACGTCTCCGTGTAGGATCAGCCCTTTCGCGCTGTCGCTCGGCGTCTTCCTTCTGCGAAATTACCATTTCGCAAAAGTCAACCACTGCTTTCCACGCTGTTGTATCCGCCAGCATGGCTGATATCACTTTTGGCGACACAGGGTCCTGACCTATTTTAGCTGTTAAGCCTGACGTTCCGAGATCCACGCCGTACACTCCACGAGCGTATGCTGCTGAGCTGATCTTCGGGCATCCCACAATGGTGACACTGCGCCGTTGGTTCCCGACCTATCCTATTAAGGTAAGCACCAAAGCAACCGTGCCCTGTCAAAACCTGTGTCAGTCGAAAGGTTACACGATCCTTTCTTGTTACCCACTCTTTAAAACTAGGTAAAATTCCTTCGACCGCACGTTGACGTACGTTTTACGGTTCAAGGAGTCGCTGGTGCCACTTCTCTAACGCAAAGTAGTGTTCCCGTTTCCACAACCCTGGATCATTCAATGGAGTATCATGATGCAAGCGACGATAGATCCGAGCATCCATTTCAGCCAGAATATCTAGCGGAGGAAATCGTGAAATCAAGGTCGCCGCCTCAAACGATATGGTACGATAGCCCCTCGCAATACGTATAGCCAATGTTCTTTGAAGACTATTGAACTTGGGTGCTCCATAGAGTGCCATCGAGCGAATTACTCCCGCATACAGGCGACGAACCTCTTCACTTGGACCCCCAAGATTCGGTAGCAGTCTATGCAGAGCACCTACTACTCTGACGACACGAGGTACAGTGCGACTAAAGTGTTCGTCGAAACGCCAACGGCCATCCAAGACGAGCCCTAGGTATTTTAAAAATTGTCCCACTTCTATTGCTACACTGCCAACGCATATAGAAGAACGAGGGGGTTCCCTTCCTCTTGGTAGGTTGTGAAACCATAAAGCTTCAGTCTTATGAGGTGCAATACTAAGACCCAATTCTTGAATTTTGGAGATGATTATCGCTATCCCTCGTTCTGCTAATTGGCTTGCTTCCTCAAACGTAGTTCCCTCTGATATGATAAGAGTGTCGTCGTCGTCGAGTGTGGAACCCCACAACACATATCTGTCGAATTCAGTACACCGTCTTTGCCAATATAGTCTACGCTTCTGTTTTGAAAATACGATCGGATCATGCGCTGAAGGTACGTGGGCACATTGTGATATACCAGGGCGTTTCCAATCGCATCCCACTGCAATGAGTTAAACGCGTTCACAATATCCAAGCTGACAGCCAAGGACATGTTGCCACGTGAAGCGGCTTGTTCTGTCAGAGTACGGACACGAAGAATTGCGTCAACTGTAGACCGGCCGCGTCTAAAACCGAATTGGTGGTCAGACAGATCTGGTCCAACCTCCCACAAATGCCTAGTAAGGCGAACGGCAATTATTCTTTCGAATAACTTGCCGGCTTCATCTAGTAGGCATATAGGTCGGTAAGCGGACGGAGAATCAGCTGGTCTACCCTCTTTTTTCAATAAAACCAGTTTGGCTCTTTTCCAAGCTGTAGGGAAAACTCCAAGGCGGAGACAGTTATTCAATAAAGTCCTAAACCTGTCCTCCAGTGCTACTGAAAGAGCAAGAACCCATGCTCGACCTGGTATTCCGTCAGGCCCTGGTGTTCTTACAGGGTTCTGAGGCGTTGAATTACTGTATTTAACTCCGTCTCCAAACTCTTTGTCTACCTACACCAGCGCAACTTTGTGAAAGATTTTTGAACTTTTATTTATAGCATACAGCTAGACACAGTTTTAAATTTTGTACCATATGAAACGACACTCCTTACCCTCCCTCTATAAACTGAGGTTAGGGTGCTATTTATTTAGTCACGAAACAACCAATTTATTTTTAGATTAGCTGAACCCGCTACTTCGTTCGCGTAAGCAAATGTTACTGACGTATCCATTACTTGCAAGTATCGTACGTCAAAATATTTGGATAAGTAGTCATTGAAAACCCGAGTGAATTTGTTTTTCCACACAAAAATATTTAATTTTATCTTTTTGTTTCTTTTTTTAAACAAAATCAAACACACTTAGTAAGGTTTCGTAGTATCGAACATAGCCGCAAGTGTTAAGTTTGTAGGATTTTATAGGATACATTATGAAAAGTCTGAAGCTGATGTGCATGATCTGATACCAACTTATCTCTTTTTACCTGCAAGCAGTTTTCTAGCTGTTACCCGCTACTTAAATTGTAACACAGAAAAAGAATCAAAGAACGAAAGAACCCAAATTCGGCATAAAAATCCTTTTAGTTGTAATATAATGTTGCTTGTTATTTTGATGGTGAACGCAAAGCACCTGTATTATCTACGCCAAAACGGATATATATTTATTATTTTTAGCTTTTGCTCCTTGCGAAAGAAAGCCCCGACGTCCACCAGTGGGAACATTTAATGGGTTGTTTATGCTGCTACTTATTATGCTAATATGTTTTCTCCTAAAAACATGAGCACAACCAAATACACATTCTGACTTTCACCCCCATCCGCAAGAAAACCGATCAGAATTTGGGGATCAAAAGTAGCTTATAGCAATCTCCTTAGTATAAACTAAAGTCATGCCAAGTTTCAGCTGAATTGAATCAGTAGTTTCGGCGTGATGCGTGATCCCTATACAGAAAGACAGACAGTCAGACAGACATGAAAGAAAAAAAATGCAGTTTCTAGTGCTCCAAAATTTTTTTTTCAAAGTATCTTCAATGTATAGACAGTACCCGTTACAGTTTTATTATAAGTATAGATTTCAAATCTGCATTGTCATTTCAATTTGTTTTAAAACATAAACTTTCGCATATTATAAATAACAAGATTAGTGCGAAAATGTGATAATAAGTTTATTGTACCGCAATGTCGTAAACCTTATGACGTAAAACAACGCACTTTGATAGGTAAATAATTGTTTGCTTTGAAATTATAGTGATGGAATGACTTCCAAAATCACCTACTGCGGTTACTACTACAAAAAAAAACATAAAAAGTCAGTAAATACAGACTTGAAAGTTGTAAATTTATCGATTTTTTTATCCGACACACAGTGGCATAGTGTGTCTTGGCGGGGAATCGTATAATAAATTTATTTGGCCTGTACGAAGGGTAAAGATTTCTCACAAAAGAAATAAAAACTTGGATAAAATTAATATGAACATTGACGACAGGTCCTGCAATTATATTCAATTATTTAATATAATGACGGTATTTAAATGAAATAAAATATGTACCAATTATAATTTTGATATCTTTTAGTTTTACTACTTTTATAACTTACTTTATTATGGCTGGCCTGGTGGCTTAGTTGGTAGTAAGTCTGCCTGCGAAGCCGTGGGTCGCGGGTTCGATCCCACCCAGTGCAAATGTTTGTGTGATGAATTCAAATATTTGTACTGTGCCTGGGTGTTTTCTATGTATAACAAGTATGTATTTAAAAATATATAAGTATTATATGAGCTACCTGGCTTCCATAGTACAAGCTTTGCTTAGTTTGGGGTCAGATGGCGTTGTGTGCGAAATGTTCAACCAATGTTTATGTTACAGCCAAAGTAATGAATCTGGATATTATATATACTGTCTAGCCATTATATATAATATCTACTCAATTTAGATAAAGTGATAATTGACACAAAATTAATCACATTAACTAGCTATTTTATATAATATCTTCGAAGACTTGGATAATGTAATAACACAAGTAGATATTCGTTTAAGAATAAATTTGTATTTCAATTTGCCTTAAGCATGCCTCAATTAACATTGTTATAAAGTAATAACCTAACCTAAGCTAACCTAACCTGCCACGCGAGAGGGGAGGAACAAGTCGGCTAGACCGTATTATTACTTTAGCTAACTTTGACACGCTATTATGAATAATGTCCAGATAAAGTGATTAATTAATTACATTGTCTAGTGAATTTGGCTTTTATATATAATGACCAGTCATTATGTATAATAACTATTTAATCACTATGACTGTAACATTTATATTTATCATTCAAAGCTGGATGGACAAGTCCATTTTAAAAGTACGAAATTATTAGAAATTTTTTTTACCATTGGATAACCCATTAAATTTCAAGTAATTTTTGTTCTGAAACCAGTTTCCTAATCGCAATATTTAATATAGCTACCATACAAACTTTACGCGCGACGCATAGAAAATACGACAGTGTGACGTCATGTTTCTGTAGTGATTTGTATGAAGCGTTTTTGAGAGAGTCCAAAATTGTGATTTTAAAATCGTGACATCACGGGCACTTTTTAAGATAACAAAGTAATTCTTTCACATATGTTTCAGTTATTGAGTAGCCTTTTTTGGCACATTAAATAAAAAATGAGTCGACATGCCTATTATCTATATGACACTTTTCCTAACAATTTTCAAACAATTCAAACTAATAATATAATTTTTAAACGCACGCTTTATTTGAATAAATTGCCTTTTTTAACTGAAATCTTTTTTGGCGCTTCTCGACAGATTTTTCGTGGGATGTGAATTGAATCCTAGCGTCATGCTCGGGAATGTTAAGAAATCTTCTGGTAAACTCGGGACATGGCCATTGGTCATCTAGAAATGCGTGAGCATTTCCCATTGGTCGTCTGGAAATGCGTCAGCATTTCTAGATGGCCATGCTCAGCGGCACGCCCTCCGGTTTTACGTTCCAGTTTCCGTAGTTTCCAAAGTAAGTTATCAAATTCTGAGTTATAAGTTTTCACTTCTATCGGCAGTTCCTATGATTGCCAATTTTTTATTTTTGTTAGACAGAGCGATTCCAGAGCAAAATAGAGGTTTGTGTATTTAGAGGTAGCACACGCATATTATAGTAGACACTGATCATTTTAGAGATTTCTAATGTGATGTTGTAAATAAACATTAGCTTTTATAGGTGTACACTTGACCGCCATCTCACCTGGACAGCTACTCTCTTTCAACGAAACACGTAATTTCGAAATAAACTCGCGACTTTCCTACTCCATTTCTACTTCGTTTCGTCCGATCGAACGTTTTTGACGTTTAAATGTTCTAAACCTACTCTAATTAGAATAGACTAAGTGATTAAGTGACGATGCGATCTTCGTTAGAGCGTACTTACATAGAAGAAACCGATTTACTCTCGATTTGAAGACACCTAGCTTCCACCAGTAGGCATACGTAGATGGCGGTAGGTGGCTAGCTCGCTACTAGTCTAGAGGTCCACAGTAACAAGTAGGTATTGCGATAGTAGCCCGACCAGGAAATTATTTTGTACCTACAATCTTAGTGCCAAATCAGTCTGTAGATTGACAGCCAGACATGATAACTCAGGTCACGGCTGGGGTTACCATTTGTCTAGATACATGTGGACATCACAATTTAGGTTTATTTTAGTCAAATTAATGTAACAAGTATGCAAGGAAATTTCAAGAGACAGCGCTATCGAGTTGATATGAGTGTGAGAAGAGGCAATAGCGCTGTCTCTTCAAATTTCCACGCATAGGGAACTGTGTGGTATTCCGTTCAAAATAATATCACCTACTTACCTAAATCACCAATATACCTTCCTTCACTATATAATTTAAATAAACAAAATCTGTATTTAATATGATGAAGCTAAAGATGGTTTTGTTTGAACACGCAAATCTCAGGAAATACTGGAACGATTTCAAAAATTCTTTCACCGTTGGATTTGTACAGTCATGATTTCTGAGTAATATAGAGTATTATTTTACATTATGTACCTCGTGTGAAGCTGGGGCGGAAACCGAACAGGGACTGCTAGTAATAAACATGCGCGTGTGTGTCACACTATTGTGTACTATTGTGTGTGTAATGTTTGTTTTTATTAATTTAATTAATTTCTATGCATACTTTTTTTTTTATGAAGAGTGACGAAATGAGCAGGCCATATGCCTGGTGGTAAGCAGCATGTCTGCCACATAACAGCACAGTGACACACAGCTATTGGAACATGAAGAGTCCTAATCATTATGCAGTGCGCTCGTCACCCAGAGATATACATAAGATGTTTTGTCACTATGCCTTATGATTCAAAACTGAGGTTTATACGTATAATACGTACTTAAAATAGCTGCTAAGCGCTGATAATTTTGAAGGTTTCTAATGTCATATCTGAAATAAACATACTTCTCGCATGTAAGCACATTGCAAACGGATAGATCAAAATCATGCACTGCGGTATTGTACCGTTATTGTGCCGTAAAAAAGTCTACAAAAAGTTTGCGATGGTAAATAATAGTAAAATGTCTGTCTATCTCTTAGGGATAACCCACAATAACCGCGTTTATCGATCGCTTTTATCGATAAGGCCGCCGATTGTTACACTATTATTTATTGTTCTTCTCTCCTGTATGTGTTTTTAAGCTATTGCATAGCTTTTATCGCGGGCCTGGGGACCGAATTTTAGTGATCGTGCATCTCTTTCTTATGTTCGCCAGAAAGAGGGATGGAAGACCGTAACGCCGTCCTCCCCACTCGGTCATTCGACTTTGAATCTTATTTGTATTAGCTTTACAGACTAAATGCTCTTAGCAGTGTTGCCAACTTAACGGATTTCCCGTGATATTTTTTATGGTAAACAAATGTCACTCTTCAAAATAAAAGCAATTCCGAAAAATTGTGAACATCCCTATTGCTTATGTTAATAAAAATGCATGCAACATGCAATAGCTTTACCGCGGCAGTCTCCGAGTGCCACACTTCTTTTTTGTTTTGTTTTTGGTGTGTACAATAAAGAGTATCTATCTATCTAATAACCATTTTTATTATCATTGCACCCAGGGTAAGCTTGGGCGGTTCGCTAGTTTAATAATAAAATATACTGTGTTGTTGAATTTACTAAATCCTACATACATATGTGGAGACATTTAAAATTCAGACAAAAATTATATATTTTTATCTGTTATTGTCGGATTACAAAGTCCCCAAAAAAAAGCCCAAAGTATATAGGAATGTCTTAGACAGGACTCTACAATCCGACAAATTCGATAGTCCCACACAGCCCTGGAAAAAGTTTGTCGGACTACCAGGGATCCTCTGTACTGGTTGGATGTTGCATGTACTTGAAAGGTGTTTCTCTCATGAATCTTAGAAAATATCATGTTTACTGTCTTAAACAAGAACAAAATTTAAAAAAAATATTAACCCCCGACTACCTCAGATTTGTTATCTGTACAACATTCTACTAGTCAAGCCCTTTCGTTTGATACCCATATTGAGGAAGTAGTGAAAAAATAATGTAATTCGCCATTTTGTGGTGGCGGCCATCTTGGATTTGAAATTTGTTATAGTGTATATATAGTATTCTACTAGTCAAGTCCTTTCATTTGATACCCATATTCCGCACCTACCTACCTACCTCAGGTTGTGAAGAAATATTTTGTCCGCCATTTTGTAGAGGCGGCCATCTTGAATCGATATTAACAGACAAACATCGACGTCAAACTTATAACACCTAAGAACATCCGCAAAAATGGATGTATGAATATTTACCTTTAAATAAAAAAATCCGCATCGAAATTGGCCTATGTTTCCAGAGAAATTACAAGGCTTAGAGATAAAACATCTTATATCTCTGGGTGATGAGCGGATGAGCGCAGTGCAGTGCTAGGTAATGGTTTGGACTCTTCGTGTTCCAATAGCTGCGTGACACTGTGCTGTTATGTGGCAGGCATGTTGCTTACCACCAGGCTCATGTAATGGTCGTCTCGTCACTTTTTATTTAAAAAATATATTTTAATTTAAATGCAAGTATATTTTTTTCATAGAATGTCACCCGACAAATAAGAAAATTGTCTTGAAAATGGTAACCGCCAGATTTAGACTATTGCTACATACGTGTGACACGTTGCTGATGCTTTTCCAACCAGGTGGTCACCAGGTCACCACCCAATGATAAATGTATGTAATACACACGTATTATATTTTTATATATATACACACTCTTTTAAACATACTCGCACTCTTCTTCTACTTCTTCTAACATCTTACAAAGCACTGTCAAAGAGAACTAACTTCCACAAACAAATAGGGAAACCTGCTATGAGGCTTGGGCTTCCTGTATGCATTTGTCATTGCTACATAGAGTATTTTTTAACAGTGGCGTTTATAATCATGTTACGTGGTTGTAGGACACTCAAAAAAAGAAGAAATTATAGGTTACTAACGGCCCATTCCGGCTTCGCTCGGATAATAAATAACCTAGATACCAACTGCAGCGCCATCTGCCGGAGTGATTTGTAAATCTAGACCATCCAACGCCCTACCCAAACGTATACAAAAAAATCATTCAAATCGGTCGAGCCGTTTAGGAGGAGTTTACTTACAACGAAAAGTGGCATTGATTTTTACATATATAGACTAGCAACCTGCCTCGGCTTCGCACGGGTGTAATGCTGATTCTAAATATACGAATAAAAATTGTTATTGTGGGTTATCCTTAAGAGATAGACATATGACCTTTATTGTAGACCTTTATTATGGGGTACAATACTGCGGTACATCATTTTGATCCATCTCGTAGGATTCAGCCAGCGTTGCAATGTAAGCGCAAAAAATGTGTTTTTTTATGACATCACATTAGAAACCTTTAAAATTATCAATGTTTCTTTACTATTGTATGCACATATTATACATGTAAACCTTATTCTTGAATCACGCTATCTATTTCAAAAAACCGCATCAAAATCTGTTTGGTAGTTTTAAAGATCTAAGCATACACAGGGATTGACAGACGCGGGAAGTGGCTTTGTTTTGTACTATTTAGCCTTGCCTTGAGCTTTGAGCTTGAGAATATGGCTCATAATAGCATGCACATTGATTTAGTAAAATAAAGTTTTATTGTGCAAGCTGTCCTTCTGTGGAATTCACTACCTTTATCAATTCGACAAGCTAAAGTCCGTTTCATTATTCATAAATCTTGTATATTATCACTATCTCTTCTCTTGTTAATTTGTACGTGAAGTGATATATATACACGTGTATATATGTTGTCTGTACTTGTGTAAATGCACAAATACAGAGTAAAAATAATATTTACAATAAAAAATATATTTTCTATTCATTTTCTTTCATAATATTATTTGTTATTTATTTAAAGGTATGTATTTGTTGCCTTCTAACAGCCACCTGCAGTAAGTACAAGACTTTCGTATATGTTTTCTCCATCTAAAGGTTATATGGGAAAAAATAGTCTAAGCGACAAGTTCGCCCTACAAAATATATTTACCAAATTAAACGAGGTTAAACTAATATATCTATTAGTACTAGTTTTTAAATAAAGTTAGTTTAAGTTCAAACATGCAACAAAGAATTACATAATACTAGTAGTGCCCCGCGGAGTAACTTGCGGCTTAGCAGCTTTTCACGGTAACTCATTTTCTTGATAAACTCTCCAGCTTTATCATATTAGTATAGATTAAAACATTAAGAACTTCTATACCACCTTATTTTTAACCGACTTCCAAAAAGGAGGAGGTTAGCAATTCGAACCCTATGTTTTTTAAATGTATGTTACCTGTTTTCTCGAGAATCCCCGCAACGATTTTAAAATTTATTTTTGTGTTCAGGTGGGTATGCTTCCCGAATGGTCTCTTATAAATCTTATCGAAATCGGTGGTTTTTTTAATTTAATTTTTTTAAATTTATATAGTTTTTATTTGACAGGTCTTTAACAGGACAGATTATATACGTAAGTCTTGAGTAAAAGTTAGAAATTGAATATTAATATTAAATTATAAATATAGACAGATTGGTGGACATTTCACACACAATACCATCTGACCCCCAAGGATAGCTTGTACATGACAGCCAGATAGCTGATATAATACTTATATAGTTTTAAATACGAACATACTTATTATACATAGAAGAAAGATATAATAGGTTCTCGATTTATTACTTTTCTTGCAGGCCTATGTTACATACCACCAAAGTATATTAAAACAGTTTTTAGTTTTATTAGGCAATTTGTATTTTTTTTGGTTCAAAAATTCTACTTTCCATTTACTTAAATTTTATGAAAAATGCAATAATGGTACAGTAGTTTAATTCTTACAACTCATATTGAATTACAGGTGGTATAGTGAATTAATGATAAACATTATTAAGAAAATATATTGATAATAATAGTTTTATGACACAAATATTTTATTAATTTTATTTTATATAAATTATAAGTTATATTAATATAAATGGAACTGTTTAATGAAATAGTTTTATTGCATAAATACCGTCAAGCAGTAATGTGCAAACATTACTGTGTTCCGGTTTGAAGGGCAATGTTTCCAGAGAAATTACAGGGTTTAGAGATTTAACAGCTTAGATCTCTGGGTGACGAGCGCAGTGCAGTGCTAGGTAATGATTTGGACTCTTCATATTCCAATAGCTGTGTGTCACTGTGCTGTTATGTGGCAGGCATGTTGCATACCATCAGCCACATAATTGTATATTAATTTATACAATATGATATAGTTAAAAAATATATTGTAATACCTTGTTCGAGTATTAGGTCAGAATAAGAAAGCAAGTTAGAACATTCTAGTATCTGGCTCTTTGGAATGCATTATATATAAGTATATTATAGTGTGTACTATAATATAGAATTATAGATTAAATGCTGTTGAATCACATGTATCAAGTACTAGTAGTGCCCCGCAGTTTTACCCGCGTAGTCCCTATTCCCTTTATTTTTCCCGGGATAAAATGTAGCCTGTGTGTTCTTTCAAACTATAATCTATCTGTGTTCTAAATTTAAACACGATCCGTTCATAACTTACAGCGTGATTGAGCAACAAACATCCAAACATTGCCTTTTTTAAATGTACAAAGTGTTGTATATAGTTTGATACAAATTAAGTCATATTTATCAATCAGTCACATTTACATTTACAGTACTGTAGAATATAAAGTAAAAAAATGTAATTCAAAACTCATCTTAATTATTTTTAATTAAAGTTAGAGAATTATTTTCGATTTTTTAACTTTTTTTAGAACTTGATAACGTTTTCTCAACTTTTGATTCGATGATTAAATTAACTGCTAATAGGTAATGTTGTAGGTATATATTTTTTGTTATATGTAAGAAAGAAGAAATATTCCAAAATGTCTTACCAGCATCCCTAAAAAAGAAACAGCAGCCAAAACCAACCATTTTTCGTAACTCACAAAGTCACCGAAACTTATAATCCCGGATAGATTTTTCGATCACCGTTGCCGAAAATTCCAAATGACAGTTGAAAATTCCAAACTCGATTTTCGCGGATTCCATCGATTCCATTTTCAAATTCATACGCGCGCGCTCCAAAGCGGCCAGTATCGAACTGATGCGTTCAAAAGACCGGCCAAGTCTGTGGTGAACCAAAACGCGTGGGTTAGCGTTCGGGCAGATTGAATCATGTATATTACGAAAAAGAATATCAACCTTGCCAATTAAATAATAAGCTCCAAATTCGTGTCGCACGTGTCGCTAAATAAATTTACCTAACAATTTGTTTTAATTGTCCGTTGATCAAAGAGGTAAAAAGTGTATGCTTTCTTAGTACTGAAAGTAGGGATGAGTATAATAATTTGTAATTCTAGAATTTTTGTAGATGGATAAATACTACATTGAAATAGAGTAATGATACGTTGCTTCCGACACATCTATTAACAGCATAATCACTTAACATGTAGATAAAAATGTAGAGTACTAACACATACACTTAAAGAAATATCTTGCATCATCTTGACTCTTTTTTTTTTTCTTCAGTAGTTCCAGAATATTAAACAGATTGTCTACCTGATAGTAAATGGTGGAACCAGTTCACAGGTAAATATATAGAAAATATCGCTGGCTGATGAGCGTTGAGCATAGTTCAATGCAATGATTTTATCTCTAATAAATTGATATTTACCCAAACAGTGTGTTTTAAGCATGACATGAACTAAACACCTGATTAACCTGAGCTCTTTTACCTTCAAAGAAATATTGTATTTTTACGGCTTTGTAATTTTTTGTTTTCGAAATCTGTTCGCAATTAGCTCATGATTTGATACATCCAGATTGTATTCATCACACACTAATTAGGTAGGTATATAGTCCGTCCAGATTGTATACATTAATTAGGTAGGTATATAGTTCAAATAACAAATAAAGATTTTTTTATGAAGAATGTGTTTACATTTGTGCCGGACTTCTCAAGATACACAAGGTAAATGCAAGATCTAAAGTACAACACAGTTTTAATAAAGTACAACAAAAAAAAAACAGATTATAATTCCAGATATGAGTGTAAAAATAGCACAGACAGAATGCTCTACATTTACGCTGTTCAAAGTCAAACTTCCAAGCAGTAACGCTAAAACATCAATGTGCTTTGAAGGGCAATATTTCCAGGGTAATTACAGGGCATAGGGATAAGCAAAGTGCAGTGCTAGATAATGATTTGGATTCGTCATGTTCCAATAGCTGCATGTTACTGTGCTGTCATGGACAAGCATGTCGCTTACCATCAGGAACATATCCTGATCGTCTCATCACTCTACACTATAAAAGAAACCACTTCACAAGCGACGAGATTAAAAAAGAAAAGGATTCGTTTGGAAGACCCGAAAGTATTAAGAACTCAACTATGAAACGTTCTCTTTTTTTTTCGCTCGAAATTCTAAAGGTTTCTTCTACAAATACGCTCTCCATTGTGGCCTGCGTTGTTGCTTAACAACATCAGCCAAGGTGGTCAAGAGCAAACCTATTTATTACCAGTAAAAATACGAGGTCTAAATAGACACACGGTTAACTCACGTTTGATATAGTCAGTCCAGTCCAACTCAAGTTTCGGTCGCGTCCGGCGATCTTTTTCATGGAGAGTGCTAAACGAGCACGCGATCGAAACTTGAGTCGGACTGGACTGACTATATCAAACGTGAGTTAACCGTGTATTTATTTAAAATGTATAACAAAATTAGATGTAGTGTACTTTGTTTGATATGTAGAGTGAGGTAATAAATCCCTAACAATTACAATCTTGGTGTTTTCAAGTCGTGAGTGAATTGGTATTTTTCTACGTCAGCATGCTTCATCGTAGACGTTATCGTCACTTAAGACCAGGCGAAATGACAGTCAAGTGTAAAACCTATAATAGTTGAAAAAAAACTTGTCGATTTCTCCCAAAGGTTAATGCCGCGGCTTGTTCTGAACTGTCTGTAGTAGTGAACGACCTCAAAGACAGGAACCATATTGTATCCACATTTCGTCTTACGAATTTGGCATTGCAAAAAGTTGACTAAAATAGATTGGCGACACCCGTCGACGCAGACAGTGTGTAGCCAGAATTATTACTTAATTATCTGTTACAGACAAGACAAAAAAATGATTCATAATGTTGCACGAACTTGAATTTTTAAAACACTGTATACTTATAGTTAAGGATTTGTTGTGTTGTAGAGGTAGGATTCTGTGCAGAGTCCGCCTGGGGACCTACCTACCTTTGCCAGTTAATCTGCCAAGCAGAAAAGTCCAAACATTATAGTTCATAGTTTTTTATGATACCAAAACACAGATACTAGTCAACAGTTTATAAAAGAAATAATTAAAATTGTCTTAATTACTCTGCTCCAATACTGTGTTGTATTTATTACATGATATCATTCAGCACTTATCGCTGCAAAGCGATATGGAGCGTAGTGAATAATGAAAAGAGAAAAAATATTACTAAGTATCTTGATTTTACGGACGTTGTGCTTAATACGTTTGAATCCAAAGGTAGCGATTCGCCCGGAGACCGCGACACGAGACCGCGACCGGAGACCGCGACAGGTACTTGACTCTATGGAAAATTGTATGGACGCCAGTTCGGTCTCGCGTCGCGACACGAGACCGCGACCGGAGACCGCGACAGGCACTTGACACTATAGAATTGTATGGGCGCCAATTCGCGCCAAGACCGCGACACGTGTCGTGAAACACGTGGTCTCGCGTCGCGGTCCCGTGTCGCGGTCTCAGCGCGAACTTGTACCTTAAGAAATGAATACTGGGTTTTCAGGTTCGACTACCACTTGCAATGCACCACCGGCACATGTCATTTGTGTTATTACAATCTTACAATCTGCCCGAGCACCTAAACTGTGTTCTTGATTGTAACACCTAAAATTGGGGCTGAAATAAGTTCAAAAAATAATCAACGCGCATTTTCTCCAAAGTTTTTTAAAGATGATACAGAATCTGTATGAGGCGTCTTAGGGCTGCTGTCTCTTTGGCCTTTGTTCTATGTATAAATGAGAGAAAGGAAGGCAAGCTGAAGAAGATGTAGAAGTTGAAGGAGGAATGAGAAGAAAACTAACTCGACAACAACGTTCGTATAAAAACTGGTATGACATATACCAGACTAGACTAGAAGCTAAGCCGAGGGAAGGAAATAGATTGCCATCCTGTGCTGCGACCTTTTAAAGGCTGTAAAGGCTGCTACTTATATGTAGGTGTGTGCTTAGAAGTTAAGTAGTGTTGTAGCACTGTTCGCAGAGTCCTTCTGGGGAAGTACCACACCTTTGCCAGTTATTCTACCGCCTAGCAGTAATGTGCAAACATTACTGTGTTCCGGTTTGATAGACAATGTTTCCAGATAAATTACAGGGCTTCGAGATATATCATCTTATATCTCTGGATGACGAGCGGAGATGCGCAGTGCTAGATAATAATTTGTACTCCTCATATTCCAATACCTGCGTGTCGCTGAGCTGTTATGGGCATGTTGCTTACCATCAGGCACATGTTCTGCTCGTCTCGTCACTCTAAACAATTAAAAAAAAGTTTTATGGCGTGGTTCGCTCCAAACACAGCCTGCTGTAACTGGGAAATAAAGGCGTCTTTATTTAAAAAAAATTGCGCAGAAACTAAAGGTGTATTTTTTTTTTAATATACATTTGCGCAGATAAGTTTCGATGTAGTTTGTCCCGTAGTACCTATTTCGGTGTACTTGTCCACGGCACAAATTGTTAAGGTCATTTTTACTATCCAAACGCAACAGTTATGCAATTGAACGATGAAACAAATCAACTCTTAGACTGTTATAATAGCGGTGCTGCCACTTCCCCTGAGCATGTATTCTGTATAATATGACATTCCCTAACGTAAACGCACTCCTACCAGTTTAAACATCACGTCAGTTGAGAAATACTGTGCTACGAATTTTGTCAACAACAAAACGCGTTCTACCGCGGGCGCGTAAACTAAACATTTGTATGAAGAATCCCAGTGTCGCTAGACGCGATATTTTTTTTAAATTCAAATGTCCTGTTTACGCGCTTACGAGAACGCGTTTTGTTTCGTCATAATTCACACTCAGCATACTGTACAAAACAATACCTTTTGTGTTATCCGGTAACTTATATTGCGTGTATTCACTGGCTTGAGAACTGGTGCTTATTCAAAGGGTCCTTCTTGCGGCGGTGGCATTCTTCCCTATAATATGGTATTCCCTATGATAATAGATAGATAAACACTTTATTGCACTTAACAAAACAAACAATCTGAATATGTAGTAGCAAACGGCGACCTTATCACTAAAAGCGTGCTCTTCCAGGCAACCGTGTGATGGAAAAAAGTTAAACTACAGAAAGACGGATATTAATATACGTTAATATTTTTTACTTAAAAGCCACAAATACAGAACGTTGCGTTGAAAAATAATCACAATAATGAAGCATCTAAAAATAAACGCAATATAGAAGCGTTTCAAAATAAAAGTTACATCAAAGCATTTAAAATTAAAGCGATGTTGAAGCGTTTTCAAATCGAAACAATTATGAAGAATTTCAATTTGTGGCCTTATCACTTAAAGAAATAACCTCACGTCACTTTACAATATAAAATACCTATATATATAGCGTTTCAGGATGCAAAAACCTCCCAACAATGGTTTTCAATTGCGACACCGGTGGCGTTGGTTTAATTTTGATATTGAGATTTAATTAGCATACACCAATGTCAATTCATAAAGACAAAATTAATTAATTTCAGGTAGCATAACTCACATAGCTACATTTACAAGAAAACACATTTATACATTTTAAAGTCATAAATCAATAGTCAGTGAAGTAAAACATGTCAAAATTTATATGTATTTCGAATGACAGAAAACTCAATAAGTTGGCAATTTTTTTTTCACACGTTTCTATATAATAACTTGTAACGTTACATATTGGCTTTAAACAATATGTATAGCGTACATTTCCTATTAAAATCATCATTCATGAGACTAGAAATGTATGTACTTACATAGTGAATTTTCATACAACTAATATCTGTTCTATCGTGTCCTCACGATAAAGCATATTTTTCTGATCATAATATTAGTATTCTTCATGTATTATTTCTATTTTAAACTGTACAAAACTACGTTTTTCTGAAAATTTTATTTATTTACTTCATGTCATAATATTTCAAAACATTCACTATTGCTTAGCAACCTCTATCATTTTCATAAGGTTGAATAGTTTTTAGGTCTAATTCTCTCTGGCCGCTAATTATAAAATAAACTGTCTCTCATTTTAGATTTGAATACCATTATTAGAATACCAAGTCTTCTTGTAAAAGCTAGGAACTGAGATGGGCAGTCAGCATTTGGATTAAGAAGCATCACAAGATACCCTGAAAGGTGCAAACTGATGTTGTGGACTGCTGTGGGCTACTACCGCTGCTGATCCCTGCTGCGAGCCACTGATGTTGTGGACTGCTGTGGGCTACTACCGCTGCTGATCCCTGCTGCGAGCCACTGATGATGTGGACTGCTGTGGGCTACTACCGCTGCTGATCCCTGCTGCGAGCCACTGATGATGTGGACTGCTGTGGGCTACTACCGCTGCTGATCCCTGCTGCGAGCCACTGATGTTGTGGACTGCTGTGGGCTACTACCACTGCTGATCCCTGCTGCGAGCCACTGATGATGTGGACTGCTGTGGGCTACTACCGCTGCTGATCCCTGCTGCGAGCCACTGATGTTGTGGACTGCTGTGGGCTACTACCACTGCTGATCCCTGCTGCGAGCCACTGATATTGTGGACTGCTGTGGGCTACTACCGCTGTTGATCCCTGCTGCGAGCCACTGGTGAGCTGCTGAAGCCAGGTGGATGTTGTGGTGCTGTGCGCTGTTGATCCCTGCTGTGAGCCACTGAACTCTACCGTGGGCTACTGATCCTGCTGTGGGCTGCTGATCCCTGCTGCGAGCCACGGAATCCTACCATCCTACCGTTCAAACCCTCTCAGTTCCTGTTTTTTTTTATCTTTAAGTTACGTTCTGTTTTAATTTTTTATTTCATTTCATCTTTTTTTTAAAATATACTTGTTACCTTGACCTTTTTCATTTACCCATCCCTAAGACTTTTTGTGTTCACCCTAACGTGACAAACTGTGATCCTAAAAAAGCATAATTACGAAAAATTTTAATCTAAAATTAATCAAATTTTGCAATAGCGTGTAATGCCGCGTTATAAATATTATGTCTATAGCGAATAAACCGCCCGGCATCATTAATCTTCGATACCACCTTCGATACCCAGTCTAATCCTCTTAGTATCAATCTGAATATCCGTGGTATCAATTCATCTATTCTAGCTTCGTGGCTTAGTTGGTAACGAGCCTGCCCGCGAAAGTGGAGGTCGGTTGTTCGATTCCCATTAAAGTCAAATATTTGTGTAATACGCAGGTCACACTATAAGTTTTGCGTAACTTAAAAAAAACAACATGTTATAACTAAAATATTATGTTTATTGCTTTTCAAAATACTCTCCTTTACATTTTTAAACATTTTTTCATGCCATCTAACCATTTTTTTAAACTCATTGGTTTTTAAGTCTCATAGGTAATCCGCGGGTTATCCTCAATTAGCCGCTTTACAGTAGCCACATTATTTTTGTTGACGGCAGTTGAACGCCGCCCTTTACGATATTCGTCATGTAAAGAAACTCGACCTCTCTCAAATGCAGCAAACCATCGCCTCGCGGTGTTCAAACAAGGTGTTTCTCTCCCAAAAGCATTTTTAAAACGAGCGGCATAGTCTTGCGGGAAGAGAGAACTTTTAAAATCATCGCTCTAAAATCGACATCAAAATCAATTTTCGTTGCGTAGAACTTTGATGTGTGATAAAAAACAATTGACAATTGTTTATTTTATAACTAAGAAGGTTGTAACGTTTCAAAAAATATAACATTCGACATTCAAATAGTTCCGATTAGCTAGAAGTGCAAAACTTATAATGTCCCCCATTTAACAATAATATAAGTATATAAATAAATAAATATTGGTGGACATTGCACTCACAACACAATCTCACCCCAAACTAAGCAAAGCTTGTACTATGGCTATATGTTGCAAGTTAAGATATATCGTAAGTATGTACACTCCGCGAGGCACGCTTCGTCCACTTTGGTAACTGACTGATTCGTAACCAGCTACGAAAGAAGAATTTTTTTCACTGTTTTGTAACCGGTTACTAATAAACACCGTTTGCACTTTGGTAACTGACTGATTCGTAACCAGCTACGTAAAAAGAATTTTCTTCACTGTTTTGTAACCGGTTACTAATAAACACTAATTTTCCGTTTTCGATACCTATATTTTATAACCAGTTATGAAAAAATACTTCTTGGTTCTATGTTATGTTACCAGTGACTGAAACCTTAACTCCCAACCAAAAAAAGTGGTGTTATGAGTTTGACGTCGATGTTTGCGTGTGTGCGGATAGACCGATTTCGATACAGTTTTTTATTTGAAGGTTAGTTTTCGTGCGGTGGTTCTTAGCAATGTTTGGTTAATATTAATTCACGATGACCGCCTCCACAAAATGACGAATTATATTATTTTTTTCACTACTACCTCAATATGGGTATCAAACGAAAAGGCTTGACTAGTAGAATACTTTGCAATATGAAAAAATCAAAATCCAAGATGGCCGCTACCACAAAATGGCGAATTACATTTCTTTTGTCACAACCCTGTGTAGTAGAATGTTGTACAGATAACAAATCCGAGGTAATCGGGGGTTAATCATTTTTTTTTGTTCTTGTTAACACCTACATACCGGTTTAGCGAGAAGGCCAACCTTCTACATAATTTGGATTACGTATTTCTTCTTCATTACAACACCACATTTTAATGGACTTAATGTCGTATAACCAAAAACGATCAAAATAAGAGTTGAATTTCTGTTACTGGTTCAGTTTCTGGCGACTTTTTCACTAAGTATTGGTAAACGGGAGTAATATATTTAAAGGGCAAACGAGCTAGACCCGCACATCGGGCAACATGCCGCCTCTACACTCTCGACTTGATTCCCAACTTTTTGGCTTTATTGAATAAGCTACGACATGAATGATAGAAACAACTCTTTACTGTGGTATTCGGAAGTTCTTTACGAATCGCATTTAATTGCATGTGTTTCTCGTAATCAAGTGACGTCTTGGCAAGAATAAAAAATGTAGTGAATAAAAAATGTAGGTAATTTTCCATTTTGTGGTGGCGGCCATCTTGGCTTTGATATTTGTCATGCTATGTAGTATATTACTAGTCAAACTCGTACGAGTATATTACAACGAAAACTTTTTTGCAATGGATGTGAAATACAAATTTAATATTTCGTGACAAGTTCAATTAATGGCATTAGTGTGGTAAGTACCTAAAAGTTAATGTCGGTATAAAAAGGTATAAATATAAAAAAATCTGGTTGCCTGTAAAGTCGGTTTTACGGGCGAAGATTTTACGTGACAACGTCTTTTTCTCGGTAGAATATTTATTGATATGAATATAATTAAATTGCACAATAGGAACAAGGAATTGAATGAAAATAAGAATTGCACAAATTTTAACTATAGAAATATATTTTGTTTACTAAAACATTGTACATGTAAACTTAAACTTAACTAATTCCTATTTGAGTGATTTTGTTGAGGATAGGACGATGATAGGAGAAATATGAAATGAAAGGAAGTGTTTCTGCTGTAATGTGTCTTGCGAAAGTCAAGTCGATAGTTGTTCCTTTTAAACGTAGTTGACTTAGAAACGTTTGATACGCAATCAAGATTATACGTATTTTCATGAAATTAAGAAATTAATCAATCAATCATAGTTTACGATAATGAAATATCAGTGTACAATTATTTACCTTTATTGTTGTAGTTGTTGTAAATGACGAATCTAAGCACTCCACATTTTCACTACAGACACAGCTGACGATACTTTAACCACACGTGTGAACTTGTATTATGACGCTTTCTTGTTTTTCCAACGCCAAGAACGTTCGAGAAAGACAAAGACAGAGACACAAGCATGCGCCGATTCAATGCGCCTAATTCTCTAGTGCTGCGCGCGCGGCAGACCGATCATAGTTGAGTGGGAGAGAGACGCAAGGCATTCGGCGGGCCTCTCTCTCGTTCGGTGACTCATCGTAACGTTACCGAGCGTTACACTTTTTCATAAGTGACTCCCAGCCGCAACCTAATTTAAGACGTTGTCACGTCAATAAACACAGGTTCACAGGGACTATATTATCTTTCTCGCTCTGACTCGCTTGTTCACTGTATTTTGTTTCTCGCTCTAGCATCCCGAGTTCATCCGGAAATTATTATCATACCCGAGCGTGACGGATAAATTCATTTCACAGCCCACAAAAATGTTGTCTCAACGCGCCCTGAAGAAGTTTTCACTTCAAAAAATATTTTGTTTTTTTTTACGTATTTTCAGGCTTTTAAAAATTTATTTTGGTTATCATTTCGCTGCGTGCAGACTTAGTGCGTGAGTTAGGTGGCCAAACCAAAACTTTAAACCCCGGACTACAAAATTAAATCCAGTCCGGACGCTCCCCGGACGCCCTCTAAACTAGGACAAATCCGAAGAAACCCGGACGGATGGCAAGCCTAGTTACATAATTATAACCATCTCTACTTAGTCTGTGCATATAACATAGAACCAAGAAGTATTTTTCATAACTAGTTATAAAATATAGGTATCGAAAACGGAAAAATAGTATTTATTAGTAACCGGTTACAAAATAGTGAAGAAAATTCTTTTTACGTAGCTGGTTACGAATCAGTCAGTTACCAAAGTGGATGAAACGGTGTTTATTAGTAACCGGTTACAAAACAGTGAAAAAAAATTCTTCTTTCGTAGCTGGTTACGAAACAGTCAGTTACCAAAGTGGACGAAGCGGCGAGGCATAAGCTGAGCTTTGCATTTGTGTGAGTGTACATGGATAGTGTAGTTGTGACAACCGGCCTTAGGCGCGGCGCCATTCTGTCTCGCCGCGCTCCTGCCTGATTGGTGATCACTCACACTAATGCAAAGCTCATCCTATACCTCGCGGACAAAATTTCAAGCTCCTGCCTGATTGGTGATCACTCACACTAATGCAAAGCTCAGCTTATACCTCGCGGAGTGTACTCATGTTTACATTTTTTAAAGGCCAGTTGGACTGTTGTGGCCTATACTACCCACAGAACCCCCTACCCCTTTAGGCTAACGAAAAAGGCGCAGGTCTTTACTTACCTAATCTTAACGTACAATCAAAGATTACTACATCGCGTACGAACGGTACGACGACGAAAGGGCATATAAGGCGCTATGACCCAATACAAATACATGTACAATTAAAAAAAAATTATTACAATTTTAAAAGTAATTGTTTATTTGACTGCCCTAGTGGCTTAGTTGGTAGTAGCTCTGCTTGCGAAGCCGAGGGTCGTGGGTTCGATCCCCACCCAGTGCAAATATTTGTGTGATGAATTCAAATGTTTGCACTGTGTCTGGGTGTTTCTATGTATAATAAGTATGTATTTAGAACTATATAAGTATTATATCAGCTATCTGGCTGCCATCACACAAGCTTTGCTTAGTTTGGGGTCAGATAGTGTTGTGTGTGAATTGTACACCAATATTTATATTTATTTTACATATGTATTATTGTATGTTATGATAATAATTATAAGTACTAGTTTATTTTATTTAGTAATAAATAAATATGTTTAAATAGGGTATATTTCAATTTATTTTTATAAATATATATATGCATGTATTGTATGTAAATTTTATTTATTTATGTCATCCGCACACCCCACATTTTAAGATCCCATCTTTCTTTTTCCACCCTAAGGTTGCCTGGAAGAGATCGCTATTAGCGATAAGGCCGCCGTCTGTCGCACTAACTTTAAGTGTTATCTGTTTCAATCTGTAAATTATTGTTATTTTGGTGTGTTCAATAAAGAGTATCTATCTATCTATCTATCTATCTATTATTTTTATCATCTATCTGGCTACCACATTTTTTTATATGTGTTAGCAATAAAAGTAAGACGTAAGTTAAACAAATTCACTTTATTTGTGCACTAATTAAAAGATTTTTTTTCAATAGCGTGACTGGACCAGCCGGCTGTCACGATAAGAAGGAAGAAATGTGCCGTTAGTGTTGCCAGCACACAACTACCACAGACAATGATATTATCAATAATGTTGTCTGTGGATTATGTTACATTAACAATATGGGAGAAGCCGTTTGGGATATATGGGAGAAGCCATAATATTGAGAAACATTTCTATTAGTAGTACTGTAGTACTTTTTAGTACTTTTACAGTAGTTTTTATAGTTCGGACCTTAATGGGTTCAAAATGTATTTTGTAACCAAGTTTAAGACAAATAAATATTTGTTATTTTTATTCTATTCTTTTATTACAAGCTTCCATTACTTTGGTGCTACATCTAGATAGTGGTGTGTGTCAATTTGTTTTATATAAGTAGGTACCTAAATACCTATCAAAAAAAATTACAAGATAATTTGTTTCATTAAAATTTGTGCGTTATAAAACATAAATAATTCCACGAATCCAAAACTATATATAATATTAAAAATGTTGGCTAGTAACGTATTATTTTTTACTTCTTTTCCATTTGTTTTCAGCTTGGTTTTGGCTTCGTTCTTTTCGAATCCAACTATTCTGCTTTCCTCGGTTAAAGCTTTTATCCATTTTATCTAACTTCTTACAACAAAACTATATCGTCGTCAATTCGGAGGTTATTTATACCGTTTAGACGTTTGCCATTTTAACATCAATGGCCGCACACGCCACCACAATCTTTCCAATTCCATTTTCTGAATATAGTTTCGAGAGCAGCTTAAAAAGCTTCGGAGATAAAGAGTCTCCTTGCTACACCCCTATTGATTGAAACTCATCCTCTACTGACTCTAGTTTCACTTTCGCTCCACTGTTTGCGTATAAGTTCTTACATATGAAAGTAGGACCCTTGTTCTTTTAGACTATTCCAGATACAAGCATATGACATGGTATAGGTACTACATAAAAAGTAGTCTTAAAAATAACAATTACTTAGTATTATTCAAACAACAATTATCTTAAATAAGATAATAAAATTATTATTGTACTAATTTCAACTTGATCATGTCAGAGTATTTGTAGAATGCCTGTATTATTGTAGTTGAAATTCGAACTATTCCCTAGTGCAGGCGTTATTTGTTTAGGTAGTGGTTTGTACAGATCCGTCGACATGTACAAGTTTGTCCGACTTGCCACGTCGCAATCCCTCGTATTGTTGGCTTTTGCATAGGGTAGGAAGTTAAGGCTGGTCTAGTCGGGAGAACAGCGACTGCTGATCCGGAGCCCCCGGGTTCAAATCCCACACACACCACTGTCTTTTCGGCCTCATGTGCGTAATGCCGCTAACTTAAAACGGTGAAGGAAAACATAGTCAGGAAACTGGCATTTACCTAGAATATTTCGAAGTCGTGTCCATCCGCCAACCCGCACCGGACCAGCGTGGTGGATTATGGGCTGCTCTCCCTTTAGCGAGAGAAGGCCTAGCAACATTTGTGTGGACATATAATGGAAACATTTAGTGGACTGTTTTTGCATAGGGTAACACCTTATGGGACTAGCATGCCCGAGGGTGCTACCGTCACGGCCAATCTCAGTTTTTTTTAACAACGATGGCAATCCATGTCATAGTTATAACGTCTAAGGTGTCGTTACGCTTGGCATCCTCCGATGTATTATTCGTTGCGTACAGTAATAAACTATTTTCGTACAAAAAATTAAACCGACTTTAAAACCACAAATAGGCACTCAAAAGCGAAAAATAAACTAAAATCATTATTATAAGCGCTACTCACTCACCTATTTGAAGTCGGTGCCAGCCAAATCTAACAGGAAGTGGATAGAGATACTACTTACCATGTGCCTACATAACATTAATCTACTAAATTTTTAACCTCACTGGCACCGACTTCAAATAGATGAGTGAGTAGCGCTTATGATAATGATTTTAGTTTATTTTTCGCTTTTGAGTGCCTATTTGTGGTTTTGAAGTCGGTTTAATTTTTTGTACGAAAATAGTTTATTTTTAGTGTACAAGAACAGAATCTAAAATTTTGATTAAACCCTGACTACCTCGGATTTGTTATCTGTACAACATTCTACTAGTCAAACCCTTTCATTTGATACCCATATTAAGGGAGTTATGAAAAAAGAAATGTATTTCGGCATTTTGTGGTAGCGCCATCTCGGATTTGAAATTTGTCATCATGCAAAGTATTCTACTAGTCCCTTTCGTTTGATACCCATATTGAGGTAGTAATGAAAAATATAATATAATTCGCCATTTTGTTGTGACGGCCATTTTGGATTTGAAATTTGTTATTGTGTATAGTATTTTAATAGTCAAGCCCTTTCATTTGATACCTATATTGAGGTAGGTTGTGAAGAAATATTTTGTCCGCCATTTTGTGGACGCGCCCATCTTGTATCGACGTTAACCAAACATAGCTAAAAACATCCGCACGGGTATTAACCTTGATATAAAAAAACCCGCATCGAAATAGGCCCATGCGTTTGAGCTCTACGGTGCCACAGACAAACAGACACACAGGCAGACAGACATCGACGTCAAACTTATAACACCCCTTTTTTTGGTCGGGGGCTAAAAACAAGTTTTTCTTAATCCATTTTCACAATTTCGTATTGACAGGATCGAGTTTCATAACTTTTGTGAAATCTTCAACTACGTCATCCAGAAAATTGTACGCAAATTTTAGTTTATGGTTCATATTTCAAAAACCACCCGACCGATTTCGATATGATTTATATGGTACCATTCGGGAAGCATACCCATCTGAACACAAAAATAAATTTTAAAATCGGTGCAGAGGTTCTCGAGAAATCAGTTAACATACATAAAAAAACATAGGGGTCCAATTGATAACCTCCTCCTTTTTTTGGAAGTCGGTTAAAAATACAAAATGCTTCAAATATACTTTCAATACTCAATCATTTATTGTTTCATTATGTTACACAAAATTTAGTCGTAACACAACGTACTCCAACCGTGCATTGCAATTAGAGTATCATTTTGGAGCAAACTGTTTCATTTCACAGTCAAATAGGTACTAGGTTTCAAATGCGCCCTGCATATTAGTGTAAGTACGGTAAGTTATCAAGCCTTCAGCCTTCAATGCAAAGCCCAAGGTTTGTAGTTCGTAGGTCATCTGAGGTTAACTATCTTTACAATAACATATCCAGGGCGTTCCACACCTATACCTACGCTACGGCGTTGGTACGTACCTCTACGGATTACAGCAAGGGTCGCGAACTCGACCGCTCTCAATCAAAGGACATTGTCCGAAGTCACAGAACGCATCGATAAAACAACGGACAAGTGTTTTGTTTACAAACAATCAAATTATAAGGAATTTTTCTTTGCGCTTTCTGCCTGCGGAAGGACTAAATGCCGTATCACAAAGTTTTACAAAACCTACGAACCGGCGGCATTGCTCACGCATAGAGACGATAGCATGCTTTTAAACCGACTTAAAAAAAAGGAAACCGTCTGTATTTTTTTAATCTTTTACTTCAATTCTCATAACTTTCGAGTGGATGAACCAATTTTGATGTTTTTTTTGTTCCAAATGGTAGACTTTTCGTATGGTCACGTATAAATATTTTCAGAATCGGTAAAACTAATTTTGTCATATTATTAACAAAAATAAATTTGAAATTCGCACGTTTCATTTTTCAGAAGAATATAATTAGATTGAGCAAAATCTCACCATAAACACATTTTACGTCTAATAAGTAACTATTTAAGTATTTATATTTAAAAATATATAAGTATTATATCAGCTATCTGGCTCCTATAGTACCAGCTTTGCTTAGTTTGGGGTTAGATGGTTTTGTGTGTGAAACCACAAATGTTTATTTACTTATTTCTAGTAATGAACATACTTATTTTAAGCGTGTTAAAAAATTACCAACGTTTGTTTTTCGCGCTTTTTTCATTGCGTGATGCACTATAAAAAGTTTTCAATTCAAAAATTGTTTATAAAAATACTTTGATGATCTATATCACGCTGCATCTTCATGTAAGAAATATCAAGGCAAAATGGAGTACAAAATTTAATTTTATCGATGACCTAATTATTACTTAAAAAATAAACTAACGTCATCTTTCTTCTTAATCTTATCAAAACCACTGCGCAGTTACATCAAATACAAACCACTTAGCATAACCCAGAAAAGATAAGATATATTCAATAATAAATATGTCAATAATTAAAAAAGGAAGAATGGGTGCGAATTGTTTGGTCTTAAAAGTCATGGGAACGTTACTTGTTGAACTCTTATCTTGCCAAGTCCTAAGTCTTTGCTTGTGGGCGCTGCTGAGGACCCGAAGTAGGGCCGTTCTCATTAGGTTTTGCCCTCAAACCAAGGATGATGTGACGAAGGCTAAGAGAGAGTCGCGTGCCGTGTGCGGCTCCGGCGTGACTGAAACGGGCGCAATGTTTGAACGCGAAGAGCGAGTGTTCTCACCATGCACGGCAAAGGATTTTGGCACTTAGTTTGTGTTTGAAACGACAAGTTGTTTTTAAACTTGATACCGTATAGCTTAGTTTCTATGAGAGATTATCCAGAATAATCCATCGTACCTCATCCATCAGAGGACCAAGGTTATTGCTATATATGGTATATAGCTCAACGTATTAGCAAGTTGAAATAGTAGTGGACTGGTCATATCTGTCGCAGGAGTAGGACGGATAACCATTACGAAAGATGTGTCCTAGAATGTACCGGGAATCGGCAAACGTACAACGTCCTGAATTCGTTGGAGTGACGATATACGGAAGACAGCAGGCAGTGGTTGGAGAAGAAAACCCGAGGATAGGGCAGAGTGGAGTGTCATGGGAGAGAGAAAATACCTATGTCTAGGAATGGACGATAGGCTGATGATGATGATGACGTCGGGTATACGCATTAAATACAAATACAAAAAAAAATATTGCTGTTTGTAGGTAAGATAAGATGATACAAAACATTTGCTGCTGCGAGAGGCATGCAATATGTCTAGCAAGACAATTGTAGTCTTAATTAACAAATGAAAAAAAAAAGTCAGCTGATTAAGGTCTTCTTCTTCCTCGCCTTCTATTCATTTTTGGTTTTTATTTATGTCATCTGCTTCTTCATCTTCGATTCATTGCTGGCTTCTATTTGGTTGTGATATATATTTGTGTGAGATAAATGCTTGGTGAGCACAATTTCGCCAACGTCTTGTGTTTCATCAGGATATTGTCTTGAGTTTGATCAGTATGTCCATCCGAGGTCTAAGGTCTTGCAGTCTTACATTGCTCGGGTACAGGAGAGATTGGAACATACGACCTCACGATTACGATATCTGACGTTGTACTATTAAATATTGTAAGGTTTATTTTTGTATTTAAAAGCGGTCCGGCCCGCTTCCCCATTAATGATCCATAGGTGAAACAATTTTTGAAATCGGTCCAGTAGTTCGCTCAGCGCGTTCAAACAAAAAACCTCAGCTTTATAATATTACTAGCGGCCCTTTCCGGCTTCGCTCGGATATTTTAATACATACAAATTACCCGACACGTTGTCTATCTGCGATTTGAATGGCATAAGAAATGATGCTACCTCAAAAGATAGACACATGCTGTCTCGGACTTCAACGCACGTCAACACACGTCAAAGCTTTTCAAAAAGGAATATTTTTTCCCGTTTTTGTTTACGTTCTTTATTCATGCTCTGCTCCTATTGGAGCGGAGGAGAATGTAAAAATGAATAAAAAATACTCAAATATACGTAGAATATAAAATGAATAAAAAATGGAAAAATACTCAGATGTGCAGACGAGATGCGAACCTACGACCTGCGATTGTTAATCACACGTTCCATGCAATAGGCCATCATGGCTTCCCATGGCCACCAAAATTTTTACGGTTTTTGTTTATTCTTGAACTTAAGATAAACCCGTGTGTTAAAAAAATGTTAAGGTTAGTTTTGATAAAACAAGTCTTATGTGAAGGTGTATCAAATAAATGAAAAAATTCGGCAGCAAAAAAAAAGTTAAGATTTAAACACAATAAGGGAAAAACATATTATTTTTATTTTTTGTACCTACGAGCAGTCGTTTAGTCGATGCAGTTCCCGTTTCCATAATTCGTCATCAACAGCCCACTAAATGTTCCCACTGCTGGGACTCGAGCCTTCTCTCGCAAGGAGAGACTTAAGGCCATAATCCACCACGCTAGCCCAGTGCGGGTTGGTGGATGACGCATGACTTCGAAAGGTACGTGTCGGTTTCCTCACGATGTTTTCTTTCGCAGTTTTAAGTTAGCGGCATTACGCACAGGACTTCGAAAAGACAGTGGTTATAAAGGTGTGGGGTTGAACCCGGGGTTTCTGGGGGCAGGCACACTTCTCCCGACTAGACCAGCCGTAACTTACCATAATTACCCGAGATAAAGTGGTATATGCGCGTGTAAGCGCTATGTATTGTGCTATTTTAGACTTTAATCTAAATATGTCGCAAATTTTAACCAGATCCGTAGTACCGTTCCGACGTGGTTGAGCTAAAACATCAAAACTTTTGCATTGATCATATTAGAAGGATCAGTAGGATAGAATGACGATGAATCGGTGTAATAGCCTAAAACCAGAATCAATTTACCGAAACAAAATCCAAGCATTTTCCTTTCAACGCTGAAGAGGTGCCTGACCATTCGGACCCCACCTCTTCAAACTATTACACTTCCTCAATTTCGATTGCACTCCAATGACGCAGTTCACACCGAATCATCACTATAACGCAGCCACAGCGGTGACTTTGAACTACAACGCACCGCCAAAAAAAACAACAATACGACTCACAACTAAAAACCTGCGAAAAATCAACTACAGTCTCTAACACAGTACATACAGAGTTGAATTCTGACAGCAAATTTCGGCGCGATGGTCTTACGATTTTGGCAGGGTGTACGCTGATCTGAATTGGTAGTAATTGTTTAATGTAGGTATGTGACGTTGTGTGGTTGCAAGCATGTGATAAATTTGGCACTGCTCGATTGATAGCGAGTGGACGGCGAACCTTTACTAAAGCTAGACGTAATTTTCCAAAACTGATAAAGATGTTTTCCGATATCTGTGACAGATCATTTTCGAAATCAATAAAAGATGCTACTGAAGTGCAAAGACATCTGGGACAGAAGAATAAAGAAATTATGTCGTCAAGGAGCGTTCTCAGAACATGTATAGTATGATGAAAACATGGCATGGTTTTTGGAAGCGAACACTTCAAATAGGAATGGAAATAATTGAATTGAATGAGAATGAAATTATAACACCACTTTATATAGTGGCGACTTAATTGCTACTGTTTTTTAGAAGAGACCTCAGTAAAATTGGCCTATGGTGGCCTTAACCACGAACCGAAATTTGGACAAACGCAGGGCCGTAATAACTTAAACTTACTGATTATACCTATGCACATACATAGAGCTTACTTGAAAGAAAAGCATTTCATGTGCGATTTACTCTCCCTTACTGTAACTAGTAGTCATGTCATACGATGTACGCCTTCAAACGGTACGATTTTGGCTAAGGATAAGTGAAGTCCTATGTGATAGTAAGTGTTAACCACCATTCATGAACATCTGCAACACCAAAAACGCTGATGAAGTTTTTTACATTTAAAGCTATTCGATCGATATTCAATAAGCTGAACTTCGAATATGTTGTACACTAAATTGAACGACTCATGGAATATGACGTATAAAAAAAATGCGTAGAATAAAATACAAAAACGCTTATTGTATGTACCTTTCGAATGAGAAATTTCGATTGATAGCCTCCTAGTACTAAGAAGGATTAGGATTCAATGCGACGATAGACAACCCATTGCTCTTATAAGTCTTCAAAAACTTGAATATCGCCGAAATAATACTTCGCGTGTCTTGAACATCACCATAGAATTGCAATTTATCGGTTTTAAGTCGGAAAAATTTCGGAGAGTGTAACCTTATTCAAAGTCAAAGTTCTTTATTGATAAATGTACAATTTACACGTCAATTAAGAAAAATAAAAACAAAAGAAAAAACAAATCGAAATTGCGAAAAAGGATCAACGGTCCTTACATTGTGTCATCTCGTGAATTCAGGCCCCGGAACTGTTAAAACACTTATCATCAACAGATCACTCCCCCCGTTCCATACCTGCATTAACTCACTCTCACCCAAAGCACAAAAAAATAGCTGAATGATTAATACTTTTCGTAATGTTAATAGTTTTGGTCTTTCTATCCTTTGTGTGAAAATCAGATAGGGGATATAATGATAGATTTTTCATGTTATTTTTGTTAAACCTGCAAATAGCCTTATTACTACACTGAAAGAGTTTAGGAAAATCATATTTTTTTTCTAGAATCAACAATTTTTCTCAATCAATTTTAGCCGGTATTTCTTTCGGGAAGGATTCCCGAAATAGGATTCAGGAGTTAGCCGAAGCGTATTGAGGCCACAAAAGCGTATCCATTCCCACGGCAAACGGATGAGCCGGACATTACCATCGGGACGTCAGTAGTGATGTGCGGCTGTATGAAGATTGTGTTTTTGCAACCTTTTTAAAGTTTTTTTTTTGAAGTGAAATCTTATTTTGGCCACGCTTTAGATAGATTTTTCGTGTGAATTGAATTCTAGCATCACGCTCGGAATAATAAGAAATCTTCAGGTAAACTCGGGACCATAGCCATTGGCAATCAAGAAATGCATCATGCACATAGCCACGCCCTCTGGTTTCACCCGCGTAGTTTCCAAAGTAAGCTATAAAATTCTGAGTTATAAGTTTTCGCTTCCGTCGGCAGTTCCTATATCTCCCAATTTTTTTTTATTCGTCTAGCAGTTTTGATAACGTAAAATCTTTTGGACTCGCGTCAGCGACATGCTAATGCAGCGACGTAGCGTGTCAGCGTACGACTGCCTCTACTTAGCGTTTTATAAGCATAAAATTGCAGTATACCTGTTCCGAGTTCGGTCAGTCAGGCTTTTGATTTCGACCGAAAGAGTGCTGGCAAAAAACCCGTAAAAAATATAAAATCAGTGTTGAGTGGGTTTCTGCTCAGTGAAATGGTGCGGAAATAATAGCAGGACATCCAGCTTTACAAAGGACGGTATATAATTTCAAAAGTAAGTAATTTAATTTAATAATTAGGAATCATAACACCATCAATCTACAGAATTAAAAAGAACATTGAAAAAACGAAATCGGAACCCGTTGATGTCTTTCTATTCTCTGTCCTTAGAAGTTTGCATAAGTCTATCTCGTTTTGTCCGATCATTGGTTTCGAGTAGTGCCACGTCACACGAATATTCGGCTTATCACAGCTCAACATTTTACCTCGTCCTGCGCCCCCGCTGGTGACTTATGAACTGTAGCAAGATTCGTTTATGGCGGATCAATAGGCTATTCAATCTGTGGGTGAAATCTTGCTAATTTGTGTCATCAACATTAGTAATAGCAGTGTAACATTTTACATAATACGCATTGTTTTTTTTTTTTTTCTACTTTTATAGGTTTACACTTGACCAATTTTTACAATTGTGCAATATTAGTGCTGTTCTGATCAAATATTAGTGAAAACTAAAATTCAAAGTTGTAAGTTTTCATTTGATAGCTATTAAACAACGCTTAAAAGTTGCGAGTGACGTCACTTTACTGTAACTAAACTCCGGTAATTCACTGATGTATATTTTTGACGATTTTTAATAATTTGTTAATACAAAAAATACGTGTACCATATTTTCCACAACCGTACGGATTAATTGGGATGGTATATTTTTATCCATAATTATTCCAATTATCCACTAACAGATGAAGGCCTACAGATTATCAAGATGTTCTAGTCCATTGTCGTATGCATTTCATAATATAATATTTGTATATTTTTTTATAGTATTGAGTGACGAGACGAGCAGAACATGTGCCTGGTAGTAAGCAACACGTATAACAGCACAGTGACACGCGCCTATTGGAATATGAAAAGTCTAAATCATTACCTATAACTGCACTGCGGTCGTCACCAGATATAAAAAAAATGTTTTATCTCTATGCCCGGTAATTTCACTGGAAATATTGCCCTTAAAACAAAACACAGTGATATTTTCACTGTATTTACAATAACTGGCAAATGTGTAGTACTTTCCCAGACGAACCCTACAAAGAGTTAAATATACTACTACAAAAGCGATAGCGTGTCGTTATAGAATATATTTGTGTATTTGAACCAAAGAGTTTACATTATACAACGAGTACGTACCTATAGAGTTGACACAAACACTTTACACCGAAAGCACGGCTAGCATCTTTCTTGCCTTGTCGCTCTTGTGGAAGTGTCATACTTTTGTCGCAGCACATCATTCTGTTCCATAGAAAGTACGCACGTCATCTCTATGATTGACACAAAGGAACCGTGCGGAAAATCTAACTCTATACATAGTTTATGTAAACTCTTTGATTTGAACTATATCCAGCTGAAACTACAAACTCTTCCAGTATTAAACGTGTGCAGTATAAGTGCGCCTAGTAACCGCTTGACGGCAAATTTATGATGATTACGTAATCCCGTTGAAAAGACGGGATCTTTCAGCGAGATTTCTTCCAGAACACATACTACCTGAGATTAATGTTGAATTTCGACGGGCCATTACCTTGATTCAGTATACACGTGGTTTTTTTTGGATTATTGGGGTATGAGCGTCATGTGAACGTTTTTTAGTTTCTTTCGTGGGATTTCCCGGTATCAAGTATTCTTATCCTTTAACTTTTGGAATGCAGTTTCTAACTTGGCTTGGAGGGCGTAGTAATTACAATATACTATAACGGAAGTGACGCTAATCAAATACTAGTAAAAACTGCCTGTGAACAGTGTTTTTTTTTATAAAGAGTGACAAGACGAGCAGCACATGTGCGTGATGGTAAGCAACATGCCTGCCACATAACAGCACAGTGACACGCAGCTATTGAAACATGAAGTGTCCAAATCATTACCTAGCTCTGCACTGTACTCGTCACCCAGAGATCTAAGATGTATAATATCTCTAAGCCCTGTAATTTATCTGGAAACATTGCCCTTCAAACCGGAACACAGTAATGTTTGCACATTACTGCTTGGTGGTAGAATAACTGGCAAAGGTGTGGTACTTTCCCAGGCCGACTCTGCCAAGAGTCCTACCACTACATTGTTGTCAACATTATTTTTCAGACGATCGTTCATAAATAATTAAATTAAGCAATTTTTTTTGCACATTGTGTTTGCTTCTATATAATTTGAAGGAATTTCGTTCCTACCTAGTGTACAATGACACCAGAGACAAGTTACTAACATCTTCACTATTTAATTAGCGAAAAATATCCTCTGTCAACCATCGACTTCCAGGACATCACTAGCAAGAAACAGGGTCATTCCCCCCTCCCGTAACAAATCATTTTTAATTATGTGCGTATTCTTCAATCTTCCCATTAAAGGAGCCCGTTAAACAATAATACAAAATGGTCGTTGACAGTCGCTGTCACTTGTCAGCCAATCACGGCCCGGGTCTTTGACCTTTTTTCCTCTTTTTTGCGAGTGTACAGGATGGGGCGAAAATGGGTCAATAGTCAACACTCAACAGTTTTCGGCGCCAAAAAATGGGTCACGGAGAATTGATTGATTTATATTGATTCTTTAAGTGGTCGTATTGTGTGAATCATGACAAAGGTAGGTTTTTGGGGCTTGCAGAATTCATTGGACGTGAGAATAAGAGTATCACATCTAGGAACGATCCTAAACGAATTGTAATAAGAGTGATTTGTGTTTAAAATCGAATTTTATGATTTGCGTTCTATTATTAATGCAATTAATTTGATTAAAATCTTTCGTCTTTATTTTAATTTGCCAATTATTATAATGATTAATGAAAAGTAGGAAGTGAGTGAACGTGGTGGTTTGTTGCAAAGTGGAAATACTTAGACTCTTTTGCTCATAATTGAGAAATGATAGGCTATCATAACAATACTCACTGCGTCCCTCCAGTACTATTAATAACCACACATTTAAACTAAGCAAAAAGTAGCAAATGTGATCATCTATGTAAAGTACTAGCTATGAATTTATTTCCTTCAAATAAATCAATTCATCGAGATACGTCGAAACAAACAAAGCCACAAACTTTCGCCTTTTTAATCAAATATAACTACGC
The DNA here is from genome assembly GCA_017562165.1 of Ectropis grisescens. Lineage (NCBI taxonomy): Eukaryota > Metazoa > Arthropoda > Insecta > Lepidoptera > Geometridae > Ectropis > Ectropis grisescens. The sequence continues at coordinate 9,343,022 of CM029793.1, read as the reverse complement.
TACTATTTTTATTTGGTGTCCGTTTCAACCAAAATATTATCAAACGGAATACATAATTACAAGTGTCTTCAAGATTACATACACTGTTGTACATTTTAAACATTTTTAGACCTATTTAACACAGTGCAGCAATAATAAAATTTGAAATCTATTGGGATACCCTGACACTGCCAATAAATCTGTATTAAACTGCTGAAGAATAGTAAATTATCGGGATATAACTCCCCATTAACGTTAATCCCTGACGGTCATATATCTCAATTGTAATTGCATTGGAAAGAGAACAGAGTGCCCGCATGGCAACCCTGGCAGTGGCGTGAGATCGCGATGAAACTTCAAGGCTATTGAAGGACAGAGCGCTCATCCGGTGCGCCTGCGCTGCTTATCTTGCAGGGTTGTCCATTTGGGAATATTATAAGGGTAGTGATAGAAAGAAGTGAAAACTTGTTTTGAGGCATCATACACAAATTGTTCGTGGGATGTGAATTGAGCTCAATCGTCACGCTCGTACATGAAATATATCTTCTGATGCACTCGGGACCATGGTCATCTAGAAACGCGTTTGCCTTTCTAGACGGCCATGGTTAGAAGCATGGCCATCTAGAATGGCCATACTTCTAACAGTTATTTAGATTTCTAAGACTGATTTAAACGATAAAACTTTGAAGGTTTATTCCAGAAAAGCAGCGTCGTCCGGTTTCACCCGAGTAGTTTCCAAAGTGAGTTATCAAAGTCGTAGCTTATGTGCCTTCTTTTTTCATCGAGGAAAAAAATAAGTTAACACTTGACCGCCATCTCGATCGAGACAGAATCGCAAAACGCATCTATCTGGACGAGTCTATAGTGAATCACTCAAAGTGCAGGATGTCCCAAAGGAAGTACAAAGGTCGGGTCAGGATGTGCCCTGTGTGGTCGGGAGACCCTCTGGCATTGACATCAGACCCGTAGCCTTGATTGCCATAATGCGGGCCAACGCCCACACACATTCTCTATGGTGAATAAATTACACGAGGCTGCACGGAAAGGCGATTCACCCAAGGAGTGATCTCACAAACTTTTAAACCTACCCAATATATTGCTCGACCGATATAAGGGTAACCTGTTGATACTTTTTCATAACGTAACATCTGGTCCAAGTAAAATGGAAACATTACTATGTTCCGATTTGAAGGTAAATGTTGCCACTGAAATTGTAGGGTATAGAGATAAAAATATCTTATCTATGCTCTATTTAAGTTTTTTTTAACTTTTATAGGTTTTGACGACCATCTTACCTGACGATGCGGTCTACGATGGAGAGTGTTTACCTAGAAGAAATCGATTCACTCTCAATTTGAAGACACCAAGATTATCTAATATCAGGAAAACCCCTCTCAGGCAACTTATTCCACAGCCTAGACGTTCTTATCACAAAAGTAGAGTCAAACCTCTTTGTCCGTGTCTTTGGAATATCAACCATGAAACGTACTTTTATTCAGTAGTTCCTCAAATTACTTAAATAATATACGACAAAATTAGAGAATGAAATAAATAAGAATTAGATAGTAGTAACTTAATACAGAAAATGCACTACTGCCATCTATTACGTAGTTTGAAACCAATTTTAGAGTTTCGTGCCTCGAAAGAGTAAAAAACTGCACCCTGATTAAGGATCACTTTGTTGTCCGTCCGTCCGCCTGTCTGTCAATAACCCTTTTTCTCAGGAACACGTGGACGTATGAATCTGAAATGTATACCAAAAACTCAGGTCTATTGTCCGTCAAAGCTGTGAAAAAAATCTTTTTTTTTGTCTACGTATTTTGTTAAAATTCTTCGAACCATTATTTACTAGATAAACTTGGTAATGTCAATGACAAAAATGAAAAAATTCTAATTTAAAAACTCAAAAACCCCGACTGCGTAAAAAGTGAACCAAAGTACGAACTTACATAATTAAAAATACAAAAAAAAGATTTCTGATGGTCTAGAATATTATGACAAATTGAATTATAACAATTTTTTTTATGGGCAAAGTCTTTATCAACAAAACTAAAATACAATGAGAACTACACTACGCTACATACCTAACTAGTTACACTAAGTACACCTGAATTATCCATAGACCAATAAAGGTCTACAGATAATCAAGATGTTCAAGCCCACTACCAATCGGCAGCGTAACCAGCATGCTGGCGGCATGACCACGCTGAATGCTTATGCGTTGGGCCAAATAAAACTCCAGTATTTTGGTCACACGTCGCGTCGACCAAGCGCTCGGAAAGGCTTTTGAAGATGAGGTGAGCTCCCGGCTTCCACGGGCCCAATGTCTCAACCCCAAAGGTCTCAAATATATAACCACTTCCGAGGGTTGCACATTTCCGCCGTTTTAGTCGTTCAGCTGAATGTTACGCGGTTTCGCTGCACTGACCCTACTGTGTGTCTCTGGAAGATGTGATGGTGCCAGAGTATCGACGCAAGTTGCGTCCCATACTAAGTGCCGACCCAACTTCCAACGCACAACATTCATGCCGTCAGGTCTTTTCCCATCGTCACGCACAAGTCGGTTCGAGTATGGCTGGGACATTGGCGGTGGAAAAAGCCCGGCGTATGATATCTTTCAGGCTGTCGTGTCGGCCAATACGGCCCGCGCTTTTCGGGCAAGAGACCGTGGTGACCGATTTGGTCGACGGCAGTACCACAATGGACTATTATTACTATTGAATAAAATAAAATATATTCTAATAAAGGAACATAACAACTGAACAGTCGTGATCCATTATTATTCGAAAGCCAATCTAATTGTTAAATGCCGCAAATTTTCGTAAATTTTTGACACTCACAAGGGAATCAAAACCTACAGGGGACCGGGTACAGGATCACTTTTCGCACTCCCATCAACGCCCCGGACCCACTTGCCACCGCGCTTGCCGACCCACTTCACGGGGGGCGTTAGACCCCGCATTTGGCTCTATAGACGCGCCGGAAATTAGGGGCACGTCACCTTCTCGAAGGCTTATCCCTAGGTGGGGTGCCAGACGGTCCTAAACGCCTGACGCCCCAGGAACTTCTTTCTGTGGAGACGGGATGCGAGCCCAGAGTGGCAACTCTGCAGGCTCTCCCCTGTGTCCGCTTCCACCTCAGTAGAGAAGCGCACTTACTCGCACCTCTAACTCACGCGACCTCTCACTGTCGAGCATCTTGGCTCAGATGCTTGGTTGGCAGCAAGAGGTCCGTCATCACCACCGGGTATCCCTAGCCGCAGTTTCGCCTCTGTGGTCACATCACGCTCTTGTCCTTCTACTGAACACTATGCTAATCAGAGTTCTATACTAATATAGACGATCCTCATCCGGAAGACTTGGGAATTTTACTTGGCCGATATATCAGTCGAATTACCTTCCCAAGTCTTCCAGTGCCTTTCACCAGCCTCTATACGCACTGCTCAAAAAGGGGAGCAGCGCAAGTAGAAGTTCCCAGCACCGGCCGGGATTCGCTATCACACAACAAGATGGTACCGCGGCAAGTTGTTATGATACCCAGGGTGCACCACGTGGAGCACCACAGCCAAGGTTCCCGAGCCACATAACCCTTTGTGTATAAGCTTAGCTTTATTTATAGGCAATCCAAATCAAAGGGTTTTTTTACTAAATATACATGTACCAGCCACCGACATTTCGCCAATTGAATATAAATTATCTAGGTAATTCATAATCACGCAAAAATAACTAAAAATACAAAGTTATAATCATAAAAACTATCAGATAACGTTGGTTCTAAACAGCCAATGTTATTATGATAGTTATCTAACCCCAAAACTATTTAACTACTGTAGCTAAAATGTTCAAATAAAAAAATCCCAGCCCACAAAAGATGACCCAGCGCCTACATGACGTTAGTAAGTAATTACTCGAATATTTTCTGGTTCTGTCTCAACTAAAATTATTGGTTTCAAAGGTTATATCGATTCACCAATATCTGTCTGCCGTAAGCGATTTATGCCTGACCTTGTCTGGGACTTCATTAACCTACATTATGTATGAGCGCGATTCGGAACTATATTTTTTTACCTTCTAGCCCTATCTTGACAGACAGAGAGACATAAACACATTTTATACACATATAAACACTATAAACACATTTTGCACATCAGAAAAATAACAATAATAAACAATAGTCACAATGACTTTTGTCTTGTGCCACAAATGGCGGCATTATCGCCAATAAAGATCTCCTCCAAGCAATTATAAGGAGAAGCAGACAAATTAGAATAGAGTGTTCTCTTTCTACATACAGAGAGCTAAAGTAACCACAAGAAGAAAAATAACAAACGAAAAAACACACTAAATTAACTAGTCAGCAAAAGCAATTTCTGTTCCCACTGCTGGAATTCGATGCCTTTTCTTACAAGATGTGTGTCAATCAACCATACTGGCCAAGTACGTGTTGAAAGATGCCATCGATAAACGTCTTCCTCGGAACAAGTTGATTTTCTCGCAATGCTTTCCTTCGGCAACCAATAGTCATGATATTTGTATTGTAAACACGTCAGAAGTGCAGCCGTGATTCGAATCTATGACATCGGGATTAGGACTCGGACGTTCTCGCCACTAGACCACATATTACAATTATTGTATATGGCTTTTGATTGTATACAGGGTTACCGGTAGTCAGCCTGTATAATTTTAAGTACATTACATACGTCAGTTTTTGTTCTACAGTTTATACAAAATTGTTTATATTTTTCCCCGCACAAAATAAAAAAAGTGGATTTACCCGATCTAAAAGCATCGAACTCTTCCAATTCGTAACAAGAGACAATCGACTCGCTTGACAAATGATGTGCCGCAGTGAATAAACACTAAACAGCGCTAGAGAGGACAAACACCTCTTTTTTGGATATTTATCGAGTTTTAACAAAACTTGTTCATTTAATGAAACATGCAGAGCATGTCCTTAAACGGATGTAGGCTGATTGCCGATAACCCTGTATAGGCTATTTTCCTTTAAGCTTTGCCTTGAAGTTATTGCTTGTGCTTGCTCTTACCCCTGTAATGATAGTTCATAAGTGTTTCACTGTAATATTTTAATTTGCTTGTGACACAATAAAGAAGTTTCTATCTAAGAAATACTAAAATGAATAAAATAAATAAATATTGTGGACATTTCACACACAACACCATCTGACCCCAAACTAAGCAAAGCTTGTACTATGGAAGCCAGATAGCTGATATAATACATACTTATATATTTTTTAAATACATACTTATTATATATAGAAAACACCAAGGCACAGTAAAAATATTTGAATTCATCACACAAACATTTGTACTGGGTGGGGATTGAACCCACGACCCACGGCTTCTCAGGCAGACCTACTACCTACCAACTAAGCCATCAGGCCAGCCTATTCTAACTATAATCTATTTCGATTTAGGGTCAATTTTATCTCTTTGAATTCGAACGTTGTATGTACTGGTATTTGGGGATTTCAACCTTATTAAAATTTCTAGGCTTTTTACTAGTTTTATACATCAATTCAATTGATTGTTGATGTTCGAAGGATTCGAACGAGGAGGTTTGACTCATCTTTCTTGATAAGAACGTCTTGGTATGCATAGACTCAAGCCACGGTTTTCCCAATGGATCTTGGTATCTTTGAGTTAATAGGGTTCGTTTAGGTAAAACACGTTGTATTGTAGACTGCATAGTCGCTTAACTTCAGGTGACATGACGGTCAAGCGTAAACTTATAATATTTAGTTACAAAAGCGACTTTGAGCGATTCAAACGGCGCAATTATGCAACCCTCGGAAGGGGCTACACATTTGAGCCCTTTGGGGTTGAGACATTGGGCCCGTGGGGGCCGGGAGCTCACCTCTTCTTCAAAAGCCTATCCGAGCGCTTGATCGACGCGACGCGTGACCAAAATGCTGGCGTTTATTTGGCCCAACGCATAACCATTGCCATTTAGCGTGGTAATGCCGCCAGCATGCTGGGTACGCTTCCGATTGGTTGTGGGCTTGAACATCTTGACTATCTGTAGACCTACAATGGTTTATGGATAATTCAGGTGTGCTTAGTGAAAGGTTTGTAGTGTAAGTAGTGTAAGTTCTCATTGTATTTTAGTTTTGTTAATAAAGGCTCTGCACACTAAAAAAGAGTTACAAAAGGATTACGATACCGGCTGGGCATGCGTCTGATGGTAACTAACACGCGGCAGCTATTAGAACATGAAGAATCCAAAACACAACATCGCTAATTTATAACTTTTCGCGTATTTTTTCTTTGTGATTTAAAGGCATGACGACTGATCCTGGAATTATATTAAGTTGACAAAATTACAGTATTTCATCATCATCATCATCAGCCGCAAGACGTCCACTGCTGAACATAGGCATCCCCTAGATTTCCACAACGAACGGTCCTGCGCAACCGGCAACCAGCGGTTATTCGCAAAAGAACGAAAGTGGCCGACATAGCTCAAAGAGTAAGCAAGCTGTAGTGGCAATGGGCAGGCCACATCGCTCGCAGAACTGACAACCGATGGGGAAGAAGGGTTCTCGAGTGGCGACCACGAACCGAAAGACGCCGTTTTGGACGGCCTTCCACTAGATGGACAGATGACCTCACAAAGGTCGCTGGAAACCGCTGGTTGCAGGTTACAGTATTTAAATAGAACAAAATATGTACCAACTTTAATTTCGATATCTTATCTTATGATCATTCAAACCTACATAGATGGGAAAGTAGTTTTGGTAGGACTTTTGGCAGAGTCCGCCTGGGGAAGTACCACACCTTTGCCAGTTTAAAAAAAAAAAAGTCCATTTTGAAAGTACGAATTTGTTAGAAAATATGTTTACCATTGGATAACCCATTCAATTTAAAGTGACTATTATTATGAAACCAGTTTCCTAAACGCAATATTTGATATAGCCTACCTTCGCTCAAGAACAAACAAACTTTACGCGCGACGCATAGAAAATACCAGACAGTGACGTCACGCTTTTTTAGTGTTTTTGTATGAAGCGTTATTAGGAAAGTTCAAATTGTGATTTTAAAATCGTGATATCACGGGAAGTTTTTAAGATAACAAAGTAACTCTTTCAACTATGTTTCAGTTATTCATCCTTGGATGTCAATTTAAATAATAATAATTTTAAGAAAAAGGAACCGACTTTCAAATTATAAAGTAAAAAGTTTTCTCGATTTCTCTAGGATGTCATCATCAGATCCTGGTTTCCTTATCATGGTACTACTACACTTCGAATATCTTCTTTACAAGAAAACAAGAATCATCAAAATCGGTTCGTAAATGACGAAGTTATCTGCGAACACACAAATATTTACGGTCGAATTGAGAAACCTCTTTTTTTGAAGTCGGTTAAAAAATGGTTATGCCCAAAATGAAACAAAATAATTACATAACAAGTCATAAAAAAATAAAAATACTTAATGGTAGAATAACGGGGGCAAAGATGCACGATCTAATTCCACCTTGCCTTTTTTTCTTTCGGAATGCTCGTAGTTCGAAAAAGCAACATCGTTTCATGGTTGATGTTCCAAAGACACGAACGAAGAGATTTGACTCTACTTTTGTGATAAGAACGTCAAGGCTGTGGAATGCGTTGCCTGAGAGGGTTTTCCCCGATAGTTACAATCTTTGTGTCTTCAAATCGAGAGTGAATCGGTTTATTCCAGGTAAACACGCTCCATCGTGGACCGCATCATCGTTTAACATCAGGCCAGATGGCGGTCAAGTGTAAACCTATAAAAAATAAAAAAATAGAACTTCTTCGATTGGAATTCATATATGTATAGAAAAATCAATTTTATACTGTGTCAGCTGCGCACTTAATGTATAATCAATAGGTAATTCCAAGAAATTATACTTACAAGGTACTTATTTATACTTGGGTTCATTCCACAATTATTCTTATCGAGAACAAACTTTAACAAAGCGGTTATTAATAATTATTATAATGAATCTTACTCTTGACAGACAGATGCGTGTATTTGACAGCCAGACAGACTGATAACACGTTTTAATTAATTGTGATTGTTAATGTTATTATATTCAATTTTGTTGTTTAATCTTTAGCATGTTTTTACCTTTATATTATTAAAGCAGATAAGTGGTCAGAAAACTTTTTGTTATAACACAATCATACTAAAATGTAATATTAAAACCCTTATGTTCTAGCGCTACAAGTGGTGGCCTTATGGCTGTAAGCTATATCTTCCAGAAAACTAGCGTAAAGGAAAAATTGGTTGCCTGTAAAGTCGGTATACGGGCGAAAGTTTTACGTGACAACGACTTTGAGTGGTAAAATAATTTTACGGAAGGGACGCGTGCCTTTCACTTTTTATGTCTGTCTCTCTCGCTCTTAGGCGGGCTAACCATGCCCGAGTGGAAGGGACGCGTGCCTCTCACTCGCTCTCGTTGTGAGCGCGTAACGTGAGCGGAGCGTAACGCAGTTTCTTGAAGTGTCACCCGGCAAACCAATTTATAAGACGTTGTCACGTCAAAAACACCTACATACAAACATGTAGTGTTGGCAGCGTACCAACCGCCGTTTATTTAACCAATGATTTATTCGTGATTAAGCCCTGTAGGTACTATATAAAAATGATGTGTTCAAATCGGGAAAGTTTAAAAACAATTTGTAGTGTTAGGTTGGAAAGAAATGAAAAAAAGGTAGGCTCAGCCCAAAAACCAGCTAACTACCTATTACGTACGTACTAAAGTTGGGCCAGTTCAGTGACTCACTTCAAATGAGACGAGGCTGACATCATTGAAGTTACAACCCCCGATTAAGAGTTGTGAGGTCTAATAAGACTCTTACAGACCTTTACTTTTAATAGAGTCCGTCTGGGGTTAACTTTACTGTGTCCCGATTTCAATATTTCCAGAATAACTACAGGTCATAGAAATAAATCATACTATTTCTCTGAGTGACAAGTGTCTGAGTGGAGCGGTGAACGCTGGACGCTTTTACCTATCACTATTTGTTGTCAACAACCAAAATAAGTAGAACCACAGCATACCTCGCTGATAGCGATTCTAGGGGTCAAATAGATTGGTGGTGAGTAAACCACTTACGCTACACACAGACGCAGCTTATCACCAAGTTATAGGTGCTCAGGGCTCATCTAATGTTTTATATCGATGATATGACAGTCTGTAAATTGTAAAGTCTCAGTATAAGATCACCATTTATAATGGTTATATTATGTCTTCACGTCCATAGTCAAATTCTAGATGAGCTCAATTGTAGATTTTTTTTTTTTTTTTTTAAATAAGGAGTGACGAGACGATCAGGACATGTGCCTGATGGTAAGCAATATGCCTGACACATAACAGCACAGTGACACGCAGCTATTGGAACACGAAGAGTCCAAATCATTACCTACACTGCACTGCGCTCGTCACCCAGAGATCTAAGATCTTATATCTCTAAGCCCTGTAATTTCTCTGGAAACATTGCCCTTCAAACCGGAACAATAATGTTACACATCGTCCCTTAACACAGACGACAAGACCACGACAAGACCCTTAAACGCAAAGCTATAATCGAATATACTGTTAACCCAGCTGGGGAAGAACTAAATATACTGTTTTATATGTGTAGTGGTATGACTCTTGGCAGAGTCCACCTGGGGAAGTACCACACCTTTGCCATTTAATCTACCGCCAAACACTAATGTGCAAACATCACTGTGTTTCGTATTGAAGGGCAATGTTTCCAGAGAAATTACAGGGCATAGAGCTAAATCATCTTACGTTGTTGGTTGACGAACGCAGTGCAGTGCCGGTAATGATTTGGACTCTTCATCTTCCAATAGCTGCGTGACGCTATACCGATATGGGCAGGCGTGTTTGATACGATCATCTAAAAAATAAAGTTGGCAACACTGGTGACGAGTTTTAAAGCGTCATTTCCGTTATATATTTTTCTTACGGTCTTAGTCTCTCATTTTCAGGTCGGTCGCGTAGCAAAATCCTTCTCATGAGGAACTTTGGTTCCAAAAACATATTGCATGATAAAAGTATAGAACAGACGCCCAAGCATGCATGACACTATGTTGCTATGCCACGAACGTATATGCAAATGGCGTCCGTCTCATGGCCACTAGTTTTTGTCATCAATTCGGCAGACGGCGACCAGACAGCCCGTGGAATGAGAAAGCTAGATAAATATTCATTATTTTTTGTTGCTAAACGGACATGTCAATCAGATTTCGCGGTAAAATACTGTCAAGAAAATTGGGTAATGTAAAAAGTCGAAATAATACAATGAACATTAATTATTCATATATTAATATTGGTGGACAATTCACACACAACACCATCTGACCCCAAACTAAGCAAAGCTTGTGTGATGGCAGCCAGATAGCTGATATAATACTTATATAGTTTTAAATACATACTTATTATATATAGAAACACCCAGACACAGTGCAAACATTAGAATTCATCACATAAATTTTTGCACTGGGTGGGGATCGAACCCACAACCCTCGGCCTCGCAGGCAGAGCTACTACCAACTAAGCCACTAGGGCAGTCCATACTTTTCACCTCCGCCGTCGCTCCGACGCTACGCCGCTTTGCTGTTTCATTAGCATGTCGTTGACGTGAAGTTATAAGATATTCCTCTATCAAAAACGGCTAGAGAAGTGTTCACTACAAAGACACTAACGATTAAACCAAAAAGGTTAAGCTGACGGAAATTTATGGAAAAATATGCCAATAAAATTAAAAACAGGCATTCGGCTAAATAAATTGCATATGTTTTTATGTGATCAACTAAATAATACACTGTTCCAATGAGACAAACAAGGTAGGCCAAATATACATATTTTTTTTTAAAAAAAGTGACGAGACGAGCAGGACATGTGCCTGATGGTAAGCAACATGCCTGCCACATAACAGCACAGTGACACGCAGCTATTGGAACAAGAAGAGTCCAAATCATTACCTAGCACTGCACTGCGCTCGTCACCAGAGATCTAAATCTATGTTATATCTCTAGCCCTGTGATTTCTCTGGAAACATTGCCCTTCAAACCGGAACACAGTAATGTTTGCACATTGCTGCTTGGCGGTGGAATAACTGGCAAAGGTGTGGTACTTCCCCAGGCGGACTCTGCCAAGAGTCCTACCACTACATATACACTTATACATGATTAAGATTTTTGTTGATATTTCAAAAACCGATTCACTGATTTCGCTAAAATTATACGGTCACCTCTGATGTATTATCAATGTATGTCGCATATGCACTGAGGATAATATGTACTCCGGTATGTACTCCTCAGCCCGTATAAAGTCCCTAGAGCAGAGAAGGTATAAGGGACCCCAAATACCCAACACCCTACCAAACACCCTCTTTTTAGTTCACACTCAAGAGGAGAAGGAGACCCTAAGAAACCAGGGTTATGGGTCAGGCACCGGGTCACGGATCCTTACCATCCATGAAGCTCACGAGAGCGTGCCGTGCTTGCAGACGAGCTCTAGAATTAGATTTCAAATGTACCCAACTTCCCCCTATTTTCCTCTTCTTCTCCTTATCCAAGAAATGTGTAAAAAAAGACAATTGTAATGACAAAATCACGGACCCCGGTGTCTGTGGAGTGGCTAATTTAAATTTTAAAAAAGTATTATTATTTATGAAACAAAAAATACTTTAAAATCGATTCCCAATTTTGGCGTAGATATCGCCTAACATAGTTATATTTATTAATAAGTAAATATTTATTTTCGCAAAAAAAACAAAAATTGATTTCAATTTAAAATCAAATTCAGATACGAGTAATAAGGAGCAATTCCTAAGTCGTCTAGATAAACGAAAGTAACTTTTACTTGTTTTCATATTTCAAAAACCTCTATGATCTACCTACCAAAGAAAAAACGATCGAAATCGATTCACAATTGGCGGAGCTTTCGCGTAACATACATACTATTAATCTATTTAAAAAAAAAACGACTTCAATTTGAAATTAAATTCAGGCATTTCACCATATTTAAAAGTAAGCAATCATCACAATCACTATATCAGGTAAATTTTAGCAGACTTGTGCGACGTGATCTACGATTAGCTAACACGCTCTTGATTGAAAAATCAATTGAGCAAAATCGGGGGTCAAAGTGTTCGTCAAGACATTAGGTACAAGCCACCTGATGAAGTTAACCACCTCGGCGGGGAGAGCCATTGCATCCCTATCGGAAGTAGAAGACTTTTACAGCCAGCTGTATGCATCGCATGCTCCTCATCTCCAACAAAACGAGACCAAAAACACACTTTGACACGTCACTACACCGAAGACCTGCCTGAGATAAGTCTGGACGAAATTGTGATGGGTCTTGGGCAACTTAAGAACGGAACAGCCGCGGGTGAGGACGGAATTACTACAGAGATCTTAAAGTCCGGTGGAACTCCGCTTATTAAAGAGCTCCAAGAACTGTTTAATGCCGTCCTCTTCTCCGAGAGAACTCCACGGGCATGGCACAGAAGTGTAATTATTCTGTTCTTTAAAGAGGGAGATAAGGCCCTTTTAAAGACCTACAGACCAATATCGCTTCTGAGCCACGTCTATAAGTTGTTCTCAAGAGTTATCACAAATCGGCTCGCCCGAAGACTCGACGAATTGCAACATCCTGAACAGGCCGGGTTTCGAAGTGGGTATAGCACCATAGACCACATCCACACTGTACGGCAAATTGTACAGAAGACAAAGGAGTACAATCCCCTCTGCTTAGCGTTTGTGGACTATGAGAAGGCCTTTGACTCAATCGAACCCTGGGCTGTTCTGGAGTCCTTACAGCGATACCAAGTCGATTGGCGATACATCGAGGTGATGAGATGATTATATAACACCGCTACAATGACGGTCCAAATTTTAGACCGACAGACGAAACATATTCCCCTACATCGAGGCGTGAGACAAAGGGATGTAATTTCCCCGAAATTGTTCTCAAACGCATGATGAAAAAGGATATGTTTAAGACGCTGGATTGGGTTGGACGTGGCCTAAATATCAATGGCGAGTTAATTTTTTAATTCTCTCCCTTAAGACGACATCGTCATTATGGCAGAATCGCTGGAGGTCTTGCAGTGGATGCTGGACCGCCTAGCTAAAGCTTCTCAACGCATTGGCCTCCGGATGAATTTGGATAAAACCAAAGTCATGTGCAACGAGTTCGTTGCTCTGGGACCGATTGCCGTTAGTGGAACCACTCTTGAAATTGTACAGAAATACGTTTACCTAGGGCAGACGCTCGAACTAGGTAATTTTGAGAGTGAGGCTATGAGAAGAATACAGTTGGGCTGGGCAGCATTTGGAAAACTTTGTCGAGTCTTCTCATCACCCATCCCATAAAGTCTCAAGACAAAAATGTACAACCAGTGCGTCCTACCCGTTATGACCTACGGTGCTGAAACGTGGGCACTGACAGTCAAAATGGTCCATAAGCTCAAAGTCGCTCAGCGAGCTATGGAAAGAACTATGCTTGGAGTTTTTCTGCGGGATTGTATTCGCTATGAAATAATTCGTCAGAGAACTAAAGTGACCGACATAGCTCAGCGTATTAGTAAGCTGAAGTGGCAGTGGGCCGGACACATCTGTCGCAGACCTGATAACCGTTGGGGAAGACGGGTTCTGGAGTAAAGACCGCGAATCGGTAAACGTATGTAGTGTAGTGACGATATTCGAAAGGCAGCTGGTGGCTGGTGTAGACGGAAGACTGAGGATTGGGCTGAGAGGCGTATCATGGGAGAGGCCTATGTCCAGCAGTGGACAAGTACATGTTGATGATGAAAATAAAACTACTTACTAGATCTCATACAAACAAATGTTCGTTGATAGTTTTCGTGGTAATTTACATCATACCCTTTTTTTATCATTCTCTTATTTTAGAAGTTACAGGGGGACACACATTTTACCACTTTGGAAGAGTCTCTCGCGCAAACTATTCAGTTTAGAAAGAAAATATGTCAGAAACCCAAATGTTATGTTTGAAGACCTATCCATAGATAGCCCACACGTATGGTTTTGATGAAAAAAAAAGTTTGGAGTTTCAGTTCTAAGTATGGGACACCCCAAAATTTTACATTTTTATTTTTGTATGAAAATCTTAATGCGGTTCCCAGAATACATCTACTTGCCTAGTTTCAATAGTATGGCTCTTATAGTTTCGGAGAAAAGTGGCTGTGACATACGGACGGACAGACATGACGAATCTATAAGGGTCCCGTATTGTGCCATTTGGCTACGGAACCCTTTTTTTATTTAAATTAGCCACTCCACAGACTCCGGGGTCCGTGATCTTTGTCATTACAATTATCGTTTTTACACATATCTTGGATAAGGAGAAGAAGAGGAAAATAGGAGGAGTTGGGTACATTTAAAATCTAATTCTAGTGCTCGTCTGTAGAGCCGATCACTACCGGTTGGGATTCCGCTAGCGACTCGACATCGAGTGTTTGCCTTGTCATTTGCCTAAGCTGCCTCCTCCCGGCCCAGAGCCTCCACAACGGCCGCATTTCTGTCCCTGATGGCCATCTGTAGGTTAAAATCGCGGATGGTCTTCGGTGATGCAGCCCACGCTCGCCACACGAACCGACCGATGGCGTCGTCGGTGTCGTCAGCGTAATATGTGAAGGTCCCCGTGTGCCGTGAGATTGCCACTACCGCATGGGGGGCACGCTCTCGTGCAGCTTCATGTTTGCCTTGGTTTTGATTACGATTACCGACTCGTATGTTAGTCCTTGAGCTTCATGGATAGTAAGGATGCGTGACCCGGTGCCTGATCCATAAACCTGGTTTGTCAGGGTCTCCTTTTCCTCTTGAGTGTGAACTAAGAAGAGGGTATTTGGTAGGGTGTTGGGTATTTGCGCTCCCTTATATCTTCTCTGTTCTAGGGACTTTATACGGGACGCTGAAGAGTACATACCGGAGTATATTTCCCTCAGTGCATATGCGACGTCCATTGGGTTTCGATGTGTGCAGAGCAACTCCTGGCTGATCTTTGTTACCAGGTTCGGGCGATGATACCTCATTTCGAAGAGATTTTCCCTGTCGATATAAGGCAACTGATTGACGTCTCCAATGAGGACAATTTCACCAACACCAGACAGCCTTGAAGCCATCACAATGGCTCCAAAATGGTTCATGAAAGCTTCGTCCACCATAAGGCGACTGAAACTTTCTCTACCGAAACCATTTACCAGAGCAGAAGCCATGGTTCGCACTCTAGTTTTGACCAGGTTTCCGATTCGGTGCGATAGCTTTTCTCTTAGATCTTTTGCTGCCTCAGTTGTTGTAGTGATGATGGCGTCCTTGTCCACGTCGAAGTGTCTAATCACCCATGTTGTTTTCCACATCCTGGAACTCCGTTGACCCACTGTATTCTCGGTACCTCCCAATTTTCCCAATCTGCTTTGACGTTTCCGTTCCCTTCGATGGTCTTGGCCATCTCTAGGATCTTATCGTCCAGCATAATCTTGGTGCATCGGGCAGTAACTACAATTGGGTCGTTTGGTGGTGTCGCATAAACAGGCACTCCCGCGCGCTCTGTCTCTCTCTCGTTCAGTGTCACGAAGCCATTTTCTGCACTGTAAGCTGCCATATACTGTCCTGTCATGGTTCCCTTGATGACCCGGGAAGTGACATTATTGTAAATGGCTGCTTCGGCCTCCTCGAGTTTCGCCTTTTAAAAGGCTTTCACTTCCTAGCCTATAGGACTGCATAATGGCTGCTTCGGCCTCCTCGAGTTTCGCCTTTAAAAGGCTTTCACTTCCTAGCCTATAGGACTGCATGATGTTTTCGCAGGTCTTGAGGTTGACTTGTCGTGTCGCGCTCAGTGTGGCTATGAATTCGATGAAGGCGTTGCGTGCATGGCTCCGCGGCTCCGAAGCCGTGACATTGCGGGGCGGTTCAGCCTGTCCCATGTCGGCTCTCGTTCGGGCTGGTTGTTGCTGTGAAGCTGCTTTGGGGGTCTTTGACGTCGAGGGGGGCGATGAATGGGATGTGATTCGGAGTACGCTCCTTGCTGCTGCGTTGAAAGCAGTCACGAACGCCGTGTTGGTGCCTCGGCTGCTAGTTAGATTGGCTGAGGCCTTTTCCGCGGCTGCCCTCTGCTGTACTCTTTCGGAGCCGGTTTGGATGGTCGAACTAGGAACAGGATGTCCCCAGCTGTCAGTTGCGTTGCTGTTGTCGAAGGGGCTCTGAGGAAGCTCAGATTTTCTCCCCTGTCTTCGTATACGACAACCTCATGATGTTTAGAAGCCTCAATGCAACCCAGCCGGTCTGCGACTCTCGCTCTTGAATATTCGATTGCCATCGCATCCACGCTTATCACCCGGGGTGTTTCACCTGCATTTCTGCTCAGATGTGCGAGCAGCGCACTAGCCTGTGTGAAAGGCGTCCGACCTTCCGAGTACTCTATTAGTGCAATCGTTTTGTTTTTCGATCGCACCAACCGAAATCGGTGGCCGTCTACGGAACCCTAAAAACCATAAAAATAGATTCATAATTGGCTGCGCTATCCCGTAACATACAAACAAAAAAAACAGCCAAAATGAAAACCTGCTCCAATGCTACTAATAATGATTGAACAAAAAATGCCTAATTTAGCAGAAGGGCGGCAAATTTATGAGCATCGTTACCCGCCAGCTGCTGGTCGCAGTTCGTAAACTGCGGACAAGTCTATTGCCAGCCTTTATTGCCGGACGGGCCTTTTATTTTGACTCAGAACTCAACAGCGAGATCGTCCAAGTTTGAACATGATGGCGAGTAAATCTTGCTACAATTATATAACGGTCCGTCTCGGCTTCGCCTGTGGTACATATATGGCCCATAGTGTAGATCATATATTATTATGTACCACGGACACATCGGGGTATTGTACAAAGGGATCACGTACCTACATATCCAACGGTGAAAGAATGTTTGAAATCGACCCAGTAGTTATTGAGATTAGCGCGTTCAAACAAACTCTTCAGCTTTATAATAATAAATAAATATTGGTCAATTCACAACAATTCACACATAACGCTATCTTACCCCAAACTAAGCAAAGGTTGTACTGTAATGAAATAATAGTAATAAGTATTGGTGGACATTAGTATAGATGTCAAAGTTTGGATGTTTGTGGTTCTATCATGTCGGAACAACTGCTGGACAAAGGAATTTCCTATGATACGCCACTCAATCCTATAGGTATTCGGTGTTTCTTCTCAAGCCAGTGCCTGTCGCAATTCAAGTAAGCCAACAGTGCCTTACTTGATGTCATTTGACATGGTGGAGAGTTTACTGGGAATCACACCAAGACAATGTTTTTTTATTTACTATGTAAGGCTTACAGTTTTCTTTCATTTATCTTTAGAAAATATGACGGTGACGCCAACGAAACCTTATGTGATTTGTGAAATTCATAAACATAACCTTACGCGATTTGTGAAATTCACGAACGAAACCTTACGATTTTTCGATATGTTAACTGATATTCTAACGGTTTGCACTTAGCCGTGATGATGTGATGATGTCTGAAACCGATTAACTCTCGATTTGAAGACACCAAGAGATTGTAACACGTATTTTTGATTATATTGTCAAAGCTTTTCGTTGGAGTCTTTGCAAGAAAAAAGGGCAAAGTGGTGTTAGATCATGCAGATCAGTTTCACACTCTCTGAAATATATTCAATATAACCCGATATGTTAGCAGTTTTGCGGCGGCGTCCTAGACTTTGACTTTGAAGATGTGATTTGTGAAATTTCTTAACAGCTCATCATTTAGACCTTTCTCAGTTTCAGTCCATTCATTCGCTGAACCCAGTTCTGAAATAATTCGCGCGACATTTATTGCAATTTTAACGCGCATTACTTTCGCCGTCGAGGGTAATAAACCTGTAAAACGGCTGTAAACACTATTTTCGAGATTCACATTAAAGGTTAAAATAGTTTTCAGGGTAAGTGGTCACAATAAACTGTTATTATTAGTCATTAATGTAAATTATGGCTAAGCAGCTTAACCTTCCTTTAGCTAAATACCTATAACCTTACTTTAAAATATAATACTCGTAGTAGTAAGATTGTTAAGGTGCTATGTCTTCTGTCCAAAGTACAAAATTGGCAGAAGCCTATCGGAGCCAGACTGTGCTTTTTCTAAAGCCACTGATGCTAGCCAACATAGGTTTCTTTAAAAATCTGATCTCCAAAGTACTTCTCAAGGGCAACTGAACCAGTCATTGCCCTCTAAATATGCACTGCAACAATTAATGCACAGACCCCTTGTCAGTAATCTCACGTAGTGTCTAGACAAACGGTGTTGTATGCAAATTCAATACATTGTCATTCGATTTTCGGCAACGGTTTTTGTATGCATGATCGGAGTGGGGGTTAAGGCGATGGATCACTTGATGCATTTTATTATTTAAATTCACAATTTAAATAAAAAATGACGATCGATGAAAAAAATCGACGACGAAATTCTATTAGTAATAATAGTTGTATTATGAATGCGAACGTTTTGATGTATGCTCCATCTCGCCGGAACGACTAAAAGGATCTGGTTGATGATTTACAACGCAGTCGAAACGATTCCGACACAGATCGTTTCGGATCGTGTTATTCCAGACTGTATAGTCCAGTCATATAGGTTTTATCTGCGGAAAAATATCTAGTGAGCTGAATTTTTGTACATCATTCTTTAAAAGACCGTAATAGAGGTGTATACAAAAATTCAGCTCACTAGAAAATTTTCCGGAGATTGTAATCTATGTTTAAAATTTCAACGTTGTGACGTGATTGAGCAACAAACATCCAAGTAACTAATATTAGTAAGATGAAAGTAGGGACTAGATAACAAGATACATTTAAGTTTTTCCTTTACTATTTATTTTACCGCCAAGCAAAGTTTCCAAAAACATTTCATGACAAAGAGATAAATTACCGTAATTTTTTTGACTCTTCATGTTCCAATTGTTAATTGACACAGTGCTGTTATGGGCAGGCGGCTCACCATCAAGTACATGTTATGCTCTTCCCTCTATTTTATAAAATCACTCTATATTATAAAAGTAAGCCACGGAAACAATCTCAAAAATAACTGGTATAAATATTTGCTTCGCCTTAACATTTATCACACATCAAGACTTTAAACAAAAGCTGAAGTATGCATATCGCATCAAAGCCAGTCTAGGTTTCCTTTTTAAAGTCTATCCTGCTATCTAGACGCACTAAAAATAGTTGGATACGTGCATTTTTACATAATATTTCAATAATTATGAAGATATAATTTTAATTGAAAATATAATTAACATTGTAGTGGGTGACGATGGAGAATAATAGAGCGAATTCACACGGAGTGGTTTATTTTGTTTGGATACTAATAAAGATTAGTATCCAAACAAAATAAAATCGAACACAACACAGATACGAAGGAAGAGATGTCGTAGTATGGCCAGGCAGCTGTCCCAAACTGTGACTCGTAATAGGTACTCTGTAAACGTTGTATAGGGCCAGGCAGCTGTCCGCTATATATATTGGTGGTAGTGGACAATACACACACAACACCATCTGACCCCAAACTAAGCAAAGCTTGTAAGATGGCAGCCAAATAGCTGATATAATACTTATATAGTTCTAAATACATACGTATTATACATAGAAACACCCAGACACAGTACAAATATTTGAATTCATCACACAAATATTTGCACTGGGTGGGAATCGAACCCACGACCCTCGGCTTCGCAGGCAGAGCCACCCACTAAGCCACGAGGCCAGTCATATGCGTTAGAGGATCCTACTAATACTCTGTAAACATGGTATAGGGCCAGGCAGATGTCCGCTATATTCGTTAGAGTAGTCTACGAATGGATTGATCGATCCGATCTGGTTCGATCGGTTTTTGATACCGCAATGGACGACACACAGAATGTTTACTATCGATCGCTGGTTAACAAACGTTAGCGTGTTCTAATTCTACCGTGGCGCCATCTATTGACGTTCGCCGGAACTTCACTATTGTATACTTGTGTTATATAACATCATTTAATTTAGTTTAAGATAAGATAAGCGGTGTGTAAGACGACCAGCTGCAAGATGGGTCGACGATATTGTTTCTATCGCGGGTCGAACCTGGACTCGATGCAACCCTCAATCATTTCTCCTTGTCGCATGATTTTGGACGGCATTGCGGAATAATGGATTAGAATTAGGTATTGAAGCTATTAAAATTATACGTTTTTATTTTTTAATCATTAGTTTGTTGTCAAATTCTTGATTTCCCCACGATTTACAGAGTAAATTTGGTGATTTGATTATGTACGGCATTGGTACCATACAGTTTCAATACCTCTTCTAATACATTATTTCGCAATGCCGTACAAAACTGTTTACAATAGAAAAAGAAAACATCAACTCTAAATATCCTTTTATTTACTACAATTAACACTAGCAACAGCATATTACAGAAAAGTCGACCAATAGACGACGTTCAGAATAAAGAAAGAAAATGGGAAGAAGAAGCGAGAGAACCGATCGATGTAGACAGCCGTCTCGCGTCCGTTGCAGAACGTGTCGTACTGGGGTATGGATGCTGATGTACTGGCCCGAGGGTCAGCTGGAGTTGGGAATATATGCTGAAAATAGACGAAAATAGTCTATATTACCACAGTCTATAAAATCCAAAGAGTTTACATATACTACGTAATACGTATAGAGTTGGCACAACTCTTTTCATCGAAAGCACGGGTAGCCTCTTTCTTGCCTTGTCGCTCTTGTGGAAGTGTCATATCACTTTTGTCGCGGCATATCACTCTGTTGCCATAAAATGTTAACGTTATCTGCTTACAATTGACACAAAAGAACCGTTCGGAAAATCTAACTCTATTCGTAGTATATGTAAACTCTTTGATTAAATCATAAAGTCGTTTGACGAAGCCGTATAGACGGGACAATCATGCGGGGCGTGGCGGGGTGACACGAGTGAAGCGCGCTCCTGTATTGCCTACATTACAATGTTAGTATTGCAGGAGCGCGGCTCAGGACTGACGTCTTCCGTATGTTTTAATTTTATTTTGGTAATAAGCATTTTTGTTTGCGACAACCCTACACGTGTATAGGCATTATCGGCGTTATTCCCAAGATCAAAGGCTATGAACTACTAGTAGTATTTCTTTATACTGTGATATTAGCCTGTCTTCATCCAGGTGAACCGTTATGATATTCGTTCATATAAAAGTTCTTTTTTTACTTAAGTAAAAAATTCGAAAAGCGCCCCGTGGTTTTACTCGCGTAGTTCCCGTTATTTTACCGGGATAAAAAGTAATCTATGTGTTCTTCCAGACAGTAATTTGTGTTACAAATTTCAACCCTATCCGTTAATACGTTACGATGTGATTGAGCAAACATCCAAACATTGACATTTATAATATCAGTAGGATTTTTTTTTAGATTATTAATATAAAAATAAGTATGTGTTAAAGTCACAAAACTAATCAGTTCAAAATAGACAAGCCAGAAGCATTGCGCCTGTCTTGAGCAGCGTACGCATAGACAAAGACATCGCTCACGGGCACGAAACTTCGTTAATAGAATACGAGCCCAATTGCCAACCGCTACAGAGAGTGTTTTGATGTTTTGTGCAAAGATAGACCAACAAAAGAGGATTTACTGGCAACACTCCCGAATTTAATACACTTTATGATGAAATAGGTAATTGCCCGTGTTGTCAATGTCGGATTCAATAACGAGCGCACTGCAGTGTTAGGTAGTAATTTTGAGACTATTCATGTTCCTATAGCTGCAAGGCACTATGCTTATGGGCAAGTTGTGTTGCTTACCATCAGTTGCAAGTCTTGCTCGTTCGGTAACTTAATTTTAGAAGTAAATTTCTTCAATTCATTTTAATACATTTACCTTAAACGCATCTAAATCTCTCGACAAATCTTCGTCCGAATATCCTTTCATAGCTTTAGTGGCAACTGGTCCCATGTAGTTGTTGACGACAGCGAACTCAAACAGCGAGAGGAAAACGAAGACAGAGCAGGATGACATCCAAACGTCGATGGCCTTGACGTATGACACGGGAGGCAGGCTTTGTTGCGATTGAGTGTTTTGAGTCGCTGAGAAAAATAAATGATAAAAATGATGTATTTATTGCAAGCAATCGCGGTTATTTTATGACCACCTTCAGGTAGAGACATGGGTCATCGAAGAAGATTTAGTAAGATCATAATTCAGCTGCACTTCAATATAGCCAGGTATCTCCAACACTTTGGTGGACACACAACAACACACAACACTATATTGAGGCTTCCCGTGACCACGGCAGTTGTAACGCTGCTGAAACGTCGAGGTATTTAAACAATCCAAAACAAGGTCCCTCCACTTCTTGCTGTCCAGAGCTTGCACATTAATGTAAAATATAGTTGTATTCCATTTTTGGTCTTTTGTTTTACATACGTAATAGTCTAAATGTCGCATGCCTTTGGATATGCCTATTTGTTATAGCTTTTAAGCTCAAATTGTCAACTCTATATTTTGCACTACAAGGACGCTAATTCACCTTCTCAATGCTCCGACACTCTACATATGTATGCGCAGTTTGTAGACGAGTCTACTGCTGCAGTATTGATAGCTGTCCAAGGTCTTCTTAAAGGTCTCAGAGATGCTACTGAAATTGTCTCTTATAGATGTCTAATGCTATATTATAATGAACAATAAACATCAATCTCTTGAAACTCTCATTGCCGGCACCATTTTTGAAAAGAGGGTGGGTACGTACATCACCAAAACACCAGTAACGTGACAAGTACTTATAACTAAAATTAAAACTGACCCAAAGTAAGCAATGAAGTGACTCCCAGTGTGACCCTGGCCGGGATAGCCTCAGGCTTGATCCAGAAGGAGATCCAAGACATGACGACGATCAGAGCAGACGGGATATACGTATGGAACAGGTGATAACCCAACCGACGGCGTAGGTTGAACACTATGGCTAGGCACGTGAAGTTACCTGGAATAATGTTTAATTTATTTAAAAGAGTAAAAGAAATCTGATGGTAAACAATAAATACATATTTAACCTACTTGTGACATCAGATTTATAATTGGCTGTTTTATTTATTCGTCGTTTCGAGGAAGATCTTACTAGAAAGCGACATTTTTAGGTTACATTCGGTAGCGTTGCTCTTCTAAAACTCAAACGGTCGTCATAAGCGATTTCTTAAAAGAAGAAGGTTCTCAATCCGTCTAAAAATTTCTTGTGTGCCTATACACCGACCGATAGCTCAAAGATACCAGAATCGATATGGAATTATTTTTTATTGCTTCAAATGATGTAGTTTTCCCGTGATTCCAATTAATTTTGTATCGAAATTCGTCTCGCGGTTTGGGAACAATCAAAATAAATCTGAAAATTCTAACCATCGTAGCGGTAGAGTAGCAGCCATCTCTTCTAGAGGTTTACCAGGTAAATAGGACCGACGCCGAAGTCTACAATGGCAAGGTCGCTGGAGACTGAGGCCTGATCGAGATATTTGCTTACGGCGCAGCTAAAATACTAAGTAAATAATAGTCACCAGTAGAGTATTCGATGGTGCAGTCGCTGGTGTAGTTGTTAGAGATGTCCAACTGAGGAAGCTCGATGTCCGGGTTTACCACTAAGGGGTCCGTCAGGTTCCAGATGAACACCAGGTCATGGACAGTGTGGGACACTGAGGAAATAAGCGTTGGATTTTAAGAAAAAATTGAATTGTCACAAACAGTTAATCGATTTTAGATTTTAGTAGTCGTACCAGTACATCGAAGGTTCGGATCCTATTCATACCTTTTAGTATTTTTACACGCCAGAATTACAAGTTTGTCGTCATCACTGCATACCGGTTGAGGAAAACATCGTGATTATAAAATGTATATTAAAATGGTTAAGGAAAATCAACACACTTTCAATCTTTTCATCTCACATGTTTAAGTAAAAGTTGGATGAATTGGATCTTAGCATAAAGTTGAAGTCAATACTTAGCAGGGAGGAGACTCTTGAACCATGACAAAGATCCAGATTGGAGAAATCGAAGTGCCACTTACAGCTTTCAATCATCATAGAACAGCTCTGAGTGTCGTGAGGATATGACTCAAACTTCATTGCACAGGACAGCACCAGTGTAAGCCTGGAACAATTATTAATATTAAGAGCCTGAAATGTTCCAATGCTGGACAAAGGCATCTTTACCCCCTTTCTACTTGTCTTTGTTCTGAGCCAGCCATATACCAATAATTGGGGTATTACATCAAGGTTATCCCGCCATTGTTTCTGTAGTATCAATTGATCGATTTATTTAATACAAAAAATACAGAAAAGCTAGCTGAAACGTGGATACAACAAACACCCTTATCGTAAGTTCTTTCAGAACTTCAAACTTTGTGCAATTTTCTGTTGATATTTCTTAGATTTTTTATCATATAAACATAATTTACAAAATAAAACTAAATTTTATACCAAATGGTTTCTAAATCTTTAGAGTCGTTTTCGAGATCCATGGTTTCCTCAAATAAAGTTATGGGGTGATTAGTTGAATAGGTATAGGTACTTCTAGAAATTTGATTACCCTTACATCCCAGGTTAGACCTTCTATGAGATAAATCAATAGAATCATACATACTTGGACATATAGAGCAGCGTCTTGTCATGGTAAAGCCAGAGGTAGTGATTCGGTATGCTCATCTCGTGGAACGTCACCTTCTTGGCGTTCTTGAAGAAGCAGTCAGGTCTCCAGATATTGTTTAGCCAATCAACGTCGAGGATTCGATATTCTTCGTGCATGTTCTCCGGAAGACGAAGTCGAGGGTCACGCCAGGATTGCGCGAGGAATATGTCTGCTACGTATGTCTGAAATTGTACCATAATTTGTAATGCTTTCTTTTTCTAATATAGGTTTACACTGAATCAATATTTCGCCTGAAGTTAAGCGACAAAACGGTCTACGATGGAGCGTGCTTACCTAGAAGAAAACGATTCACTCTCGATTTGAAGACATCAAGATTGTAACCATTGGAAAAAAACAACTCAGGCAACGCATTCCACAGCCCAGACGTTCTTATCATAAAAGTAGAATCAAACCTAGTCTTTGAAACGTCAACGACGAAATTTTATTCTATCGCGTATCTATCTCTAGCTTAACATGGCAGTGCTCATGGTCCTTAACTGTCTATTCAATCATTATCGTCACCGCCATGCCTTTAGGCAGTGCTTTTCTCGACGAATACGAGTATCTAATATATCCACCAATAGTATGAGGTCGTTATAAATATGAAATTGAACCACTGGTTAATAAACATTTCTCTCGCACAGCTTAGCTGCCTCGGATGGCTCAAGTGAATTATCGGTCTAATCCTGTTTTTTTTTAAAGGGCAGTGTTTTTTAACAAAAGTATGTTAAGTTCAATGCGAACTACACTAAACTACATACCTCTACCATGTTTACATCAATCACATTTGAATTATACATGAAATAAGTCCATGGACCACAGACTATGCCATGGACCAATGAAGGTCTAAAGATAATCAAGATGATCAAGCCAAGCTTGACGGCGGCATTACAGGCCTGTTCAAACCGGAGCGGTATTCGCTACCGATGCAGGCAAAGCTAAATACCGCGGTATTTTGTATGAAGTTTCGTAGCCAGTGCGAAAGCAGTACGTACCGACTAGTCTTTTGCTTGTTTGTCGAAAAAGTTTCACTATCGCAGGCAGGCGGCAGCGAAATCCGCTTTTGTGGGAACAGTAATATTACCGCTTACCCACTTGGTTTTCTCTATCGCAGGCGGCAGTGAATACCGCTCAGGTTTGAAACGATCGACTTATTTAGGATATCATCTAATTATTCCTCTTGATTCTTACCATGCTCTCTTCATTAATGGAATCCAAAGACAGCACCGTAACATGAAAGTAGACGATAGTGGGCTGCCCCAGGAGCTTTGGGGCTCGGTTCTTGTCATAGTATTTCGCCTTCACTGGTAGAATGTCATCTAGAGACAGGCTCGACTCGCCCTTGAGTTCTATTTCTTGGAACGTAGAGTTCGTTCTGGAAATCACAGACGAATTATTATCATTAACTTTTTGTTATTATACATAGTCTTAGATACCATAGATGTGACGTCACCGAATTTCAAATGTCTACAGATGAAGTATGTACCTTTTTTTACGGGCAGAGCCTTTATCAACAAAACTAAAAAAGGTACAATGAGAACTTCACTACAAACCTACCTAAATAGGAAATGATGTACTTAGTTCAATAGGCATAATTGACTAATTAAAACTATTTAGTCCAATTTGATTATAAAAAAATATTGTGAGTAGGTACTCGTTTTTTTTTTCTTTTGTTGCACAAACCAACAATGACGAATATAACGTGGTTAGGAGTTTCAAGTGACCCCACTTCATTGTACGATTTTTACGCAAACGTGACGACACACCCCCTTTTTCTTTTCTGGTACACCTCTTTTCTCGAATTTGGATGATCTTAGTCTATTTTTAACAATTTGATAAAACAAATAATACGTGTCGTATATATATATTATTTTTTTTACTTTTATAGGTTTACACTAGACCGCCATCTCGCCTGATGTTAAGCGACGATGCGGTCTACGATGGAGCGTGTTTACCTAGAAGAAACCGATTTATTTTTATATCTATTTATAATATTATAAATAGATATATTTTTATATATTTTTCATTAATCTATCCAACGGACCAATTTAGAATAGTTTCGAACAATTTTTGGCCCAGTTAGAAGTATCAAATCGAAGGAAAGGTTTCAAGCTTTGTAAGTGGAAATGCATACGTCTTTATTGCACGGTGCCCATAATTTGGTCACTTTGGCAAAAATACTATTGAGGCACCGTAGATAAATTACCACCTTTTAAAATCTTTTGATTCAACGAACAAACAAGCATTTCGTAAATCCTCATTATATTAACAATTCACCCATACAGTGGTTCGCTTTCCAAACCACTCCAATTAGTCTGTCAGCTGTTTTTTATGTCTATTTTGTTTTAATTGAAGTGAAATAAAGAGATAGTCTATATCTTGTACCAATCACCCACAAATCCAGCATACTCCTTCATTCTTTACTCCTGTAAATATTTAAATATACACAACAGCACATTAGAATGGTTTAAAATCTCGTAAGTACTCACAAAAAGCTTACAGCGGCTTGCACTCTGCCTCCTCTGGCATATTTCAGTGTCCATAAAACTATTATTATTGTCCATATTTTCGAACACATCTTGCGCTTTTCACTTATTACACTATTTTATGATTATTACCAACACTTCACTTTTATTCCATTTACTACGTAAGGCTACACACGAACCACGCGTGCCCCTCTCTTGAGTGGTCAAGCTTCATGTCTATGTAACCTATATTATCTGAAATTATAGCTGTTATTCCAATTTTTTATAATTACTATTATGTATGAAGACGAACTTCTTAGCATTCCATGGATTCACCGTGCGGGTGCCGGGTCCATCGTGTGGCAGAGAGAGAAATCCCGAGTAGATCTTGAGACTTGTGACACGGGTGTAGGTTTAAGGGGCCCCTTTCCGTCGTACATCAACACTCACCTTCACTACTCGTGTTTCTCTCCCTACCCAGCCAAATCTGATATGAACCTACTAGTGCAGCTTTAGATACCTACTCGTTCTAGTATATAACTTATTGCACTTCTGGTCAAGTCAAGGTCTTTCAGCAGGTTACAGATAAATTTTGCTGGTATATCTTTTGCTTTGCCGGTATTATGTGCTGGTAATAAATATGTACGTATTTTATTAACATATTTCTATGAGAGCTAGTTACTACACATTTCTGGCTAATACAGTTTCCGTGACAGAAATCAACAATTCTAGGTAAGCACGCATCAGGCGAGATGGCGGTCAAGTGCGAAACTACTACAGTTAAAAAAAGGGGTGTTTTATCTCTTAGCTCAGTAATTTCTCTGGAAACATTGACCTTTAAGCCGGAACACAGTAATGTTTGGACACTACTGTTTGGCAAAATAACAGGCAAAGGTGTGGTATTACCCCAGCCGGAGCAAGGAGCAGAGTCTTCAAAGAGCCTTACCACTACCATTACTACTAAAACTTCGTTGAAAACGTAAAATCGAGGATTGGGCTGAGTAGCTTATTACGGGAGAGGCCCGTGTCCAGCAGTGAACGGATACTGATGACGGAGGATGATGATGATGAAGATTGATACGTAGGTGTGATCCTGTCTTACTACTTACTTACAACACCTTGTGTAAACATATTATAAATGTGAATGTACCTATGGATGTACAAACATCCAATGTTTGGTTATTTGGATGTTTGTTGCTCAATCCCGTCGTAACGATCTAGTTTAAATTTGGACCACAGTTAGATTATAATCTGTAAGAAGACATAGGCTACTCTTTATCCCGAAAAAATAACGGGAACTACACGGGTATAGCTGCTAGTAGTATAAACGGCATTTGATATAGCATACTATATCCAAACGTGGCCTTAAATACGTATAATCCGAAGAGTAAGGCGTAAGGCATGCAACGCGCTAACGTGGATAACACACTATGGCTTCAGCCTAATAGACTAAACTACTATAGTGTGAATGCCACGCTATGACTAACGGCAAACTAGTTGAACCACACGGTTTCACCCGTTCTCATAGTATTTTTATACAGGATAGAACAGCGGGCCGAGTAACGCATGTCCTTGATAGTAGTTAATGAGCCTGGCCATAACATTCAAGTGCCACGCTTCTATTTGAACATGAAGAGTCTAAATCACTGGCAGTGCAAGGCTGCACTGCTAGTCTCTTTATAGATATATCTTTGGGTGATGATATTCATGTTATAAGATACCTAAATTATCTCTTAGCCCATAGGAAAGACAGATGCCAAGAAAAATTATACAGAACAATATAATTAAATCGACGGAGACGTAAAGCTTGGCTGAGTGACGTGCTGACGTGCAGAACAGATATCAGGGGAGAGGCCTATGTCCAGCAGAAGAATAAAATACATAGGCTTGTGATGATGATGATCTCTTTACATAAGTAATTTCTCTAAAAACATTACTATTAAAACCGGAATACAGTAGTGGTAGGACTCTTTGCAGAATCCGCCTAAGGAAGTACCATACCTTTACCAGTTATTATATCGCCTAGCAGTAATGTGAAACATAACTGTGTTCCGCTTTGAAGGTTGAAGGGCGTCTCCAGATAAATTACTGGGCTAGGAGATATAAGGTGTTTAGCTCTTGGGTGACAAGCACAGTGCAGTGCTAGGTAATGATTTGGACTCATCATGTTCCAATAGCTGCGTGTCGCTGTGCTGTTATGCTTCTGGCATGTTGCTTACCATCAGGCACATGTCATGCTCGTCTCGCTCTACATCTCTATACTATTAAAAAAACATCCAAAAAGTCCATATGGTCAAGGTAAAATTTAACTGGGCACCGAGGGAAGAAGTTAACTTGTCAATCTATACCTTACTATAAAAAGAAATAATAGTTGTACACCGCGATTTCACCCGCGTTGTTCTCTTACCCGTTATTTTCTAGCGATAAAAAGTTATTCCAGACTATAATAGCATAGCAGACATATTGCATGCCTCTAGAAGAGGCCAGTTTGTATGGGTCAACTTTTAAAATATTTTGTATCACCTTATCTAACCTTCAAACTGCAATAAAAAAATTGTATTTAGAATAGTAATCTGTTACAAATTTTAACCCTATTCGTTCAACTGTTCCAACGTGATTGAGCCACAAACATTTAAAATGCAAACTTTCGCATTTATTACTATAGTTGGATTAGTTGCGGCCCGTCGCGTCGCTGGCAATCTTACAGTTATTACAGAGATACGTAGAAACAAACACACAGACTTTCAGCTTTAGCAGGAACGGAAAGATTACAATGGCTACCACATTTACAGTTTCAATACCCCTTCTAATCCATTATTCCGCAACGCCGTACAAAAATCATGCGACAAGGAGGAATGATCGAAGCTCGCAACCCCCCTTCAACTTGCACTCAGTTGGACAACTTACAAAAATGCCAGCAACATCAACCAGAATGCCAGCATAGTGCTAAATCTTATTATATTATACCCTTCTATCATCCTACATAGGTCTCCTGGTGGTTCATATGACCCATACATTTTGTTCACGGCCCTGTAGTCTGTCTATATAGTTTATCTATCATACTTTTGACAGTATTCAATTAGTGACAATATGTTTTTATTTTAAAACATGCGAACATGCGGACACCGACATGCGACCGACAGACAACTAATAGGCACGAGTTCCTCGCCTTCAGCTTAACTAGAAAATTTACTGAATTCTATTAAATTTGGTGGAGAAAATAATTGTTTTGTTACCTTACCATTATGCGTCACTTTTTTAAAACTAAATCGAGATTATTACATCACATGATATCGTCAAAAATACCAATAACCACTCAACGAAATAAACAAATTTGAACACAGTAAACAAGTATTTTGAGTTTTTATCCGCACAGTTCACTCCGTATTGTGCATTTTATATTTATCTGTCAAGAACTGATCGAGAACCAATAAATGGAGACAATTTTGATGAAAAATCTTGTCATTTTCAGCAATGATAGTAGCACGCGCTGTAGAGCTAAACTGGATTTTACGCTAGCGTTGTAGTGCGGTCGTGGTCAGTTTTAAAGCGATAAGCGGAGTGAGAGCGGAAGCGGATACAAGAAGACGTACAATAGATGTAGTTACCTACCTACATAATAATATGTTAGGTACCTTAATTGAAGATCCAGTTGATTTTTGAGCGGAAGTAAGAGGGTCATGATGAGAGATCTTCCTTTATTACTTTACAGTTTATTTTGATCCCCGATTGAAAAAGAATGAGCTGCCTGATATTATAAACAAAGAAATTGGAATACTTAGGTACACATTATAAATAAATATATCTTCGTAGCTCTTGAAACAAGTTTGTTTTTTTTTGTGTGTGAAAGGTGAATTAGTCTAATTCGGCGATGATATCTACGATGGAGCGTGCTTGCCTAGAAGAAACCGATTCACTGTCCAGTTGAAGATACCAAGATTGATCGGGAATAACAAGAGTACATTAAATTTAAAATTTAAGATCACACATACATTTGCAAGGAAATCAAATTCCCATTGTGCGCCTAAATTCATATCGCAGCTAAGCAGATACCTAATTTTAAAACGGGTGAACCTATTTTGACGAAACTTTACTACGATCACTCCCGACCAATTCACGCCTAAAACCAAAAAATAGCATAAAAATCAGTTCATCCGTTCGGGAGCTAGAATAAATACCACACAGACACACACACACACACACACACACACACACACACACACACATAGAGAGAGAGATAGAAAGACGTAAAACTTATAACATCATCCGTCACATCGTCATAGACCTAGCACGATGGATGAAACTGTGGGGAGAGAGTAAAGATAGTTGGTATAGAATAAAAACACACAAATTGAATTAAATTGTCGGTCACACTGGCCACACCTTATCCAACAAAATAGGAACCCTCTAACAAGATTAAGGGAAAGCATGCGGTGGAGCAAAGTCGCGCGAGGTCACCGCAGCAAAATAGTTCACTATATCAGCACTATATCAGTCTACGCAGATTAAGTACAGTAAACTCAAAGGAGGGGCGTCGCTAGGCGTGGACAAAGTGAGCTCTCGCCTACAGACCCGCACAAAAATGGTCCTCGAGAGGCCTCGATAAATAATTATGATGCCACCAGTAAAAATTCCCGTTTCATTTTAATTAAATAAAAAACTAAAAAATATTTGCCTCAATCTTCACTTTCGGCAAAAACAACAATGCATAACTTCTACTTGTACCTTCTAGCCCTACTTTTCCATATTTAGTGAGATATAAGTAGGTATTTATTTTATAAAAGAGCTCCAAGAACTGTTTAATGACGTCCTCTTCACCGGGAGAACTCCACAGGCATGGCACAGAAGTGTGGTCATCCTATTCTTCAAAAAGGGAGATAAGACTCTTTTGAAGAATTATCGACCAATATCGCTTCTGAGCCATGTCTGTAAGTTGTTTTCGAGAGTTATCACGAATCGTCTCGCCCGAAGACTCGACGAGTTTCAGCCCCCAGAACAGGCCGGGTTTCGAAGTGGGTACAGCACCATAGACCACATTTACACGGTACGGCAGATTGTACAGAAAACAAAGGAGTACAATCGGCCTCTTTGCTTAGTGTTTGTGGACTATGAGTAGGCGTTCGACTCAGTCGAAACCTGGGCTGTTCTGGAGTCCTTACAGCGATGCCAAGTCGATTGGCGATACATCAAGGTGATGAGATGCTTGTACGACGCCGCTACGATGGCAGTCCAAATTCAAGACCAGCAGTCAAGGTATATTCCTCTGCAGCGAGGCGTGAGACAAGGGGACGTAATTTCCCCGAAATTGTTCTCAAACGCACTAGAGGATATGTTTAAGACTCTGGATTGGGTTGGGCATGGCCTAAACATCAATGGCGAGTACATCTCTCACCTGCGATTTGCCGACGACATCGTCATTATGGCAGAGTCGCTGGAGGATATGCAGTGGATGCTGGACAGCCTGGCTAACGCTTCTCAACGCATCGGCCTCCGGATGAATTTGGACAAAACCAAAGTCATGTGCAACGAGTTCGTTGCTCCAGGGCTGATTGCCGTAAATGGAACCACTCTCGAAATTGTTCAGAGATACGTTTACCTAGGGCAGATGCTCGAACTAGGTAGATGTAGCTTTGAGAGTGAGGCCATGAGAAGAATCCAGTTGGGATGGGCAGCGTTTGGAAAACTACGTCGAGTCTTCTCGTCACCCATCCCACAAAGTCTCAAAACAAAAGTATACAACCAGTGCGTCCTACCCGTTATGACCTACGGTGCTGAAACGTGGACACTGACAGTCAAAATGGTCCGAAAGCTCAAAGTCGCTCAGCGAGCTATGGAAAGGGCTATGCTTGGAGTTCTCTGAGGGATTGCATCCGCAATGAAGTACTTCGTCAGAGAACTAAAGTCACCGACATAGCTCAGCGTATTAGCAGACTGAATGGGCCGGTCACATCTGTCGCAGACCCGATAACCGTTGGGGTAAGCGGGTTCTGGAATGGAGACCGCGAATCGGTAAACGTAGTGTAGGACGCCCTACGACTAGATGGAGTGACGATATACGAAAGACAGCTGGTGGCGGTTGGAAGCGTAAGACCGAGGATCGGGCTGAGTGGCGTGTTATAGGAGAGGCCTATGTCCAGCAGTGGACGAACACGGGCTGATGATGATGATGAAGTAGGTATTTATTGGGTCGCTCTTGGAAACGAAAGACAAGGGATCTCATTGATGCGAGTTTTCCCATGACTTTAATAGACCATGCGACACCACTAGCCCAAAGGTATGTACGCCATTATGGAATATGGTGTAAGCATAAACAGCCTAGGAACAAAGCCAGCCTACCGTGGTGACAGAAAGGCTAGATGTGCGATTCACAAATTCAGAAATATGAGGTCGTAAGTCTTCCCTATCCCGTTTTGCACTGCCCGTCATTCTGTCTTTAAAAAAAATGTCAATTTTTGTTCTACAGTTTTTAAAAATTCGTATATTTTTCCCCATCCAAAATAAAAAACTGTATGTGCCAGCTCTAAAAACATCGAATTCTTCCTAACAAGCGCGCGCGCGCACTCTTTAATGCTCGATAACTGAAGTGGCGGCGGGCATAGAGCTAAACAATGCTAGAGAGGGCAATAGGTAACTGAAAAAAAATTGATATAAGTTTTAACAAAAAAATTAGAACAAGTATTATTTGTGTAAATATACGTAACATGCCCTTAAATGGAGGCAGGCTGATCACCAGTAGTTTATATGGCGATGTTAATAAATACTTAATTAATTTGATAGATTTTTTCACAATTTTTTCGTTCAACGTTCTTGCATAGTGGATTATAGTCGTAACTTTCTCTTTGCGAGAAAACCCCCCGAATCTCAACAGTGGGTACATTTAGTGGATTGTTTATGACAAAATAATTGTTACAGGTGTGGTACCTCATTATCCAGGTGGATTTTGTAAAGACTCCTAACACTGCAACTTGAACTACGTTTAATAGGGTCAAGTTATACTGGTAACCATATTCGTTTAGTTTATTGGTCGGCGCGAATCGTGTCGCTGTAGCAGGTAGGCCAAGTGGCTTTAGCCTTACAACGATTTTATGGTTGAATGGTGAACCGAGGTCAAGAGATTAAAACAAGACATGTCTGGAAGAAATAATTAGGTGACTAATATGTTTTCCTTATCACGTTGTTAAGTACAGACATAATAGACAATACAATGGTGAAGGAAAACATCGTGAGGAAACCGATATGTACTTACCTAGAACCTAAGTCATGTGTCATCCACCAACCCGCACTGGGCTAGCGTGGTGGATTATGGCCTTAACTCTCTCCCAAGGAGAAGGCCCGAATGTACCCAGCAGTGGGAACATTTAGTGGGCTGTTGATGTAGTTGATGAATCGGGGCCATGGTTATCTAGAAATGCGTTATCATTTCTAGATGCCCATGGTTAGGCTATCTAGATCTAGACTAGAAGGCCATGCTTAGAAGAATTATTTAGACGACAATATTTTGAAAATTAATTGCAGACTAGCAGTGCCCTCCGGTTTCACCCGCGTAGTTTCCAAAGTGAGCTATCAAATACTGAATTAAAATTTTTCACTTCTATCGGCAGTCCCTATGACTGCCAATATTTTTTCTTCACAGTTACTGCCAGTGAAATCCACTTGTACCTACATGTATACATAAAAAAAAATACACTAAACACTACAATATACACGTATGTACGTAACTTGCTTAGGTATTAGCGTTTTTAAAACTGTCGTAGGTTTAACACTCCTTTAAAAAAGGACTTTCAACCTGACCTCGAAAAGAGTTGTGCATGATACTTGCATACTACCTTGCTTGTCATACGGTGCACAAACATGGGTACTCACCAACAAAATTAAAGACAAAATTGGAACCACTCAACGAGCAATGGAGAGAAGTATGCTATGAGTAAAAAAACGAGATAAAATAAGACACTTAAAAATTAGGGAAAAAACTAATATAACTGATGCTCTCACACACATACTCAATCAAAAGGGGAAATGGGCTGGCCATGTTGCTCGGATGTCAGATAATAGATGGACAAAAAGAACTACTACTTGGCGAGGACCAGACGGCAAAAGAAATGTTGGAAGACCTTACAAGCGATGGGTAGATGACATAACACAAGTAGCAGGCAGACATTGGGAAAAGATAGGAAAAGACAGAGAGGAATGGTTGAAATTGGAGGAGGCCTTCACCCAAAGAGGGATCCATGATACTTAATGAAACTAACATAAAATAAGTTAAATCATACTAACAATACTAACGTCATCTAAATTATTTGAATTGTAAAAATGAATCATGGAATAAAAAAAGGCTTATTATTATATTATTATAGATTTAACACTTCGTCATCAGTGTC
This sequence comes from Ectropis grisescens, assembly GCA_017562165.1. Lineage (NCBI taxonomy): Eukaryota > Metazoa > Arthropoda > Insecta > Lepidoptera > Geometridae > Ectropis > Ectropis grisescens. The sequence goes on along the minus strand of CM029793.1, from coordinate 9,307,491 downwards.
TCTAAAAAGACCTCAACAATGCGATTCCTTTAAATGAATTTCCAAGATTTTTTTTTTATTTTTTTTACTAATTCAGCTCAAATTTAGAGTAGGAGTAATTATCCTGCAGTGACATCCCTTGGAGATGTCTAGGGGTGTTGGATGTTTGGGCTATTTACCTCACCAGTGGTCATCGACTCAGTTTAGCTCCTTGAAATACCGGTGGTTCTGGTTTGCAGACAGATGCTTTGGTGAAGATGATGATGATAGGGTTCTTCACTTCACTTCTGTGGATACAGCCGAACCCTTTAAAATAACAGAGGATGGCCTTCAGGACTGCAAGACCAAGCAAAAAAAATCCTGGTTATACTTTTTTTACATGTTTTTTAATTCAGTAAATAACATTTAACTCATGATTCTACATTTGGTAATTTCTTCCCCGTCCCGTAAATCTTCTGACAAAGATCAAAAAATCTCCAATCATTTGTTTCATCGCCTTGTTTTACCATATTCCTGTAGAGCGACCTAATTTCAGACATTTTCTTTGAGCAAACTACTGGGCTTTTATTCAGGATGGTTGAAGCCTCCTTCCATAAGTAACTCTTGTTAAACTTTGGATTTTTTGAACTTGTCCAAATTGGCCAGATACCAGACTAACAGTTTCTCGGTCTCGTCCTCAGTAAAGCTACTCTCTAGATCACTGAAATATGGTTCAGGATTCACATCTATGACAATCTTCACAGCCACTTCTTTGGCAATGATTTCTTTTAAAAGACTGCTAAATTCGGTCTTTTCTCCATCAATTTCTTCAGTCTCAATATTGTAGGCTTGTTTTAAATAATTGATCTTATTGTAAACTTTGCTTATGGGTTCTGATATGTGGGTAGCTAGCTGAGACCACAGATATTTCTTTTCAAATTTAGGACTCACAAATTCTTCTATATTATCTAGGTAATATTGTAATGCAGTGAAAACCTTCTCAGATGGCATGGCTACATCTTTATATACTTTTTCTTGGTAATTTTTTGACGTTAGGAATTTAGGTTTCAATTTCAACACACTTTCTAGGAGTTTACTGAAAGGGCTATTGTTTTTTACATTTTCGTCTGCCCGTTTGTATGCATTTGTCATTTTTGTGAACATTTTCTTGCAATTTGCTGATGTTTTGGTGGGTAGTTTTGAAGATATTGTATTCCATATATCCTTAGAGTCTATCTCTTTGCCTCTGTTTGATCTAATGCAGTTTATGTAGTGGATAAGTAAGCGTTTTTTGGTGCGTTTAGTCCATTTTGATGTGGGTGGAGTTTCGTTGATATTTGTAATGCTGGAAAGTTGCTTCATTAGTTCAGGATTGTCGAGAACTTCAGAGTTGTTTAAGATGACTTGGCCGTCTTGTAGGACTATGATGCATTGGTAGTCTTCGTCTGTAATTTAAAAATATAATGAACTAAATGTCAAAAATAAAATAAAATTTCATGGACAATTTAAAAAATTTTGGAAGTGATCAAATACCGTTAGATTTTTTATTTTATGTAACTCCTGCAAAAATAAAAGACCTTGCCATAAGTATGGTTATCATTCTGTTCTTCAAGACAGTCTGAAGCATCAAACGCATGGTTTGCTGGCGTTAAGTGATAGAATACCCAAACAGTATGTATTTAAATCCTAGCCGGTGACGGGCAGCAGCGTCACTGGTATAAGAAGTTGCGCCCCTGCGGTCGCCAACCCGCATACCCAGCGTGGCGACTATGGGCAAAACCCTCTAATGATAGGCACACAGAATCAAAGGCCCCTAGTTCCCGGCCGCCCTGCTATTCCTGGCCAAGGCGGCGGCCATGGTAACGGCAGGGCATGGGGCGCGAAGAATCCCCGGGCTACCGTAGGCCGCCATTCCAAACTGACCCTGGCTGTACACAATGGACGAACGATTCGCGATGACGATAGGCTTGCGCAGCTGGAAGAAGAGCTGACTCACATAAGATGGCACATTCTTGGGTTATGTGAAGTCCGAAGAGAGGGGAGAGGACACCGTTACCTTGGAATCAGGCCATCTTCTGTACTACCATGAAGGTCACCAGCTGTCGCAAGGCGGTGTCGGGTTTTTGGTCCACAAAACTCTCCGTAACAACGTTTTAGAAATCGCAAGTGTGTCCCCAAGGGTTGCGTACCTAGTGCTAAAGTTAACTGAGAGGTAAACCCTCAAAGTGGTTATGGCGTACGCACCCTGGGAGGCATACTCAGATTCAGAAGTTGAGGCTTTGTATGAGGATATATCAAAGGCATTACATCATACCTCCAAAGCCCACTTCAACGTTGTTATGGGAGATTTTAACGCCAAAGTGGGAGTACAGACCTGCAGCGAATCGGTAGTAGGACTACATGGTTTAGGGCGAAGGAATGACAGGGGACAAATGCTGGTCGACTTGCTTGAAAAGGAAAGGCTGTTTCTGATGAATTCGTTCTACAAGAAACAGCCTCAGAGGAGGTGGACTTGGCGAAGCCCCGACGGACGGACGAAAAATGAGATTGACTTCATCATAACGGACAAACGGCGTATATTCAGGGATATCTCCGTAATCTCTAGGTTTGTTACCGGAAGTGATCATAGGCTTGTGCGAGGCACCCTGAATATTGATTACAAGCTTGAACGCGTCCGTTTGATGAAGTCAACGCTCCATCCGAACCTTCTCGAAACCGTGGTTGGGTCTGAAACTTTCCAGTTAAAACTGGAGAACCGATTTGCTGCCTTGGAAACCACAGAAAGCGTTGACCAAAAACTCGACAGAGTGGTAGGCGTCTTGCGAGATGAGGGCACAAAATTTTGTGAAATGCGACACAAAGGCAGAAAGTCTGAAGCTTTCGAAGGAAACTCTGCAACTCATGGAGGAACGACGAAATCCTATGTTAACTTTGTTAGAACAAATTATATATTCAATTTAGAGCCCTAAATAAAAAAATCTCTAAACTTGTACGACGTGACCTCCGATTAGCAAACGCGCTCTTGATTGAAAAATCAATCGAGCAAAATCGGGGGTCAAAAGTATTCGTCAAGCCATTGGGTAGAAGGTAGAAGTCACCTAACAAAGTTAACCTCCTCTACGGGGAGAGTTGTTGTATCCAAAACAGACATTCTTTCGGAAGTGGACAACTTTTATGGCCAGCTGTACGCTTCACATGCTCCTCATCTCCCGCAGGATGGAGACAGAAGAGCCACTTTGACTCGCCACTACACAGAAGACCTGCCTGAGATAAGTCTCGACGAAATCGTGATGGCTCTTGGGCAACTTAAAAATGGAAAAGCCGCGGGCGGGGAAGGAATTACTACAGAGCTCTTAAAGGGTGGTGGAGCCCCACTTATAAAAGAGCTCCAAGCACTGTTTAATGACGTCCTCTTCACCGGGAGAACTCCAGAGGCATGGCATAGAAGCGTGGTCGTCCTCTTCTTCAAAAAGGGCGACAAAACCCTTTCGAAGAATTATCGCCCCATATCGCTCCTGAGCTCATGTCTATGAGTTGTTTTCCAGAGTTATCACGAACCGTCTCGCCCGAAGACTCGACGAGTTTCAGCCACCGGAACAGGCTGAGTTTCAAAGTGGTTATAGCACCATCGACCACATTCATACGGTGCGGCAGATTGTACAGAAGACAAAGGAGTACAATCGCCCCCTTTGTTTAGCGTTTGTAGACTATGAAAAGACGTTTGACTCCGTCGAGACCTGGGCTGTTTTAGAGTCTTTGCAGCGATGCCAAGTTGACTGGCGATACATCGAGGTAATGAGATGTATATATGAAGCCGCCACGATGATGGTACAAGTTCAAAACCAGCAGACGAAACATATCCCTCTCCATCGAGGCGTGAGACAAGGGGATGTAATCTCCCCGAAATTGTTCTCCAATGCACTAGAGGATATGTTTAAGACGCTGGATTTTGCTGGACGTGGTATCAACATCAATGGCGAGTGCATCTCTCACCTAAGATTTGCAGACGATATCGTCATGATGGCTGAATCGCTGGAAGGCTTGCAATGGATGCTGGACAGCTTGGCCAACCTCTTCTCAACGCATCGGTCTTCAGATGAACTTGGACAAAACCAAAGACATATGCAACGAGTTCGTTGCTCCGGGACCGATTGCCGTAAATGGAATCACTCTAGAGATTGTTCGAAGATATGTTTACCTAGGGCAGACCAGACGCTCGAATTGGGTAAAAATAGCTTTGAGAGTGAGGCCATGAGGAGAATTCAGCTGGATTGGGCAGCATTCGGAAAACTTCGCCGAGTCTTCTCGTCACCCATCCCACATGTCTAAAGACAAAAGTGTATAATCAGTGCGTCCTACCAGTCATGACCTACGGTGCTGAAACGTGGACACTAACAGTAAAAGCAGTCCGAAAATTCAAAGTCGCTCAGCGAGCTATGGAAAGAGCTATGCTTGGAGTTTCTCTGAGAGATTGTGTTCGTAATGAAGTCATCCGTCAGAGAACCAAAGTTACCGACATAGCTCAGCGCATCAGCAAGCTGGAATGGCAGTGGGCTGGTCATATCTGTCGCAGAACCGATAACCGTTGGGGTAGACGAGTTTTGGAGTGGAGACCACGAATCGGCAAACGTACTCTACGTTTGCCGATTCGTGGTCTCCCTGACGCCTTGAGACTAGGTGGAGTGACGATATACGTAAGGCAGCTGGTAGCGGTTGGAAATGTAAAGCCGAGGATCGGGCTGAGTGGCGTATTATTGGAGAGGCCTATGCCCAGCAGTGGACGAATGTGAGCTGATTATGATGATGATGATGATGATGTATTTACAATTTGACAAGAAATACAAAATTCAACTCATGGAGCCTATCCGGGGATCATAGCTCCACCGAGTTGGTGGTCTTTACTGATGGTTCGAGAACCAACGAGGGCGTTGGATCCGGCACCTTTTCAGAAGACTTGAATATCAGGTACCACACATCCCTCGGGGCCCACAACTCCGTCTTTCAGGCAGAATGCGTGGGCATCACGAGGGCTGCTACCAGAATCACCGACAAAAGGGTGCAGGGTTATAACATCCGCATACTCTCTGACAGCGCGGCGATCCTACAAAAGAGCAACACCATCCCTTCGGGACTAGTCCTTGAATGCCACAAGTCTCTGACGGAGGTTTGTGAACACAATCAAATCGTTCTCTAATGGATCAAAGGCCATAGCGGATCGAGAGGTAATGACGCGGCGGACGAACTGGCGAGGAGGGCATCAGCGGAACAGGTGCAGGGCCCTGAACCGATTGTCCCGCTCCCACTGTCGCAATTTCGAAAATGGCTGCGTGAAAGGTCACTGAAAGAACATAACGACAACTGGACCAAGAGGTTGGACTGTAGTCAGTCTAGAGCGGGGGGCCGTTACTCACGGTACACTCGGCAGCTGCTAAGCCTGAATCGACAACAGTTGCGACTGGTCACGGGCGCACTGACAGGTCACGGTTTGTACAATAAACACCTATTCACACTAGGTATTACCGACAGTCCTCTTTGCAGAGCTTGCCTTGAGGCTGAAGAAACGGCCGCTCATGTGCTCATGGAGTGCACGGGAGTGGCGGCCCATCAAGCGAAGTTCCTGGGCACAACGTGGACGCTCCGTGAAGCATGCGGAAACTTGAAAAAGCTGCTGGGCTTTCTGTTGGAGTTGGGTTGGCGGGAGTGAAGCCCACTTCCCCACACGCAAAACAGGCGCACTGAGACGTCGAGTTGCGGAAAAAAGCCCGCCCACGAAGCCGGAGCGGAGCGCCACTACTACTACTACTACTACTGTTTAATATGAATACTAAAATGTTAAATTATAATTTTTCACTTCCTATGACTGACATTTTGTTTTTGTTTCACGCCAGCTTATTGGCGTTCATTCACTAAGCAAAATTGCGGAAAATAGCAACATGCAAATAAAGGAATATACTAACCGTTGCCTTCGCCCTCCAAATGCTCCTCTTCCAGAGTATCCGGGTCTTTTTTGATTTTACAAACCTTATCAAGCAAATCATAGTAATGCCATGGGACCTTAGCACCTGGATTCTCATCTCGCGTCGCCTTATATTTTAAATATATCTCTCTTAATTTGCTAAACTTTTCCTTGCATTTTTTCTCAGTTTTACGTATATTTGATGCTAAAGGACCCCATTTAGTTTCATCATTGTCAAAACTAGAAATGTCGTTGCTGTTTTTGGCAAAAAATGATATTAATGATTTGATTTCTTTTGCGCTCCATTCTTCACCATCTGTGTTCAATTCACCGTTCTTCAACTTATTCTTAATGAGCCGATGACTGAACACTTTCTTGGATAAGGTATAGTACGGCCAAGTTATGGCCACTTTCGGATTGTCAATTTCTTTTTGAACAAACTCTAAATAGTTCTGCTTTAGAGTTCTAAATCGGTGAGCGCATTCAGACGAGTTTAAGCCAATCTGTTTTGCTAATGGATCCCAGACCGATACTTTGTGACGAGCGTTTTGGATTTTTTCTTTATGTTTCATGTAGTACGCCAATATTTTGTAGGAGCGATGATCTGTACGAGGCTCATCAGCCTTTTTCAAAAACTCTTCATTGAGTTTAGGTGGAGATCGTTCCTCAAGTAACTCTTTGTCCAAATTTTCAGTTTTCATGTTGAGTTTTTTTACTGGAAAGAAAAATAAAATTATATTGCATTTGTAACTGAAGAATCAGAGTGACATGAGTGACTGATGATGAGCAACATGCCTGACACTTAACAGCACAGTGACACGCAGATTGGTACATGAAGAGTCGAAATCATTACTGCATACACTGCCCTGCGCTCGTCACCCAGAGATCTAAGACGTTATATCTCTAAGCCCTGTAATTTCTCTGGAAACATTGACCTTCAAACAGGAACATAGTAATGTGCAAACAATACTGCTTGGCGGTAGAATAGCTGCCAAAGGTGTGGTACTTCCCAGGTGGATTCTGCAAGAGTCCCACCACTACAAAAATTTGTGATAGTTTGTGTGTCTTGGTAAGGCTCTTTGTAGGGCACTACAAAATTTTATAATTGAAGTACCTCTTATTTTAGTAAAATGTGTTAAGTACCAATGTCACCGGCACTGAGGGCACAATTATCGACACAATCTCTGAAGCTGTGACATAATATGTGCTCTCACTAATTACAATTAAATAAATAATGTGCTTTTACAATTTTGAATAAACTGTGTCGGCATAAATTAGGTAACAAGTGCATTATTTATTTAATTTGAAAATTGTATAGACAGCTATAAAAATGACTTAATATTTTCAAATATTTATAAAATAAACTCACCAACAACTTGTTTTGGTTTCGCACTGACTTGAAGTTCATAGCCTCTTAACAAATCCTCATCCATTCCATAATCGAAAATTCTATCAAACAACTCAATATATCTCCAATCTATCTGAAGATCTGAGTCCTCTTTCTTCTCCTCTAGAATCTGCTTATACAATACCACAAGTTCGTCCCATTGGTGTTTGCAACTTTCAATACTCAATGCCAGCTTTTCAGAAATGGCCGCCCAACACACAAAATGACAAATTTTATCTTTAAATAATTCAGTGTTATCATAAAAAAATTTAACCAACTCATCTAACTGTATTTGCTTGCACACATAGCTTTCAAAGTCAAACCTCTCCATATTGCTTAGCACTGTCATTACATCTTTGCATATAATATTGTCAAATATAATAGCCATGGGTATACGTCTCTGTAAGCTGTAGTCTCCAGCTATGTATGTCTGTAGGTGCTCTTTCCGTAGCATCTGGTATCGAGTCTGGCATGTTTCTGGCTTTTTGTCTATAAGCCGTCCAACTTCTGTCCAAAGGAACTTCTTTGGGATCGTCTCATCTTCAAATTCTTCGTAACAGTCAAAGTAGTACTTTGCGAGGACAGTGGTCTGGGTGGTATTCCATTCATGCTCTGGTTGTACGTTAGGAGTCACATTGGGTGGTGGGTCTTCATTGAAGTGTTTTTTGAGGAAAAATTGATCATCACTGTATATTTTGTCAAACAAATCCATATACGGCCAATTAACACTCGATGGACCTTGTTGCTTTCTCTTCATGTACATCAGAATGTAATGCTGCTTGTGATTCAAGAACTTTTTCTGCAAATACTCACTGTCATTTTCACCCAATTCATTTGCAATTTTGTCCCAAAGATCTCTCCGCCAATGTTCTTTTTGAAAATTCTTTTTATACTTCAAATATACTTTGAGTAGTTGTTCGACATTTTCATCAGGCGACTTTGTGTTTATTTGTTTTATTGACAAAATTCCTTCTTTTGTTTGAACAGGTTCCTGCTTTTGTTTTACTGTCTCTTGTGCAATTACGATTTTAGGCTCAATTTTTGCTTTTTTTCTTGGTGGAGAAAATGTAACACTTACAGGTTCAGCAATTGGAGTGTCATCATGGAATGCTTGATGACACAGATCTAAAAATGGCCATTTGACATAAATTCCTTTACTAATATAGCCTCGAACCTCAGAGTACTTAGTTCTTAACTCTTTAAGTTTATCTTCGCATAACAACTGATTTTTTCCAATGAGCATAGTTTTGCATGCAACCGCCCAAAGGTGTTTTTTATGAGTTGTGCCTGACACAAAGGAGGTTTTGTTGTCAGTGTAGAAAATAAGCAGGCGTTTAACATCTTCATCTGACCAGGGATCTACATCTTCTAGTGGACTTGGCAATGTATTTGGGTCATCAACTAATTCATCATAACTTTCAAGCACATATGCGCTCTCCTCATTTTGCATGGAATCATTCTCAATATTTTCGATTGTAGTAAGGACCCCTTCTTGATTGTCACCATTTTCTGTAAAAGTAAGTAAATATATGTTTAGTAAATAGTTACAAATGTTTCCAAAATGTTTCCTATAAACTGAGTCTCGCCTATGTTTCGAAGTGTTTACAAGTCTTGACATACAGAATCAAACTTTAACAGGGTTCATGGGAATATGCCTTTCTGACTTGTATTTCAATAATCAGTGTAATAAAATAGATTATTACACTGATTTTCTATACATAAATTTGCTCTTAGTATAAATTATTATCCATAATACTGCTGATATAAGGTAAATATTCAGAAATAAGCAAAACATTAACTGAAAAGAGAATAAAGAGAAAAGAGAGTACATATTTAAAACTATATAAGTATTATATCCGCTATCTGGCTTCAAGCTTTGCTTAGTTTGGGGTCAGATAGTGTTGTGTGTGAATTGTCCCCCAATATTTATTTATTTATCAATAAGGCTATTAATAGGAGGTTGACTAAATTTTTTCTTTATTTTAACTTTAATTCTAAGGGTGTTCCATTTTTAATCATTGAAAACATTCAATCATTTAATGATCAATTACACAACAAAGCAGGAAATATGTTGATAAATATCTCATAGCTTGTTTTTTTTACAAATTTTACAATTTTTGTTTAACAAGTCATAAGGGCCATGAAAGTTAGGAGCATGTGTATGCATGTGTGTGCATGTGCATTATGCATATATTTATATAGCATAATTACTTACCATCAACATAATAAAGTAATATCTCTCCGTTGTTCTGGACTTCAGTCTTTATGACTATTTGATCCATTGTTTATGTCATTTGATTGTTTCCACACTGAAAATTCCCTAGAAAAGGCAGCCCATTCGTAAATAATAGTCCCTTAGCTATGCTAAGCTAAGTAAAGTAAGTAAATAGAATCCATATACATATATCCATATATTCGTCCATTAGTCTATTATACTATAGTCTGTTAGTTTTGTAATTTTTCATATTTGTTTTTCCACCCCATGGTAATCAGCGAAAAAACTGCTGTAACATAAGCTTTAAATATAAATACTATCAACTTGTGAATTATTGTTATTTGGTGTTTTCGATAAAGTATAACTAATTATCTAATATACATATAATTGTCGCTTAACATCTTACGAGATGGCACATATAAACCTACAACAGTTAAAAGAAAATATTTTTCAACAAACTTTTGTCTGAAAATATATTAAATTTCTTGTACATATATTATAAAAAAAACATAGCGACAGGATAGCCAGGACATGCACTAAACATTGCCCATTTAACTAGGACAGTGATGTTTGCACATTCCTGCTTGGCAGTAGAATAACTAGCAAAGGTTAAATTGCTACTTCCCCAGGCTGACTCTGCCAAGAGTTCTATCACTACTTAATGTACAACCATGCTATCCTAAGTACTAGTCCATAGAACAGAGTTTGAGCATGAGGTTTGTACATGTCCACTAGCTCTGTTTCCCGTACATAATATCTGGGTTAACATCTTACCATCATTGTCCTCAAAAAGGAACTCTAGAGTACCTACATGAATATTTCTTGTACATTTAAGTTTTAATATTTAAATAAATAAGTAAGGCGCCATATAGAAGGAAGGTTAAGGTGTACTTTTAGCTATTTTTCTTTCTAATGTAATTTCTCTAATATATTTCACAACTTTAACAATAAAGGTAGGGAGAACCATAAAATAGAAACCAATTTGATTTTGGGATATCGAGTATAACTCAACAGCCAATTTTTACAAAGGCGCCGCCGATTAAGTTTAGTTCCCCGTTCAATGTCGATCATTCACACAATCACACACAGCCAAAAGAAACGTAAGAAAATTGAATTTTCCAATTTCCAGTTCAAAGTACTACAACAAAGTCTTGTCCAGGCGAACAAAAATTTAAAACAAGTTTGGCCTCTCTAGGCGGCCCGATTTAGGGCCTGATTTTGGTGTACACTGTGATTGTTACTCAATACGTGGATTATACTTACCAAACTCACAAAACTTTCAGTATTTCTACAATAAATTGTTTTTAAACATTGCCGCTATTTGGTCCTTAAATTTCTATTCACTAAAATAGGAACACAATAACTTATTTCTCTTTGGACAACCGCAAGAATAGCAAGAATGAAATGGAGATGGACGACATTCATTACATTCGGAACGCCATTAGTCCGTTCCGAATAGAGGTGAGACGTATTTATGATACCAGGTTTCAAAACCAGGTTTTTAATTCGAACTAGGGCGCCCTAGTATGTACAAAAAAGACTTGCAAGTATCTAAAGTATGAGGCCGACGAGCCGTAGTTGGATGCGTGGAGAACTTGAAGCAAAAACAAATGTATGAGAAACCCAACCATAACTTCATAGTAATAAGTAGCACAATTGTTTGCGAGTCAAAAAATACTTTGAAAGTATTTTTAATATATTTTCAATTTTATGACATGTCGCTAATGAAATACGGTTCAAAATTCTAACAAAATACTTTCAAAGTACGACACGGCTGGTAAATTGGTAACAGCCGAGGGCTTGCGCCACAGAATAGTGTTCAAAACAAATGTATGAGAAACCCAACCATAACTTCATAGTAATAAGTGGCACAATTGTTTGCGAGTCAAAAATACTTTGAAAGTATTTTAATATATTTTCAATTTTATGACATGTCGCTAATGAAATACGGTTCAAAATTCTAACAAAATACTTTCAAAGTACGACACGGCTGGTAAATTGGTAACAGCGTGGGCTTGCGCCACAGAATAGTGGACAATAGACTCACTCTCGAGCCTCGCCCGGCGCCACTTCCTGGAATAAGTGCAAGGGTTTCAAGTATTTTCTATGAATGCCGATTGCGTTGCACGTGCCATCCTTAAAATTCCTTTAGATATTTCGGGGCATTCAACCTTATGTCTAGGACTGAAGAATTCATATTGCTGGTTTTATGGATAATAATAATGTTGTTTACGTTCTTACATTCGAAATGAAAGAAAAGTCAAAGTTCATTTTGTTTTGGCTTTTTACTTTCAGTTGTGATTTAATTACGTCAACTATTGAACGTCGCGTCGGCAACCTATTTTTTCAAAATTTTTCGAGTGTCAATTAGAACTAATAAAAATATAGTAATTAGTGATTAGATCTGATGTTAATTAGTGTTTCAGTGTTTTAGATACAATTAAACTGTAGACAATTGTATTATACTTATACAGATAAGTAAAATTTTAATTCTACCTAAACATGGCTCCTAAGAAGAGTATGGCGTGGGACCATTTTTTAGACAAAGGTGAAAACAAAGCTGAATGCAAGATGTGCAAAGTAGTAATATCTTATAAATCTGGAGTCTCAAACCTGACAAAGCATGTTCAGCGGAAACATATAGCTGTAAGTTTAGTGAGAAGAGAGCAAGAAGTGGAACATCCACAGGTACTGGTGCAGGCTGCACAAGGTTCAGCACATTTTTCGAGTACGATATCTAACACTCCATCGGAAGGTGTTGCATCATCTACCTATAATACGAGCAGGTCCAATTCAGCCACAATTTCCGCATTTCTTAGACGTGATTGTCAAAAATTAAAAAAAAACAAATTGATGATCATTTAATGAATTTATTCATTTGGGACTTGCAGCCCTTTTCAATAGTAGAAGACAAAAGGTTTCGCGAACTGGTTAAATTTGCATTTCCAAATTACATAATACCATCGCGGAAATATTTCGCTAATAATTTATTGCCAGGTTTATACGAAGAAGTGAAGACCAATACCAAAACAGCTCTGAGTGAAATTGCGAAAAGTGTGTGTTTGACTACCGATATGTGGTTATCGAGAAATAATGACTCGTATCTAGCGGTCACGGGTCATTATATTGACAATAATTTTACATTGCAATCGGTACTCCTTGACTGTAAAGTAATTGAGAGCCGCCACACAGGGCTTAACTTAGCTGAAGAGTTGAGAAATGTTGCTCAAGAATGGAATATTCTTGACAAAGTTTTGCTTGTCGTTTCCGACAACGGGGCTAATATAAAGAGTGCCATAGCTCAATTAGAGTGGAAACACTTTGGATGTTATGCGCATAGTCTTAGCCTCGCGGTCCAAAAAGTACTTGGAAGTAGCTACATAAGCGAGTTGATGAGCAAGGTTAAGATCATAGTTTCGTACTTCAAACGAAGTAATGTAGCTTGGAATAAACTAAAAAAATACCAGGAACAAGCTAATAAAGTTGCGAAGAGGCCCATCCAAGATGTTGCTACAAGGTGGAATTCAACATTCTACATGTTGCAACGTTTTGTAGAACTCAAAGATGATATAAAATGTGCGCTCAGTAATTTAGAAACTGCCAATTTAAATATGCTGACCAGTCATGAATGGAACATTTGCCAGTCGTTGATAGTAGTGTTACAACCATGTGAGGAATTAACCAGAGAAATGAGTGGGCAAAAATACGTAACTGGAAGTTCAGTGATTCCGCTAACTATTGGTCTCACCAGCGCTCTTAACGAGATAGCAAGTTTGACATACCAGCAAGAAAATAACATAGACATTTTTCCCGATGAAGTTGAAATGTGCCGACAAGATCTCCTATCCGAAATAAACGCAAGATTTGCAAATTTGGAACAGAGTCGAACATACACCCTCGCCATGTTTTAGACCCCAGGTACAAGTTGTATTTTGAAAGTGAAAGCGTAGCAGATATTACGAAAAACATGTGATAAGCCTGATAACAGCAATGATTAATGAAAATGAAAGGACTACAACTTCAACGTCTTCAACAACAGCAACGACAACAACTTTACACCAAGGAAAAAAATCGAGTCTATTATGGAATCACTACAATAGGCAAATGCAAAACGTGCGCCCAGCTGGAATATCATATAGCAGGGCGATCATCGAAACACAAAAATATCTCGATGACGCCGTTTTGTCTCCGGATTCAAACCCGCTAGAATGGTGGCGAGTAAATAGTCCTATTTATCCAAATTTGTCGGAATTGGCCAAAATTAAATTAAACGCTATGGCGACTAGCGTGTCGTGTGAACGGTTATTTTCAGTAGCAGGGAACATTTTGACGGAGCGGAGGACTCGTCTAGGGAGCCGAAAAGTGGAACAATTATTGTTTCTACAGCAAAATATGAAATAAATAAAATAGGGATTTAACTCAAACAAAAAAAAAATGAAAAAATGAACAAAAACACAAAAAAGTGATTGTATTGTACATAAAACGAAATCTTTTAACTACGCCTGCTAATATACTAGAAACTTTTAGTTTTGCACTAGCTTCTGGCTTTATCTACCATAAAATATATACAAAACAATTAGCAGACAGTCCTAAGCCTGTTATTTTAAAAGTAGGAAGGAAAGATTTCGTTTCTTCAACATAAAAATAAAGTTGATAGCCAAATAACACGAATTTGCACCATAGTTTCTGTACAGTAGGGTTCAAATTACTACGAATACTTTAAAGTATTTAAATACCTGGTTTTCGAACCTGGTATTTTTCTGTACTCATACTTTGAAGCCCTGGTATTGAATAGTTAAAGTATATCTCATCTCTAGTTCCGAATATCATCATTGGTTTCAAAGATACAAAATGGAGGAAGAAGTGTTTCGGTTTACGCAATAAACTCAAAAGCGATCGTCATTTATTTTATTACAATAAAATAAATCTGGCCATTAGATTCATATTTAGTGACGGAAAATTTAGATAACATATTCTTTAAAATTTTCTTGATCAAGATGCCTTTCGCAGATAACAATAATGTATTAGAAAACATGAAATAATGAAATATTCGGAACGCAATTCTTCATAAAGAAAAATTCAATCAAACCGCGGGCTATGCCTCGGAACATAATTATCTCCTTAGACAAAGTATTACATTAAGATAGCCATGCAACGGATAACGACGTCGCTTTTTCGACAGATTACAATTTTTAATCATCGTAAGGCCTCGTTCACACAAGACCTTAAAAAGCGGTTCGTTAAAACTCAGCGTTAGCGCTTTTATAACGTTTCCAATATGACTGTTCATACGAATGCTTTAAAATCACTTTTGTTTCGCTTCTCGCTACTGAATGAAATGAGTGAATATTGTTTCTGCTAAATTTCTTGCAACAGTGACTTGTGTGTCTAGAAGACGAAAAAGAAAACAAAATGCATTTTGGGTTCATCCTCTGAATGAACTGAGATATTCAATAGTTTGTGATATTGTACGAAGAATTGAGGCAATATTATATTATGTACATCTCTATTTTTTATGTGTTAGAATGTCTTTCACATAAATATTATTATTTTATTCGAACAATCCGGCAATGCTTTAGCATACAGAAGGAAACAAGATTCCTCCTCTAAAATTAGGACTTCGGGATCCATAGCCCACGACATCGTCTCACGGCGCTTTAAAGTATCTAAGAATAAAGTTTAGCGAGGAAGGATAATAGGATACTTTTAATGTATAATTTGATAATACAATTGACTTCTATAAACATAGAAGTTAATTATAACAAACTAGCAAACCCGGCGAACTCCCTTTCGCCATGGCTTCGTTTTATGTAACATTTCGTTTGGTGATTAAAAGCTGAGGATTTTTTTTTGTTTTATATTTGTAAAGGAAAATTTTTATTTCATTTCACAACAGTAATGAATTCATTTCGATTACAAAAATGAAGTGTTATATAGATGAACTTCTCCAAGTAAATTAAAGTGAATCCAAAGTAAATGCTGAATCGAAGCGTTACACATGCCCTCAAATTATCCGTTTTATTGAAGTGCTCTTTGGTACACCACATTTTTTGTTTTTTGGTCTGACGTTAACACAAACAAAGTGGATGGTTCCCAACTCGTGAACTTGCCACGTACGTGAACTTGCAACGTGCTACGTACTTGCCCTGGTGTCCGGGCGTAAAATGTGGCACCGGTCCCCCCTGCCTGTGGTAAGGCCCACAAATGGGGAACTGACCGCTGGCGGTTAATCCATCCAAACTACGGCGCAATTTAAATCCCAGCCGGTGACGGGCAGCAGCGTCACTGGTATAAGAAGTTGCGCCTCTGCGGTCGCTAACCCGCATGCCCAGCGTGGCGACTATGGGCAAAACCCTCTAATGATAGGCACACAGAATCAAAGGCCCCTAGTTCCCGGCCGCCCTGCTATTCCTGGCCAAGGCGGCGGCCATGGTAACGGCAGGGCAGGGGGTGTGAAGAATCCCCGGGCTACCGTAGGCCGCCAATCCAAACTGACCCTGGCTGTACACAATGGACGAACGATTCGCGATGACAATAGGCTTGCGCAGCTGGAAGAAGAGCTGACTCACATAAATGGCACATTCTTGGGCTATGTGAAGTCCGCAGAGAGGGAGAGGACACCGTTACCTTGGAATCAGGCCATCTTATGTACCTACTACCGTGAAGGTCACCAGCTGTCGCAAGGCGGTGTCGGGTTTTTGGTCCACAAAACTCTCCGTAACAACGTTTTAGAAATCGCAAGTGTGTCCCCAAGGGTTGCGTACCTAGTGCTAAAGTTAACTGAGAGGTATACCCTCAAAGTGGTTATGGCGTATGCACCCTGGGAGGCATACCCAGATTCAGAAGTTGAGGCTTTGTATGAGGATATATCAAAGGCATTACATCATACCACCAAAACCCACTTCAACGTTGTTATGGGGGATTTTAACGCCAAAGTGAGAGTACAGACCTGCAGCGAATCGGTAGTAGGACCACATGGTTTAGGGCGAAGGAATGACAGGGGACAAATGCTGGTCGACTTCCTTGAAAAGGAAAGGCTGTTTCTGATGAATTCGTTACGTGATACAAGAAACAGCCTCAGAGGAGGTGGACTTGGCGAAGCCCCGACGGACGGACGAAAAATGAGATTGACTTCATCATAACGGACAAACGGCGTATATTCAGGGATGTCTCCGTGATTTCTAGGTTTGTTACCGGAAGTGATTATAGGCTTGTGCGAGGCACCCTGAATATTAATAACAAGCTTGAACGCGTCCGTTTGATGAAGTCAACGCTCCGTCCGAACCTTCTCCAAACCGTGGTTGGGTCTGAAACTTTCCAGTTAAAACTGGAAAACCGATTTGCTGTATTGGAAACCACAGAAAGCGTTGACCAAAAACTCGACAGAGCGGTAGGCGTCTTGCGAGATGAGGGCACAAAATTTTAAGTCGAAGCTTTCGAAGGAAACTCTGCAACTCATGGAGGAACGACGAAATCCCATGTTAACTTTGTTAGAACAAAGGGCTCTAAATAAAAAAATCTCCAAACTTGTACGACGTGACCTCCGATTAGCAAACGCGCTCTTGATTGAAAAATCAATCGAGCACAATCGGGGGTCAAAAGTATTCGTCAAGCCATTGGGTAGAAGTCACCTAACAAAGTTAACCTCCTCTACGGGGAGAGTTGTTGTATTCAAAGCAGACATTCTTTCGGAAGTGGAAAACTTTTATGGCCAGCTGTACGCATCACATGCTCCTCATCTCCCGCAAGATGAAGACAGAAGAGCCACTTTGACTCGCCACTACACAATGACCTGCCTGAGATAAGTCTCGACGAAATCGTGATGGCTCTTGGGCAACTTAAAAATGGAAAAGCCGCGGGCGGGGACGGAATTACTACAGAGTTCTTAAAGACTGGTGGAGCCCTACTTATAAAAAAGTTCCAAGCACTGTTTAATGACGTCCTCTTCACCGGGAGAACTCCAGAGGCATGGCACAGAAGCGTGGTCGTCCTCTTCTTCAAAAAGGGCGACAAAACCCTTTTGAAGAATTATTGCCCCATATCGCTCCTGAGCCATGTCTATAAGTTGTTTTCGAGAGTTATCACGAACCGTCTCGCCCGAAGACTTGACGAGTTTCAGCCACCGGAACATGCTGGGTTTCAAAGTGGTTATAGCACCATAGACCACATTCATACGGTGTGGCAGATTGTACAGAAGACAAAGGAGTACAATCGCCCCTTTGTTTAGCGTTTGTGGACTATAAAAAGGCGTTTGACTCCGTCGAGACCTGGGCTGTTTTGGAGTCTTTGCAGCGATCCCAAGTCGATTGGCGATACATCGAGGTGATGAGATGTATATATGAAGCCGCCACGATGACGGTCCAAGTTCAAAACCAGCAGACGAAACATATCCCTCTCCATCGAGGCGTGAGACAAGGGGGATGTAATCTCCCCGAAATTGTTCTCTAATGCACTAGAGGATATGTTTAAGACGCTGGATTGGGCTAGACGTGGTATCAACATCAATGGCGAGTGCATCTCTTACCTAAGATTTGCAGACGATGTCGTCATGATGGCTGAATCGCTGGAAGACTTGCAATGGATGCTGGACAGCTTGGCCAACTCTTCTCAACGCATCGGTCCTCGGATGAACTTGGACAAAACCAAAGTCATGTGCAACGAGCTCGTTGCTCCGGGACCGATTGCCGTAAATGGAATCACTCTAGAGATTGTTCGAAAATATGTTTACCTAGGGCAGACGCTCGAATTGGGTAAAAATAGCTTCGAGAGTGAGGCCATGAGGAGAATTCAGCTGGGTTGGGCAGCATTCGGAAAACTTCGCCGAGTCTTCTCGTCACCCATCCCACAATGTCTAAAGACAAAAGTGTATAATCAGTGCGTCCTACCAGTCATGACCTACGGTGCTGAAACTTGGACACTAACAGTAAAAGCAGTCCGAAAATTCAAAGTCGCTCAGCGAGCTATGGAAAGAGCTATGCTTGGAGTTTCTCTGAGAGAGATTATATTCGTAATGAAGTCATCAGTCAGAGAACCAAAGTCACCGACATAGCTCAGCGCATCAGCAAGCTGAAATGGCAGTGGGCTGGTCATATCTGTCGCAGAACCGATAACCGTTGGGGTAGACGAGTTCTGGAGTGGAGACCACGAATCGGCAAACTTAGTGTAGGACGCCCTGAGACTAGGTGGAGTGACGATATACGTAAGGCAGCTGGTAGCGGTTGGAAACGTAAACCCGAGGCACACCACGGACACTCCACTAAAATTCCATACAAACGCCGGTGTTGACCTACCTACTCTTCACACAACTACGCAGATGTCATTCGTACACACGCGTGAATGTGTGCGTTAGAGCTAGGGCTAATACTGAATTGTTTTATTGAATAGTTGTGCGCCGTGAGTTCACCTGGTGACGTAGTCTATAAACTTGCTATAATGTTGAGTTACATAAATAGAATGGAGCCAAATTATACTATTCTAATTAAAAGGGTGTTTGCACAGATTTGTAAATTGTTTCAGAAATCTATGGGTGTTTGTATTGCCGCGTAAAATGAAACGAAACCGATGATAGATTAGATCAGGTACCTAGATATCTATTTCTGTTAGTAGGTACACATTCGCATTTTATTTTACACTTACCCATGAAGGAAACTTTATTCTGTTTCTATAATTATTCCTCCAGGCATTACCAATCCGTGCTTGGGCACATAAGTTACTGGCTGTGTAAGTTACGAACTTTGAGTCAAAAATGACTTTGTTATTATAAATCTATACTTATAATAAAACTGTAACGGGTCGAATTCTGTACATTGAAGATATTTTGAAAATATTTTTTTTGGGGCACTCCATAGTCGATACTAATGGCGAAACTGCATTTTTTTTCTTTCATGTCTGTCTGTCTGTCTGTCTGTCTGTCTGTCTGTCTGTCTGTCTGTCTGTCTTTCTGTATAGGGATCACGCATCACGCCGAAACTACTGATTCAATTCAGCTGAAACTTGGCATGATTTTAGTTTAAACTAAGGAAATTGCTGTAGGCTACTTTTGATCCCCAAATTCTGTTTGGTTTTCTTGCGGGAGGGGGTGAAAGTCAGAATGTGTATTTGGTTGTAACTCATGTTTGCGTTGTTTAATTTCATTAATTCTTTTTTTGTTAGAAAGAACACATTTTTTATATTGTCCCATCAAAATTTGAACATTATCGGTTTGGTGGTTCGGAAATTACACAAACATTAAATAATAACGACACGCATGGCGCGTTCGGTACATACTAACTTCTAAGTATTCTGTGTATCACAGACGATCCACAGAATATCTAGATTCTAGATTCAAGAAGTGCCCACGTGATCGCGTCGCGTCGTCTTGAATGACAAAATAATTGTCAAAAATATATTTTTGTGTGGAAAAAGGAGGAGGATGAGAACATCCTCCTTCAAACAAGGAGGATGTTCTCAATCGGGTTGCATGTTTTTTATTTGGTTTTATTTTACACGATAACTCCGCTAATTGTGAGTTGATTTTGATAATTCTTTTTTTGTTTGGTAGAAAATACTTCAGAGGTGATCTCATATATCGAAAACAGGGAGGTAGTTTTTCAAATATCAGCTTAGATTTATCTGTAAGTATTTAGTTAGTCGAACGACAGAATTAAATTACCTGTCATAGAATTTTTGTTCTTTTGAAGAAAACATATCAGCATAATAAGTAGCAGCATAAACAACCCATTAAATGTTCCCACTGCTGGACGTCGGGGCCTTTTCTCGCAAGGAGAGAGACAAGGCTATATTCCACCACACTGGCCCAGTGTCGGTTGGTGGATGACATATGACATGTGACTTAGAACTTAGATTCTAGGTACATTTCGGTTTCCTCACGATATTTTCCTTCACCGTTTAATTACCGGCATTACGAACATGACTCAGAAAAGATAGTGGTGCGCGTGGTTTTGAACCCTGGGTCTCCGGATCAACAGTCGGCGTTCTCCCGACTAAGTCAGCTGTAGCTTACTAGACCAGCCGTAACTTATTTCAATCCAAATACTGTTTAAAATTTAAAGGTAGTGTTCAACAAGCTTCGGTAACCGAAGCAGACCGTTGTTAGGGTTCCGTACCTGACTTCGCTGTCCGTCCATCCTTCCGTCTGTCACCAGACTGTATCTCAAGAACGGTGATAGCTAGACAGTTGAAATTTTCAAAGACGATGTATTTATATTGCTGTTTTAACAAAAAATACTAAAACTAAAATAAATATTTAAGAGGGGCTTATTTCCATACAACAAACTTGACTTTTTTACCGTTTCTTGCTCGATACTAATAACGTACCTGTCACTGGTTGACGCTTTCACTATTCACATAATATAAAGTTTTATGTTCTCTTTAAATGTAAGTAATTAAAATAAAATACATTTTTAAGGGGGCTTCCATACAATAAAATCATTTTATTTGCTAATGGTTCAGAACCCTTTGCGCGCGAGTCCCACTGGCATTTGACCGGTTTATATTTTTCAAAAATTTTGTAATATCCTATCCTTTCCTAATATTATATAAATATGTCAATATGTAAATTTTTGCTGCTCAATTACGTTGGAATGGCTGAATGTATCGAGTTAAAATTTGAAACATATTCTTGGCTTAGCTTAAGTAACACATAGGGACATATAGATAAGTAACTATACATAGGCAATGTTTGGCCTATGTGTTCTTCCAGACTATAATCTAATTGTATTTCAAATTTCAGCCCGATCACTTGATACGTTCCGCCATGATTAAGTAACAAACATCCAAACATTGACATTCATAATATTTACAGTTACAGGACAACGTTGGAACGGCTGAACATATTTGGAAGGAATTCGAAACACACGTAGTTTGTAATCAGAAATAGCAAATCGGTTACTGTGACGTCGGAAAGACTAAGCAAATTTGGTAGAAAATTGAAACAGATAACTTATAGTCTGAAATACCACACATAGTTTAGAGTCTAAAATATCACATGGGGTCTAAGTCTATATTTTCGTTATTATATATTCGTTCGTTATTTTCTCCATATTAATCTATAATAAGTATATATTTTTGTAAGGAACTTGATGTGATGGTAAGGTAAAAGCCAAAAATTTAAAATGTATGCACCCGTTTTGGCGTAGATAATACAGGTTATTTGCGTTCACAATCAAAATAACAAGCAACATTATATTCTCATTAGATGGCGCTAATGCCAGTTTAAATCTAAAAGCACTAAAGGCAATTTAAATCAATGTTTTGCTATTGTGGTATGTATTTTTTCTTTCATCACTAGGTGGCGTTACTGGTATTCTAAATTGTACTAATAAGTTTTTGCTGCTAAAAGGATTTTGATGCCGAATTTGGATTCTTTCGTTCTTGGATTTTTTTTCTGTGTTACAATTAAATTCATACATTAACATTTCACTAAGACTTGGCTTAGATTTACGGGTTGAACTTGCTTGAGTACCTATCATTAAAACTCAAAATTTTAATCTTTTTGATTCCACACAGGCTTCGTTCAAAATTTTACGCGGGCGAAGTCGCGGGTAACAGCTAGAAAACAGCTTGCGGATAAAAAGAGAAATGTAGGTAATCAGATCATGCACATCAGCTTCAGAATTTTCGTAATGTATCCTATAAAAAATCCTACAAACTTAACACTTGCGGCTATGTTCGATACCACGAAACCTTAATAAGTATGTTTAATTTTGTTTAAAAAAAAAAAAAAGACGATAAAATTAAATATTTTTTTGTGTGGGAAAACAAATTCACTCGGTTTTTCAATGATTACATAATGCAAATATTTTGACGTACGATACTTCCAACTAATTTACACTATAAGTCAGTAACATCTGCTTACGCGAACGAAGTAGCGGGTTCAGCTAGTAAATAAATATTGGTAGACAATTCACACACAATACCATCTGACCCCAAACTAAGCAAAGCTTGTAATATTATAAAGCAACGTTATTGAAAAGTTTCTAATCTTACGTTATTTTATCATTAGGAAATTAAATAAAGCTTTTAATCTTGTCCCGTTTAGTTGACGGACAGCCGTAAACAGCACAACAACCCACCATTCGATACCAGCCCTTCGTTGAGTGCTCCTAGCGTATCCGAAACGGCCTGAGGGGCGAGGAAGCTTGAAATTGGCGGGGGTTGGGGAGTGTCCGTTCTATCTATATTATCTATTCTATGCCCGAGGATCGGGCTGAGTGGTATATTATCGGAGAGGCCTATGTCCAGCAGTGGATGAACGTGGGCTGATTATGATGAACACGCTACGTATAACTGCCCATGTGAAAAACAATGATTTTCTAAATTTATCTCGCAATCACTAAGAGATTGGTCTTGCGACTTGTTAATTGTCATTGCGAACGCAAGGCGAACTGGAAATTGCAATCGTTTGAAGTCAAACGGAAGATCAGTTGGAATCATTGGTATTCGAGGAAAACGTACATTTTCTCCTGCGTACTTACTTTCCGTTAATAATGGTTGCCTCAGTTAAATTCGGCATAAGTCTTTTTACCGAAAGTCGAGTACCGTTGCAAAGTCGCGGTGGATTCAAATTACGCAATATCATAATAACTGTACGAACTTTGAGTTGCAAGTTATATGGTGGAAATCCTGGTAACTCCAGAGAGTTCAAAAACTCCGTGGGATAATTTACTACATCATCGGGATTTGTTATGGAATCAACGGATTTGTATGTCACCAAATCTCCAGCAATTTTTGACTGAATGAAGAAATTGAGTGCGTGTACATCGTTATTCTTTGGGGCAAGAATTGCTCGTTGACTTAACCAAGCATAATTCTGATAATTCTCACTAATGTTTGGGAAAGCATTTTCAATTGGCAAAAGTCGTTGGTAAGAGTAATTAATCCAGATGCCGCATCAACTGGGACTTTTCCATTTCGAACAGCTAACAATTGTTTGGAAAATTGTGCAGTACTTTGATCATTTTGAAGTTTAACTCTCATATTAGTGGTTAGCAATAATGTTTTTACGTTATTCGATAAAGGTGATGCCTTCAGGCAAGCATTCAATTTATCTGCTGGCGTTCCACGGGGAATTACTGGCAACGTCTGCCTGAAATCACCTGCCAACAATATCATCAAGCCGCCAAAGATGTTGTTATTTCGCCGAAGATCCTTTAGTGTGAAATGAAGTGCTTCAAGTGATTTCTTATGTGCCATTGTGCACTCATCCCAAACAATGAGCTTGCATAGCATCAACAACATTTTCCCATTGCACTGGATCGGGCAATATTGCAAGTTTGAGTATCAATTGTGTTTAAATTGAGTGGCAACTTAAGCGCAGAATGTACAGTACGACCGCCATCCACCGCCAGAAGAGTCGCCGCAATTCCAGATGACGCTAACGCCAAAGCTATGTCACATCTTGATCGAATAGTGGCCAAAATCAATGAAATGACAAATGTTTTCCCTGTTCCTCCAGGTGCGTTCAGGAAGAATAGACCACCAGTATTATTGTCCACCGCTTGCATTAATGTTTCGTATATTTGTTTTTGCTGTTCATTCAGCAACGGCACATTCTTTCGAACGAATTCCTGCAATGTATCAACATTGTATTGCAGCTCTCGATTTCATTCTTGGTTGAATGCATCGTGCATCGATCGATTAGGCGCAATCATTCCTACTTCAATTAGTAGTTTGTTTGCAATAGTCAAGCATTGATCCTCAATCAGAATCAATCCTTCATTGTAGATTTCATCGGTTATTTGTATGTCAGGATTATTCGTTTGAGTGCGCAAGCGATGCAAGATATCTTCACATATGTCGTCTTTGTATTTGTTCCATAACTGAATTGGTTGTGAAGGAAAACATGTAGTGATGATAAATGCGAACAGCGTTCGTATTTGGTACGCATTTGATGAAACAACTGAATCCGCAAGTGTTACATCCCAAACAGAATCCGTTCTCCAGCAAACCCAATAGTTGACATGCTTCTCGATATGTTTGGCATTATTCACAGTTTTCAAATGCGCAAAAAATTTTGGTCCACGTACATTTACCAACAGCAGTCGCAAATGAAAACATTCATCATTTCTAGGATGAACAGCATACATGCGACCTAGTGCATCAGTGGAAAACACCTGTGGCCAATCTGGAATTGGGGTCATAATATTAAAATATATGAGTTAAGGGTAAAATGAAAGACAAATAAAACAGAAATGATGTCAAAACATAACTTTACTCTCAAAAAAAAAAAATACAAATCAGTCGTGTAAATATTAGGTATACTAAACTCAGAGATTTTGTGATACAATAAAGAGAAAAGCAATTTAAAAGATAGTACAATGAGAATATGTGTCTTTTCGATGAGTAAACATACGACTATAGAGGAGTATTAAGTAGTTTTACAAAACATCCCATATTTCCGTCATAAGACACAGTGTAAAGAAAAATTACTATTAGACTATGCTAGTATAAAAAATAGATGCCCGCCACGGCTTCGCCCGTGGTACACACATAGCCTAGCCATAGGGATCCCGTACATATCCAACTGTGACAGATTGTGATTTTTTTTATTTTAGTAGTGATTTTTTTGAAGTCGATTCAGTAATTCCTGAGAAAATCGCGTTCAAACAAAAAACCTCTACACCTACCTGCTACGCCTCCTGCCGAAAATTGGTAGTACCAACTCAGACATAAACCAAATTTTATTAGCAGGTGTTTATAATGACGCAATCTAAGACACATGCTGTCACGTCCACGCACGGTACGAAAGCTCTCAAAAAGGAATATTTTCCCCGTTTTTGTTACATCCTTCATTCATGCTTCACTCCTATTGGTAGTAACATAATGTTATATGACCCGTAGTTCCCGAGATCCTAGCGTTCAATCAAACAAACTCTTCAGCTTAATATTAGTAGATAAAAAATCTGACTATATTTTATTGACTTACTTATATTATAATATTTCTAGGGACTTGGATATTTTTAATAAGTATGTAAAGTAACGAGATGAAGACGAACTTTACCTGATGGTAAGCAGCACGCCGTACCACTACTAAAATTATACAATAACTGGTATTCATTACATCATAACACTAAATCTATTATAGATTCACAGCTTTTTACTAATGTTGGGATTTGGGATGTCAACGTTCAAACTTCAAGCGTAGATTTCATTTCAAGACATTTTCCTACTTTTATTTACACAGTGTCATCAATTTAATAGTTTGCAAAGGCTAATTTATTTTTAGTGACTTCGATTTATATACGGAATGCGATAGTTTTAGTTATCCATCGAATAGACACATATAATTAATATTATCTAATCTCATTGTTGTTAACAACTAAACGATTACCTAATCTAATAATTTGCATTGAAAATTCTGTATAAAAATGCGTATTAACTACTGCATTGGTTATATTACTATTCCCTACTTAGATGCCAAAATATGATTAGGTACTTTTGTTGTTGGTTAAATAGAATTATGTATGGTAATACTGGTGTTGAGTGCATAAAATATGTCACCAATCGACTCCATTTTACATTTGTAACCTTTTATATTTACGTTAGTTAAACTTACCTCAGAACTATAACAAAATAATAAAATTGTTAATGTAGTTACCTACTAATGGAAGATCTTGGAACTTCCAAGATGATGAAATCCAGGTACAATATTAAATTCAAACATACTGGATGTAAGGTATCACATTCGAAACTTCTTTAGAATTGTCGTGTTCACCTTTAAAATATTTATAAGTGCCATAAAACCAAATTCAAAATCGCTAAATGAAACCAATTATTTCAAAATCGATACAATAGGTATATAAAAACTGTTCTTTTTGTGATTTTTTACTTAGTCATGTAGTAAAAGTAAGTTATAATAAACCAACTTCCAGATACTGTCTTACATCCACCATGATTATGTTGTAGTTTATAATCTAAAACAGCATTTTGATTTATTTATCTTACATTATAGCCCTTAGTGTTTTGAAGCACGTATGAATTGGTGTTGCTGTCGGCAATTATTATTTAGTAAAAACTAATGACACGCTTTAGGAATATCTGTGACCTGTCAAAAGTAGTTCTACAGCGAGCCTCAAATGGGGCATTTTCAAGAGACAAAAATACCTGTCAAAGACAGTTCCCAATTTCGCCACTGTTTTATTTTGTTACAGAAATTTCACAACACCAACAGTGGTGCCACACTTGGCAACATTTAGAACTATCTTTGTCAAGTCTTTTTGCGCCTCATTGGGTTTATAGTTCACATTGTTACAGAAATTTGATTGGCATACGTCAATATTACCAATGTCATTTCTTTAGCTATCTGTCACTGATATCTGTCATTCGGAAAACGAAAAACGATTAATGCACCATTTCTTAAAGCTACTGTGAAATTGCGCGTAATTAAAATAATAAAATAGAAAACAATGGCTTCTTTAACAATAGTTATATAGGTAATCGTAACATTCGACGACTTAGTAAAGGATGATAATTACAATTCAAATAAATTATTGTAGTATTACCCACACATACTAAAGTGGTTCAGAATGTGGTAGGTATATAAATTTAGTAACAAATTAATTATACCACACTTTTTTACAACAGCCTGGCATAATAGTGATTAAACCTGTCTACCTATCACCACTCTTGTTCAAATCCTAAGTACCTACGTTAAGCCAAGATTGAGAATTATAATAAATTGATGACTTAAAACTGATGACTGACAACGCCCTTATGTACTTGGTAGATAAAAATCATTATACTATTTGGAATTTAAAAGTATTGAATGAAATTTGTCGAGTTATTGTCATTTTGAATTCTACTAGGTACTCACAATATTGTTCTCTAAAGGCAATTCATTTATATTATATAATATTAAAGCCACCAATGGATTTAGTTGAGGTTGTCATTTACATCACATAGCTAAGTATATCGCAATTTGGTATGATTGAATATCTTTCGCAGTGACTTTTTTGGGTCTGAATGCCTGTAGTTCTAGGTTTTGCCATGAAGTTAGATGAATTAGTGTTGTATTTTAATAAAATAAGATGTTATACTCGTACGCAACAATAACACTACATCAAGATAATCAAATGAAAATTCTTCCGTACATATTTACAAATTTTGAAGAATTAAGAAAAAATGAATTTACAACAAGAAAATATTATAAGCTTTTGTAGACATTCTTCACTATTTTTAACAAAATAAATAAAACCCCTTGATATACAAAAACACGTATCTGACAAATCACACTTTTTGTACTTATGATTAAATATATGTAACAACGATAATACGCACAACTGGTAACTTATAAATATCAACTAAGTTTGACACACAATTAAATACATAGTTTTAAAACGTCACATCAAAACTGGCTCACAATAATGACAAAGAAATGCTCGATACCTACTTATCTTATAACTACATCACGTCGTCGCGTTGATTCATACATAAGAAAGAAGAAAATATATATCTTTGTGTTTAATGATAAATTATAAGTTGACAAGCTCTCAACTGAACATAAAAATAACCATTTATGTAACTCATTTTACGCAAATAGTATCCTACTTTAAAACAAAACAAAATAATATTTAAAATAGTAAGTAAGTTTAAAACAAAACAAAATATTATATAAATCATTGAAATCAAACTATGCGAATCCACAATGAACAGAATTTCAACTTCAACACATGGTTATAGGCTCATAGCCCAACTCTTTTTCTTTGGAACTGACAATTCAGTTGTATACCTATATTAAACAGATAATACTACTGAACGAAGCATAACGAAGCGTTCGAATGTTAAATGAATTAAAAAAAATTAAATTAGCGTCATAAATGTTGGTGTTATATTCAACGATATCGTTAACTTAAGTTGTATACCACACTTTAACAATAATTTGATTGAGTAGTATTTTTCCGTGTCAATAATTAGATTTTTTTTGCTTTTACTGACATTCTGAATACACCTCCTTTGGAAGTTAAGAATTTGTTGAAAAACGTTTCTAAATCAACTTATCACATTTAACCGAAGAATAATAAATAATATTTGACATAAATTGTCAAACTTTTAATTCTGTTTCTAAAATATAACCTGAGATAGCAAGTTAATGAGTAGGTACTAAAATACAAATTGATTTTAAGCTATTGCATAGCTTTTATCGCGGGCCTGGGGACCGAATTTTAGTGATCGTGCATCTCTTTCTTATGTTCACAAGAAAGAGGGATGGAAGACCGTAACGCCGTCCTCCCCACTCGCTCATTCGACTTTGAATCTTATTTGTAATAGCTTCACAGACTAAATGCTCTTAGCAGTGTTGCCAACTTAACGGATTTCCCGTGATATTTTTTATGGTGAACAAATGTCACTCTTCAAAATATAAGCAATTCCGAAAAATTGTTAACATCCCTATTGCTTATGTTGATAAAAATGCATGCAACATGCAATAGCTTTACCGCGGCAGTTTCCGAGTGCCACACTTCTTTTTTTTAGTTGTTTCAAACGTATGAATCAACCAGGTGTAGCGCTAATTTTACTTGTACAAATCTACTTATAAAAGTTACATTAAAATAAGTACTTTAAGCACGCATAATATGGATGATTTAAAATGACAGCTTATAATCTAATATATGGCATTAAAATTAAAAAGAATATAGCCGAGTATAGGACTTCTTTCTTTCGTGAAGTCGGTTAACAACATCTCAATACTTGTAAAAATAATGTTACATACGTTACATTTGACTAATACTTTAGCGTTAAAGTTTTACTTACATTGTAACCTTCTTATTTGTTAACTCGGAGTTGGTTTTAGTATAAATTATTTTAGTCAACTTATAAATAAAACCTTTTCTTTAAACATAAATATCAGGTGATTAACAAAATTAAATATTATAAATAAATACGCAGAAATTGTCTACCAAGCTCCGAAAAGCTTACTGTAATCACTAATATGAACTGTACCGTGTAAAAATATTATTAGATGTCGATTCCAATCTCTAGAATACCGACATCAGTTATTTTTATTGTTAAATTTGGCCATTGATTTTGAGTGAACGTTTCATCCTTTTTTTTGTAATCCAGAGTAGAAAAAAAACTTTAACGTGTACAAGCTACGTGTAAAACTTGTTTTTAAATAGATCGCAACATTATAAAACTTATTCATTTACTCTCTTTTTTTTAATGGAAGATTATGCAAGAGTTTAATAAGTACTAATATTTATGACGAAGATAGAAAAGAGACGATTACTTACTATATTATTATTCACAATACTATATTTTAGCTAACTATATAAAGCCTTTAAATATGTTTATTTATATCAAACATCCCAAATTATTTTAAAATAAGATGTTTCACGTTTATGTTTTTTCTGCTTCATGATATCAATATAACAAACAAATTAACTTTTCATAAAAATGTATTCAATAGTACTACTGGTTTTCAAATTTCTATCTTATGTCGCCATAAAAAAGACTAATTTAGAATTATCATTATAAATCGACCCATGTTTTGATAAAATTGGACAGCAAACTAAGTAATAAAAATACTTTCAGATTTTACTTAAGATTGCATCAACGCAAAATTAAACTTTTGGTTTAAATCATGAAGTTTAATTTTATAAAACAATCGCATTTTAATATTGTATTATTCTTTATCTACGTTTTGTTCATATATTCTCAACTACACATTGCTAAGCTCATTAAAATAGGATGTACATTTAGATGCATCAAAATACATCATTTTACTTAACACCATTAAATCGATTAAAACACAAAGTTATAAATAAACACAAGCATATAATAGGAAGAAGGCTTTAAATTTATTATTTAGATTTTTTTTTTGCTAAGTGGAACATTACATTCAATGCATTACTTGACTGATAATATATCACAGCCAAAAGCCTAGTCCAAAATCGACATGTCATACGTTTGAAGGGTGTGTTTATTCTTTGTGAGTACATAGGCTAATTAAAAATAAATTTTAGCCCATTACAGGCTCTTAAGATTTCTTGATACATACAATAGTTAAGCCTTATTTAAAAATTGTGTTGTCTGTTGATAGAATTTAAATCCCATAGATTTGAGTATTTATTCAAGTAACCATTTTAATTAGTAATAACCATTTTATTTGTAATTTCCACTTTTTATAACTTCATGTTTCAATATTCTTTCGCTACATTTTTGTTACTCAAATTGAAACAGCCAATCTTCACACAACTTTCTATGGTGTGTGAAAATAAACAAAAAAACAATAGTTTTCTTTACGTCACGCGTTTGTCAAAAAAGTGTTTAAAATGGGACAGGTTATTTTAATTACATGTTACATGTATTTTGACGTCCACAAATAATTTAATATAAACACTTTTGAGTAAATTAATAATATTAAGTTGTGTGAAGTGCAATATAACAATTTGGCAATATTAAATGGCTATAATCAGCCATTAGTATCAATTTACCATACCTCGCATTTATTTTTAGGATTCATTTTTGAACCTACTTTACATTGGAACTCTTCGGAAAATTCTTTCAAATTTGCTATTGGGCCGATGACTCTGTACTTGGCAACTGTGTGGTCATCCTTTTCGATTTGCATCTTAGTAGATTCTTTTGTCATTGCTGAACACCATACCTATGGATAAAAAAACAATTAATAAGTAAGCTAACTTGTTTACAATTATTACAGAGCTGAGGAACATAAACGACGTAAAATATTTTTGGATATTTAAAAAATGTATCTCCTCAGTGTTGGGCAACACTATCACAACTTCTTAAATTGACACTATTAACCTAGCAGAAACATACGTTTTAAAAATATGTTATTTATAATTTTATAGCCGTAACACGGACCTATTTTACCTCTAAAAAATAACTGGCACATGTTAAAACTCATAATATTTTTATACATTGTGATAATTAATTGATGGAGTCTAGATAGGTTTTCAAAGTTCTATTAAATTTATAGTTTCTACAGAAATTATCATTATACCAATTGATATGTAAATAATTACGATTTAATTTCGAAGTGGTCATTCTCTATAATAGACCCTCAAATAGACAAAAAACGTCCTAAAAAGTTACACTTATAAGATTCCTTGCTCTATCCACTAACCTATTTCTCCAAGGAAATTTTATGTTTCATTCATGACTCCCTAGATGGCAGCTTACGTCCATATTTTTACTGCCTTTGCTCACACATGTCAGATGGCGCTGATTAGAACTATTTTAATACTGTTATATTTTTATGAAAAAATCGTTATTCTCATAAAATAAAATGCACTAATGACAAAGGATTAGCTTAAAAGTAAATGAATAAACAGAAATAAAATACCTGAGCAAAAGATATGAAGAACAGTTGCCTGTGATTGTACTTCAAGCCGGGAAGCGTTAGATTCTGCTTGACACCTTTGCTGTAGTCAACGTAAGCGTGGAATGATGCCTTCAGGCCCCCATTATCAGCAATGTTTTCTCCTAAACAATAAAATAAGTAATTATAAATCAATTTCATAGACGATTCCTAATTTCCTAACCTCCCGAGCGCCGTGCGGGTGCCGCGACGTTCAGTCTAAAATCTCGGCCACAATCCACATTTGGCCGTTTAGGTTAGGACAAAGACAAAGTAATAAAAGATAAAATAACAAAGACGCAGGAATGTAGTATGTGTGTACTAACTTCAAATATCATTAGAATTGGAATGATGACTGGACCAAAATGCAGGTACCATTTTTTTTTTTTTTAAAAAGGTAAGAGCCTTTATTAACATAACTAATTTACTTACTTTAATTTACTAACCATTCTCATTAGTTCGTCAGGTCATGGAAGAACTCGGTAAAATTATGTGACACGTATATTGTTTTATCAAATTATTACAAATCGACAAATATAATTTACACCTACATCAAACTTTCGGATTGGGGGTTATGATGTCACGTCTTCGTAAAAATCGTATAGAATGAATTGGTGTGACGTCACTCGGAACGCACTAAGTCTACCTAACTCTAAGCACTAAGTATATCAAATTCATCTTGTTTTGTTTGTGAAACAAAAGAAAATATACGGAGAGAGGCGTTTTTCGAATGGCATGTATCTATATCTATACTAATATTATAAAGTTGAAGAGTTTGTTTGTTTGTTTGAACGCTAGGATCTCGGGAAGTACTGATCCGAATTGAAAGATTATTTTTCTATTGGATACTCCATTTATCGAGGAAGGCTATAGGCTATAGAACATAACGCTACTATTAACAGAAGCGGAGCATGAATCAAGAATGTAACAAAATCGGGAAAAAATATTCCTTTTTGGGAGTTTTCGTACGTTTCGTGCTTTGACATGACACTGACAGCATGTGTCTAAGATTGCGTCATTGAATATCACAGATTAAATACCTCTTGAATATAAAACCTTTTCTAATCAAATTTGTTTCTAAATCTGAGATGGTACGACCAATCACCGACATATGGCGTAGCAGGTAGCTTTAGAGGATTTTGTTTGAAAGCGATATTCTCAGGAAAGACTGAACCGATTTCAGTCATTCTTTCACCGTTGGATATGCACGGGATCCCGATGAGTGCTATAATGTACCACGGGCGAAGCCGGGGCGGACATCTAGTCAGTTGTAAAATATATAATATGTCAAATAACATTGTCCTATGCTCAGCAAATTCCTTTAATAATTATAGACTACAGGCCCGTGAACAAAATGTATGGGTCAAATGAACCACCAGGAGACCTATGTAGGATGATGGAATAAAGTAATAAGATTCAGCACTATGCCGTCACTTGTAAGCTGTCCAACTGAGTGCAGTTGAAGAGGGGGGATTGCAACCCTCAATCATTTCTCCTTGTCGCGTGATTTTTGTACGGCATTGCGAAATAATGGATTAGAAAAGGTATTGAAACTATATGGAACCAATGCCGTACATAATCAAATGACCAAATGTACTATTAATATTAATCTGTAAATCGTCGGAAAATTCATGAATTTTTCCGACAATCTAATACTTAATTTAAAACTTTAAAATTTATAATTTTTATAGTTTCAATACCTCTTATTCCGTAACGCCGTACAAAAATCATGCGACAAGGAAAAATGATCGAGGGTGGCAACTGCACTCAGTTGAACCATACATTTTGTTCACGGGCCTGTAGTCTGTTAAATTAAACGCTAACGGCGCCTGTGGCGTAATTATTTTGACAGGACCGGACCTGACAAACTGAAAAACCAACGACATCATGGAGCCTAAATACAAAATAGAAAATTTTACATGGACGCAAATAGATCTGTCAAAGATAGTTTTCATTTTTGCGAAACGTGGCGTTGTTTCATTTTATATAATTTCTCTATCAATATTGGCGCCACCTATGCCGAAATAAATACTATAATTGACTGATCTAATTGGATCTAGAAAAACCTGGTCCTTCTGACATATTGCATGTCTACTAGCAGTGCCTCAAAGAGGGCGGTGCCACAGCCACCCGAGCTCATACACATGGCGTAGAAACTGGGGGCCGGGCCGTAAGAATAGCCGGACCAGAGGGTCTACCGCCTAACTAAAACTGTTTTAGCTTTGACATTGCTGTCTCTTTTCTTTTTGCTTGAAATGATAAAGACAGCAATAACAAAGCCATAGCCGATTTCCTAAGGCGGTAGAGGGGCGGACCTTATAAAACGGTTAAATCAGACAAAAACATCGCACTCAGTTTTTTGGCACGAGCGTTTTTATATACCTAATGTCTAAAAACAGCAAGGGCTGAGATTTACAACCTCACACAGTGTGCAGAAAAGACTATTATTTACTGCACTGTCAGCTTGATTGTCTAGATCTCATAAAGTCGGACGTAGCCTCGCTAAAACAAAACCTGTTTCCATAGAGTTGGCCACATAATATGCACGTGTGCGCTGTCACATACAGGCTGACACGCGCACACGCGCAAACTTGTGTATATGTGTGCGCGTCAGCCTATCAGTGACAACCTGACAACGCACACATGCAATTGTGGCCGACTCTAGTGATACAGTTTTTGTTTTAGCGAGACTACGTATGACTTTTTTATACGTTCATGATCCCAACGTATTATATTACTTATTTCAGATGCGAACCTAAAGTTTGTTTCCCGTTGAGATGCTGCGTTTCCATAGAGTAGGAAGAATATTGCTTCTGGATGCATTCCGCTCGCTTCTTGAAACGTGCTATGGTCGCGTTGTTCCACCATTGATTCAGGTTTCCATACCTAGAAATTAAAATGATAATAAGTGAAAAATATTGTAACTGCCTATTCTGACTAGCGAACAACACGGAAGGCATACACAGCGTTTCCCCTCTGTCAAAGTACAGGTCCTTGTGGACCATGGAGTTTGATAACACACTGTGGCTAAGGGCGGGGCTAGATTTGTGAATGGTCCTTAATTTTTTATGTGTTAGTGATTTGGCTGTGTGAGTATGATCGGCAATGGATCGGTACAGGTATGTTTTGTATGTAGGTAATAGTGCGGCTTTGCGCTAAAGTGGAACTTTAGCCTTCTATCATCCTACATAGGTCTCCTGGTGGTTCATTTGACGCATAAATTTTGCTCACGGGCCTGTAGTCTATAAGGAGAGATAACTGGGTCAAAAACATACCATTAGGTATATAGGTATAGTCTGTCAGGTAGATTACGGAAAAACACAGAAAACTTATATTTTATAAGTAGGCGTTGTCTTCATGTAGTAATTGTTATCAATGGCGTGTACCTACGACATTTAGGTGAACAAATATACATATACTGTTATCTAAGTTTATCATAAGTAGTTTACTTATGATTTGATTTGTCTATTGTTCTTCAACATCCCACTAAATGTTCCCACTACTGGGACCCGAGCTTTCTTTTGCAAGGAGAGTGTTAAGGCCATAATCCACCACGCTGACCCAGTGCGGGTTGGTGGATGACACATGACTTCGAAAGATTCTAGGTACATGTTTTCTCATGATATTTTCCTTCATCGTTTTAAGTTAGCGGCATTACGCACATTACTTCGAAAAGACAGTGGTGCGTGTGGGGTTTGAACCCGGGGTCTTCGGATCGGCAGGCGCCGTTCTCCCGACTAGACCAGCCGTTACTTTTTGTTTATTGTTATCTTACCAATAAAAAAATAAAATAATTTAAGTGTATATTTGACTAATTAGTTTGTTTTTATCATCATGCCTAGGCACCTAGTGAGTGATAGTAATTCGGAATAACACCAAAAAACAGTGATGCAAAAGACTCCTCACCTATCATACTCCCGTCCCTGGTCATCGAAGGCATGCGTCAGCTCATGTCCCATGACAACGCCCATGGCTCCGTAATTGACGCTCTTAGGGTTGTCTCCATCATAGAAAGGCAGCTGCAAGATTCCAGCAGGGAACACGATCTGGTTCTTTGTGGGTGTGTAGTATGCGTTCACCGTTGATGGAGTCATGCCTGGAATATTTTTTTAAAGTGAAAACCTCTTGTTCGAGTACCGTTTGTGAGAAAAATCTTATAAGTCACCGTCAAATGCTAATGTTGGGCGGCGGCGGTGTAGCGTTGGAGCGGGAAGTGAGCCAAAGTTCTAAAATCTGTGGCTAGAGTCATATCTCCTGTTCTCTCACATATTATTAACAGCTGCATTGAAGACGGTATTTTCCCAGATAAGCTTAAAATTTCTGTCGTAAAACCTTTATTTAAAAAAGAAGATAAGGAGAGTATGCATTTTTACAGACCTATAGCTTTAATACCGGTACTGTCAAAAGTTTTTGAGAAGGTTATTTATGAGCGTGTCAACAATTATTTTGAAAGCAATAATATATTTGCACCAGAACAGACTGGTTTTCGAAAAAATAAATCTGTTGATATGTCAATGCTGAGTTTTCTTGAAAAGGTATACAGTGGTCTAGAACGTAAAAAGAGAGTTACAGCGCTATATATGGATATGAGCCGGGCTTTTGATCGTGTAGACCATGGTATCTTGATAAATAAACTAGAAAAATATGGGATAAGAGGGTGTGCATTGGGTATGATGAAATCCTATCTGACAAATAGACAACAATATACAGAAGTAAGTAGGCTAAATATTAAAACTAAAGTTGAAGAAACTCATTGGTCAGACACTCGAACTATAAAATACGGTGTACCTCAGGGAAGTATATTAGGTCCACTACTATTTATTATATACATAAACGACCTACCCCATGCCGTAAACGATCCGATTGTCATGTTTGCCGACGACAGTACCATCATATTTACTGAAAATGATTTGTCCGATCATGAAAGTAATATTAATAAATCTATAGAATTGACAGTTGACTGGTTAGAGAATAATAATCTTAAAATTAATTTGGACAAAACACATATAATGACTTTTAAAACCACAAATTGTAAGTATGACATTTTAAATATAAATTATTATGGAAAGCGAATAAGTGAAATTAGCACAACAAAATTTCTAGGTATACAAGTTGACTCGGCTCTATCATGGAAATCTCATGTGGAGCAGGTGTGCACCAGGTTAAACCAGTTTTCTTATGCTCTCTACATGCTTCGTAATGTCGTAAATGAGGCGACTCTTTTGAGTGTCTATCATGCGTATGTCGGTTCAACACTAAGATATGGAGTACTTTTATGGGCAAACTCCACAGACAAAGAAACTGTATTTAAAGCTCAAAAAAAAATGTATACGTTCGATTTGTAGATTGAACCAAAGAGACTCATGTAAGCCTTACTTTCAAAAGTTAAAGTTGTTGACTCTTCCTTCTATTTATATATATGAAGCCGCCCTCTTGGTCAGGAACAACATTCAAGACTATGAATGTTTAAAGAGTATTCGTCATAAAAATCTTATGTGCTCCAAAATGCAGATTAGCCATGTTTAGTAAAAGTATTTTTGTTAAAAGGGTCGAAATTTACAATAAGCTTCCCAAAATCCTGAAGGATATTGAAAATAATAATATTTTCAAGTATAAATTAAAAGAAATTCTTTTGGAAAAGGCATATTACTCGATTGACGAGTTTCTAAAAGATAAAGACTTGGCACACTTACAATGTTCATAAATAATTACAATTTTGTGACTTTTTTATGTAATTTAATTTTGTGTGAGTCTCATTGATTATTATTGTATATTTTTGTCATTTTGTTTGTAATCTCTATTGACATTATATAAATTAATATTATTATGACTAACTGACCAAAATATTGTGTAGGTATCTTGGACATGTTTGTTATTGACTTTTTGTTATTGTTTGCCACTTGTATAATTATTGATGATTTTGATTTCTAAACTCACAATATATATTTGCATACCATTAGGTGAAAACATGGTGGACCCTTATATGTATCTCTAGCTTCAACATTATGTAACAATATTAATTGTGTACAACCCATGTTTTGCAAATTAAATAAATTGAAATTGAATTGAATTGAGCGTTACACGCTTGTGTGAGTGAAATCTCGTGAATTAGTGTCACCGACATTGTAATGTCATCAGTATATCTATAGCTATATAGGGATTATGAACGCAATCCGAACGCCTCAATCTCGGAATGACAATCCTTGTCTCTGTCATTCTAAACAGATACTAAAAAGGCTCATAAGCAAAGACAATCTAGTGCGAAAAAGACTTCAAAGTCTTGAACATCACCGCAAGATTGCTAGCTTATCGGTTTTCTATCGGATACACTTCGAAGAGTGTGCAACTGATCTGCATGATCTAATACCATCTTGCCCTTTTTTCTATCGGACTTCTCGTAACTCGAAGAAGCGGCACCGTTTCATGGTGGATATTCCAAAGACACAGACGAAGAGGTTTGACTCTACGTTTGTGATTAGAACGTCTAGTGGTCGTCGAGTCTGTGGAATGAGTTGCCTGAGTGGGTTCATAAGTTCCGACGTGATTGAGCAAAAAATATCCAAACTTAGTAGGAGTTATATCTTTCAGATGCTAAAGTCATTAATCTTTTCTAAGTACTAACAGTGCGAGAAGAAGAGTAAGAACATCCAGTTAATTAACTAAAATTTAAACTAACTGGCAAAAAGCGAAAGAAATATTTCTTTAGAAATATTCTGGGACTCTATCCTATTAGAATTTCGCTTTAAACGTGGACCGATACCATATGGGTAAGGCGCCGGTATACAGGGTAAGTGATAATGATAAGAATAAGCAATAAGATTTACGTACCCCATTTAGTTTTATTGACTGGTTTATCGAGCTTCTTCAGGTCGTTCTTCAAGCTGAACACGTTAAACGCGATATTGTTCTCGAAATACTCGTTAGGTTTTACTTCTAGTCCTTCGTACTGTTTGTCCAGCTCGTCCTTATGCAAGATGTAGTCGGGGAAACCTAGAATTGGTAATAATTTAAAATATTTAATCGTACAAAGATTTAACCGTTGTATAAAAGAAACTAGCGGCTTCGCCCGTGGTACATAATATTCAGCTTTTAGCATTCAGGAATCATGCACATGTCCAATGGAGAAAGAATTTTTGAAATCGATCCAGTATTTCCTGAGATTAGCGCGTTCAAACAAAAAAACCTCTTCAGCTTTACAATATAGATAGATGTAGCACCTAACTGTAAGGTATTATCTGACCTGTGGCACCTCGCCCTCTCTTCCTATCAACTTATCGTCTAAAGACCTAAAAGTGTAGAAATCTAAAGAAGGGTAGTGAAATAGTCCCAACGTCTAACGATTCACCATCTTACTAACACTCACACACACTCTTTTGTGGCGTGTGTATGGTGGAACGGAACACCAGTGTGGGAATAAATCCATTCTACCGACGAACAATGGATTTGTGTAGAAAAATACTATTTATGTAACATTAGCTCTCTTAAAATCCATCTAGTACTAGTTTTTGTGATTCTTTGTTATCTCATCCTGTGTCTTTATAGCCTACAAAGTTTTACCACAATTTTTTCATACCAATCATATCCGTTATAGCATCAGCTTTTATTTCCGCAGCCTTCCTGGTTTCCGCATCCATCCAGTCTAGATTCCTGAGGTTCCGCTTGAACGCATTCCTGATGTTGTCTATCATGATCTCTCCTTGGGTTTTCGCTTCTCCGTGGAAAACTTCTCTGACGAACATTGCTCCCACTGCGAAGCCTGTAGACGATAGAAAAATTTGATTATACAGCTTATTTAAAATTTCTAAGATATGTTGCATAACAGCAATTTGTTATTGTGAACATTTGGACCAAAAATGACACATTTAAAGAGGAGTTTTAAAACTATTTCAATAGTATACATCCTATGCCACTCCAGCTGGTAGATCTATCTAATTATGATACGCCACGAAATCATAAGGCCCTGAAGTGTAAAAGGACCCAGAAAAAACTGTCACAAACTGTTTGTATGTCGATTTCCAGCAAGTCCTTATAAGTACCCCAGCATCTAGCAATAGTCTATATATTACTAGTTAATTTACCTGGAATGTGGATGCTGAATTGACTCTGTACAAGCTTTAAGTTTTTGCTACTGAATGAACCAAAAGGGATTTTACAAATGTTTACTGCAACTGCCAGTACCCCCTTTAGTCTTTTTCTTTGTCTTTGCATCTTTGTTTTCAGTTCTTTGTCAGACTGTCATTCCATAAACTTACCAACAGCATTATTGGTGTCCGTGACGCAATATCTCCAGGACTCCTCGGTACCTTCGCTGCCGAAGAGAGCCTTTCTAAGGATCTTGGTCGCATCGCGGAATGACTTGGACAGGTAGGTCGATAGAGATCGCGACACTTGCCACATCATGTAACTCGTCACTGTTCTGGAAATACAATAAAAATGATGAAGTACTAGAAGACTTGGCAAAAGGAAGGGCCTTGTAACTTGCCTTGTAAGGCAACACTTTACTAGCGTATAAAATGTCCTCCAATTGATTCTCTTTTCTCTTTAAAGTTTTCCATTTTCGTTTGCTTTGAGACATGGCTCATTGAGAGAAATACAACTTGTATGAATATTATCTACAAAATTAGAAGTACACGACCGACGACGTCAACACGATTGGAAGTAATATTTAATCGTTTCGGTCACATATGGTTTCTAGCGCATCTGACACCATAGAGTATGTTGGTGTTATCTGATCACTGTGACAATACATGTGTAAGTTCCAAAAGTGATGTCCTCCTTGACATATTCGTATACAAAGAACCTGGTTAGTTTCTGGTTTTTATTGTGAGCTCTTAAATAGGTCGGTAAACCAAAAGTAGTTTTGAAAGTTCTATTGCATAGCGCACAGTGCATATATATGTAAGTTTGTAGATATAAGCAAGACTAAGTTAAACTGGTTATCATTATTACGTACATCATGGGAAAATATTAGCTTGTCAAAAGTAAGATACCTTTGGTCTTCTTCAGTCTTGCTATACTTTTTAATGACTTTGGTAAGATTCTTAAAATACTCTGGTGCGTAAACCACTATTCTTTCAGTATCAGAAATCTGAAAAGATACAATTTATGGTAAAGTAGGCTCGAAGGACTAATTTTTTATATACTAATTATTTTAACGTCATAAAGGTAGAATCTAGAATTAAATAAACTTACAGTCCGATTCACCAGTTTAAATGCATCATTGAAGAACATCGTCCAGTTCAAAAATGGCACTTCTTTTTGCCACTGTCTTATGGTGTATGGATTATACAATCCCTCCTCGTCTCGTCTGAAAAAAAGCTTGGATTATTGTGGAGAAACAATACCTTGAACCTATATTCAAGGTGCTAATTGGTAGCTTCAGAATCTTTCCAAATTGAAAATGATTCTACATTTTCAAAATATACATGTGGGA
Source organism: Ectropis grisescens (assembly GCA_017562165.1). Taxonomy (NCBI): domain Eukaryota; kingdom Metazoa; phylum Arthropoda; class Insecta; order Lepidoptera; family Geometridae; genus Ectropis; species Ectropis grisescens. Next base: position 9,266,224 of record CM029793.1, on the reverse strand, counting down.
AATTAAATTAATTTTATGGTTTATTGTCGCTTAAGATCGCGCATCACCTCAGACTATACGTCAGAAGTGGGAGCACCCTTCTAATTAACCTAGATATTGAAAAGACACTCAAAACAAGATGATGAATTATGTAAGAGACAAAACGTGTGAAAAGTTTAAAGATGAGAATGAGACGACGGATGGTAAATTGAAGAGGAACAGAGAGACGTGGTATGCACCACCTCATCTAGAGGGATAGGGGTGGAAAGATAATTGAGTAAATTGAAAGAACTACATAATGAACAATCATATGTGTACAACATTTCAGCCTATAATCATTCGAGTAACTAAAATTATGGAGGGTAGCTTTGAGAAGAACCGTCTATAGGGAGAAGTTGAAAAAGTGTCCAGGTGTAAGCAACAAATCACAATTCAAAAACTAATCACAATAGTTCACTTACGTAGCAAGAGAGAATGATATGCATTTGGCAGTTATAAGCAAAATGAAGCATGCCGACTGCCCTAGTGGCTTAGTTGGCAGTAGCTCTGCCTGCGAAGCCGAGGGTCGTGGGTTCGATCCCCACCCGGTGCAAATATTTGTGTGATGAATTCAAATGTTTGCACTGTGTCTGGGTGTTTCTATGTATAATAAGTATGTATTTAAAACTATATAAGTATTATATATCAGCTATCTGGCTGCCATCACACAAGCTTTGCTTAGTTTGGGGTCAGATGGTGTTGTGTGTGAATTGTCCACCAATATTTATTTATTTATAAAATACCTCAACTATTTACCTAGCCCAAAACAATTCAGTAAATACATACAACCTTCAGTAATAATGTCATTTATATAATTATAATTTCCTTATTTTGAAAAGTACTCCAACACAAAGCGGAAGTTTCTTTCTTTCCTTGTTCGTTTATTATCATACCCATTTAGCGGTATCCTTACACGAATTGTAAGCTAAGGTTAAGCAGAGCCTTTGCTAAGGGAACGTCGTCACAATTGGACTCTTCTCGACTCACTTTTTCATACACAGAGACGGTTCTCTTTACCTCTACCCTCCATACTTATCATGAGCTCATCATATCCCAATTTTGAGCAAAATCCTACCTTCCTTCCATTATTGTCTATCTTGAGTCAAACCCTCTATAAATAAAATAAAACTTTACCTGTCTTCAGAAGGTGTAGTGATATTCGCTAGATCTGTCTCGAACTGAATGACTTTACTCATTTGAACTCTCGCTTCTGACTTATTTGCACCAAGGAGGATGCATATTCGAGTCATGTAGTCCAGGTAGGCATCTAAAACTTTCTTGTGAGCTGTTTTGTTGAGGTAATTATCCCTTGTCGGTAAATTTAAGCCACCCTGATCAAGCTGAAAGAAAAAACATTGTCCTGAATATTATGCTTTATATTTTTCTTTAAGTTCTAGTACTCTTATCTATCCACGACTGTTTTCGCAAATTTAGGAAAACGGTATTCTCTAAGGGACTCTGCATTTTTATTTCTGTAAAAGTTGCCATCTGCTATTCCAGTCTATATGTGTATGAAGTCTAGTATATCTATCTACTATATATATGAGTTCCAAATTTCAGACTGGTTTGTTTATTACCTGCAACGTGATTGAGCAATAAACATCTAAAGATCCAAACATTCATGTTCATACTATTGATAGGATAGAGGTGGCGACTGCTTTTGTTCTCTCTGTTTTTGTTCCTGTATGCTCCTATTTTCGCTCTGTTTTCTGATTATCGTTTACTTGGAATAAACTTCTTTCTTCTACTTTGAAGAAACAGAACAGGGATAAAGCCACAATTAGTAGCTCTTTTTATGAAAGGACCTACGACAATTGGCCTCACATGGCCTCTACTGTTAACTGAACTTTGGGTTAACGTAAGTAGAAGGCGCAAGGCCTTACTTCAAGCGGAACTTTTGTTTTGTTTTGTGTGATGTGCATATTTAAGTGTTTCTGTCTTACTGTTCTTCTGTCGAGGGCAAGAAAAGTATTAGCCGGTGGAGCGAATAAAAAAGTTTTCGATGTGACCAGCCCAAAATTCAATGGCTGAAACGACAAGAAGAAGCCGGTAGAGCAAAAATTATTGAGATTTATGGTATGGAGTACCTACCACTATTACGTGTTTGGATGAATTTCGATCGTCTTCTGTAACAGCCCAGTTGAACAATCCTCCCAAATTGAACCTGAAAGTTGAAGCATTACATGTATTAGGTAGTGTTTATTGTTTTGAAGCTTTAAATGAAGCATTAAATTCAAGTTTGTGTGTACAAACACGCAAACTGTTTATTCACGCTGCCCAGTTCAATCTGATCTCACACACATTACTTAAAATTATATTCAAATGAGGCTAACGTCCGCGATGCGCTGTGGGTGCTTTAGCAAAATTCTACAAAAATTGCATTTACATATATCTCGTGGTATGAATTTGTAGCTCCAGAACATAATATAATCTATTAATCCTCGGTTATAGAGCGATTCGAAACACAGAGTTCGAAACAGGAGAGGTTATATGGTCGATTGTTTGATTCTTTATTTTCGTCACTGGGGCGTTTTGAACACGTAAAAAGACCTATCAAATACAGTTCTCAATTTCACCGTAGGTGCGCCACTGTTTTATTTTATTAGAGAAATTTCACATATCTATTATATTTGACGATATCTTTGACAAGTCTTTTTGCGTCTGGAAAACGCCTTATTGTTTCCTTACCTCGAAACTTGGGAACAAATTGTAGCTATTTAAATCTTTAACTTTACTCGTAGTATCTTTACTATTATTTATTTTGATACTTAGCTACATTTTGCTATTGTCGTATGATGAGACTGAAGACCTTATCCACAGTGTGTATAAAGCGTAACAAAAATTGTTATTTTCGAGAAGTGTTATTTGTCACAGGTAACACTATTATTTTATGTTAATTTGTGTATAATTATTTATTATATTTATTGTGTATAATTGTACGTGTTATAAATATATTTAAGTGAATGTGAATTGGAATGTAATACCTTAGCAAACTCGCACTTGAGCCCCAAGATACAGGCTTTGCCTAGTTTGGGGTTCACAGAGTAATAGCTGTTCTGTACAGAGTAATTTAAATTGTACCTATTATAACTTATTATAAGCATCGTTTTATACCTAAGTACTTAGTTTGATTACTTTTCTTTATATGTACAATGTTTTTGGTAAATAAATATTTCTATTTGATTTAAAAATCGGGGCTACTTCGGACTCACGTATTCTGCACCTCTTGCGTCAACCTCTGCAAGTCCCATTTGTTCTGTTTCTCCATGGTACTAGGCAGCAGGGTCCATCCGCCCAGCTGTTTGATAACGTTTAGCAGCGGCTTCTCTCCCAGCTTCTCGATGGTCTCATTGGTGTCAATGCAGGCGTCATAATAGATACGGGCCTTCGCTTCCGCGTCTTGGGTGTTTGAAATGTTTACTTTTTCTGAAAAGAAAAAAAGGATTCAGTCGTACTCAAAACATTTACTCAAGGTTCTGTGTAAGCATCCGAAATTTAATAATGTAAATTTTTATTTTAGTAAATATGTGTGTACTTTGTAACTCTCTCCTTGCGAGAGAAGGCTCCGAGTCCCAGCAGTGGGAACATTTAGTGGGCTGTTGATGATGATGATAATGTATTATAAATTAAAATTTAATTTAATTATTGTCCAGCTGAATGTAATTATGTAACGGCTTGTCTAGCAGAAAGAACGGCGACTGCTGATTCGGAGCCCGGGATTCAAATCCCACGCACTGTACTTTCGAAGTCACGTGCGTAATGCCGCTAACTTAAAAACGGTGAAGGAAAACATCGTAAAGAAACCGACATGTTCCTAGAATCTTTCGAGGTCACTAACCCGCACTAGGCCAGCTTGATGCGTTATCTTCACTCTCTCAAGTCAGTGATGATGATAAACTTGTACCTATCAATTCACAATTGTGGAAACGGACCTTTTAGCTACTTGGCTAATTTACTGTCCAATAAATATTGATATGGACATAAATATTATTGTTTTCTCAAACAACGTCAATTACACGTACACTCGTAAGCATACATATAGTGCTAAATTCTCGCCCATCAGAATTGATGATATAGAGTAAACGCCCTTACTCAAGTTCACGAGAATTAGGATTGTAACCCACCAGGCACAGTACCTACATGAAAAGAAATCTAGATTAATTTAAATTTCTCCGAAAAAGACAAAAGCCGACTTCAGTTTAAAATTAAACTCATGTCTGAGTTTATTTGAAATCTGAAGTAGGTTTTTGCAACTCGACTACATTTCTTACATTTTTGTGAAATCAAATAAACACCCTGTTCCAGCGGATTAGCGAGGTGGTACGAATATGTCGTCCAGATAAAGGTAAGCTAATTTTAGTATTTTTAATATTTTTTAAAAATTCATTAAACCGATTTCGGTAAATTTATATGGAAGCTCTAACGTAACGTCTGGCCTCGTGGCTTAGTGGGTAGTAACTCTGCCTGCGAAGGGGATGATCGTGGGTTCGATTCCCGCCCAGTGCAAATGTTTGTATTTTGGATTCAAATATTTGTACTGTGTCTGGGTGTTTCAATGTATAATAAGTATTACATTATAAAACTTATAAACTATATATATATTATATCAGCTATCTGGCCACCATAGCTTTGCTTAGTTTGGGGTCAAATAGTGTTGTGTGTGAAATGTCCACCAATACCTATATATATAAAAAAATCGATTATTAAAATCGATTCACAATTAACAGAGTTATTGCGTTACATACATACAAAAAATAACATACATCCGAATTGAGCTCCTCCTTGTTTAAAAGCTGTTAAATGTTACAATAATATTAAAGGTAGCGAAAGCTTGTGGGAATGTTTGTAAGTGTGTCTCTTTGTTTCAAACAAGGTGACATGTAATTATTTCATACGAATAAATTAAAATCTCATAGATTTTCGTTTGGAATAGTTTTTTTTCCTAATGGCGCTGGTTACTTAAATAAGGATTAGACAAAATGTTAACAGTAAACTTTCGTTATTGTTAATTAACATAACATCTGTGCCAGACCTCTCTCTCCCGACTTAACTGTGGTCCGACCCTTTAAATTCGCGAGAAAATAACAAGAGTATAATGGCATAACGAAAAGAGCAAAGATAAGAGTATCCAATAGAAGAGGAGAGAACCACTGTTGGGTATTTTTTTTACTATGATAAGTTTGCACTTGACCGCCATCTAGCCTGATGTAAAGCGTCAATGCGTTCTAAGATAGAGCCGCTCATTAGCCGCCTATGGCTGACTAAGCAAACTCACTATCAACTGAACCACGAGATCAGTCAAATAATTTGCTTGTTAATCGTTGATGTAGGCGTAGTGAGCTTTGACCTCAATGACGTCAAATCTCCCAATTTGATCGTGTAAACAAAGCCATAAACGCAGAAAACCATAGTTCGTGAAGAATTACTTTTGTAAATGTTATTTGTAGAACTGATTCTATTACGGCTTGCCTCCACTTCAAGCTAAACAAGTCATTTGCAACTAGGATAATAATAAAAAACATATACCATTCTAATTAGTCCTTCAGGTAGACTAAGTATTGGACACGTATTTTTTTTGTTTTACGAAATAATTATAATAAAAGTCGACAAAGATATTGATCATGAAACTTCCGGAGTGGAAGAGTTGTCACTCGTTCAATAAAGTGACGTCAGTCGTATCTTCTAAGCACTGCATCTTCATTCGTCGTTCACAAAAAATTTATAAAACGCAACTAAAAATATAAAGACGCGCAGATGATTTTAGGATATATTCCCAACTCTACCAAACATACAAAAAGAATAATTTAAATCAGTTGAGCTTTTTCGGAGGGATACGACTAGGGAATGCAATGGCGCAAGAGCATTTCCATTTAGGTATTTGCGGGATCCAGCAGGGTGGACTTTTAGAAATTTAACATTTTAATGAATCTTTGAGTACTTTTTAACCGACTTCAAAAAAAGGAGGTTTCTCAATTCGACCGTATGTATGTTTTTTTTTATGTGTGTTCGCGGATAACTTCGTCGTTTATGAACCGATTTTGATGATTATTTTTTTGTTGTAAAGAAGATATTCCAAGGGTGGTACCATGATAAGGAAACCAGGATTTGATGATGACATCCTAGAGAAATCGAGAAAACCTTTTTTCCTTTATAAGTTTTTCCGTTGAAAGTCGGTTCTTTTTTGTTAAAATTATCTTTAACGACTGTAACGGATGAAAATCTGTACATTTCAATTCAATCGTACTGTTAGTTCAATTGTACATTGAAGATTCTTAGAATTTTTTTGGGCATTCCGCTTCTCTGTACTCCGGCCGGAATACCGCAAAATTCTGCAGGATCCCGGTACGTTATGGTACTGGGATTGACTTCCCGAGATCCGACATAAATATGTACCTAAGATATAAGTACATGCGTCATCCGCCAACTTGCTCTTATCGCTCGTGGTGGATTACGGCCTTGAGAGAAAATGTTCCGACACTCTTTTTCTCACAGAATGATGGGACGAGCAAGACACGCGCCTGATGGTAAGCATCACGCTTGCCCATAACAGTACAGTGTCACGAAACTATTTGAACCTGAAGATTTCAAATCATTACCTATCTGCAATGCGCTCGTTACCCAGAGACAATAAGGTGAATTATCTCTTAGCCCTGTAATTTCTCTGGAAACATTGCCTTTAAAACCGTAACATACTAATTTTAAAAGTATAGGGTCCACTAATAAAAAATAATAAATACGGTAAATATCCTGTATTTAATATTCCTAATGTAGAGTATAAATAGATTATAGTCTAGAACAACATAGAACTACGCGGCGAAAATCGTGAGTTAGTGACACAATGTTTTCCCTACAATTGCTAGCGTTCAGTCGTCTTTAACAGGAAGGATAGTATCCGTATTTCGCCTATAGTTATTTGTCAAAAATCTTCGCACAAAAAATTGTATAACATATTATATACATTCATACTCATTAAAGAAGTGCTGAAATGTATAGCAAATAATATGGCATACATTTTTTATCTAAAAGCAATGCTAAATACTTCGCACCCATACACAATAATAACAGAACATAATAATGGATTTTATATTATACATGTAAATATTCAGTGCGCAAAACTTTAGCTATGAAACGATTTAAGTTTTTCAGTTTCCCTATGACGACCAAAGTTTTCCCTAAGTTTGTAAATTAAATTTACATGTACATAGGTATAGTTTATTTTTCCATCTGTACTGCATGCCTTGAAAAGATTTCTCTGAGGAGTATGGCCACCACTTATGCCATTACTTTATGAGTTTTTCAAGTGACTGTTTCTGACTGAATTTCAAGTGAAAGTTCTTTTGGCGCGCCACATACAGATTTTGTCGTGGGCGGTGAATTTAATTCTAGAATCACGCTTGGGAATGATAATAAATCTTCGGGTAAACTCGGGACCATGGTCATTTGGCATCTAGAAATGAGTCAGTAACTTCCCATAGGCTGACACATTACTAGATAGCCGTGCTCATGGCTACGCCCTCCGGTTTCACTCGCGTATTTTCCAAAGTAAGCTATGAAATTCTAAGTTATAAGTTTTCACTTCTATCGGCAGTTCCCAGGCTTAGAGATATAACATCTTGGATGTCTGGGTGATGAGCGTAGTGTAGTGCTAGGTAATGATTTGGACTCTTCATGTTCCAATAGCTGCGTGCACAGCATCACGTAGCATCAGGCACATGTCCTACTCGTCTCGTCACTCTTTATTTAAAAAAAAAAGTTTCTACGACTGCCAATTTTTTTAAATTCTGTTTGCCTATTTATAAGGCTCAAAGTTATTGCTACTTTATACTCGTGAACCCGTACATACTCGTACATAAGTGGCTAGCTACACATATGGCGCAAATCCCGGACATTCGCTTCAATTAAATCAGTTTTCCAAAGCTTTATTTTTGCTGTCGTTGGTATGTTACTGGCCACAGACTAGCTAGAAAGAGACTTTTTTATTGACGTAATAAACATACAATAAACAATATTAAAATCTACATTGAGTTTTAAATTTGAGGTTTAAATCGATGCAGTACTTACTTAAGTTTTTGCAGCTTACACAAACTAACATAACATGAATATCGTTTCACAGTAGAATAAATATTTAACATACTGGATTAGGATCCTTAAGCACACACAAATTTGCGAGTTAGCGACGCCGATTCTAATTGTTCCGTCATATAAAAACACGATAACGCCTAGAATGAACACGTTGAAGATTCACAGCAGTGCTCTAATTTAACTGTACTAATATTGTATTATACGCTTTGTTCAGGGTTAGGCAGTTCAGTTACCCTAATTCTTAAACTACTTTTCAATTGTCACACTATGTAGGAAAAAAATTATATTGGCAGTCATAAGAACTGCCGAAGTGAAAACTTGTAACTCAGAATTTAATAGCTTACTTTGGAAACTACGCGGGTGAAACCGGAGGGGCCATGCTGACACATTTTCAGATGCCCAATGGCAATGGTCCCGAGTTTACCCGAAGATTTCTTATCATTCCCGAGCGTGACGCTAAAATTCAATTTACAGTCCACCAAAAATCGATCTGATGCGCACCAAAATAAATTTTCACTTCAAAAAGGTTTACGTGTCCAAGTGAGCCCTGGAGGTGTGAATCTTAGAAGCCGTAACCCAGATCCCCAACCTAACATAGCTGTTAATGGACTACTAACATAAATTAAGTATTTTTTGTTCAAAAGTATTTTGATGTTATTAAGTCAAATTAATAATCTGAATGGGTTTTCCCGGTGCTTCCAATCTTAGTGTATTCAAATCGAGAGTGAATCGGTTTCTTCTAGGTAAGTACGCTCTATCGTGGACCGTATCATCGCTTAACATCAGGCGAGATGGCGATAAAGTGTATAATTACAAAAGTAAAAAAAAATCAAATATGACTTTATATCACCTTGCCTATTTTTTCTATAGTACAGCTCGTAGCTATAAAAGGTGACATCGTTTCATGGTTGATGTTCCAAAACCTCTATGGAGATTTGATCTCCATTTTCGTAATAAGAACATTTAAACTTTGGAATACGTTGCCGAAGCGGGTATTTCCTAATGGATATAATCTGAGTACGTAGGTATCTTCAATGCAAGATTGAGTCGAATTTTTGTCAGTTAAACGTGCTTTATCATGTATTCAGGCAAACCTATTATTAGAGAAATAAAAAATATTTTTTTCAGTCGATTTCACATATTAAATAATTATGAAGTTAATCGTAGAGCATCCCTTCATGCCTAACCCAGCCCTACAGGTTAAAACTGCTTTTCAGACCGTCTGGGGAAGTACCTACATTTCTAGCGTTAAGTCTTCCGGTTCGTTCACAAAGATTTGCATAATATTGTGTTCCGATTTAAAGGATAATGTTTTTTCGCCACTTTCCTGTATTTTAGCACACATACCAAATTCCGAGGAAGTAACGTTTCCTGATCATTATTGTACTCAAGTTATTAGTCTAGCAAACAACAGAACATAGTAATTTGTGTGTATAGAACTCGCGCCACTATTGATGTTACGCAACGAAAGGGTATAACTAAGCTATTTACATATTACAGCCTTAAAAAGACTTTATTACAAGCGTAAGTGGCGCTTCATGTTGGCGGATATGTGCGGTGGCGCGGTCTCGGTGTGTTAAATTGATGACGTAATTGCCCACTTTGTTTAGGTAGGTATACTTATTTTGATGAATGTTGTGAAATTCAGTCTGAATTTTATGGTCTGCTAATGTTTAGGACTGTCATTAACAGGGCCTGATCATAGATTTAGAATTTTTTGGACGTCTTTGGGCCTAATCAAGAATTCCGACAGGCCTAGACTAATTGGTCTGACATTTTACATCAGTATCTAAATGATTGTTTGAAATAATTAATCCTCGGATATGTTGTGATATTTTCATACACCTAGTGTATTTTAAGTTTGACATGTAACAAAATGGTTATGAATTTTGTAAATAAACTAGATGTCCGCCCCGGCGTTGCCCGTGGTACATTATATAGCACTCATCAGGATCCCGTACATATACAACGGTGAAAGAACGACTGAAACGCCCGTGGGACATTATATAGCACTCATCAGGATCCCGTACATATACAACGGTGAAAGAATGACTGAAATCATTTCAGTCCGGAAGCGAAGCGAAGAAGTGAAGCCGAGGCGGACATCTAGTTTATTTACAAAATTCATAACCATTTTGTTACATGAAAAACAGCGTCGTCCAAACATTCCTGTGTTCCGTATCGACGCGAAACATTTCCAGTGAAATGAAATGACAACGAGGTAAACGGTATTACATCTCTAGGTAGAGATTTACTACGATAACATGGCCCGCCCCTCCAAATTACTGTTTTAATGTGTGCAGTCACATCCTTACGAAAGAGTTTGTATGTAGTTGTAATTATTCGTCTGCAGTAGCAGTACGCACACATGCGTGGTGGTGCGTTGCATATCCTTTCACAAATACTTTCAAACGTTTTGAATTCTGGAGGGGCGGGTCATGTTATCGTAGTATATCTCTAACTAAAAATGTGCTGCTCGTCTCGTCACTCTATTAAAATAAATCCGGGTTTGACTCTCTCCTAGTGAGAGATGGTTGTCTCGGGTGCCAACAGTGGGAATATCAAGTGGGCGGCGTATGCTATGCTTATAAGGTATCCGAAATGCCTGAAAATATTTTCTATTTTTCACAAAAATAAATATGTAGTATTGAAATACTTATACTGAGAGTTACCTGGATATCTAAAAGCGTAGATTACCGAAAAAGAAAACTGAATTTGAAATATTTGTTTTACTCCGTTTTTTATTATTTGTTGATAAAGCGGGATCAGCTATCGTGTCGCTGGGCCGCCGACAAGGCCCGGCGACACAACCCGGCAGCCTGTATGACAAGAATCATGTCGGCAACATGCGCCTGCGCGTGTTACCCGCCGACACGTTGCCGGCTTGGGTACGCCTGCGTTCAGTTGCCCGGCGACCGAATGATTTGATTTAATTGGGGACGGAATCTTAAAAATTGAACAAACTTACCTAGAGCGTATCTAATAGTAAGCTGGTTCTGCAGCTCAATCTTGCTGAATATCCCCCAGCTAGACTTCCCTTCGGGTATGGGGTTGTTTTTGATCCACCCTCCGCACGCGAACTCGTAGAAGTCTTCACAGGGGTCCTGGGTCTCGTCCAGAGCTCGTATCACCTCGCTGGCGGTGTAGATGCAGGATCCAGAAAGGCATATGTCTGATTCTGGAATGAGAAAACAGAAATAACTACCGGTGTGAAGTTGGCAGCCAAAAGTTTCTGCCATATTATCCGACCAAATTGAAATGGTATTTTTTATGAAATTTGCTAAAATCAATAAATCTTATGCTAATGCCTTAAACCCAAAAAAATGGTGAAACGTGATATATAAAACCTTATAATGCTCCGAAACAAACCAAAATAACTATATTAACACACTAACACAGAAGATTGCCAGTAACGCTTTCTTTAGCCGATTACTACCTGCCGGCCCCTAAAATTTAATACACTTGTTTACTAATTTTATTAACAAATGTATGCGTAACAAACTAAACATAGTCATAATGCGGCTAAAAGGTTTCTACACCCAGAAATTGCCATCTGAAATTGCTCGGGTACAGAAATCTTAGAAGGAAAAGTTGCCTGCTGGCTTATCGTGACCTCCCACAGCTGAAACTAGCCAGAAATCTCATCATCTCATCTAGGTCTATACATATTCTATCCAAATAAGTCAACAGAGATAAAGCTTTATACCGCTTTAACCCTAAACCTGCCGCACGAACATGAGTGGTCAAAAAGCTTGACTCTAAGACGCAACATGCTCGATTACGACCTGTGGGCCCCTGAAATACTGAAGTTTTAGTATGATTCCTATAGAATGATACCTATTCTTCCTGAAAAACATAGTGAGAATGTGGCTAAACGATTACTTAACCTTCAAATCAGTTCATGAAAAATTAACGAAATTTTTATTCGCCAAGTCCACGTTTCCTTCAATACTGCGACCTGACGGCCCCTGAAATTCAGAAATATTGTATAATATTATTGTAGCCTGCTTCATGCGCTATTAAACAAACATAGTAAGAATGCGGCTAAAGGTTTCTACACAGAAATTGCCATCTGAAATAGCTCGGGTACAGAAATCTTAGGAGGAAAAGTTGGCTGCTGGCTTATCGTGACCTCCACAGCTGAAACTAGACAGAAATCTTATCATTTTATCTAGGTCTATACATATTCTATCCAAATAAGTAATCTGAGATAAGGCTGTACACCGCTTTAACCCTAAACCTGGCACTCGAACATGAGTGGTGAAAAAGCTTGACTCTAAGACGCAACATGCTCGATTACGACCTGTGGGCCCCTGAAATACTAAAGTTTTGCGTATTATTCCAATAGAATGATACCTATTCTACCTGAAAAACATAGAAAGAATGTGGCTAAACGATTACTTAACCTCCAAATCAGTTCATGAAAAATTAACGAAATTTTTATTCGCCAAGTCCACGTTTCCTTCAATACTGCGACCTGACGGCCCCTGAAATTCTGAAATATTGTGTAATATTCTTGTAGCCTGTTTTATGCGCTATCTAAAAAACTTAGTAAGAATGCGGCTAAAAGCTTTCTACACCCAGAAATTGCCATCTGAAATTGCTCGGGTACAGAAATCTTAGGAGGAAAAGTTGGCTGCTGGTTTATCGTGACTTCCCACAGCTGAAACTAGCCAGAAATCTTATCATCTCATCTAGGTCTATACATATTCTATCCAAATAAGTCAACAAAGATAAGGCTTTATACCGCTTTAACCCTAAACCTGCCGCACGAACATGAGTGGTGAAAAAGCTTGACTCTAAGACGCAACATGCTCGATTACGACCTGTGGGCCCCTGAAATACTAAAGTTTTGAGTATTATTCCAATAGAATGATACCTATTCTACCTGAGAAACATAGTAAGAATGTGGCTAAACGATTACTTAACCTTCAAATCAGTTCATGAAAAATTAATGAAATTTTTATTCGCCAAGTCCACGTTTCCTTCAATACTGCGACCTGACGGCCCCTGAAATTCTGAAACATTGTTTAATAATCTTGTAGCATGTTTTATGCGCTATCTAAAAAACTTAGTAAGAATGCGGCTAAAAGCTTTCTACACCCAGAAATTGCCATCTGAAATTGCTCGGGTACAGAAATCTTAGGAGGAAAAGTTGGCTGCTGGTTTATCGTGACTTCCCACAGCTGAAACTAGCCAGAAATCTTATCATTTCATCTAGGTCTATACATATTCTATCCAAATAAGTCAACAAAGATAAGGCTTTATACCGCTTTAACCCTAAACCTGCCGCACGAACATGAGTGGTGAAAAAGCTTGACTCTAAGACGCAACATGCTCGATTACGACCTGTGGGCCCCTGAAATACTAAAGTTTTGAGTATTATTCCAATATAATGATACCTATTCTACCTGAAAAACATAGTAAGAATGTGGCTAAACGATTACTTAACCTTCAAATCAGTTCATGAAAAATTAACGAAATTTTTACTCGCCAAGTCCACGTTTGCTTCAATACTGCGACCTGACGGCCCCTGAAATTCTGAAATATTGAGTAATATTATTGTAGCCTGTTTTATGCGCTATCTAAAACACTTAGTAAGAATTCGGCTAAAAGCTTTCTACACCCATAAACTGCCATCTGAAATTGCTCGGGTACAGAAATCTTAGGAGGAAAAGTTGGCTGCTGGCTTATCGTGACCTCCCACAGCTGAACCTAGACAGAAATCTTATCATCTCATCTAGATCTATACATATTCTATCCAAATAAGTCAACAAAGATAAGGCTTTATACCGCTTTAACCCTAAACCTGCCGCACGAACATGAGTGGTGAAAAAGCTTGACTCTAAGACGCAACATGCTCGATTACGACCTGTAGGCCCCTGAAATACTAAAGTTTTGCGTATTATTCCAATAGAATGATACCTATTCTACCTGAAAAACATAGTAAGAATGTGGCTAAACGATTACTTAACCTTCAAATCAGTTCATGAAAAATTAACGAAATTTTTATTCGCCAAGTCCACGTTTCCTTCAATACTGCGACCTGACGGCCCCTGAAATTCAGAAATATTGTATAATATTATTGTAGCCTGCTTCATGCGCTATTAAACAAACATAGTAAGAATGCGGCTAAAAGGTTTCTACACACAGAAATTGCCATCTGAAATAGCTCGGGTACAGAAATCTTAGGAGGAAAAGATGGCTGCTGGCTTATCGTGACCTCCCACAGCTGAAACTAGCCAGATCTCTTATTATTTTATCTAGGTCTATACATATTCTATCCAAATAAGTAATCTGAGATAAGGCTGTACACCGCTTTAACCCTAAACCTGCCACTCGAACATGAGTGGTGAAAAAGCTTGACTCTAAGACGCAACATGCTCGATTACGACCTGTGGGCCCCTGAAATACTGAAGTTTTGAGTATTATTCCTATAGAATGATACCTATTCTACTTGAAAAACATAGTAAGAATGTGGCTAAACGATTACTTAACCTTCAAATCAGATACAAATACAAATACAAATACAAATACAAAAATCTTTATTGCTGTTTGCAGGTAAGATAAGATGATACAAAACATTTAAATAATTGACCCATACAAACTGGCCTCTTCTTCTAGAGGCATGCAATATGTCTGGCAACGCAGTTTCCATTGGTCTGAATTTATACAATGATAATAATAGTAATAGTCAGCTGATAAAGTCTTCTTCTTCTTTTTTCATTTTTAACTTTTAATCGGTTGTATATTATATGTCATCTGATTCATCGTCTATTAATTTCTGGCTTCTATCCCGTTGTGCTATGTTAGTGTGATATGATTGGTGAGCACAATTACGCCAACGTCTTGTGCTTCAGCAGGATGCTGTTACGGGCTTTGACAAGTGTGTGGTTTCATGTAGAATCCAAGGTCTTGCAGTAGTAGCTCTTGCAGTTCAGCCGTGTGAGCAATGTCAAAGAATGTCATTATGTATAGAAAATCAAAAACAATACTTATATAATAAAACAATGTCAATGTGTATAAAAGAATGTCAACATGTATAAAATGTAATATTTGTATACCTACTCAAAGAACTCTCACAATATATATAGAGTAATCTAATTCAACCTGTCAGTTACAATATATTATCTGATCTAACATTAGTTAAATGTAAAGTTTCATAAAATATAGACAGTGGACACTAATGTGGCTAATGGAACTTCATGTGGGAGTTAATGGAATGCAAAATGTCATGTTAAACAAAATCTATACATCAGTATTCCAATTAATTTCCCTATCATTTAAAAATTCTTTCACAGTGTAATAACATTTGCGTACCAGTATCTTTTTAATCTACTTTTGAACATGGATAAGTTAAGTTTTTAATTGCATTTGGCAGCTTATTATATAGAAGAGGAGCCATACAAAAAATGCTGTCACTCATAATCTTTTTCTTGCGTTTGCCTATGAGCAGCCTACACTTATCACGTCGGTTCCGTTCCACTTTGTCACTCAAGAGAGGAAAATAATGGGGGTTATTCCTTACAAAACACATAACTTCAAAAACATACAGGCTTGGAAGGGTCAAGATTTGGTTGTCTATGAATACCTGTCTGCAGCTATCTGTAACTTGCATCCCGAACATAGCACGAATGCATCGTTTTTGTGCTTTGAAAGCTAAGCCTGTATCGGTTGAGTTCATGAAAAAGTTCATGAAAAATTAACGAAATTTTTATTCGCCAAGTCCACGTTTCCTTCAATACTGCGACCTGACGGCCCCTGAAATTCTGAAATATTGTATAATTTTATTGTAGCCTGCTTCATGCGCTATTAAACAAACACAGTAAGAATGCGGCTAAAAGGTTTCTACACCCAGAAATTGCCATCTGAAATTGCTCGGGTACAGAAATCTTAGGAGGAAAAGTTGGCTGCTGGCTTATCGTGACCTCCCACAGCTGAAACTAGCCAGTAATCTTATCATCTCATCTAGGACTATACATATTCTATCCAAATAAGTAATCTGAGATAAGGCTTTATACCGCTTTAACCCTAAACCTGCCGCACGAACATGAGTGGTGAAAAAGCTTGACTCTAAGACGCAACATGCTCGATTACGACCTGTAGGCCCCTGAAATACTGAAGTTTTTAGTATGATTCCTATAGAATTATACCTATTCTACTTGAAAAACATAGTTAGAATGTGGCTAAACGATTACTTAACCTTCAAATCAGTTCATGAAAAATTAACGAAATTTTTATTCGCCAAGTCCACGTTTCCTTCAATACTGCGACCTGACGGCCCCTGAAATTCTGAAATATTGTATAATTTTATTGTAGCCTGTTTCATGCGCTATTAAACAAACATAGTAAGAATGCGGCTAAAAGGTTTCTACACCCAGAAATTGCCATCTGAAATTGCTCGGGTACAGAAATCTTACGAGGAAAAGTTGGCTGCTGACTTATCGTGACCTCCCACAGCTGAAACTAGCCAGTAATCTTATCATCTCATCTAGGACTATACATATTCTATCCAAATAAGTAATCTGAGATAAGGCTTTATACCGCTTTAACCCTAAACCTGCCGCACGAACATGAGTGGTGAAAAAGCTTGACTCAAAGACATAACATGCTCGATTACGACCTGTAGGCCCCTGAAATACTGAAATTTTTAGTATGATTCCTATAGAATGATACATATACTTCCTGAAAAACATAGTGAGAATGTGGCTAAACGATTACTTAACCTTCAAATCAGTTCATGAAAAATTAATGAAATTTTTATTCGCCAAGTCCACGTTTCCTTCAATACTGCGACCCGACGGCCTCTGAAATTCTGAAATATTGTGTAATTATATTGTAGCCTGTTTTATGCGCTATCTGAAAAACTTAGTAAGAATGCGGCTAAAAGCTTTCTACACCCAGAAATTGCCATCTGAAATTGCTCGGGTACAGAAATCTTAGGAAGAAAAGTTGGCTGCTGGCTTATCGTGACCTCCCACAGCTGAAACTAGCCAGAAATCTTATCATTTTATCTAGGACTATACATATTCTATCCAAATAAATCAACAAAGATAAAGCTTTATACCGCTTTAACCCTGAACCTGCCGCACGAACATGAGTGGTGAAAAAGCTTGACTCTAAGACGCAACATGCTCGATTACGACCTGTAGGCCCCTGAAATACTGAAGTTTTTAGTATGATTCCTATAAAATGATACGTATTCTTCCTGAAAAACATAGTTAGAATGTGGCTAAACGATTACTTAACCTTCAAATCAGTTCATGAAAAATTAACGAAATTTTTATTCGCCAAGTCCACGTTTCCTTCAATACTGCGACCTGAAGGCCCCTGAAATTCTGAAATATTGTGTAATATTATTGTAGCCTGTTTTATGCCCTATCTAAAAAACTTAGTAAGAATGCGGCTAAAAGCTTTCTACACCCAGAAATTGCCATCTGAAATTGCTCGGGTACAGAAATCTTAGGAGGAAAAGTTGGCTGCTGGCTTATCGTGACCTCCCACAGCTGAAACTAGCCAGAAATCCCATCATCTCATCTAGGTCTATGTAGAAACCTTTTAGCCGCATTCTGACTACGTTTATTTTATAGCGCATGAAACAAACTACAATAATATTACACAATATTTCAGAATTTCAGGGGCCGTCAGGTCGCAGTATTGAAGGAAACGTGGACTTGGCGAATAAAAATTTCGTTAATTTTTCATGAACTAATTTGAAGGTTAAGTAATCGTTTAGCCACATTTTCACTTTGTTTTTCAGGTAGAATAGGTATCATTCTATAGGAATCATACTAAAAACTTCAGTATTTCAGGGGCCCACAGGTCGTAATCGAGCATGTTGCGTCTTAGAGTCAAGCTTTTTCACCACTCATGTTCGTGCGGCAGGTTTAGGGTTAAAGCGGTATGAAGCTTTATCTCTGTTGACTTATTTGGATAGCATATGTATAGACCTAGATAAGATGATAAGATTTCTGGCTAGTTTCAGCTGTGGGAAGTCACGATAAGCCAGCAGCCAACTTTTCCTCCTAAGATTTCTGTACCCGAGCAATTTCAGATGGCAATTTCTGGGTGTAGCAAGCTTTTAGCCGCATTCTGACTACGTTTATTTTATAGCGCATGAAACAGGCTACAAGAATATTACACAATATTTTAGAATTGCAGGGGCCGTCAGGTCGCAGTATTGAAGGAAACGTGGACTTGGCGAATAAAAATTTCGTTAATTTTTCATGAACTGATTTGAAGGTTAAGTAATCGTTTAGCCACATTCTCACTTTGTTTTTCAGGTAGAATAGGTATCATTCTATAGGAATCATACTAAAAACTTCAGTATTTCAGGGGCCCACAGGTCGTAATCGAGCATGTTGCGTCTTAGAGTCAAGCTTTTTGACCACTCATGTTCGAGTGGCAGGTTTAGGGTTAAAGTGGTATAAAGCCTTATCTTTGTTGACCTATTTGGATAGAATATGTATAGACCTAGATGAGATGATAAGATTTTTGTCTAGTTTCAGCTGTGGGAGGTCACGAAAAGCCAGCAGCCAACTTTTACTCCTAAGATTTATGTACCCGAGCAATTTACCGACTACGTTTCTTTTATAGCGCATAAAACAGGCTACAATAATATTACACAATATTTCAGAATTTCAGGGGCCGTCAGGTCGCAGTATTTAAGGAAACGTGGACTTGGCGAATAAAAATTTCGTTAATTTTTCATGAACTGATTTGAAGGTTAAGTAATCGTTTAGCCACATTCTTACTATGTTTTTTTAGGTAGAATAGGTATTATTCTATTGAAATAATACTCAAAAGTTTAGTATTTCAGGAGCCCACAGGTCGTAATCGAGCATGTTGCGTCTTAGAGTCAAGCTTTTTCACCACTCATGTTCGAGTGGCAGGTTTAGGGTTAAAGCGGTGTACAGCCTTATCTCAGATTACTTATTTGGATAGAATATGTATAGACCTAGATAAAATGATAAGAGATCTGGCTAGTTTCAGCTGTGGGAGGTCACGATAAGCCAGCAGCCAACTTTTCCTCCTAAGATTTCCGTACCCGAGCAATTTCAGATGGCAATTTCTGTGTGTAGAAACCTTTTAGCCGCATTCTGATTACGTTTATTTTATAGCGCATAAAACAGGCTACAAGAATATTACACAATATTTCAGAATTTCAGGGGCCGTCAGGTCGCAGTATTGAAGGAAACGTAGACTTGGCGAATAAAAATTTAGTTAATTTTTCATGAACTGATTTGAAGGTTAAGTAATCGTTTAGCCACATTCTTACTATGTTTTTCAGGTAGAATAGGTATCTTTCTATTGGAATAATACTCAAAACTTTAGTATTTCAGGGGTCCACAGGTCGTAATCGAGCATGTTGCGTCTTAGAGTCAAGTTTTTTCACCACTCATGTTCGTGCGGCAGGTTAAGGGTTAAAGCGGTATAAAGCCTTATCTTTGTTGACTTATTTGGATAGAATATGTATAGACCTAGATGAGATGATAAGATTTCTGGCTTGTTTCAGCTGTGGGAAGTCACGATAAGCTAGCAGCCAACTTTTCCTCCTAAGATTTCTGTACCCGAGCAATTGCAGATGGCAATTTCTGGGTGTAGAAAGCTTTTAGCCGCATTCTTTTTAAGTTTTTTAGATAGCGCATAAAACAGGATACAATAATATTACACAATATTTCAGAATTTCAGGGGCCGTCAGGTCGTAGTATTGAAAGAAACGTGAACTTGGCGAATAAAAATTTCGTTAATTTTTCATGAACTGATTTGAAGGTTAAGTAATCGTTTAGCCACATTCTCACTATGTTTTTCTGGTAGAATAGGTATCATTCTATAGGAATCATACTAAAAACTTCAGTATTTCAGGGGCCCACAGGTCGTAATCGAGCATGTTGCGTCTTAGAGTCAAGCTTTTTCACCACTCATGTTCGAGTGGCAGGTTTAGGGTTAAAGCGGTGTACAGCCTTATCTCAGATTACCTATTTGAATAGAATATGTATAGACCTAGATAAAATGATAAGAGATCTGGCTAGTTTCAGCTGTGGGAGGTCACGATAAGCCAGCAGCCAACTTTTCCTCCTAAGATTTCTGTACCCGAGCAATTTCAGATGGCAATTTCTGTGTGTAGAAACATTTTAGCCGCATTCTGACTACGTTTATTTTATAGCGCATGAAATAGGCTACAATAATATTATACAATATTTTAGAATTTCAGGGGCGGTCAGGTCGCAGTATTAAAGGAAACGTGGACTTGGCGAATAAAAATTTCGTTTAGTTTTCATGAACTGATTTGAAGGTTAAGTAATCGTTTAGCCACATTCTCACTATGTTTTTCAGGAAGAATAGGTATCATTCTATAGGACTCATACTAAAAACTTCAGTATTTCAGGGGCCCACAGGTCGTAATCGAGCATGTTGCGTCTTAGAGTCAAGCTTTTTCACCACTCATGTTCGAGTGGCAGGTTTAGGGTTAAAGCGGTGTACATCCTTATCTCAGATTACTTATCTGGATAGAATATGTATAGACCTAGATAAAATGATAAGATGTCTGGCTAGTTTCAGCTGTGGGAGGTCACGATAAGCCAGCAGCCAACTTTTCCTCCTAAGATTTCTGTACCCGAGCTATTTCAGATGGCAATTTCTGGGTGTAGAAACCTTTTAGCCGCATTCTTACTATGTTTGTTTAATAGCGCATGAAGCAGGCTACAATAATATTACACAATATTTCTGAATTTCAGGGGCCGTCAGGTCGCAGTATTGAAGGAAACGTGGACTTGGCGAATAAAAATTTCGTTAATTTTTCATGAACTGATTTGAAGGTTAAGTAATCGTTTAGCCACATTCTCACTATGTTTTTCAGGAAGAATAGGTATCATTCTATAGGAATCATACTAAAAACTTTAGTATTTCAGGGGCCCACAGGTCGTAATCGAGCATGTTGCGTCTTAGAGTCAAGCTTTTTGACCACTCATGTTCGTGCGGCAGGTTTAGGGTTAAAGCGGTATAAAGCTTTATCTCTGTTGACTTATTTGGATAGAATATGTATAGACCTAGATGAGATGATGAGATTTCTGGCTAGTTTCAGCTGTGGGAGGTCACGATAAGCCAGCAGGCAACTTTTCCTTCTAAGATTTCTGTACCCGAGCAATTTCAGATGGCAATTTCTGGGTGTAGAAACCTTTTAGCCGCATTATGACTGTGTTTAGTTTGTTACGCATACATTTGTTAATAAAATTAGTAAACAAGTGTATTAAATTTTAGGGGCCGGCAGGTAGTAATCGGCTAAAGAAAGCGTTACTGGCAATCTTCTGTGTTAGTGTGTTAATATAGTTATTTTGGTTTGTTTCGGAGCATTATAAGGTTTTATATATCACGTTTCACCATTTTTTTTTTGGGTTTCAGGCATTAGCATAAGATTTATTGATTTTAGCAAATTTCATAAAAATACCATTTCAATTTGGCCGGATAATATGGCAGAAACTTTTGGCTGCCAACTTCACACCGGTGAAATAACTTAGGAATTATTGAACGAACGTTTAGTAGGTATTCTTATTAAATTTACGTTACTTAAGATTGTATGTTGGAGACAGTTGTATAGTATAGAGTGACGGGGGGGAAGCCTTCTTCGAAGCCTCAGGGCCTTCTCTCCTTGCGAGAAAAGGCCTGAGGCTTCGGCTTCAGGGTATTCTCTCCTTGTGAGAGAAGGCCTTGAGGTCTCGGACCTACGGCTTCAGGGCCTTCTCTGCTTGCGAGGGAAGGTTCGAGTCCCACCAGTGGTAACATTTAGTGGGCTGCTTTTGCTATGCTATCCACAATATCATATTTCACGCGCATAACCATAGGCAACCCTTTTCATGTGTTCAATACTTCTGGGACTCGGAGCTTTCCTTCACAAGGAGAGACCGAAGTCATCCACGCTCCTTCGCCGTTTCAGTTCCAGGCAGTTTCATCAAACTCGTACATCTGCGCTGGAAAAATACACAGAAACACAGACGGTATTCGAATCTACGACCAAACGAATGTGAGTGTGACTGTGAACCGAACGATATCGCCACTGCCACTACGCTACCACAGCTTCATCTAATAAACCTTTACTCGTATCACGGTTGTAGTGGTAGGAGTCTTTGCAGAGTCCGCCTTGGAAAGTACCACACCTTTGCCAGTTATTCAGCCGCCAAGCAGTAGGTTTTTTTATTTTTTAAACAAAGAGTGACGAGACGATCATGACATGTGCCTGATGGTAAGCAACATGCCTGACACATAACATCACAGTGACACACAGCTATTGGAACATGAACAGTTCAAATCATTACCTAGTACTGCACTGCGCTCGTCACCCAGAGATCTAACTCTAAGCCCTGTAATTTCTCTGGAAACATTACTGTGGTCCGGTTTGAATGCAATGTTTCTCAGAGAAATTACTGGGCTAAGAGATAAAATCTCCGGGTGAAGAGCGCAGTGCGGTGCAAGGTAATGATTTGCACACTTCATGTTCCAATAGCTGCGTGTCACTCTGTAGTTATGGGCAGGCATGTTCCTTACCATCAGGTACATGTCCTGCAGTGCTCGTCTTGTCTTGTCTACCTACTATTAAAAAAAAAACGTCAGTATCCCATTAATTAGAACAAAGGCGTTACTTGTTTACATTTCTCAACAACACATGATTATTTGCAAAGCGTAGGCAGCTTTGTAGTTCTAATAGTTCCTGTTATTTGCGTGTAATTAGTGTGAAAGCATAATAACCATCGTTCGTTCAACTGGGGCAAGGTCGTTGAGATCATCTGTTTGACTCACAAACACACTGAAGCTAAAACCAATTAGTAACTGTTTACTGACTCATTAAAAGCTATGCACCGACTAATTGATCGTTCAGGTGTGATCTAACCCTAAATATATTATTTCACTATATTTTGGATATACAGCGTGGGAATGCCGCCAGTTTACCAGTTATTCTACCGCCAATCAGTAATGTGAAAACATTAATGTGTTCCGGTTCGAAGGAAGGTTCCAGAGAGATTACAGGGCTGAGAGATATAACATCTTAGATCTCTGGGTGATGAGCGCAGTGCAGTGCTAGGCAATAATTTTGACTCTTCATGTTCCTATAGCTGCGTGCCACTGTACTGTTATGTGGCAGGCATGTTGCTTACCATCAGGCACATGTCCTGATCGTCTCGTCACACTTATTTTATTTTTTTAAAAGAGCTCTTTCGTTCGGAGATTTGACGTGTGCGGAGACTAAATTAATGACTCTAAACTGGAACTAAAACGAATTAAATTTTAGTAATAAATAAATATGTTAAAAAAAATTTGCCTAATAATTTATAGCTCCCATATTCTCAACAAAATTCACCGCATAGATCAATTTCATAAATTCTATGTACTTACAAACTTCAACACATATACAACTTTTATAAATATGGACGAGTATAAACAAAATGTTCCGCCTAGAAAACTTTCATAAATTCTATGTACGAGTTTAAACAAAATACTTCATCTAGATAACTTTTAGAAATTTAATCTATAAACAAAATTCACCGCCTAGATAACTTTCAGAAACTCTATGTACGAGTATAAACAAAGTACTCCACCTAGATAACCTTTACGAATTTAATGTATAAACAAAATTTACCGGATAGATAACTTTCAGAAACTCTATATACGAGTATAAAACAAAGTACTCCACCTAGATAACCTTTACAAATTTAATGTATAAACAAAATTCACCGGATAGATAACATTTACAAATTCTATGTACGAGTATAAACAAAATTATCCGCTCAAACAACTTTTACAAATTTTAAGCATAAACAAATTTCTCCACATACATACATTTTTATAAGATCTGTGTGAACAAATTTATCTGCATATATCAACAGCTTTTCCTAAATTCTAGATAAATTCCACGTAATTTTCGAGCCCGTAGCGACAAAAAATCCTGCGTCGAACCCGTCGACACTATTTTCTCGTTTTATTGAGCCCTGTCCCGAATACTAAACATCTACCTATCTCCCCTCGATCGATCACTGAAGGCCAAGCGGAAAACTTCCATCTGCATTAGGATATAGAGCTTTATGATTGTTGCAGATTTGTGTAACAAACAGAAAACCGCTTCTGCTAATGTTCATCTTGACAATGTCCCCGGCTTGTGCTTTGAAAGAAAAATAAAATTTAAAGCAAGTTTTATATAGAGGCATAGAATAGATAAAAATATGCTTACGTATATAAGAGGTACGTTAGGAAGTCAGTTTGTCATGCTTTCTGGTTATAAGTAAGTACTTACTTAACAAATGTCACATTAACATAATTAATATGTAAACTAACGTGGTTATTACACATTTTAAATAAATACAAGGATAGGTCACGTTTGATATAGTCAGTCTAGTGCGACTCAAGTTTCAGTCGCGTCCGCCGATCTTTTTCAAGGACAGTGCGCGCGCGTTTAGCACTAGCTGCGAACACGCGCACGCACTCTCCTTGAAAAAGATCGCCGGACGCGATCGAAACTTGAGTCGGACTGGACTGACTATTTCAAACATGTTATAGAGTTACCCGTGTATTTATTTTAAATACAGTAGAACCTCGATAAGTTAAAGTCCAAGGGAAACAAAAAATATTTTAAGTTGTAGAGGTTTTAAGTTATCAAGGGTTTTGGTTTTGGGCTCTGATGGGAAGGGAACATATAATATTTTGAAGTTATAGAGGTTTTTAAATTACCGAGGTTTGAGTTATCGAGGTTCTACTGTAATATAATTAAGGCGGAAGTTTGTCTGTACGTGTGTAAAGTACGTTTGTTCCCTCACGTATCTCCGCAATAGTTTTTTTAATATTATTATAACGTTTACACTTGACCGCCATCTCGTCTGATGTTAAGCGACGATGCGGTCTAGGATGGAACCTAGATGAAGACACCAAGATTGTTATCATCGAGAAAAGCCCACTCAGGCTCATTCCACAGCCTAGACGTTCTTATCCCAAAAGTAGAGTCAAACCTCTTCGTTCGAATCTTTGGAACATCAACCATGAAACGATGTCGCTTTTTTTGAGCTACGAGCTGTTCGATAGTATAAAGGCAACGGTTAAACAGATTTGAATGGAATTA
This sequence comes from Ectropis grisescens, assembly GCA_017562165.1. Taxonomy (NCBI): domain Eukaryota; kingdom Metazoa; phylum Arthropoda; class Insecta; order Lepidoptera; family Geometridae; genus Ectropis; species Ectropis grisescens. Next base: position 9,241,023 of record CM029793.1, on the reverse strand, counting down.
AATACGTAGTTAATATGGAGAGTGCACGCGCCTAGTTACGGCTGGTCTAGTCGGGAGAACGGCTACTGCCGATCCGGAGCCCCGGGTTCAAATCCCACGCGCACAACTGTCTTTTCGAAGTCATGTGCGTAATGCCGCTAACTTAAAATAAAAGTTGTCAAGTGCGAGTCGGACTCGCCCATGAAGGCTTCCGTAGCAACAAGTAACATAATATAAAAGTTCTTGTAGTTCGTTATAACTCTAATCAGTGTTTCAACAATAGTGAATTTATGACGTATTAAAATAAAACTACTTACTAGATCTCATTCAAACCAACTTTCGTTGATAGTTTACATGGTAATGTACATCATACATTTTTTTTAGTTTTGTCCTTCTCTTATATTAGAAGTTACAGGGGTCACATTTTACCACTTTGGAAGAGTCCCTCGCGTTTTAAACTATTCAGTTTAAAAAAAAAATATGTTAGAAACCTCAATATCATTTTTGAAGACCTATCCATAGATAACCCACACGTATGGTATGGATGGGAAAAAAATAGTTTCAGTTCTAAGTATGGGAGACCCCTAAAATTTATTGTTTTTTTTTTCTATTTTTTGTATCAAAATCTTAATGCGGTTCACAGAATACATCTACTTACCAAGTTTCAATAGTATAGTTCTTATAGTTTCGGAGAAAAGTGGCTGTGACATACGGACGGACAGACAGACAGACATGACGAATCTATAAGGGTCCCGAATTTTGCCATTTGACTACGGAACCCTAAAAACGGTAAATCTCGTTTACGTTTCGGCAGCATTACAGCCGCTGCGGTCACGAGAAGACTCTAGATATTCAAATCGCGAAAGCTTAAAAACAATATAAATAATTTAACATTTATAGTATTACTACCTGTTTGTTTGCTACAATCTCGACAAATCTGGTTTGTTACTTTAATGTCATTTTTAATTTAATGATCTATTGTTAGACTTGTAGTTGTAATAAAGCGTCATATTATTATTATTGATGTGACAAGTTTACACCAAGTCGATTGGTATCTCGGATGGGACATAACATAGTAAAGTTAAATACATGTCGCACCCAACTAACATAATCATTCATTCAATCAATAGCCTATATCTCTGGCTGTATCAGATGACCCATAAATTTTGTCCACGGGCCTGCGGTCTACTAGCCTCTTTACCAAACATCGACGTTTAACCAGTTTCCTGAATTAAATTCAGCCGTATTGTTTGTTACAACATTTAATAAACTAGTTGGCTAATGCTTGGGCCATTCCTACGACAGGGTGAAAACGTGACCGAAATAAAAAGATGTAACTACTTAGATTTTTTTTTAGCTAATACTTTAAAATGTAGCAAATTTGTTGTTGCCAACGCTATTTGTACAGTTTGGAGAGTTTCGGCCTAGGTGAAATTAAATTGAAATGAACAAGCTAGGCAAATAAGTAAATGTCAACGATACAAGTTATTTGCTACATCTAATGGCTGAATATCATTCAGGAAGCTAGTTAAACGACGTTGTTTGGTAAAGAGACTAGGCTGTTGATTGACCGACTGTTTATTATTCAGCTAGTTGTTTTGTACACCTTTATTTTTTGACGTGACAACGTCTTATAAATTGGTTTGCCGGGTGACACTTCAAGAAACTGCGTTACGCTCCGCTCACGTTATTCGCTCACAACGAGAGCGAGTGAGAGGCACGCGTCCCTTCCACTCGGGCATGGTTAGCCCGCCTAAGAGCGAGAGAGACAGACATAAAAAGTGAAAGGCACGCGTCCCTTCCGTAAAATTATTTTACCACTCAAAGTCGTTGTCACGTAAAACTTTCGCCCGTATACCGACTTTACAGGCAACCAATTTTTTTTTTTGTATATTATCGTAGAATTTAATTTAACTTTAAAAAAAGTAAAATATAAACTTTTAGGTTTTGACATTAAAGTTAAATGTTCATGTAGAATTTCCCTGGTCGTAAAAAATATTGAATTAGCGTGTTTGACAAAGTATTCCTTTCGTAGAAATGTATTTCATAATGATGCCCATAGCCCAGAGGGAATCGAACAAAGGCCGTCGCGCCATAAAGCCCTCTGGGAGATCTCGTCATTCTCGTAACAAGACAATGAGAAATCCATAAAGTGGGATCAGTTTAATCAATTTCGTCGTTATGGGAGTGTTATGGATTCCATCTAAGTGGAACATGTTAGTTACTAGGTTACTACTATGATCTTAGGACTAATTTAGGACGAACATTTTTAACCGGATAGAAGCGCTTTTTTATAGTGACGAGACGAGTAGGACATGTGTCTGATGGTAAGTAACATCATGCCAGCCCATAACAGCACAGTAAGACGCTGTTACGCCTCTGTAATCTGGGGGTCCCGTGTTATTGATATGGTTTATACGATGGTAGCTACGCCACTGTCGAGAAGACCGAGCACATGCGTTATACTATAATGAACGGAGGTTCTACCGCCTCAAAATGGTCTTTTGAATAATAATTTTGAAATAATAGAGACAGCAATAGAAAAGCCAAAGTCGATTTCGTTAGGCGGTAGACGGACCGGTGTTGCTTGCTTGGTTGCTCAGAGTATTTACGCGTGTTTCATTTAAAATGGGATACAATTAGGAAAAATGTAATACTCGTATTCGTCGTGTATAATTTTAAGTGATCGTAACTGTTCTTTATATTTTTTTGCGATGAAAAGCACGGACCCAGGATTCAGTGGAATGTAGTGATCCACAATGAAAAAGAAACGTCCGTGTAGAGTCGCAGAGTCTTTGGAGCAATTATACGTGGCATATTTACCTTTTTCTGGCTGATAGCAAGGAGGCACGGGCAGGTAGGAAGGAGACCGTGTAGTTAAAAGAAGCGTAGCAGTCAGGATAACAGCAAGTAACGTCACTCCACAGAACACCATCAGAAACCGTTCCAACTTGGTCCGCGAATGCCAGCCGATGAACGAGACACCCTGGGAAAGAGAAACAAAAAACTTTGATGAAATGAATTTGCTACTACATCATCATCAACCGCAAGACTGCTGAACATAGGCCATCCCCAAGATATCCAGAACGAGTGGTGCTGAGCAACCTGCAACCAGCGGTTACCAGCGACATTTGTGAGGTCATTTGTCCATTTAGAGCAGGGGTTCCCAAACATATATGTTGTCTGCTGCCCACTTTGAGAAAATATATTTTTCAGCGCCCCTATTTTTTCACATACTTAAGAACCACTATAACTTCAAATTAAATTAATTTATTATTGTGATCTATAGGTATTAGCGGAGATTAAGCATCTAAACGAGAATTCTACTATAACCCGCAGTAGGCACTACACAACGGACTCGAAGCCTCTACATAACGCCCCCATTTTTTTTCTTGGTCTCTTACTACACCCCTTTAGGCCTGCAGCGCCCACAAGGAGGTGTTATCGCTCACTTTGAGAAAGCCTAATTTAGAGGAAGGCCGTCCAACATTGCGGCTTCCGGTTTTGGTCGCCACTCGAGAACCTTTCTTCTCCATCGGTTGTTGGTTCTGCGAGCGATGTGGGCTTCCCAGTGTCACTTCAGCTTGCTAACTCATTGAGCTATGTCTACTACTTTCGTTCTTTTACTACTACATAATCATTTTCCTACTTATATTACAAACGCAAAAGTGTGTAAGAATGTATTGACGTATGTTTCTCTTTCATGCTAAAACTACTGAAGAGATTTGGATGAAATTTGGTGGAATGGTCTGGAAATTAACATGGTTGTAACACATATTTAATTCAGTAAACCAAACAGTAACAGTGGTGCCAAAAGGGGAGCCGCCATCACCCGCGCGCACTCTCTCCTTGAAAAAGGCCGCCGGACGCGGTCGAAACTTGAGTTGGATCGACCGACCATATGACACGTGGGACATGGGTTAACCGTTGAAATAAACATCTGGAATAACATATAAGCTATTTTCCACCCGGCTAATTAACGTAATGGCATAGAATAGATAATATAGATAGAACGGACACTCCCAACCCCCCGCCAATTTCAAGCTTCCTCACCCCTCAGGCCGTTTCGGATACGCTAGGAGCACTCAACGAAGGGTTGGTATCGAACATCTAATTCCTAACGAAATATCATCATGGTGGGTTGTTGTGCTGTTTACGGCTGTTCGTCAACTAAACGGGACAAGATTAAGATTAAAAGCTTTATTTAATTTCCTAATGATAAAATTACGTAAGATTAGAAACTTTTCAATAACGTGACTTTATAATATTACAAGCTTTGCTTAGTTTGGGGTCAGATGGTGTTGTGTGTGAACTGTCTACCAATATTTATTTATTTTTAATAACGAAGTCGTTTTTAACTCAAAGTTCGTAACTCACACAGCCAGTAACTTATGTGCCCAAGCACGGATTGATAATGCCTGGAGGAATAATTATAGTGGCAGAATAAAGTTTCCTTCATGGGTAAGTGTAAAATAAAATGCGAATGTGTACCTACTAAGAGAAATAGATATCTAGGTACCTGATCTAATCTATTATCGGTTTCGTTTCATTTTACGCATCAATACAAACACCCACAGATTTCTCAGATTCAGAAATCTGTGCAAACACCCTTTAATTAGAATAGTATAATTTGGCTACATTCTATTTATGTAACTCAATATTATAGCAATAGACTACGTCACCAGGTGAACTCAAGGGGCACAACTATTCAATAAAACAATTCAATAGCCATAGCGCTAACGCACACATTCACGCGTGTGTACGAACGACATCTGCGTAGTTGTGTGAAGAGTAGGTAGCTCCACAGCAGCGGTTGTATGGAGTTTCAGTGAAGTATCCGGGTGTGGTAATGGAGAACTAGACGGGTGAAAAAGCGGGACGCTCGCTGGTAATCAGCCATATTTCCTGCTCATCCTGTCACCCTGTCATTCCAAATAATAAATAAAAGTGCTCAAGTGCAAGTCGGACTCGCCCATGAAGGCTTCCGTAGCAGCAACTAACATAATATAAAAGTTCTTGTAGTTCGTTGTTACTTTAGTCACTGTTTTAACAATAGTGAATTTATGACGTATTAAAATAAAACTACTTACTAGATCTCATTCAAACCAATTTTCTTTGAAAGTTTGTATGGTAATGTACATCATATTTTTTTTTTAGTTTTGTCATTCTCTTATTTTAGAAGTTACAGGGGAGGACACAAACTATTCAGTTTAGAAAAAAAAAATATTTAAGTCTCAATATCATTTTTGAAGACCTATCCATAGATAACCTACACCTATGGTTTTGATGGGTTTTTTTACTTTCAGTTCTAAGTATGGGACACCCCCAAAATTTATTGTTTTTTTTTCTATTTTTTGTATGACAGAATACATCTACTTACCAAGTATCAATAGTATAGTTCTTATAGTTTTGGAGAAAAGTGGCTGTGACATACGGACGGACAGACAGACATGACGAATCATATAAGGGTCCCGTATTTTGCCATTTGGCACCGGAACCCTAAATAGGTACAATTACACCACAAGAAAAATACTACAATTACAAGAAAACTATTGTAATTACTATAATAATTCTTATTCAATGTAATAGTTTCAAGATACACAGGTATCTTGAAATGTAGTGTTTGTTTTTGAGTAGACATCACAAAGAGTTTTAGAAAGGAATGTGTTATATAAAGCTCTATATAATCACTCCCCGGATAAATACGTATTTTCCCGTCTTTTTTTATGACGGTTATATAAAAATCATGGGTATCTTCAAAAGCATAAAGTTTAGAATTCTCTGGAAGAAATTACATTGTTTCTGTTATTATCGCTCGTAAAACGATTCCTGGACGCGATGGATCTTTTACGGCTTTAATAAACGTTAACGTTTTGCCGACGATATCAAACTATTAAAGCGAAATTGTACGGAATTGTCGAAAAGCGAGAACAAAAGCCAAAAAGCTCTACTTTTATGTTAGGGACGTCTAGGGTCTAGGCTGTGGAATGCGTTGCCTTAGTGGGGTTTTCCGTGGCTTTCCCGATGGTTACAATCTTGGTGTCTTCAAATCGTGAATTAATCGGTTTTTTACTAGGTAAACACGCTACATCGTATACCGCGTCGGCGCTCAACATCAGACGACTTGACCGCTATCGAGCCGTCAAGTTAACCCCTATAGGCTAACAACTCATGGAGCGGTTTCCAACCGCGCCCGCGCGTGGTCGCGAACCGCGACGGAGGACGGTTTTATTTCAAAACTCACGAGTCCGCTGATTTTCGCGATTTCGCAGCCGCCGCGGGTGAGACTAGATCAAAAAAAGAACATTGCGAACAACAAGAATTGAAGGGGTTTAAATGTGGGACGACAGTTTTATGTGGAAGTTTGTCATTGTTCAAGATAAATCCATGTAACTTCGTTTCTACACACTTGGAGCAAATAAATGTTTGTTCTAGCAATTTTGTAATTTTGAACTGTACGGGGATGATATAGGGGTTGAAATGGGGGTTGCTTTGTTTAATTCTTATTTGCACGCCCCGTATTATCCATCCTAAGGTTGCCTGGAAGAGATCGCTTTCAGCGATAAGCTCGTCCATTGTCGCACTACTGTAAAGTGTATTGTTATTTTTTTCTGTGTTTAATTTTATTTGGTGTGTCAATAAAGAGTATATCTAAATATCTATCTAAATATGACGCGAAAGCTAGATATTTGGATGTTTGTTGGTCCATCACATCGGCTCAAAAGTCTGAACCGGTAGAGTTCAGAAACGAGTAGAGTGTAGAAACGAAATTACAAGGATTTATCCTGAACAATGACAAACTTCCACATAAAACTTTCAACCCATGTTGTTCGCAATGTTCTTTTTTTGATCTAGTCTATTTGTGTACCTAGCTAAAACTTTCTTAGCATTGAAATCGCCCTCTATTTTCTTTTCGCTTGAAATGATAGAGACAACAATAGTAACGCCAAAGCCGATTTAGTTAGGCGGTAGAAGGGCAGATCGGCTTGAAATTTATGACAGTTAGAAAATAACAGGAACGGGAACTACGCGGGAAAAACCGCGGGGAGCTGCTAGTTTTATCTATGTATAGAGTTTTGTGCGTCTGCGTGTTACGCTGTGTGCGTGAAATAGGCGCCATTCTAATTTTGTAATGCTGTAAGCAGTCTGGTATTGCTGTGACACAAATCGAGCGGTGCTATAACTACCATAGGAACTTTTAAACTACTAATATTATAATACTAATATTTTCGTTTCATGGTTGATGTTCCAAAGACACGAACGAAGAAATTTGACTCTACTTTTGTGATAAGAACGTCAAGGTTGTGGAATACGTTGCCTGAGTGGGGTTTTCCCGAAAGTTACAACCTTTGTGTCTTCAAATCGAGAGTGAATCGATTTCTTCTAGGTAAACACGGTCCATCGTAGACCACATCATCGTTTAACATCAGGCGAGATGGCGGTCAAGTGTAAAACTATTAAAGTTTAAAAAAACATTATTATAAACGCGACTGGACTAGTTTGCGATTAGTTTGGATGTTTGTTGCTCATTCACGTCGGAACACCTGAACGGATCGGGTTGAAATACAGTCAGTTTATTGTCCAAAATAGCACATAGGCTACTTTTATCACGGGAACAGAAACTAAGCAAGTAAAACCGGGGGATGCCAGTAACTAACACCTACATAAAACACTTTCTAGCTTCACCCCGCGGCTTTTTCTGGGTAGTTTCAGTTGTTTATCCGAGTAGTTTACGTTCCTGTAATTTTCCCGCGATTGTGCTATTCCAGACAAGAATCTGCGTTAGAAATTTCAAACCGACCCGTTCTAGCTTGCCGACGTGATTGAGCTACAAACATCAAAACTTTCACATTTATAACATTAGTAGGATAAGATACTAACACAATAACAAATTCCTAGTTAATTTAGTAACCGGTGAATGTATTTGTAACTGTTAAATTGTCAACAGCATCAGATTATAATCTAACGTCTGAGATTATAATCTTACGGTTGGTTAGGTGAAATCAGATTACAAATTAACCTATAAATTGTACTCTGACGGTATTCGATTTTAATTTGACGGTTTTTATATTGTACGGTGACATATTCATACTACTATTTTCATGATACTAAAATCTTTAGGCGCTACTTTGGAAACACCAGCCCGTTTCAGTGATGGCCAATATCAATAAGATTTGTAGATTTACGGTCTTATTCATAATACATTCTTATAGAAGACTTAAAACACTCATTAGTTAAAACGCTCGATGAGCTCGTAAAACCTATAAAATTCCGTATTCATAAACGCTCTATAAGCCTTCTATAACTAAAGCACTACTAATATCAGTTTTAGGATCAAAATGTTGCCATTATAATTAAATCAATATGAAATCGATCGACTTTATGGACAAACTGACAAAGTCGTCCACAGATAAAACGAGTTTGATGGTGGAACCATAGACAATGTTACAGAATTAAAAAAAAATTACATACACTGTGAAATTATGAAGCGGGGAAAAAAGTTATATTACTAAAACGTAGTGGTGTTCGTTCGTTCTCTCATTAATTTTTTGTATTTTATAAGAGAATTTGCTAAAGAAATAAATCAGAAACAAATTCCGAAAGTAAAAAGATCACTCATACTTGTATACACCTTTCGTCGATGTGGATTACTTTCAAGCTGTTCAATCGTATCGAGAGCATTCAAACTTTGTAACGCTTGCATTTAAATATTTATGTTAACACGTAGGATAAAAATTGGAAATTACACATACAACAGTTTACCGAAATTAAGTCGTTTATGTAGCGAAAACCAATGTAGTACGACAGTACGTCAGTGTCACTGTCACAGTGACAAATTTTAGAATATGTCACAACTATCAGGCAATGAAAATGCAGACTTTCATGCCAAAAGCCACAATTTCTGGTAATAATGACCACTATCGCGTTTACTCTCATGATTTATCAGCAATCTGCCAACCTCAATTGCTTGAATCTTGGGTATCTACTTGGATTCGAACTAACAATATAACAGGAAAATTGTATGGCCAAATACAGCCCAACATTCCTCCAAAACCATGGTTTTTCATACATAAAAAAATTGAAATACAAAATGATTCCACCTGATTTCCCCGATATTCCCTCTTGTATTTTCTCTATTTGTGCATGTCCTATCTAATTATATTCACAAATATAATATTAAACGGTAACAGTATTAATTCTCAGAAGCTATGAAGAAAATGGAAGACTGAGCACTTGAATTAAGAACATAAAATAACAAAGATACTCCCAACGCTCAAACGCTGGACATTGGCGAAATTACGGTGACATTACCGAATGGAAACTAAAAAATAAGTTGAAGTTGAATATGTCACAACGCCATTTTGACACTAATCAGCTGTTAAGAGTCGGCCATATTTGCCTTAAAACACCGCTAAAGTAGGGGTCCCGGCTCCATAACTATAAAGAAGGTTTATAGCACGTTTTAGCGCTAAAATGCTGTTATGAATACCATTTTTCGTAAGACGCAAGGCTTTAGACATGCTATATCTTTTTATGAATAAGACCGTTAGAATTTCAGTTTTAAATTATAATAATTGCTCCGTTATTTTCTACAATCAGTGCTCATAGTATAGAAGCGACCTTATAACAAAATAAAACAATGACTTAAAACAAATGAATGCTACAAAACAAAACCTACAGAAGCAACTGAACTATAAAACAAAGTAACTTAACCCTACACAGAGACATACAATGAAATATAATAGTAGGTAAATAAACAGCTAAGCCCTTTGTACAGTTCAAGGTAAATATAAAGGTGCGTTCGGACTAGAGGCAGCCTGAGGGTGAGCATCCTTGGCACGCACGGCTCGTGTTGAGGCTATCTCGGCAGGTAATTTAAACAACATGAGGCAGCAGGCTGAGGCAACCTGCCTCGGGTCGAGCCACGAACGAGCGACAAAGTGGCGCCGTACCGGAGAAATAAATCAGATGATTTATTTCTGCGTCTGTCGTGCCCGACATTTACACGCACAACATAGAAAGATAATTTTCTTTTTGATTTCGCCAATTTCTTGACTAATACTTTGTGCTAATCTTCCCTATGCATCTTGTTTTACAGTTTTACACAGTTTTGTAGTTAGTATACGTTCTGAGATTTAGTACCTTTCATCGCGGGGGATCCCATAAAAGCCTTTCCAAAATGCTAAAAAGGCATAAACTCCTAAACTCGACATATGTTTTACTTGCCATAATCAGAAGTTTTAATTAAATAGTTACAAACGAAAAACTTGCTAACCAATTTCTGTTAATAAAATAACCTCAAAATATGCAAACAATAAGTTACTGACGCAAAATAGTTTTCTTTAAGACATTCTATGACTTGGATACACGAACGATTAGCCATTGTGCGTGACTCGCAAAACCCTGCTCAAATCACGTTAGTACTTGCGAGGCACGTAAGCCGAGGTGCCTTTGAGCACAATAAAAAAACGAAAAAACTGACACTAAATGGCTCGCGCCGCGGTAGCCTCGCGTGAGACTCGCCTCGAGCTGGGGTGCGAACGCACTTGAGGCAACAAGGCCAGCCGTGCGTGCCTCAGGCAACGTTGCCTCTAGTCCATACGGACCTTAACAATACTGACGCACATAATGTCAACGAAATAATCACCTAACTTGTAGAACATTCGGTAAAGGGACATTTCAAGTTTACAAGGTAATATTGTACTGACATTTAGGCTGAGTATTCCTTGGGGATGTGCGAAATAACTGAGAACGTGAAGTCAAATTATATAGCACTCGGTATCAAAACAAAATAGATGTTAGCTCTACCAGTCGATAAACAGGTTGATCCTTAGGCTAATAACTCATGGAGCGATTTTATAGGTGATTGGTACAGGACCCGCCATAGGAAAATCACGTATGGAGGAGGTCATATGCTACCTAATGAAGGTTACTTTCTCTAACCAAAGTTTTATAGTTTAGGAGATAGGTTAATTTTAAACTTTTTAATAAAACTTTGGTGAAAGTAACCTTCATTAGGTAGCATATGACCCCCTCTTTACGTGTTTTTGCTATGGCGGGTCCTGTACTAATCACCCTGTATATATGTAAAATGTAAAGCACAACTCACGGCGCGTTTTACGCCCTCGACACGCGCGGCTCCCGTGGCGGGCATCTTGCGGTCGTCGCCCGCCTCGTTAGCGGGAGAAAATCTCAACGGCTGCGGCTGGGCAACCGCGAAAATAAGCGGTCTCGTGAGTTTTAAAATAAAACCGTAGTTCCGCAACCGCGGTGGGCGCGGGTGAAAATCGCTCCATCAGTTATTAGCCTTATTTTACCTAACGACGGCATCACAAGCCAAGGTCGCATCTGAGGTGCCCATCTGTCTATGCGGTAATCGTCGAGTAGGTGGTAATAGAGAGTGAGTGAAAGTCCAGTCTTGTGCAGTCTTACTAAATCCGCTTTAGCTTTGCTATTGCGGTCTCTATCATTTGAAGCGGAAAGAGAGCGAGCAATATCACAGCTAAGACAGTTCTATTTAGGTGGTAGACCCTCTGGCGTCCCATGAAATCCCATCTTTTCTTAAGTTGGGACAGAATAAATTAATAACCGACTTGATATTGTATGGATCTCACAACTATTTACGGGAGAACAACTGAGTTGCGAGACTTTTTACGAGTTACGTTTTTTACAAGTATTGTTGTACCTAGAGCCTAGTGCAAATAAGCCACCTTTATACACACATATACTAGTGCGCAGCTAAACCAATGAGCGTGATGTTGTCTAATTTATCACACGTTTTGATGATACTGGCATGTGGGTACGTATGTATGTGTTACAATCGAGCTCTTGTGGGGATAAAATGATGGTTCTGTGTTCTGTCTGGTTTGACTACACTTGCGCCATGCCAGAGTCTACGCCGTGTTCCTAATTCGATTATTGTATGGAACATCACATAGGGTACTTTTTATACCGGGAAAATTACGGAAACAGGAACAAAGTGGATAGTCCCTCGGCCGTTGCCAGTAAGACTCAAATGTATTGGTTCAATCCGGACAAAATTGGCCCGGGCCACTAGTTTTCATACAAAATACTTCATTTCATACTTACTCATATACCAGTGCAATGAATAGCATCCACCGGCGTCAGACGTCCTATTAACGCATGCAAGGTTCGCCCATTGTCGGGCTATTCTTGGGCCTCTCTACTTAGATCGCTTCTAGCTACGATAGATTGGTGAATTGAACAACAAAATGCAATTTAAAGCCCTGTTTGTGCTCACACATGGATAAATGAGAAAAGAGTTTCACGAAATTAAATTACAAATCTAGAAATTAACTAGCTGTACCCTGCCATGCTACGCTGTTGCACATTGTGATGCAAAATTAGACAAATAATCCTTGATGCGGATTATATATCATTCTAAAATTTCAGCTCGATCGGTGCAGAACTTTTTGAGTTTTGAAACGTACACAAACGAACATAACGTTTTATATATAGAGATACGTGATGCAATAACTTTGTGCCCCTTGTTGAATTTTACGGGGATAGAGGAGATGATATTTCGCACATTTATAGTTTAAATAGAGAAGTCCAAAACGCTGATATTTTTACTTTAATTATAAGTAAAACACTTTATTGAATCCTTCCTTTTAATGCCTAAGAAATTACCATCAGGCACATTTAATGCTCGTTCCGTCATTCTATATCAAAAATTTTTTTGATATCAACCTTGGACTGCGAAACGCACCAATGCGTCAATCCTAACTCAGCTCCGAATAAAAGTACGTCTGTCGTCTGTCCACTATATGTCAACAGCGCTTCCTGTCATAGTTTGGCCATACAATGCGAAGAGGCGATGGGAATCGGGAAAAGCTGATCATAGTTGGGAACACCGAGGGCAAACGATCGCGTGGTCGCTCACCAACCAGGTGGACCGATCAAGTAAAGGACCCGTCTTCCTCAAAATTTTACTCGGTCGTAAGAGACGCGCGGGACAGAAAACGATGAAGGCAGATCATCCGCTCCAGATGCAACCCTGATGCTGGCCACGATCCTCAGACATGAGGGACCGACCAAGAGAGAGAGTCATATTTCAAAAATTACCACACCGATTTCGATAAAATTGATAGAATTGAATATTATTTATTTCGTATACAACACATACACAATTTTTAACCAAATGATTTTATGGTACTCTATGAAGCGTCAAATTAAAATATAAGCTTTTATGGAACTACCTCTGAACTACGACCTACTAAACAACAAGAGAAATATTGAAATCGATTTACAATTGGCGGCGTTATCGCGTAACATACATACAATAAATAACAACAATACGTTTAAAATAAATACACGGGTAACTAACTCACGTTTGATACAGTTAGTCCAGTTCGACTAAAGTTTTAGTGTTAAACGAGACGGGATCACGCCCGCGTACTCTCTTGAAAACGATCGCCGAAAGCGATCGAAACTTGAGTCGGACTGACTTTGTCAAAAAGTGAGTTATCCTGTATTTATCTAAAATATATAATAACCACGTTAGTTTTCATACTAGAAAACAGTACAACCAAATTGAGAACCTGCTTTATTTAAGCCTTTTAAATAATATATTTATTGTCAGTAATTGTTGCGTAATTCAACAAATTAGCTCCATATCAGAGCAGATGTTAGAAGCAGAGCATTCAGCTGATAATGACTGCCATTGATGGGCTATAAATTGGAAGCAGGTCTCGTTTAGTCGGACATGCGGTTGTTTGTGGCTCTTCACTTTTACGTAATAGCTTTTGAAGCGTCCGTTAAAGAGTTATCTTTGTTCTACTTCGCGAGATGTTGTTATAATTACATTAAAAATAAGGCGAAAGTGATTGACTGATAGATCAACACAAAAGCTTCAAATTTCGCACACGTATTCCATAGTTACTACGGCTGGTCTAGTCGGGAGAACGGCGATTGCCGATCCGGAGACCCCGGGTTCAAAACCACACGCTCTACTGTATTTTCGAAGTAATGTACGTAATGCCGCTAATTTAAAACGTTGAAGGAAAACATCGTGAGGAAACCGACATGTACCTAAAATCTTCCGAAGTCATGTGTCATCCACCAACCCGCACTTGGCCAGCGTGGTGGACTATGGCTTGACTTTGACTCTCTCCTTGCGAGAGAAGGCCCAGAGTGTTCCCAGCAGCGGGAACATTTAGTGGGCTGCTTATGAATATATATTATGCGCTTATATATTCCATATCTTAGGCAGGTATATATAATACTAGATGCCCGCCCCGGCTTCGCCCGTGGTATAGTATATATCACTCATCGGGATCCCGTACATATCCAACGGTGAAAGAATGACTGAAATCGGTTCACTCATTCCTGAGAATATCGCTTTCAAACAAAAAACTTCTTCTTCAGCTACCTGCTACGCCACCTGTCGGAAATTGGTCGTACCAACTCAGATATAGAAAAAAAAAATTAGCAAAGGTTTAGCAATGCACAGATTACTGAAATTCAATGACGCAATCTTTGACACATGCTGTCATGTGTCATGTCAAAGCATGAAACGTACGAAAACTCTCAAAAAAGGAATATTTTTTCCCGATTTTGTTACATTCGTGATTCATGCACCGCTTCAATTAATAGTAGCGTTATTTTCTATAGCCTAAAGCCTTCCTCGATAAATAGACTATCCAATAGAAAATAATCTTTCAATTCGGACCAGTACTTCCCGAGATCCTAGCGTTTAAACAAACAAACAAACGAACTCTTCAGCTTTATAATATTAGTATAGATTTTCGATAGTGACGGTATGGTACCATTGAGTTATTTTTTTTGCGCACTACATCTCAACACCAGATCTCTGTCGCGGATATATTGAATAGAACTCGCTCCATTTCTAAACACAACAGCGGTACCTAACCGTAATTATACCTTTGTACATTTATCTACATTTTCCTGCTCGTGACATTTATCATATCATAGAAAGTTTAGGTATTTTGAAGTGTAGTTTTGTCTAGAACGTCCGCTGGATAGATTAAGCACGCTATTATGTGTTTTCATATATTATTTAGTTGTAAGAGTAGTATAAAAATATATTTTCGTTGCTAATTCTTGATTTCTATAATTATTAATTACTAGCGGTCCGCCCCGACTTCACTCGTTGATCATAATAGAATATGCCTATAGCACTTAGTGATTACCTATGTTGGTACATATCTACTTAATCAACTAACGACGTAATCTTAGCTTCAACAAAAATACATAAACGACATTATAAGTACTTACTACATTTTATAATTAAGTATGTCTTTAATTTTGAATTGAATCCAGTTTTAGTTTTTTTCGTAGAAAAATAAATTTTATTATAAGACTAGCTGTACCCTGCCACGCTTCGCTGTAGCACATATGTGACTGATGCAAAAATTTGATAAAAACAATCCTTGATGCGGATTATATATATATCATTCTAAAATTTCAGCTCGATCGGTGCAGAGCTTTTTGAGTTTTTGAAACGTACACAAACCAGCATAACATTTTTATATATAAAAAGATTTAAATAGAAAATTGCTTCCCTCTAGCGTCCCATTTAATTTACGAGTAACTGATGTAGAATGGACTTCGTACCAACAAGAGAATAATAATAATTAGATCTACACGGAACTAACTAATTATAGCATGGATGCGTCAAGTAATTGTAAATGCCAGACACGGGACATCTCCATCAATGATAGTAATACATATTAGTACTCGTATATACATACGTTTTAATCTATACAATACATATTACGTATTAAATTACAACTACAACAATACACCGCCGTGACATTTATCACTTGCACATGTCGTGAATAAAAAGCTAATCTGTATTATGGGGATACGCAGAAATGGTAAAAGGAGTTTGTAGATAAAACAAAAATATTGATTGAAAAATTACGATTAAAAATTAAAAAATTACGTACTTCATCACAGACTATGTAGAGTATCTATTCTACTCTCTGCAACCTTTACCAAAGTGAGCGATAACTCCCCTTGTGGGCACTGCAGGCCTAAAGGGTAAGGGTAAGACCCAGAAAAATATGGCGGCGTTGTGTAGAGACTTGGAGTCCGTTGTGTACTTCCTACTGGGCTTAGGTCTCAAGTTTACTCTTGCGGGTTAAAGTACAATAAAATTCTCGTTTAGAATGAATGTTTAATCTCCGCTAATATAGCTCACAATAATAAATTAATTTAATCTAAAGTTATCGTGGTTTTAAGGATGTGAAAAATGGGGAGCTGAAAATAATTTATTCACAAAGTGGGCAGCAGACAAAATAGGTTTGGTAACCCCTGCTCTACTGTGTATGTAACTCCTCTTTAAGACATTCTATGACTTGGATACACGAACGATTAGCCATTGTGCGTGACTCGCAAAAACCCTGCTCAAATCACGTTAGTACTTGCGAGGCACGTAAGCCGAGGTGCCTTTGAGCACAATAAAAAACGAAAAACTGACACTAAATGGCTCGCGCCGCGGTAGCCTCGCGTGAGACTCGCCTCGAGCTGGGGTGCGAACGCACCCTGAGGCAACAAGGCCAGCCGTGCGTGCCTCAGGCAACGTTGCCTCTAGTCCATACGGACCTTAACAATACTGACGCACATAATGTCAACGAAATAATCACCTAACTTGTAGAACATTCGGTAAAGGGACATTTCAAGTTTACAAGGTAATATTGTACTGACATTTAGGCTGAGTATTCCTTGGGGATGTGCGAAATAACTGAGAACGTGAAGTCAAATTATATAGCACTCGGTATCAAAACAAAATAGATGTTAGCTCTACCAGTCGATAAACAGGTTGATCCTTAGGCTAATAACTCATGGAGCGATTTTATAGGTGATTGGTACAGGACCCGCCATAGGAAAATCACGTATGGAGGAGGTCATATGCTACCTAATGAAGGTTACTTTCTCTAACCAAAGTTTTATAGTTTAGGAGATAGGTTAATTTTTAAACTTTTTTTAATAAAACTTTGGTGAAAGTAACCTTCATTAGGTAGCATATGACCCCCCTCTTTACGTGTTTTTGCTATGGCGGGTCCTGTACTAATCACCCTGTATATATGTAAAATGTAAAGCACAACTCACGGCGCGTTTTACGCCCTCGACACGCGCGGCTCCCGTGGCGGGCATCTTGCGGTCGTCGCCCGCCTCGTTAGCGGGAGAAAATCTCAACGGCTGCGGCTGGGCAACCGCGAAAATAAGCGGTCTCGTGAGTTTTAAAATAAAACCGTAGTTCCGCAACCGCGGTGGGCGCGGGTGAAAATCGCTCCATCAGTTATTAGCCTTATTTTACCTAACGACGGCATCACAAGCCAAGGTCGCATCTGAGGTGCCCATCTGTCTATGCGGTAATCGTCGAGTAGGTGGTAATAGAGAGTGAGTTAAAATGAGTTTGCATTTATGAAATGCCTTCAAATCAGTGCCATAATATAAACATCCTTTTTTGCGCCCTGTACAAGCTCCTTTAATAACTGCGCCCTTGTTTTTGGAACAAATTCCTTACGGCAAGCTTGGAGGAGATAGCGATTCTGCTGTGTGACAGAACTGAAAAATAGTGAGACTAAAACCGTAAGAAAAATTACAACGGAAGTGACGTGTATAAACTGCCCATGACCAGTGTCATCATCATCAGCCGCAAGACGTCCACTACTGAACATAGGCCTCCCCTTAGTTTTCCACAACGAACGGTCCTGCCTGCACAACCTGCAACCAGCGGTTTCAGCGACCTTTGTGAGGTCATCTGTCCATCTAGTGGGAAGCCGTCCAACACTGCGTCTTCTAGTTCGTGGTCGCCATTCGAGAACCTTTCTTCCCCATCGGTTGTCAGTTCTGCGAGCGATGTGGCCTGCCCATTGCCACTTCAGCTTGCTTACTCTTTGAGCTGTCGGCCACTTTCGTTCTTTGCGAATATCCTCATTACGGATTCTGTCGCGCAAAGAGACTCCGAGTATAGCTCTCCATAGCTCGCTGTGTGACTTTGAGCTTCGTTATGAGGCCCACAGTGAAGGACCACGTCTCAGTTCCATAAGACATCACTGGCAACACGCAGTAAAGAGTTGGTTAAAGAGTTTCGTATTTTGGACTCAAAGATGTTATTTTTTTTTAAATAAAGAGTGACGAGACGGTCAGGACATGTGCCTGATGGTAAGAAACATGCCTGACACATAACAGCACAGTGACACACAGCTATTGGAACATGAAGAGTCCAAATCATTACCTAGCACTGCACTGCGCTCGTCACCCAGAGATCTAAGATCTTATATCTCTAAGCCCTGTAATTTCTCTGGAAACATTGCCCTTCAAACCGGAACACAGTAATGTTTGCACATTACTGCTTGGCGGTAGAATAACTGGCAAAGGTGTGGTACTTCCCCAGGCGGACTCTGCCAAGAGTCCTACCACTACTAAATGTGCCGAAGTTTCCCAAACGCTGCTCATGTGAGTTGCATCCTTCGCTGGACCTCTTTGTCGAAGTTGGATTTACCTAAATTGAGCTTTTGATCCAGGTAGACGTATTCATCAACAACTTCGAGTGTGGTATTCCCAACAATAACCGGTACAGGCCAGTAACCGGTCTTTCCGTCTTTATTTTTCAGGTGATCGTATCGTAAATAATAAAATTAAGTTTTTTTGCAAATTATGTCGTTTCTATATTATCTGAAAGAACTTCGTTCCAACCTGGTCTTGTCCAACCTTACGTTTTTTACAAGTATTGTTGTACCTAGAGCCTAGTGCAAATAAGCCACCTTTATACACACATATACTAGTGCGCAGCTAAACCAATGAGCGTGATGTTGTCTAATTTATCACACGTTTTGATGATACTGGCATGTGGGTACGTATGTATGTATGTGTTACAATCGAGCTCTTGTGGGGATAAAATGATGGTTCTGTGTTCTGTCTGGTTTGACTACACTTGCGCCATGCCAGAGTCTACGCCGTGTTCCTAATTCGATTATTGTATGGAACATCACATAGGGTACTTTTTATACCGGGAAAATTACGGAAACAGGAACAAAGTGGATAGCCCCTCGGCCGTTGCCAGTAAGACTCAAATGTATTGGTTCAATCCGGACAAAATTGGCCCGGGCCACTAGTTTTCATACAAAATACTTCATTTCATACTTACTCATATACCAGTGCAATGAATAGCATCCACCGGCGTCAGACGTCCTATTAACGCATGCAAGGTTCGCCCATTGTCGGGCTATTCTTGGGCCTCTCTACTTAGATCGCTTCTAGCTACGATAGATTGGTGAATTGAACAACAAAATGCAATTTAAAGCCCTGTTTGTGCTCACACATGGATAAATGAGAAAAAAGAGTTTCACGAAATTAAATTACAAATCTAGAAATTAACTAGCTGTACCCTGCCATGCTACGCTGTTGCACATTGTGATGCAAAAATTAGACAAATAATCCTTGATGCGGATTATATATCATTCTAAAATTTCAGCTCGATCGGTGCAGAACTTTTTGAGTTTTTGAAACGTACACAAACGAACATAACGTTTTTATATATAGAGATACGTGATGCAATAACTTTGTGCCCCTTGTTGAATTTTACGGGGATAGAGGAGATGATATTTCGCACATTTATAGTTTAAATAGAGAAGTCCAAAACGCTGATATTTTTTACTTTAATTATAAGTAAAACACTTTATTGAATCCTTCCTTTTAATGCCTAAGAAATTACCATCAGGCACATTTAATGCTCGTTCCGTCATTCTATATCAAAAATTTTTTTGATATCAACCTTGGGACTGCGAAACGCACCAATGCGTCAATCCTAACTCAGCTCCGAATAAAAGTACGTCTGTCGTCTGTCCACTATATGTCAACAGCGCTTCCTGTCATAGTTTGGCCATACAATGCGAAGAGGCGATGGGAATCGGGAAAGCTGATCATAGTTGGGAACACCGAGGGCAAACGATCGCGTGGTCGCTCACCAACCAGGTGGACCGATCAAGTAAAGGACCCGTCTTCCTCAAAATTTTACTCGGTCGTAAGAGACGCGCGGGACAGAAAACGATGAAGGCAGATCATCCGCTCCAGATGCAACCCTGATGCTGGCCACGATCCTCAGACATGAGGGACCGACCAAGAGAGAGAGTTCATATTTCAAAATTACCACACCGATTTCGATAAAATTGATAGAATTGAATATTATTTATTTCGTATACAACACATACACAATTTTTAACCAAATGATTTTATGGTACTCTATGAAGCGTCAAATTAAAATATAAGCTTTTATGGAACTACCTCTGAACTACGACCTACTAAACAACAAGAGAAATATTGAAATCGATTTACAATTGGCGGCGTTATCGCGTAACATACATACAATAAATAACAACAATACGTTTAAAATAAATACACGGGTAACTAACTCACGTTTGATACAGTTAGTCCAGTTCGACTAAAGTTTTAGTGTTAAACGAGACGGGATCACGCCCGCGTACTCTCCTTGAAAACGATCGCCGAAAGCGATCGAAACTTGAGTCGGACTGACTTTGTCAAAAGTGAGTTATCCCTGTATTTATCTAAAATATATAATAACCACGTTAGTTTTCATACTAGAAAACAGTACAACCAAATTGAGAACCTGCTTTATTTAAGCCTTTTAAATAATATATTTATTGTCAGTAATTGTTGCGTAATTCAACAAATTAGCTCCATATCAGAGCAGATGTTAGAAGCAGAGCATTCAGCTGATAATGACTGCCATTGATGGGCTATAAATTGGAAGCAGGTCTCGTTTAGTCGGACATGCGGTTGTTTGTGGCTCTTCACTTTTACGTAATAGCTTTTGAAGCGTCCGTTAAAGAGTTATCTTTGTTCTACTTCGCGAGATGTTGTTATAATTACATTAAAAATAAGGCGAAAGTGATTGACTGATAGATCAACACAAAAGCTTCAAATTTCGCACACGTATTCCATAGTTACTACGGCTGGTCTAGTCGGGAGAACGGCGATTGCCGATCCGGAGACCCCGGGTTCAAAACCACACGCTCTACTGTATTTTCGAAGTAATGTACGTAATGCCGCTAATTTAAAACGTTGAAGGAAAACATCGTGAGGAAACCGACATGTACCTAAAATCTTCCGAAGTCATGTGTCATCCACCAACCCGCACTTGGCCAGCGTGGTGGACTATGGCTTGACTTTGACTCTCTCCTTGCGAGAGAAGGCCCAGAGTGTTCCCAGCAGCGGGAACATTTAGTGGGCTGCTTATGAATATATATTATGCGCTTATATATTCCATATCTTAGGCAGGTATATATAATACTAGATGCCCGCCCCGGCTTCGCCCGTGGTATAGTATATATCACTCATCGGGATCCCGTACATATCCAACGGTGAAAGAATGACTGAAATCGGTTCACTCATTCCTGAGAATATCGCTTTCAAACAAAAAACTTCTTCAGCTACCTGCTACGCCACCTGTCGGAAATTGGTCGTACCAACTCAGATATAGAAAAAAAATTAGCAAAGGTTTAGCAATGCACAGATTACTGAAATTCAATGACGCAATCTTTGACACATGCTGTCATGTGTCATGTCAAAGCATGAAACGTACGAAAACTCTCAAAAAGAATATTTTTTCCCGATTTTGTTACATTCGTGATTCATGCACCGCTTCAATTAATAGTAGCGTTATTTTCTATAGCCTAAAGCCTTCCTCGATAAATAGACTATCCAATAGAAAAATAATCTTTCAATTCGGACCAGTACTTCCCGAGATCCTAGCGTTTAAACAAACAAACAAACGAACTCTTCAGCTTTATAATATTAGTATAGATTTTCGATAGTGACGGTATGGTACCATTGAGTTATTTTTTTGCGCACTACATCTCAACACCAGATCTCTGTCGCGGATATATTGAATAGAACTCGCTCCATTTCTAAACACAACAGCGGTACCTAACCGTAATTATACCTTTGTACATTTATCTACATTTTCCTGCTCGTGACATTTATCATATCATAGAAAGTTTAGGTATTTTGAAGTGTAGTTTTGTCTAGAACGTCCGCTGGATAGATTAAGCACGCTATTATGTGTTTTCATATATTATTTAGTTGTAAGAGTAGTATAAAAAATATATTTTTCGTTGCTAATTCTTGATTTCTATAATTATTAATTACTAGCGGTCCGCCCCGACTTCACTCGTTGATCATAATAGAATATGCCTATAGCACTTAGTGATTACCTATGTTGGTACATATCTACTTAATCAACTAACGACGTAATCTTAGCTTCAACAAAAATACATAAACGACATTATAAGTACTTACTACATTTTATAATTAAGTATGTCTTTAATTTTGAATTGAATCCAGTTTTAGTTTTTTCGTAGAAAATAAATTTTATTATAAGACTAGCTGTACCCTGCCACGCTTCGCTGTAGCACATATGTGACTGATGCAAAAATTTGATAAAAACAATCCTTGATGCGGATTATATATATATCATTCTAAAATTTCAGCTCGATCGGTGCAGAGCTTTTTGAGTTTTTGAAACGTACACAAACCAGCATAACATTTTTATATATAAAAGATTTAAATAGAAAATTGCTTCCTCTAGCGTCCCATTTAATTTACGAGTAACTGATGTAGAATGGACTTCGTACCAACAAGAGAATAATAATAATTAGATCTACACGGAACTAACTAATTATAGCATGGATGCGTCAAGTAATTGTAAATGCCAGACACGGGACATCTCCATCAATGATAGTAATACATATTAGTACTCGTATATACATACGTTTTAATCTATACAATACATATTACGTATTAAATTACAACTACAACAATACACCGCCGTGACATTTATCACTTGCACATGTCGTGAATAAAAAGCTAATCTGTATTATGGGGATACGCAGAAATGGTAAAGGGAGTTTGTAGATAAAACAAAAATATTGATTGAAAAATTACGATTAAAAATTAAAAAATTACGTACTTCATCACAGACTATGTAGAGTATCTATTCTACTCTCTACTGCAACCTTTACCAAAGTGAGCGATAACTCCCCTTGTGGGCACTGCAGGCCTAAAGGGTAAGGGTAAGACCCAGAAAAATATGGCGGCGTTGTGTAGAGACTTGGAGTCCGTTGTGTACTTCCTACTGGGCTTAGGTCTCAAGTTTACTCTTGCGGGTTAAAGTACAATAAAATTCTCGTTTAGAATGAATGTTTAATCTCCGCTAATATAGCTCACAATAATAAATTAATTTAATCTAAAGTTATCGTGGTTTTAAGGATGTGAAAAAATGGGGGAGCTGAAAATAATTTATTCACAAAGTGGGCAGCAGACAAAATAGGTTTGGTAACCCCTGCTCTACTGTGTATGTAACTCCTCTTTAAGACATTCTATGACTTGGATACACGAACGATTAGCCATTGTGCGTGACTCGCAAAAACCCTGCTCAAATCACGTTAGTACTTGCGAGGCACGTAAGCCGAGGTGCCTTTGAGCACAATAAAAACGAAAAAAACTGACACTAAATGGCTCGCGCCGCGGTAGCCTCGCGTGAGACTCGCCTCGAGCTGGGGTGCGAACGCACTTGAGGCAACAAGGCCAGCCGTGCGTGCCTCAGGCAACGTTGCCTCTAGTCCATACGGACCTTAACAATACTGACGCACATAATGTCAACGAAATAATCACCTAACTTGTAGAACATTCGGTAAAGGGACATTTCAAGTTTACAAGGTAATATTGTACTGACATTTAGGCTGAGTATTCCTTGGGGATGTGCGAAATAACTGAGAACGTGAAGTCAAATTATATAGCACTCGGTATCAAAACAAAATAGATGTTAGCTCTACCAGTCGATAAACAGGTTGATCCTTAGGCTAATAACTCATGGAGCGATTTTATAGGTGATTGGTACAGGACCCGCCATAGGAAAATCACGTATGGAGGAGGTCATATGCTACCTAATGAAGGTTACTTTCTCTAACCAAAGTTTTATAGTTTAGGAGATAGGTTAATTTTAAACTTTTTAATAAAACTTTGGTGAAAGTAACCTTCATTAGGTAGCATATGACCCCTTTACGTGTTTTTTGCTATGGCGGGTCCTGTACTAATCACCCTGTATATATGTAAATGTAAAGCACAACTCACGGCGCGTTTTACGCCCTCGACACGCGCGGCTCCCGTGGCGGGCATCTTGCGGTCGTCGCCCGCCTCGTTAGCGGGAGAAAATCTCAACGGCTGCGGCTGGGCAACCGCGAAAATAAGCGGTCTCGTGAGTTTTAAAATAAAACCGTAGTTCCGCAACCGCGGTGGGCGCGGGTGAAAATCGCTCCATCAGTTATTAGCCTTATTTTACCTAACGACGGCATCACAAGCCAAGGTCGCATCTGAGGTGCCCATCTGTCTATGCGGTAATCGTCGAGTAGGTGGTAATAGAGAGTGAGTTAAAATGAGTTTGCATTTATGAAATGCCTTCAAATCAGTGCCATAATATAAACATCCTTTTTTTGCGCCCTGTACAAGCTCCTTTAATAACTGCGCCCTTGTTTTTGGAACAAATTCCTTACGGCAAGCTTGGAGGAGATAGCGATTCTGCTGTGTGACAGAACTGAAAAAATAGTGAGACTAAAACCGTAAGAAAAAATTACAACGGAAGTGACGTGTATAAACTGCCCATGACCAGTGTCATCATCATCAGCCGCAAGACGTCCACTACTGAACATAGGCCTCCCCCTTAGTTTTCCACAACGAACGGTCCTGCCTGCACAACCTGCAACCAGCGGTTTCCAGCGACCTTTGTGAGGTCATCTGTCCATCTAGTGGGAAGCCGTCCAACACTGCGTCTTCTAGTTCGTGGTCGCCATTCGAGAACCTTTCTTCCCCATCGGTTGTCAGTTCTGCGAGCGATGTGGCCTGCCCATTGCCACTTCAGCTTGCTTACTCTTTGAGCTGTCGGCCACTTTCGTTCTTTTGCGAATATCCTCATTACGGATTCTGTCGCGCAAAGAGACTCCGAGTATAGCTCTCTCCATAGCTCGCTGTGTGACTTTGAGCTTCGTTATGAGGCCCACAGTGAAGGACCACGTCTCAGTTCCATAAGACATCACTGGCAACACGCAGTAAAGAGTTGGTTAAAGAGTTTCGTATTTTGGACTCAAAGATGTTATTTTTTTTTAAATAAAGAGTGACGAGACGGTCAGGACATGTGCCTGATGGTAAGAAACATGCCTGACACATAACAGCACAGTGACACACAGCTATTGGAACATGAAGAGTCCAAATCATTACCTAGCACTGCACTGCGCTCGTCACCCAGAGATCTAAGATCTTATATCTCTAAGCCCTGTAATTTCTCTGGAAACATTGCCCTTCAAACCGGAACACAGTAATGTTTGCACATTACTGCTTGGCGGTAGAATAACTGGCAAAGGTGTGGTACTTCCCCAGGCGGACTCTGCCAAGAGTCCTACCACTACTAAATGTGCCGAAGTTTCCCAAACGCTGCTCATGTGAGTTGCATCCTTCGCTGGACCTCTTTGTCGAAGTTGGATTTACCTAAATTGAGCTTTTGATCCAGGTAGACGTATTCATCAACAACTTCGAGTGTGGTATTCCCAACAATAACCGGTACAGGCCAGTAACCGGTCTTTCCGTCTTTATTTTTCAGGTGATCGTATCGTAAATAATAAAATTAAGTTTTTTTTGCAAATTATGTCGTTTCTATATTATCTGAAAGAACTTCGTTCCAACCTGGTCTTGTCCAACCTTACGTTTTTTTACAAGTATTGTTGTACCTAGAGCCTAGTGCAAATAAGCCACCTTTATACACACATATACTAGTGCGCAGCTAAACCAATGAGCGTGATGTTGTCTAATTTATCACACGTTTTGATGATACTGGCATGTGGGTACGTATGTATGTGTTACAATCGAGCTCTTGTGGGGATAAAATGATGGTTCTGTGTTCTGTCTGGTTTGACTACACTTGCGCCATGCCAGAGTCTACGCCGTGTTCCTAATTCGATTATTGTATGGAACATCACATAGGGTACTTTTTTATACCGGGAAAATTACGGAAACAGGAACAAAGTGGATAGCCCCTCGGCCGTTGCCAGTAAGACTCAAATGTATTGGTTCAATCCGGACAAAATTGGCCCGGGCCACTAGTTTTCATACAAAATACTTCATTTCATACTTACTCATATACCAGTGCAATGAATAGCATCCACCGGCGTCAGACGTCCTATTAACGCATGCAAGGTTCGCCCATTGTCGGGCTATTCTTGGGCCTCTCTACTTAGATCGCTTCTAGCTACGATAGATTGGTGAATTGAACAACAAAATGCAATTTAAAGCCCTGTTTGTGCTCACACATGGATAAATGAGAAAAAGAGTTTCACGAAATTAAATTACAAATCTAGAAATTAACTAGCTGTACCCTGCCATGCTACGCTGTTGCACATTGTGATGCAAAAATTAGACAAATAATCCTTGATGCGGATTATATATCATTCTAAAATTTCAGCTCGATCGGTGCAGAACTTTTTGAGTTTTTGAAACGTACACAAACGAACATAACGTTTTTATATATAGAGATACGTGATGCAATAACTTTGTGCCCTTGTTGAATTTTACGGGGATAGAGGAGATGATATTTCGCACATTTATAGTTTAAATAGAGAAGTCCAAAACGCTGATATTTTTACTTTAATTATAAGTAAAACACTTTATTGAATCCTTCCTTTTAATGCCTAAGAAATTACCATCAGGCACATTTAATGCTCGTTCCGTCATTCTATATCAAAAATTTTTTTGATATCAACCTTGGACTGCGAAACGCACCAATGCGTCAATCCTAACTCAGCTCCGAATAAAAGTACGTCTGTCGTCTGTCCACTATATGTCAACAGCGCTTCCTGTCATAGTTTGGCCATACAATGCGAAGAGGCGATGGGAATCGGAAAAGCTGATCATAGTTGGGAACACCGAGGGCAAACGATCGCGTGGTCGCTCACCAACCAGGTGGACCGATCAAGTAAAGGACCCGTCTTCCTCAAAATTTTACTCGGTCGTAAGAGACGCGCGGGACAGAAAACGATGAAGGCAGATCATCCGCTCCAGATGCAACCCTGATGCTGGCCACGATCCTCAGACATGAGGGACCGACCAAGAGAGAGAGTTCATATTTCAAAAATTACCACACCGATTTCGATAAAATTGATAGAATTGAATATTATTTATTTCGTATACAACACATACACAATTTTTAACCAAATGATTTTATGGTACTCTATGAAGCGTCAAATTAAAATATAAGCTTTTATGGAACTACCTCTGAACTACGACCTACTAAACAACAAGAGAAATATTGAAATCGATTTACAATTGGCGGCGTTATCGCGTAACATACATACAATAAATAACAACAATACGTTTAAAATAAATACACGGGTAACTAACTCACGTTTGATACAGTTAGTCCAGTTCGACTAAAGTTTTAGTGTTAAACGAGACGGGATCACGCCCGCGTACTCTCCTTGAAAACGATCGCCGAAAGCGATCGAAACTTGAGTCGGACTGACTTTGTCAAAAGTGAGTTATCCCTGTATTTATCTAAAATATATAATAACCACGTTAGTTTTCATACTAGAAAACAGTACAACCAAATTGAGAACCTGCTTTATTTAAGCCTTTTTAAATAATATATTTATTGTCAGTAATTGTTGCGTAATTCAACAAATTAGCTCCATATCAGAGCAGATGTTAGAAGCAGAGCATTCAGCTGATAATGACTGCCATTGATGGGCTATAAATTGGAAGCAGGTCTCGTTTAGTCGGACATGCGGTTGTTTGTGGCTCTTCACTTTTACGTAATAGCTTTTGAAGCGTCCGTTAAAGAGTTATCTTTGTTCTACTTCGCGAGATGTTGTTATAATTACATTAAAATAAGGCGAAAGTGATTGACTGATAGATCAACACAAAAGCTTCAAATTTCGCACACGTATTCCATAGTTACTACGGCTGGTCTAGTCGGGAGAACGGCGATTGCCGATCCGGAGACCCCGGGTTCAAAACCACACGCTCTACTGTATTTTCGAAGTAATGTACGTAATGCCGCTAATTTAAAACGTTGAAGGAAAACATCGTGAGGAAACCGACATGTACCTAAAATCTTCCGAAGTCATGTGTCATCCACCAACCCGCACTTGGCCAGCGTGGTGGACTATGGCTTGACTTTGACTCTCTCCTTGCGAGAGAAGGCCCAGAGTGTTCCCAGCAGCGGGAACATTTAGTGGGCTGCTTATGAATATATATTATGCGCTTATATATTCCATATCTTAGGCAGGTATATATAATACTAGATGCCCGCCCCGGCTTCGCCCGTGGTATAGTATATATCACTCATCGGGATCCCGTACATATCCAACGGTGAAAGAATGACTGAAATCGGTTCACTCATTCCTGAGAATATCGCTTTCAAACAAAAAACTTCTTCAGCTACCTGCTACGCCACCTGTCGGAAATTGGTCGTACCAACTCAGATATAGAAAAAAATTAGCAAAGGTTTAGCAATGCACAGATTACTGAAATTCAATGACGCAATCTTTGACACATGCTGTCATGTGTCATGTCAAAGCATGAAACGTACGAAAACTCTCAAAAAAGGAATATTTTTTCCCGATTTTGTTACATTCGTGATTCATGCACCGCTTCAATTAATAGTAGCGTTATTTTCTATAGCCTAAAGCCTTCCTCGATAAATAGACTATCCAATAGAAAAATAATCTTTCAATTCGGACCAGTACTTCCCGAGATCCTAGCGTTTAAACAAACAAACAAACGAACTCTTCAGCTTTATAATATTAGTATAGATTTTCGATAGTGACGGTATGGTACCATTGAGTTATTTTTTGCGCACTACATCTCAACACCAGATCTCTGTCGCGGATATATTGAATAGAACTCGCTCCATTTCTAAACACAACAGCGGTACCTAACCGTAATTATACCTTTGTACATTTATCTACATTTTCCTGCTCGTGACATTTATCATATCATAGAAAGTTTAGGTATTTTGAAGTGTAGTTTTGTCTAGAACGTCCGCTGGATAGATTAAGCACGCTATTATGTGTTTTCATATATTATTTAGTTGTAAGAGTAGTATAAAAAATATATTTTTCGTTGCTAATTCTTGATTTCTATAATTATTAATTACTAGCGGTCCGCCCCGACTTCACTCGTTGATCATAATAGAATATGCCTATAGCACTTAGTGATTACCTATGTTGGTACATATCTACTTAATCAACTAACGACGTAATCTTAGCTTCAACAAAAATACATAAACGACATTATAAGTACTTACTACATTTTATAATTAAGTATGTCTTTAATTTTGAATTGAATCCAGTTTTAGTTTTTTTCGTAGAAAAATAAATTTTATTATAAGACTAGCTGTACCCTGCCACGCTTCGCTGTAGCACATATGTGACTGATGCAAAAATTTGATAAAAACAATCCTTGATGCGGATTATATATATATCATTCTAAAATTTCAGCTCGATCGGTGCAGAGCTTTTGAGTTTTGAAACGTACACAAACCAGCATAACATTTTTATATATAAAAAGATTTAAATAGAAAATTGCTTCCCTCTAGCGTCCCATTTAATTTACGAGTAACTGATGTAGAATGGACTTCGTACCAACAAGAGAATAATAATAATTAGATCTACACGGAACTAACTAATTATAGCATGGATGCGTCAAGTAATTGTAAATGCCAGACACGGGACATCTCCATCAATGATAGTAATACATATTAGTACTCGTATATACATACGTTTTAATCTATACAATACATATTACGTATTAAATTACAACTACAACAATACACCGCCGTGACATTTATCACTTGCACATGTCGTGAATAAAAAGCTAATCTGTATTATGGGGATACGCAGAAATGGTAAAAGGAGTTTGTAGATAAAACAAAAATATTGATTGAAAAAATTACGATTAAAAAATTAAAAAATTACGTACTTCATCACAGACTATGTAGAGTATCTATTCTACTCTCTACTGCAACCTTTACCAAAGTGAGCGATAACTCCCCCTTGTGGGCACTGCAGGCCTAAAGGGTAAGGGTAAGACCCAGAAAAAATATGGCGGCGTTGTGTAGAGACTTGGAGTCCGTTGTGTACTTCCTACTGGGCTTAGGTCTCAAGTTTACTCTTGCGGGTTAAAGTACAATAAAATTCTCGTTTAGAATGAATGTTTAATCTCCGCTAATATAGCTCACAATAATAAATTAATTTAATCTAAAGTTATCGTGGTTTTAAGGATGTGAAAAAATGGGGGAGCTGAAAATAATTTATTCACAAAGTGGGCAGCAGACAAAATAGGTTTGGTAACCCCTGCTCTACTGTGTATGTAACTCCTAAGTTGACTTTTTCGTCATCCTGAGATTCTGAACAGGGATTTCGGATGTTTTTTTTTTTTGGAACGAAGTTCCTTATCGCGCGTTGTGAAAGGGGGCTAGACGGAAAAAATTCTTACGAAAAGTTGTCACGACACTTTTCGCTATTGTAAGCTGTGCGGCGTCGCATGTTTCTCTGTCTATCTCACTCTCTCTTATAGAAAGCAAGCCAGATATTTTCATTTCTATTTCGCATTGAACAGTGTGGTGTCGCGACGATTATTTTTGTTGAGTGTATACAGGTTTTTTTGTAAATAATAAAAAATAATAATAATTCCTTCAATAATTAATCGAAAGGAACTTCGTTCCATCCGGGTGTCCCTTGACACCTCTCAAGTTTTTTTTTTAAAGTGTCGAGACTAGCAGGACATGTGCCTGATGGTAAACAACATGTCTGCCACATAACAGCACAGTGACACGCAGCTATTGGAACAAGAAGAGCCTAAATCATTACCTAGCACTGCAATGCACTCGTCACCCAGAGATCTAAGATGTTATATCTCTAAGACCTGTAATTTCTCTGGAAACATTGCCCTTCAAACCGGAACACAGTAATGTTTGCACATTGCTGCTTGGCGGTAGAATAACTGGCAAAGGTATGGTACTTCCCCAGGCGGACTCTGCCAAGAGTCCTACCACTACAAACATTTACACTTGACCGCTATCTCGCTTGATAGGTCTACAATTGATCGTGCTTACCTAGAAGAACCGATTCACTTACGACTTGAACACACCAAGATTATGTCCATCGAGAAAAACCTACTCAGGCAACGCATGCTACAGCTAAGACGTTCTTATGACATAAGTATGTAGAGTCAAAACTCTTCGTTTGAGTCTTCGGAACGTCAACTATGAAACGATGTCGCTTTATTGAGCTACGAGCAGTCTGATAGAAAAAAAAGGTCAAGGCAAATTAGGAAGGATGCTGCTGATCTGACTCCTAACTAGATTTTGTCCAAATCTGAGGTTATAAATATGCATTCTGTCAAATCTCAGGTCCCTAATGTATATTTTACACTGGTAAGGTATTCTTCACACTGGTAATGTACCTATATAATGTATATTTTACATTTGATTTGATTTTTAACAAATTATATTCGTAAAACTAATATTTATGTTTTAGTATGGTTAGCGCTGTTTTAACCCCTGACCAAAAAAAGGGGTGTTATAAGTTTGACGTCGATGTCTGTCTGTCTGTCTGTCTGTGTGTGTGTCTGTCTGTGGCACCGTAGAGCTCAAACGGATGGGCCGATTTCGATGCGGTTTTTTTATTTGAATGTTAATTACCGTGCGGATGTTCTTAGCTATGTTTGGCTAATATCGATTCAAGATGGCCGCCTCCACAAAATGGCGGATAAAATATTTCTTCACAACCTACCTCAATATGGGTATCAAATGAAAGGGCTTGACTTGTAAAGTACTATACGCCTTAACAAATTTCAAATCCAAGATGGCCGCCACCACAAAATGGCAAATTACATAATTTTCTTACTACTACCTCAACATGGGTATCAAATGAAATGGCTTGACTAGTAGAATGTTGTACAAATTATAAATCCGAGGTAGTCGGGGGGTTAATCAAAATTTTTAATTTTGTTCTTGTTGATTCACTATTTACTTCAACGCATGTAAACACGCGAAAATGTTAAAAACAATACGGCTACGTATACCGGCTCTTGCGCAAAATAGCTTTAAATAAATATTAAAAATACATATGAAGTGATATACTCGTAAATGTCGTGGAATTTAATAAATTTTTAAAAATAAATACCCAATCAAACCCAAACAAAACTCCCATCATCATTATACTGACGAGGTGTCTACACCGACTTCATTTTAGGGAAAATTAATTGTGTAATGTTTCGTTTGCAACGTAGAAAATCGCAGACGTGATCATGGAGCTATCTGTTGCTCGCTTCAAATCATAAATTTTCAGATATAATAATGGTAACAAAGCTAAGATTAGCAAGGTAATCGAAATCCACAGCCGCCTTAAAACAGTACCTCCATTATGGTAATAAAGATTACCACCTTTTGTCATGGTCAGACGCTTTGCAGACTCTGCCAAAATAGGAACTAGTGCTGTTTGCTGTTGACGAATGCGTCAATGAGGACAATTTACTTCATACGAGGTACGATGTTATTATATTACTATTTATTCTGGACATTCTAATTGGAATGATCGAAATTATATTATCAGTACCAAGTACCACGCCACAAAGGCGAGATTTTATCCAAGCTCTGTGCGACAAACGTTATCTGATCTCGGTTGACTGTTGGGTACATGGATTGACAAGTCGAGGCCTCGGGGCCTGCTTATCATCAAAGGCGGTACAAACAATTGACCTATCTATCGATCTGCAGAGGATACTCTAGAAGATCGTAAACATTTCTTCAATGTATGTTGTAGACACGTCTGCCGCATGTCTGATAATCTTTGGACCAAGATCATCCCACAGTGGAAGCCAGGTCGAAAAGAAGTTGCGGTAGACCAACTAAGCGATGGCAGGATGGCCTCGACAAACATCTCAATGGTACACTGGTATAAGACAGGGAAAAGAGGAAAAAGGGAAAGAGGGTAGGGAGGCTTTTGCACAGCATTGGGACACTTTTGTAACAACCTAGTTTCACAGACGAATAAAACTGTCATTTCAAATTCATATGATTTGCCCATCTCAACTCTTTTCATCAGAGTCAGCGGCATTTCAGTACTCGCCTGTGTTCTTTAACTACGAAATTCAGTACCTTTTCTGGTTTCTTTGAGGTTTTATAATTTATAAAATACTCAACTGGTTACAATGACACGTGGCTATACAATTAGAAACCTGTGGGTCGGTTGTATCTGTGCTTTGACGAAGAGCAAGGGGAGGTTCAAAAGAACTAAGAACGCAACAATATTGTAATATTGTAATATTGTTAGATATCCCCATTTCCCATTTTGAATTAACATTCCCGGGTTATACGAGTATAACGAAATTCAATGTTTTTTATTAATAAGGAATAGGTTTACACTTGACCACCATCACAACTTAGTATTATGGCGCGATTATCCAGATGAAACCGACTATTTGAATACACCCGTCATATTTAGATCACTGGCTTATAGCGAATACGTATACATCAAGACTGTTAGGTATGTACTTTAAAATTTTTGCACGATGTTTAACTCAAACCAATTTGGTGCAGGAAAGACCATGTGGGTCCACGTCATAGCAATGACCACCTAAGTGGGCTATTAGTACATCGTTTCTGTAATGGTATAGAGGCTATTATTTGTTTAAAAACATACAAGTACTTATTACAGACTAAAATTAATTTTGTTTTTTTTACCACGGTCATTGTCTGAAGTTAAAGGCGGTCCATTTTAACATCCTACTAATTTTACAAATGCGAAAGTTTATGTTTGTTGCTCAATCACGTCGGAACATCTGAACAGATCGGACTGAAATTTGGAACACGTAGAGTATAGTCTAAAATAGCATATAGGCTACTTTAGGAAAATAATGGGAACTACGTGAGCGAAACATGGTGTAGTGGCTTACTGGGTAGAACGTTCGATTTTACAATAGTAAGTTCGAATCCCGCCTCTGTGTAATTTTACTGGAAACATTCCCCTTCAAAGTGGAACACAGTGATGTTTTCACGTCACTGCTTGGCGGAGAATAACTGGCAAAGCCAGACGGACTCTGCAAAGAGTTTTACAGTATAGATGTTCCATGAAAAACATCTATCATGGGCATGTGCCCTCAGACAATCCGCAATTGCCCAGCTTTGTGAATTACGGCTATGATTCTCTCTTCATAGAAGAGGTCCCAAGTCCCGATTGTGGGAAGATAATTAGGTTACTTATACAAAACTATGACACATCTAATTAATTATTATTTTATCTACAATCCTACGTATTGTAGAATTGGGGCTTACAATGACTAATTGATATCTAGCGATTACGCCTACCATGAAAATAACTACAATCACAAAGTCATACATTTTCTCCTCGTTTTTTAAATCCTATTACAGGAAACGCGAACCTTGTAAGAATGTACCTATGTTTAGTAATCTTTGACGCAAAAACTAATGAGGGGTTGAGATGAAATTTAGTATATAGGCAGATAATGGTCTGGATTTATGTTATCAAACGCGTACCTAGTTACTACTAGGTACTGGGGGCGTTGCTAATTCATAATATTTTGTAAAAAAGTGTGTCAAAATCACAGCTGTCAAAACATACCTGTTTGAACCCATTCGCAGTGACTTCTGGCTTCGGCGCAGTCTCAAACAAATTCAATCTCGAATTTTGGTAAAAGTCGCTACTTGAGTTTTCCCTCGAGAACAGTTCTGCTGTCGAGCTTTCCCTGGTCAAAGAGGGTCGTGGCTTCACAAAAGGGTTCTTCCTCGCTGCCTGCTGCTTCAGAAAGTTGAATTTGGTCACGGGTTCAACTCCAGGAGTTCTAGGTGTACTTGGTTCTGACGAATCAGTCGGTGTATCCGGGAGAGACGCCATTTTGGCTAGCCGCCAACTGACAATCAGAAGTAGTCAACTACTTATCGGACAATATTTGGGACAGAGAAATGTCCAAACAAGTCGAACTATCGCCTCTTTTATCAGTTGCGGGTTAATGGGATGTTGTTGGAATTCTTTAACTATTTATTTTCCATTCCTTGTTGATAACATCAAATCTATCGAGACATGATAGATTCTTCTTTTGCGTACACTGCTATTTCTTCCCGAAAATCATGAAATTTTTCCAATTACCCTAATTTTAGATAGCACAATTTGAACTAAAATGTCAGTTATTTATACACACAAAATTTTAACATCTTCAGAAACGAGCGCGTTATTACTTTGTAACTGTTCGTCCCGATTAAAATACAAAGTATGTTTGTTTATTTTTAGACGGATGTAAATAGCGCGTTCCTAAAAACACGTCCTATTTCGCGAAGGGTCGCCGCGTGACTGATTTTGAATTTGGAATAGCAGCGCGTGCGCATCGCGATCCTGAGTTGAATAGGCCACTGAGACGAGATTACTGCTTTATATCGCCTGATCTGCTGTATTATGTAGTTACCTATGTCGTGATACAGTTTTCAGTGTGTTAGATCATTTTCATGGTCAGAAGTCAAGAGTAAGGAAATTCAATGTCGACGTGCGCAAGCAACGCGTGTTTGCATGGAAATGGTTTGTTTTTATACTTTGACTACCTATTTGTTTTGAATGAGCCGTGAGAACGTGTAATTATAAATATTGATGTTAGGCTGTTACGTTCAGTAAGTAGGCACATTTTTTCTACTTTTTCATTGATGTTGTCTTTTTTTGACATTGATACGAGTGATCAAAAATTAACCTTTGACACATTAATGCCATCTCGCCTGATGCTTAGAGATGATCCAGTCGACAAAGGAACATCATGGATTCTTATCTAGAAGAAACCGATTCTCTCTCGGTTCGAAGACGACATCACCACCATTGTTATCATCAGCATAAACCCTCTCAGGCAACGCATTCCACAACCTACTCGTTTTTATCACAAAGGTAGAGTCAAACGTCATCGTTTGAGTCTTTGAAACGTCAATCATGAAACAAAGTTGCTTTTTCGAACTACGATCAATTCGATAGTAAAAAGAGCAAGGTGGTATTAGATCATGCAGATCAGCTGCGCACTTTCCGAAATGTATCCGATAAAAACCCGATAAGCTAGCAATTCTACAGCGATGTTCAAGAACTGAAGACTTTTTTGAACTGTTACCTATGCGCCTTTTGGCAAGCCTCTCGATTGTCGATTGATTCTAGAGCCTCTAGCTGGTACCTAGCCCATCCATCCCAAAGCTGCGAACAGTACTCAACCAACGGCTCGAAAAGGTCAGTAATCGAAACAAACACATTTTTATATTTTAGAGCAGTTTATAAGCCGTGCTTACTACGAAAGAATCACGTAAGTATTGACAGTGAATAAATAACTGAAATCTTCTCATAGGCATTGCCCATATCCTACTGCAGGGTATAAGCGTCCTTCATATTTCGCTAAGATAGAAGATTTCACTAGGTGGTCCCCGAGGTGATCACGGCGTTTCTTGGGCTTAGGTGTGCCGGTGACGGGAGTGTCCGCGATAAGAAGAGCTACAACTCGGTCACATTAACTCGACGCAGCTGTTTTTAAGCAATTTTTACTCGAGCTTAATAAACAGGTAGAAACTTATCTTTTATAGATGATGGTCCGGAACCTTTCCTGCGGGAGTCCGACTCGCACTTGGCCGGTTTTTTTGCACACCGTACTTGAGCGCCAAAATGACGTAATATGGTCAAGAGCTAGACTCTGGACCATATTAACCGCGATTTAATTATTACCGCGAATTAATTAATCAAGAGCTAGACTCTTAATATGACCGCGATGTAACTCTCCTGCTTTTTGGTATGCTTTGATTTGTGATGTCATTGGCTATTTTGATACTGCCGATAAAAGCAGACAACTACATCTGCTGTCCGTGTGCAGCGGAACTAAAACCAGATGCAGTTGTCTCGCTTTCATCGCCGTTGCCAAATTTGCCGATGACATCACAAATCAAAGGATGGCAGAAAGCAGGAAAGTTAGGCGGTAGACTTGCTGGAGACAAGCAAGCCGCGACGCGTTCGTGAAAGTCAAAGTCAAAGCTCTTTATTGATAAATGTACAATTTACACGTCAATTTCAGAAAAAACAAAAAAAGAGCATACAAAGAGTATTTATATAAGCCAGCTTTTTGATCGGTTTTTGAAGCTACCCGAACTCGGTGCAAGAATGCGAGAGTGGTCCAGTGTTTCTAATTCTAATTCAGGGTGGGGGTGATAGACCTGTACTGACGTCTTGCTAGGGGTGTATTGTGCACTTCCCCCCAGCCCACCTACACAAACCAGCCAAGCTCCTTAAAATAGCTGACCACGGCCTTGGGTCGCCGGCATAGTAGTTCCACTCCCATTTCGTCAGGTGTTGTGTTTCTGCATACAGTGTCCTGCATAGTCCAGTGTTTCCACTACAAGCGTCAATCGCTCGCATCGGTTGGAATCTTGTGGAGGTTTTAGTCGGTAGCCATATCCGACCACGACGCAGAGTCGGACATAACCCGACCATCTCCCCTTGGCGGAAGGGTTAGCGTAAATGTATCACCTTCACGTAGTTTGATAGTTAGGTGTATAGTTTAGGTCAAAACTGTAAATTGTTATATATTATTTAAGTTTATTGTTAACTGTGTACTGTTTTGTATACCTAAATAAATAAATAAATGTATGTATGCCATCTTGAGAAAATATGATGTAAATCTGGTAGTAATGTGCAGGTATTAAATAGGTTTCGGTACGCCGTGATGGCTTAGTGGTGAGAACATTGAATTTCACAAGATTTGTCGCAGGTTGAAAACTTGCTCTTCTGACCGTTGAGAAAACTCAAAATACTAATAAACAAGTTTTTCATCACATCTGGCTTTAACGGTGAAGAAAAACATAAAGAATAAACTGATAACTTCTTAGAAAAAAGTTCCTCAAGAACATCTGTTATAATATCTTTATATCTGTATACACACTTGACTACCGTGGGTTATGACCTTAATTCACTCCTCACGAGAGAAGGTCCCGAACCCCAGCTATGGGAACATTATGGCTGCTTATACTAGTTTTTTTATAGTTTAGAGTGACGAGACGAGCAGAACATGCCCCTATTGATGTGTGATATAAGATGTTTTATCTCTATGCCCTATAATTTCACTGAAAACATTGCCCTTCAAACCGGAACACAATGATATACGCTCATTACCGCTTGGCGGTAGAATAACGGGCAAAGGTGTATTACTTCCGCAGGCGCAATCTTCAAAGAGTCCTACCACTACAAAAATAAAGTTGAAGAATGTCTGAGTTATTTTTATTATCAACCTGATTGAGCCTACGTAGATATAAATTTAATTAGATCAGCTTTAGTCATCGTACAACATTACTAGCCTTTTATTTTGATGCGTACGCGCATAACTTATTTCGTTGTGACGTCAAACCAATATGATTAATGTTTCTGTTTACTCAATTGATATCTTCTACCGAAACTATAGTATTTTGGAAGGAATTGTACCTCTTATGGATGCTCTTATGGAAGCTCACGTTATATCAAGCACAGATTCGCTCTTGTATGGAGTACTGTTCGCACCTTTGGGATGGATCGGCTAAGTATCAGTCAGTGGAGGCCTTGGAATCGATCGAGAGACGTGTCAAAATGCTCATAGGAAGCGATACTCTTGTGCGAAAAAGTCATAGTCTTGAACATCGTCGAAAAGTTGCTAGCCTATCGGTTTTTTATCGGATACACTTTGGAGAGTGTGCGACTGATTTGCATGATCCAATATCACCTTTCCCTTTTTTCTATCGGAATACTCGTAGCTCGAAAAAGCGTCATAGTTTCATGTTCCAAAGACACGAGCGAAGAGATTTGACTCTACTTTTGTAATTGTGAAAGAAGGCTGTGGATTAAGTTGCCTGAGTGGGTTTTCCCCGATTACAATCTTAGTGTCTTCAAATCGAGAGTGAATCGATTTCTAGGTAAACACGCTCCATCGTAGACCGCATCATCGTTTAACATCAGGCGAGATGGCGGTCAAGTGTAAACCTAAAAAAGTAAAATAAAACCTTTTGGTACCATTGTTACTCGCCTTATCATTTTTTATAGAGAAATAAGCTTTAACCGTATTTTTTTTTTGTTCATTACCATTTAGTTGGGGTAACCAAGTATACTGAGAGCATTTGAATCTCTAAAAGGCCG
This sequence comes from Ectropis grisescens, assembly GCA_017562165.1. Lineage (NCBI taxonomy): Eukaryota > Metazoa > Arthropoda > Insecta > Lepidoptera > Geometridae > Ectropis > Ectropis grisescens. The sequence goes on along the minus strand of CM029793.1, from coordinate 9,201,802 downwards.
ATGTAAGATCCAATGCTCTAGTTCGGTACCAGTTTGAAGATATCCCACTATACTAACTACAATACCACGCTGATCTAGAATGCTTATATTCATTGAGCTTAGTACTAATATTTTGTTGGCTGATGTGGTTATAATAAATCGATATAAATCAATGGATGTGCCCAAACTTCAAACGCACGGAATAATGTTATCGTTGGGAATAGTGAAGTCACTCTTTCCGTTCTAGGCGGTTGTAGGAAGCGGTGAACGCCGGACGTGTATACTTATCGTTGTCAACAACCAAAATAAGTAGAACCGCAATATACCTCGCCGCTAGCAATTCTAGGGGTCAAGTAGATTGGTAGTTGTAAACCACTCACGCTACACACATAGACGTTTGTTGACAATTTCAAGCTGCTCAGGGCACATCTGTTGATATAATATATCAATGGTTCTGAAGGTGATTCAGATCCTCAAGCCCAGTATCGGCGTTAGGGTATGGCGTGGTACGGTGGGCGATCTTCCCAGGGGACCGGGCGCCGCAAGAAAGATGGGCCGGCACAAAAGGGCGCCTGTGCTTGCGGGCACAGGCGCCCTTTTGTGTCCAGTTTGTAACTAGGCCTTGCTCATTGAGAGATGAAGTCACAGAAAAAAAATCTCGCCCAGTAATCGGTAGTGCTAAAACCGACCCTGTTCAAGACCACTACTAGTTGGAACCTTACCCTGTCTAATCCAAAAAGTCTGAATCATCCATAAACCGACGATAAAACTCTAATGACCGTTCAGATAATCTATTCTATTAACAGTCTGAGGCTTCATGTTCACATTCACAACACCCCCCTGTTATCCCCTTCTTCTCCTAATCCAAGAAAAATGTAAAAAAATAATGTAATTGTAATGACAAAGGTCACGGACCCCGGAGTCTGTAGAGTGAATAAAATTAATATAAAAAAAAAGTCTGAGGCTTGCTCAATATATTGCAGCACTATCAAGCTAAATCTAAATACCATATAAGTTGAGGTAATATCTGGGTACTGAATCACAACGCAATCTGAACGATTCAAATTCGGAATGGCAATTCATGTCTCTGTCATTCTAAACGAATTAGACAAAGACCGAGAAGTTTGATTCCGTCTCGAAGTGAATCCGATTGGGTTGTGAGTCAGGCTACTGAATCTCTCATAAATCGATGAAGTCTTAAAGATAATCCAGATGCTAAAGCCAGTCGGAAGCTTACCCAGCACAAACCACATGTAAATGTAATGGAATGGAAATGTACTCAGAAACAATATCGTTTTGCACCACCACTAAAATGTTAAACAAACAGACATCGCTAATAAGAACATTGCGAATGTCTGTCCGATCGTCACTGTATTACTTCTGTAAACGGCTCGTGTGTGAATTTGATATTTTGTATGTAAATATAGTTATTTCATCTGTCGATGTGGTTTTGGTTTGCCGTAGGGCGCGTTTGGACTGTACCGGAGAAGAAATAGATAAAATCATCATTAACATTTTTTTGTACTGAATACTTACTTATTCCGCGTTGACAAGTTTTTGAGACCTCTAATTCTAATTCAGGGTAGGGGTGATTGACCTGCACTGACGTCCCATCCATCATCCACAGCCTTCTCTACCCCACTGCTGGGTATAGGCCTCTCTTTTCCCATGCCATCTTCCTCGGTCCTGTGCCAATCGAGTCTAGCTAGGGGTGTATTGAGCACTTCCAGTGAACCAGCCTACCCAAACCAGCCTAGCTCTTTAAAATATCGGAGCACGGCCTTGGGTCGCTGGCATACTAGTTCCACTCCCATTTCGTCTGATGTTTCTTTACATACTTTATTTGGGAGTTCCTTCAATTCAAGAGCTTCAATATATTCTGCTTGGTGTTAGAATGACTGGCAAAGGTGTGGTACTTCTCCATAGGCACTCTCCAAAGACCTCTACTAAAATTTACAAAAATTTTTTAGTGGTCTGAGAGATATATAAAAACACCCAGACACAGAAAAAACATCTGTATTCATCAATCAACGCAACGGATAGTCCCGAGTGGAAATCTAACCCACACGGAATAGCACGACCTTCGGTTTTTTGGGCATATGGCATGAGGTCAATTTAAGATTTAATAAAGTCGAAAGTTCTTTGAATGGGCCACTGAAATAGATAAATCTACTATAATCCATATTTTACGGATCACCTTCAAGCGAACTTTTTAGAACAATTAAACTGCATATTTAAAATTTTCCATTGTCCTTTTTGTAAGGCTTGATATGAACGTGGCCTAATCTACTAACGCATGTTCGGATAAATACGTAAGCAATGTAAGTATAAGTTTTGCTAAATCATTAGTTTTTATATTCTACGTCTCAAAGAAGATATTGACGCAAAAACAGCAAGAAAAAGCGCAACATACTAATGAGGTCGTCAAACCATCATTAGCCTATCATAATTATCTGATGGGTACAGGCCTCTCTATAGGCTACTAAGTACTATCCTCGGCTTTTATTCTCCAGCCACTGCCTTGTGCCTGACATATATCAACACTACATCAAATTTACGGGCGTTCTACGATAAGGTTGCCAATTCGCAATACATTTATTTCAAATAAAAATTAACGGCCCGATCACGAAATGTGCCTGCCCATAACAGCACAGAGCCACGACGACATGTCAACACGAAGTGTCCTAAATCACTGCCCAGCGCTGCACTGCGCTCGTCATCTAAATATTTAAGAATTTTCGCCTCTTTGTACAGTGAGTTCATTGGCAAGATTGCCCTTCAAACCGGAACACAGTGTTGTTTGTACTTTACTGGTTGGCAGTAGAATAACTAGCAAAAGTGTGGTACTTTCCCAGGCGAAAAGAGTCCTACCACTACATACGGTTGGTCGGTTGATCGAAATGATAGGTGACAAATACAAATGTAAACACTTTAACTGCTAAAACACTTTTTACCCCGACAACCTTGGATTTGAAATTTGTAGTGTGACAGTATTCTCATACTAAAGCCCTTCATTTGATACCCATATTGAGGTAGGTAGTAGTGAAAAAATATGTACTTAAATCGCCGTTTTGTGGCCATCTTAGAATTTAAATATGTCTTAATGTATATATTCTACTAGTAAACTCCTTTCATTTGATACTCATATTGAGGGAGATGGTGGAAAAAATATTATATCCGCCATTTTGTGGCGGCAGCCATCTTGAATCCATTATAACCAAACATAGCTAAGAAGCACCGCTAGGAAACTAGCTTTCAACAACGAGCTTTCAGAAATCGAACAGGCAGACACAGACATACAGACAGACAGACATCGACGTCAAACTTATAAGACCCCTCTTTTTGGTCGGGGGTTAAAAATGAGATATGTACAAGGCCAACAAATGAAAGTAGCGAGTAAAGCTCACCTGTTTCAATGTTGTGGCGTTTTCTGCGTATACCGCCATTATCTTGGTTTTGTGTCTGCATATTCACTGTTATTTTTTTGTGATTTTCATGTTGGTATAGCTCAGTCTCAACAAATTACTAATTATTTGTAGAAAAATTATAAAAACGTGGCAAGTGATGAAGTGACATTACGCATAGACAAAGATCTAAGGTTAAGTAAGCTTACTATGGAGATCTATTCACTCTTCCGCCGAAGATGCTAAGATTGTGTGCTATGTTTACTTTTGGAACCACAGATTTCTAAAACAAAAGGCAGATGGAACGTGCGGAACACAGATCCTTAGGTCCAGAAAGCAAATATCAAACGCTAAAGCAAATACAAACTCCAGTCAGTACGAAACTGACTTCCGTCTCGTACGGGAGTCCCGTGTGATTTTATGTTTTGTTTAAGATTATGCCGTCTTGTGTCATTCAAACATTACAAACATTGTTCCCAAAAATAAAAAAGGAAATTTCATAGGAGAGTTAGAATATTTTTACTGGTATTTATATAATTTAGACGATTTTATTTCGATTGATGAATAGAAACACAACACCTCTACGAAAATAGGTCAGTGTTGCTATACTAAATTGAAATTATTTTCCCTGAAGTTAAGGTAAAATATAGATTCTAATTTTGTTTTGAAGATACTCGTAGACCAAATTATTGATGAACATTGTATAATTCAATTTTAAGCCCAATTTATACAATCGTTATTTTTTTTATTTAATGTGAATCGATGCCAAGAACAAATTGTCGCCGTTACTAGGGTTAATAAAAATACTAATAGTGTTGATGAAAACTATAGTTATGAAACGAATAGATAAGAACAAATCCTCGCCGTTATAAAACGTCTCGTCTATGACCTGTGGATTCTAACTTGATTTGTGCAGTGCTGTTAGCATATATATTTTCAATAATATAAATATAACATATTTCTTTCTTACTCCTTGTTGAATTAGAGCCTCCCAGAGCAGATTGTGTTTGATTGATTCGAAAGCTTTATTGTAGTCGACAAATGCAATGTATAGGTCTTTCCCATACTCTTGAGATTTTCTATTAACTGTTTAAATACATGTAGACTGCAGGCCCGTGAACAAAATTTATGGGTCATATGATACAGCAGGAGAACTATGTAGGATGATGAAAGGGTATAAAGTGATAAGATTGAGCACTATGCCGTCACTTGTAAGCTGTCCAACTGAGTGCAGTTGAAGAGGGGTTCTAAACCTCGATCATTTCTCCCTGTCGCATGATTTTTGTACGGCGTTGCGGAATAATAGATTAGAAGAGGTATATACCTCTTCTAATCTATTATTGCAAGGAGAAATGATCGAGGTTTAGAACCCCCCCTCTTCAACAGCACTCAGTTGGACAGCTTACAAGTGACGGCATACTGATCAATCTTATTACTTTATACCCTTCTATCATCCTACATAGGTCTCCTGCTGTATCAGATGACCCATAAATTTTGTTCACGGGCCTGCAGTCTAATGCATATGATCAATAGTTGAAAACCCTGCTCTAAAACCAGCTTGTTCAATGGGCTGTTCTTCATCTATAGTCCTTGATATTCTATTTAGGATCAGCTTTGAAAAAAATTTGTAAATGTTTGACATGAGGCTAATAGGTCTATAATTTTCAATTACGTTTCTGTCTCCTTTTTTGTGGAGCAAGTTATTAACAAGAAATCTTTGCATTATATATTATTGGTGTAATAATAAATTATTTTAAAATAATGTTTTATGCGTTTATTATACGTGAAAATTTCCAAAGCTTAAGACAACAATAGTGGGACTTTTTTCTTAAGACTGGGAACATTACACGCACACCAACGTGAGTAATTTGACAACGTCGGTGAGAGCTGTCACGCATACATAACTAATGACTGGCCTCACAGTGTCGTTCACGAAGGTTTCATCTGTTTAGAAATCTGTGTACCGTACCATCAAACCATCACTCATTGATGTCAGGTATTGACCGTCTATTCCGGTTGACGTCAACATACACGAACAGGGTTGCCATGTCTATATTATCTATTCTATGGCTTAAGACAACAATAGTGGGACTTTTTTCTTAAGACTGGGAACATTACACGCACACCAACGTGAGTAATTTGACAACGTTGGTGAGAGCTGTCACGCATACATAACTAATGACTGGCCTCACAGTGTCGTTCACGAAGGTTTCATCTGTTTAGAAATCTGTGTTTGGAACGAATTGACTTATCGCGTGGTACGTGCTATAACCACATGGGAGCTCTATGGAAAAAAGTGTAAAAGTGTTTCCGACCTTTTTTGCTAAGTTAGAGCCAGGAACTTCGTTCCGACCTTCTGACAGGGGCCCATAGACCTCTCACGCCTTCATTTATGCAAAAAGTGTCGATCAAGCAAACGGTCCTTCTGATGGTAAACAAAACAATGTTTAATTATTATTAATTTTTGAGAAATGACAGGGCAAAGGGATAAATCATTTTAAATCTGTGAGCGACGATCGCAGTGTAGGTAGCTAGGTAATGATTTGGACTCTTCATGTTCCAATAGGTGCGTGACACTGTGCTATTACAGACAGGCTTGTTGCTTACCATCAAGCACATGTTCTGCTCGTCCCGTCTCTCTATAAGATCAAGAACAAAAACAAGATTTGATTTATCGTACCCCGACTGTCTCGGATTTGTAATTTGTCAAACACTACTAGTCAAGCTCTTTCATTTTGATACCCATATTCAATAGCAGTAATTAAAGCGTATTCATACATTAAATTAAATTTAGGTTAATCATAATATCTATCCCGTTTTATGGCATTTTAATAAAGAATTGTTGTATTGTACTATAACTCATTGAACCGATAAATGTAATAGCTATATGAGCTATAGAATGAACGCTGAAATTCACAGCAAAACTTAAGCCTGCGGATGTGCGATAGCAATAACCGGTGAAGCGTTGGAATAGTAATATCTCGAGCGAAAGAAAATTTCCAGTCTGAACAGCGAAAACTAAGCGGACAATAGGGATGTTAACAATTTTTCGGAACAGCTTTTATTTTTACATGAATACACGTGTAACTCACGTTTAATATAGTCAGTCCAGTCCGACTCAATGTAAAATGTATGTGACTCAATGTATTTATGTAAAATGTATAATAACCACGTTAGTTTTCATAGCTTTTATTTTGAAGATTGATCCTTGTTTACCGTAAAAAATTACTTTTTTTTTCAAAATATCAGTATTTTCGATGAGTGACACAATATTAGACTAATTTTAAATTTTCCCGCTAAAACACCAACGACTGACAAGATGTCACTAGTCGCAAAACATTGGTCGCGATTCATGACTGTATGTCCAGTTTATGTGTTTTCTTATCATTACTTAAAATACAAACAACCAAAATTGTCGTCGCTAAGATCGCAAACAATAATAAAAATGCAGAAAAGTAACAGTTTAGTCATCGTTAATAAACGAATTTCTCAATAGTATATCTCGTTTTTTCTTGTGTCAAATTGTTTCCATCCATTAGGTACGTAATTCGCCGAACGTCCAGCTACAAAGCAGAAGAGGCTCCACTAAGATCATCAGGCGAAATTGTTGATCTAAATCACTATTATACACGTTGTAGTTGTTATCATAGTAGAATACGACAGTGGCTTCTCTTCAACGGTCAAGAGAGATGAGATTGAGCTTAGATGAACTCACCATGTGGTACCGGATATGAGTGCCTCCAGAGCGGACGCCTTCGTTCAGCTGGATCGAACTCACGCTGCCAGCGTCATCGTCCATCAGACCCGTCTTCTTATAGCGCGCCATCTATAAACAAATAAATGAGAAAAAATTTAAACAAACAATAATCCATGTTTTTTTTAACCATTATAGGTTCGCACTTGACCACCATCTCGCCTGATGTTAAGCGATGATGCGATCTACGATGGAGCGTGCTTACCTAGAAGAAACCGATTCACTCTCGATTTGAAGACATCAAGATTGTAACCATCGGGGAAAACCCAGGCAGGCAACGTATTCCACAACCTAGGCGTTCTTATCACAAACGTGGAGTCAAATCTCTTCGTCCGCGTTTTTGGAACATCAACCAACGAAACGATGTCACCCTTTTGTTGAACGAGAAGTCCGATAGAAGAAAGGGCAAGATGGAACTAGATCATGCAGATCAAAAATTAAGTTATAAGCTTGGTTGGCTACTCGAGTCGGAAGAACGGCAACTGCAAGCCCCTGGATCGAATCCTTCGCGCACCACTGTCACAACTCATACGACTTCGAAATGACAGTGGTAGCGTAATGCCGCTAGCTTACAAACGGTGACGGAAAACGACGTGAGGTAACCGACATGATCCAAGAAATCTTTCTAGATCATGCGTCATTCGGCAACCCGTACAGGGACAGCGTGTTGGATTATGGCCTAGCTTAGCCTAGCTGCCGAATCTATGTAAGATATTTCCTCCTACCAAAAACTGCACAACGCTTAAAGAAGTATTAGCTTCAAAAGAAGCCTAAAATGTGTTGAAAACCCGAGGTCATTTCAACTTTACCACAGCACATTGTTTTATCTCAATAACTAATTTCTTGCCACCTGGCTATTAGAATCTTCCTACTTTATCAAACGCCCACAAAAATCTCTGCGCATACAAACACTGGACATGAGATAAATCTGCGCACGCGCACCCACGTCATTGTTGTACTAGTTACCTAGCAACCGTCAGGATATCAAAGTGTTTATGGATTAAATTGAGGTAAGACAGAATTCCGTGATATCACGAAATTACTAGGGCCATTATCCACCACCAAAATTATGGTCCAAAGTAGTTTGGCGGTGGATGCATATAATATATGCATCTACATATTATGTAGAATCAAGGGAAGTCTTGCTGGTAGCATGTCGGTTTTCGTCACAATTGTAATTTATAATTCCTGATTGTTTTTCCTAAATTCTGCTTAAATAAATGTATTTTATTGTCCTATTAAATGTGAAAATTAGGATGTTTAGATGTTTGTACGTCTGTTGTTCAATCACATCAGAACGTTCGAAAGGATAGGGTTGAAAGTTTATACATTTAGATTATAGTGGGGAAGATAAATAGGCTACTTTCTATCTCGGGAAAGCAACGGGGACTGCGCGGGTAAAACCATGGGCCAATGCTGGTATTTAATTTACAAATCATTACTCTTTTATATCATTAGTCCATCGTGTGTGCCGTCCTACACTGCGTCTGCCGGTTCGTGGTCGCCATTCGAGAAGTCGGTGGATGGAGGTGGCACAAGACTGATAATTATGGAGTTCTTTGGGGGAGGCCTATGTTCGGCAGTGGACGTCTGCAGGCTGCAGATGATGATGACTCTTTTAGCAAAAGTATGGGACGTTTCTAGTTCCCTGTGAGACAGGTTACAGTAAAACAAAGCTTATTGTCACCTTTCGCAGGATATTACCCGGAAATAAAAGAGAAATGAGTTTCTAATAGTTTCAGCGGGAAGTTCTTTCAGAATTGTCAACCACCAAAGATTACGCCACATTCATAGGATGGAATGTGCAGTTTTTTTTTTACCGACTTCCAAAAAGGAGAAGGTTCGCAATTCGGATGTATGTTTCTTTTCTACATATGCTTCGAGATAGCGCCGCCATTTGTGAATCTATTTTGACCGTAGATTTCGAATTATATTTTTGTTCGACATCTTTGATTTTGTTGTTTGAAAGATCGTAGTTCAGAGGTCCCATTAAAATTTTATCGAAATCGTTGTACTCCAAGATCCCAGGGCCGCCAGACGTCACGTATTTTCTGATGGATGAAATGTGGACGATTGAGTAGAGTTAATACGTACTAAGAACACATGCTTGCCCGCTAAACTTGCTTAGACGGCCAATTTTGAGATATGGGGTATAACAACGCTTTAAAACACCGAGTTTTAAAGCGTCTGTTTAGCAAAACGGCCGACGGAAAGTGTCTGGTAGTATTGGGGACTTATTTTTAAAGATATTGCCTATAGCATACGTGAAAATCAGTTATCAGAAAATACGTGAAGTATCTTCTGAACCCTATATCTCAAAATTAGCCATCTAAGCAAGTTAGCGGGTAAGCATGTGTTCTTAGTACGTACTAACTCTACTCAATCGTCTATATTCCATCCATCAGAAAATACGTCTGGCGACCCTGGGATCTTACTCTATTGTTGTAGTTTTTTAAATAAAAAACTAAGAAGTACTTTCATCTAATTAGATTAAATAGTGATAGATTGTTATAAAGTTTGGTCGTGTGTCTGAAATTAATTTTAAGTTGAAGTCTTGTTTTTTTTTTGAAGAGATTCCATATTCTGCTGTATTTTTTGTTTACTGGTAGTGCTTGAACAGATATTTACTTTTCATCATCATTCACAGCCTTCTTTATCATACTGCTGAGTATAGGCCCATCTTTTGTCCTGCCACCTCCTCGGTCCTGCGCCAATCGAGTCCACGTTCACGTCCACGTCCATTCACGTCCAACCCGCGATAAAGACGATATCATCGACCCATCTTCCAGCTGGACGTTCTACACTCCACTTACCTTGCCTCGGCCACTACTCGGTCACAGCCCTGTTCCACCTGTTATCACCAAGGGGTTTACCGCCCAATGAAAACTGTCTTGGCTTTAGTTTTTCTCGCTCTTTTCTTTTCGTTTGAAATTATAGAGACGGCAATAGTAAAGCTAAAGCCGATTTAGCTAGGCGATAGAAAGCCGGGTCTAGCAACATCTCCAGCAAAACCATACTCTATCTGCATTACCGTAGTTCCGATGACGAACGTTCGTTCTTCGTCAGATCTCGGTATTTCGGATATGATCTTGGAGATTGATGACAAGCATAGATCTTTCTTTATTTTACACTAGTATTATGAATTACTGGGTTTTTACCATGGTTGTGCGTTGTGCACAACCTGTCAATTTACGGGTACGGGTAAACTTACCCGTAAACATAGAGCATGAAACTACATCGGAATATCGGGGACATGATAATCACAACATTTCAGGGATGTATGACTTTCGTCAATCTGCATTAGGTCAGCGTCTGACTCTCTTTGTGACAGAAAGCTCAGAGTCCCAGCAGTAACCTCTAGTACCTATGAATCTAATATAAAACACGTAAATATGAGTGTAACATAAAAACATGCCTACATTATCTATCTATACTTATAATAAAACTGTAACGGGTCGAATTCTGTACATTGAAGATATTTTGAAATTTTTTTTTTTGGGGCACTCCATAGTCGATACTGATGGCGAAAATGCATTTTTTTTCTTTCATGTCTGTCTGTCTGTCTGTCTGTCTGTCTGTCTTTTTCTGTATAGGGATCACGCATCACGCCGAAACTACTAATTCAATTCAGCTGAAACTTGGCATGATTTTAGTTTATACTAAGGACATTGCTGTAGGCTACTTTTGATCCCAAATTCTGAACGGTTTTCTTGCGAGAGGGGTGAAAGTCAGAATGTGTATTTGGTTGTAACTCATGTTTGCGTTGTTTAATTTCATTAATTCTTTTTTGTTAGAAAGAACACATTTTTATATTGTCCCGTCAAAATTTGAACAATATTGGTCTGTTGGTTCGGAAATTACACAAACATTAAATAATAACGACACGCGCGGCGCGTTCGGTACATACTAACTTCTAAGTATTCTGTGTATCACAGACGATCCACAGAATATCTAGATTCTAGAAAGTGCCCACGTGATCGCGTCGCGTCGTCTTGGATGACAAAATTATTGTCAAAATATATTTTTGTGTGGAAAAACAAACATCATTCGGTTATAATCGACTTCAAACAAGGAGGATGTTCTCAATCGGGTTGCATGTTTTTTATTTGGTTTTATTTACGCGATAACTCCGCTAATTGTTAGTTGATTTTGATAATTCCTTTTTGTTTGGTTTTGGTGAAAATACTTCAGAGGTGATCGAAAACAGGGAGGTAGTTTTCAAATATCATCAAAAACTAAAATCAGCTTAGATTTAGGTATCTGTACGACATAGTTATACCTTCTTATAAAATTTAGTCGAATGACAGAATTAAATTACCTGTCATTGAAGTAGATTTTTGTATTTTGGAGAAAACATATCAGCATAATAAATAGCAGCATAAACAACCCATTAAATGTTCCCATTGCTGGGCGTCGGGGCCTTCTCTCGCAAGGAGAGAGACAAGGCTATAATCCACCACGCTGGCCCAGTGTCTGTTGGTGGATGACATATGACTTAGAACTTAGATTATAGGTAGATTTCGGTTTCTTCACGGTGTTTTCCTTCACCGTTTTAATTGCCGGCATTACGAACATGACTCTGAAAAGATAGTGGTACACGTGGTTTTAAACCCTGGGTCTCCTGATCGACAGTCGCCGTTCTCCCGACTAGGTCAGCTGTAACTTACTAGACCAGCCGTAACTTATTAGAAAACGTATTATTTCAATCCAAATACTGTTTAAAATTTAAAGGTACTTACTGTTCAACAAGCTTCGGTGACCGAAGCAGACCGTTGTTAGGGTTCCGTACACAAAGGGTAAAAACGGGACCCTATTACTGAGACTTCGCTATCCGTCCGTCCGTCCGTCCGTCTGTCACCAGGCTGTATCTCAAGAACGGTGATAGCTAGACAGTTGAAATTTTCGCAGATGATGTATTTCTATTGCCGCTTTAATCATGGCGGAACGTATCAAGTGATTGGGTTGAAATTTGAAATAGAATTAGATTACAGTCTGGAAGAACACATAGGCTAAACATTGCCTATGTATAAGTACTCTATGTATGACGTAACAAACATCCAAACAGTGACATTCATAATATTTACAGGACAACGTTGGAACGGCTGAACATATTTGGATGGAATTCGAAACACACGTAGTTTGAACTCAGAAATAGCAAATCTGTTACTTATAGGTTACTGTGACGTCGGAAAGACTAAGCAAATTTGGTAGAAAATTGAAACAGAAATAACTCATAGTCTGAAATACCACATTTATGTATTTATTACCTATCAACCTGAAAAAAAGCATGGGCCCTAAGGAAACAAATATTAACTATCACGTCAAAACGGCACAACGATATGGGTTGACATACGAAACACATATAGTTTAGAGTCTAAAATTTCACATGGGCTAATAAGTCTACATTTTCATTTAACTCCATATTAATATAAGCATATATTTTCGTAAGGAACTTGATATGATGTTAAGGTAAAAGCCAAAAATGAAAAATGTATGCACCCGTTTTGGCGTAGATAATATAGGTGATTTGCGTTCACAATCAAAATAACAAGCAACATAATATTCCCATTAGACGGCGCTAATGCCAGTTTAAATCTAAAAGCACTAAAGGCCATTTAAATCGATGTTTTGCTATTGTGGTATGTATTTTTTTCTTTCATCACTAGGTGGCGTTACTGGTATTCTAAATTGTACTAATAAGTTTTGCTGCTAAAAGGATTAATGTCAAATTTGGATTCTTTCGTTCTTGATTTTTTCTGTGTTACCTAAAATTAAATTCATACATTAACATTTCACTAGGACTTGGCTTAGATTTACGGGTTCAACTTGCTTGAATATCATTAAAATTCAAAATTTTTATTATTTTGATTCCACACAGTCTTCGTTCAAAATTTTACGCCGGCGAAGTCGTGGTAACAGCTAGAAAACAGCTTGCGGATAAAAAGAAATAGGTAAGTAGGTACACTCCGCGAGGCATAAGCTGAGCTTTGCATTTGTGTGAGTGTACATGGATAGTGTAGGTGTGACAACCGGCCTTAGGCGCGACGCCATTCTGTCTCGCCGCGCTCCTGCCTGATTGGTGATCACTCACACTAATGCAAAGCTCAGCCTATACCTCGCGGACAAAATTTCAAGCTCCTGCCTGATTGGTGATCACTCACACTAATGCAAAGCTCAGCTTATACCTCGCGGAGTGTATCAGATCATGCACATTAGCTTCAGACTTTTCATAATGTATCCTATAAAAATCCTACAAACTTAACACTTGCGGCTATGTTCGATACTACGAAAACTTACTACGTATGTTTGATTTTGTTAAAAAAAAGTAAAATAAAGATGATAAAATTAAATAAATTTTTGTGTGGAAAAACAAATTCACTCAAACTCAAAGGTTTTTCAATGACTACTTATCCAAATATTTGACGTACGATGCTTCCAATTAATGCATAAGTCAGTAACATCTGCTTACGCAAACGAAGTAGCGGGTTCAGCTAGTATCAAATAAGAATGTCTCCACAAAGTCGGCCGAAAAGTAATTCGTCCAGAAAATTCCACATAAAGAAATCCTTGACCTTCACAGGAACGAAATCACAGCGACGAATAGAATTGGTTTCCCCCCGCCATGACATTGACCACGTATCTACCCGCAAACAATACTGAACCAATATTAGAAAAGCTTTCAGAGATAAGTGGAGAAGCGATAACCGAGATCAATAAAAATAACCAACATAATACAAAAGTTCTACGTAACGGTACTATCGATTTTCTAGACAAAACAATCTGCCGTTGAACAATGTCTACGGTAAACTGTCTATTCTGAATAGTTCTATCATTTTACCTACTGTCCTAAAACTTTGTAAAATAACCAATTTATTTATGGTTTCCATTGTTTATCAGAACTAAATGTTTTCAAAGGTGACTTTACATTTTGTTATAGATATTCGATGATGTCTCCTCATTGAAATAGTATACGTGATGATTGTACGAGCTGTTTTTAAATGAACGCTGAACAATATGATATGTCCTTGGGAAGGTAGAAATATAGATTCGGTCGCAGTTTCTCTAGTACCTGTTATACCCATCGATTTCAATAAATGAATGAATGAATGCCCTCCCAAACTTCAGGCGCACGGAATTATGCTATAGTTGGGAAGAGTGAGCTCACTCTTTCCTTTCTAGTCGGTTGTAGGAAGCGGTGAACGCCGGACGTTTATACCTGTCACAATGCTTTGTCAACAACCAAAATAAGTAGAACCGCAACACACCTCGCTACTACCGAATCTAGGGGTCAAGTACTTAGTTTGGTTGTAAACCAACACGTAACCTACATGTAACCTACACAACCTCACGCTACACATAGAGACGCAGTTGGTTAACAATTTCAAGTTTCTCAGAGCACATCTTTTGATTTTTATCGATGGTTATACCTCTAAAATAAATTCAACTACTTAAAATTATTGTTAACGCGAAACTTTGTAATATTGGACGGATGGATATATGTTTGTTACTCTTTCACATAAAAACTACTGAACGGATCAGGCTGAAATTTGGAACATAGATAGATTATAGTCTGAAAGAAAATATAGGCTACTCTTTATCCCGAAAAAAAAAAGCGGGAACGACGGGAACTACGCGATTAAACCGCGGAGTACTGTTTGTATAGAATGTTTCAAAGACATGTCTTTGGCTAATGTGCGCTGGGCCAGCGTGGTGGATTATGACATTGACTCTCTCCTTGTGGGAGAAAGCCCTGAGTCTCAGCAAGAGATCTTTAGTGTTCTACGTACCTACATATGTGATTAAACGTTGGCGGCGGCGTTGCAAAGCAGCACGAAGCAGCGGCCTTTCAAAAAATCTATAGCAAAAAAAACTTTTGATAAGTTAAAACTAGCTATTTAGTAACAACAAACTGATATAAGTAAAAAAAACATAAATGCGGTCAAATTGAGAAACCTTCTTTTTTGAAGTCCGTTAAAAAGTATTATAAATCCACTCAATTATATACCTACGGAACTCAGAAAATGGCCTTCAACAAAACTTTGTCCTTTTTCCTAAGAGTCTTCATTTTTCTTAAGTAAGCCTTATTTAACGAAGGAAACAATTCCCGCGAGGACGAAATTACCTAACTTCGGACGGCAGATAGGTATTGGAGTTTGGACAAAAACGAGAACAAAGATGGACGGTTACAAAGTACTTAAGACCTTTTCTTAATACATTTTCGACGTGAAAGGAAGGTCGATTCCCTATTCACGGTGCCGTCTCTTCGATATATCAGCACGTCTACTATATGTATTTCTACGAAAAACGTAGTTTCGGAATAAACTCGCGACTTTGCTACTCCGGTTCTACTTCTGTCCGTCGTCCGTTTAAATGTTCTAAGCTTACTCTAATTAGAGCGAATTAAACGGACGAAACGACGGATCGAAGCATACTCTAATTAGAGTTAGAGTTAGTTAGACTTAGAACACGTCACACAATGTTCGATCGGACGAAACGAAGTAGAGCCGGGGGTCTACCGCCGAACGAAAACTGTCTTAGCTATGAAGCTTCTTTCTCCTTTCTTCTCGCTTGAAATGATAGAGATAGCAATAGCAAACCCATAGCCGATTTAGTTAGGCGGTAGATAGTACAAAAAAGGTACTAAAATTGGATAGTCTTCAAACATAAATAAAAGTGGTCAAGTGCGAGTCGGACTCGCCCATGAAGGCTTCCGTAGCAGCAAGTAACATAATACATAAAATCTTGTACTTCGTTGTTACTTTAATCGGTGTTAACAATAGTCAATTTATGACGTATAAAAATAAAACTACTTGGTGGACAATTCACGCACAGCACCATCTGACCCCAAACTAAGCAAATCTTGTAATATGGCGGCCAGATAGCTGATATAACACTTATGTAGTTGTAAATACATACTTATTATACATAGAAACACCCAGACATAGTATAAACATTTGAATTCATCACACAAATATTTGCACTGGGTGGGGATCGAACCCACGACCCTCGGCTTCGCAGGCAGAGCTACTACCCACTAAGCCACAAGGCCAGTCCAGTCAGGTAAAGTGCGAGTCGGACTCGCTCATGAAGGCTTCCATAACATAAAGTAACATAACATAAAAGTTATTTTTTTAATGGGCCTTTATTAACAAAACTAAAATACAATGAGAACTACACTACAAACCTACTTAACTAACTACTAAGCGCACCAGAATTATCCATAGATCACTGTAGGTCTACAGATAATCAAGATGTTCAAGCCCACTACCAATCGGAAGCGTACCCAGCATGCTGGCGGCATTACCACGCTGAATGGCAATGCTTATGCGTTGGGCCAAATAAACGCCAGCATTTTGGTCACGCGTCGCGTCGACCAAGCGCTCGGATAGGCTTTTGAAGATGAGGTGAGCTCCCGGCCCCCACGGTCCCAATGTCTCAACCCCAAAGGTCTCAGATATGTAACCACTTCCGAGGGTTGCATATTTGCGCCGTTTGAGTCGCTCAGCTGAATTAGCCGCTGCACCGGCCGTACTATGTGTCTCTGGAAGATGTGATGGTGCCAGAGTATCAACGCAAGTTGCGTCCCACACTAGGGGCCGACCCAACTTCCAAGGCACAACAGTCATGCCGTCAGGTCTTTTGCCATCGTCACGCGCTAGGCCACTCGGTTCGAGTATGGCTGGGACATTGGCGGTGAAAAAAGCCCGGCTTATGATGTCGTTCAAGTTGGCGTGGCGGCCAATACGACCCGCACTTTTCGAGCAAGAGAGACCGTGGTGACCGAGTTGGTCGACGGCAGTACCACAATGGCAGCGATGGGCTTCATAGCACCTCACACCCAAGCGTAAGCTAACAGCTAGACGAAATGCAGTTGGATCTAATAAGCTACCGGTATTGAAAGACGGCAAAGCTTGTAACCAAACAGACACAGCAAGGATACGATCACGATCTGCGATACTAGGACACGTATCGAGAAGAGAGTTCCGTGCTAGATCGCAGATCGGTCGATTCCACTGTCTCTGAGATGACAGACATCTGGCGAAATCGTTGTTTGGACAAGCCAGCCTCCAAGCATTCTTAGCCTCGCACAAATTAGCTACTACTACATCCGAATGACCTAATGAGGGTGCGAGAATTTTTTCGACTAGATTTTGAGTACTATGAACTGAGGACAAGAATGCCGGTAAAGCTACACTTTAAATTTAGCGGACCCCTAGGCCTCCCAACCTTATGGGTAGTGAGGCTTGTGACCATGCCCTCCCACCTCCCACTCAGGTCCACATTCAACACCGATATTAAAGATTCCTTTACGACATTGTCTAAGCTCCAAAGGAGCTCACCATGTTTCCACAGTTGGACTACATCGTAAAGCGTACATAAATTTCGGAACAAAGAGACAATGCCGAATAATTGTAAACGCCATATGGGCATTTACTTTGAGTAGCCTATCGGAGGCTCTCGTAAAATTTTGAATTTTTTCCTCGACAAAAGGTGTAAACGACTCATCTAATATCGGTGAACCCAGGAGGCGCAAGGAATGTTTGTCAACTGATTTGATGGGGGCCAGATCATTAAATTTCTGTATTATCGAATCTTTATCTGGACATGTGTCGCAAACGAAAAGTTCGCATTTTGAGAAATTTAGTTCCAAACCAATGAGACGAAAACCGTCTATAAGATTTTGTAAATCAGTTAAAACAGTATTCACATCGCCCCCCAACGTTCCGTCGTCCAAGTACCAAACGTTTAGTTTGGACTGGAGACGTTGAATGATAGGGTGAATGGCCAGGGCGAAGCACAGAAAGAAATAGCCCAACTGATATCAGCAATGAATAGTCTAATAGGTCTTAGTACCTCCAAGCAACGGCAATCGATTTCTGCTGCAGACATATTATCGGACCCAACTACGACACTCACAAATGACGTATCCTGTATGATAGGCCCCGATCATGCTACATCATTATCATCAGTGAACAACAACAGGAAATCGAACATAAATTCATCAACTGATACGATTGCTAATGCTAGCGTGTTTCAAGATGTTTTTAATCAACAAACTGTACAAGATGTTAGTGGAGTCGAAAAAACCGGCAAGGTTGAACTTTTCTGCGACAGGATTGGCGTTGGGTTAGAAATGTTTTCAATCATGTACATACTAATAACCAACTGACCAACACGTGTATACCAAATATAAATTTTCAGCAGCTAATAGACAAAGTTGTGGTCAGTAAGTTTAAACAAAAGTCAGATGTTGTAATAATGATGGGTAACTCATTGAGTACCACAAAAGAGATCTTATAAATTGTATAGAATCATTAGTGGATTTTCACAGTTCCGGTAAAGTTGGCAAAATTGTATTATGTACATTTCCTTATTCAACATCTTTGAGTGATAGACAAAACCAAAAATATATTCTTTGAATGTTATTTTACACAACCTTATTTCAAACAAAGGCGGTGACTTTATATTATTTGATATTAATAATTTTATACACAATTTTGTATTGTCTAATGGAAAACAGTTCTTAGCCCGACACTTAAAAGTTAAAATTGCTAAACTGATTGTTTTACATTGTCAAACGAGCGAAAAAGGAAATTTCAAAACTTGACAAATATTGTGACAACCAACAGTGTCTGTTTAAACTGAAATCCTTGACAACAGAGGCCTCATTATGTTACAACAAAGCGTCGTAACAAACTAGGCCCCTTGCAATAAACGAACAAATAATGTTATTCAGATGGTTCAAAAGAACACCGTTTATATTTTATACCAGAATATAAACAGGCTGTTAGGTAAACTAGAAGAAATAGAGCTATTCTTGAAAGCTCACACAAATACGATGTAATTTGTTTCACTGAGACGTGGCTATCGAAATGTGAATTGAACTTTAGCCTAAATAATTATTCAATAGGTAGTATATACTGTAGGAAATTGGCAATAGGAGGTGGTTGCATAATTTTTGTTAGCAATAATGTGAAATATAAGTCTCGAAAAGATGTAGAAAATATAACTGTTGAACGACATTGTGAACTAGCTTGCGTAGAATGGATCGATATGTTGTTTTATGTGTTTATAAACCACCTAGTGCCGAAATTGAGATCTTCTTAACTACTTTAGAAGAAGCATTGAGTAGAATATCTGAGAAAAGTAAACAGATTGTGATGTGTGGAGACTTCAACACAGATATACTTTCGGAATCTCGTAACAAGAGCAACATATTAATGTTATGTCAATCTTTTAATTTGACAAAAGTGTTCACTGAACCCACTAGGGTCGCAGTAACTAAGAAAGGTTGTTCTGCAACCTGCATTGATAATGTTTTTGTAAACTGTGAATACTTTCATTCTGAGGTCCTGGATTGTTTGCGTTCGGACCATAGGGGCTTGAGCATTTCTCTTCCTGCCTGTATGAAAAGGGCGGAAGAGAAAGTTCTTGTTAGACCCATTACATTGTCCCGCATGTCAGCTTTAAATACCGCCATAACTAATCATTTTTCCAACAAATTTTGCATTATGACAATTGATGATCCTAATCATAATTATTCTGAGTTTTTTAAATTGCTAAACTGATTGTTTTTACATTGTCAAACGAGCGAAAAAGGAAATTTCAAAACTTCACAAATATTGTGACAACCAACAGTGTCTGTTTAAACTGAAATCCTTGACAACAGAGAGGCCTCATGATGTTACAACAAAGCGTCGTAACAAACTAGGCCCCCTTGCAATAAACGAACAAATAATGTTATTCAGATGGTTCAAAAGAACACCGTTTATATTTTATACCAGAATATAAACAGGCTGTTAGGTAAACTAGAAGAAATAGAGCTATTCTTGGAAAGCTCACACAAATACGATGTAATTTGTTTCACTGAGACGTGGCTATCGAAATGTGAATTGAACTTTAGCCTAAATAATTATTCAATAGGTAGTATATACTGTAGGAAATTGGCAATAGGAGGTGGTTGCATAATTTTTGTTAGCAATAATGTGAAATATAAGTCTCGAAAAGATGTAGAAAATATAACTGTTGAACGACATTGTGAACTAGCTTGCGTAGAATTGGATCGATATGTTGTTTTATGTGTTTATAAACCACCTAGTGCCGAAATTGAGATCTTCTTAACTAATTTAGAAGAAGCATTGAGTAGAATATCTGAGAAAAGTAAACAGATTGTGATGTGTGGAGACTTCAACACAGATATACTTTCGGAATCTCGTAACAAGAGCAACATATTAATGTTATGTCAATCTTTTAATTTGACAAAAGTGTTCACTGAACCCACTAGGGTCGCAGTAACTAAGAAAGGTTGTTCTGCAACCTGCATTGATAATGTTTTTGTAAACTGTGAATACTTTCATTCTGAGGTCCTGGATTGTTTGCGTTCGGACCATAGGGGCTTGAGCATTTCTCTTCCTGCCTGTATGAAAAGGGCGGAAGAGAAAGTTCTTGTTAGACCCATTACATTGTCCCGCATGTCAGCTTTAAATACCGCCATAACTAATCATTTTCCAACAAATTTTGCATTATGACAATTGATGATCCTAATCATAATTATTCTGAGTTTTTAAAATGCTGAGTACACAATTTAATAATATTTTCCATACCAAATTTGTTAATATTAACGCAAAACCGAAGTTTGCCGAATGAGCAACACCAGGTCTTATTAAAAGTCGAAGCAATCTTTACAATTTATACAAACTAAAGACATACTGCAACGATGATGCCACAAAACTATATGTTAAGAGATATTCAAGTATTTTTAGAAATGTATGTATTCGAGCAAAAGCAATATTTATACGGGATCAAATTAAAAACTCCAATAATATGATAAAAAGCACGTGGAAGATAATAAACAATGAGTCTGGAAAAATTAAAAGTCGTGAAATGATGAGCGCACTTCGGATTGGCGAAAAAGTCACTACGAAAAAATCGGACATAGTAGATGCCTTCAAGGTTTATTTTGCTGATATTCCATTAGAGACAACTAAACATCTAACTTCGTCTCCCTCTCTTGCAGAAAAATTGTTGACAGAAAATGTTGATTGTCCTTCATCTACATTTGAATTTCATCATGTTACTGCCACTGCAATACTAAAACGTTCAAAGATATTAAAGTTAAGAATACAGAGGACTTATGGGGATTATCTGTTAAGGTACTTGAGGGGATTATTAATAACATTGCCCCATATTTAGCAGAATTATTTAACGAATGTATAAAAATGGTACATTTCCTGACATGATGAAATATAGTAAAGTGATACCTCTGTTTAAATCTGGAGACAAAAACGAACTTGGAAACTACAGACCCATCTCGGTTTTGCCTTGCATCAGCAAAATATTCGAGAAACTTGTTCTCCAGCAACTTTTATCTTACTTTAATATTAATAATCTATTACATAGTAACCAATTTGGATTCACAAAGGACGTTCCACTACCGATGCAGGTATTGAACTAACTAATTATATATTGAAAGCCTGGGAAGATCATCATGACGTTCTGGGAGTATTTTGTGACTTATCAAAAGCTTTCGACTGTGTTCATCATGACACTCTTTTAAAGAAACTCCAGTTTTATGGGGTTTCGAAACCAGCTCTAAATTTCATTTCTTCATATCTTAAAGACCGTGTACAAATAGTCGATGTTGACGGTGTGCAATCAAATGAGTCGCCTATAAGAATGGGTGTACCACAAGGTTCCATACTTGGACCTTTCTTGTTTCTTATATACGTTAATGATCTACCTTTTATGATGAAGAAACATAAAAATATAGAAATAGTTATGTTCGCCGATGATACATCACTTCTATTCAAAATTAAGAGAGGAATAAACGATTTCACTGAAATAAACGTACTTTTGGACATTGCGTACAAATGGTTTGATGCAAATAATCTAGTTCTTAATCCAACTAAAACGAAATGTATAAAGTTCACACTCTGCAATGTAATGTGCGGTAAACTTGATATAAGACTGAAGGATGAACTTATCGAACCTGTACAATCTACTTGTTTTCTGGGTATTTCAGTAGATTCAAAGCTTCAATGGGGTCCTCACATAGAGACTAGCTGATCGACTCAGTTCAGCTGCCCACGCAGTTCGTCAAATTAAAAAAATATCAGACGTTGCAACAGCTAGGCTTGTTTATTTTAGCTACTTTCACAGTATTATGTCCTACAGGATCTTATTATGGGGTTCGGCTGCGGACAGAAACTCTGTTTTCGTATTGCAAAAAGAGCAATCCGTGGTCTATATAATTTATCACCTAGAGAATCAGTACGGGAGATGTTCAAAACTATTAACATATTAACAGTCCCTTCATTGTATATTTATGAATGTATAATGTATGTAAAAAAATCGAAGTCGTCTGCAGAAATTAACTGATCTGAATCCAAAAGCGCACCATAAACACAAAATTGTATTTCCTAAGTGCAGACTTCAGAAAACAAATAACTCTTTCAAATGTAATGGTATTCGCTTCTATAATGCAATCCCTGTACAAGTGGAAGGCCTCAATGAAACCAAGTTTAAAAATGAAATAAAAGCTACCTATTGAGCAAGGCATATTATAATATAGACGACTTTGTTAAAGATAGTAACGTATGGAAGAGAAATGTGTCGAAATTAGAATCTTGTAATAAGGTAAAATAATAGATTTTAAGACTTTTGATGTTACATTGTTTGTACTAATGTAGTATCTGTATACTGTGTGTATTGATTATTTGTTATATTGTCTTCGACAAAGCCTTTTTACAGCTGCATGTAATTGACTAGGCCCCTTTACAGCTGCTTTATTCTTTTTGACGTTGTTATTTTATCATATTATGTACACAGATTCTTTGCCTTTTTGTAAATGACGTTACCAAGTGTTCTTATGAAGTTATGGTATGAATAAATGAATTGAATTGAATTGAATTGAAGGTCGCAGGGCCGAAGGGATCACCCTGTTGACAGCCAACGGAGGATCGCATATGATTGTTTTGATAAGTCAATTTTGTGGGCTCGCCATAACATTGCCAAAGAAAATTGTACAGATCAGGAATTTTATCCTTCACTTGGGCCAACAGGGCTCCTCGATCAACCGAATTAAAAGCGTTTTTGACGTCCACCTTTAACAGCACCTCTCCCCAATTTTGGTGAAGGAAGGTCCGGACAGAATGAACGGCAGCCTCACATCCACCCCG
The DNA here is from genome assembly GCA_017562165.1 of Ectropis grisescens. NCBI lineage: Eukaryota > Metazoa > Arthropoda > Insecta > Lepidoptera > Geometridae > Ectropis > Ectropis grisescens. Next base: position 9,178,487 of record CM029793.1, on the reverse strand, counting down.
CGAACCAAACCCGAGTTATATTGGTTGGAAAAGGGAGCTCAAAAGAGCAACCTTTTTCCCACCTTGGCAGCAAGGCGACGATATGTGGTGCCGACAGCGAATGGCCTGATCCCACCATCTTTTTTGGAAAGTGCGCACAGATTAGCGCCGTACAAAACTTCGACAATGTCACTACTGACTCGACCAGATAACATGAGATTAACTAAAGAGGTTAGATCTCTGAAGAGGGACTCTCCGACCTCACCAGAACTAAAAGATAGAAGATATTTTAGATATTTTTAAGATTGTTTGTTTTGTAAGTTGTTTTGTTAAGTGCAATAAAGAGTTTATCTATCTATCTATGTCGATGTGTCAGGCCATCTAGGCCTCCGGCTGAGCCACTCAAAAAAGATGTAATCGCAGCCGTAACCTCTTGCGATGTGGCCTCAATAGTGATGTCATCTGATTGTGGTGGATCAGGGAGGTGGAGATTAGCTGTCGCAGGTGGATGTGTGTCACGAAGTGACTGAATGGTGTGTGTTGTATTTGGCGCAATAGTGTCACTGGAAAACAGAATACGTGCAGCGCCTTTGATGTCGCCATCGCTAATTTTGTTCTCTACTATCTTAATTATAGCCGAATCATAACTTTTTTTAGAATTTTGGTTATTCCGCTGCTTAGGCGGAATAAAACTACTCAAATCTAAAAGATTTTCTACTGATGCAGTGTACTTAATGCAATTTTCCTTTACCCTAGTGTTCGACGGTTCTAAAGGTACATAAAGTACACTGTATGGGAAAGTGAGTAAATGTTCCCAAGCATCTTTAGAATTTTGTGATATAACAGTTTTGATAACAAACGATAAACTTTGAGCCACTCACACGAGCACCACGCGGGATGCGCTTAAGGATCGGAAATGATTTTTTAGTGAGCTCAACACTTCCCAAAAAGGTTGGGAAGGCGTAGCAGCGCTCACGAAGCTGCCACTTGAGGTCTGCTGACCCGCAATCAGAGCTGAAAGCGGAATTTGCAATTTTTTGTGGCATTTAGCCCGATAAAATAAATATTAGTTAGAAGTAGCATTGTAGGATATTGTACAATGCGGAAGATTATTCATAGTTGGTTCTTCATGGTTAGATTATAATGTTGGAGAAGTTTTACATATAATAAATAGAAAGGTGTAAATAACATAATCTTATCTCCAAGGTAATCGTTGTGTTGTGACTCTTGTGTACCTGACACCATTTGGGAATACCGCCGTAAATGGAACTATCTGAAACACTAAATGAATTAATCATTATAATAGTTTAGTAGTGGTAGGACTCTTTGCAGAGGACTCTACCGCCAAGCAGTAATGTGTAAACATCCATGCTCCGGTTTGAAAGGCAATGTTTCCAGTGAAATTACAGGGCATAGAGATAGAAACATATCTCTGGGTAACGATCGCAGTTCAGTGCTTGGTAATCATGTGGACTCTTTACATTCCAATAGCTGCGTTTGACTATGCTGTTATGTGGCAGGCATGTTGCTCACCATCAGGCACATGTCCTGCTCATCTCGTCACTCTACATTATAAAAAAAATGATTTACGGAAACATTCGTCATATTCCAAGATTAAAACTTAATTCTCGACGCTTTTCTAACTAACTTTTTAACAAACACCAATATTTTGACCGACTTCAAAAAAAGAAGTGCTTCTCAATTCGGTTGTATCTTATTTGTATGCAAGTATTTTACTCGATATTTTTAATCAATCTTGATGGTTCTTTTTTTGTTTGATAGATCATACTCGTATTTTAGAAGTATCCAAAGTGAAGTCCAAACAAAAGTATGTAGGTACATACCTACTTACGCCCGCGCCCTTACGTACGTACAGCCCCTTTCATGAAAATCGTTGGAGCCATTTAAGAGATTCAGATTCTATGTACTAATACAAGAATACCTCGTAAATTCTAAGTTAATAAGTTTTCCTGCCAGTTTTTAGGGTTCCGTAGCCAAATGGCAAAATACGCCTTTATAGTACATATACAAAATGTTTTATTTGCCATAAGAATTACATAGGTGAATTAAGCGCTTATAGCCCCTGCACTAGGTGAGTTATAGATTCGTCATGTCTGTCTGTCTGTCCGTCCGCATGTCACAGCCACTTTTCTCCGAAACTATAAGAACTATGTATATCTAATATTGAAACTTGGTAAGTAGATGTATTCTGTGAACCGCATTAAGATTTTCATCAAAAAAAACAATGAATTTTGGGGGTGTCCCATAATTAGAACTGAAACTTTAAAAAAAATTTTTTGATCAATACTATACGTGTTATCTATGGATAGGTTATGAAAAATGATAGTGAGGTTTCTAACGTATTTTTTATCTAAACTGAATAGTTTGCGCGAGGGTCTCTTCCAAAGTGGTAAAAGTGTACCCCCGCCCATGGAACTTCTAAAATAAGATAATGACAAAAATAAAAAAAAGTGTATGATGTACCTTACTATGTAAACTATCAACGAAAATTTGTTTTTGCTAAACGTTCAATGATCGTCCTTGAACTGAAAAGTCTAGTGGAAAACTTTTTAGCGTAGTCTAAAACATTGCGTAGAACATAAGTACCTACTAGCCTCGCGCCATATCGCAGCCTCTACGACATGCAAAATGCGGTACCTACTATGATTTGTGTTTCGAAAAAATATTGTTGAATTTCTAATTTTCTACTTAGCTTCTTTTAATTATTACTTTTGAACATGAAATTCTAAACATTAAAATTAAGTACCGTCTTAAACAATTTAGGTAAGTACCAACAAGGTAGGAACAGTAAAAACATACATTTGTTTACAAATTATTTTAAGTACTAAAGACTTTTTGTAAGTGTATCGAAATATGTACACAATAAATTTGAAAAAATCAAGGGGATCCTTTAAATTGATGTAGGTACATATTTATAAACCTCCGTACTGACATGACATGTAATATTAACTTAGTTTTTCTGCAACAGACAACCTACTTCTAATTAGGTCGTAAAACAAGCAATTAATGACTTCTTCCCACCGTATTCCTCCTTGAAAATAGCTATAGTGAACGGGGCAATCGATGATGGTGCCACATTAAAACGTTTCAAACGGGTACACCACTTTCCATGCTAATAATACAAAGACTGAATTGTATTTTTACCGTGATTCCTGGTTTCAAATGTAGAGTTGGCATCAGTATTTAATTCTTCAAATAAAAACACCACACTGCACTCGTAATGTTTTAAATGAATTAAAAAGTAAGTATTATTTTTCGCGAATTATGTCGACGGCAAATACGCCCGTGTACGCGGCATGGCTCGATTTTGTTTTGAAAGAAAAGAGGACGGCAGGGATAGCAGAACTGAAGGCTACCCCATCGTGGTAATGATCGGTACAAAATTGGATATAGTGCCATCTAGCGGAACTATTGTAAACTGCGTTGTTCGAGTACTGCGCTGTGGTTGAAACATGCTGAATTTCAACTTATAAACGACATCTATCAACTTTTATCGTTACTACACTGATGTTCATTTTTACGTGAAATTGTTTGATTTTTTACTATAGAAACCGTTTTGTATGACAGCATGCCACAGTTATGAGAATCCTGTGATTTAAAACAAAATAAAAATAGAAGTAAAATGAGGTTAAAAATTAAGAAAAATTGGGTTTTAGCGTCATCTAGCGGTTTCTATCTGTTCTTTTATAGCGCATAGTAAACGATCGGACAAAATGCCGGCAGCCAACGAAAACGAAGGGCGCATTTCACGCATGCGCTGTGGAGGGGATTTGTAGTAAATTGTACTCATTGAAAAAAAATCAGTAAGGCCCCGTCGATAGTTGGAATACTGTGTTGGTTTCTACAATATTTCGCAAAATTTGACAACCGCGGGAACGCCCACACTATTATATAAATAAACTTTGTGTTAGTGCAGTGTAATTGTGAAAATGAACAACGCACCGGTAAAGAAAGTCCCGATCCACCTGCAGGTAAGCGAATTTCGCATTGCACCTGTTGTTTTTAACATGCTTTTAGTAAAATTGCGAATAAACCTGCTGACCAACGAACATTTTACACATATATTTGGTTAAATATTACTTTTATATAGCGTGTGAGATGCCAAATCGTTGAGCGGGATTAAAACTGACCTATTTGCCGGTTAGAATTAGGTTGCCGGCTTGTGAAATAGATTAAGAACAAATTTAAAATTGAGTGGTTGGGCCTCCCCAGAGCCGATTCTGGGGAGCTGCGTAAATTGGTAACATACCTACGTACATATTTGTAGACATTTTTATTTTATCTACCCCATGTTACACGTATTCTATACTAAGTTTTGGTGTGTATATTATTAGAACGGAAATTATACTAATTATGTTTGTCATATCTAAATCTACTAATACCTATTAATTGTAGGTTATACCTAAAATACGTTGTTATCTTTCTGTACATTTACAGCCAAAATCGTTATGAAAGTTTTGAGGATGAATTGTTATCATACTGAGTTCATTTCACATAAAAACTGCCCTTGGCCCTTTTGCTATCGAACTGCGCATAGCTCGAAAAAGTGATATCGTTTCATTGTTGACATTCCAAATAAGTACATTGACAATTTAATAAAACATAAAATAAAAAAAAGTTGCAGATTGGTAGTTGTAAACTACTCACGCTACACACAGATAGGTACGCAGTTTGTTAACAAATTCAAGGTGCCCAGGGCACATCTGATTTATATCGATGAGTCAAACAGTGTAGAAGAAACTACACTTATTGTTGCTTGAACACATACAAATTCAATCAAACACATTTCACAAAAATATTTTCATATTCGACTAGGTATGTATAGGTAAAAAACGTCTTAGTGCCAGTCTTACCATGAAAATTGTAGTATTAAACTTAACTAAGTAGGTACTAACAAAGTTACTAATAGGTAGGTACCTTCTTTGAGAGTTAAAAAGCGTAATTTTTTTATTATTTTGCGTTACAATACAAAAGACTTTATTGGCACAACAAACAAAGTTGACAAAGTAACATATAAAATAACAAAAACATAATTGGCACAAAAGGGGATCTTATCGCTAAAAGCGATCTCTTCCAGATAACCTTTGATTTTAAGGAAACAAGATTTGTAAGAAATGGGGCAGTGGCACCACTGCCTAACAATACAACTAACAATATAAAACAACGGCGAAACCGACTAGTCTTATTCTTATCGCATCATCCACAGCCCGTACATTATTGTTTATATCTTCGGGTAATGATTTTTACTCCGAGGACCGTTGGAAATTGGGGGGAGGCCTATGTTCAGCAGTGGACGTCTTGCGGCTGATGATGATGATGAAAATATTTTTTAATCCTGTATATGTATATGCCATCGAGTAACACCTTCATTACCAGTATCATCTATAAGTATTATTATCGTGTTTCGTTTGTTTGTCTCTTCGTTTGTTTTCACGTCGAAATGTAGTGAGAAGACATCTCTACTTCGTCTGTGGAGAAGACGAATCGACGAAAAAGAGGTGTGTAATCGGAATCTAGGACATCCCACCGGCCGGCGACCACTCAGCATAAGCAGCCCAGTAAATGTTCCCACTGCTGGGACTCGGGGTTTTCTCACACAAGAGAGGCAAGGCTATAAGCCACCACGCTGTCGTAAAATTAGAGAGTCAAGCCGCAAAAAAATTATAAAAATAATAATGAAAATAATATTTATTTATTCGTTAGAAAAGTGGTACTACCGCAGATTGGCACTGCAGTGTTCTGCAAAGTGATATCGTTATTCCTTAAATATAAATACATATTAAGGCCAGGTAATTCTGTCAAAGTAGGCATTTAACGCTGTCTTGTTCTCGCGACCGTCACCGACCGTGGAATCGGTGCCACAGTGCAGAAATAACATTAAAATATTGGACTATGTAATTTAAACTCATTTTTTGTTCAAGATTTGTTTACGTTTGTTTGTTTATGATAAGAGTTTTGTTGCTATATAAACGAATAAATATTAAATTTATCTATACTCGTAGGTATATACAAAACTCAACCTTTTCTTTTTTGGTCACACTATAAGTTGAGAACGGCTTTTAAAATTTCATGCATCTTTTTAAAATGTTTCCTAATAATTCACAAGTTCGTCAAAAATTTAAAAATGTGGTGAAACGTAATGAAAGGCCAGTAAAATAGACGGTTTTTGGCCAAGTTTGCACTAAATTTCTAATCCAATTTTTTCTATGAGGTAAAGATCACTTACTGAGCATAAAATTACAAAATGCTCACAGATTCAGGTAGAGTTTCAAACGCCAATTGAAAAAAACTGTTTTAGCCGATATTTTGGAAACTATATATTTTGACAACAATTGTAGAAAATAAAATTTTGCATCTTTTGTTGCTTGTAAACTTTTTTGTAAAACTTACCGTTTACGATTTATAGGCCATTTAATGATACGGTTGTGATGATGCCGAAAATAGTGGATGAAAATGATGTGGTCTACGATGGAACTTGATTCTCTAATAGAAACAAACACAGTGTACCTCGTAACCCCAAGGATCGAACCTTCGACAAAAACCCACTCTGGCAATGCGTTTCACAGCTTAGTTGTTCTTATTACAAAGTGGAGACCAAACTCTTCGTTCAACTCTTCAATCATGATGATGAACGGTGCTGTTCATTCGAGCAACGAGCAATATGATAGAATTACTTTAATTTAAAACCGACTACAAAAAAAAATCTACACGTAAAAAAATATTACCTACTATCTAAGGAGTCTAAGGACACTTTGGCGAATGAGACCAGTCTTAGAATATCTTAGTTACCAAAATCCATCCAGCCGTTTGGAAGATATGTGGAAATAAAAGTTTACAAACATAAAGATACGCGCGAAAAACATAACCCTTCTTCCATTCCGGTAAAAGAGACATGTTTATGCTACTGGGAACGGAATTAACATCTTATTTTTTACATTGTTATCATTAAATTGGACATAATAAATCGTAATCGGTAAGTTCGAAAAAAAGTTTACTGGCAACAAAAGATGGAAATTTTATTTTCTACAATAATAATAGGCTTTATAATTTTTTCGGAATATCGGCCAAAAACGTTTTTTCGAGCTGGCGCTTGAAGCTCCACCTGGATTTGTTATTATTTTGTAATTTTATGCTCAGGAAATGATTCTAAACCGAAAAATACGAATCGGAAATATAGTACAGAGTTAAATTCTACGAGTAATTTTACTGCCTTCTTATCTAATTTGGTCGAGTGTCTAAATTTCATTTTAAATAAGTTTTAAATGAACGAAGTTGGGTTTTAGGGATTCGTAGACAAATTTTAAAATATACGTTATGTCTGTTCATCCGTATGTGACAGTCATTTTCTCCGAAACTATAAGAAGTATACTATTAAAACTTGGTAAGTACATGTATTCTATGAACAATATTAACAGTTTCATACAAAAACGAAAAAACAACAAATTTTGGTGGTGTCACAAACTTGGAAAAGAAATTTTAAAAAATCTATCAAAACCATACGTGTATCTATGGATAGGTGTTCAAAAATTGTATTGAAGTTCCTAACATTTTTTTCTAAACTGAATAGTTTGCGCAAGAATCTCTTCCAAAGTGGTAAAATCCGTATGTGAGGACTTTTCTTCCAAGTACTAAGTACCTTACTACCAAAGAATTTACCTAAATGGCATATACCTAACTTGCATTTATATTAGGGGATTTACGCAGGGATTTCTCCTCTCATTATTTCCTTATCCCGATCTCTGATTTGACGAACGAATATTTTACCGATACTAGTCTATTTTCCATTGCATCTGCATTGAATTTTTACTGATGTGTTATCGACGTCAGTTTTTGAGACTCCCCTATTGGTCTACAACATAAAGTAAACAGCGTACTAATTAGTATCAGCGTCTATTTGCAATTCAATGAAAACGGTACCAAAATCAAGATCATAGCGTGCTTCACTAGTATTACCTACTGATATTGTTATACTGTGGCACTATGATCGTAATATTTAAAATTTATTGGTTGTCAAATTGCAAAATCAAGCACAGGCCCGTCGTCCGTGAGCGCCGAAACGCGACTGATCAGGCCTGCCGAACGGCGCGCTATATACAGCGTGTGGCGGAAAGGTCCAACAATATTTATTGTAGTTCATCTATACTACGTATCGAATCACATATGTGAATATTAGACACGAAAGCCAATATTTTTTTTCCATACAAAGTTAAAATGCGTTGTTTATCATTTTATTTGACAACCCTAACCGGCCGGCGGCGCGGCGCGATCACTGACCGCCGCGCCGGCCGCCGCGCGCCGCGCCGGTGGCGGCGCACTGATACCTATCTGTCGTTTCAAAATCTCCCTAAATACCATAGAAATCGAACAAGAAAGAAAGATAAGGTGTGGAAGCTATTGAACTGCCGTATTCGATTGAGCCAGATAGAATAAAAATAGATGCTTTTATTAGCGCTAACCAAAAGCCTTATTACCCTTGGCTAAATTTGGTTGCTACTGAATTTAGTGAAGTGTAATAATAGCATTTCATTCAGTAAGCTAAGAGTAGCATACTAAATTCAGAAGCGAGAATTGCTTCTTTCTAACTTGGTTCTGAATTCAGTCGACAAAATTTTGTCAAGTGTAAGTACCTAATAAGCCTTCAAACAATATTAGACAGGAAGGAATATCAAATAAATAACTAAGTAGGTACCTACATGTTTGAATCAAAGTCAAATAAAGAGTTAGGATACATCATTAATTTAATTATTTAAACTCTGTAATAAGTATGGAAGATATCTACACTAGCTAATTATTTTTGGCTAAATTAACTAACCTTTTAATAATCTCCTTATTATTCAACGATAGTCGCATTGTAACACCAATATTTCACTGCACAACAACACTATGTACACATAAACATATTTATCCATTTCACACTGCAATCCAAGGTGCTTGCGGCGCGGCGCACCTTCCTCCGACGCGTTCCGGTGGTGGCGTTAGAAGTCTGAGTCCAGGGTGCTGGAGCAGCACCAGCACTGCTGGTAGTACTAATACCGGGCCTGATTGGGACGTTTTTCGTTTTGTGGCAAGTCAACGCTTCCCTTGCTGTTCAGACGTTGGCGGAAAATTTCACGTTCTTCATGACGACTACCTCCTACCATGTCTAAGTACAGTGATAACATCGTAGATATCAATTTTGCGATAAAACAAACAACACACCACCAATGATGCTAGAGAGCGACTGAACTTTCAAATCAAAATTAAATATACAAAAAAAAAATTTTGACAATTAGGGTTCCGTACTTTAAAAACCCCAAGCCACGTAAAAGGTCGCGTAAAATCACGCATGCTTTTATTACAATGAAGAGTGACGAGACGAGTAAGACATGTACCTGATGGTAAGCAACATGCCTGTTCATAACAGCTACGTGCTGTATGTGCGCAGCTATTAAACACGAGTCCAAATCCTTACCCAGGACTGCACCGCGCTCGTACCGCATAGGTATAAGATCTTATATCTCTATGCTCTGTAATTGATCTGGAAAATTTGCCCTTCAAACCGGAACACGGTAAAGCACAAAACTGATTGGCGGTAGAATAACTGGCAAAGGTGTGGTACTTCCCCAGACGGACTCTTCGACCACTAGTACTATTACTACTTGTATCGGTGTGTAGTTGGATATCCTAGGTAGGCAGGTATCCTATGTGCTATTTCCAGGCTATAATCTACCTTTGTGCCAAATAAAAACTCTTCACAATCGTAGCTCCCTACTAGGTCGTTCTGTGTTGGAGAACCTGTTGGTAGTTCACACAGACAATGACAACGAAATCTTAAACCCATGGAAAATAATCGAATTTATCATTCAAATATCGACCAAGCCAAGAACCGAACTCACGATTTCCCGTGCTCAGCCGTAAGTATGTTTTCTTCGTCAAGATAAAACAAAACATAAAAAAAAATTGACGGAACCCCCCAACTTTTAAAAATCCATTTTTGACGATTTCTAGCTTGGCTTTTCGGTAAAGTACCGCCGCGACGTTTCGCCTTTCGGCACGGCCGGCGAGCGAGCTTCTGTTCTGCTATTGGTCGGCGCTGCGGCGGCGATGCACGGCGTCAATACGTTTGACAAAGCCGACATGCCGACAATTCCGTCAAAGAAAGTCCGTCGGGGAATTTCACAACTTCGCAAAGAATAAATATCTACGATATGAAGTGAAATTTAGTAAGGAATTTTATGAAAAGCGTTAAAAGACGGATAGTTATCTTCTTACATCTTGTTGAATTTAACCCTACTATCACAATCAATTAAAAACACATTACCAAAGGTATTTTAACCCCCGGCCAAAATAAAGGGTATAAGAATGTGGCGAAATACATTTATTTTAACCCCCGACCAAAAAAAAGGGGTGTTATAAGTTTGACGTCGATGTCTGTCTGTGTGTGTGTCTGTCTGTGGCACCGTAGAGCTCAAACGGATGAGCCGATTTCGATGCGGTTTTTTTTATTTGAAGGTTAATATCCGTGCGGATGTTCTTAGCTATGTTTGGTTAATATCGATTCAAGATGGCCGCCTCCACAAAATGGCGGACAAAATATTTCTTCACAACCTACCTCAATATGGGTATCAAATGAAAGGGCTTTACTAGTAGAATACTATACACTATAAAAAAATCAATTCCAAGATGGCCGCCACCACAGAATGGCGAATTACATTATTTTTTCACCACTACCTCAATATGGGTATCAAACGAAAGGTCTTATCTAGTAGAATACTTTGCACTATGACCAATTTCAAATTCAAGATGGCTGCTGCTACAAAATGGCGAAATACATTTTCCACAACTACCTCGATATGGGTATCAAATGAAAGGGCTTGACTAGTAGAATGTTGTTAAGATAACAAATCTGAGGTAGTCGGGGTTAGTCAAAATTTTAATTTTATCTTGTTTTACTACTCCCTCAGTATGGGTACCAAAGGAAAGGGCGTGACTAGTAGAAAGTTGTACAGTTTACAAATCCGAGGTAGATAAGGTATAGGTAGTCGAGCTTGCATGGAACTTCTAATTAAGCGTTTGTTTCATTATTCGTAAAACCTGATTTATTTTTATTTTATTCGTATGAACTAGGTATCATAGTTGTAGACCGCCCGAATAGACTCCAAACGTCAAACAGTTCTAGTCATTACCTATTGTATTTAAGGATTAAATTCACAGTTAATAATTTAACCAAGTTATGTTTATTCCATTCACAGCTTCGAAGTAGGCAAAAAAATTCTTTTCTGCACAAAATTTAGTCTTTGACAGGCAAGGTCGTTTGTCAGCTGTACATGCATTAGGGTTGCAGCTGGTCAATTTTACATCAAACTTTGACTCGTATTATCTCGCGATCTAAAGTGCTGAGGGGAAAGAGACCTTCGGAGATGAAGTCTATATCAGTGTTGGAATGACCTGTTAAAATATTGTTGGACCTTTCCGCCACACGCTGTATATGGTAGATATTAAAACATAGTGAATAACTGATACTTTTTATCAAGTCAAACTCTGCGAAAGCATCTATAACTTTTTAGTGGCTTTCGTTGAGTACAAAATTTAGTAAAAAGATCATTAGTTTAGTCATAAACTTGAAAAACTTTTGAAAAGGGGTAACTTTGGGATTTTTTTCTATCAAGTAAAATTTATTAAATCGTGTTATTGACTGCGAATTGCACCAGATTAGATCCTTAACTAATACATATATTTTTTTCAGAGTTTAATACACTATTTTAAAGGTCTTAAAGTTGTTTTAAAAATTCAAAATTACGGCCTACACGCCCTTAATAAACTAGCAGCGGTTTCATCCACGCGGTTTCTGTAATTTTACCACTATGAAAGTAACCCATGCAAAAAACTAAATATAAAAAAAAACTTAAATATAAAAGTAACTAAAAAGTAGCCCATGCGCTATTCCAGACTATAATTTGAGTTCCAAATTTGATACTGATCCGCTCTGTTCTTGCAACGTGATTAAGCAACAAACATCCACACTTAAAACTCAATTTATTCGAGTTATAATGTTACCTATATTATTTTACTAGCAGCGCCCCTTTTCCGTTGTTTTTGCGGGATAAAAAGTAGCTTATGTATTCTTCGAAGCTATAATCTAACCTGTGTTCAAAATTTCAACCCGATCCGTTCATACGTTACGGCGTGATTGAGCAACAAACATACAAACATTGACATGTATAATGTTAGTAGGATAGAAATTTTAGACTGTTCCATTCCGTTCTTACAAATATAATACACACTTACATTAAATTTAGTACACAGTTTACAGTATAATACATAAGTAGTAAGATATATTTCGATCCAAATTCCAGTACTTATAATTTTACTAGCGGCCCGTTCCGGCTTCGCTCGGATAACAACCTAGATACCAACTGCAGCGCCATCTGACGGGCTGATTTGTGAATCTAAACGTTCCAGGGCCTACCCAAACGCACACAAAAAAAAACATTCATATCCGTACAGCCGTTTAGGAGTTCAGTGACAAACACACGCACAAAAGAAAAATAAATAAAGGTTTATAATCCAGAAAAGGCAGTACTTATAACAAAGGATAATATATCTAGCTAGGCGGGAGAAGTAGTGGGAGACACTGCCTCATCCCCCAAAGCCAAGATACAGTGCGCATGCCTCGACCAGCTCTAGAGTAGACGCTAGGTATAGGTAGGTATTACGGGTCGTTGACCGTGAAGTATGGATAGGCGCAGAGAGCGCGGATTTCCGTCGAATAACGAGATTTGAACTGTCTCGTCTGTGATAAAAGATAGATAGATATAAACCTATTAATATCTAAGATACATCTATACCAATATATAACATTGGAGTGTCTGTATGTAATGTCATTCTGACAGCTTTTTACTACTTAAGTTCAAAAAAGTATACAAAATACTATAATATATGGTACCTATAACTATAACACTATCTAAAACATTACATATTATTACTTTTTTTGTCTGAATGTCTTTCTGTCTGTCGGTGATTAAAATAAAATTTAAATGGAGAAGCCAATGCACCCACGATTGTATCCGTTGGGAAAATCGACCCAGGCAACACATTCTACTTCTTCGTTCTTACTAAGAAAGCGGAGTCAAGCCTTTTGATTCGAATCCTTGGTACTACGACGTTTTTTTTTAATTACGACTAGTCTCTAATAATAATTAGTAGGTCTGAGAGTCTCACAGAAAAAAATGCAAGGTGGAACATATCACTAAGAATCCCGTTTTTTGTTACGGAACCCTAAAAACTCATTCAAGTGACAGGTTCTCTAATAGAAAGCGAATCTTGTTTAGCGACTTCTTGACTTACGCGTCCAATGGCATCTTACGATACAGATTACTACGACTGAGGAAATTTAATTATAACTTTTACTTTACTTCATATAACATAATGCCTCTGGCGTTAAACCATAGGAAATAATTCATGTGAAAGTACACAGAATTTACATTGATCAACTATTAGTTAAGATAAAATGCTGGGGCGATATTTTAGGTCAATGTATAAGCGTGCGTATTCAGCGTGGTAATGCCGTCAGCATGATGGATTTCGAACGGTTTGATCATCTTGATTATCTCGTGATACCTTCATCGATCTATGATACTCCCACATGTCATGTCTATCAAAAATACATAGTTCTAAACTAAGCAAAACCCGTACTGTAGGGGCCAGATAGTTATAGTTAATATACATATTATTCCTACTAATATTATGAATGTCAAAGTTTAGATGTTTGATACTCAATCACGTCGGAACTTCTCAATGGATCGGGCTGAAATTCGGAATTTTTTTTTACTGTAGTCTGGAATAACACATGGCTACTATCGAGCGAAAATAACGGGAACTACACTTAAATACATATTTATGATACATATACAAAACACCCAAATAAATAATTATGTTTATTCTGAGTGGGGATTAATTAGAATCATAATAATCAATTTAGTCCGATCTATGTTACCGTAAAATGGAGAATGTTCACTAATTTTGAATGTTAGCTTTCTGTATTCTTCGTTCAAAATAATAAATACCCGTGACAAAATTATTTCAATACGTCAATTAGATTCCAAGATATTATATAATTTTAGAGTGAGCGGTGCGCGTGACGTCTTACTACAACACTAGCTCAGTTTGTTCACAACTGGAAGCGATGAAACAAAAGAAAACCTTACACAAGTAAACTACTGCTAGATACTACAGCTGCCGACTTGCGCCTAAGCAGAGTGGACCGTTGTGTAATGACGTCACACGCGGTAGATATTTTTGCGTATATTTGAATTATATCTAACTACTTGGAATTTTTTAACAAAACGAAAACTAGTGTATCAGTATTATAAAGACTGTAACAAAGTTTCAAGTGATTTTACATACCTATTAACATTCCCCATTCCAAATGCCTATGATTATATTTATTTCCTTTTCCCAAAATTCATATGAAAGTACCTATATGATACATTGTGGGTAAATATAAATTAGAAAAAAGTGTTTGAGTTTGTTCCGGCTAATCTTTGAAAGGGCTTTACCGATTTTAACGGAACTTTCGATAGCAGATAACTGAAGATATAAGATATATAAGAAGTGACTTAGGCTATTTTTATTTTCGAAAAAATATGGTGTTCTATAGTTTATGTATACAGTTGTTTACACCGCGGGTCTCATTGTGAATACTAAAACTGCAATAGAAAGTCTACGTACAGACAGCGTGGCAGCCACATTAAATGTTCCGACTTCAAACAATTTCATTAATTAAATGCCCTTTCTACTAATTACCATTTACCCATTCTAATCCGATTTAAATAAAGTACGGTTAGCAGCGTCCGGTCTTAACTTTTACTTTCCGACCGTACATGACATTTCCTTAAAACAAAAGTAGACTATTTTGAATTTTAACACACGGTAAATTCAGTTGAAATTAGCATGGGTGTGGAGTGTGATAGTGTTATTTTGCTGTAACGGTTTATTTTAATTACGCTGTTTCTTATTGTGACGGGAATATAAAACTGCTTCGTATTCCTGGGACTGTTAAAGTTATGATTCGGAGAGTTGCACATGTCGGAAATGCGTAAAATCTCTCGCGAGTAAAGGTTCTAAATATAACTGTCGATAAATTATTGAGATCGATGTTACCCCATCACTACTGCCAAAATACCCAATCTGTGTTTAGGAAAATATGGGTCAATCGTGTCTTACGTAAATCTTTCTTTGTCTCAAGTAAAACAAAGAAAAATTGGTTGCATTTCGTCTAGAATTTCGTAATTTTCATTATGTCAAATATATTTTTGCTGACTTTTTATTCATTTAACTAATCTCCACAGCGTTCTACAAAAAAAAGGCATAGACCCGCATTTTTATAGTTAAGTAATCATTGTTCCTGTTTTTAAAAGCTTCCCGCAGGCCTTCAGGCCATCCAGGCCAGAGCCTTCACCATCCATATTATGGCCATCTAGAAGTTATAGTCCCTGATGGCACATGGTGACGCGATCAACGATCGTAACATAACTTAGTAGGTAGTAACTCTGCCTAAACCGAGGGTCGTGGGTTCGATTCCCACCCAATGCAAATGTCTGTGAAGAATTCAAATATTTATACCGTGTTTTGGTGTTTCTATGTATAATAAGTATTTACAATAAGTATTATAACAGCTATCTGGTCGCCATTGTACAAGCTTTGATAATTTGGGGTCAGATGGTGTTGTGTGTAAATCGTCCACCAATATTTATTTATTTATAAGACAACATAACAAGTAACACCTCAAGTTGTCAGTGTAATATATAAAGGTTCCAATGTGCCGAGACAAGCCACGACTGCGTGTGGGGCACTCTTGTGCAGCTTCAGCTTAGCCTTGGTCTTAATGGCGATCACTGACTCATACGTTAGTTCTTGAATCATTGTTAGGGTGCAGGACCCCGTGACTCCCCCGTAGCCTTGGTTGATAAGGGTATCTTTGGGTTAATACAAAAGCAAATACAAAAATCTTTATTGCTGTTTGCAGGTAAGATAAGATGATACAAAACATTTAAATAATTGATCCATACTAAAAAGAGTGTTCGGGAGAGTACCTGATATGTTAGCAGGTTAGCACTTAGCACCCGTGTACCGTCTCCGCGTTCAACCGACTTTAAAAAAGAGGAGTTTCTCAAATCCATTGTGTTTCTCTGTATGTCGATATATTACGCATTATCGGCTTTTTGGCGTGTAAACTAGAATTACTCTTAACAAAGTCGAATAACAGACACAAATAAACTTTTAAATATAAAGACTTGAGAATATCATCGTTGCCCCATCACCAAGAGTACTAACGTGCAAACAACAGTGTCTATTCTTAACATGTGACTATTAAATCATCTGTGGTTATGGGGTCCTCCCCCTATCAGCGAACGCCATAACCGTTGATTTACGCACTCGTTAAACGTAGTTGTTTAAAACAAGCGGTTATTTCGGTCTAGAAAGTTCTAATTTATGCACCCTAGAACGGAGTGCACGACCTGCATTCAAGACGGGCATTGGCAGTGACTCTACGTTAGTTAGCTGACTGTTTAGTAACGAAGCGCCCCACAAAAATCAAAATACACCAACTATTATCGTCTTGATTCGCAAGCTTCTTTATAATATCATTTTTATGGCAAGAACGTCTATGATGTGGAATGCATTGCCCGAGTAGGTTTTCTCCGGTAGTAACAATCCTGGTGTCTTCGAATCGGTACATCGTTTTTTTTTTTAGGAAAGCACGCTACATTGTATACAAATCGTCGCTGTACATCAAGCGAAATGGCGGTCAAGTGTAAATCTAAAAAGTAAAAAAAATCATCATAACAATAATCAGCCCACACTCGTCCTCAGCATGAAAGGCCACTCGGCCCGAAGTGACTATTTACGAGTACATGTCAAACTTCATCCTATAAATAATTGATTATAGTGATGAGTAGGTACTTTTCAGCTTAACAGTAGCGATTTGCGTTACGCAGTTCCGAGAACTAACTTATTTTTCATTCCAAAATAGCCGAACTATAAGTTAGTTTAAGTAAGCTATTGACTTATTATTGTGAGCAGCTATCGATAAATTGTTGGATCTTGCAGCAGAGTATTAAATCTCCATCAAATGGTCGATGTTAATGTATTTGCAGTGTTTATGATAAGGTGAAATAGGTTAAAAAACTATAACATTAGTTGAAGGAGAAACACAGTGAACTGCATTGTATTTATGATTGAATATGAATACTTAAAAATACTATCGTCTTATTCATGAACGTGTAAAAATGATATTTCAGTTAGAAAATGTTTTTTTCCCACTGATGCTTGTAAATTTATGTCCGTCTCTGTACAATTCGATCCGTTACCGCTAAACCTGCTTAATGTTCGCGGGAATTCCAAAATTAACCTGCTTCATTAAAATTTCGGGTTATGAGTCATCAGTATTGAACAGCCCTTACCCGGCCCTACCCTGTACTACAATGTTGCTCAGCGAAAATCGTTTACGTAATTTTTAGTATTGTGCTTGCTAACTCTAAAATCGTGGCACATAATACGCATCCATAAATTTCATACGGAGAATTTAGGCTATATTTAAGTATTTTGTTGAATGTTTTTATAGCACCGTAGTACACGTTTGACCACAATTTGAGCTGCAAGACATGTGGTTTTTTTATCGCATGTATAAAGTACATAAGTCCTCGTTTGGTGGCACGTGCCCAGAAGATATTGATAATGGTGCAGTTTTTTTTGGTAGTAGGTATATTTTTCAGCGATTAATGTCCCATAGTAAAAGACTTCTGTTATTTTTTATATTACGTGAGTATTCCAGCTTAGCAGAGCTTAGTGATATATGATACGAAGGTTCAATCACTAATAAACATCAGATTCTCGAAAGATGTCTGTTTTAAATCATAAAAATATTGGTGGACTATTCACACACAGCACCATCTGACCCCAAACTAAGCAAAGCTTGTAATATGGCGGCCAGATAGCTGATATATAATACTTATATAGTTGTAAATACATACTTCGTATACATAGAAACACCCAGACACAATGCAAACATTTGAATTCATCACACAAATATTTGCACTTGGTGGGGATCGAACCCACGACCCTCGGCTTCGCAGGCAGAGCTACTACCCACTAAGCCACAAGGGTGGGTTCCCAACGAGTCACACCAAACGAGTCACACTGTGACTCGATGGGATTTTTTTTTCTCAACGAGTCACACTATCGTAACAGTGTGACTCGATGGGAATTTAAACTATTACAGAAAGTTGCAACGAGTAACAGTGTTACTGGATGGGAAAAAAAATCCCATCGAGTCACAGTGTGACTGGTTGTGACATTATCCACCTTTACAGAGTGGGAGAAGTGATCATGTTGATATTGGTAAAATAAATGAACATTCATATAATGTAATGAATTCTTTTAAAATAATGTAATGAATTCTTTTAAAATAATATAATGAATTCTTTTAAAATAATAAAACCAAACAAATTATTTTTATTGTATAAAAATATATTTATACAGTTTAATTGCAATATGTAAGTACATCGTGCAAGGCTTTTCTTCGTCGTATTTTCTATATATAATAGTTTTGCTGTTATCACGATTTATAATTTAAAACTTTTAGATTGTTTTTGCCTTCGATTTGTAAATAAACGGAAAGAAATAACGTGATGAATCGAATATTTTTTGAAGTTGCACTTCTTTTGGCGCGTTAGGGTAAACTATTGTCATAAAAGCTATATAAATACAACTAGTTTATAACTATATTTTGTAGTGGTAGGACTCAAAAGTCTAAGTCGAAGTACTTTATTCATAAATGTACAATTTACATGTCGATTAATAAAAAATAAAAAACAAAACTACTTTACTGTATTGCAATAATTATTGTACAAAAAACTGTCAAGCATTATATGACTATAATGTCTTTATTACAATTGTACTGACCTATGTCAAATTAATTTCTTTACATATTTATGGGAACTTTGCCACCACTCTCTAAAATTCGCTGAAACTATAAAAAGTTTAATCGATAAGCCAGCACTTTAATGGCCCAACTAAAGAGGCTAGGTGCGGTAAAGGCCCCGCCAAACTAACTAACTAAGCCAGCACTTTAATCTGTTTTTGAAGCTGCCTAATGAAAACATTACTGTGTTCCGGTTCAAAGGGCAATGTTTCCAGTAAAATTACAGGGCATAGATATAAAAGATCTTATTTCTCTGGGTGACGAGCGCAAGGCAGTGATAGGTAATGATTTGGACTCTTCATGCTCCAATAGCTACGTGTCACTGTGCTGTTATTTGGCAGGCATGTTGCTTACCATCAGGCTCATGTCCTACTCGTCTCGTAACCCTAAACTTTTTTTTTTAAACTAGATATCAAACAATAGAATTAAGCTATTACTTTGCTACATCTACGATTTTAAATGTTTTGTCGCAGTAATTATTCATAAAATATTATATTTCTAAGCCCTGTAATTTCTCTGGAAACATTTCCCTTCAAACCGGAATACAGTAATGTTTGCACATTACTGCTTGGCGATAGAATAACTGGCAAAGGCGTGGTACTTCCCCAAACAGACTCTGCCGAGAGTCCTACCACTACATATTCATCACAATCAACTTAGGTACTTATCATTTCACAAAATTTCTAAGTATTGAAGCAATTCAAGCATCTTGCTTCAAAATGTGCAACAAGTCATCATATTTGTTTTTTCCCCCACGATTTTATTTAATTTACTATGCCAAGACTCTAAAGCATTTGTCGTTCTGTGGGCTTCTCCGAAGACACAAAGTGGGTATAAAACCTTCTCGTAGCCATTGTTTTTCCATATACTTGACAAATTGTTCTGTTTCGAGATCTTTGGAACCATATTTGTTATAGATTAGCGTTAATGTTCACCCAGCCGCTTATAATATTTGTTTGATGGGAGTAAAGGTAGAACTACACTTAGTTTTACCATACTTTTTTTTATATCTTCAGAATGCGTCAATTTCAATTCGCAGGCTTCTTTAAAATGGCTTCGTTGTAGTGAAAGTAACAATCCTTCACCACGACCCCGGGAAATATTTTCGCAAATGATTCATCGTTGCCATTTCGTAATCAGATTTAACAGTTAGCCAAAATGTACACAGTAGTAATTTTTCAGACATTTACCAGAGCAGAGTTGGGGTGCGTTTTCAACGAGTCACACTGTGACACGTTGGAATTTTTTTTCCCAACGAGTAACAGTGTGACTCGATGAGAATATAAACTAGTAAAGAAAGTTGCAACGAGTAACAGTGTGACTGGTTGGGAAAAAATATTCCCATCGAGTCACAGTGTGACTCGTTTGATGTGGCTCGTTGGGAACCCACCGCCACAAGGCCAGTCAATGTTGTTGGTTTCTTCATGTTGGTTGGTTCAACATGTTGGTTTCTTCATGATGTTTCCCCTAATTGTTATAGGCAAGGATAACATCACATCGTGAAACCTCGCGCCTAGAAAAATAAATAACTCACGAGTTTCAGGCGGGATTTCAACCGGAGACTTTCCAATTGTAATATTGGACGTTCCAGCCATAGGCCACCACTGCTTTTCCAGTCATGCGCGGTCCGAGGGAAGGGGGTCACAGGGGACATGACCGCCCCAAAATCGTATACGTTGTACAAAAAATCTAAGAAAATTAAAAATATCTAATAGTAAGACTTACATAGACTATTTTTATCGCGGGAAAACAACTAGAACGGGAACTACGCGGGTAAAACCTTTCGGGACTACTAGTAAAGTATTTTTTTGCTCGGTTTATTGTATTTCTACTTGTGACCCCCCAAAACCTGAGGCTGCGTACTGGTGACCCCTCCAAAATTCGAAGCTGGGACCGCGCCTGTATCCAGTTTGTGAATAGAATAATTCTGTACCCCTTTTTCGTATAGAATATAGGATGCACCCCTTTTGTCGCAACCCTAAAGAGTTCACTTTTCCCACTTTTCCTGCCCATTAATATTATCCTCGCTCGACATTTCGCGGCACAAACACGAGGGTGACTCAATTTGCGAAGTATTTGGGGTCAGCACGGTCGGTAGACTCGATATAAACAATTAATTACAATTAGCGGAACCAAGCGATTCGATTCGCTTCATTAGTTTATAGTTTCTGCCATAAATTGGTTCGGAAAAAATGTGTAGAAAAAACAAACTATTCTTCGCTCTTATATCTCTTGAAAAGTTATAATTTTGAAAATTTTAAATTTTGAATTTTTAAATTTAGTCGAGCTGAGTTCAATTTAAAAAAAACCCTTCTGGACCACAATGTTGAATTTGCATAATGTTGGATTCTCAAAATGTTGAATTCGTAAATAGTTGAATTTATTGGACCCACAATGTTGATTCCTAAAATGTTGAATCCCAAAACGCAGTTTTTGGGGGTTTTCAGAGAAAATCTAATTATATACTTAATACAAAAACTACTTTTAGTTTTTTGGGAAATACCTTAGCTGACTTTAAATGACTACTACGACTGTAATACTACCTAAAGGACTTAATAGAATGAGAACAATATCACAAGACTTAATGTATTATTGTAATTTATCGATACAAACTTAAAATGCATACATAAATTAGTAAATTACTTACGTTATTTACAAAGCATAGTCTTGACCTTGTTTTATTCCGTAGTCCTTGACATTTCTATTGTTAGTGGCTAGTACATTCCTATAGTAAAAAGTTAGAATTTTGATGAACGAATCGTGACGAGGTATTTCCAAGGTTAACTATAATGAATTTGTGTCAAAATAACCCTCCTGTGAATATTTTCAAGGACTCCGTTTCAAGGTTTCTGATTTTGTAAGTGGTTTTTTTTTATTTGAGGAAGAGTATTCTCTATTTCGGAACTAGACGAGTTTTTAGTTGTTGTAGGTAGTTTAGTTAGTACTATTTGCAGAGTCCGAATAGGAAAGAACCACAGCTTCGCCAATTATACCGCCAAGTAGCAATGTGCTTACATCACTGTTTTCCTGTTTGAAGGGCAATGTTTCAAGATAAATAACATATGTAATAGTTATGAATAATTTTATATTTCTGGTTGAAGAGTGCGCAGTGCGGTGCTAGGTAATGATTATATGTATATGATGGTAATTATCTTATGGACTAGATTGGTCCCTATAGCTGCATTACACTGGGCAGACATGTTGCTTACCATCACACAAATGTCCTGCTCGTTTCATCGCTCTATGTTATGGAAAACTAAAATATCAGATGGTCATTGGTTCAACTTTCCTATAGCGCGTTATTCATGTCACCTACCTTGGCCTCTAATAGTGCGTTCACGATTTTCACAGAACCGTGGACCTATGTCATTGTAAGTGAACAAAGTATACATAAGTCACTTGGGAGCGCACCAACCACGCTCCACAGAAACACGAAACATCGTAATGGAAGGAATTTTATTTCCTAGATTATAAACAAAATATGTGAAAAGTAAAAACAATTTCACCTCCAATTTCAGTGTAAATCCGAAAATGTATGTGCTTCTCTGATCGAACGGCAGAAGTGAAAACTTAATTATAATTATTAATATCAGTGAAGAACAGCTGACTGTATCTTTCACACTCGTATACACTCGGCGGTCCCGAGTTCACCCGAACATGCGTTTTACTGCAGAGCGTGACGGATCGGCTTCATTTACAACCTGCTTACTTAAAAAAATGTGTGCAGTGTGCCCAAAGAAGTTTTTACTTCAAAGAACAGAAGCAATTACCGTGCCCAAAATCGGTTGGAAGACCATCATCAAGTAAAACAAAAGTTACTTCTGAAGAAAGTAGCGTATTTAGTGATGGAGTGCATTTTAACTGAAAAAATCAATAGCCGAGCGGATGTGTCCCTATCTGGGCTCGCGTCATAGACAGTAAAGTGGTTTGCTGATAGAATCTGTCGTTATAGTCTGGGAGGTTGCTGTCGCAAACATCGATGTAGATTCCTGAGATAAACAAATACGGTGGTCAGTATGACGAAGTGCTCGCCTCTGGTATTTTATTTTAGGCGTTATTTCGATGAATAACATAATAGTCTGAAAATATTTTCTATACCATTTTAAAAATTCTAAGTCTCTGTGAAATAAATTCTTAGATTGTCAATAAATGTTAAATTTAAAATATATTAGCAATATATTCTAATACGATTATTATTTCTCAAGTTAACGTTTTAAAAGCAATTTGTGTGATTAATTATTATTTTATTGTTTTTTATTCAGTTTCGATATAAGTTACATTCTAAGGTCTCTCTAAATTCAATTTCAAAACAGGCTTTCCTTTTATTATATTATTTTAATATAATTTATCTTTATTTTATAGCACAGCACGCATTGGATGGATATTAAGATATTATGTTGTGTGCGTATTTGGTTTAAGTACATAAAAAAACAAAGATTTACATTATGTACGTGACAAGCTCAAGATTTTATCCATCGGGGAACATCCGTTTCGATAGTAAATAAAATAACATAATTATATAAATATGTAATTTTTGGTATGTAAGGGATTAACGTTAAAATGTTTTAATCTACTTTCAAACTTAATCCTTTTGCTAATAAGCTGGTTATTCACTAACATTACTATTTTATATCCAATTAAGTTCGAAAAAAACTTACTTCTTTAATGTTTTATAACAAAAACAGTACAGCACATTAAAATTTCCAGTATATTATGTACTGATATTTTTGTAATAAGAGAGGTCCTAGCAAATTGAGATACATACTTTGATGTTTAGATGAAGTTAACAAGAACAAAATTAAAACTTTTGATTAACCCCCAATACCTTAGATTTGTTATCTGTACAACATTCTACTAGTCAAGTCCTTTCATTTGATACCCATATTGGGGTAGTAGGGGAAAAACTATATAATTCGCCATTTTGTGGTGGCGGCCATCTTGGATTTGAAATTTGTTATAGCGTATAGTAATCTGCTAGTCAAGCCCTTTCATTTGATACCCATATTGAGGTAGGTTGTGAAGAAATATTTTGTCCGCCATTTTGTGGAGGCGGCCATTTTCAATCGATATTGACCCAACATAGCTAAGAACACCTGCACGGATATTAACTTTCAAATAAAAAAACCGCATCGAAATCGGTCCATCCGTTTGAGTTTCTACGGTTACACAGACAGACACACACACAGACAGACAGACAGATAGACAGACAGACATCGACGTCAAACTTATAACACCCCTTTTAACCCCCGACCAAAAAGGGGTGTTATAAGTTTGACGTCGATGTCTGTCTGTCTGTCTGTGTCTATCTGTCTGTCTGTCTGTCTGTCTGTCTGTCTGTCTGTCTGTCTGTCTGTCTGTCTGTCTGTCTGTCTGTCTGTCTGTCTGTCTGTCTGTCTGTCTGTCTGTCTGTCTGTCTGTCTGTCTGTCTGTCTGTCTGTCTGTCTGTCTGTCTGTCTGTCTGTCTGTCTGTCTGTCTGTCTGTCTGTCTGTCTCTGTCTGTCTGTCTGTCTGTCTGTCTGTCTGTCTGTCTCTGTCTGTCTGTGTGTGTGTCTGTCTGTGGCACCGTAGAGCTCAAACGGATGGACCGATTTCAATGCGGTTTTTTTTATTCGAAGGTTGATATCCGTGCGGATGTTCTTAGCTATGTTTGGTTAATATCGATTCAAGATGGCCGCCTCCACAAAATGGCGGAGAAAATATTTCTTCACAACCTACCTCAATATGGGTATCAAATGAAAGGGCTTGACCAGTAAAATACAATACATAATAACAAATTTCTAATCCAAGATGGCCGCCACCATAAAATGGCGAATTATATTATTTTTTTCACTTCTACCACAATATGGGTATCAAATGAAAGGGCTTGACTAGTAGAATACTTTGCACTATGACAAATTTCAAATCCATGATGGCCGCTACAACAAAATGGCGAAATACATTTATTTTTTCACAACTCCCTTAATATGGGTATCAAATGAAAGGGCTTGACTAGTAGAATGTTGTACAAATAACAAATCCGAGGTAGTCGGGGGTTAATCAAAATATTTGATTTTGTTCTTGTTTTAGTCGGGGGTTAAAAATACCAGTACATTACAAAAATACACGGTATTTTTAATTTGATCAAAATATCAAAACATTAAATGTGTCTCAGTTTGATGGGTTGTCTCTCCTGCTACTCGTTTGTCACTTGATGAAATTGGGAAGAGGGGAGGTGATCTACAAATTGCCTTCTTCGAGCTACGGATGCTTCTAAACATTCCTAAACATAATTTATACATAAAATATGTTCCTAATCGCTGCGGTATGATATTTGCCCATTTGATTTTTTTTTTTTTCGGGACATAAAGTATATTTTCTTTCCTCTATTATATAATCTTAATGGTATCCTAAAATCACGTCGAGTCGTGTTGCTCTGAAAGTGGCATAACGAATATGCATATATTCGTATTACATAAATACTTGTTGGTAGAATAACTCGCAAATGTACTTCTCCAGACGTACTTTGCAAAGACCACTGCAAAAGTTTTATATACTTATGTTACCGTTATATTGTAAACACTGTTAGATTACAATCCCTCCAGCGAGATGGTTTCACTTCGATAGATTACAATCTACCGAAACTAATGCGTTAAATTGTAAACATTATGTGGCGGTTCACAATATTTCGACAGATTATTATCTCGCTGGAGAGATTGTAATCTAATGCTGTTTACAATCATATGGTGACATAAATATGTATAAAACGTGCAGGTGTGATGCTGCGTAAAAGTAAACATAGAATCAAAAACACGAAGTAGTGTCAGTATTAGTTCGGTTGTATCGAAACAGCGAACTACTGATACACTTCGCGAGGTATAAGCTGAGCTTTGCATTAGTGTGAGTGATCACCAATCAGGCAGGAGCTTGAAATTTTGTCCGCGAGGTATAGGCTGAGCTTTGCATTAGTGTGAGTGAGCACCAATCAGGCAGGAGCGCGGCGAGACAGAATGGCGCCGAGCCTAAGGCCGGTTGTCACACCTACACTATCCATGTACACTCACACAAATGCAAAGCTCAGCTTATGCCTCGCGGAGTGTACTTTTCGAATAGTGCCAGTAGTCCGGTTGTTAGTTCGGTTAACCGAACTACCGAAACTTTTTAGTGTCAGTATTTCGGTTGTATCTAAGCAGCGAACTACTGAAACTTTTCGAGTAGTGCCAGTAGTCCGGTTGTTAGTTCTATTAAACGAACAACTACTGAAACTTTTTAGTCTCAGTAGTTCGAACACAGCTAGCCGTACCAAAACAAAAATATCTGTTTTACGAATTGTCATGTGTGAAAACACACTTCAATCAGCTCAATAAACATTAATAAAATCTTAGAATTGGACAAAAAAAATTCAAGTCATGTTGATACAACAGCAAAGACGCCATCCATCACAATAAAAAAAAAATGTGTTGTCTAAAAACCATAGACTGAGTAGGGAGAAACAGGGTCGGACTGGGCCGATAGGGCCTGGATGGCTCTGGTGATCACAAGCTCGGGGCTCGAGACTTTATCGTACGGTTGCGGCATGCCCCGCAAGCCAGACCCGTGGCGGGCCCGCGCAGGCTGCGGCCTGGCTAGCAAATGCTACTTCGACTGTATGGCCAGTCCGACGTTGGGGAGAAACCTTAGATAAAGTATAATGTAAACTCTTTGGGAGAAACCTATTTCCTAACTCAATGTATCGGACAAATTAATGTCTGTCAACTAAATCTCTTGAAAAAATGATTTCTTGAGGATTATACTGACAGAAATGACGGGTTAGAATCGCGATCGAAGGGGTATTGTCAACACTTCCAATTAGACAGTCGAAACTGATCCATAATGCAAACAACCAATTAAATTCGACCTACGACTGCATAGAGTGGCAGCGAGTCTAGGGCTTATGTTATACTGGTATTTAGGGGTTTTGGAAATTGCAAAACTGGTACGCTCTTCCAATTTTTTTTTAAATATATTGTGAGTAGAGCATGACATGTGCCTGATGGTAAGCAACAAGCCTGCCCATAACAGTCAAGTGCAATGCTGCTATTTAAACATGAAGAGCCCAAATCACTGCCTAGTACTACACTACTCACCCGGATATATAAGATAACTTATCTCTTAGCCCAGTAATTTATCTGGAAACATTGCCCTTCAAACCGGAACACAGTAAATGCCCACTACTACTTGGCAGTAGAATAACTGACAATGGAGTGGTACTTTCACAGACGGACCCTACAGAAAACTCTACCACTACTAAAACGACATCAATAAGTCTCTCATTAAACCACTACATGATCATGCAGTCTTGAAGGGTTATTTAAACACTTTCTAGTAACTATTTGTTAAAATGATAATCATGTTTAGTGATGAGTTAAAATTAACGTGGGCGGCTAAGTGGAAAGTTTCGTTAAGTAACTGAACTGGTAAGACAAGTGAAAACTGGAACAACTCTAATATATAAGAAAAACAGGGACACCAAGTAAAAAAGTAACTCTTTGGTACTTAATATTATAAAGCTGAAGAGTTTATTTGTTTGAACGTTAGGATCTCGGGAATTACTGGTCCGCATTGAAAGATTATTTTTTGGATAGTCCATTTAACATTCGACATCTACCGTGATTTCACGATATCACTATTTTCGTGTATCCCTGCTATCTTTATTTCCCTTCCTTAAACATCTATATGTCACTGTAGAATTGTAAATACGTCACATAATAATCTAACGACCTCAGGCTACAAACTATCCTAACCTACTGTAAGATTATAATCTCGCTGGTTAGATTATAATCTGACATATACAAAGTAATTAATCTGTTAGATTTACAGAAAAACAGAAACATGGGCATCATTACCACGATGGCATCATCAGAAGCCATCAACCCGAGTGTGGGTGATCTACTCGTTCCTACCATTGACTCATTCAATTATCTCAGTACCGATAAATTCGCCCAAACGAGATCATTAACAGTTGTTTCAAGTTTAATAAACTGGTATACGCTTCAAT
Source organism: Ectropis grisescens (assembly GCA_017562165.1). Lineage (NCBI taxonomy): Eukaryota > Metazoa > Arthropoda > Insecta > Lepidoptera > Geometridae > Ectropis > Ectropis grisescens. The sequence continues at coordinate 9,150,510 of CM029793.1, read as the reverse complement.
GGAATAAATAATCCCATTTTATACTCCCATTGCGACGCTTTTTGGAAAACTAGATAGACTTGTGTAAATCAACATCTTAGTATATATTCCATTTTTAAACCCCGCCAAAAACACGATGGATTTTATAAGTTGATGTGTGTCTGTGTCTGTGGCGTAGCTCCCGAATTAAACCGATTCATTAGATACAGCCTGGTGACAGACGGACGGACAAGAAAGTACGGAGTCTTATTAGTAGGCCCCCATAACCTTTTGGGTACGGTATCCTAAAATACAAACCATTTTTTTTTATAATTAGATAACAGCGCAGTGACACGCAGCTATTATGAAGAACATGAAGAGTCCAAATCATTACCTAGGACCGCACTGCGGTGGTCACCCAGATAAATAAGATATTTTATCTCTTTGTCCTGTAATTTCTTTGGAAACATTGCTCTTCAAACCGGAATACAGTGACTCTCCCTCATTCATTGTCGCTATCACCGTCCCGTTTCTATCTTTAATGGCCGATTGTAGGTTGCACTCTTAAATCTTTTTGGGCGATGCAGCCATCGCACGCCTTACAAATTTTACAATGGCAATAACCGACTAATGGCATAAGTCCTACTTTTCAAAGGTTTCTTAAAATGTTTCTCTTATAACTCGCAATAACAAAGTACTGTAGATATCTATCGTGTTGTCTGCAGTAAATCACTACGTGGCGTCGTGTCCCCCTTTCCAGACATTGGGGTGCTCCGCTAGACAGCAGCATTGTGACTCAGCACGGGGAAATGAATGGGGGCTGTTACTTTTGTATCACGGTTCTGAAGAGCCTTCACTTTGTTTCTACACTTTGAATTGGTGGGCTATGAACTCAAAGTGTACTATTAACTTCACAAATATAACCAGACACCCGAAAAGAAATCTTACTAATATTATTAACTAGCAGTGCAGCAGTGCTTTACCCGTGTAGATCCCGTTCCTGAAAATTTTCTGAGAAAAAATGTAGTTCTTATGTGTTCTTACAGACTATGATCTGTGTTCCAAATTTTAACCAGATCTGTTCAGACGTTTCGACGTGATTGAGCAACAAACATCCAAATATCCAAACATTGACTTTGATAATGTTAGTAGGAAGTCGGATGTCAATGTGCGGATGTTTGTTGCTCAATCACATCAGAACGGTATAGAGGCTTAACGGATCAGGTTGAAATTTTAAATACAGATATAGTCTGAAATAGTAAGCTGTAAGCTGTTTTTTAGCGGGAAAGTAACAGGAACGAGAACTTCGCGGGAAAAACCGCAGGATACTGCTAGCTGTACATATATTATAAGGGCATAACATTACATTTATACGACTTCAACAGCTTCATAATCTCATTAGCATGACTTTTTCCTGTTTTCTTCATATTCCTTTCTTTCAGTGAGAGGTACCGACCTCTCACTAGAAGAAAGGAAATGTTAAGCAGTAAGAAATGTAAAGACCGCAACCACATTTATTTGGTTAGTATGTGTGGAAAAATATAAATATAGTGCTTACAACACATACTTCGCCACACGCTGTCTTTCGGCATGCAAAACATATTTCACAATCAAATCTGCTGAATCTAAAAATAAATGCTTTTGATGCATTGCAAATTATCAACAATATGAAATGAAATATATCGCGGTGAGAATAAGAGAAATGTTAAAAATTTGCAATCTAAAAAAAAGTCAATAGAGATAACTTCTATGCTTTACTATAAGTACAAGTACCACTGCATCTGTGCTTGCTAAAAACTAATTCACCCACAATCATTTATTTTAACTCACGCAAAAACAAAGATGTTGTGTTTGACGTGTATGTGTTTGTTGTGCCTTTGGGTTTGTGAATATCTGTCTGTGAAATTGTAGCGATTTCGATGCTAGTTTTTTTTATTTAAAAACAGGGATTTTCGAAACGTTTCTAAGTTATAAATGGGCGAGATAAACCCTGACATGACTTACAAGAAAATTCAAGTGTCCCTAATTGCGCATGTTTTGTAAAATACAAGCATATTGCACTGTCTTGACATCAGGTTGAATGTCGTTAATTTTTGACACGAGTGTCAAGGAGAATGGTCGAGGAAAAGCAATCAGTGGTTGTACATGTGATTACAGCATACGGACATAAACTTCGAGTTGCACATTAGATAGGTACTTCAGTAGCCACTTGAGTTATAGCCCTCACAACAGCATAACGGTTATTTTGTTTCACGAAATGTGTTTTCGATTTCATAGCGTTTCAGCAGAATTTTTCCGTGACTGCACTATTTTTAAAATTGATTCAATGGAAGAAAAAGACTGAGTACCAAAAAAAAGTATCGGTTAATCTATGGATCAATTACTTCCTATCAATGCAAGGAACAACTGAGTGAGTTGTCGTTTGAAAAGTCAGTAATTTATGTTTTATATAATTTATATTTATGTTTCGATGGTAGAAATCACAACATTAACAGCCTATTAAATGTTCCCACTGATGGGACACGGGCCTTCTCTCGCAAGGAGAGAGTAGATAGTAGAAATTGTGATTCTACATCCAGAAACCTGCATAACTAACCACATCAACTGCATACCGATCAAACTCCAGAAGATTTTCCAGAAGTTTTGCATTCGAAAGGTATGGGTGAAATTGTTGTCACGCCATCAAATGAAAAGTTCAAGTAAACTCATTCCCTTCCTTCTTCACTCTGAGGTAATAGCTCGAGCGGCAAACGATACAAAATTATGCATGGCATTGAAAATTACTTCACAACGGTGGGACCTCAGCAAAAACATTAGCATGTTGACGAAGTACGCTAAATTTGTTCCACTTATTTTTACTTTCCTTTCTCTCAGCTTCGTCTGAATAGCGAATCTCTTCATCATCTTTGTTCGAATTGCGAATCTCTTCATTGTGTATTCAGTGCGCAATACGCAAACACTAACCATATTTCGTTGCAGGCAAACAAAGTGGCATAACATGGAATATCTCAGGTGTCTTGACGCAATTCTCGTTCGGCGTAATGCAGGTGCATCTGAAGATGTTTATTGCCGTTTAATTTGCTCAACTTTTTGTAGGACGGAATCTATAACCTATGATGACGTCTACTGCCGACACAGAGCTGTTTTGAAAAGTCTTCTTAGCACTTGAAGTAAAAATGGTGGGATTTACGAGTAAAACGCTCCACACACGAGTCCTAAAATCAGAGGAAATGACGTAAAAGTAGTGAGGAGCCTACATCGCTGATTTATGGTATGGTACATTGGTGATTTATGGTCCTCCCATCTAGTTTTACGTAATTACCTCTGATTTTAAGGCTCGTGTGTAGAGGGTTTAAGTTTGACGTGTCTGAATCAGGAATTCTAATGCGTTGACTAGCGATTAATCTGTCTACAATCAAATGAGACAATCGCATAGTAAATAGCGTCGAAGGCCAACAATCTATCAATCAACAAAAAAAATCAACAAATCTATGTTTAGTCTAAGTTTATTTGTTACTAGAAAGCTCACATGATCGAGATGGTAAATAGATCCGGTTTTTCCGCGCGGTTCCTTTGTACCAATCCTAAGCAGATGACATGCATACTTGCAATGGCAACAGAGTGATGTGCCGCGACAAAAGTATGACACTTCCACAAAATCGACAAGGAAAGAGCGATCAGACCCGTGCTTTCGGTGTAAAGCGTGTATTCCCACTATACATGTATACGTAGTTTAAGCAAACTCTTTGGTTCCTAAGCTTCAATTTGACCAAAGTGTTTAAAATATTCAACTGGTTATTTTTAAGGAAAATCTTCACATTAATAAAACACTTAAGTAGTTATTTAAAAATGATAATTTATTAGAAACCTAGTGTCCGTTAGTGTGGGTAAGACACTAACTTGTTTATAATAGACAACTCACGAGAACTACAGGCTGCAGTCGTTAGAGCCGAAATCGCTACTTGAAGCCAATTTTCAAGTAATGTGAATACGTTTAAGAAAACACACCCAATAACAATAACTCACAATAAAACGATTTATACATTTCAAGCTCCAAATAAACAAAAGTACATCAAAGCAAATCAACTTATATATTTATGACTCCGAGTACATACCTCTATCGTTCGCAGCGGTAACACAATGCGCTGGTTCACATTTTATACTATCAATGAGTTGCCACAATAATGGCCAAAACACCGAAACACCTGTTTTGTATAGACTCATTATTTTTAAGTTCCAAATAAATAAATTTGATTTGATTTGATTTGAAGACTATGGCAACACGTGCGCGCTATCTACTCAGGGAGAACATCCCGATCATAATAGTAATCATAATCATAGACTAAATTATGTTTTACTTAAATCAATGAGAGTTTTCCCGGATGCAAATAATATATCAAAGATACTTCTCCAAATATAGCAGTAATGTTGTATTTTATAAAATTTCTCAAACACAGTGTAACATTGGCGCCACCTGATGGCGAAATTTAAAACTGTCTGTCAGATTTATTAGTATTCAAAAAACATCTCATTAGCAATAGTCCGAATTTTGACCTTGTCGGCCCAATTACTTATTCTTCGCTTTGCTAGATCGACCATCCACTCCTAAATGCTGGCTGCCATCACACAAGCTTTGCTTAGTTTGGGGTCAGATAGTGTTGTGTGTGAATTGTCCACCAATATTTATATATATTTATTTATATTTAAATACATCACCGTTCGGCACCAAACTTGCCACATTTATGTTATCATCTTTATTGCTGTCTCATAAACCATACAACATGAGCATCATGCTTGTAGTCAAGAGAATGGTTTGCGCTCACAGAAATCTAAATAATATCACCTTATTATTTAGATTTCTGTGTTTGCGCTCTTGCTACAGGGATAGGACAATTTGAATCATACTATTAATGAGACAGCAATAAAAACCTTATATAAGTAATGAATTTGGGTGGGGAAGTATGAAAGTAGCACCAGGGACAGAAATATTGAAAATCAATAGGTTAGCGTGGTACGGGCATGTTTTATGCGTAGAGATGAAGACCACATAAAGTAAAGTGGGATAAGGGTAAGGGAATGATAATGTTTAAAGACGCAGCAATAGTTCAATGCATCCAATCACTCTCATGTGAGCTATCAGATGAGACTCCTTTATCAGTTTAATCAGACCACCACTGCTGGTCATAAGTCATAACCACCAATCCATCTATTCTCAGATTGTTTTTGCCTTTTCGCAGTCTCCATTTAAGAAGCCGTCTTCTCCAACGGTTAATCAATTCTGCTACAGATATGACAAGCCCACTGCCACTTCAGCTTGCTGATGCGCTGAGCTATGTCCGTAACTTTTGTTCTCTTATTATCTTTTACGAATGCAATCACTCGGAGAAACTCCAAGCATAGCTAGGCTATATGTTAGCTGGAATTCGTGTCTCATCTTTCCTCCTTCCCATATGCCGCTTCAACTTTTAGACAGACCTAATAATCAACACCCGGTCATATTGCGTAACGGTCAACAAACTATGACATAAACGCTGCTAATACCGTGTCGTCACTGTGACCCACATACGGTGCGTTACAAACTGTGGTTTAAACTGTACAGTTACCTAGACAGTGAGACCACCTTCCGTCCCAGCTTCTAAGAATAGATCTGGATTGTTTTGAACTCGACATTTGAACCTAATTAAGCTCATAAGCAACGACACTCTAGTGCGAAAAAGTCTTCAAAGTCTTGAACATCGCCGAAAAATTGCTATCGGGTTTTTATCGGATACACTTCGCGGCTTGTGCGAATGATTTGCATGATCTTTTACCACCTTGCCCTTTTTCTATCGGAATGCTTGTAGCTCAAAAAAGCGACATAGTTTCATGGTTCGAAAGGCACGAACGAAGAAATTTGACTCTACTTTTGTGATAAGAACGTCTAGGCTGTGGTTATACGTAATACGTTGCCTGATCGGTTTTTCTCCGCTGGTTACAATCTCTGTCTTCAAATCGATAGTGAATCGGTTTTACGAGTATCTAGGTAAACACGCTTCATCGTAGCCCGCATCGTCGCTTTTCATCAGGCGAGATGGCGGTCAAGTGTAAAACTATACAAATAAAAAAAAAAGTCTATTTAGTGAACCTGAGGTTCTACCCTAATCAAAATTGGACCTGATATTGCTGTCTCATAAGTAAACATTACATTTAAAAAACCTCCAAAGCAAAAGCATATACAGCCCACTAAATGTTCCCACTGCTGGGACTCTTGGCCTTCTTTCGCAAGGAGAGAGTCAATAATCGTCAGTAAATAGCCATAATCTACCACTATGGCCCAGTATGGGTTGGTGGATGACACATGACTTCGAAAGATTCTAGGTACATGTTGGTTTTGTCACGATGTTTTCCTTCACCGTTTTAAATTAGCGGAATTACGCTCACGACTTCGCAAAGACAGTGGTGCGCGTGGTTTTGAAGTCGGGGTCTCGGGATCGACAGTCGCCGTTCTCCCGACTAGACCAGCCGTAACTTTATGTCGCACATGTCTGGAAGAAATTCAATATCCATTAAGGAAGCTTCTAAGATTAATACAGCAGCTAAATTAATAATTATTATAAGTTTATGACTTTGAAACGGCTGACCTGATTTTGATAAGAACAACACCGAGCTAATTCACCTTTCTAAATAATCGAACTGATTTATCCGTTCGATTTAACTACGATGCCACACAGGTACACACACACATCTTAACATCGAAACTTTCGCGTTCACCTTTGTACCAAGAACAAAATTAAAAATTTTGACTAACCCCCGACTACCTAAGATTTGTTATCTGTACAAAATTCTACTATTCAAGCCCTTTCATTTGATACCCATATTAAGGGAGTTGTGAAAAAAGAAATGTAATTCGCCATTTTGTGGTATCGGCCATCTTGGATTTGAAATTTGTCATAGTGCAAAGTATTCTACTAATCAAGCCCTTTCGTTTGATACCCATATTGAGGTAGTAGTGAAAAAATATATAATTCGCCATTTGTGGTGGCGGCCATCTTGGATTTGAAATTTGTTATAGCGTATAGTACTTTACTAGTTAAGCCCTTTCATTTGATACTCATATTGAGGTAGATTATGAAGAAATATTTTATCCGCCATTTTGTGGAGGCGGCCATTTTGAATCGATATTAACCAAACATAGCTAAGAACACCCGCACGGGTATTAACTTTCAAATAAAAAAAACCGCATTGAAATCGGCCTATCCGTTTAGAGCTCTACGGTGCCACAGACAGACACACACACAGACAGACAGACAGACATCGACGTCAAACTTATAACACCCCTTTTTTTGGTCGGGGGTTAAAAAGTAGGATTACGGGACGCGGCGCAGTAAGTTCTCGATATTTCAATGCACTTTCATGCATCGCATTTGATTACGGTGCATATAAAACATCTGGTTCTAATTCGTCTCTATAATACCGAAGCTCCATAAGCTAAACGATTTTATGAACCGAACACGTAAACAACGTTTAATTCGAAACACGCCTTGCAAGCCGGCCTACTTCACAGGGATAAGATAAGATTATGTGAAATCCGTAGAGGAACGTCCATTGAGATATCTAGGACATAGCGTTAGAAACTGTGATAGAAGCTGCAGATTACTGATTGAGTCATTATATCTGGCTGGCGGGTCTTTTGAACAATTTAATTTGGATTACAACAATTGTAATGGTGATTTAGACCTTAATTTTGATTGTGGTACTTACAAATAGTTTACATATACTACGTATAGAGTTGGCACAAACGCTTTACACCGAAAGCACGGGTAGCATCTTTCTTGCCTTGTCGCTCTTGTGGAAGTGTCACAAGTGTGTTTTGTCGCGCTATCACTCTGTTGCCATAGAAAGTGCACGTCATCTGCTTACGATTGACACAAAGGAACCGTGCGTAAAATCTATCTCTATACGTAGTATATGTAAACTCTTTGGGTAATTAAGAACGCTTCTAATATTATAAACGGCAAAGTTTGCAAGATGGATGGATGGATGTTTGTTATTTTTTCAAGTAAAAGCTACTGAAGGGATTTGGGTGAAAATTCGTACATAGATAGATAATGGTCTGGAATAACACATAGCATACTTTTATTGAATTTTATAAAACTAAAATTCTTTAAAAAAAACAGTATGCTACGGAAGTAGCTTATGCGCTTTTCGAAACTAGTCTGTGTTCTAATTTTCAACCCGATCAGTACAGACGTTCTGATGTGACTGAGCCACAAACATCCTAATTTCGGCATTTATATTCGTAGGATACGTTGATTATTGTTTTAAGTATAGATTAGCGTGTCCATACAATATTAAGACATTCGAATTTAAATGACTGTAAAATTATGATTGACTCATTTTGGTCCATTCTATCGATTTGCGGCTATAAACGCAAACTCTTTGTGTTTTAATTAAATAAATACGCTACATTTATTTACATCACTTTGTGTTATTTATTTTAAGTACAGGTTAGCGTGTTTATACAATATTAAGACATTGTGATTTAAAGAACTTATAATCGTTTGGGTAATTTTGCGACCAATTTTCGGTTATAAAGAAAAGTGCGCGATTACCTTTTTGTATCGAGTTGTATTATATTCTAGATGTAAATGTTATTATTCAGCTATTTATTCGCTCTTCTTGGTTTATAAGTTTTTTAACATTGCCCTTCAAACCGGAACACAGTAATAATAATAGTTTATAAATGACTTCATGCGTTTCGTAGCACAGGCATTTGCTGGGACTGGTACCAGTCCTCAGCCCTATCTTGCCAATGTTGCGGAACGTATTGACTATCTGAAGCAGAAAGTTTATGCGTGGGCAAACCGTATTCGCCGCTACAGAGAGCGTGTGAATCGATACAGAGAAAATCGCGACTTCCAGAGTGATCAAAGGAAGGTATACCGAAACTGGGAAGAGAATAGTCAAAGTGTGAGTGATGGGCAGCTACCGGATGCTAGCGCTACGAGTATGATAAACTTCTGGCGCAGCATCTGGTCGGTGCCTGTCGAGCACACGGAGGGAACTTGGATGCGTGTTGTCGAACGCGCGTGTGAGTCTATCGATGCCATGGAGTCTATTACGATAGACTCCGTAGACGTTAGTTGTGCTATCCGGACGGCTCAGAACTGGAAATGTCCTGGGCCGGACGGATTGCACAACTTCTGGATAAAGTAGTTTCGATGCTCACATGAGCGTTTGGCAAAACAATTCCAAGAAGCCCTCGAGGCGGGTTCTCTTCCCAGTTTCATGACCACCGGAGTCACCTTCCTGCTCCATAAGTCTGGTAGTTCCACGGAACCGAAGAACTACAGACCCATTACGTGCTTACCTACCACCTATAAGCTGCTTACATCCATTCTGAGAGCAAAAATTAACGCGCATATAGTCGCAAATAACGTTTTGGCCTCCTCTCAGAATGGATGTAAGATTGGGTCCCGTGGTACTAAGGAGCTGCTCCTCATTGACACGACCATTTGCCAACAAGTCAAACGAAACAAAGGAGCCCTCTCCGCTGCTTGGATTGACTATAAGAAGGCCTATGATGCGGTGCCCCATTCATGGCTAGAAAGGGTTTTAGAGTTGTACAAAATAAATCCAACTCTAAAATCTTTTCTAAGCAAGTGCATGGGACAGTGGGTCACAGTCCTTCGTCAACCAGGTAGCGTAGACAGCTCTTTTGTTTCGGAGGACTTGATAAGGATTGAAAGAGGCATTTTCAGGGTGACAGTCTAAGTCCCCTATGGTTCTGCCTAAGTCTGAATCCTCTCAGCACTCTGCTGAAGGATTCAGAGTTAGGTTATCGTCTTCGTAGAGGAGGTGAGGTTATATCTCATTTGTTGTACATGGACGACCTCAAACTTTTGCACTGAAACGCCAAGACTTGTTGAAGCTATTAAAACCACGGAGGTTTTAGTAACGCCATCAAGATGGAGTTCGGTGTGAACAAGTGTGCGGTCATGCATGTACAGCGAGGGAAAGTAGTAAATTCAGAGAATTTACAACTTTCCGAGACTATAACTCTCAGATCTCTCTCGAAGACGAGACCCCAAATATCTCGGTATGTCACAGTCCTTGGGTATATCAGCAGATGACATTAAGAAATCGGTGAAGGAGCGCTTCTTGTGCCGGCTGACAAAAGTACTCAAAAGTCTTCGGTCAGGCGGTAATAAGGCGCGAGCCTTCAACGGTTGGGTAATGCCTCTACTGATATACTCCTTTAACATACTGAGATGGACTCGAACTGAGCTCGACGCCCTGGACAGAAAGGTCCGTCAACTGCTCACAACATACCGAATGCTACACCCGCGCTCATCTGTTATGAGGCTGTATATCCCGCGGAAGTGCGGAGGTCGAGGCTTTTTAAATGCCAAGAACCTTCACAACCGCGAGGTATGCAGTCTTAGGGATTATTTCCGCAACTGTGAGTCCGGGATGCATCGTGATGTTGTGGCAGTTGACAGGAGTTTCACGCCTCTTTCAATGGCAAACGAGAACTGGCGCAAACCATCGGTGCTAAGCACTGATGATCGCAAGGAAGTATGGAAGAGCAAGGAGCTGCACGGGCGGTTCTATCGGGCCCTGACGGGCCCCGATGTGAATTTGCTCGCGTCGGTGAACTGGCTACGTTTTGGGGACCTCTTCGGAGAAACCGAGGGTTTTGCCTGTGCAATTGCTGACGAAGTTATCAAGACGAACAATTACCGGAAATACATAATGAAGGACGGTACGGTCGACATTTGTCGGGCATGCCGCCGTCCAGGCGAATCACTTCGTCATGTTATTTCCGGTTGTTCGCATCTAGCTAACGGCGAGTACTTGCACAGACATAACCTAGTAGCCAGGATCATCCACCAGCAACTTGCTCTTCGATACGGCCTTGTCGAGTCCGAGGTGCCGTACTATAAGTACGCACCTCTGCCAGTTCTCGAGAATGGTCGTGCGTTGCTCTACTGGGACCGCTCTATCATCACGGACAGGACTATTGTCGCCAATAAGCCTAACATCGTACTGGTAGACCGGTCTCAGCGCCGGGCTGTAATCGTCGATATCACCGTACAACATGATGAGAACCTCGTGAAAGCTGAGAGGGACAAGCTTAGCAAGTACCTTGACTTGGCTCATGAGGTTACCGCCATGTGGGATGTTGATTCGACGATCATAGTCCCAATAGTTGTGTCGCCAAACGGCCTTGTAGCGAAAAGTCTCGACCAACATCTCAAGAGACTTTCGCTAGACGGTTGGATTAAGGGTTAGATGCAGAAGGCGGTCATCCTCGACACAGCGCGCATCGTCAGGAGGTTCCTCAGTCTGCAGCCCTAACCACCGGTAGCTTGGGCCCTGCCCCGCTGCTGGCGGCACCCTAGTTTTTAAGTTTTTTATAATGTTTATATTTTTATACTTATTGTAAAAAACTTAGAAATTAAGAGAAATAAATAAATTACTGAATAGTTTATAATATTAGTAGAATAGAAACGCTCAATTGAGATCTTACACTTACCTGTAAAGTGCAAAGAATGTCATGTCAAATGGTAAATTGTCCTGGGAACGTACCAACTACGCAGTATCCCCCACGGATGCTATACATTAGTTGAAGGCTGCAACGAACCGTCGCAAATGTGTTTCACTAAGTACAAGCTCAAAACATCATTGCACAGAAGGAAAACTCATTTATCTATCATTTTAAGAGTCCGCCTCTGGAAGAACCGCACATTTTCCAGTTATTTTACCGCCATACAGTAATGTGAAAACATCACTGTGCTCCGGTTTGAAGGAAATGTTTCCAGTGAAATTACAGAGCATAGAGATAAAAGACCTTATGTCTCTGGGCGACAAGCACAGTGCAGAGCTCAGGTCATGATTTGGACCCTTCATGTTCCAATGGCTGTGTGTTACTCTGCTGTTATCGGCATGCTCACATGTACTGCTCGTGTTGTCACTCTAACTATAAAAAACTAAATATAGAATATTTAAATCATAGATATAAAAGACCTTATATATAGGTATCTCTGGGTCACGAACGCAGTGTAGTTTTACATAAATACACGGGTAACTCACGTTTAATATAGTCAGTCCAGTCCGACTCAAGTTTCGATCGCGTCCGGCGATCATTTTCAAGGATATTGCGCGCGCGGGTTCGCAACTCGTTTAGCACGCAGTGTAATTGTAGGAAGGTTTGGCGTTTGAGGTCTATTGGCGGACATCTTCAAAATATGTAACGCCCTTTCCAACTTTTGAACGCCAAACAGACCTTTTCTGTGCACCTTCCTCCCACCTGATCAGCAGAGATTCAGCAGATACAGACAACAGGCTCCTCTTCAAAACGTCCTTATAACGTAGATATTGTCCACCGGAACTACGCCTTCCTCGCGAGAACTGTGACTAGAAGACACTCCTGGGCAGTCTACAATCATTCATTCGCTGGATGTGGGCGCACCATCGCAACTGTCCCCTCATGAGTAAAGCCTCCATGCCGAGGGCATCCGGCCGACGCGAGGCCCTTCTAATAGTTAATATCTGTTTAGTGTAAGTAAATATTTAGTTAGGTATGTAGTGTTGTGTAGTTATCATTGTAACAACAATATAATCGTACATTTTGTTTGGAATTATTACATCTTATTTTAGTAGTGTTAGTTATTCTTTAGATAACCGATTTCAGGTTAAGTACCTAAAATATCCGAGCACTCGAGACCGAGATATGAATTTCTTATCTGTAACATTGTATTCAGTTGTACATTTATTGTGAGGTTGAAAGAACGGATTCGCAAACTATGGTGAGATTTACTTACATTTATTTATTTAAATTTGCTATTCTTTGTAAATTTGTTACTTTGCAGTGTATAAATTGTCTCAAAAAGGTCATATTTATATACAATATACAACTTTATTATACTAATAAAGTGTTATGATAAAACTTAAACTTAATATCAAAATATTTTGGGCACAAAAGGCGATCTTATCGCTCTCTTCCAGATAACCTTTTGGTTTAAGACAAGGTTACACAATTATAATATGCCGTGATGGTCTAGTGGAGATGTCATCCGGTTTCACGGTCTTACGGCCGTAGGTTTTTAAATCCCTAAGCATTTTTCCAAGCAGAGATGTTAAATTTGTCATCGTTGTAAATTTCTGAAATATTAACTGTTTCCTACGGAATCCCGTTTTAGGGTAGTGGTAGAGATCTTTGCAGAATCCGTCTGGGGAAGTACCACACTTTTGCCAGTTATTCTGCTGCCAAGCAGTAGTGTGCAAACATTGTGTTCCGTTATGAAGGGGAATGTTTTCAGAGAAATTACTGGGCTACGAGATAAAACACCTTATATGTTCGAGTAACGAGCGCAGTGCAGCGCTAGGTAATGATGTGGACTCTTCATGTTCCAAGAGCTGTGTGTAAGTGAAAGCCCTGAAAGCCGGGTTAAAACCTAGAATAACAGTGGCACTCCAGGGGTAACGACAGAAACGCAAACTTGGACAATAGGCATGACGACTCATTTTTGATTTAATGTGCCATCAAAAGCCTACTCAATAACTGAAATATAGGTGAAAGTACTTTGTTATCTTAAAGACTTCCCGTGATATCACGATTTTAAAATCACAATTTTGGACTCTCCCAAAAACGCTTCATACAAATCACTACAGAAACATGACGTCACACTGTCGTATTTTCTATGCGTCCCGCGTAAAGTTTGTATGGTAGCTATATTAAATATTGCGTTTAGGAAACTGGTTTCATAACAAAAGTAACTTGAAATTGAATGGGTTATCTAATGGTAAATATAGGTATTATCTAATAATTTCGTACTTTTAAAATGGACTTGCCTATCCATCTTTGAATGATCATAAAGTAAGTTAAACTAAAAAAATATCAAAATTAAAATTGGTACATATTTCATTCTATTTAAATACTGTCATTATATCAAATAATTTATTAAAATTGCAGGACCTGTCGTCACGCCTATTGTTACCTACAGTCATGAAATAATATGTACTTACATACTTATATGTATACATCGGTGTCGATAACGGTTACGATGGAATGAGTTCAATTGTTTTTTCTCATTTCAATGGTCAAAGCGCATAAAGAAGTTTTCACTTCAAATTTAAAAAAAAAGTTATTACAAAGTCCTTTTCTAAATTCTATGCGCACCAAATCTCGGGCGCACTAATAGGTAAAATACTAGCCAAGTATCTACCACTTTTCGTTTGATTAAGACAAGTAAATAGAGCCAGTATAAATAACGTATCTTATTTGGCAACCTCTCTCAACTGTAAGCAGTTTTCCCTTCCCGTATTTCATAATTCACGAAAGTACGGACAGTAAAGAAACGAGGCCGGTTTTTGTAGTTATTTTTAGAGTTCGGTATAAAAAGTACCCATTTCACTACGGTCCTGATGTCAGACTGTGCGGCACAATATAATTATTATATCGGTGTGCATAACAAACCTAAAACGAAGCAAAGGTTGTAACTACAGAAGCTATAGATCTATAGCTGATATCACACTTATATAATTCTTGTAAATACATACCGAACCATACACAACAAACAAACAAAATTATTCGTCGACAGTTTCAAAGTTCAAATGTAGCAGTTTGTCATTATGACTAACGTTAACGGTAAAGTACACTAACATGAGGAAAAGATAATTTCAAAAGAGAAGAAGAAAGAAAAGAAAATTAAAAAAAAATTAGCAGTCATAGGAACTGATAACTTATAAAATTACTTATTATAATATGCAAACTTATAACTGAGAGGGGCTTGCTTTGGAAACAACGCGGGTGAAACCGTGGCCATGAGCATGGCCATGGTCCCGAGTTTACCCGAAGATTTATTTTCATTCCCGAACGTACCGCTAGAATTCAGTTCACAGCCCACGAAAAATCTACCTGAGGTGCGCCAAAAGATGTTTTGACATGTTTGTCACCTTCTTCACTTCACTAGCGTGTTGGATAATGGCCTCAATTCTCCTTATGAAAGAAGGCCCTGAATCCCAGCTATGGGCTCATAAAATAGGTTATTTGGTACGAAATTACTAACAAATGAAAATAAATATTGAGCTCAGTGCTACATCCATAGGACGCAACAATGGCAGGTAATTCAGTTTCAGTGTATTGTGATATGACAAGATGCAAGCCGGCAAGGCCTGTATTGTGTAAGAGCGTTGCACTTTGCGACATTCGACCCTGTTGCCTTAACGCATAACAAACAATTACTTTACACGGAAAACCTGTAAACGACATATACTCGTGTTCATTATTGTAAAGGGTATTGTAATATTTCTTTTGCATTCTTTCATTTTTAACCCCCGACCAAAAAAAGGGATGTTAGAAGTTTGACGTCGATGTCTGTCTGTCTGTCTGTGGCACCGTAGATCTCATACGGATGAACCGGGCCGATTTCGATGCGGCTATTTTATTTGAAGGTTTATTTAATCCGTGCAGATGTTGTTAATTATGTTTGGTTAATATTGGTTCAAGATGGCCGCCTCCACAAAATGGCGGACAAAATATTTCTTTACAAACTACCTCAATATGGGTAACAAATGAAAGGGCTTGACTAGTAGAATACTATAATACACTATAAAAAAATTCATTTTACAACCTACCTCAATATGGGTAACAAATGAAAGGGGTCGACTACTAGAATACACTATAAAAAAATTCAAATCCAAGATGACCGCCAGAATAAAATGGCGAATTATATTATTTTTTTCATTACTACCTCAATATGGGTATCAAATCAAAGGGCTTGACTAGTAGAAAACTAAGTATGACAAATTTCAAATCAAAGATGGCCGCTATCATAAAATGGCGAAATACATTTCTTTTTTCACAACTCCCTTAATATGGGTATCAAATGAAAGGGCTTGACTAGTAGAATGTTGTGCAGAATAACAAAACCGAAGTAGTCGGGGGTAAATCAAAATTTTAAATTTTGTTCTTGTGGAACGAAGTTCTTAACGGCTGGATTGAATCGTCTTAACAAGCCGTTTGGTTCTAGATGGTAACCAGGGTCTGATTATGGAGTTAGCAGATGGCAATTACCACCATTAACCATGAAACGTTATCGCTATTTGGAGCTATAAGCATTACGATAGAGAATTCTGAAATAGTCACGACTAAATCAAATAAAGATGAATAACCGAGTCCAATGGACAATAACGTAAACACATGTCAACTTCAGACGCTATCTATAGAAGAGGACATCCGATACTTGACTTTCCTTTTAGCTTGCCTTTTAGTTGTACAAACATAAGTAGTTGTACATTTTCTCTTGTAGTATTATGTAACTTGGCGGAGATAATATAATAAATATCCGTATGGAATAGTTACTAATCTTACATATTATCTTCTTAATAAGTATTATATAAATTACGCGTTATGTTGTTTGTCCTCCATGGACTTAATCCTAATCTTGCTAAACTAAATCTAGTCCTAATCTTGCTTATTATCCGGTTTGAAGGAAAATGTGTCTACAGAAATTGCATGGCATAGAGATAAATCATTTCATGTCTGGGTGAAGAGGTCTGGTTTGGACTCTTCGTGTTCCAAAAAATGGGTGACACTGCTGTTATGGCCAAGCGTGTTGCTTACCATTAGGTATATGTCCTGCTCATCCAGTCACTTTTTACTTTAAACAAAAAAAACTACAGATCTATCTATCTGCATATTATGTACTAGCTGAACCTTGCGCGCGTTGCTTCGCCACCTATCGAAAATTGGTCGCACCAAATCAGATTTAGAACAAATTTGGTTAGCTTAGGTTATAATGACGCAACCAGATAAAAGATAGACACATGGTATCACGGACTTCGGCGCACGTCAGCGCGCGCAACGAAAGGTCTCAAAAAGGAATATTTTTCCCTTTTCTGTTACATTTTTCATTCACGCTCCTATTCGTAGTAGCGTAATGTCACATATATAGCGTTCCTCGATAAATGGACTACAGAAAAATAATCTTTCAATTATTATTCGGACCAGTAGTTCCCGAGATCCTAGCGTGCAAACAAACAAACAAAAGCTTCAGCTTTATAATATTAGTATAGACCTGCTTTTTGATCTACAGATACATATGTATGTTGACCAATAAAACAAGTACTTCGCAAGAAACAAGGAAGACAACACGGTCCGTTTTTGAGAAATGCAATGAACAAACATACGTGCTCCAACTGCTTGTTATGACACGAAGCCAATGAAAATTACGACTGCTTCGCTTAACACTTCCGACTTCATTTACGACTACAACAATGTAAACAGTCGGCATCCGGGTAAGTATATGTAGTTGGGAAGATGGGACCCAACAAGACATGATAGTGAGAGCACTATCGTAGGTTCGAATCCTGCGTATGACACGAATTTCCGCAACATGGTTTCCTCAAGACGTTTAAATGACGATGACAAACTAAAACCGACTTTAATTTAAAATTAAATCCAGACTCGACCCAATTTCATAAGGAGCAATCGCTAAGTCATCGACGTACGAGTATATGAAAGTAATTATTAGTTTTTTGTTCATATTTCAAAAATCGCCACACTGAATTCAAATTCGAAATTTGTTGTTAAAATTTAAGTTGGTTTCTCCATTGTGTTATAGGTATGTATGTTTTTTTTTAAATTGATTTTGATTGTTATTTTTTGTTCGGTAGATCATAGTTCAGAGGTCCCGTATAAATTTTACCGAGTTCAGTGTGGCGGTTTTTGAAATATAAACAAAAAACTAATAATTACTTTCATATACTCGTACCTCGATGACTAAATGATTTTAGGGCTCGTGTGTAGAGGGTTTTACTCGTAATTGTCAAAATTCACGCAACCGTTTGGAAGATATGTGGGAATAAAGAAATTAACAAATAAAATATACAAGATACGCGTGAAAAACGTAACCCTTCTTTCGGTCGGGTAAAAAGGAGAGGTAAAAGTCGGTGAAAAATATTAGGTGCATGAAAGTTGAACAGACAAAACTGTAAAACAAGACGTAATCATCTACATATCGCATGCCATGAACGAATCTAAACAAACCGCACGCTGCGAACAATACCCACACAAAAACTCCTCACATGTCACAATTACGTTATAATTGCAATGCATTTACAATTATGATCGATTTCAATATAATAGCGGAGATAGCTAGGGCTTTGAGACGTTCATTTTTAATAATCAAAAATTTCCTCCAAACGAAATATTTTGCTTAATATTAAAATTATTTATCATTGACTAGAATCTGGCTAACGAAAGTAGATACTGGATTTTTTTGCAAACTTTTTACATAACAACACTTAAGTGTTCCTACCATCAGGTATTTACCCTACGAATTGGGATATTTTCAACAGAAAGTACTTAGGGACACTTGATTCCAAAAAAGCATTTTTAAAACAAAATGATTTAAACATTAAATGAAATAAGTTTTAAAAATTCATACGTGTTCTAAAATTGTATACATCAAAAATAAATACGAAGTATGTAGGTGTTGGGGATTATTTCAAGAGCAACACTAAGCTTTAAGTTGGCCTCATAAATAAATTCATTAATTACGCTCTTTAATAGAGAAAAGCTTGTGCAATTTTATTTTTCAGAATTTTTTTTTCGTTGATTATCTGAAAGATTTCGTAGAATCAGAACAGTGTATGGTATCCCTATCTCTGACGCAACAAAATGGCGTTTTTGATGTTTCGTAGTGGCTGACTTGTGTTTATTTTTGGCGAGAAATTCAGTTTAGGAATGCCATGCTGATATATTTTAAATTTGCCGCGCTTTGTCAGTATCAACTTTCGTTAGCCAGACTCTAGCAGTGAAATTTCACCCGATTATTAATCATTATTTTGCCCGCAATAAAAATTAGCCTTTGTGTTATTCTAGGCTAAAAACTTCCTGTCTTCCCAATCTCAGTTCGATCTGTTGACTGTACTTTTTGAACCTCTCATTTACGTAAAAAGGTTTTGCCCATACACCAAACTTTTGAAGAACTAGCGTAAAATGTAAAAATGGAAGAACTAGCTATGTAAATGTATGTACTTCATAAATTATGCTCATTGTTGAACTGAAATCTCGCATATAATCGCCATTTATTCATAAAAAAGGAGAAAGAAAATGACGCCGTTTCATGGATAACATGCCGAAGACCCGAACGAAAAAAATTGACGCTACTTTTGTTATACGAACTGACTGTAGAATGTATTACTTTAGTGTTGATTATGATTACAATCTTGATTCTTGAGGTCCATTCGATACTGAATCAGGTTCGGCTAACATGCTCTATCGTAGACCGCATCATGCTGGGAAATGGTCACCTAGTGACGAAGAAAAAAAACTTTTCTCTGTGACAGGTTATTTTACGCTATTCTTAAACTATTTTATTAGGGTTTAGGTTAGCTTAGGGATTAGGTTTCAACTAAATCCTTATTGTAAATAGGTCGTATTCTTAATGTACTAACTTTGTCGCTAAACATACATATAGAGATTGATATCTCGAAATCTTTCTGAAATTTCGTACTAAAGACGTGTTTTAAGTAAAATACGAAAGGTACGTGTTGAATCGTGTGAAAGAATAATTGATTACGCACTAATTACCACTTTTCACACAAAGACTTAACGTCTATATCCAAACATAATTAATTGCTTCATTCATAACTTATTCTTATCTTTTACGTCATCATTCTTCATTAACTTAATTAACAACCGTGAACGGCTTAAAACTATCTACTATGCTTAACAGACGCTTAATTAAGTGTTAGAATTTCTTTATTGATTTAACTTTTTAATTACTGGTAACCCTACAACTAGTGACAGTTCAATGTTGCCATGACAGACGTCAAGATTCCTTTTTTATCTATGGGAAAGTCTATTCAATACGGCGGTCGTTTGGCGCGCTTTTCAAGGGAAATCTAGATCCACTTTTTCTCGCTAAACAGGTATGAGAATGAGAGTGACTTTTTCCGAGTTATTTCCAAGTCAATGATCGATTAATTACGTTTAGTT
The DNA here is from genome assembly GCA_017562165.1 of Ectropis grisescens. NCBI lineage: Eukaryota > Metazoa > Arthropoda > Insecta > Lepidoptera > Geometridae > Ectropis > Ectropis grisescens. The sequence continues at coordinate 9,130,562 of CM029793.1, read as the reverse complement.
TGTTGATGTTATCATGTTATCTTGAGGTTTTATTGTTTGAGAAATGATATCATTGTTTTACGTTTTATTTACAGTCTTTTTACACAAGATTTCGGAGCACTCCTATATTATTAATCTGAGAGAGATGTATGGCGAATAACTTTAATGAATGAATGAGGACTTTTCTGAAAAAAAAAAAGAACAAAACCGCACTTACAACATATTAGGTACCTATGTACCAGATTTCGGTTGTGAATTTTAGTATGAAGTTTGACGACCATTATTAATTGGGTTATTTTATTTAGGTTATTTATTTGGGAGTTATTTGGGTTAAACGAATTGATGCTTAGGTGTGTGTATACACGTAAAAAGTAAAAGGAAAATGCAAAGTAACGCTAACCACAGGAAAATTAAATATCAGGATTTCGAATGTGATTTGTCAAAATACAATCATTATTATTTCAGGCCATTGTCAAACCTAAGAATTTTCGTAACAGTAAAAGTCAGATAAGCACCATCTGTCAAACGACCCGTCATTTCTATCTTATAAAAAAACATTCTTCATCAAATTTCAGATAGAAAATTTCAAACCACAATGCCATTTCACTCTCCAATTCACTTTCAACTCGTTATCAAACGTACAGTTTTTATCGGCAATAAGAAATAAACCGTTTTCGATATCAGGAAAGCCTGCATTATTCATTTTTGCCTACCAACACTCAAACTGTCGATGTTATCTGACGTTTGATACGCGTGCAACATGCATAAGATCTTACATGTAAATAGTTAAATCACGCTACATATATATTGGTGTACGCAGAAACACTCATTCGCTTGCACACACAAATTCTAAATTGAATATAACCAGTGAGTGAGATAGAGACCTGTCACTCGTTACGTCACCTGTTCCACTAGCAGCTCCCATGGATTCCACTACCCCGCTGCTTTAGTTTTCCTGTGGAACCTTGTATTCTGGATATGTTATTTCGACTCGATCTGTGCAGCTGTTCTGGTGTAATTTATTAACAAATATCTTATTTTTTAAGTTTTGTAATATTAGTAGGATTTCTGTCATCTTTCAGACGGAAATGTTCAGCTCAAAGATGCGTTTCGTGTGCATCATTATTAAATAACTACTTTACTTGCAAAAGTAAGCGCGTGGGCAATCGGGCACATCGTGGACAAAAGTAAACCTATCTTATAAATAAAAAAATCCAAAAGATCAATGTTGATATGCCACAAAAACATCTTAAATCCAAACCGCATCGTCGCTTTAATCAGATGTGAAGATGGTCAAGCGCAATTTATTTTTGGAACCAAGTTCCTTACGGCCTTTCCTTGGAGGAGATAGATTTTGGCGCGCGACCGAACTGACAAAAATGTGATTGTAAAACCGTAATAAAATTATATAACGGAAGTGACCCGTAAAAACTGCCCGTGACCATTGTTGCCAACCATCTTTCAGATGAACGTATCAAAAATTATAAAATTAAGATTTGTTTTTTTTTTGCTTTTATGTTATTAACCGATTATGTTGACCTGCAGTTTGTTGGGCACCAGTGCCCATGACACCACTTCTTTTTTTTATGGTGCCCAATATCAATTCCACCAGGTAAACTGATAAAACAACAGTTAATTGCATTTAGTGATATCTGCTTTCGTTATATATACCTTTCAGTAACTAGCACTACGTCTGCGCAACCCTGTCTTCTATCACTTTCATTTAACAAATAACCTGTTTTACAGTGAGGGGGAAGAGCACACCTATTTTCGGCTTCACCATTTCAGTTTCAGCCCGTCAACGGCGAGGCGCGGCGGCCGTAAACGGCATTCGGTTTCTGATTAGAACGCGAATTCCTTATTTGAATTTTCGAATCGCACCGTTCGAAATTTGAAAAAATGATCGTTGATGCTACACCGAAAAATGTGACGGGAGTTGTTATTAAAGTGAGTGCAAAGGTCGTGCTATCTATTTATCTAATGCATACCATGTATGGTTTACCGTTTAACCGGTTAGGTCTGGAGTATTCTTAGCTTGTTATGCCAGGATCATGCTAATCTTGTATTACGGGTATATCCAGGATATCTCTTTGTTTTTAGTAAGAATATTCATAAAGTTTAGACTTTATTGGCAGCGTGATTTCAACACAAATTAAAAAATATGACATATTTGGAAAACTTTCATAGAGTTATAAAATGACGTTTTGTTTTTGCGCCCAAAAATGGGTAAATATAACTGTTGTTTTTTTGTAAAAGTAATTAAAAGAGTTTAAACGATTCGGTGATGAGCTTAAAAACTAACTATAAATGCACTCGGTTATATAGCTTTTGGCTGATTAAGTTATATTAAATATCGAAATTGTAGGATTGTGTAGGATCTGGGTGCTTTGTCTTCTTCAGAGAAATATGTAGGTATAACCTTAGTATATCGAGATATGAATACAAGACACGTACCTACTTGAATATAGTTTTTATGTAAATTCAAGACCTGTCGCTGAAAAAGTTGTAGTAGAATCAAATAAAATACTATATGTAATTTTGTGGCATGTAGCATTATATCGTTTCAAGCAGCGACCCGCGTAGTTCCCGTTGTCCCCGTTTATTTTTTCGGGATAAAAGTAGCCTATGTGTTATTTCAGACCATTATCTAACTATGTACCAAATTTCATCCAAATCCCTCTAGTAGTTTTTACGTGAAAGAGTAAAAAACATAAATCCGTCCATTCAAACAAACTTTCGCGTATTTAATATTAGTAGAATAAATAAAGAACTACGGCTAAAGCAAAATCGTAATTCTCCACCTACTCGTTACAAAAAAAGTATCGGAAACCCTCAAAAATGTTCGCTATCTTTCGCAAAGTCGTATTCAAGGCCACCAGTTAACCACTAAAAGATAAACTTTACTGCAATTGAGTGTTGTCCATTATCTTGATAGGTTTCAATAGTCTGAAGACTATAAACCTATTGATAAACTGGATAAGTACCAAGTTCAAGGCAAGTGGCGTGCGCCAAGGCTGCCCTATTTCTCCTTTGTTATTCCTTCTATACAGGAAATTCGTTCCGTGTTGGAAAGTTGTTAAAGAGAGCGGTTGTTTTGTTTCGTAATAATAAGTATAATTTTGCGACATGATTGTGGGAAAATTATTGCTTTTAGACGTTAGTAATTTCTACCTACAGTAGAATGGTACTGTTTTAATAATTCTTAGCTTTTATGAACAGTAACTGCTTGTTTAGATTGTTCCTTATCATTGTTATAATGATTCATGGAAAGGTTTTTAAGTAATAACGTACTTTATATCTGGTTTTCATTCAAATTTGTATACGGAAAGCGTTGGAACAGTGCACTAAACACGCACTCTTACATAACAAAATATATTTTTTTATAGTTGTTTGTATTATCAGACATCAATTATGAGTACCTACTCATTTAGTAATTGAAGTACATATTTGAATCCAATGTAGGTAATGTAGTGTTTCTGTTCTTGTATGGGCTATTTGCCTGAAATTAACGTTTAATAGTAATTTTCAGTTCAGTCCCATTGGCATAAAATAAACTCCAATACTGAGTTAAATATTGCCCAGGGTCAAATGTCGCAGTTAATAAACTATTTTTTAACAAAAATTAAACCGACTTCAACACCACAAATAGGCACTCAAAAGCGAAAAATAATTTAATATAGGTAATTATTATAACCGCTACTCACTCATCCATATGAAGTCGGTGCCAGGCTAGTTAAAAAGTTAGTAGATATACTATGTACGAGGTAGTAAGTAAGTAGGCATAGGTAAGTAGTATCTATCTACTACCTGTTAGATTTGGCTGGCACCGACTTCATATAGATGAGTGAGTAGCGGTTATAATAATTACCTATATTAAATTATTTTTCGCTTTTGAGTGCCTATTTGTGGTGTTGAAGTCGGTTTAATTTTTTTGTAAAAATAGTTTATTTTACCCTTTTAGTGCTAAACAAGTTTTCACTAATGCATTTACACGATTTCGTGTTGAGATCTCAATACATGAATTAAACCCAAACACTGGGTAGTTCCTGTAAGCCGTTAAGAAATTCCCTTGACTGTCCTTTATCTTCATCATCAGACCACTAATGACAGTCACAACCCATCTATGTAAAAGTTCTCATCAATACAAATTCATCGAGCCCAAACACAAGGTAAAAGAGCCCAAAACAAACTACTGTACCGTCGAGGAGTTCCTCGGCCGTCTTCCTGCTCCCTCATCAGATCGACTCCAGACCATCTTTAAACTATACTGCTTTAAAATGCTCAAGCAAAAACTTAAGTAACGCACTAGTCATCTTTACAATTTTTGAAAGTTATCCTCGATTTCTCTAGGATACCATCATCAGATCCTGGTTTCCTTGTCATGGTACCACCCTTGAAATATTTCCTTTACAACAAAAAAAGAATCATCAAAATCGGTTCATAAACGACGAAGTTATCCGCGAACACACATAAAAAATAAAAAAAAAGGAACATACATACGGTCGAATTGAGAAACCTCCTTTTTTGAAGTCGGTTAAAAATACCGCCGACCCTTCTCGGGGTTCCTCGCCGTGCTAAAAATCCTGTCATTTGCGTCTGTTATGCTCAAATTACTGAAATATCTCATGTGTTTTACACAGTAAACAATTATGACACTCAGCTATTCGAACATGAATAGTCCATATCATTACCTAGCACTGCACTGCGCTCGTCACCCAGAGATCTAAGATGTTATATCTCTAAGCCCTGTAATTTCTCTGGAAACATTGCCCTTCAAACCGGAACACAGTAATGTTTGCACATTACTGCTTGGCGGTAAAATAAATGACAAAGGTGTGGTACTTCCCGAGGCGGACTCTGCCTAGAGTCCTACCACTACAGAATCTTAATCTAATCTTATCTTTTTAATATTATAATGTGCAAGTTTTAACAGATAGATACTCTTTACTATTAGTAACGATGTGTAAGTAAAGATTAATCAGGTATTGTTATCCTAATAATGTTAAAGTTCTGTCGTACACATAAATATTTATAAAATACATAAAAAATTCTTCGTATATGTATTCAATGTAGCCAATTGGTATCGTCCAATCTGGGAACAATGAAACACACCCAGAAAGGTTCGATGCGTCAGGTGGATTATCATTCTCTACCACCGACTTGATATAAAATTGAAAGTAAATCTAAAATCCGATTCACAATATTTCTAGTTTGAAATGGTCATCGTGAATGTGGCCGCTGATAGTTGGATAGATACGGTCTTAATTTAGAAAAATTCCACCTTTTTCCAAAACTATTAACATCATCATCAGCGTGTTATAGCCCCCTGTTGAGCATCGGTTTCTCTTCATGGACCACTCGTCCCGATCTACACTAATCTCTTTTAGGTGAGACGCAAGGCTTAAACCCACACATTTTACATACATAATTGTTTAATACTTTTCTGTCTCTCATTTATTTATGATGTTATTAGCCTTGAAAGTTTTTTTGAGTAATACACAGGCGACTCGATTCATACGGTCTTATTCATAAAAAGTTATAGCATGTCTAAAGACTTGCTATAGTACGTCTTAGGAAAAATGGTATTCATAACAGCATTTTAGCGCTAAAACGTGCTATAAGCCTTTTATAAAGTTATAGAGGCGAGAACCCTACTTTAGCGATGTTTTAAGGCAAATATGGCCGACTCTTAACAGCTGATTAGTGTCAAAATGGCGTTTTGACATATTCAACTTCAATTTTTTTTTTGGTTTCCTTTCGGTAATGTCACCGTAATTTCGCCAATGTCCAGCGTTTGAGCGTTGGGAGTATCTTTGTCATATTATGTTCTTAATTCAGGTGCTCAGTCTTCCATCTTCTTCATAGCTTCTGAGAATTATGAGCTTGATTGTCAGAAAACACGTGTAATCGAGGTACTAGGATTCTTGCTTCAAATATTCAACGTTTAAATGTATGTGAATTTAGTGAGTATATATTATGTAATGTATAAAAATCAATGTAATGTTTGGTGTTGATGGTGAAAGAATAAAACATGTTGACATGAAAGTAATCCACATCGACGAAAGATGTACATAAGTAGGAGTGATCCTTTACTTTCGAATTTATTTCTGTAGCAATTTTTCTTAAAAATACAAGAAATTAATGAGAGAACGAACGAACACCACTACGTTTTAGTAATATAACTTTAAATTTCCCCGCTGCATAACTTCACAGTGTATGCCATTTTTTTTTATTCTGTAACATTATCTATGGCTCCACCATCAAGCTCGTTTTATCTGTGGACGATTCTATCAGTTTGTCTATAAAATCGATCGATTTCATTATAATGGCAACATTTTGATCCTAAAACTGATATTAGTAATGCTTTAGTTGTAGAAGGCTATACAGCGTTTATGAATACGGAATTTTATAGAACGTTTTATAAGCTTATAGAACGTTTTAACTAATGAGTGTTTTAAGTCTTCTATAAGCATTTATTATGAATAAGACCGATAATCTTTTGAGTTTGAGCTTATGAGTCATCGTGAATGCGGCCACTGATAGTTTGATTGAGTTGAGAATATTCCTTCCTTGCATGCGCGGCCCGAAGGGGAGGGGGTCACATAAGACATTACCCAAAATCGTATACGTTAAATTAAAATTTAACACGGGAAAACAACTGGAATGGGAACTACACGGGTAAAATCGTGGGGCGCTACTAGTAAAGTATTTTTTACTCGGTTTATTGTATTTGTACTTGTGATTCCCCTGAAAGTATAACAGACTTGTACCGTAAGTAGGTTGAGTGCAATTTATACCAATGTGTTGACTAAAGATACCCAGTATCAGGTGTCTATGGAGTAGACAATCATCGTCTATTGCGCTCTGTGATCATCCCATACAAATACACAGAATACTGAACTTACAGTATTGTGCCTCGACCTTGTTTTGTTGTAGTTGTTATCTAATCTGTAGCATCCTTTGTGAAGTAATCTGTCGTGTATTTACTTTTTTATAATGAATCTTAAGTCATTTGGCCTCAGGTGGCCTTTACTGGCTACCGAACTGTGGGCTAGCGAAGAATGTACACGGCCGTCGGCCCTACTAACCTAAACCACCCTAAATTTAGCTGTACTTTCGCACAATAATTTTACTATATTGTATGTACTTGAGACACGAATTGATAGACCATAAAGCTCTAACAGGAATCAATACAATTATTTTTAAATCAAAAACGAAACATTTTTTTAAAATACAGTTTAGTCTAATTGAGAACCTCGTAATTTTTTAATTCGGTAAAAACCCTGAACTAGCTGTTTTTTCATATTATACGCTATATACATATACGAGTACATATAAAAGTGAATGTTTGTCTGTGTGTCCTTTATTGAATCGTAAACTATGCATTTGAACATGTGATTATCTTTAGCAAAGGTGTTGTGCATGAGACAAATAAGGTTTTTGAGTTAGTACGACCAATTTGCGACGGAATTATACATATAAATTATAAATTCTACCTAATAAAAAGATATTATTATATAGATAGATATTAATATATGTAGATATTTAAATCTTTTATTATATACCTAATAAAATATTTAAATATCTACCCGGACTGTCTTCCCAAAAACGTATAGTCAAAAAGCGTGTATAAACAAACCAGTATGTATAGTTTAACCGCAAAACTAACTGCAATACTGATCAATTTAGGTCAAGTTATACCAGCACGTTTGTGTTTTGTTTATTTGCCCTACAAATATCATAGACCCTCTACAGCTTTTATTCGGGACAATGAAGGAGCGTATGAAATAACAGTTACTACTAATTTCACCGTACCTTTTCAAATGGACTCAAGTTAAAGACTAGGTACGCGTGGTCCAAGATTCTGTTTGGTATTTAGTTTCCGTTTGTATGGGTCGTCGGTTTCTGTTATTTATAATGATCTAGAGCTGAAGAGAAATGATATCCTCACAATTCTTTGCCATGCTATTTCGGTCTAGACAGGAGAACGCCAACTCCCGAGCGTGAGCCCCAGGTTTGAATCCCACGCACCACCAAACCAAGCACCATTGTCTTATCGAAGTCATGTTCGTATATTGAAGTAAAACATCGTGATGAAACCGGCATATTCCAACTGAACCAGCGTGGTGGATTATGCCCATGACTCAGTGGTAACATTTAGTGGAAGTTTAGTGCTTTACAATAAAAAAGTTGCTAATTGTATAGTATGCGATCCCGATCGACTTAGTACAAGTTCAGCGTAATACTGAACATGACTTGAATTCAGAATAGGTATATCAAAATACAATAAAAAACTCATCAGTGATCAGTATATTTAGACGAAGGAAGGGTTTATGATGTTACAATAGATTAGTTGCTTTGACGGGGTCTTTTCCTCACTAAGTCTCTAAATTGGCTCATACTTTCCTTTTTCTACTCCAACCAGCCTAGGCTATCAACCTCAGGCCAGAAGACCAGCATCCTCTTCAGGTTGCAAAAGGCCTCTGGTACAGATGCTGGTGGAGAAAATCTGCCGGTTGGTCTGCTATACTACTGCATTCCTTTACAATAGCTATAATGTGTTTATATTATTTGTTTCAGAGCTCCCAGAACCGGCTTCTGATCAAGAATGGCAGGTTGTCAACGATGATGGAATGGAAGACGCCGATGTTTACATCGAAGATGGTATCATCAAGTAAGTTATGTTTAACGGGAACATGCCCATTCTAATTCTAATTCAGGGTGGGGGTGATTGGCCTGCACTGACGTCCCGCTAGGGATGTATTGTGCACTTCCCCCCTGCCAGCCTACCCAAACCAGCCAAGCTCCTTAAAATAGCGGAGGACGGCCTTGGGTCGCTGGCATAACAGTTCCAGTCCCATTTCGTCAGATGTAATGCGTTTCCATAATTGATATGGCGTTTCTACAAGTAGTCCCGATCTTGATCTAATACTTCCTGTGGCTTCACAGCGCAAAAGCACATGTTCCACAGTTTCATTCTCCAACAAACAGCCCTTACATGAATGCCCATATTTTTTAATGCTCTTACACACGATGTGTCGGACTCGGCACCAGAGTGGCACCCCTACTAAAAGTATCAAAGTCTCTGGCAAAATTGTGTTCTTTCAGATATCGCTCAAGGCTAAGTGTACCATAATTTGACTAACAATGGGTAACCTTAGGTTATGGTGGTCGTTATCTAACACAAACACTCTTGATTGCTACGCTATTTACATTGGTGTGTTTACCTAGTTTCATGTGCGCACACGAAACTATTGCTTTATGATGCTTGGGAAAGAAAATAAACACATTTCAAATTGTAATAATATGTATTTCTGTTGGGGTATTACAGTTACAAAGATGTGGACGCCATTCGTGGTGACGTGTCCGACCTAACCTGATGTCCCCTTTGTCCATTCATATACACCACGAATTTCATGATTTTTTTAATCCTCCCCCGTCTTTGTCACTGCTGGTCACATATATGTGAGAAATTGTGAAACACGTCTGATGGAGCCTGCTTACGTAGAAGAAACTAGTTCATTCTCGATTTGAAGACACCTAGATAGTAGAGTAGGGAAAAAACCGACTCAAGCAACGCGTTCCAAAATCTAGACTGTGTAATGAGTTGCCTAAGTGGGTTTTCCCGATAGTTATCATCTTGGTGTCTTCAAATCGAGAGTGGATCGGTTTCTTCTAGGTAAACACGCTCCATCGTAGACCGCATCGTCGCTTAACATAAAGCGAGATGGCGGTCAAGTGTAAACCTATAAAAGTTAAACAAAATGATAATTAAACTTCTTCGTTCGAATCTTTGGAACATCAACCATGAAACGATGTCCCATTTTCGAGCTACGAGCAGTCTGATAGAAAATATAGAAAGGTGGTATAATGCGAATCAGTTGCACACTCTCCGTAGCGATTCTGAATCCAGTCGGATTGATCTTGACACGGAATCAAACCTGTCGGTCTTTGTCTGATCCGTTTAAAATAACAGAGACAAGGATTGTCATTCCGAATTTGAGTCGTTCGGATGAAGAATCAGATGACATACCTCTAAATAACATAATTGAATAAAAGCTCCAAATGAAAGGAAGACAAAGAAGAAGACTTTAATCAGTTGATTATTATTGTATTCACTTATTCTTTTTTCATTAATAAATTAAGACTGAAAGAAATTGTTTTGCCAGACATATTGCATGCCTCTAGAAGAAGAGCCCGTTAGTATAGGTCAACTTTTTAATGTTTTGTATTATCTTATCTTACCTGCAAACAGCAATAAAGATCTTTGTATTTGGATTGCGTTCAAAATCAGTACTTAGATCATTCCAACATCTCGGTGGTACATTAATAACTGCATTATTCTGATTTCAAAGAATAAGAATAATGTATTTAGACACTGACAGCTGTTGCGTCTCAACAGTTCTTGCGGTGCCGAACTTCAAAGTGGTAGGTACTAGGAACCGCACCGTGTCTAATCGATAGTTACTACAGATCTACTTCCGTAGTGGGAATAGTTACGGTAAAGTTAGCGCACAACAGAAACCGTTTCTGTGATAGCGAAGTAAAATAGGGCTACGCAGAAGATATATGTATGTGTTATTGTTTCATTTAGCTGAGATTCTTTTTGCGATGAAGGATATAATGACCTAAAAATGTTTAGTCGTTTTACACACCTTTTTTTACGTTTTACAAAGCTGTGAGAAATTCTTCGTATTTTTCTATGCACGGCTAAAACTTCAAGATCATAAGTATGTATTATATTTTATGTATATTATGTATATTGTTTTAAACTTTCGCGATTTGAACACATAATGTATACTTACGCTATACAAGATCATCTTTTTCAAGAATTTCTAGACAAATTTTACCATGCACCAAAAATTCATTTTAAACTCTCATGGTAAACTCTTCTTTCAGTTCATTATCAGTTACCCTAAGGGTGAAACTTCATAGGCTCACGACACAGACGATTCGGTGACCATCTTAGACAAAATCTCGATAAAGATTTTTTTTATAAAACATAGATTGACGAGACGAGGAGGACATGTACCTTATGGTACACTCCGCGAGGTATAAGCTGAGCTTTGCATTAGTGTGAGTGATCACCAATCAGGCAGGAGCTTGAAATTTTGTCCGCGAGGTATAGGCTGAGCTTTGCATTAGTGTGAGTGATCACCAATCAGGCAGGAGCGCGGCGAGACAGAATGGCGCCGCGCCTAAGGCCGGTTGTCACACCTACACTATCCATGTACACTCACACAAATGCAAAGCTCAGCTTATGCGTCGCGGAGTGTAAGCAACAAAATGATACGAACAAGATAGTAAGCCTCCCAAAAACAACACATTGACTTGCAGCTATTGAAACAAAATCCTGAATCCTTACCTTCTGCCTACCACTGCACTGCGCTTGTCGACCGGAGATATAAAAGGTTTTATCTCTTTTATTAATTATCTCTATTAGAAATATTTCATCTTCAAATTGCTACACAATGATGTTTCCACATTACTGCTTGGTGGCAGAATAACTAGCAAAGGTGTGGTACTTCCAGGCGGACTCTGAAATTCGCTTGAAACTCTGATCTTACGGTTCACTACATCATTGGCCCATACCGACAGACGATTCGTAGATCATCTTTAGATCAGTTTTTTAGACCTAATCGATAAAGAAAGTTCTTTCCTCTATGCCGTTTCTCATTCGCGACAGCATAACTGTTACGTCCGACCCGGTTCGTCGCGCCGGTAAATGTGGGCAGTACTGTGTGGGTGGTCTATTTATTTACTTGCAAAGCGAATATGGCCTGTGAATGGGTCACAAATCAACTCGTAAACCGACTATTGTCTTCAGCTAATTCGGATAGATTTGGACAAATTGTTTTAGCTTTTTTGAAGTGAAAAATTCTTTACCTGAGCGGGTAGGTACTTTTTGATAAAGGAAAATGTTATGGTTAAAGAGATTGCGCCAACGGAAAAGAATGAAATTTCGCACACTTATTCTAGTACTAATGTTAAAAGCGCGAAGTTATGTAAAAAAAGTATGAATGTACGTTTGTTATTCTTTTACGCAAAAATTACTGTAGGGATTTCGATGAAATTTCTGTACTGGAATAACACTTGGGCTATTTTTTATCCCGGGAAATTAATTAAAGGATCGGAACTAAGCGGGTGTAATCACGAAGCGATGCTAGTAGATCATATCGAGAATGACTGCAGAATGCAAATTAAAAAAATACAGCAAGCCATAACAAATAGTATTATGTTTTGGACACACACACAAAAATACTCTTTTGTTTATTGTTAACTATCGACCCGCCCCGGCTTCGCACGGGTGTCATGCTGATACTAAAAATTCGAATAAAAATGGTTGTTGTGATTTATCTCTAAGAGATATACCATTGTTGACTTTTAAAGACAATATTGCAGTAGGTACATTATTTTGATCCATCTCGTAGGATCCAGCCAGCGTTTACAAAGTAAGCGCAAAAAATGTGTTTATTTATGATTATGACATCACATTAGAAACAATACCTGGGTGACCGAGATACATACTGATTTTCTAAAAAAAAAATAACATGAAAAAAGAACGCGGCTGGTTGGATTCGAACCCGCACCTACCAAATTTCAACCACCCATCTTCCCGACTGAGCTAATATACTGCCGCGCGCTGTTGCGAAATTTACCATCGTATTCTAATCTTTATATAACAGTTTTTCGTTGTCTTAAAACGCGCATAAAACGGCGTTTATTTTCAAATAAAACCTGGCTAGATCGATTTATCGTCCCCGAAAACCCTTGTATACATAATTTCATGAAAATCGTTCGAGCCGTTTCCAAGATTCAGATTCTAAATATATATACTTACAAGAATTGCTCGTTTAAAGGTATAAGATAAGATTTAAAATTATTAGTGTTTCTGTACTGTTGTATGCACATATCTATACTTATAATAAAACTGTAACGGGTCGAATTCTGTACATTGAAGATATTTTGAAAAATTTTTTTTTTTTTTTTTCAGGGCACTCCATAGTCGATACTGATGGCGAAACTGCATTTTTTTTTCTTTCATGTCTGTCTGTCTGTCTGTCTGTCTGTCTGTCTGTCTGTCTTTCTGTATAGAGATCACGCATCACGCCGAAACTACTGATTCAATTCAGCTGAAACTTGGCATGATTTTAGTTTATACTAAGGACATTGCTGTAGGCTACTTTTGATCCCCAAATTCTGAGTGGTTTTCTTGCGGAAGGGGGTGAAAGTCAGAATGTGTATTTGGTTGTAACTCATGATTGCGTTGTTTAATTTCATTAATTCTTTTTGTTAGAAAGAACATATTTTTATATTGTCCCGTCAAAATTTGAATAGTATCGGTTTGTTGGTTCGGAAATTACACAAACATTAAATAATAACGACACGCGCGGCGCGTTCGGTATATACTAACTTCTAAGTATTCTGTGTATCAGACTATCCACAGAATATCTAGATTCTAGAAAGTGCCCACGTGATCGCGTCGCGTCGTCTTGGATGACAAAATAATTGTCAAAGATATATTTTTGTGGAAAAACAAACATCATTCGGTTTTAATCGACTTCAAACAAGGAGGATGTTTTCAATCGGGTTGCATGTTTTTTATTTGGTTTTATTTTACACGATAACTTCGCTAATTGTTAGTTGATTTTGATAATTCCTTTTTGTTTGGTAGAAAATACTTCAGAGGTGATCTTAGATATCGAAAACAGGGAGGTAGTTTTTCAAATATCAACAAAAAGCTAAAATCAGCTAAAATAAAATTAGATCTATCTGTTACGACATAGTCATAGCTTCTTATAAAATTTAGTCGAATGACAGAATTAAATTACCTATCACTGAAGTAGATTTTTGTTATTTTGGAGAAAACATATCAGCATAATAAGTAGCAGCCTAAACAACCCATTAAATGTTCCCACTGCTGGGCGTCGGGGCCTTCTCTCGCAAGGAGAGAGACAAGGTTATAATCCATCACGCTGGCCCAGTGTCGGTTGGTGGATGACATATGACTTAGAACTTAGATTATAGGTAGATTTCGGTTTCCTCGCAGTGTTTTCTTCACCGTTTTAATTACCGGCATTACGAACATGACTCTGAAAAGATAGTGGTACGCGTGGGTTTGAACCCTGGGTCTCCGGATCGACAGTCGCCGTTCTCCCGACTAGGTCAGCTGTAACTTACTAGACCAGCCGTAACTTATTAGAAAACGTATTATTTCAATCCAAACACTGTTTAAAATTTAAAGGTAGTGTTGAACAAGCTTCGGTGACCGAAGCAGACCGTTATTAGGGTTCTGTACACAAAGGGTAAAACGGGACCCTATTACTGAGACTTCGCTATCCGTCCGTCCGTCCGTCCGACTGTCACCAGGCTGTATCTCAAGAACGGTGATAGCTAGACAGTTGAAATTTTCGCAGATGATGTATTTCTATTGCCGCTTTAACAATAAATACTAAAAATAAAATAAATATTTAAGAGGTGCACCCATACAACAAACATGCTTTTTTACCGTTTCTTGCTCGATACTAATAATAACGTACCTGTCACAGGTAGACCCTTTAACTATTCACATAATATTTAGTTTTATGTTCTCTTTAAAAGTAATTAATTAATATAAAATAAATTATTCAGGGGCTCCCATACAATAAAATCCGTTTATTTGCTAATGGTTCAGAACCCTTCGCGCGAGTACCATTTGCATTTGACCCGTTTTATTTTTTCTAAATTGTTGTTTAATCCTATGCTTTCCTAATATTATATAATTATGTCAATGTTTCAATTTTACTGCTCAATTACGTTGGAACGGCTGAATGTATCGAGTTAAAATTAAAGACACATTCTTGGTTTAGCTTAAGTAATACATAGGGTACTTATACATAGGCAATGTTTAGCCTATGTGTTCTGCCAGACTATAATCTAATTCTATTTCAAATTTCAACCCGATCACTTGATACGTTCCGCCATGATTAAGTAACAAATATCCAAACAGTGACCTTCATAATAATTACAGGACAACGTTGGACCGGCTGAACATATTTTGAAGGAATTCGAAACAGACGTAGTTTGAACTCAGAAATAGCAAATCGGTTACTTATAAGGTTACTGTGACGTCGGAAAGACTAAGCAAATTTGGTAGAAAATTGAAACAGAGATAACGTATAGTCTGAAATACCACATTTATGTATTACCTATCAACATCATATGAAAAGAAGCATGGGCCCTAAGGAAACAAATATTAACTATCACGTCAAAACGGCACAACTATATGTGTTTCGTATGTCAACACACGAAACACATATAGTTTAGAGTCTAAAATTTCACATGGGCTAATAAGTCTATATTTTCATTTAACTCCATATTAATATAAGCATATATTTTCGTAAGGAACTTGATGTGATGGTAAGGTAAAAGCCTAAAATGAAAAATTGATGCACCCGTTTTGGCGTAGATAGGTGATTTGCGTTCACAATCAAAATAGCAAGCAACATAATATTCTCATTAGACGGCGCTAATGCCAGTTTAAATCTAAAAGCACTAAAGGCCATTTAAATCGATGTTTTGCTATTGTGGTATGTATTTTTTCTTTCATCACTAGGTGACGTTACTGGTATTTTAAATTGTACTAATAAGTTTTTGCTGCTAAAAGGATTATGATGCCGAATTTGGATTCTTTCGTTCTTGGATTTTTTTCTGTGTTACCTACAATTAAATTCATACATTAACATTTCACTAAGACTTGACTTAGATTTACGGGTTCAACTTACGGGTTAAAACTCAAAATCTTAATCATTTTTATTCCACACAGGCTTCGTTCAAAATTTTACGCGGGCGAATTCGCGGGTAACAGCTAGAAAACAGCTTGCGGATAAAAAGAGATAAGTAGGTATCCGATCATGAACATTCGCTTCAGACTTTTCATAATGTATCCTATAAAAATCCTACAAACTTAACACTTGCGGCTATGTTCGATACTATGAAACATTACTAAGTATGTTTGATATTGTTTAAAAAAAGAAAAATAAAGATGATAAAATTAAATATATTTTTGTGTGGAAAAACAAATTCACTCAAACTCAAAGGGTTTTCAATGACTACTTATCCAAATATTTGACGTACGATACTTCCAACTAATGTATAAGTTAGTAACATCTGCTTACGCGAACGAAGTAGCGGGTTCAGCTAGTTATACATATAAACCTTCCTCTTGGATCACGCTTTCTATTAAAAAAAACTCGCATCAAAATCTGTTGGGTAGTTTTAAAGATCTAAGCATAGATAGGGATATAGGGACAGAGAAAGCGACTTTGTTTTATACTATATAGTGATAGTGAAGTCTGTGGTCAAATTAAGAATAGATAAATTTAACTTTATGGTGGAATTTCGACCACTAGGTTATACTAATATTATAAAGAGTTTGTTGGTTTGAACGCGCTAATCTCTGGAACTACTGGACTGAATCCTATTGTTTTCGCCGTTGGAAACATACGTGGTCCCTGAAAGCTATAGGCTTTTCTCTATACAATATAAAAAATGTTATGTTGGTTTGTGTACGCTTCAAAAACTCAAAAAGTTCTGCACCGATCGAGCTGAAATTTTAAAATGATATATAATCGGCATCAAGGATTGGTTTTATCTATTTTATGCATCACAATGTGCCACAGCAAAGCGTGGCGGGTACAGCTAGTGTTATATAAATATCACGGGCAAAGCCTGGGTGCACCAGTAGTAGTAAATAAATACAAGAGAGCTTGCATACCGGGCGCTCAATGTATATTTACTACTTACCTTGCCAGGTCGCCTGACTGGCGTATGTCGAACCATAATTAATTTAATTACCTTTCTTACTTCTTCTTAGAATCTTCACAATTTCTCAGTGCAATTTCATTACCAACTTTCTACGTTCACGAGTTCCCATAACACCTACTTATTACGAAATAACAATCGCCTACGTTCGCGTGCCACTTTTTATTTTGTAGTTAGAAAACTGTAATATTTGTAATCGTGTACTCGTCGAATGTCGAAATTCTCTCAGGCGACTTTGTATAAATACTTTATTTTTAGTAGCGTCATGTCCCGTCTTCTTTCGTAGACTATTGGTAAAATTAAACAAAATTAAAAAAATAGTAGTCTTAAGAACTGCCGATAGTAGTAAAAATTTATAAACTCAGAATTTGATAGGTTACTTTGGAAACACATGTCCATCTAGTACTGCTGGACGCATGTCTAGATGGCCAATGGCAATGGTCCCGAGTTTACCCGAAAATGTCTTATCATTTCCGAGCGTGACCCTAGAATTCAATTTACAGCCCACGAAAATTTTGTTGTGGCGCAAAAGAAGTTTTCGCTTCAAAAACCATTATCGATTAATTGGAACCTATTGCGACGCGTGAACATAATGCTGGCGTCCATTGAGTGGGGTAATGCCGTCAGAATGCTAGGCGTGCTTCCGATTAGTGTGCTTGATTATTGTGCGACCTTTACAGGCCTATGGATAACGTAGATGTGCTTAGTGTAGTAAGACTGGAAGTAGTTAGGTATGTAGTTTAATTCTCAAAATGTAGCCTATTCTACTTCAAAACAGAGATAATATACCTATGATATTCCTATTGGTGGACAATTCACACACACACACCATCTGACCCCAAACTAAGCAAAGCTTGTAAAATGGCGGCCAGATAGCTGATATGCATAATGCTAATATAGTTGTAAATACAAAGTGTGTACATTTGCCTGTACAATATTTAGTATTCTCACACTTACATAATACATATACGGGGACTTAACCAACAGTTAGCTGGCACAGTTTACGTTGTAGTTAGGTTAGGTCAAGCACCTGTACACTCCAATTAGGTAGCTCTTTTGTTCCCGATCCTAGGGTGTAGGCTTAGAACGAACGAGCAGTGTAACTAGAGCAGTGTGGATAGGGGTGCCAAATCTATTTTTTTATATTTTTTTTATTGATCTAAGATATTTATTTTTCTTAAGCTTAAAACTAAGAGGAACAGAATCAAAGAAATATAAATAGACAACATACACAGATACATAAAAATTAATCATAAACCCACAAAAATAAAGTAACGATGACATTTAAATTCTATAAGTATTACAAGCCATCACACCCGCCCTGCACCGTTCCTGGTACAAAGGAGCCCAAAATGCTGGCAGAATTACCACGCTGAATTGCGATAGAAATCCTTTGCACCAGAAACGAACCAGACCGGGAGTCACCGCCTTTACCGCGAATTCGGCGACCAACGCTTATTCTCACCTATGAAGGAATGTTTTGACCTATTATTACTTGTAAATACGCACTTTCCCGATTCGAGCTTCTTGCTTTTTCTTGCTTCTTCTTTACACCGTACCCTCCCCCCCTAACATACTCCTACACATAAATACATATCGCACATCTGCACAAAACAACTTCGCCTCGCCTCGAACTCTAATACGTTAAAATAATAGTATCTATGCGTACTTTTGTACTGCGTGAAACAAACAAATGTTTTGAGTACTGAAACATTCAATCCATTGAGCTAGTCTACATATACGTATTGTTCTCCGACATTGTTAATTTCATTCGATTGATAAATCGTTATGTAACGGTTTGTTTATTATTATGATAACGTGTGGCCATGCGTTGCCTTGATAACACGTCAATGATAACGCATTTCAATGATCATTTTAGTTCTACATTACGCTACTAGATGGCGACCGCAAACGAGCTCCGTTTTTCTAAATCGCGGTGGAGAAGTTCTTCATAAACTAGCGTACATTTTTAACTTTCAACGCATCGGTATCGCTTCTCGGCCTTTTGGCTAAGATCAAAGTGTAGTATCTGTTCTTTTCAGCTTAATATCTGAAAGTTCTCTCATTGAGGGACCAGTATATTAAACTGATATTTTAACTCGACGGGATGTTTGGGGCTCACTCCCGTCACGGGTCGGCCCGGCATTGCAGTGCCGCCGGGATCGGCCCATAATAAATAAACAAGTAAACAGCCCTATTGCATTTAGCACGCTAAATGCAATAGGGTTGCAATAAACAATATGGAATTTACAATGAGCCGTTTTCGACGAGACAAAAATAGTTCTAACGTACGCACTAGATAGTGTAGACTGAAAAAGATTTGTCTCTACCATAGACTCTCAAAAGTGTAATTACTATCGCGCTCGACTTGGCGGGGCACTGCCGTGCGACTCGGCATATATACGGAATTCCGAAATTTCGTAATTCCGGAATCTCGGACATATTTTTCCGATATTTCAATTCCGGAATGGAGACACTCAATATCGCTATTCCAAAATCGATATTTTCTCTACTAGAGGTCGTTTTGAAATTGAGACTCCTACTGTTAGTCGTGCTGATCCAAGCTCATACAAGGAGATTATAGGAAAAGTTCGGCGCCTAGTTAAATTCGTAAACAAGAACAAAATTAAAAATTTTGATTAACCCCCGACTACCTTAGATTTGTTATCTGTAGAACATTCTACTAGTCAAGCCCTTTCATTTGATACCTATATTAAGGGAATTGTGAAAAAGGAAATGTAATTCGCCATTTTGTGGTAGCGGCCATCTTGGATTTGAAATTTGTCATAGTGCAAAGTATTCTACTAATCAAGCCCTTTCATTTGATACCCATATTGAGGCAGTAGTGAAAAATATTATATAATTCGCCATTTTGTGGTGGCGGCCATCTTGGATTTGAAATTTGTTATAGTGTTTAGTACTCTACTAGTCAAGCCCTTTCATTTGATACCCATATTGAGGTAGGTTGTGAAGAAATATTTTGTCCGCCATTTTGTGGAGGCGGCCATTTTGAATCGATATTAACCAAACATAGCTAAGAACACCCGCACGGATATTAACTTTCAAATAAAAAAAACCGCATCGAAATCGGCCCATCCGTTTGAGCTCTACGGTGCCACAGACAGACACACACACAGACAGACAGACAGACAGACAGACCGACAGACAGACAGACATCGACGTCAAACTTATAACACCCCTTTTTTTTGTCGGGGGTTAAAAAGTCTCCTCTCAAGGCAGATACATGGCGGGAATACGTCTTGAAGGAACACGGAAAATATATACAGCTACAACTTTATTGTCGCACGCGATGGTCAAGTATGTCTGACATGATCGGGGCGTTTTTTTAAATAAAGGACTCAGTTCTTAAAGCCCTGACAGATTGGAAATCCGAGATACACTTTTCAGAAGTCGAACTCTGGAAGAAAACGCTGGTCGATGTTCATTACAGTGAGCGTGATAAAACTGACCGTTTTGTCTTTGTGCCGACGCGACGTGATGCAACACTATACACAGGTGATACGGCATTGAAGTTCATGCTTAAAAAACTTAGCAACCGGAACAGTGTCTTGAAGCTAGCGACAAACTTGCGAAGTTGCATTTTGTATCACACGGAGTCGACTGTTGTTAGCCGGTGTTTTGCACTACTTACATGATTTGGAAGATTTTTACACACAGACAGATGATGACACGTTTCCAAAATCCAATAGCGAGGAAACCTCCAAAATAATTATTGAGATTCTCTCAGATTCTCAACAGACAGATATTCGGTTTTCCGACGATGATGAGCCTACCTTGCAACAACAGCTGAATAATTAACTCGATAAGTGCAAAAAAGCTCCTATGAAAATGTCCACAAATTTTGACCTCGCAGGGTTTGTCAAAATAGAGAAAGCCATGTACGATAATGAAGGATATCGAGATGTTTATCTAAGAGAATCTTTAAACTATATGTCGTGCATTCTTCCATTCTTCCTACGAGTGTTGAGAGTGAGAGAATATTCTCATCTGGTTATTCCTTTTGTAACGAAATACGAAGTTCACTCTCAGACCAAATGCTAGATGCTTTATTATTCCTGAGAATGCACTATTAAGAACAAGAAGAGCCGTTCCCGAAAAAATTATTATTGTTTTTGATTGTTGATTGTGAACAATTTGATTTCAGCTCTTGCCAAATCTATTTCTTTTAATCATTGCTCGGTTTGTTTGTCATCGTATCGTACGAATATAATTTGCAAACTATAGGCATGGTTGACTAAATAAGAAAGTCGTTTTCGAAAAAAATATTATTGTTTGATCTCAGTAAACGATTTGATCTCGAAGAAGGACTAGTATCCAATGTATCCATGGCCAAGAAAAAAAATAACCTATTGTTATTTTTTTCTAGATATCATTTATGGTTACGTTTACGTACGTTGTTTGTCCATTCTTTAAAAACTATAAGTATTGCTGATTTTATTTTAAACAATATTTTATTGTTTCATTTGGTTCATATGAATAATAAGTCTGTATAGGTTAAGTTTATTAAAGCATCGATAAATATCTATAATAAAACTTGTATTATAAATATTTTTTTTACTTTTTCCAAGAATCAACATTTTTTTTCCAATATCGGAACAATTCCGGAATTCCGATATTGGGTATCCAGTATCGGAACTCAGTTCCGGAATTGATAACCTTCCGATATTACAAGCCCTAGCCGTGCCCCCAGATGAAGCCGTCCCAATGTTCAGGTAAAAAGTGTAAATCTAAATTATTTGTGATAACTAAAAATTTTGGAGGTTTCCCAAACACATCACTTATTTTAGATAAATTGTAATTTTATTCTCAGCTCAGCTGATGTGTTTGGTTTGTTTACCTTCTATAAACCTTAAATACTCGAAGAAAAAAATGTTATACTAAAACAATTTTTCTTCTTTTTTAGTGTTAAAATATTGGGAATAAAAATAGTCAATTAAATTGATAATGCAATAAAAATCGTAACTAATCACATTCGATTTTCAATAAAAGTCTTTAAAACTCTCGATGCAGAGACACAAACTAAGCGAAAGTAAAAGGACGATGAAAACATATAAATGGCAACACTGATACGGAAATATTTATCTACGGCTGAAGGACTAGTATCCAATGTATCTATGGCCAAGAATAAATAAAAAAATAATAGTGTTGGGACATTAGTTACCAAACGACGAGAAAAAAGAACCGCTCCTTAAGTTTTAGTGAATTATGCGAATTAGCTCATCGATTATCTTGTTCCGTGACCGTTATTTTTCGGCGATCCACTATTGTTCAGTAATCCCGCATGGTCAACTGACTGATTTAGGTCACTCTTACCCGAATTGTATGTTACGTACTTATTCAACGATTTTATTAGACTTCGTATTTTGTAGTGAACATTTCTTTAGATTTGTTATTATTTGAAAATCAATGAAACGAAAAAGCGACAGTAAAAAGAAAGTTAAGCACTTCTAAAGTATCACTTCTACCACGTATTTTTTTTCTAGATACAGATTGTCTAGACATTTTAAAGAGATAAAAGCAAAGAAATGATAGATGGCGCTTATGTTACGTCTAACATAACTTAACATTTCTATCCAAATCTAAGGTTTTGACAATATCCGTATATTGAGATAGGTGAAATTTTTAAATCAGACAATTTATAGTTCTCTTAAATTTAATGCATGAACACAAAGCGTTTCCGATTTTACAGATGTTATTAGGCAATAGCAACCAACAACAATAACAAATAACAACAATAGCAAATAACAACAATCGTAGACATCTACGATCAAGTAGCAAAAGCTTGCAGCGCACTAATTGTTCCCACTGCTGGGACTCAGGGCCTTCTTTTGCAAAGAGAGAGTCAAGACCATAATCTATCATGCTGGTGCAGTGTGGTTTGGTGGATGACACAGTCATGACCTCGAAAAATTCTAGGTACATGTCGGTTTCCTCACGAAGTTTTCCTTAAGCGTTTTAAGTTAGCTGCATTACGCAAATATTTTTGAAACGATAAGATCCCAATCGGCAGTTGCTATTCTCCCGACGAGACCAGCCGGAACTTTTCTCAATTCACGTGAAATTTTAGTATTTTAAATAACATGAAATAGTTAAATATTGGAGCGCAGTATGAATTAAAAATTGCAATATTGTCTTCTAAAATATTTGAAAAAGACCGAACGAACAAAAGATAGGAGCGAACTAGTTCGACACAGGTATGCGAGCTAGGTTCAGTCAGACCAGTCCCAGTAGTACCTCACTATGTGGCTCAGTGGCTTTTGACATTGACATCGCAATCTAAAATCTACAACCGCCTCCTATCGTCGTTTTTCGAACCATTTTTTTTATCTCGTCGGAAAACGCCTCATTAGGGATTGTAAGAGATCTTCTTACAATGCCAGTTGCGAATATATTGTTTTAACCATATAGAATGACTACAAGGGTTGTCATTAACCTTAACCCCCGTGTTAGTTTGACGTCGATGTCTGTCTCATAATTTACATTCTCTTTGGTCTGTCTGTCTGTGGCACCGTAGAGCTCAAATGCTTCGATGTGGTTTTTTTATGTGAAGGTTTATATAATTTCCGTGCGGATGTTCTTAACCATGTTTCCAAAGATAGGTAATCCCAATGCTCAAACGCTGGACATTGGCGAAATTACAGTGACATTACCGAATGGAGTTGTACCAGTTGTACTATGTTTCGTTAATATCGATTCAAGATGGCCGCCTCCACAAAAAGACCGGACAAAATATTTCTTCACAATCTACCCCAATATGGGTATCAAACGAAAGTGCTTGACTAGTAGAATACTGTATACGTAACAAATTTCAAATCCAAGATGGCCGCTAGCACAAAATGGCGGATTACATTTTTTTTCACTACTTCCTCAATATGGGTATCAAATGAAAGGGCTTGACTAGTGTAATACTAAGCGCTATAAAAACACTACAAATTTCAAATCCAAGATGACCTCTACCACATAATGGGGAAATACATTTCTATTTTTACAACTTGCTCATTATGGGTATCAAATGAAAGGGCTTGACTAGTAGAATGTTGAACAGATTACAAATCCGACGTAGTCGGGGGTAAATAATATTTTTAATTTTGTTGTTGTTTTTCGAATTTATGTTTTGTTATGTATAAAATAACGCATTCTGTGTTACAAATTGTGTTGCTTCATTTTGCGAAGGAACTTTGTTGCTACCTAGTGCCTCATGCCCTTAATCCATAACACCACCATTTTTTTATGTCCAACATAGAGTGTGGTAGTTTTTTTATTTTAAAATAATTTACCTTCTCGTACATCCTTCCCTATTTACCAAAACATCAAAATACGTTACGTTCTGACTATTGCGTAAATTCGAGTTATTTATCAATACACGCGTATTCCAAATGCACATAACAGAAATTCGTGACTCCCATAGCGTGACTGCGGCTGATAAAATTTTGCGTTGCCATTATACTTGGCCACTGCCATTGCGTAAACTTTTTATTCGGCAATGCGGCACGCAAGATATTATCCAGTTTATTTATCAACGATGAGCTCAATTTTATTCAGCCATTATTAATGTTTGATGATGTAACACGATAAACCGCGTCATGAGTTTTGTTGGAAAAGTTGCATTTTTTTTTTTCAGAACTAGCAGCGGTTTTACCCGCTGAGTTCCTGTAATAACAGGAACTCAGCGGGTATATTATTTTAATTCCGTGCTAATAAGCACGGAATTAAAATAATATGTATTATTCCAGACTATAATCTATCTGTATTCCAAATTTCAACCCGATCCGTTCAGGCATTACGACGTAATTGAGGAAGAGACATGTACACTTTCACATTTATAAAATTAGTAGGATCAGTGGTGGACTCTTTGCAGAGTACGTTTGAGGAAGTACCACACCTTTGACAGTTATTCTACCGCCAAGCGGTAATGTGCTAATATTACTTTATTACGGTTTGTAGTCCAATGTTTTTAGAGAAAGGACAATAGAGAAAAATCATTTTTAAGCTATTGCATAGCTTTTATCGCGGGCCTGGGGACCGAATTTTAGTGATCGTGCATCTCTTTCTTATGTTCGCAAAAAAGAGGGATGGAAGACCGTTACGCCGTCCTCCCCACTCGGTCATTCGACTTTGAAACTTATTTGTATTAGCTTTACAGACTAAATACTCTTAGCAGTGTTGCCAGCTTAACGGATTTCCCGTGATATTTATTATGGTAAACAAATGTCACTCTTCAAAATAAAAACAATTCCGAAAAATTGTTAACATCCCTATTGCTTATGTTGATAAAAATTTAAAAATGCATGCAACATGCAATAGCTTTACCGCGGCAGTCTCCGAGTGCCACACTTCTTTTTTATTTTGGTGACGAACATAGTGCTGTGCTAGATAATGACATGGACTCTTCATGTTCTTCTCATCTTCACTCCAATAGCTGTGTGGCACTGTGGTGTTATGGGCAGGCGTGTGTACCTTACCAACAAGCACATTTTTTTTTATAACGCAGATTGATAAGACTAACCGGACTTGTGCCTGATGGTAAGCAACATGCCTGCACATAATAACACAGTGACACTCAGCTATTGGATGGATCATGAACGAGACCAATTCATTACCTAGCACTACACGGCGCTCGTCACCCAGAGATATAAGATTTTTTAACCGACTTCAAAAAAGGAAGAGTGTCATGACTACCATCTATGTCTTTGACCACCTTCTTCCAGCTAACTCCCTGTCTTGGGCTATCCGTATGCAAGTTTGGATGTTCGCCCTTGCTGAGGTTTGAATGGTGTCCAAATACAAGGTAGTCCCAAGTTTTTTTATGTATGTTGTTACGCTATAGCGCCGCCAATTATGAATCCATGTTGATGGTTCTTTTTTTGTTTAGTAGATCATAGTTCAGAGATGGTCCCATATAAATTTTATCGAAATCGGTGTAGCTCTTTTGGAATTATGAACAAAATCAGCTAAAATTTACCTCGATGACATAATGATTGCTTACTTTTGAATATGGTGAAATGGTTGGAAAATTGGTTTTCGAAGAAAATAGATTATTATTATCTCTATGCCTTGTAATTTCACTGCAAACATTGCCCTTCAAACCGGAACACAGTAATGTTCACATGTCCTGATCTTCCCGTCGGTGTAAAAAAACTAGCTTATTAAATTGAACCGTGAAAACAAATGACTTAAGGTTTGAATTAGTTCAGGTTACGATGGTTACGTTGAAACAGAAACTCGTATTGCATATCTGCAAAGATGATAAATCTGGAATTATACCGTGCAATAAAATGACATCAGATGCTGTCATAGTGTGGGTGTAGTTGACCTATTAGTTTATTTTAATAAAAATATTCTTGAACACTATATAAACATTTAGAATTCAGAAGCAAATGCATTGACTGATGCTAAGAGATTATAAAAATAACAAAATGAAGTGGTGCTTACATTGATAGATGACGGAAAACAACGTTTTTTGCTAGCATAGTAAAGAATGACGAGACGAGTAGGATTTGCCTACGCCTGTCTATAACAGCACAGTGTCACACAGCTGTTGGAACATGAAGAGTCCACATCATAACCTATACACACATTCACTGCGCTCGTCACCCAGACCTAAGATGTTTTATCTCTATACCCTGTATTCTCTGGAAACATTGCCCTTTCAAACCGGAGCACAATGATGTTTGAACAGTACTGTTAGGCGGTAGAATAACTGGCAAAGGTGTGTCACTTCCACAGGCGTATTCTGCAAAAAGTCCTACCACACGTCATCATGAGGAAACCGGGATATTTCAAGAAAGGTGTATGCAGAGATGTGACTTATCTTAGATAAAAGTATCTAAAATACAGATACAAGATACAAAATACGTATTTACATCTTGTATTTAAAATACTTTTTATTTTTTCTATTTTGTATCTTGTATTTAGATACATTTTCCTGTTATCTTAGTATTTTGAAGATACTTTTTTCCTTAAGATACTTTTACTAAAATAAACCTCTATAAAGCTGTTTTTAACCCCCGACCAAAAAAAGGGGTGTTATAAGTTTGACGTCAATGTCTGTCTGTCTGTCTATCTGTCTGTCTGTCTGTGTGTGTGTCTGTTTGTGGCACCGTAGAGCTCAAACGGATGGGCCGATTTCGATGCGGTTTTTTTATTTGAAGGTTAATATCCGTGCGGATGTTCTTAGCTATGTTTGGTTAATATCGATTCAAGATGGCCGCCTCCACAAAATGGCGGACAAAATATTTCTTCACAACCTACCTCAATATGGGTATCAAATGAAAGGGCTTGATTAGTAGAATACTATACACTTTAACAAATTTGAAATCCAAGATGGCCGCTACCACAAAATGGCGAAATACATTTCTTTTTTCGCAACTCCCTTAATATGGGTATCAAATGAAAGAGTTTGACTAGTAGAATGTTGTACAGATAACAAATCTGAGGTAGTCGGGGGTTAATCAAAATTTTTAATTTTGTTCTTGTTCTCTCCGAAAGCAACTGAACGCAGCGCGTCATATAAAAAAAAATCGCGGATATGGTTAAGAACCAAATGACAGATGGCGACACTATCTTTCTACGTTCGTATTCATTCCGTATCTTTTTAACCCCCGACCAAAAAAAGGGGTGTTATAAGTTTGACGTCGATGTCTGTATGTCTGTCTGTCTGTGTGTGTGTCTGTCTGTGGCACCGTAGAGCTCAAACGGATGGGCCGATTTCGATGCGGTTTTTTTATTTGAAAGTGTATATCTGTGCGGATGTTCTTAGCTATGTTTGGTTAATATCGATTCAAGATGGCCCCCTCCACAAAATGGCGGACAAAATATTTCTTCACAACCTACCTCAATATGGGTATCAAATGAAAGGACTTGACTAGTAGAATACTACACACTATAACAAATTTCAAATCCAAGATGGCTGCCACCACAAAATGGTAAATTATATAATTTTTTCACTACTTCCTCAATATGGGTATCAAACGAAAGGGTTTGACTAGTAGTAGGTATCTACTTTGCACTATGACAAATTTCAAATCCAAGATGGCCGCTACCACAAAATGGCGAATTACATTTCTTTTTTCACAACTCCCTCAATAAGGGTATCAATTGAAAGGGCTTTGACTAGTAGAATGTTGTACAGATAACAAATCCAAGGTAGTCGGGGGTTAATCAAAATTTTTAATTTTGTTCTTGTTTTTTATGCACGTGTTGTATGTGTAATAATCGATGTTAGAAAAACATCGATGTTAACATCGAACATAAAACTTCGATGTGCAATAAACATCGATGTCTAAAAAAATCACCAAGGTCTAAAAACATGGATATTTTCGGTAAGTACAAAAAAAACACGAAATTTGTTTACTGTTATTCTACTATAAGCTGGCACTGGAGTAGAAATGACCATAATTATATATTTATATATCGATGTTTTTAAAACATTCGATGTTTTCTTACGATGCATCAAATGAAACCGATGTATTGTTAATTTTAAAATATGGAGTATCCATCGATGTTTTAGATAATAAAAATAGTAAATAAGGTGAGTCAGCAAAAGTGATATAATCAGATAAATACTTATATATTAATTCAAGTTATGTTGTGTGCAAAATAAGAAAAAAATTTTTAATCTCTCGCACTAAAGAATAACATCTTTTCGTTTTATGACATTAACTAGCAGTACCCCCGCCCGCGGTGTTACCCGCGTAGTTCCCATTATTTTTGGGATAAAAATATCTTCCAGACTTGGATCGAACGTGTTCCAAAGCTAAGACGTGATTGAGCAACAAACATCCATACAATGACATTTATAATATTAATATATTAGTAGGACTAGCAGGGTATATCGATATGACAATCGGATGTTACATCGGAAAAAACATCGATGTTTTATTGCATGTCCTTTACTACGACGTAATTGAGCAACAAACATCCAAATATCCACACATTCATACATTGACATCTAATGTTAAAACATAACATAAGTCCATTAAAAACAACAAACCTTTAAAAAAACATGTGTGCGCTTAAGACCGCACGGCAGAAGTGAAAACTAAAATAAGAAATACATCTTTATTGATATAAACATGTTATGTTGGTTTGTGTACGCTTCAAAAACTCAATAAGTTCTGCACCGATCGAGCTGAAATTTTAGAATTATAATCCGCATCAAGTTAAAATTTTAGAATGAATAATCATCATCATCATCTTTTATCTAAGTTTTGCATCACAATGTGCTACAGCGAAGCGTGGCAGGGTACAGCTAGTTAAATATAAATTATTTAAGGACCACTAAATAATTTTAACAATTAAAAATATTTAGAAATTGAAAATTATTATATACCTAGTAAGCACAGCAACACGAGAATAACATGTGGCGAAATGATTAGTGCCTATGGCCAAGAATAAATAAATAAAAATACGCGGTTCGGAAATAGGGTTTGACTAACAAATTTTTTAGTATTTGATGTTTATTTATTTTATAGGTATTTCGGGAATGCATATATATGCTGTGTTTAAAGTGCATGTGTAAGTGCTGTGATGAAAATAGGTATCATTTTGTGTGTTTACGTAGTGTAAGTGCTGTGATAAAACAGTAATACGAGTATATTACAACAAAAACTTTTTTGCAATGGACGTGAAATGCAAATTTTATATTTCGTGACAAATTCAATTAATGACAATAAATGTGGTAAGTTAATGTTTTTTTTAACTTATATAGGTTTACACTTGTCCGCCATCTCGCCTGATGTTAAACGATGATGCAGTCTATGATGGAGCGTGTTTACCTAGAAGAAACCGATTCACTCTCGATTTGAAGACACAAAGATTGTAACTATCGGGAAAAACCCTCTCAGGCAACGTATTCCACAGCCTAGACGTTTTTATCACGAAAGTAGAGTCCAATCTCTTCGTTCGTCTCTTTGGAACATCAAACATGAAACGATGTCGTTTTTTCGAGCTACGAGCATTCCAATAGAAAAAAGGGCAAGGTGGTATTAGATCGTACAAAATATGTTCGTCGTACAAATATGTAATGTCGGTATAAAAATATATATATATAATAAACACAGGTACACAGGGACTATATTATCTTTCTCGCTCTGACGCGCTTGTTCACTGTATTTTGTTTCTCGCTGTAGTATCCCGAGTTTACCCGAAAAGCTATTATCATACCCGAGCGTGACGGTTCATTTAAATTCACAGCCCACGAAAATTTTGTCCTAGGCGCGCCCAAAGAAGTTTTCACTTCAACAAGTCTCGCCAGTTGTTCTACCGTAAAAAAGTTGTGAGATCCATGTAATACCAAGTCGGTTATTATTAATTAGATCAGTCCCTACATAAGGGACCTTCTGTTTTAGAACGTCTAATAGTAGTCATTTCAATACAAAAATCTTTAACATTTAAAAAGATATATTGACTTGGCCATCGCATGAAAACACAAATAAATAAATATTGGTAGACAATTAACACACAAGTTCACTTATTAATTAACTGCATATGTAACAATAACTTTGCAGTATGTTTAACATTTATACATGGGATTACAAAGTTATTTATGCAGTTAACTGGAATTCATCTGGAAAACTGGACCGAATATTGAAAAATATTTTAGTTTTTCTTTGATTTATACACTAAACACTAACTATAGTCTCATTTACCTGATCCTTGTTATCAACGCGATATATTTATGCGAAAATTGTTTTCTCGGATGAATAAACTTAAGTTCAATTACTTAAATGTTGTTTTCTTACAAAAGTATTTTATCTGAAAAAAGTATTTGAAAGATACGTATTTTGTATCTAGTATTTCAGATACCTTTTTAGAAAACTATTTGTATCTGGTATCTGAAATACTTTTTTCTTAAGTATCTTGCATTTTGTATTTCAGATACTTTGTATAGGGTATCTTATACATCTCTGGGTGTATGTATATCGAAGACATGAGTCGTTGTGGGTCGTGGTCATGCTTGATGGATTATGACTTTGACTCTCCTTGTGAGAGAAAGCCGGAAGAGCTTTGGGAACTTAACGTGCAAAATAATTTAAAGTTATACTAAAATGACCTACGGTGCTGAAACGTGGACACTGACAGTGAAAATGGTCCGTAAGCTCAAAGTCGCTCAGCGAGCCATGGAAAGGGCTATGCTTGGGGGTTTCTGAGAGATTGCATCCGGAACGAAGTAATTCGTCAGAGAACTAGAGTCACCGACATAGCTCAGCGTATTAGCAAACTGAAGTGGCAGCGGACCGGTCACATCTGTCGCAGACCCGATAGCCGCTGCGGCAGACGGGTTCTGGAGTGGAGACCGCGAATCGGCAAACGTAGTGTATGACGTCCTGAGACTAGATGGAGTGACGATATTCGAAAGGCAGCTGGTGGCGGTTAGAGAAGTAAGACCGAGGACCGGGCTGAGTGGCGTATCATAGGGGAGGCCTATGTCTAGCAGTGGACGAATACAAGCTGATGATGATGATGATGATACTAAAATGCAGAAACACGAATCACATTGTCAGCACTGAGTGGTGATTCCTAATGACTAATCATAAAAAAAGATGCTGTGTCATGGGACACCAGCCCCTCTACCGCCAAACTATATCGGCTATGGTTTTGCTATTGCTGTCTCTATCATTCTAAGCGAAAAGAAAAGAGAGAGGGAGCAATATCAAACCCCAAACAGTTTTAGTCAGGCGGTAGACACTCAGGTAGGAACGAAGTTCCTTCGGTTAACATATTTGTGTAGAATCAACACAATTGGCAAAAAAAAATTGCTTGACTTTATTATTAATGGTACGATCATATGAAAAATAAAGGTGGCAACACTGGTCATGGGAAGTTTTACACGTCACTTTCGTTATATATTTTTCTTACGGTTTTTCTGAGTCTGACATTTTATTCAGTTCGATTGCGCAGCAAAATCCGTATCTCTTGCAAGCCTGCCGTAAGGAAAATCCAAGTTTCATCAAGTCTTGTGACTTGATGAAACTTGAAGATGAAATGAGTCATGAAAGCTTGTGACTTGATGAAACTTGAAGATGAAATGAGTCATGAAAGCTTGTGACTTGATGAAACTTGAAGATGAAATGAGTCATGAAGGCTTGTGACTTGATGAAACTTGAAGATGAAATGAGTCATGAAGGCTTGTGACTTGATGAAACTTGAAGATGAAATGAGTCATGAAAGCTTGTGACTTGATGAAACTTGAAGATGAAATGAGTCATGAAGGCTTATTTCATCTTCGGCCACATCGTTGCTTACCAACTGACTAACTGTTGGTATTCTCAGTCTTACGCATAAAGCATAAACAGCCCACTAAATGTTCTCACTGTTGGGACTCGGGGCCTTCTCCCGCAAGGAGAGAGGCAAGGCCATAATCCACCACGCTGGCCCAGGGCGGGTTGGTGGATGACACGACTTCGAAAGATTCTAGGTACATGTCGGTTTCCTCACGATGTTTTCCTTCACCGTTTTAAGTTAGCGGCATTACGCAGATGACTTCGAAAAGACAGTGGTACGGGTGGTTTTGAACCCGGTGTCGCCAGACGGGCAGTCGCCGTTCTCCCGACTAGACCAACCGTAACTTAGACTCATTCTTATTCACGTTATATTATTTTAAAAAACCTTAACTTAGTATTTTACTCAATTCCGTAGCACATTGTATATTAATGTTCACGCACTCATGACTTTTAATCTGAGCTGGGTTCGTATAAAATAGTGCCGTACATTCCTGTCTAGGAATTACAGAATTACAATTAAATTATATTTCCGGTCACGGTACGGTATTTCGTTTTTTATTCGAGAAAAAATATCACTTCGCTATGAAACCATGCAATAAAAAAGCATTGGCAGTCATACAGACTGCCGATAAGAATCATCATCATCATCGTCAGCCCGTGTTCGGCCCATGCTGGACATAAGCGTTTCCAATGCTACACCACCAAATCCGGTCCTCGGCTCTCCGCATCCATCCGCTTCCCGTCACTCTCTTCAGGTCTATGGTCCAGGTCCGGTCCACCGAGCGGGAGACCGTCTCACGGGGTGTCATGAACGTGGTCTCCACTCCAGAACCCGTCGATAAGGATGAAAACTTAAAAAATCATCATCATCCACAGCCTATCTTATCTCACTGCTGTCTCTCTTTTTACATGCCATTTTCCTCGGTACTGTGCCAATCGAGTCCAGGTTCGACCCGCGATAAAGATGCTATCATCGACCCATCTTGCAGTTGGACGTCCGACGCTCAGCCTACCTTGCCTCGGCCAGCACTCGGTCACAACTTTACTCCATCGGTCATCATCGCGTCGAGCAATGTGTTTTTTTAACTATAATAAGTTCGCACTTGACCACCGTCTCGCCTGATGTCAAGCGACTATGCGATCTACGATGAAGCGTGCTTACCTAGAAGAAACGATCACTCCATTTGAAGACACCAAGATTGTAACTAATAATTGTAAGATTTTAATTGTGTCCTATCTAACTCCAATTTAGCTGCATTACTGCACGATCCGACGTCCTGAACGTTCGTTCTTCGTCGGATAGGGGTATTTCGGATACGATCTTGTAGCTTGATGCCGAGCATAGTCTATAGTCTAGTCTCTTTAGAGATCTTTCCATGGCTCTCTGTGCTACTCTGATGTCGTGTATAGCCTCCTGTGTAAGCGTCCATGTCTCACCACCGTATGTAAGAGGGGCAAGACACATCGGTTGAAAAGTCGAGTTTTCAAACATCGGAATAAAGCGTAACTTAGTCATAAATCACAATTTTGAAATTAAACGTCACAACGCGTTATCTTTATAGCTACAGAAAATATACTGGTATTACGCACACAAGATTTCACTCATCCAAAAACATGCATAACCCTCAAGCCCCGCATCGTTCGTCTCCGAATACATCATCACCGCTAAGGGCGGATCCAGCTTTGGCTCCCGATGGGAAGTCACAAGGTCGTGATCAGGTCACACAACTGTGCGATAAGTACATGGATGCTTTTTAATCACTGGTCTACCTAGCTACTGGATCCAGCCCAGGGGGAGTCGTGACCGCCCCTGGATCCGCGCTTGCCACCGCTGCTGCCCGATATTGGCATGTCGGTGACACAAACTATTAAGATTTTCCCCTACAAAGAACTACTTCAATATATTTCCACTTTAATAATAATTATAGTGTGACTATTCTAGTCTATGTAGAAGTGTAGGCTATTTCTTTCTCTAATTAAATTAAGTTTTGGTTGACATGACGGGTGTGCCTCGGAAATGGGACAGCTGTTAATTAATTAGACTTTCTGTGTGATACATACCCGACTCGTTGTCAAATGAAGCAATTTACTAAATTAGGTAACATATGTAAGTCTAAAATGGACAAAAGCATTTATTTCTATGTCTTTGAAAACTGTTTACAAAAGCTGCTGCTAAAAGCTAAAGCAAACAACTAATACGAAAGGCGGCTGATGAGGGTTGGAAACGTAAGACCAAGGATCTGGCTTAGTGGCATATTATGGGAGAGAGAGATGTCCATCAGTAGACGAATACAGGCTGATGATGATGGACTCATCAGACGCTAACCAGATGGTCATACACGAGGCCTAAGCATAAAACCATGGTAAGAACCTTCCAAAGGACCATGCTCGATATCAGTCTTCAAGATCGAGTTCGTAGTACATACTGAAATCCGACAAGGAACCTAAGTTCTCGACGTCGGAACAGCGGTGACAAAACTGAAATGGGCTGGGCAGGTTAAGCAGGGCAAATTCTCTATGAATTCCACCGGCCTCATTAGAGGCCCGGGATATGTGGAATCTCTGCTATGATGGCAGCTTACCTACTAAAACCCCTGGGACCTGGAACGTATCATCAGTACGTCTACAACGGGTCAATGGGACTACGGGAACGCTATCGCACTTTTCTTCAGCCCTGGAAAAATATATCCTGCCCAACTCCAATATTTTTGGGCACTGTGGCGAAAAGTGGACCAAAGATGAGACAAAATGCGACCAAGGAGGTAGTTTTTGGAAGTCGTTTAATATCACAGACGTCGGAAATATCAACCGTTTTGACTTTCCTAAACAGTTAACAGATTTTGATTTTCCCTCGCGTAGTATGTCCTGAGCTTGAGCTCAGATTGAACTGAGTATAAAAAGGCGCGGTATTCTAGCGAAAACATACGATTTTATAATCGTAAAGTTATGGGTTTCAATCTCGTGTGCCCTCTGAGTATTTTTCGAATGCAGGTCTACAATTATGTCAACATCACTATATTTATAATGGTGAAAGAAAACATCTTGAGGTAACCGGTGGGTCCCAAAAAAAAAACGTATCATCTACCAACCCGGCATTTGGCCAGCTGTTTGATAACAGCTTTGCCTCTCTCCTTGTGAAAGAACTCTGTATCTGTATGTAAGAGAGTTACATATGCTAAATATCCTGTACAACAACAAGATATGATCTAATGTATTCTGAATAGAAGATAAATTTTCTTGACAAAAATAATTTTACATTAAGTTACTCATAAAATATTATTCTTGGTATCTAACTTGGTATATGATTTAACATAACTTCAACCTTTTTCAAAACTGCAATGATTTTAAAGTTAAATACTGTTTATTCTATGCAACATATTATGTAGATACCTATGTATACTATAGATATCTATGTATACTTTGCATTACATCATTCTTCAAAGCCACATCTGGAGTCCGTTCAACAGTTAGGTACATCTATTTAATATGTTTATCACGTGCTTTGCCATATTCGTGGGTCGATTCTATACATATTCATAGATTAGAATAATGATAATACAAGTCAGATATATGGCTTACCGTGTATAATCAATTTCAAAGACCGTATCCTCTCTTTTGCACAGCTCCTTGAGTACGAGTGAGAGAAAGGGACGGGGCATTTTAAAATATTTTCTAGCGTGACGTCGCTGTTTGTAAAGAAACCTTTGAGCGCAAATTGTAACTATGAGATGTTCACGCATTAATACCACATGTTAACAGATTAAATTTAAATTCGGTAAGCCACTTGAGACCATCTGGTAATGTGCAAATATTGCTGTGTTAAAGGTCAATATTTTCAGAGAAATCACACGGCAGAAAGATAAATAATCTGATATACAAATTGCGGGAAAACTTTAATGTACCATAATGTTAGCAATAAAATGATTGAGTATTGAATTATGAAGGAAACATCGTGAGGACACCGGCTCCCGCGTAGGGGTCATGCGTCTACTCGCCCTTGGTCAGCGTGGTGGTTCAAGGGAGAGAGGGTTCTCTCCCTTGTGAGAGAAGGACCCGAGTCCTATAATTGGGACCACAGAGTACTGCTTATGCTATGTTATACTTATTGTAAAAATGAGTATTTACCATTTACAAATGTAATAATGAACAAAGATTTAATGTATCTTTGTGTCTCTATATTTATCTTTTTTCATTTTAAATTATAAAATATCTCCAGAATAAGAATTGTTGATTTTGTTCCTCTCATACAATATGTACCTACAATAAGGCCGTCAGAAAACAAATATGTTAAATCGAGCAAATCTCAACACTAACCCACCCTATACGGAGTTTAAACCATTTATTTATTCGGGAATAAAAAACCTTTCACTTTAACGATGATGAGATTGATGAGTCAGACTATAAAACGCAACCCAATTCCTACATCAAAGAACCTAATAAAACTAATAAAAGACCAGTAACAAAAGAAATAGTAAAAACCCTAAAAGAAAATAAACGCCATAGAATTAACCAAGAAATTGGATTTCGTCTTTGTAAAGTTTTGGCGCAGCAAAAACTACTACGTTGAGTGGTATAATGAAAATGGATTCTTTTATTGCCGAAACTTTTTCACTTCAAAACTTTAACAATACTCAGATCGACATCAAATAATATAAAGCTTTATTGGAAGACCTTAACATGGTAGCAAAAAAAGTTGATAGCCTAGCGTCTCAAAAGAATAAAAATTAGTAAATTAATTTACGTAGGTACAACAAAAAAATTAAAAAATTGGCAGTCACAGAGACTGCCGTGAGAATAAGTAGTTTTTCCTTGATCGGTACATACAAACTTTCGTAAATATTAGTAGGTTTAATGTGGAATAATGTGTGAAACCGGAATCAAACGACTGAACCGTGTCAGTCGTAAATATCCGAAAGATGTATCTGCGTGTGGTCTATTTAACTATCTGAATCACCCCAACATTAGTCTTTAATTTATTTGACTATTTGAATCACAACTTGAAACGATTCACTTAATAAAATATGTCATCTTGCGTCTGCACGCCATTCATTGATCATATCCAATGATGCGGAACGATTATAAATTTAATCGTCGAAGTGTCATTCAAATTTTCAAATTAAGAACACGGACGCGTTCCGGTGCGCACATTCGAATGCGCGCGCGTGCTCCGGAAACAGTTAATGCGGCAACAAGGCGGCATCCGTGCCACCATACTGGCAATAAAAAAAATCTAATGTCAATTTGCGCAATTGGCGGGAAAGGAAATGCGTGTCTCTAGTTTTGTTTTAGTTATTATGCGTTTTATAAACTACTAGTGACACATCCCGGCTTCGCACGGGTGCTATGCTGATACTAAATATAAGTACTAATAAAAATGTTTATAATGGGTTATCCCTATGACAAATACCATCACGAACTTTTTGGTAGACCTTTTTAAGGGGTACAATAATAGGCACTTACTGCAGTCAGTTAATTATTCTGATATATTTCGTAGGGTTCAGCCAGCGCAGCGTTTGAAATGTAGCGCAAAAATGTATTTATGTAGTGTTTATCTAATAAATAAGTACCTGTTACAAACCTTCCTCTTTATTCACTCTATTCATTAAAAATAACTGTATCAATATCTGGTTGGCAGTTTTAAATATCTAAATATCTATCTGCCTGTCCAAGTACCACACCTTTGCCAGTTACTCTACCGCCAAGCAGTAATGTGAATTCGATTTGAAGGGTTTGAAATTAGTGCTTAGTGATATAAATAACATCTTAGATCTTTGGGTGACGAGCGCAGTGCAGTGCTAGGTAATGATTTGGACTGTTCATATTCCAATAGCTGCGTGGCCCTGTGCTGTTATGTGGCAGGCATGTTGCTTACCATCAGGCATATGTCCTGCTCGTCTCGTCACTGTTTATTTAAAAAAAAGGACTACAGCCAAACCGCCGAGCGTTGCTTGTAATAAATAAATTGGAGAACTAATATTCAATTAACGCAAAATTAACGAACTGTTTATAGGAAGACCATCCATCAACATTTTCGAGTTCCCGCATCACTTAGAACGGGTCAAATAGAGCAACCCCGATGTAACGCGTTAACTATACGACAATTGGACAATTGAATCGCTTAGTTATAAATCAAAGTCGAAAATGATTCAGCATTTAATTTTTAGGGTTCTGTGTCCAACGGCCATCATCAAACCTGTTATAGGCTT
This sequence comes from Ectropis grisescens, assembly GCA_017562165.1. Taxonomy (NCBI): domain Eukaryota; kingdom Metazoa; phylum Arthropoda; class Insecta; order Lepidoptera; family Geometridae; genus Ectropis; species Ectropis grisescens. Next base: position 9,092,329 of record CM029793.1, on the reverse strand, counting down.
AAAAAAAAGACATGACATAAGCCTTAAAATGTAACTTGGAATGAAACAATAAAATTAATCATCATGATCCACAGCCTTCTTTATTCCATATTTCATTTGGGTGTCCTACACTCCGCTTACCATGCGTCAATGAAATTATAGGACTTATAGGTAAATAAAAAGCGGCCCGTTCCTGCTTCGCTCATATAAAGACAACAATTAATCGAAATAAAAAGTATCTTGCAAGTTGCATCAAACTGCTCACAGTGTGCAGATTTGATCACAATCCAAAATATTGAAAAATATTTATTTTTCTTTGCCTGTTTGTTCCGGCTAATCCGGGGCTGGACTAATTTTAACGGGACTTTCACTGTCAGATAGGTAAAAGAGTAACTTAGGCTACTTTTAATTTAGATAGAAAAATAGCGGATTACACAACGGGACGTAATTTGTTCTAAATATATTAATACTAACAGCGCCCTTTGGTTTTACCCAAGCTCTTCTCGTTCTGTGTTGTAACTCTATTTGGTATTCCGTCAATCTACAATACATTCTAACTGTATTCCAAATTTCAACTCAATCTGTTCAGAGGTTCCGCCGTGATTGAGCAACAAGCATCCAAACAATCAAGCTTTCGCATGAATATTTTTATTAGGATTCTACTACGGAACCCGCAGTCCACAAACCCCATTAAACGCTATCATTACGGTTATTGTACTGTAGTATTGCGCTGCACTGACTTCATTCGTATCTGGACTAATACAACCTCCAACGTCTTTTGTACACAGGTTTGCTTAACAGACGCTTTAAAACTCCCAAAATAATAGTTTTAAAGAGTCTGTTAGTGAAACAGCCTACATAAAGTGTCTGGGAGTACTGAGGCCCTATTTTTAAAGATATGGCCTATAACATACGTGAAAATCAGTATAAATACGTGAAGTAAGTAATGTATCTTCTGGACCCCATATCTCAAAATTGACCATCTAATAAAGTTAGTGGGTAAGCATGTGTTCTTAGTACGTACTAACTCTACTCAAATTTAATTGGATAACGGGACACTCACGTATATACGGTCGGTCAATCCGACTCGAGTTTCGGCCGCGTCCGGCGACCTGTTTCAAGGAGAGTGCACGCGCGCGACGGCCGCCCGTTTGGCACTAACGCCGCCGGACGCGGCCGAAACTCGAGTCGGATTGACCGACCGTATATACGTGAGTGTCCCGTTATCCAATTTAAAATGTGTAACAACCACGTTAATTTTAATACTAAAACTCTACTCAATCGTCCACATTTCATCCATCAGAAAATACGTGACGTCTGGCGGCTCTGGGATCTTGGACTATGTCCATAACAAAACAATGTTATACAAATAGTTGTATAGCAATGTTGTGACGGCTTCCGTAGGGAAGCGTAATGAGTTTATTCAATCATTACCTAGTTCGTCACCTAGAGATATATATAAGATAATTAAAATTTGTCTCTAACCCATATAATTTATCTGGAAACATTGCACTTCAAACCGGAACACAATGATGTTTTCACGTTATCGTTTGTCGGTAGAATAACTGGCGAAGGTGTGGTACTTACCCAAGGGGGACTATACAAAGAGTTTTTCTACTACAAAAATTGATTCTAATTTCTGTTTGTCCTCAGGCAAGTGGGTCGGAACCTCATCATTCCAGGCGGGACCAGGACCATCGACGCGACGGGGAAGCTGGTCATGCCAGGGGGAATCGACCCCCACACTCACTTCGAGCTCGAGATGATGGGGGCGAAGGCTGCTGATGACTTTTACAAGGGCACTAGAGCGGCCGTCGCGGGGGGAACTACTACTGTCAGTGAGTATTTTATTGTATGCAAAATAAGGATGATGAGAGTTACTAAAATGAGCTAGCAGAAAGCTCGGTTGGTAGTAGGTAGTAGACTCCACCTGAGACCAATTGCCATAGTAATAAATTACGCACATGGTCACACGGGCACATTTTTGATTTGTCATATTAAAATTAACAAATATATAGTTTTACTAGCTGACCCGGCAAACATTGTTTTGCCATATAAATAATTTCCTAATAAAATAAGGGTTGATCGTAGAAGGGTGAAAATTCAGGATTGTATGCATTTTTGTATGTTGTATCATAAAAAATATAAATTAAAAATTTTGTCTAAAAAATAAAAATAAAAATTTAGGGTTGGACTACCCCTAACATTTAGGGGGATGAAAAATAGATGTTGGCCGATTCTCATAGATACCGGATAAGCACAAAAAATTTCATCAAAATCGGTCAAGCCGTTTCGGAGGAGTATGGCAACGAAAACTGTGACACGAGAATTTTATATATTAGATAATTCATAAATTTTCCGGGAGTGGGGTTGGGGGGGGTATTTGATGCCTATTGAAAGTAGAAATACATAATAATTAATTTAAAACTATAAAAATTCGTAAAAACACTCCCTTATGAATCCATTGGCTCCGACCTTGTCGTAACTGTATTTCCGATGTCAAAGGCTCCTCCCATGGAAAATTTGTAAAGACATTTTTTTATGTGTGCGTGAACGGGTGGGTATGTATATGTGTGTGATGTGCATGTGTGTTAACTTTATTGCATTTATGGATATATATAATATTATAGATGTTAGTGAAGAAAAGGCTAATACAAATTGAATTTGTTTGTTTTGTTGGTCTGAAACAAAATTGAATATAAATTCGTAATATAACAATAATAATAACAGTTCAATTTTATCCTAACACCCATGGATCGTATGAGTGGTATGAATGCAATAATTTTTTCTCGTCCCTTGAAGGTATGAAACAATAGTCCTTTCTAAATAAAACACGGTCCACAGTCCAGTCCGACTCAAGTTTCGATCGCGTCCGGCGATCTTTTTCAAGGAGAGTGCGCGCGTGTGTTCGCTGCTCGTTTAGTGTATTTATTTAAACTGTGTTATAACCACGTTAGTTTTCGTACTAAAATTAGTTATTTCTATTAGTAAAAGTTGCTCTCTCTAATTTTCAGTCGACTTCGTGCTTCCAAACAAGGGCCAGTCGCTTATTGAGGCGTACAACAACTGGAGGTCTAAGGCTGACGGCAAAGTAAGTATTAAACACCTATTATTTAACCAATAATTAAACGCCAAAACGTTTGGACCTACATATATGTAAATATAATTAAAAATTCAGTTTGCAATTCCAAGTCTGACCTCTCACGAGGCGAGAGCCCACCGGCGGGCTCGCCCTCTTCCTGTTGATTCAAATCTAAATTCTGATGAAATTGAGTCTTTATTTGAATAACTGGTTTTTCTTAACTATCCCTTTGCGAACTTAATATCATTAAATTTAGGTAGGAACGAATGACGTAGTCGCGGGTAACAGCTACTAAAGAATAAAAAGACGGGTGACGGGAAGAATGAGTTTTCAGACCTAAGAATTTGTTCACGTTTTTCTTGAATATTTCAGGTTTGCTGCGACTACGGCCTCCACGTCGGAGTGACCTGGTGGTCCCCCGCCGTGCGCAAGGAGATGGAGACCTTAGTGACGGAGCAATACGGCGTGAATTCCTTCAAAATGTTCATGGCGTACAGGGACGCCTGGATGCTGGACGATTATGACCTTTACTGCGCTATGGAGGCGTGTAAGGAACTGAAGGCATTGCCGCAGGTAACTTAAGAAGTGTTTTTTTTTTAAGTGAAATCTTAGTTTATCTTCAGGCGTGTTAAGAACTTTTTGTGTGACCAAAAATCATGGAACACGCGTCATCGTCACCTAACGCTTTCCTAAAACAGCTTTCTTCTTATATTACGTCACCATATGTGGTTTTAGCAAAGAACTACGTTAAGCGAGCACATTTTAAGATACAAGTTGTCCATTTTAACGGAAACCCTCTTAAGCTCCGATGATCACTTTTTGCGAAATCCGCGTGGTACGAGTGTTTTCTAACGCAGACGGTAAACGGTACGTTAGCCAATAACAGCCCCTTTGCCGCCATCGGCTATGGCTTTGCTATTTCTGCCTCTATCATTTCAAGCGAGAAGAAAAGAGAGAGCCATATCGAAGCTAAGACATTTTTAGTTAGGCGGTAGACCCCCAAGTCTGAATTTGCATCTAGACGCTTATTGAACGGGTGAAATCGTGTAAATTCGCGTAAGTAATAGTTAGTGTACATAATATATGTGTGATACAAGTGATGTAGGTACTGTATAACTTTAGTGCTAATACTAAAATTTCTCTGTTATGAATTTTCATTTCTATCGGCAGTCCCAATGACTTAAATTTTCGAAGTGAAAACTTCTTTTGCCGCGCTACAGACAGATTGATCGTGGGCTGTGAATTGAATTCTAGCGTCACGCTCGGGAATGATAAGAAATCAATAAATATTGGTGGACGATTCACACACAACACCATCTGACCCCAAACTAAGCAAAGCCCCCTCGTAGTCGGTATCCGCAAAAACTTAACCGATTGCAGTAAGGCGCACAAAAATGTAGAACTTTTCTGGATCAAGGCTCACGCGGGACTCCAAGGGAATGAGCGGGCTGATGAGTTGGCTAGGGAGGCAGCTTTGAATTCGAAGGCAAAACCAATCTATAACAAGTGCCCAATTTCATTCGTCAAACGGCAAATACGCTTGGGGACGTGTGACGAATGGACTGAACGATATAGAACGGGTGGAACGGCAGGTACAACAAAAGTGTTTTTTCCCGACCCTATTATAGCACACAAAATTGTAAGAAAAGTAAAACCCACAGGTATATTAACACAGCTACTAACGGGGCATGGTGGGTTTTCCCAATATCTTCACCGTTTTAAACTGAAGGATAACCCATCATGCATTTGTGAACCGGGCCGGGAGGAAACACCAATACATGTGATTGTGGAATGTCCGTTGTTTGGTAGGGAACGTTACGACACGGAGCAGGAAATAGGAAGTAGGATATGTATCGAAAATGTTTTTGAAATCGTCAGTGACAAAAGTGCACGTCAAAAGTTTCTGAACTACTGTACAAATATATGTAAAATAGTAATAGCTAGAAATAAATAGATAGATAATATAAGATGATTACATATATTGTAACATATAAGTAATTCACCTTAGTAATAAAAATAAGATAAAATAAGTGTAGGATAAACGCATAGTTATTAAGAATAGATTATACTAAAATTATTATATTGTGTAAATGTGACGACAGATAGATATAAGGATCTATAATTTGTGATTAGAACCTAAGTTTAAGTAGCAAAGTCCTGACATGCTCATAGTCGGGGTCTTGTATGCGAGCCGGGCTGAACAAAGCTCGGAAAAAAAAAAAAAAAAAAAAAAAAAAAAACTAAGCAAAGCTTGTACTATGGTGGCCAGATAGCTGATATACTAGTTATATAGTTTTAAATATATAGAAAGTATATATAGAATATATAGAAATTTTAGTACGAAAACTAACGTGGTTATTACACAGTTTAATCCGTGGTTTAAATAAATACACTAAACAAGCAGCGAACACACGTGCGCACACTCCTTGAAAAAGATCGCCGGAAGCGATCGAAACTTGAGTCGGACTGGACTGTCTATGTCAAACGTGAGTTATCCATGTATTTATTTAGAAAGAACTAATTATTATAAATAGAAACACCCCGACACAGTGCAAACATTTGAATTCATTACACAAATATTTGCACTGGGTGGGAATCGAATCCACGACCTTTGGCTTCGCAGGCAGAGTTGCTATCCACTAAGCCACGAGGCCTTATCTACTGATAACCTCGGGACAATGGCCATTGGCCATGATGGTCATGGTCATGCCCTCCCACGTAGATTCCAAAGTGAGCTATAAAATTCTGAGTGTTATTAGTTTTCACTTCTATCGACAGTCCCAGACTTCCAAATTTTTTGAAATCATTCCCTTGTTTCTTCTACAATTGTATCATCATCATTTGTAGGTGCACGCTGAGAACGGTAACATCATCGCCCGCAACACCGAGAAGCTGCTGGCCAAGGGCGTGACGGGACCGGAGGGGCACCAGCTGTCGCGTGACGAGGAAGTGGAGGGCGAAGCCGTCAACAGGGCCTGCGTCATCGCTAACCAGGTTTGTAACTAGTGCTCGGGTAGAAAGTGACCCTTTATGTGTTTTTTTTTAAATTTAATTTAATTAAAAAAAACCCTTTATGTGGCTACGCCATTGAAAGTCTTTTCAAAGTAAAAACTTCTTCTGGCGCACGGCACAGTTTTTTTCCGTAGACTGAATGATGTCACACTCGGAAGTAAAAGGCGAGATCGGATGAACCCGGGACCGCCGAATGTACCCGAGAGAAAAAGATACTTTAACGATCCTACTAAAACGATCCTCACTAATTCTACATAATATTATTGCCTATTAAGACCGTCACAGACGTAGCTATAATATATGTTTTCATATTTCCGTAACGTCAGCAAAATATACCGTAAAACCGTAATATATCCATATTTGCAATTGCATATTAATATAGCACGACATATTTTGAGTTTACAGCATGTTTCAACATTGTTTGAGCTCACGTCACGAGTATTTGGATCTTTTAACACCCAAATAAAAAACGACGGGGTGTTATAAGTTTGCATAACTGTGAGTGTGTGTGTTTGAAGGGTGAATTAGTCGGAAGTGTTGTTGTAAGATGTTTGATATCCGTTTGCTTCACTGGCGACTCGCGTTTACAATTTTAGCGGGAAAACGGGTGTTATTAGGCTACTTAAGTGCGTTTGTTTACGCTTTGGCATATGAAGTGCCGCGTTACTTGTACCTGTTTAAGCCCATTATTCTGAGAACGTTTCAAGACGCTTCTGGTGTTATGATATTTGAAAAGAAGAGCTATGAAATATGAAAATATTTATTATAGCTACGTCTGTGACGGCCTTTACCGTATAATTTACGATTACCGATTAAGTTTTCACTTCTCCCTTGTGTACTAAGTAAACATTTTTTAAATCTTTAGCTACTGTGATACTTGTCCGTAGTCTAGATTCAATAGGGCCCGCACTTTATGTCTGAAACATTTTAAAGGAAACCTTAGAACTAAACTCTAATTTGTTAACAACATAAAATGGGACTGACGGACTTTGCAAAGAATACAACTACGTAGATAAAGAGGTATAGGTACTCTTTATTTCACTAAATAAAAAAAAGTAGCAAATGGCAACATTATAGCTAAACACTTTTAGCGATAAAGTTGTCATTTGACTCTACCGGCAACCGTGGGATGCAAAAGCAGTTCATTGAAAGACGGTAATAGTCAAATAAAGAGTAAGTTGATACAAAGATACAAACACAGTCTCTGTTCTAGAACCTGACAACCCTAGGATTGTCATCTCTAAAATTTTCCAACAAAGACATGACACATGAAAGTCCTTATTTTAGAGCCCAAAATTCGGACGTTGCAACATGTTTCTTTTAAATAAGTAGTTAAATATTTTTTTTATATAAAAAATTGCGTGCATACGCAACTCGGGCACTCGTATGTCGCTGGCGGCCCAAAACTTTATATTTTTACTGACTACAAATGAAACTCCGCCTGGGCACTCCCCGGATGTCCTTTAAACTAAGACAAATAACCCTGACGGATGCCAACCCTGCCCTAGTGGATATCTACATCTATTTAACTACAGACGTTATCAAGACTAACCTATCCTACAGTATAAAGGAATACCACCAGTAGTTCATCGCCTTTAATCTTGGGAAATACGCCAATAATCTCTAGTCACGGGTAGGGTTGTCGCAAACAAAACGCTTATTACCAAAATAAAATTAAAACATACGGAAGACGTCAGCCCTGAGGCGTGCTCCTGCAGTACTAACATTGTAATGTAGGCAATGCAGGAGCGCTTTTCGAACCTCACACCACACGCCTCGCACGATTGACCACCCGTCTAGACGGCTTCCTCGAACGACTGTATTATTTAATAGATTGTGCCTTTACTAACGATTTATGCGTAATTCCAGGCTAATTCCCCGCTATACATCGTGCACATGATGTCCAAGAGCGCTGTGCAGGCATTGCACAACGCTCGTCAGCGCCAAAGGCAGCCTGTCTTCGGCGAAACTCTCGCTGCTACTGTCGGCACTGATGGTACGTCTCACATTTCTACAGTACTTTTATATTTCGGTTAAGTATCATATTTATAAATCTTTTAAAATAAAACTGAATCGCAAAATGTGTTGAGCGCATAACTCAACAACGACTGGACCGATTGAGCCAATTCTTTTTTTATGTTTATTGAATAACTAGCAGTTGATACAGAGTCCAGTAATGTGATCTCCAGTAACAGTAACACCTGCAGTGATGAAATGAAACCACGTCACTGTATAAACTGCCAATTATATTGATCTTGACTATACAAGTGACGCGCGGCGAGAGACCGCTCGCTCTCCTGCAATCCGCTTATTTACTAAAATCTTACAACATAAATACGTGCTATACTGCTATATATATAAAACCTGGAGAAATTTGGTATGAGCTATGGCTATATTAGACTGCAGACCCGTGAGCAAAATGTATGGGTCATATAAACCACCAGGAGACCTATGTAGGATGATAGAAGGGTATAAAGTAATAAGATTCAGCACTATGTCGTCACTTGTAAGCTATCCAACTGAGTACATGTGCAGATAGGGGGTTACAAATCCGACGATTTCCCCTTGTCGCATGATTTTTGTACGGTGTTAGGGAATAATGGATAAGAAGAGGTATTAAACTAGAAAAAAAGTGTAAGATTTAATTTTTTTATTCTTATTTTTGTCGGAAAATATCGATTCTCTGGTGATTTCAGGGTAAATTTGGTCATTAGATTATGTACGGCATTGATTCCATACAGTTTCGATACCTCTTCTAATCTATCATTCCGAATTGTCCTACAAAAATCATGTGACAAGGAGAAGATCGAGAATTGCAACCCCTCCCTATCTTCACCTGCACTAAGTTGGGCGGCTTTCAAGTGATGGCATAGTGCTGAATCTTATTACTGTATACCCTTCTATCATCCAACATACCTATGTAGGACACCTGTCCTGGTGGGTCATTTGACCCATACATTTTGTTCACGGGCCTTTAAGCTATAAAATCTTAAAACAAAAATACGTGCTCCTACACTATAAAATGAGGAGGAATTTGGTACTGGCTAAGGCTGTATTGTTATGATTGTGTTCCAGGTTCGCACTACCGCAACTCTTGCTTCCGGCACGCGGCCGCGCACGTGCTCTCCCCCCCGCTGCGGCCCGACCCCTCCACCCCGCAGGCCATGGTCGACGCGCTCGCCGAGTAAGAAAATTCATCTAGCATAAGCAGTCCACTAATTGTTCCCACTGCTGGGACTCGGGGCCTTCTCACGTAGACAGTTAAGACCGTAAAACATCACGCTGCCGCATGACCTCGAAAGATTCTAGGTAAATGTCGATAGTTTTGCGTTTCAAACCTTCGAAAACACAATGGTGCGTGCGCAAGGGGTTGAACCCCGGGCTCCATACCAGCAGCCGCCTTTCTCCCAACGAGACTAGCTGTAACTTGACTGCTTTAAATGAACGTAACCATCATTTGAAACACCAAGCGGCGCCCGTTGCCACGCGGTTTTGTTGTGTTTCGTAGTAAGCTACGAATAAAAAGGTTTATTACTAACTTTTATCACCCGCTTGGAGATGGAATTTTGATAAATCCTTCCTTAGTAGATCCCCACATCATAGGAGGAGAGAGGAGAGGAGGAGAGAATACGTGTGCAAAATTTTAAGTTTATAGCCCCTAAGGCCTGTCTATTCATTTATAAAAATATCATCTCGTTTTTGTCCTCCATTTCTTATCTTAAATTATATTATCTTATCCCTTATCCTATATCCTCTTAGGGGTTTAATTTCGAAAAACCCCATCTGAAGAGCGCTTACATGCTAAAAGGAACCTCCATGGAAAATTTGAGACTCCTAGCTTTAGTACTTTCTGAGATTTCGTGATAAGTGATCTTTGCTTTCATATACTTTCATATAGATTAAACTTGTCATTATTATATTGCAGTGATCACCTCCAGCTGATAGCCAGTGACAACTGCACGTTCCACGAGAAGGACAAGGAGTTGGGGAAGGGAAACTTCTCCAAGATCCCCAACGGCGTCAACGGAGTTGAGGACCGCATGGCCGTGCTTTGGCAGAAGGCAGTTAATACTGGTAATCTAATTTTGAAATTCTTTCTAAAGGTAATTGTGAACTTCGGCTGGCCTAGTGGCTTATATTCCAAGAACTGGCATCAAATTTTTGGTAGTGTAAGGTAACAACTCAGAAAGTGAAACAAAGATAGTTTAAACCATTCTGTATTAATGTGTAACATCGATATTTAAACTAATTTACCATATATCTATAATTAATTTCAATATCCATCTTTTTTTCACCTATCTTTTTTCTAACATCCCAGATCTGTCTCCCAAACAAATTCTCCATTTTATTTTTAAATTTTCAGCCAGTAATTATATTTTAGCAAGGAGTTTTGTACAAGCCTATTTGAACCTTATAAAAAGTATTCGAGTAATCGGAAAACATGTCACATTATCATACCACAACATGAGCTGCAGACCAGCAGACCTGGCTGATGACAAACAGGGCCAAATCAATCCCTCAATTTAGATCAGCTGGCAGGTAGAAAGTTTCATCAATATGATCTGTCTTTTTGAGAACCCCTATTTTTAAACCCCGATCAAAAAAATGGGTGTTATATGTTTGACGTCGATGTCTGTCTGTCTGTCAGGGTGTCTGTGTGTGTGTCTGTCTGTGGCGCCGTAGAGCTCAAACGGATGGGCCGATTTCGATGCGTTTTTTTTTAATTTGTAAGTTAATATCTGTGCGGATGTTCTTAGCTATGTTTGGTTGATATCGATTCAAGATGGCCGCCTCCACAAAATGGCGGACAAAATATTTCTTCACAACCTACCTCAATATGGGTATCAAAGGCTTGACTAGTAGAATACTTTGTACTATGACGAATTTCAAATCCAAGATGGCCGCTACCACAAAATGGTGAAATACATATCTTTTTTCACGACTCCCTAAATATGGGTATCAAATGAGCTTGACTAGTAAAATGTTGTACAGATAACAAATCCGAGGTAATCGGGGGTTAATCAATTTTTTTAATTCTGTTCTTGTATGGTATAATAATGTTATTTTGCTTTTTATAAAGAGTTTATTTATATGATATGTAATGATCTAGGTGTAATGGACCCGTGCCGCTTCGTCGCGGTCACGTCCACCAACGCAGCGAAGATCTTCAACCTGTACCCGGCGAAGGGGCGGATCGAGGTGAACAGCGACGCGGACGTGGTGGTGTGGGACCCGCGGCTCGAGCGCACCATCACCGCGGCGAACCACCGGCACGCTGTCGACTTCAACATCTTCGAGGTGAGGGACAACAATATAAAGATACTTTTTAACATTTGCACAAACACTAGCTATCGATAATACTTCTTTGACGTGGGCACCTCACACCAATGGCGGAATGCTCATATTTTGTCCCTTACATATAACGTGTTGTTTAACCCATTGTCTCCGCATTATTTACAAGACCTTTTCACTTTCTGCAGCGATGCGCACTCTCGGCCTCTTAGATCGAAAAACAATTTGTTGCTGCAAATACCATCCGCACGTAGTGAAATGTTCTACGGCAAGTCGTTTGCATTTCAGGCAGCTCAGCTGTGGAACGCTTTGCCTGTGACCATTAGACAAGCTCAATCGCACGTTGTTTTTAAGAACCAAGTAAAAGAAGTATACTTATCGCAGTCATCACCCAATTGAAGCTGATATTCTAGTTAAAATCACAATGTTTAGTATATATATATATATATATATATATATATATATATATATATATATATACGAATTAAATAATATACTAATACATACAAATAAATAGATACGATAAATATATATATATATATATATTATATTAGTATATTATTTAATTCGTATTTATGTATTAGGATGTATAATTACTGTGTAAGTATATCAATATATTATTTGGTATTTTAGTTTTTAAAATCTATTTTATTGTTTAATTGTAGAAGTATTAATCACTCCTTTTTGTACTTCCCTCCTCCTTATTCTCAAATCTCTCTTTCCATCCTATGGTTGCCTGGAAGAGATCGCTTTTAGTGATAAGGTCGCCAATTGCTACTTTATTTTGTTTGTTGTAAGTAACTTTTGTTTGTTTTTATATTAAGTGCACTAAAGAGTTAATCTATCTATCTATCTATCAATGGCAGATCCAGGGCGATCCATGAGGTTATGACAGGGCTGGGTCCAGAACCTAGGTAACCCACTAATTAAAACGCACGCACGCACATTATGTAACACCCCTCGCGCCATAGTTGGATCCGCCATTGACTCACACACACACCCTCAGCCCTAAGGGTGAGGGTGAGAGAGTATGTGTATGTGTATCTAAATACTACACACATACTCCCCTGCACACAAACAAACCACAAGCGACTTACATATTCTTATGTAAGTCGCTTTATCATGTGGTTTGTGTGATACACACGCCGTCAACTTCAATAGTTTCGAGACGAGAGCACACCCCGGACACTCCACTAAAACTCCATACAACCGCCGCTGTGGAGTTGCCTACTCTTCACACAACTACGCAGATGTCGTTCGTACACACGTACGCAGATGTCGTTCATAATGTTGAGTTACATAAATAGAATGGAGCCAAATTATACAATTCTAATTAAAAGGGTGTTTGCACAGATTTCTAAATTGTTTCAGAAATCTGTGGGTGTTTGTATTGCCGCGTAAAATGAAACGAAACCGATGATAGATTAGATCAGATACCTAGATATCTATTTCTGTTAGTAGGTACACATTCGCATTTTATTTTACACTTACCCATGAAGGAAACTTTATTCTGTCACTACAATTATTCCTCCAGGCATTATCAATCCGTGCTTGGGCACGTAAGTTACTGGCTGTGTAAGTTACGAACTTTGAGTTAAAAATGACTTCGTTATTATAAATAAATAAATATTGGTAGGCAATTCACACACAACACCATCTGACCCCAAACTAAGCAAAGCTTGTAATATTATAAAGCAACGTTATTGAAAAGTTTATAATCTTACGTTATTTTATCATTAGGAAATTAAAAAAAGCTTTTAATCTAGTCACGTTTAGTTGACGGACAGCCGTAAACAGCACAACAACCCACCATGATGATATTTCGTTAGGAATTAGATGTTCGATACCAGCCCTTCGTTGAGTGCTCCTAGCGTATCCGAAACGGCCTGAGGGGTGAGGAAGCTTGAAATTGGCGGGGGTTGGGGAGTGTCCGTTCTATCTATGTTATCTATTCTATGACGAGAGAGAAGACTGTATGTAAAGTTATTTCTTTCACATCTTTGTATTTGTATTTTGTATTTATTCCTCATAGCACACAAAAATATTTGCACTGGCATTTTGTTAAAAATTGGGACTTGAATTATTTTTACCAATAAATGATCTGTATATGTGACAAATACTTTATTTACCAAAATTACGCCTACGAAGAAAAAACTTGCCACCGAGCTCCAAACTAAGCTTGTGTATTGGGACTCGCGAAAATATAGTAAGTACAATAATACAAAGTAAATAAACAAATTAATGTTCATTTTCAGGGTCAGAATGTGGTGGGCAGCCCTCAATATGTCATCGTGGGCGGACGAGTCTGCCTTGATGATGGAGACTTGAGAGTCGCCGAAGGTATACGCATAAATTGCAGGCTATACAACTAATCATTTCATTTTGATAGGGAATTTATACCTTACACTTTCCAAATACCGAAGAAATAAATTGATGCCGTTGTAACCTAGTTTTAGATTTTTCTAATCGTAATCTAGAGGTATACGAATATTATAACGCTGAAGTGGTTCTTTGTTTGAACGCGCTAACCTCAATAGCTATTGGAACGATTTCAATAAATCTTTCACCGTTGGATATGTACGTAAACCTTGAGTGATATACATTGTGTGAACCGGGCGAAGTCGGGACGGTCCACTAGTATCGTATATTGGAATTGAGCCTACACCTCATGAGTGTATACTGTCATCTGAGTGTGTGTGTCTGTCTGTGGCACCGTAGAGCTCAAACGGATGGGCCGATCTCGATGCGGTTTCTTTTATTTGAAGGTTAATTCCTGTGCGGTGGTTCTTAGCTATGTTTATAGCTAAGAACCATATGGTTAATATCGATTGAAGATGGATGCCTCCACAAAATGGCTGACAAAATATTTCTTCTTCACAACCTACATCAATATGTGTGTATCAAATGAAAGGGCTTGACTTGTAAAATACTATGCACTTTAACAAATTTCAAACCCAAAATGGGTAACAAAGGAAAGGGCTTGACTACTGGAATGTTGTACAGATTACAAATCCGAGGTATTCAGGGGTAAATCATTTTTTTTTGTTAAGTGTAAACTTCAATTGTTCAATTTAAAATTATATTCGTACATTCGACTTGTATATTTTTGACTCGAATTTCATAAGAATCTATCACTATATTGTCTAAATATATGAAAGCAAATTTTAGTTTTTTGTACATATTTCCAAACCCGATTCCGGAAAAAATTATATGGGACTTCCTCTGAACTGTGATCTACCAAACAAAAAACCGATCCATCTAAAATTGATTCACAATTGGTGGTGCAATCGAATAAAATACGAGTATATACAAAAAAGACATTCAATCGAATTGATAACCTCCTCTTTTTTTTTTTGAAGTCGGTTAAGAAGCAAACAATGGGGATGTTAACAATTTTTCGGAATTGCTTTTATTTTGAAGATTGTTACGTACCAGTACCTACACATGTCTGCACAACGTGAGCTGCATTCCAGCACGAGGTTCAAGTCAGCAATTTCAACAGAACTCGGCAGTAGGAATGATCTGCCTCGTGCCAACTACAATTTGCTGATGCTCATCTCATTAAATTGTGACCCAGATGACCCTTCATCAAAGCTGATTTCAATAAAGAAGTCAGTGTCGTTCGATCGTCGAAGGCATTCGCACCTAAGTTAGATAGGCTTAATATCCTAAGATGTAAGTGTCGTTCTCATATCGAACGCATTCGCGTCTAGGTTAAATAGTATTAATATATTTTAATGTGAATTTAAAATAGTAAAGTTCGTTCTAAGTAATTCTAGTTTCCTTTCGAACCCTCCGTCTGCAGCTTTCGTAATTAGATTGACGCTTGTTTACCATAAAAAATAATATTTGATTTAAAAACATTAGTGTTTTCGATGAGTAAATATACAATAATAGTGTAACTTTGAATTTTCCCGCTAAAACACTAACGACCGACATAACGTCACTAGTCGCAAAATATTGGTTGCGATTCAAGACTTAATGTCCATTTTAAGTGTTTTTTTTTTATATTTCAATACAAACAATCAAAATCGTCGACGCTAAGATCGCAAACTATAATTAAAAAAGCAGAGAAGTAAATAATCTAGTCAGTCTTCGACGGCTTGTTTTGCGACTAGTGACGTAATAAGCCATATTGGCGTTTGTAGTCACGTGACAACAGATTAAAATCATATAGCATTTAAAATCATTTATAATAAATTTACTAAGTAATATCTATAATATAAAAATGAATCGCAAAATGTGTTGGTAAGCGCATAACTCAACAACGGCTGGACCGATTTGGCCAATTCTTCTTTTATAATGTTCGTTGAAGTCCAAGTATGGTTTTTACGGTGAGAAAATTCGAATAATTGCCGAAAACACGCCCCTTGGGCGGGCCGCTAGTTAACTTATAAAAATGGGGTTTTCGTTATTCTATGAATACAACCTATCATACAATTATAACTAAACATTAATTTGTGACTTGTGTTAACATCCCTATTGTAAAATTACAGGTCACGGCAAATTCCTGAAGACACCAGTGGACTCCCCTCACGTGTACGGGGGCTCAGCTCCCGTGGAGGAAGTCAAGCAGGAGATCCTTCAGCAGATCACACCGTCGAGGCAGACCAACGGCTCGACACCGGTATCCGGTGAGTTGCCTGGGGATTCTGGTACGAACTAAGTTCTGCCAACTAGCTTCATACAGGGTTACTGGTGATCAGCCTGTATCCGGCATGTCCTGTATATTTAAACAAACAACTTTTGTTAAAACTCAATACATACATAGATTACAGGGCTTAGAGATATAAGATCTTAGATCTCTGGGTGACGAGCGCAGTGCAGTGCTAGGTAATGATTTGGACTCTTCATGTTCCAATAGCTGCTTGTCACTGTGCTGTTATGTGTCAGGCATGTTGCTTACCATCAGGCACATGACCTGATCGTCTCGTCAATCTATATTTAAAAAAAAAAAAAAAAAAAGATATCACAAAACAAAAAAAGTTGTCTGTAAAGTCGGTTGGTTTACGGACGATAGTTTAACGTGACAAACGTCATCACAAAATATTGATAGATGCGGCGCTAGCGTACAATGAGCGTAATGGGACATAACGGGACACTTTTTCGTGCATGCAGTCGGCGTTCATCGATTTATTAGACGTTGTCACGTCAAAAAACTATTTGTTGTATCTCTAGCACTTTTTAATGGCTGTTTAGTGTTTATTCATTTCAGCATATCATTTATCATACGTTAAAGAGCGCACCCGCTGTTGTTTCGAATTGTTACAAAGAGCTCTATGCTATTTGACCGGGCAAACACACTTGTTAATTTTGTATCGGAAAATATATTACGATTTTTTTTTAAACTGTAGAACAAAAGTTGACGTACTTAATATCCCTTTTATCAGATGCAGGCTGATTGCCAATAACCCTGTATACGCGCGGAAACTGCCCGTAAATAGTCCCTAACTTGGTCCTGGTCTAGTAATTTTGCCCCTTGTGCTGACACTTCATTCCAATTTATCTAATTTTCGGCACTGAATCTCAGGGCATAAAAGCCAAAACCTGTAAAAGACTAAAAGTTCTATATACTTACATAAAATCGATCACCAAGGTTGCGTATACAAAAAGTGATAAGACAGAGTCGCACAATTAATTTTAATTCGATTTCTGTACAGTAAAATTACTTATATTTTGATGGGTTTATAATTCTTCGTATAGAAGTCAAAGTTCTTTATTCATAAATGTACAATTAACACGTCAATTAAAAAAAATTAAAAAAAGCATAGGTACGAATTGTGTACAAAACGAAAACATTTACAAAAACCTTTCCTATCGCTTAATCGACGCGAGGTGTGACCACGGTGCAGATATTCCTTTGTCTCGGCGTATGAGCATTGTCATTCAAAGTAGTACTACTGCCAGCACGCTAGGATACAGGAAATGTTTCCAACTGGTATGACTTTTACTGATTGTCTCTAGATCTTATTCGCTTTCAGGTACAACTCAGATGGGTTTAGTGTAATTAGGTGTTTACTGTAGTGTACTTTAGTTTTCAATGTATGTAGTTTAGTTTGTCTTTGGAGAATATTATCTTGGATTTGATAAAGGCATTTGATATACTTTCTCATCAAATCATTACATCAGCGTCACATGTTATTATATCTTCGTCGTATGATTTCTCTGGAAACGTTTCCTTATAAACCACAATAATCTATGAAGACAATTTAATCTACAACTCGTACGAATTAACTGTGCACCTCGCTCTGTGACGTCATCCGGACGGTACCGATTGCAAAAAAAAGATAATTGATACTTAATAAAATGTAAAAAAATACAAATTACCATTTTTAACCCCCGACGCAAAAACGACGGGTTGTTATAAGTTTGACGTGTCTGTCTGTCTGTGTGTGTGTGTATGTATATCTGTGGCATCATAGCTCCCGAACGGATGAACGGTTTTTAATTAGGTCATTTTGTTTGAAAGTATTGTTAGTCGAGTGTTCTTAGTCATGTGTGGGAGACATCGATATCTAAGATGACCGCCGCTACAAAATGGCGGATTATTTTTTTCTCCACGACCCCCTCAATATGGGTATCAAATGAAAGGGTTTCTAGTAGAATACAACGCACTATAATAAATTTAAAATCCAAGATGGCCGCCACCACAAAATGGTGAATTACATATTTAACAAAACAATTACATTAACTTAACAAAACAAATCAACAGAAACAGTAATAACAACATGGGGCTTAAACTGTATTTAGATAATTAAAACGATTCGCGCGCAACAGTAACAAAGATGCTATCGCTACTGCTTACGGCGAATGCGGAGCGCCGCGCGGGGAAGCGGGAGAGGGATTTTCGCATTCCAGCGGAGTGCACAGTTGATTCGTATGAGTTGTAGTTTTAGGTTCCTTATATTTTATTTAACTCTATTCGATTTGTCAACGTTTTAGAACACTTTTTTGTCAACGTGGGATGCGGGCGGCGTAAGACCGGCCTTTGTGGAGTATGTGTTCCCCCAAACACGTACTCGTTTTCATCCAGCAGTGGACGTCATTCGGCTGATATGATATATAAGGGATGTATGTGATTCCAGAACTGATCCTGGTGAACAAGCAGCTGGAGAGCGTGGGGCTGTCGTCGGGCTGCAGCACGCCCACGGGCCGCAAGATGCGCGAGTCTGGCCAGCGAGACCTGCAGCATTCCACCTTCTCCATCAGCAGTTAGTTAACCACTTAGCTTTTTTCTGAATAATTTTTATAATTTAAAGATACTTTTTCTATTGGATAGTCCATTTATCGACGAAGGCTATAGGCTATACAACATTACGCTACTATCAATAGAAGCGGAGCATGAATAAAGAATGTAACAATAAAAGTAGTCAAGTGCGAGTCGGACTCGCTCATGAAGGCTTCCGAAGCAACAAGTAACATAATATAAAAGTTCTTGTAGTTTGTTGTTACTTAAATCAGTGTTTTAACAATAGTCAATTTATGACGTAATAAAATAATACTACTTACTAGATCTCATTCAAACCAATTTCGTTGATAGTTTACATGGTAATGTACATCATACACTTTTTAATTTTTGTCATTCTCATTTTAGATCAAAAAAAAATTTTGTGTTTCAGTTCTAAGTATGGGACACCCCTAATTTTTTTCTATTTTTTGTACCATAATGTTATTGCGGTTCACAGATTACATCTACTTACCAAGTTTCAATAGTATATAATATAGCTTTTATAGTATCGGAGAAAAGTGGCTCTGACATACGGACGGACAGACAGACAGACAGACATGACGAATCTATAAGGGTCCCATATTTTTTTTGTAGTTTTGTAGTGGTAGGACTCTTGCCAGAGTCCGCCTGGGGAAGTACCACACCTTTGCCAGTTATTCTACCGCCAAGCAGTAATGTGCAAACATTACTGTGTTCCGGTTTGAAGGGCAATGTTTCCAGAGAAATTACAGGGCTTAGAGATATAAGATCTTAGATATCTGGGTGACGAGCGCAGTGCAGTGCTAGGTAATGATTTGGACTCTTCGTGTTCCAATAGCTGCGTGTCACTGTGCTGTTATGTGTCAGGCATGCTGCTTACCATCAGGCACATGTCCTGATCGTCTCGTCACTCCTTATTTAAAAAAAAAAAAAAATATTTTGCTACGGAACCCTAAAAACTGGAAAAAATATTCCTTTTTGAGAGTTTTCGCACAGTGCTTTGACATGACAGCAGGTGTCTAAGAATGCGTCATTGAATATAAACCTTTGCTAATCAAATTTGTTTCTGAATCTAAGTTTTTCCGACCGGTGGCGTAGCAGCTAGCTGAAGAGGTTTTTTGTTTGAAAGCGATATTCTCAGGAATGACTGAACCGATTTCAGTCATTCTTTCACCGTTGGATTTGTACGGGATCCCGATGAGTGCAATATATGTACCACGGACGAAGCCGGGGCGGACATCTAGTATATCAATAAATGTATTTAATCTGAATCTCGGAAATCACTTCAAGTCTGAACTGTTGCCAACTTTATACTGAGCATTTTTGAAGTGAAAACTATTTTTGGCGCTCCATACACAGAATCTTTCGTGGACTGTGAATTAAACTCAAGCGTCACATTTGAGAGTGAAAGAATCGTTCGGGTTACCTCAGGGCCGCCTGGGATAGCCTATACGCCTATAGCGCTCAAGTATCACGTAGGTATCCAACGGTGAAAGAATTTTTGAAATCACTCCATTAGTTCCTGAGATTAGAGCGTTCAAACAAAACACTTCTTCAGCTTTCATTAATTAATTCTTGTACGGAATACTAGACTAGTAGCGCCCCAACACGGTCTTTGTATTACTTAATACATATTTTATTTTTTAGTTTTTTAATGTAACGTAGATTTAGGGGGTCATGTCCCCTGCTGTGACCCCCCCCCCCCTTCGGACTGCGCATGGCTGTGTAATTCGTTCCCTGAGTAGGTTTTTCGCGGTGATAACAATCTTGATGACATCAAATCAAGAGTGAATCGGTTCTAAGTAAACACGCTATACCGCAGCTTGCAATAAAAAGTTAATGCATCTATCTATAGTTTAGTCATTTTAAATGTATTATCTTTTCACAGAGGAGGTAGAAGGTCTGGACACGAAGACGTCGGTCCGCGTACGGAACCCGCCCGGCGGCAAGTCCTCCGCTCTCTGGTAAGGACCGGACGGCGCCGGTCGAAACCGGTTCCAACCGGTCACCGGGGAGCTTCAGATCGCGTTGGATGGTGGGTTGCTTGTGAAAATGTTAGATCATGTTTGTTTAGAATGTGATTGAGACTATTCCATTGAATTATGACGAAATAAATGCCGCGTGCCATAAAAAATAATTTATGCGAGTTGGTTGTGCTATAGGAAGATTAAAAAAAACACGGGTTTTGTAAATTTCGTTTACTTCACGGGATCGTAAATATTTGGCAGTCGTTTGCGTGTTTTGTAGTTTATGGATATTTTAGTTTTTTTTTGTCATAATTTGTTTTTATTTATAACCGACTTCAAAAAAAGGAGGTTTCTCAATTCAACCGTATTTATGTTTTTTTTATGTGTGTTCGCGGATAACTTCTTCGTTTATGAAATTTGTTGTAAAGAAGATATTCCAAGGGTGGTACCATGATAAGGAAACCAGGATCTGATGATGACATCCTAGAGAAATCGAGGAAAACTTTTTTACTTTACAAGTTTTCTGTTGAAAGTCGGTTCTTTTTTGTTAAAATTATGTTGTATCCAAATTAACAGACATAATTTATAAATAAAGTATAACTTTTTAAAGTATAACTTTATTTATAAATGATCTTACATATATAAAGTCTAGAACTTTTCAAAGTCAGTGTTAATTTTAATCTTTTAAATTAGTGTGTGTCATTTTTGAGCACACCGTTGCGTACTAGAGAAAATGGTGGTCAAAAGCGGGCCAAAGTGTGAAAAAAACCGTTTGACGAATGTTTGGAAAATTTTATTTATATTGTTTATTTGTAGTAAAAACCGGCAGTATATAAAATTGGCAGCAAAATTATTTTATATATTTGTTTTACAGCTTTAATGCTAATATTTTCACAAGCATTCCCAGGGAGGCTTGAGTCGGTTCTGGACTATGAAACGCTACTTTGTAACCCAAAGCTTAACTTTAGACGTACATTTTAGATTATTTGACACAATTTTAATTAAGATACTATAGAATAATAATAAAACATAATTGAAAAAATCAGAAAAAGCCGTATTTTAAGTAAGTGAAATTAATACTCTTTGTAACTATATACCTTATTCATTTATGAAAGAAGTAACTATTAAAGTCTTGTTACGAAACATTGTAGCTTGCTGTCAGAAAAAAAGAGTTGTTATGTGGAATTAATACCCCACACTATTACTTTTATATTATTATTACTTTTGCTATAATGTGCTATATTTGTATTGGTAGTAGAGATCAAAATTGATTGCGAAGATACAAACAACGTATATCCGAGTTTGATTGACTTTGTATTTAATAGTATCTTAATTATAAAACCAGTGTGTTATTTACTTATTAATTATAATTAGTACATGACATAATAACGGTTTTTTATTATATAATGTTATTTATTCAGTTATACATAGACTGATGTATGTGGACCCTGGTTGAAATAGGTTAAACGCGTTTGCATTTTACAGATTAATCAAGGTAAAATAAATAATAAAATAATACCGTTGATGTTTAAATGTAGACTTTATTTGGCTTTCGTGAGATATACTTCAGACTAACTTAAGTTCCTTTTCAACAGCGTCAAAACTAACGCGGTCAGGCGGTCACGCACTAAAAAACCGCTAAATGCGGTTAAAACTTAGTGAAAAAAGACGGACTATTTCACATGTGTGTGATTCTTTGATAATAATTTAGAAGAAAAAATATCTTACGAGTTAAATAAAAATTCTAGCTCCATTTAATTTTTTTTACCTTGATAAGTAATAAATAGCCAAGCAATACGTTAAATTGTTAATTTATACTAGATGAATAGTTAAGTATTTGTAATACGATTTTGACATACAATATTTTTGACATATTTTAACATTTCCTAATCTTTCCTTATTGTCATAAATTTGATTCCAGTTGACATTGTACATGTCGTGTACCTATTTTGATTATGAATTAAAAATGTTGGAGTAGAATTATCTTTAGTTATAAAAATAACCATTACCCGTAATTATAAAATTGCTTGTTGATTACGGGCTGATTTCACCGTTGTAAAGCTAAACCAAGTTAGAGAAATTTCTGTCATCTTGACTAAATACATAAGGTTGAAAATACGACACTAATACGCCACTTTATTTAATGCAACAATCAGATTTTGTATCTGACTCAACCTCAGCTGACATTAGTATAAAAATAACTAAATCTGGAAATTTTAAGAGCTAAGTAACACCCATTACAAAGTCCGCCTGGGAAAATTGCACGGCTTAATCGATGATTCTACCGCAAATCAGTAATGTTCAAACATTGCAGTATTCTGGTTTGAATGGTAATGCTTTCAGATAAATTATAATACATGACTGGGAGAGACCGTAGCGCAGTGGACTCTTCATATTCAAATTGATATGTGGCACTGTAGCTGTTACGGACAGATGTTTTTCATCAGGCCTCCTTTCCTTTTTCCTCTTTTCCTTTCCTTTCACCTTATATTTTTATAATATAAATCATCAATTAATTAATTATAATAACGTTTATATTATTAAGAAAAACAAGGCGATGCTCGATATTAACAATAAATGTACGTCAAAAAAAATACAAAATCTGACTGCTCCATTCAATAATCTCAAGTTTATTCAACCTTATTGACATTTAAAAGAATTTCAAGATTTCCTTACGCTTGGTTTTTGACTAGATTTTTTTAAAGTCATAATATATTGACATGAGAACAGAAATCCTAGGCTCGGTCTAGAAAAAAAAAGCATTTAACAGTTTTATTTTCTATTGTTTAGTAAGAAAAAAATTGAGATCTTAGCTATTCGAAATATATGTTGTGCTTAATGTGATTTATTGTCGACCTTATTGATAAGTATTAGGAGTTATATTTGTTTTTATATAAGCACTTTGAATACTTCCATTGTTTTTGTAAATTTATTTGTAAACTCAGACATCGAGTGTAGAAGTCTCATCGTTACTAATACTTCGGTTTACTTTGAATCACGATTAAATAGTTGCTCATACTAGCCCATGACTTATTTTTTGAATTTAGAAAAGAGCTGTTTTCTGAAGAACTCTGTATTTTCCGGTATAAAAAGTAGCACATGTGCTATTCTAGACTATAATATATCTAAGTAATGGTACGTTCAGTTCTTGCATCGTGACTGAGCAACAATCATTCAATCTTTTGACATTTATAATGCTAGAAGAATAAGAACATAGAACAAATGCAAAAAACGTAAACTACCATATATTATATAAAACTTAAACGTTATAATCTGTAACGTTGGACTTCTACTAGTCGTGATGGGAATCGGTCTTATTATAGAGTTACGTAGATTAAATGTACTATGACGAAAGAGCCATGATCTTTTCATTCTAAATTACCTTTACTGCGGAGCCAAAACTAAAATTCCGATAAAATAAAATTGTAAAGACAAAAAAAAACCTTTTTTTTCTAAAGGACATCTTTTATAATAAGTATTTATTACATCTTATTTTAAGTGTAAGGATAAAATAGCTTGAAGTGCCTACTTCAAGCTATTTTGATGCTAGTTTGAGCGTCAGATGGGCTACTTACTCTTTCCGTCAATCTGTAATTATAAAAAAATACTAAAAGAAAATTTGCTTTTCTATACAAAAAGCCTGTTCAGACTCGGTAAAATGTCTGGTACATATTCAGTTCTCAGGTTTTCGTATTGCTCTTACAGTAAAGTGTTCATATTGAGTGTTATAATATGACATTTCGCATAAGTACCATTCTACGTAACGATATATTATACGGCTAAAAGGCTTATTTCACTTGACTAAATTTAGACGGCTGAATTTTATCGTTACTGAATTCAGTGAGATAGCATACTAAATTCAGAATCAAGAATTGTGTGCTTCGAATTTTGTTTCTGAAATCGTAATCGTAAAGTCGTAAATTTAGCTAAAAACTAATAAAAATGTTTATAACATTTCACTAAATACTAGACAGTACAAAACAAGTAAAATCATGTTTCGAGCAGTTTACCGAGTTTATAGTCATTTCTACCTAACCTAGTCTCGCGTCACAATTTTACATTTTTGTAAACATCTTCTATGTATTTTAAGCATTGTCACAAATAAACAATGTAATCCTATCTGGGTGTTTTATTTATTATCTGTTTATTATGATTATTTATTCTACAAACCAAATTCCCACTATTTAATTATTTTTTTAAATTAAAACTTCCATTGGCCGGCACAGACAGATTTTTTTGTGGGCTCTGAATTGAATTCTAGCTTCACGCTCGAGAATGATAAGAAATCTTCGGGTCAACTCGGGACCATGGCCATTGGCCATCTAGAAATGCGTCAAAATTTCCCATTGACTAACGCATTTCTAGATGGCCATGCTCATCATGGCCATGCCCTACGGCTTCACCCGCGTAGTTTCCAAAGTAATTCCATTGGGCATCTAGGTATGCGTTAGCATTTACAGATATGAAGAAATGAAGTGCTAACGTATTTCTAGATGGTCAATGAGAAATGCCGATGCATTTCTGAAATGGCCTATGCCCATGGTCCCGAGTATACCCGAAGATGTCTTATTATTCCCAAACGTGACGCTAGAATTCAATTCACAGCCCACGAAAAATTTGTCTGTGGCGCGCCAAAAGAAGTTTTCACTTCAAAAATAGGTATTTTCAAAAAAACATGTATATTAATGTGAGACTTACCTGCCAGGTGATCTAAATTGAGGTATTCTCTAATGACTGGCCTTGTGGCTTAGTGGGTAGTAGCTCTGCCTGCGAAGCCGTGGGTCGTGGGTTCGATCCCCACCCAGTGCAAATATTTGTGTGATGAATTCAAATGTTTGTACTGTGTCTGGGTGTTCTATGTATAATAAGTATGTATTTACAACTATATAAGTATTATATCACCTATCTGGCCGCCATATTACAAGCTTTGCTTAGTTTGGGGTCAGATAGATGGTGCTGTGTGTGAATTGTCCACCAATGTTTATATTTACATATTTATTCATTCTGGCCCACTATTCACCAGCCAGGTCTGTAACTCCGGGCTGGGGTATAATAGGAAGTTTTCAGCTTCCCTCAAATAACTACCCAAAATTTGCCATCGTGAACAGTTGTCGCTTGAAACATCTGACATCTGAATCCCTGACTTCGGTTAGGGGTATCACAGGACACCTCAGTGTTGAATATACCTACTATTATCTCTGCTCATGAACGACCTGCTGTGGAAAACGTGTATGTATGTATGTAGGTCCGCAGACGATGTTGCGATGCCAATTTAAGCTGGCACTAACAAACACACATGGCGAAAACACATTTTATGCCTTTTTCCGTCAATAGGTAAGTCAACCGCCATTGGTGATGGTAAAAGTGGAGGAGAATTAAATCGCTCAGGTACATTCCTCCGTTTCGACAATAATCACAGCTTGGCGTGGAAGGCTCACATTAAAAAAACTATGCGGGCGCAGTATCTAAGTTATCGCTTGCTATGGGCAGAGGGCAGTGTAGCTTGAATGGTGCCGGCTGAGGTAATAAAAGTGAGAGCTATATTGGGCACACTCCACTCCTTCCTACAATATGGGCGTCTATATAGACGTCTATTCTCTGCGCGAACAACGTAATTTCAAAATATACTCGCGACTTTCCTACTTCGTTTCGTCCGATCGAACATTGTTTGACGAAACGACGGATCGAAGAAGAACCGGAGCAGGAAAGTCGCGATTTTATTTTGAAATTACGTTTTTCGTAGAATGAGAGATGTCCAGAACTTGACGGCATGACTGCGTATCTAGCTGTTTTAAATTACAAATGCACGCGGTCCGAGTAATGGCAACCCGAAGTGAGTGTATAGCCAACGATATTGATTTGCTCGTCAAAGTATATAGCACATAAAATATGTAAGACTGTAAGTATATCGCGTCAACTTGGTCAGCCGTTGAATCAACAGCCTTTACTATACAGTGCTGCTTATCTTATCTGAATGATATTCAGCCATTTGATCAAACACCTACGCAAATGGTTTGGATTCATGACATTTCATTAATTTCCTAGCCTCTTCATTTTAATTCGGCTCCACTTTCTGCCACATTTTGTCCTGCATCGCGTATTCGTTAATCAATTTCGTTCTAAATATCCAAATACAAGGCGCACGCGCACACTTTACAGTCATCATCGTCAGCCGCAAGACGTCCACTGCTGAACATAGGCCTCCCCGCTAGATTTCCACAATGATCGGTCCTGCGCAACCTGCAACCAGCGGTTTCCTACGACCTTTGTGAGGTCATCTGTCCATCTAGTGGGAGGCCGTCCAACACGGCGTCTTCCGGTTTGTGGTCGCCACTCGAGAACCTTTCTTTCCCATCGGTTGTCAGTTCTGCGAGCGATGTGGCCTGCCCATTGCCACTTCAGCTTGCTTACTCTTTGAGCTATGTCGGCTACTTTCGTTCTTTTGCGAATATCCTCATTACGGATTCTGTCGCGCAAAGAGACTCCGAGCATAGCTCTCTCCATAGCTCGCTGTGTGACTTTGAGCTTCGTTATGAGGCCCACAGTTAAGTACACTTTTCAGTAGCCCATACGAATCGTAAGCGTTTGCGTCTGTAATATGCGTAATCGGATGCGTTACCACGTTTAAACGTTTGGTCTCATTTACTTTTGCTCAACTTTGCCAGCGTGGGCGACGTTAATTAATTAAAGTGAAAACGTTTGTAGTAGCTTTGCGCTTTGTGCACCTTATGATAGGGGAAATTCTAATTTGTTTACGTCACCGAAATGCTCACATCGGGAGGCAGCGGAGCGGAATGTGCGCGTTAGACACTTGGGAAGGATGAAATCTTGCAATTTCGCATCATTGACACGCATAACCGCAGTATATCTGTAACATGTGATGTACAACGTTTGTGCAGTTTTACAAAGATTCTTAATGTTCACTTTTCACTTCTATCGTTATGACTACAGGACCGCTAATTTTTTTTACCCACTGCCCCATTACACTGGTAATTTATATACTCATATAAAATGCGTTCGTATATGTAAGGAGCGCATATTCTAGAAGCCGTGGTAACCTAGAGTCGATAGCGTCGAACTCATTTCACATTTGGCAATCGAGCCAAATGGTCGCGAGTGAACGAAATTCTCCTTCTCGCTTTCGTGTTTAATGAAGCCATGGTGGTTTCATGGCGAGATCGTCCCATTTCTCGTTCATGAGGTCTTAGGATCAAATCCCGGCTGCATCTTTTCAGTATTTTTCCCAGCGCAGTTGTAAAACTTTGTCATCACCGCTAGCTTTAACGGTGATGAAAAATATTGTGAAGAAACTTAGCTACATGTGTCGATTCAGGGTTTGATTCTCTTCTAGTGAGAGAAGGAACCCAATTTCCAGCAGAGGGCACTTCAAGCCGGCTGTTGTGTACACGGTTATCCTATGCTTATACATTACCTATGATTTTTTGCGTACACGCCTTGAGGAGAGTATTTATTAGTAAAAATATAAACGATTGATTTATTATATAATTCATTTATTAATTGTATAGTATTCACATTGTCGCTACGTTTCACGAAATGAAACAACAGCTTCGTAAAAAAAAAATGAGAACACAATGTTGACGTAACTAGGTATATAGAGAAATGCAGCGTTCAACATAAGCTAAATAGTGGGTAGTTGTCTGGGTCGTTGGCAATAATAGTACTTGTGCCTTTGAACATACAGTTTAGAGTTGCGATTCCACTAGTTTAACACGAACATTGGGATATCACAACTATAACAATACTTCAAAATCAACATAATCGATATAATATAATAAATATGTAGTCCATTTACCGCTTCCTGCCTTTCTACCGCCCAACTAAATCGGCTTTCGCTTTGCTATTGCGGTCTCCATCATTTCAAGCGGAAAGAAAAGAAAGTGCACCATCAAAGTTAAGACAGACCTAGTTAGGAGTAGAGCCTCTGGTATGAAATGTAATAACAATGACGAACTGACGACCAATCACGACTCATATTTACATAAATGTTATACCAAAATGTAAAAAAACTCGATATTGTAGCTGGTCGCCATGTTTGTTTGTTTCATACGTAAAACTGAACGTTGAGACCTGTCAGAAGCGACCACTCATATTTTACTTGACATTTCGTGTCGTAGTAAAATTAATTTTGACAGCTCAATGTAACTACAAAGAATAATATAATTATTACGTTATATTGCGTAATCATTTTGCCAACTACCCAAAAGAACTTAAAACTGTTCACCTTTGCCTGACATGAAAAATAATAACTACGGCGAACTGACATCCAACAAACCTCATATTTACGTCATAAGTATGTATATAAAAAGTACATATATGATAGTTCAACCTCACGTTTTTATATTTAATGCCAAGTAAGAGTGAACGGGGCTTTTGTGATACGCAAACTTAAAATTTATCTAAAATGTAACTTGGCAGTTGTTGCGTTGATGAAATGAATTTGGTAATACTGATCAATGCCAAGTAATTTGATAATTTGTGGGCGACGCTTAGTTTGAAAGGTCCTATATCAGACATGATAAAATGAAACTTTCGAAAGGATTTCTTTTACATAAAGACTGGTAGGTATCAAGATTGACGTTACAAGGAAACCATCGCCGATGATATCTTAAATAAAGATCAAGTGTAATGATAGCTCAGAAAAATAAAAAATATCTCATAACTTATCTTATGTAAAATCGTTTTGCATGTAAATCATTGTAGTTTTAGATTCGTCGCGATGTTGACTTTATTTATTCCATTACGGCATTTAGAGACAAAATATGGTATAAACATTTTTGCCACCGAAAATTTAGAGTTCAAACCTTCAAAAATTTCGCTTCATCATATCGTCTCATTTGCCGCGCATCCCACAAGCTACCATTATTCGTAATTTGATGGCTGAAGTGAAGTGACTCGTCTCAGCCTCACAATTTCAGTTTAAATTCAAAGAAAGCTATACATTAATTGACTAAATACCTTAAATCGCTACCGACGCGTGCGCGGACGACCGAGTGAGAAGGAACATATCGACATTTCTTGTGAAGTTGGCACGAAAAACGTCATATAGGAATTAAAACTATAGATTGAAATCACATGTACTACGTACAAATAAAACACGCACGATACAAACATAACTCAAAATGGCCGACCAATCACAGCTCTTCCTTTCAAAAGTAAAGAGTTTCTATTGAAAGGTTGTATAGAATATCTTTTACCAACCAATATAAACCTTTACTTTTTAAAACCTTTACCTTTATTTCAATCTTCAAAACGAATGCTCGAAATAATGAAGTTTGGTAAAGTCTAGATTTGACATCACGATTGGGTGAAAAAGATCAAAATTGACGAATAAAAGGGTTGTTGAACAAATGTTGATCTGAGCATAACTACTAAGCTCTTAAAGCCTTATTGAGTAAATTTCATCTGTACGCGTAATAAATACCTATGATTTCTATCATGAAAAAAATAAAACTAGACAGAAAAGTTATTCGACAGATTTAAGCTTACTTATTGTACTTATTGCTTATAGTATATAAAAATGCGACGTTTCGTTCTCACGCGCGGCGGCCGTACAAGCGCCTTTATAAACTTATATCGTCGAAATTTGTCAGTACCTAAACGAGGACAGACTATGCCACGGCACTAAATTATGATTGAGCATAACAACGTAAGGCAGTCGACACAATAATACGAAAGAAATGCCATTTTGAGTATAGTAAGGCAGGTCGGGTTGTAAAAATCGTGGAAGCTGTGACGTGTTATTTTGTTTGAAGGCAACTTTTGAAACGTCTCTTTCGCGCATTGAGAGTACGTGAGTGAGACGACATTACATTTCTTCTATTGTCATAATTATATTTTATTTAATTTAATCAACTTGTTTCAAACTAATGTTGTGATTGAATTACTCGCAAGTCATTTGAGCCGAAATATCCAACAATGGAGTGAATGCTTACAAAAGTATTCATATGGGCTTAAATAATCATCAAATTTAATTTAATTTTGTCAATTTACGATTAACACGATTGCTTCCACAACACAGAAAATCATCTGCCACAATCGAACCAAACATAATTCATCAATCTCGTAGAAAATGTTACAAATCACATAAATTTGAAATAATAATGTGTTCTATAAACTAAACAAAAATGTTTGTTTTGAAAATACACAATATAGGCCATTGTAAAAAACATTACATAAATGTATTTTCGTAAAGGAAGACAAAAATTATAAGACTATTATCATTTCATGTCAAACATATTGCACTTGTGAATCGCATTTATTTAAATCTATCGAAAGTTCATTTGCTTTGAAGCGTTTTCAAAATGACAGACGATTACAAAATCTGGCAAAATAGCTCTCAATAGCGTCACAGGTACCTTCAAAATTTATTTTTGTAAATGAACTTTGATATGACGCTTACGTCAATAATTTGGCGTATTTTATCACCCACCTGTCATTCTGAACACGACAAATTGCAAACAATGCGCACAGAAATAAAACAAACTAATCCACAATCATCAAGTATAATCCAAATAATCAATAAAACATGGGTAAAATAATATTTCTTCACAATTCGTCCAATTTACAGGCATGCGCTGAGTCAAAATTGGTTTGATTTGAATAGTGATTGGTTTGATTTGAAATTTAAGCCAGTATAACATGACTTACGATTGCGCAGTTATGGTACAGTAACTTTGGTTTACAGTGAAATTACATTAGACAGTGAGTTTGGGGTCAAATTATTATGGTCAACTTATAGGTCATCAGGAATCAGGACTGGCAGCGACTGTTCGGAAATAGATAGTGAAGTATATGCCTGGATTAATACTGCAGTAGAATACCTAATACAAACATTGTAAGTACATAAGTACCTATACGTGTCAGGAAAAAAATTGAAAAAAGTGACAGATAAAGAAGTAGAAACACATTAGAGAAAAGGTACTAAAGAAGTGAAGAAAGATATAGAGAGAGACGATGGGAAAACATAAAAAATGATTGTTTATATTGCTCGTAAAGATTATTAAATTTTTAATTCTATGAATGTACTAGGAATAGTTTTCACCGCTAATCACATTTTGTCAAGAATCAAGAGAGACCGAATCGTACATATCACGCTAAAATGAGGATGTAACGCAATCGTATAAATAATCTATGCCAATTCCTTTAAAAAAATGTTTGACTCAAAATGTGTTTTTTCTTAAAATTTCATAAAACAAATCGGGAATATATTTAATCTCATAGTTTGTTATATTTCTAGCGCGCATAAAAGTATTAATTTCAAGATAACACTAACACGTTCTATCTGAAAAGCATTACATGCCAAGATATGTTTGACAAACATTCAATCAAGACAACTTTTTACAGACTTCAATTGTCAAAAATCAAATCCCTTTGGCCATCGTGTCATCTCTCTCACTCATCTCACTTGCACAACGCGTGCGAAAGAGAACACGATAGCTCAGGCAAGTATACTTCCGTGACGAATGATATTTTAAATGAAAAGGAACGATTCACATTTAAGTAATCAGAGTCACAAATTATATTAAAAAATGCTCACAAAAATGTACTTAACACTTTCTATATGTATAAATGTAACATCCCATATAATGTGTATGGCCAAGAGTACAGTATTATATGTTTTTAACTACTGGTACATATACAATAAGCGCATTTAAATCATACAAGATAAATCAATACATCACAACAATTATGAAGATTTTCACACTTTCAACGACCCGACTAAAACTGTTGCTGTCTCCGTCTAAATAAACTGTAATAAGAGAGACAGATATATTTTAGTCGGATTACAGTCCGTTACATAACGTCACACAAACACAGCTGTTACATTGTAGAACTAAACTGTTTTCATTTTTCCTAGTCTACGTATACAATAGCAAATGAAAACAACAATTCTATTTACTCATACTTCAGCTCCGTTTGACGGTAAACGGACTGTAGTTCTGTCGTTCAAAGCGTTCAAAATCGACATTAATTACTAATACGCTATTATCCACCAAAAAAAAAAAAAAAAAAAACGCATTAAGCTTTAGCTCTTAAACTATTTTAGAAGGCCTTGTATTCTAACTACCCTTATAATGCATTAGAAATTCCATTTAAGGTCACCATTTCGTTTAAAATTACAACTTCACTATATCACTTGAGAGAAATTAAACTAATTTACACGAATAGTAAAACTTAAATATAAATTATAATTAAAACGTTACTGTAGAAAATTGTTATTTTTAGTTCACACACAAGAATCGCTTATTCTAAAGCTTCGAGAGGGATTTTTACGCTTAAAATTAAATTAAAAAAAAACGCTCGTTTATATTAAAACTTCTACTAAAAACTTGATCGAGATCGATTAAACTGTACGCAAAGAAAAGTAAACATTAACTGTATTGAAATAAGCTCCAAAATAAGAAATATAATCGGACTTCACACCACTTTCTCATTTACGAACATTTGCTCTGGCTCTAAGTATTTGTTTGAGAAAAAAAAATCGTTCGATCGCTACAAAAGTGTGCGAAACACAAAAAAGTGGTTCAATATTAATCTTTATTCCAATGCCAGTAACAACTGTTATTGTTTGACGTTCGCACAGGCTAATCGATACAATACAAGCTTGCTCCAATATCGATATAAATTCAGTTAGAGTCTTGTCATTACTGTGCAAGATACTACGAATTCCTGACGCGACCAAGCACGAACGAAATTATAAAAATCCTTCTCCCGAGCTCGAAGTCGTTTCGGTAAAAGAGTTTTATTCCTTAAAGGCGCGTTAGTACCTGTGACATTTCAAACGTGGCTACAATTTAATGCTTTATTCTCTACAAACCTAGATCTAAGCCAATATCAACGATTGGTCATTTTTAATTTGGAACGTTCAATTTGACTGTCAACAACTTGCAATAATTCACTGTCAAAAAAACTCTCCAATATTTTTTATACACTCGCGTCAAAGTCACTAAAATAAAGAACACAGTTCTAAATTCTATGGCAGGGTCAAAATTTTACTATGTCGTCAAAATGTAAATATTAAAACTCTAATAACTATATATAATTTCGACAGTTTTATAAATTTATTTAATTAATTCGATAATGTCAAAGTATCATACGTAGAAAGAGCAAAAAAGTCCTTAGCACGTCAAAAAAGTCACATATACGATCGCGCCATAACAGTGGTCGAGGTTCCTAACACTACCAGACTTATTAGGCACTAACACCGACATCATAACGTCCTGCCGTCAATCCATACGTATATAATACATAGAAAATAGTAAAACACGTAATATTACTCGCACAATTCCACTAGATGTCCGTATAACTTACTTCATAGTCTTTATTTTTATACTGAGATCATTTTTGCCTCTATGCACTAGGATTGGAACGCCGCCTCAGCTAAGCCCCGCCTCGTCTTTAAAGCCTTGAGTTCGTCTCTGTCTTTTACATCTGTTAAACTGATATTTATAAAATGATCCTTGGGAGTATATGATCAGAGTATATAGTTGAACCATTTTATAAAAATCGGTTGCATTTACAATAACGAAATGTGTCAACCAATCGTCGAATTCGTCCGCAATATATTAAAATTAATTGAAATAGCAGTGCAAAGCTATTGTCGTCTCTTTTTCACTGCTTTGTAAAAACCTGTCGAACACTAACGCTGTCTTGCTTTATAGAAATGTAACGTAACGGACAGCTTATTATATTTAAATCATTACAATCTTCTTCAAGCGAAACGATAACATTTCAAAGAAACTTTACACCCAAATAATTTTACCATATTGCGTAGAAACTCGACACAATCTGAGAATTAAACTCCTTACACAGACATCAGTCCGCGGAATTTACGTCCAGTTCCCTTGGCTCTCTCGTTAAGTTTGTAATAAACTGTAAAACGAGAGAACACATTCAATATCTCGAAGGCAAATTAGAAGACAGAGACAAAGTACACACGTAAATGTCAATTTTGATAATAAAACTCGAAAATAATTGAAATACGAACTGATGTAAAAAACTGTACAAACACTTCTCTATCGATACGAAACGAGAAAAGCTCGAACATTTTTCTTAACCCGTTATAATCATTGATTTAAGAATTTTATTATCAAAACTGGCAGTGACACACATACACACAAACTGAACAACTATCATATATTCCCAACGCATGCTGATAGTAAACTCCGGATACACGCTATAAAGTACAGTTTACACATTCGAATGTATTGCCATAAACAAAACTCTCTATAAAATATCAACAACGCCATCTCGTTTCAAATTTTGTGTACTACTATTTTTTTTCTTTAAATTTGTTGCAATCGCGTAGGTTTTAACCAACATTAGTTTGTGTAAATACTCTACAATAGATGGCGCTATTTACAATTCACAGAAAACTTACGTTAACGCGATCGAAAAAGTTAATACGAAACGGTTAAAAACTTGTAATGTAAAAACGGGAAAAAACTTGTAATCGTCCGCATTTTCTTTTCAGATTTACTGTTATTTTTTTATTATTAGATTGTAAGCGAAATATGGATGAGCATTGCCTTCGTAAGCATAGAATAAGTACACTTTAGTAAATGTAGGGCAAATTGATATTGACACTAAACACTAATCAAATTTACGTACGTACGTAAATCGTAAAAAACATTCACGCGATCGACTACGTAAGTGTTACTATTTAATGAAATAAAAATAGTACATAAAACGCGACAATAGGTGATATTCAAATTTTACACACAGCTTTGTTAACGACAATACAATCGAAGTAGTAAATTGTTCTATTAGTGATGTAAACTGTACTTCGTGTACTGAAACTCAGAGGATGACTGGATCTAAAATATTCCATTATAATTAGTTCATCAGGAAGATAAAAAAAATATATGACATGTATTCTTATATTATCAAATTACTATTAGTGACGTGAAGAGACGTCACTCGAAACTACACTAACCCCTGTATCTTCATCATTTTTCGTTTACGGAACAAAAGAAAAATACGTGTACGATATTTTTGGATACTCTACGTGATGGACTAATAAAATTATTTTTGTTTGGTAATCATAATGTAACAGTATTTTTTTATCTAACTGATGGACTAATATAATGGTAGATTTTTAACTCAGTCATCTTCCCAATTATATCAAGCAGCGCGTCTATATATGTGTGGTACGGTTTGTGTACGGTGTGCGGGTGCATATATAAAGGCCCGGTTAGACGAGGTGGTCGCGGTCGTCGAGCGACGCGTCGGAGTCGCGCTCGGGGCGCAGCTCCCGCTCGAGGTCGAGCGAGCGCCGCTCCAGCTCGAGCCGCAGGCCGCCCGCGCCCGCGCACCGCCGCGACCCCGTCTCGAGCGACGACACCTGCCGGCATACCAACACACACCTTTATACTAAACAAAACGATAACCAACACATTATATTGTGTACACCTCTAGCATGGGTCGCCACATTGCAGGCTGTTCTTTTTTTGAAATGAAGTTCCTAATGGCAGGGGTGATGTGTGAACAGAGGGGTGATGTGTTCACCTTGGCGAGGCGGCGCGGCGGCGGCTAGGAGGGCGCGGGCAGGTGCGGCAGCTTGGCGGCCGCGGCCGGCCAGTAGCGGCTCGAGCCGCTCTCCTCCGACATCGCGGCTTGGAGCTGTTTCGCTTCTGAAACACCACAGCGCATCTTCTAGAAACCACTCAAGACAATGCTTATACACACGCAACCCACCCAAGACAGTGCGTATACACGCAACCCACCCAAAACAATGCATATACAGGCTACCCACCCAAGGCAATGCATATACAGGCTACCCACCCAAGACAATGCATATACAGGCTACCCACCCAAGACAATGCATATACAGGCTACCCACCCAAGACGATGCATTTACACGCAACCCACCCAAAACAATGCGTACCTATACACGCAACCCACCCAAATATAACAAAGATAAATAGAAGATACACAAATAGAAATTATGTCTTCTAGGATACACTCGAGAAAATACGAAGAAACGCATTTTACTAAGAAGAAAGTGACGACGGATGGCAAGGAGTAATGGTTTCCATTCACTATTTTGTGCTGCAAGTATTCTAATCACAAGGTATATCATAGGTATAAGAAAGGTGATGAGTGACAGATCCATTCTCTTCCACCCGAAGAACAGAGTGAAGACATTATGTTGCTCTGCTGCGATTATACATACTTATTAGAAGTTAGAAGGTAAGCAATAAACCACAACAAGGGAGCAGCGACGCGCAGCGCGCAGCGACGCGACGATCAGTTTAGTCGTAATGCGATTTAAAACCTTATGCTCATTACAATAATACACAGTATCGCTTGAGATATCGCGCGCTGCCAATGGGTAGGATTCGTCAGAGTGCTGAAGAAGTAGCGGGAGAGCGCGCGATTTTTGAATTTTCTCAAGCAATAAATACTATGTATTCTACCATTAAATTTAAGGTTTTAAATCGTATTACAATGAATGTTCCTTCGGTGTGGTGAGTTGAGCCTGAGAGTGTGTAGTGTACGTACTGGCGACTTGCGAGGAGTTGAAGGTGACGGGCGTGCGGGCCAGCGGCGTGCGCAGCGAGCCGCCGCGCCCCCCGCTCCCCGCGCCGCCGCTCGCCGCCCCGCCCCCGCTGCACACGCTTGCTTGCTGGAATCACAGCCACGTTACTACTACACGTTCATAACAACATTAGAGGGCATAGACCACTTACTTTAGGTCAACCGCCATAGGTCCCTAAACATAGGAAAAAACGATAAAAGAGCTTGCATTGGTGACATCCAAAATTAAAAACATAAAAAACCCATAATCCTATTAATATTATAAATGTCAATGTTTGAATGTTTGTTGCTCAATCATGTCGTAACGTATGAAAGGATCGAGCTGAAATTTGGAACACAAAATGAATAGACTGGAAAAATAGATAGGCTACTTTTGCCCCGGAAAATAACGGGGAATGGGAACAACACGGGTGCAACGCGGACCACAGCTAGTAAAAATTAAAATTAAATTATAGCACCAGCCGAATGAAGATTATTTTGAAATGATCTGAACATTACCACCAGGGCCAGTTAAATTTCACCTAAACCAATGTTGTCAAGTGAAATCAGGCTACTTTAAATCGACCTTTTAACCCAAGCCACAAGCCACCCTAAACAGCCAAATGTGGGCGAGATTTTAGACTGAACGTCGCGGCGTCCGCGCGGCGCTCCGGAGGTTATGAGTTAGTGGTGATAACTCAGTAATAAAAGTAAAAAATCTGGCGCATACGACTAAACCAGCAGAGTTCGACGTGCTTACATGTAAGAAATCAGTATCATTTGAGAAATATTTCTAGCGACATTCACAAAACTGCACTTAGTCAGCATAATGGAGTGTGGCCTTGACTCTTGTGAGATAAAACCCTTATTGCAAATGATGCAAAAATTACACTACTGACAGATTACCGGTATCCGTATCAACCCAAACTACCTAGTGCCTACTTCTAAGGCACTGGTCTTCTCCTCACCAAGGGAATATCAGGCTATAGTCCAACATGCTGGCCAAGTTACAGGTCGGGAGACTTCGCTTGACATTAAAGATTTAAATCATTACCGACAAGCAAGTTTCTTCACGATGTTCCTTCATCGTTTTAAGATAGAATATTAATAAGATTAGAAATTACTGAATAGACTGAACACGTTATACTCGTAGATATTTTATAACTTAGCCAAATTATTTCGCTGCAAGAATTAATTACCCTTCAAACCTCACCAGTGTCGACTACATTGCAATAGAATAACTGTCATGCAAAACCAATGCGAAATTTAAAGAGCAAACAATTTAAAAATATCATTGGCTTAAAATACTATTTCCAAACAAGCAAGCGTAATCTAAATACGATTTGTGATATATTTTTTAAGCTCAATTAATTCACAGCTGAATGCTTCTAAATTACAAAGAAATACGGACTTCTATTAGTGAAGTCTAAATATTGCATCGTGCAGTCAACACCTCGCACAAATTGTATACAACTTAAAATTTCTACGAAAGTAAAAATAAGATAAATACGCAAATGATAAATAAATTGTGGTGGTCCATATTTTACTTTCTGTACGCGAACTGCAGCATGCAAGACTGCTGAAATCATTGCCTCACACGAGAAGTTCAGGACGGCTACTCTCTTTCGACGAAAAACGTAATTTCGAAATAAACTCGCGACTTTCCTACCCTGCACGTCTACTACGAAGTCCGATAAACGATATATCGGCCGAAGTTATGGACGTTTTATACCACGAAACGCAATCGATCGGTTGATCTGATCGGGCGTTTCGTCATTCATCACTGATTTTACATTTTTGTGACACCGACTTGTGTTTCGTGGTACTACGTCCATACTACTTTATCGACTCCATCCATCGTTTTGTATGATCTAAGCCTACTCTGATTAGAGTATGCGAACATTTAAACGTCAAACAAACGTCAAAAAAATATTCGATCGGACGAAACGAAGTAGAACCCGAGTAGGAAAGTTGAAGTTTATTTCGAAATTGCGTTTTTCGTTGAAAGAGAGTAGACATCCATTTTTCGTCCCACCTTTTTACGTTTATATCCTCTTTCAGATTCAAACATTTCTCCCACTTACTCTCATATATATCGTCTTTTTTTTGAGGTGGTCATTAAATGTCATAACATGACCGAACCATGCATTATTATGAATAATATGATATGTCGCAAATAGCTCCCTCTTTTCACTTGTGTCTTTTTAGAGTCATAACAGTCCAGTTCTTCTGGTATTGGTGTATTTATGTAGGAGCTCTGCCGAAACGTCGTTTGCGTTCCAGATTCCACAGATCAGTTTTGGCCCAAAGATCACCTGACATGCTGCAGACCAGCCCAGTTTCACTTTAAATTAACTGCATTTTGGTTTACGTCGATTATTTGAGTGGTAGAACCTCGTTTGGTGTTTCATAAACGATCAGTGAACGTTACAACGTGAATGCATGTTGCTTTTTATACCCTCTGTTACCGTCGGTCGATTTCTTTAAAAAAGGGTCTAGTTTACGTTTACTCGAGATGTTGACAAATATTGACGGACCTCCGAATTCGAAGACTCATTAAGAGATCGAGGGTCAAGTTACAGTCGGGACGAGTTAGTTGGCGAGGTGACTGCTTTATCAGAATCGATCGTCAGATACTATCCCGTAAGATACCAAGCGGCACCCGGGCCCCGAGCGCCGCACTTTTTCGTTTGACTTTGCACAGTAAACATTTGTGAATAAGGTGTAAAGTTCGGCGCTGACGCGGCAGCTGTCGCCGCTTAGTCTTATACGAGCTAGATCCCAAAAACCACCACAACGAAAAACCATATAACCAAAAAATAAGAAGCGAAAATAAAACAAACCTATTTGTCAGTGCATTTGGGTAGCGCGCGTTTGGCGAGCGCGATACTAACGTGGTTGGGGGGCGCGGGCTCGTCGTCGTGCGGGGGCCGGGGCAGGCGGCGCCGCAGCCACGCGTGCCGCAGGGCCTGCGCGGGCGTCAGCCGCTTCTCCGGGTCCCATTCTAGGCATCTGGAATTACACAATCACAAACTTTCAGAACTCTATACATTCATACATCATATTTTCATCATCATCAATCGTAATACAAAAATAATGCCAACATATAATTAATATTTAGTTTGTAATATGGTAGGTATTAAACAAACAAAAACAATAAACACAAGTTTGGAGTTAATAAAATACTCTTCGTCCTCGCTCGACTCTATAATCTTAATCATAAACTAGCAGCGTTCTCCCGTTCCTGTTGTTTTCCCGTAATAAAGAGTAAGTACACTCCGCGAGGCATAAGCTGAGCTTTGCATTTGTGTGAGTGTACATGGATAGTGTAGGTGTGACAACCGGCCTTAGGCGCGGCGCCATTCTGTCTCGCCGCGCTCCTGCCTGATTGGTGATCACTCACACTAATGCAAAGCTCAGCCTATACCTCGCGGACAAAATTTCAAGCTCCTGCCTGATTGGTGATCACTCACACTAACGCAAAGCTCAGCTTATACCTCGCGGAGTGTAACCTATGTGATATTCCAGACCATCGATTTAAACCAAAGGATGTGCCCTGAGCACCTTGAAATTTTGGCAATTAACTGCGTATCTGTGTGTATCGTAAGTAGTTTACACACAACCAATCTACTTGCCCCTAGATCGCTATCGGCGACATCGGCTGTGGTTCTATTTATTTTGGTTGTTAACAACGAATAGTGATAGGTAAAAACGTCCAGCGTTCACCACTTCCTGCAACTGACTAGAACGGAAAGAGTGAGCTCATTCTTCCCAATGATGACATAATTCCATGTGCCTGAAGTTTGGGAGGGCACATCTAATGGTTTATATCGATGCTATAATCTAACTGTAACATCTAACTGTGTTACAAATTTCTATCCGATACGTTCAGACGTTCCGTCGTCATTGAACAAGAAAAAGAAACATACAAAGAAGTTAGGCAAAGTGTAGAGCACTAGGTGGATTCTGCGGAGAATCCGACCACTACTATAACTGAATACAAAGTAATTATTTCTATTACTGCAAGTACCAGTAAATTCCATTGTAAAATTTAATTCTTTGTATTACGTAATTCGTTTGAGTGTAATAAGTTGAAATTCCTGAGTCAAAACAAAGAAAACCTTCGCTAAATTAAAACACAGCTGTATCTCGCCCTAAACAGAACATCCTACCCACGGGATCCAAACTTTTCCACAGTTCCAACGTTCTGTTAGCATTAATAAATAACGTGAACGGAAAATCCAAACAGACCAGAAATAAATTTTCATTCACAGAAGAATATATTGTGCGGATATGTGTTAAACACAGGTGGTTTTACAGTCCGCCATCGATTTGCAGAAACCATCAAAGAATACTCTCGATTTTATTTTCTTGTTGTTTCGACGATCGATATCCGAATCCGAGAAGTCAGGTCGGGTGAAGTTTTTAGTTCTAGTAAATAAACAGGTATTTTTATTTTGATTCACATTTTTTCCTCGAAATTTCAAGTAAATTATGAAATGAACTGTGAATGTGGGTAGGTGTGTGTCTGTGTGTGGTAGGTTATATGCAGATATGTGAGACATTGTCGCATGTACCCACCCATACATACTCTCTCAGATATCTATTTGTCACCGTTGAAATATAAATAGCCTCAGTTTTTTTTTTAAATAAAGAGTGACGAGACGATCAGGACATGTGCGTGATGGTAAGCAACATGCCTGACACATAACAGCACAGTGACACGCAGCTATTGGAACATGAAGAGTCCAAATTATTACCTAGCACTGCACTGCGCTCGTCACCCAGAGATCTAAGATCTTATATCTCTAAGCCCTGTAATTTCTCTGGAAACATTGCCCTTCAAACCGGAACACAGTAATGTTTGCACATTACTGCTTGGCGGTAGAATAACTGGCAAAGGTGTGGTACTTCCCCAGGCGGACTCTGCCAAGAGTCCTACCACTACAAACTTCATTAACTAACGACGTTATATTACAACTTAACCTACCGTCAGTTTGTTTGTAACAATCTCACGCCCGTTATTAAAAAATGAGGATATTTACGATTTAACTGTGACGTGTACACACGCACGTGTATCACATCTAATCTTAATATACAAATTATTAATTATGTATATAAATTATTACGCATCACGTTGTTTGTCCGCGATGGACTCTTAAATGACTTAACCGAATTTAATCAAATTTGCACACACAGTTTGATCTAACTTGAAAGATAATTTTTATTTAGAATAATAGTCTTCAATTCATATGACAATGTCGGAACGAAGCCGGAACGGACCGCTAATGTGTATATACGACGCAGTATGTGTTTATATCAGACAGATAAACTTTGCGTGTCTTACCTTCTGATAAAATCGATAAAGAATTTGTCCTGGCAGCCCTTGAGGGCTGTGACGAAGCTCTTAGACCCGGGCGTCCCCCTGGGCTTGCCTCTTCTCGACATTCCTGGAAACATAACACACATATTAGAACTAATCTATAACTAATATTATAAAGCTGAAGAGTTTATTTGTTTGAACGCGATAATCTCAGCAATCACTGGACAGATTTTCAAAATTCTTTCAGCGTTGGATATTTACATGATCCTTGAGTGCTATAAGACTACATTTATTATGTAACCCGAGCGAAGCCGAGGCGGACCGCTAGTTTTATGTAATAAAAAATGATTTTCGTCGATTTTAGTCAAAATTTTCACGGATAGTTTTGAGAATGTTGTCTACGGACTACTGTGGAGCACGCATACGCAGAAGAAACTGATTCATTCTCAACTTGAAGACACCTAAGAGTATATGTATAGTCATTTAGATACACTTTGGTAGCACATTTCAGTCTGTTTGTATTACTAAAATGACGACTAACTTCGTTTTTTTTCGTCTAAAATTGTAATGATGGGATTTGGTTTTCAACCTTTGATTGAGATAAAGTTACTGAAATTTTATTTCAATGTCCTTTTTCCTTTTTATGCAAACCTTACAATTTTACACTACACAACTTTACCACAATATTTGCTTATTATTTGTCGATCGCGTGATCGTTGCATGCTAAAACGCTGTCTAGTATTTCAGAATGGTACGAGTTATACTCTTATGTTATGCATGATATATTTTGTACTTATACTGAAAAACACTGTCTGAACCCGAGTTCTTTAAAACAAACTAGAAACGATGAACATTGTGTGAAATAAACCTTTGGACTTGTTATGAGTCTTCGCAATCGTTGGTCTATCATTATTGATCAATACTATGGATGTTCAAACATATATGTAGGTACGATTTACACCCAAAACCCGTACCTATTAAGTATGTGTCGCCTTCTACTCCTCTCATCTCATCAATCAGAATGAAAATACTTCTTGATGACTTGTAAAGAGTTCTGTGATTAAATGTTTGTTGAGTACATTGTAACTCGCATCGAATTTGCTTTTACAGAATACACCTGCTTTCATGCATGTTGTAACGATATCTTTTGCGTGACTATCAGAATACTTATGGGAATATTTGAAATATTGGCATATTCAAAATAGACAAAAAGTATTTAAAATAGTTGCAGAATACTGTGAGAGCCAATATTTGTTGCAATCTCCTTAAAACTTACTACTTACTTCGAATCATTCTACGAGTATTAAACTAAAAACATGTAATAATGTAGAGTTTCAGAACAAAAAAGTTTAGACTGAGTTCTATTCTCAATGGTTCTATTTGTTTGATTGAAACCGATATTCTTAAAAAACAATTTTTAATAAGTAGGTAAATCGTGAATTTGTCTAAAAATATATACGTTAAATCAAAATTAACACA
This sequence comes from Ectropis grisescens, assembly GCA_017562165.1. NCBI lineage: Eukaryota > Metazoa > Arthropoda > Insecta > Lepidoptera > Geometridae > Ectropis > Ectropis grisescens. The sequence continues at coordinate 9,048,449 of CM029793.1, read as the reverse complement.
CTTTCAACAGAACCATAGTGCCAACATACATATATTGCTACATTAGAAAAATAAAAGTTAGTAAGCTTCAAAGTCATCTACAATAAAACATCATTAAATTAAAATCAACTTCTTTCGTATACTCGATTAAAAATAAACAAATCGCGTTTAAATCTGTCGAAACGTGACACAACCCTGACTCAAACTCTAGCAGTAGCATCGATCTCAGTCCAATCTTCCAGCGATGAAAACCCTATCTAATAATAGACAAGCGGTAATAGCCTGATTACACCTACCGAGTAGAGTGGCGAGACAGCAAAATGTCACTGGGCCGAGACAGTGCTGTGGCCGAATGAGTGTTTATACATATTTTTAAAATTGCGGCGAGACAGTCAGTCAGTTCAGTTTATACCCGGTATAGGTACAAGTGAAACGCTGATATGGATCGGAAAAAAATTATTAGAAAATCTATAAAATTACTTATACCTCTCCTGGTAGAAGAATTAACAGAATTGAATACATTATTAGAAAACATTACATCAATGATACAAAGAGAAGATACAGTCTTAAGAGAAGCTAAAAAAATTAAAAATTAAGCTAAAAATTCGCGGGAAAAAGTGACGTGTACGCATCGAGTGTCGAGTGGTCGCCCAGTGCGCGTGTTCAGATCCACCGAGTGAGCGAGCGAGACAGTGCGGAGAAGGGGGGGCTGGGCACTCGGCCTAGTAAATAGAACAGGGTCCGAGTGACTGTCTCGGTCTGTTGCTAGGCCGAGCGCTCGGCCGAGCACTCGGCGCTATGTTTATACGTACCGAGCACTCGGCCGAGGGCACTGTCTCGCCACTCTACTCGGTTGGTGTAATCAGGCTATAAGAGTTCACAGGAACCTGATGTAACGGTTATTCACATTCAACACTTCATCCGACCTTCCGCGGCGACAGGCAGACGGTTCAGTGATTCACTAATCCGGACGTCGAGACGCCACCTATGACTAAACTTCACTGAATTAAGGTAAAATGTTGAAAACTATAATCTTAAAATTAAACTCTTAAAAGGCTCGTAAGCAATGATACTCTTGTGCGAAAAAGACTTCAAAGTCTTGAACATCGCCGAAAAATTAGTAGCCTATCGGGTTTTTATCGGATACACTTCGGAGAGTGTGCTTATGATTTGCATGATCTAATACCACTTTGCCCTTTTTTCTACCGGAATGCTCGCAGCTCGAAAAATCCACATCGTTCCAAAGACACAAAAGAAGAAATTTTACTCTACTTTTGTGGTAAGAACGTCTAGGCTGTGGAATACGTTGCCTGAGTGGGTTTTCCCCGATGATTGCAATCTTTGTGTCTTCAAATCGAGAGTGAATTGTTTTTTTCTAGGTAAACACGCTCCATCGTAGACCGCATTGTCGCTTAACATTAGGCGAGATGGCGATCAAGTGTAAACCTATAAAAGCTTCTTCTACATTTGGTTACAATGCATTTTTATGGGATTATAGGGATTCCCAGGGGAGCGCGTCTGCAAATGGTCGTGATTGAACGAAATTTTCCTTCTCGCTTTCGCGTCGTTTCGTTCTGGCCTAGAGGTAGGAACATTCAACTATCTATATTTATTTTAAATAAATAAATATTGGTGGACACTTCACACACAACACCATCTGACCCCAAACTAAGCAAAGCTTGTGTGATGGCAGCCAGATAGCTGATATAATACTTATATAGTTTTAAATACATACTTATTATACATAGAAACACCCAGACACAGTGCAAGCATTTGAATTCATCACACAAATATTTGCACTGGGTGGGGATCGAACCCACGACCCTCGGCTTCGCAGGCAGAGCTACTACCAACTAAGCCACTAGGGCAGTCTTTTGAACACATAGTGTTTATTTTGAATACAGAGTGTCCTAATGTAATCAAGATTCGAGACTTCATCCTGACTTCCGCGACCCAGACAGGGCCGTGATTCACCAGTCTGGGAGACGAGGCGCCAATCATGACTCTGCTTAATGACGCCTGTTTAGCTTACTTAGCGACGCGTGACTAGAATAAACTATCTCTCTGAAGTTTCCATTTTAGAATTATATATAATTTACATATAATAATGGTCTAACTAAGAAAAAGTATTCGTTTTCAAAGCAACAATGTGGTTGTGAGCTACGTTTGTTGGTATAAAATTGAAGCTTACCATCTCTATGAAAGTCCCCAAAGATTTTAGTCGTTTTTGAGGTGAAAACTTCTTTTAGCCCAGCACATACAGATTTTTCGTGGGCTGTGAATTGAATTCTATCGTCACGCTCGGGAATGACAAGAAATCTTCGGGTAAACACGGGACAACGGCCATTGGCCATCTAGAAATACGTCAGCATTTCATCAGCTCATGGCCACGGCCTCCGGTTCACCCGCGTAGTTTTTTTTTTTTTTTTTTTTTTAATAGGTTCGCACTTGACCACCATCTCGCCTGATGTTAAGCGATGATGAGATCTACGATGGAGCGTGCTTACCTAGAAAAAACCGATTCGCGTAGTTTCCAAATCAAATTCTGAGTTATAAGTTTTCACTTCTATCGACAGTTCCTATGATTGCCAATTTTTTATCAACAAGATATTCTATTTTTATCATAATTCTTATTTTCTTTCCAATATATATTTACATGCTTTGTTTAATTCTTATTTGCACACCCCTTTTTTGTCCTAATATTATTTTCCATCCTAAGGTTGCCTGGAAGATCGCTTTCATCGCCATTGTCCACTACTGTAAAATGTATTGTTCTTTTTTTCTGTGTTTAATTTTATTTGGTGTGTCAATAAAGAGTATATCTATCTATCTATCTATCTATCTATCTTCATGCCGCCTTAGCACCTGAAGACAAGTGAGGATGCAATCTTCGATGAAGCGAGCTTGCCTAGAAGAAACCGAGTCATTCTAAATTTGAATGACGAATATTCAAGTTATTATTACTCTTTTATCATACATGTCCCAAAGTTATACAAATGGCAGCACGAAGTCAGCTGAATCATTCTGGAATCAAAACTCTAAGCTAAAAGTTTTCACACCCCGATGTTGGCGCGCGCCCCACCTTGAAGATCAACGATCTAGACTAGACAGCGACTGACAACCAAGACTGTATGAATTGCAGAACTTCACGCGAATCGAATGCCGTCGAATTCGAAACTTTCGAGAATTCGAACTGAAATCAAACCATTAGATACTGGCAGCACCCCGCGGTTTCACCCGCGTAGTTCCAGATCCCGTTATATTCCCGGGATAACAAGTAGCCTATGTGTTATTCCAGTTCATTATCTATCTATGTACTAAATTTCATTCAAATCGCTCTAGCAGTTTTTACGTTAAAGAGTAACAAACATCCATCCGTCCATGCCCATACTCACAAACTTTCGCGTTTATAATACGAGTATTAGTAGGATACCGTACGTATGACTAAGGGGTTATTGTTGTGTAAACTGTTTATCTGGTCCAGCGGAAAACCAGTTGTAGTTTTAAACAAATTAAATTAATCTAAACTATTATATTATCCTAAAGTTTTCATCGCTCACCGTGTTTATGTAGGACTACGCAGATTGTGTGTACTACGCCAAAAGAGTCATGCTTGTACGCACAATTACGAACAATTGTTACCACGGAGCCAACTATCAAATATAAAAGTGAAAACCACTTTAGCCGTATGGTTTTTTTTTTGGTAGGGGCCAATCTCATGGCTTCGCGTCACCGATATGATAATGTAGCGGTTTAGCGTTGGACCGGTGCTGGCCGGTGCGGGACTTGCGGATTACAGCGTCATCTACACAAGAATTTCACCTACTACAATTGTACCTACTGCTGAATTAAAAAAAATTATTTATTTTATGTTTCACCACTCTGCGACCACTAAATTAAAACCGTTATGGCTATCCCATAGCCCTCTCGTCATTTTCAAGATAAAATAAAGAAATTAATATCCAATCAAGACCATTTGACCAAAGTGGCAAACACCCCGTTCTGCTTATCCCCTGTGTTTTTAATGAAAGCAAACTGCGTGATATCATTAACGTTTACTGAATAGATGTTTTACTTCCGAGTCAACACGTAATATCCATAATTCCGCCAGACACAAGAATGACCAATGACCCAAAATAGCGAACCGTCACAACACCGGCTTTCGTTCCGTTTTCACCCACATTCACCCTTGCAGCGTTGATTCATTCCAAACATATTTAGGTTGACAAATACTCTTGGTATTTGCGGAATTTTAGATTTTTATCATTACTTGTTTAATAGAGTGCTGATGACGATATGAGTCATTGTCGAAAATGTTTCAGCAACGGCTTGAATTCAATTTCCCTATGTGCCAACGAACTTTTTTTCAGCTAGCAAAAAGTCAACTGTCTTAACAAACATCGGATTCTTCGTGACGTCGACGAAGAAAACAAAAGATATACTTATTTACGTTTAAAACGTTAATTAACGAACGAATGATAAAATGTTCGTAAATTATTTCATTTTTATTCTATGGCATTTGAATCATACCCATTATGATCATAAATATCTACAGCGTTCCTAATCCTACGGTCTGGTGTCAACAGAGTCTAGATTCAGCCCGAAATAATGTATTTTTTTCGAGATCTATTGTAGTTAGACTCAAATAAAATTGTCTTTACTGCCTTCCGGGCCTAGAGCTAGCACAGAAGGTGTCGATGTGCCGATGTCCTCGACCCATCTAACCGATGGACGACCACCAATCTATTAATTATGCCTTGTTTATGCCACCATTCCGTTAACATAAACCGTTAAAACAAGACACCTAAAGTTAAAAATTTAACGACAAAATCTTATTAGATTTTATATGATTCAAAATTTAAAAGTATCAAGGCAACAATGTGAACGTTGTTCGTCATCACCTGCCTTCGTGATGAGCTCCCATAGCACAAAAGGTGATACAATTTTGATCGTTGCTAAATCGTTTTGGTTTACTGCCAGAACTGGTGTGTAATGTCCCATATAACACCGTCTTGTTTGTCCGTCGCTACGGTGTCTGTTTCCGAACTAGTTTATGAGGCGGCAAAACAGTAATTTGTAAATAGCCCGCATTTAATTTCTGTTTCGTAATCACCACTCTCCATTTTATTGGGCTGGGATGATACTGGTACGAAACAGGAAACCGCGTCTTATGTTTATGTTTACAGAAGCCGTGATTATGACGGATGAAATTTTATTGAAATACGAGTCCTTCGAGTTGTTTATTACGAAGGAAACATAAATAAGTTTGAAGAATATTTCGGCTACGATAGAAGTTATCCTTTTAAACGAAATGAGGCTGAAATGTAATCTTGGCGTCAGAGCAAATGATTATCCTTGAGGAATACCTTTTGCAAAGAATATAATATCGTAGCGTCTACACTCAGTAAGAAGAGAATCTACACTCAGGACTTTATTAAAAATATAACTAAGTTGGCCTTGAACGGAGAAGTTTCATAGTTAACTAGTTGGTAGGTTTTTACCTCCGCTTAGCACGGTAGTGCCATCAGCGAGCGTGGTGGCAGTGCAGTACCGCGGAAGACCCTTGCTGCTGATGAAGTTCTTGGACCTCTTGCCCTGCTCGATGAGTTTCTGCGGTGGCATGCCCAGCAATTCTACAATGCACGCCATTTGATCCGCCTCGTCTTCGCCGGGGAGGAGCGGAAACCCTGAAAATCATACACAAGTATCGATTACGAACAGAAAAGAACTCCAAAATTAGCATATTTTTATTTGATCATCAATCTTTAATTTGATTTCTTTGAATAATAATACATACATATGTATATTAAATCTCTAAATCTCCCTAGAACTATCGCTTATGCCAACGTGGCAATGAATAGGGTGTAGATGGAAATATTTTTTCATCCCACAAGTTTGCGAATTTCTACTCGATATCAAACCGTAATAAAAAAAAATTTTGCCTGTAAAGTCGGTTACGGGCGAAAGTTTTACGTAACAACGACTTTGAGTGGTAAAATTTGAACGGAAGGGACGCGTGCCTTTCACCTTTTTATTTGTCTCTCCTTGGTGGCGAAACCATGCCCGAGTGGAAGGGACGCGTTTAATATGTTAAAACTCAGACGCATAACGTCCTTGCGGAGCGTAACGCAGTTTTTTGAAGTGTCACCGCAAACCAATTTATAAACGTTGTGCGTTTAAAACCCATTTCATATTACAGAAGTCTGATCCAATTCACATTCTGGATATCTTTGACACGAAGCTTACATAAATTCATACTCGTATCATAAACAGAAACACAGTACCACACGGTCTATACTTAAAATTTTAGGCATAATTTGTTTGCATCGCAAAATTGGACCAGCAAACTCTTGTTAAATTCCTCAGACTGCAACAACTAAGCATGCACCCAAAAGCGAGCAAAAAGAGCAGAGGTTAGATCGGTTGACTCATAGCGGTATTTAAGCTGTCTGCTCGTCAGACCGCCAGACATAATAGCTTCAAGTTTTTTCCCCGTCTGGGAACTTGAGCCACGTTCAAAGATTTAAAGCCCACCTAGGGCTACCATTTAACAGGCAGACATTGCGTTTGACAGGTGTTTCAAGGATTCTAAATCGAGAGGGATTTGTGTTTCCATACAAAATTTTACATATCATATGCTTGCCTTTTTACTGGAGTCGTTATTTTTATGTTGTAGAATACTCACCTATTTTGTCTATTCTGTATATGTGAAATACAAAAAGCCTACAACCTGCATTGGACGGCTAAATGATTATACGAGTAATTACCGAGGGTGAAATTTACGTATAAAATTTAATTTAAAAAAAAATTGTTTATAGACTATTAAGACCGAAAAGGCCAGTTACTGCCATTCATTTGTTTGCTATATTTCTACACAATTTCAATCAATTCATCGCAAAACTAAACCCGATTGCAGTATATTAGCAGTAGAATTCTGTAGCCTTTGCAAGGGTCCAAGGGGGGTAGGTACATGTTAGCGTGTTATTCTACCGCCAAGAAGTAATGTACAATTATATCAACTGACTGGTTCTCACAATACAAGCTTTGCTTAGTTTGATGATTGATGATGATAATGATTAATGCTTATCGATTTTTTATCGGATACACTTCAGAGAGTGTGCGACTGATTTGTACGATCTAATACCACCTTGCGCTTTTTTCTATCGGAATGCTCGTAGCTCGAAAAAGCGACATCGTTTCATGGTTGATGTTCCAAAGACTCGAACAAAGAGATTTGACTCTACTTTTGTGATAAGAACGTCTAGGCTGTGGAATACGTTGCCTGTGAGGGTTTTTCCCGATAGTTACAATCTTTGTGTCTTCAAATCGAGAGTGAATCGGTTTCTTCTAGGTAAACACGCTTCATCGTAGACCGCATCATCGTTTAACATCAGGCGAGATGGCGGTAAAGTGTAAACCTATAAAAGTTAAAAAAAAAAAAGATGACATGGTAGGTAATCTATCGATTTCATGTTGGTAAAATTAACGTAAATATTTTAGAACAGCCAACTCATCCGTTTAAAATGGTAACCCTAGGTTGACCATAAATCACTAAGATTTATTTCTAATCAGAATGTATTTATGGGAAAAACTGTTGAATGACTAAAGTATTTCATTCAATTTTGCAGAAAACTTTTCAAAGATTTTGTTGAAAAGACGAACAACTCTTTAACAGCTTAAGTGACTTTATTAAGGTAACCTTTCAAAGTCGACAACTAAAATACGATTTTCTTGAATTTTATTTGAATAAAAATGCCAGCGTTGTATACTTTAAGCCCAACTTCTCATTTGTACTGAATATTATGTCACGCAATAATTTGGTGAATTAATGAAATTATTTATTTCAGCGGTTTAAATATTTTATAAGACAAAATGACTTTCCGCGTACGCCAAATGTTGTCACAAAGTGTTATACACAGTGGACTCTTTGCTAAGTCCGATTAGCACAGTACCACACAACCATTCGATTACGGAAACCCCAAATCAGCGCGCTGCACTCGATACTCACAGATATAATATGACTTATATGTTTTCCTGTAATTACTCTGGAATTCCCTCTTCAAACTAGAACACTTAAATATTTGCACATTACTGCTTGGCTGTATAATAACTGGCGAAGTGGTACTTCTTGTGGTACTTCCTCTACCACTACACTACAATGATCAAGAAAAAAAATTTAAAGGTTCGGGAGGAGTCTTTGCAGAGTCCGGTTAGTGCCAAGCAGTTGCGTGCAAACATGGCTGTGTTCCAGTTCAAACAGCAAGGTTACCAGAGAATTACAGGACATAGAGATAACTCATCTCATATCTCTAGATGACCACCGCAGTATAGAGCTGACAATGATTCGTTTTCTTTCTGTCTCATCAACTGCGTGACTCTGTTGTCCTTTCACACACGTTCACAGTTTTTTTTCTGTCATCCTATCCTTATATCATAAATAAACCTCGGCCCAGCAATAACTTGCCTCCACATTTATTTTTCTCAAGGTTGTACTTACATAAAACCTTGAATCATAGTATTAATTAGTCTTACCAGTGAGCAGTTCGGCCAGTATGCAGCCGAGTGACCACATGTCGATGGGCATGCTACAGTAGGTATTGTAGCGCCCATCATCACCTCGGGTGCGCGGTAGAACCGAGACTGGATGTACGTGTACACCCGCTGGTGCTCGTAACATGAGCTGCCGAAGTCGATCACCTGCGGAAATAAACGAAATTGTAACTATGGATAGTTTTCTTTCTGTAACTTAGGAGGAGCCCAAGTACTCGTACTTTGTTAACCTGCCTGTAGATTTAGACAGAAGCAGTGGCTTGAAATGAATTGGTAAGGGTCTCTTAAATAATATGATATGTCGAAATTGACGTTTACAACGTCTTAAATTAATCATGCGGCTGGGTTTCACTTTTTAAAAATTTGTAACGCTCGGTAACGTTACGATGAGTCACCGAACGAGAGAGGGGCCCGCCGAATGCCTTGCGTCTCTCTCTGCAACTATGATCGGTCTGACGATGCGCGCTGTGTCAAGATGACCGCCTTCGCATTGAATCGGCGCATGCTTCTCTTGTGTTGGTCTGACTTTGTCGCTTCTTTGCCGAACGTTCTTGGCGTTGGAAAACATCCCAAGAAAGCGTCATAGCCATACAAGTTCACACGTGTCCTTTAAAGCTATCGTCAGCTGTGTCTGTAGATCAAAATGTGGAGACCGCTTAGATTGGCGACAATAGTCATTTACATGACAACCCACAAACAATATAGGTAAATAATTGTACATCCTGATATTTCATTATCGTAAACTATGATTGATTGATTAATTTCTTAATTTCATGAAATAACATACGTATAATCTTGATTGCGTATCAAACGTTTCTAAGTCAACTACGTTAAAAGGAACAACTATCGACTTGACTTGTCTTACCAGTGAGCAGTTAGGCCAGTATGCAGCCTAGTGACCACATTTCGATTTCATATTTCTCCTATCATCGTCCATATCCTCAACAAAATCACTCAAATAGGAATTAGTTACACCCGTTTAAGTTTACATGTACAATGATTTGCGGACAAACAAAATATATTTCTATAGTTAAATTTGTACAATTCTTATTTTCATTCAATTCCTTGTTCTATTGTGCAATTTAATTATATTCATATCAATAAATATTCTAAGGAGTAAAGACATAAAATCTTCGCCCGTAAAACCGACTTTACAGGCAACCAGATTTTTTAAGACTTTATTGCACAGTCCAACACATTTTTTTTCGCACACATTAAATGGAACACAAGAAAAGCACCTTTAAATGTCAGCAAACTATAAAATGGATAGCTGCTACGGGTTTTTTATTTTGAAAATTTTAAGAAGTATTTTCAATTTGGCTTTTTTGGTCATCTCCTCTGTGATCCTTATAAACCTGGCTAGTTTCCATCTCTTCAAAGGCTCACAAAATCTAACTTGGTTTTGGAAGTATGTCATGGCATAAATTACATGTTCTGTGTTTTAATGTGTTATATATAATTCAACTTAGCCTGTGTGTATAGTTTATAAGTTTACTGAGTTATTCTTTACACATATGCTGGACGATCCAATTTATCACACACATAACAAATTTGCTATTAAATCACCAAATTGTGTTACGGTTATAGCATGTTGCCTAGAGTAATATCTGGCGCCACTGACTTCCTGGTTTCAAATACATTTACCAACATCTACCAGTCTAAAAATCGCATTATCGATGGACTGTTAAAAGATCGATATACCCCGCTAGTATCTGTTTTAGCGATACCCTTTTCCGATACGTTGTAAATCATAATATTTACATTATGCGAATCGATTTTATCGTACTACGTCTCAGATTTTCGAAAACAGGTCATATTTGGCTCCGTCGTGTTTACTTTAAAAAGCTCTTACGCTGAGACGTTGAAGTGTGTGAAACAGTGGAACACTGACCTGGACTGGATTTGGTTTAGTCTGATTTGTTTGTAATGTTTTTAATTGGCCTGTGAGATCAGTAATCTCTTTGTTCTTTGTAAGATCATAAACGATATATCGGCCGAAGTCTTTGTGTTTCTTTGTAAATAAGATCACTTCGTAGTTTGGTTCGTTTTTCGTCGAAAGAGAGTAGCCAAATTCAATGATTTCAGGTTCAATTCGCCATCGTATATAGTTCATTTGACTTATTTTTACTTTCGTTTTTAAGTGGATATTCTCAATTAACATATAGTTCGACTTAGTTTTAATGGATATCTCCTACTAAGCTGCTACCTATTCCAATGCCGACTGCATTGGGATAGAGTTGGGTTAAAACTTCAAACTGATTACAGTATCTGCAGAAGATTGTTCCTCCTCCAGTTTGGTATACCAGGTAGTACAAGTAATACGGTATTTCTTATATTAAATTACGCTACCCAAAAAAGATTACAATTTGTGAACATAGTTTTCCTATTTTTTTATTCACAAACCGAATATGACAAGAGTATACAAAAATGATTCACTCCTTGCGAGAGAAGGCCCCGAGTCCCAGCAGTGGGAACATTTAGTAGGCTACTTATTCTACACAAAAATACACTGGTTCAACCCGAAGTTCGGTAGGTAATAGAGTCAATTTAGGGCCAACTGTCTTATCCTCACCAGAAAGAGATTTATGTCTTTCTAAAAATGATTTCTACTCGATTCTTTTCCTTTTTTCCTTTCCTACTTAGAGAGAATCGCTATAATCATTACTTCAGTCTATTACTTTCAGTATAGTATTTTTCCCATTGTAGTATTTCTTTATGCATTCAAAAGCAGACACTCAAAAGAAATAAAGCGTATAATAGGTTGGGCACACTTGCGAACGCAGATCGTATTGAGAGGCGCGTGCGTCAATCATTGCGTGCGTCGGATGAATGGCCCATTGTCTACGGCCAGCGGCCAGTACTTGGATCTTCTTATTGTGATGTATAACCAGTTCTAGCAATTCTATTCAATTACATGGAACGGATCCTCAATTCTATATCCTACTTTCCTACTATTATTTTAAATGCAAAAGTCTGTGAGGATGGATGGATGTTTGTTGCTCTTTCAAGCAAAAACTACTGAAATATTTGTTGATAAATACACAGATAGGCTATTTTTACCATGGAAAAATTACAGACACAAAACTACGCGGATAAAACCGACCAAGAAGCGCTGCTAGTTCTATTTAAAGCATATGTCATATTTGATCACAGTGATGGTCATTTAAACAGGAAAACATGATGAATGATTCCCTTTTGATTAATCCCTATGAATTGATTGATCCTATGATAAATGATGATGATGGTCGCTTAGCTTGACGCATATTAAGAAGAAACACTTTCAGCAGTCCTAGTCACATAAAAAATAATAAAAGACAACGAAAAATTTAGTTAACTTATTAAAAAAAAAACTTTTAGACCTTAGTAGCTTTTGTATAATAAGCCAATCAATAAAAAATAACAGATACTCACAGGGCGTTTTGCGGTTAGCATTATCCAACTATATTAAAAATGTCTATTTTTTACGTAGAGATATAATGAATATTTATTAACACTATATTATAAGTATTATATCAGCTATCTGGCCGCCATAGTACAAGCTTTGCTTAGTTTGGGGTCAGATGGTGTTGTGTGTGAATTGTCCATCAATATTTATTTAGCCTAAGCCAAGTTTAACTGGTTGTAAGTCCGACCTTTTGTTACCTGTCCTTTCCTTATGTCAACGAACCGATGTCGTAATTCTGCTTAGCGTTATGACCGCATTTCCCCTGAACCGAGGTGACATACCCTAGCGATCCCGATGACAGTTCGGGAGCGATCGTCTTCCACGAAGCGCCAGCATTGGCACACGTCCAATAGCCCAATCATCACTGTATCATCGTGTTTTCTTACATTAATAATACAGACGAGTTCAAGGTAAAACAAAAAAAGGTTTGTTAAAAAAACTATCTTGTAATCAAATATTTGTCAACAGCAGAGTGTGTTTTGTTGTCCATTAATTATGCTTGCCTTTGACCGACTTTTCGACCGTTGTAGTCTATGATGGATAGTTGCTGTGTAAGAAAAATATTATTCTACCACCGAGCAGTAATGTGCAAACATTACTGTGTCCCGGTTTGAAGGGCAATGTTTCTAGAGAAATTACAGGGCTAAGAGATATAAGATCTTAGATCTCTGGGTGACGAGCGCAGTGCAGTGCTAGGTAATGATTTGGACTCTCCATGTTCCAATAGCTGCGTGTCACTGTGCTAGACTATTTCAGAGTACAATCTGAGTTCCGAATTTCAACCCAATTCCTTCTGACGTGATTGAGCAACAGACATCGAAACATCCACACAGTCACATATATAATACTGGCAGCTTCCCGTGGTTTTATCCGCACAGTTCCAGTTCGCGTTATCTTCCCGAGGTAAAAAGTAATTAAGCAAAGTTTAGACAGATCCTATACGTACCGACCGACGTGATTGAAAAACAAACATTCAACATTTTAATAATACTAATTTGATAAATGGATGATTGTAATTTTCAATGCGAAGTTATAGCGACATTTATTTTAACGTCATCATCGACTTTTATGGCATAGATGATAAAAAAATTGGTTGCCTGTAAAGTCGGTATACGGGCGAAAGTTTTACGTGACAACGACTTTGAGTGGTAAAATAATTTTACGGAAGGGACGCGTGCCTTTAACTTTTTATGTCTGTCTCTCTCGCTCTTAGGCGGGCTAACCATGCCCGAGTGGAAGGGACGCGTGCCTCTCACTCGCTCTCGTTGTGAGCGCATAGCGTGAGCGGAGCGTAACGCAGTTTCTTGAAGTGTCACCCGGCAAACCAATTTATAAGACGTTGTCACGTCAAAATACAACTCAGACGAATTCGGGACACAAGAGTAGATATCCAAACCAATTGGTAATTACCAGTCTTAGAAACGCATAAAACTAGTTAAAACTGCAAAGTCGGTAGCCAAACCAAACTTGTGAGATAAGCTTAAACAAACTTTGTCCAAATCTTGGGCCAATGTTTACGGAGCGCTCGACCAATATTTACCAACGTTTCTTAGACGTGACTTTTTTAAACTTTTGGCAGAACTCCGAAAGACACTAATTAGCCTTTGGATGCTGATTGAGAGACAGCGCTACGATTCCACGAACCTACTTAAATATATAACGTTACTGGAGCAGAACATTTACGCTCTCAGGGAATAAATTAGAGATAAAAAAAATTGGTTGCCTGTAAAGTCGGTATACGGGCGAAAGTTTTACGTGACAACGACTTTGAGTGGTAAAATAATTTTACGGAAGGGACGCGTGCCTTTCACTTTTTATGTCTGTCTCTCTCGCTCTTAGGCGGGCTAACCATGCCCGAGTGGAAGGGACGCGTGCCTCTCACTCGCTCTCGTTGTGAGCGCACAACGTGAGCGGAGCGTAACGCAGTTTCTTGAAGTGTCACCCGGCAAACCAATTTATAAGACGTTGTCACGTCAAAAAATGATGCAAAAGATCTTCAGAAGAGATGGAGAGATCTGTCGCTTTTCAGAATAGAATGATATACTAGATCACTAGATCCATTCGACAAAATCAACGAAGTGTCAACAGTAGCCAGAATCGAATCTCACCTTCTACAACGTTGTCATGTACTCAGTTCTAAGTCAAGTGTACATACATTTGTTTTACGTGGATAGGGTTAAGAATGAAGAAATACTACTTCTTGTCAAAAACTTGTAACACACATGATTACTAAAGAAGTATATTAAATACTAACCGCCCCCTGTGGTGTTACCCTCGTAGTTCCCGTTCCCGTTATTTTACCGGGATAAAAATGTGTTCTATGTGTTCTAGTCTATGTGCTCTTCCAGACTATACTCTACCTGTATTCCAAATTTCAGCCCGATCCGCTCATACGTTACGATGTGATTGAGCAACAAACATCCAAATAAATGTCATCAATTACTTTTCATAATGAACAAGTTTAAATATGGTACCAACCCTAAAATAGTGAAATAAAATCAACTGTCCCTTAATAACTAGACCGTTCTCGGTAAAATGTATTGTAACAAGCGAATTTATATTTCAGGGTTGCCCTCAAATAAAATTACGAGTAAAAGGTGATAAATTCTCCTTAATATCAGTATTCGTAGTATACTCGTATTGACTGGCCTCGTGGCTTAGTGGGTAGTAACTCTGCCTGCGACGCCGAGGGTCGTGGGTTCGATTCCCACCCAGTCCAAATATTTGTGTGATGAATTCAAATGTTTGCACTGTGTCTGGGTGTTTCTATGTATAATAAGTATGTATTTAAAACTATATAAGTATTATATCAGCTATCTGGCTGCCATCTTACAAGCTTTGCTTAGTTTGGGTTCAGATGGTGTTGTGTGTGAATTGTCCACCAATATTTATTTATTATTATTACGTAGAACTATTTAAACTTTTAAATCGGTTTAGCAAAATACTACTTTATCGATATCTTTCGATCTGTTTGCCTTCGAAAATGAAAATGATGTTGTTTTAAAAATGAATGAATGAATGAAAACTCTTTATTGTTCACAACTTAAAATAACACATACAATATAGGAAAACAATAAAACTAGTGAAACAGCTGGCGGCCTTATCGCTGAAAGCGATTTCTTCCAGGCAACCTTGGGGTGGAGAAAATGATAAGGAATATAAAAAGCGTGGTGCGCAATAAAGACTATTACTACGAGATAAGCGTACATTCTAATAGCATTACACACAAATACTTAAACTACTCAAAAACATAATACACTAATAGATACAACTAATCATAACATATACCTACATAAACATACACACTAATTGACAAGATGATAAATATAAGACAATTAACTTAAGAGAAATAAAGAACATGAATACAATATTTGACGTGATCACAGCAATCGAGCTAAATAAATAAATAGTAATACTAATGACAAACCTTTTCTAATACGCTAACATAGGTAATTTACATTCTCTTTGTACACTAAGAAAAGAAAAAAAAACAATTACAAAGGTGGCAGCTTAGACAAATATAATTCTTTACATGGTCTTTAAAGACAGGCAACGATTGCAATTTTCTAATATAGACTGGTAGCTCGTTCCACAATTTAACAGCCTGAAAAGCAAAGGATCTGCCATAAAAGTTTCAGAACGTGCAGAAGGGGTCATTAGGGTCAAGTTGGTTTTCGATCTTAGTGGAAGAGAATGACAATCCTGTAGTAAAGTAAACCGCTCTTTAAGGTAACGCGGTGTGCAGGAGTTAAATAAAACGTTGTACAGAAGAGAAAGAATATGTGCATTACGACGCTGGCGAATCGGTAACCACTTGAGTTTAGCGCGAAATTGGAATGTGTGATCATATTTGCGTAAACCAAATATGAATCTAATGCAATAATTTTGAAGGCGCTCAAGTTTATTAAGCTGGTCCTCTCTCAGATCAAGAAAACAGACGTCAGCATAGTCCAAGATGGGGAGCAGGAGAGACTGTGCGAGTGCAACTTTAGTGGCAGTGGGTAAAAGTTTCGTAGACGCCTAAGTGAAGCACCTGATGATGTGGCTGTCCCAAGAAAGAGTTCAAACATCTTGCTGCTAATGGACTTAATGTGGCTGTCCCAAGAAAGAGTTCGATCTAATGTTATACCAAGATTCCTAACTGTGTCACTGAATGGTATCACAATGCCGTTAAACATAATGTTGGGAATCGTAGACCATTCAATTCTGGAGACCCAGTATGAACTACCTAAAAATATTATCACTATAAAAATAAAATGCCGTTTTTAAAAAAATACATTTTATTCTAAATATTCTACCGTAAATAGTGTAGAAACATTTACAAATAATTGGTGGATTAATGTTGTAAACGATTCTATATTATTTTAACACTACACAATGTAATAATTAGCTATTTAAGCAATTGTATGTCTTTCAGTATTTTTAAATGTATCATTGAAGAAAGGTATTCCGATCAAATAAATATCACAGATTACCAGATAGATAGATAGATTACTCTTTATTGACACACCAAAAAAAGGAATGCATAGCAAAAATAAACAATACATAGTAAATTAGTGCGACAGTGGGCAACAGTCACTGGCGATCCTTATTGCATAATAAAGCGATCAGACGTCGTCAAAACAACCCTCAGAGTTTTTACAATATAAGAAGACGTCTTCAAATTACAAATTAACCTTATCGTGAGACTATAATCTCTCGCGTTAGATTATAATCTGACGGTCTAGACAAATTTACGTTGACATATCTAATACAAAATGTCGGTCTTCTGCCAATAACATCATTCTTACCATCGCGTGCCCAGCTTGCTCAATGCTCATTGCTCATCCCGCCATTCATCATAAACTCAAACTTCAGTATACATTTCACTAGACTGTTGAAATCAATTGGATCTCCATTCGATACCAAAATTTATTCATCGAAAATTGAAATACACTTCTATTCCGGCAGAGAAAATATTTTTCGCTGCATATTCAATGGATAGAATTACATTTCCCCGGTTGCTTTCAGATATAACCT
Source organism: Ectropis grisescens (assembly GCA_017562165.1). Taxonomy (NCBI): domain Eukaryota; kingdom Metazoa; phylum Arthropoda; class Insecta; order Lepidoptera; family Geometridae; genus Ectropis; species Ectropis grisescens. The sequence goes on along the minus strand of CM029793.1, from coordinate 9,031,456 downwards.
ATGGATTCTAGATTTCACAGGACGTTGTGAAAACTTATATTATTCCCTAAGTGTGGCCATAATCGTATTCTAACATTGACATTTTATACTAACATAATCCACGCATTTTTAAGGGTTTATTTAAGGTACACTTTGCAGAGTTCGCCTGGAGATATACCACACTGTTTCCAGTTATTCTACCGTCATTTAGAACGTTGTGAAAACTTATTTTGTTCCCAGAGTGGTGTTGCCATAACCGCATTTTGTGATTGAAATTTCAAACTAACGTAATTCACGCATTTTTTTAGTGGTATGATGCCTTGCAGAGTTCCCCTTGAGAAAACACCGTTTCCAGATATTGTACCGTTATTTAGTGATGAGAGAACTTCGCTGTGCTCCGGTTTCAAATGTAATACTCGTATTTACAGATAAATTACAAGTACAAGTTAAAGAAACATATACTCTTTGAGGACGATTTCAGTGCATTGCCGATTACGTTGGTAAAAATAAAATATGTTTTAGGGTTTTTGCGTGTTTGGATTGAAAACCTATCAAAATCTAGGTTACGTACGTACGTAGATAGATGAGTGTCAAGAGGAACTGTTCGACTGCCTGTTGCTGATAATCAACACGCTGCCTAAAACACAACGCGAAGCAGTATTTTTAACGTGGAAATTTTGACGTTTTAAAGTACATTAAGGCTAAGTTCTCATGGAACGGTTTCCGAAAGCGCCCGGGCGCAGGCGCCGGTTTTGTTTCAAAACTCACGAGACGCTTATTTTCGCGGTTTCGCAGCCGCCGCGGTGAGATTTTCGCCCACGAACGTGGTGGATGACGGGCGGGCGGCGACCGCACGGGAGCCGGCAGCAGCGCGCGCCGCGGGCGTAAACCGCCTCGTGAGTTTTGATTTCAAATTTTACATATATAAATCTGCATTCTACAGAAGCTGCGCCCACACGCGGGCGTGTTTTGACACCGCTCCATGAGTTTTTAGCCTAAGACTTAGACTTCGTCCGGTAATCTCTGGAAACATGCCCTTCAAACATTTGGCCAGTGCAAGTCAAACATACACGTAGATTAGTCTCCGAATAGCTATTACCATGATTGGGCGTTGCGGTACAGGGTCGCAAATTATTGCAATGCCACAACAAGGCCGCGATTTATTGCCACCCCGGCCGGTAGTGACGTCATGGAGTCCCGTGTTTCCGCGCCAACGCGTTCAAAGCAACGTGCTGGCGCTAGTGTTGGTAAACATTGCATTTTCGCACGTCATGTACGTAACTGGGTACAACTATCAACATTAATATTGTTGAGTAGAATAACTATACAAAGAATGTAACTTCCGCTTTCTGGTACAAGATCATAGATGAATATTGATTAACTCTTTATTGCACTTATAACAAACAAAAGTTACAAACAACAAACAAAATAAAGTAGCAATTGGCGACCTTATCACTAAAAGCGATCTCTTCCAGGCAACCATAGGATGGAAAGAGAGATTATAGAGAGATAGGTACGTAGCAACACCCCGCGTTTTTTCCCGTTCAGTTCCAGTTCTCGTCATTTTCCCGGTACAAAAAAATAACCTACTTTTTCCCAGATTATTATATAACTGTGTTCTCAATTTGAACCTGATCCGTTGAGATTTTACGTGATTAAGCAACAAACATCCAAATTTTGTCATTTATAATTAGTAGGATAGAGTGAAGAGATGAGCAGAATATATCCCTAATAGTAAGCAACACGCCTGCCCATAAAGGCACGTTGCAACGCAACTATTGGAATATGAAGAGTCCAAAACATTACCGAGTCGGAAAATGTTGCGAAAACATAAACATCACTTACAAATGCATTAAAAATCAGAAAGTGCACCTGGCGTATAAGAAAGGTCTACACATTCGCTGGCTTTCAATTGTAGCGGTAGTGATAGCTGAAGTGTTTATGCAAATGAATCTTTTGCGACGAAGATGGATTGGTTTCGATTTGGATTAACCTTTGTTAGCGTGGTGGATTACGACCTTGACTCTCCTATTGGTTGAAAGGGTCTAGATTATAGAATATACTGATTATTAAAGCAAATAGGATAACGGTACGAGCAAGATATGCACCTAATGCCCATTACAACACAGTGCTACACATTTATCTGAACACGAAGAGTCTAAATTTCTACCTAGCAACGGGCTGCGCTTGACACCCAGAAATAAGATGATTTTGCCTTGTTCTTTCTCTGGAAACATTGCCTTTCATACAAAAGGTTATGTTTACACATCACTGTTTGATGGTGGTTCAACTGGCCAACGTGTGGTACTTCCAAAGGCGGGTGACTCCATAAGGAGTCCTACCACTATATGTAGTTGTTCCGCTTTAATGTTCCGTGTGTACTCGTAAGCATAAGCAATGAATACGTATACGCTGTTACGGTGTGCTTTTCTTACTCTATTTTCTTGACAAAACTGTGTATGTGCCGTTTCAGTCAAATCCATCGAGCATCTCGATCTTCCGCGCAAGCACGGAAAGGACTAAGTAGCCTAAGCTAAAAAAAATCTTTCTGTCATTTCTTGCGGAAGGGGAAAGTTGCACACTAGCGCAAAGCCGCACTATTACATACAAAACATACCTGTACCGATCCATTGCCGCTCATACTCACACAGCCAAATCACTAACACATAAAAAATAAAGCACCATTCACAAATCTAGCCCCGCCCTCAGCCACAGTATATTATCAAACTCCATGGTCCACGCGGACTTGTACTTTGACAGAGGGGAAACGCTGTGTATACCTACTTCCTTCCGTGTTGCTCGCTGGTCAAATCAGCTTTTTCGTTCCCATAATACAAGCTTTACTTAGTTTGAGGCTAGTTAGTTTTATGGGAGAAATGTTTACAAATGTTTATTTATCTTAAGTTTCTTTACATTGTTCCATTAACTAGTAGCACCCAGCGGCTCTGCTTGCGTAGTTTCCGCTCCCGTGATTTTACCGCAAAAAAGTTGCATTTTTAAAAAGTTGCATTTATATATAGCCTATTCCAGATTATCATCAACTAACAAAATTTAGAATTTTCCTAATTTCCAAAGATAAATGATGATGATGATAGCATATAAGTATGAAAGTGATGGATTATTTGGGTAAATCCATGAAAATAAATTATAGAAGGAAAATCTTCAATTTTCAGATGAAACACCTCCCCCGCGGTTTGGCAACGAAATTTTCACAATGTACAGGAGTACGGAGAATGTATCTAATATGGATTTCAGTTTCAATTCTGATATACCTATTTAAAATAAGGTAAAATTCGAAAAAATATGCATTTCATATTTTTCAAATATATTTTTTGTTCTTTAACATCTATTTTTTTTAATAAGTGTGAAATCCATTTTAGTTAAAAAAAAATATATAGTTTAAACAGCTCGATATAAAAATTAAAAGTTGCCCTGATTTTCATCTTATTTCTACAACAGCAAATAAACGTATTTAATTAGTAGTATTAGGAAAAGTGTCACCTCGATTCGCCTAACCATGTTTGTAGGCGAATTTCCTTTAAGCTGGTTGCCTGGAAGAGATTGCTCTAAGCAATAAGGCCGCCATTTGTGGTGCTAGTTCATAAGTGTTCTACTGTAATATTTCTGTTTTTGTGTCACAATAAAGAGTTATCTATCTATCTATCTAAACCTATTAATAATTTTCATGATATTATCTAAAAACTTTAATATATAATATTAAGAATATTAAACCTAATCTCTGAATAGCCGACCCCTAACTGCTCCCGGCGCAAAAGTGCCCATGACGCTCGCCGCGTTCCCACGTTGAATGGCAATGGCCAACCTTTGCTCCAGGAACGCGCCGGAGCGGGAGTCACCAGTATTCTCCCTGAGCCTGCGCGCTAATTCTTCTGATTATTCTTCTGAGAGGAACCCATTAGCCTCTGCCCCCCCAACAACCCTAGGTATAATAATTTTAAATTTAATAAATTTAAATTTAAGCATTTGCTCAAATAAACCATTGTTATTTACTATTTATTTATTAATAGATTGGTATGTAATCTCAACTAACAAGATGAGTCATCATCATCGTCACCACGTTCAAAATCGTTCAGAATCTTCAACACTGGATCATGTATGCTAGCTACCCAGAGCCTAGCTAGAGCTAGGGGAGTTTGGAAACTATGCTAGTGAGCGTTGCCTGAGAAAAATGCACAAAACGCCCCAAACGGGATGTCAGTGCAGAACTTTTGGTGTCGAAAATCGGAAAATCCTTTACCATGTAATATGCCGAATAACAAGAAGATGCTGTGTACCACATAAAATTTTGCTCTGTGCATTTTTTTTTTAATTACTGGACATTAACATTGTCTTATTTTATGGTGACATCTATCGAATACCTCAGAAAAAAACTATAGTTTATTCTTTTTAAAGCCATCATTGTATATCATGCTACTGTGGTGTCGACCAGTGCAGTCGTTGGCAATGCTGTCGTCATATGAACGAACTCACGAACAGAAGCTCGTCCTATAGTACATTTGATTTTCCTGTAACATTTACAAACGCTATTACGAAATATTCGAATCGCTTCGAGAATTTTCACGGAAATTTATGTTAGCGTCAATCACGTTTAATGTACAACTTACTTTTGTAGAGATTTATGATTTTAGGATATCTCATTGTTATGGAAAACAAAGATTTCCCGCGAATACGAAAGATAAAACGGAAGTCTAAAAATATTTTGATAGTAAGCTGGCATCAGATAAATTGCCATAGTTTTTTTTCTTTACGATTTCTTTTAACTCCCATACTTTGCGTGTTAGAATAGAGATAAAATATAATAAACAATATTGAAACCTGTTATCCCGTCGTAAAAACGTCAAATTCTGGAACATTTCATACTTCAGCTAAAAGGATCAAAGCTTCTAGAAACAACAATGAAACCGATTAATTCGCTACAAAGTTGTGGTTGAGAAAAAAATGTGTGAAACCTAGCACACCTACACAAATAATCATATTTTCTTAGTACCTACCTACCATCTCTATATATGAAAATGTTATGTTGGTTTGTGTACGCTTCAAAAACTCAAAAAGTTCTGCACCGATCGAGCTGAAATTTTACAATGATACGTGATCCGCATCAAGGATTGTTTTTATCTAATTTTTGCATCACAATGTGCCACAGCGTAGCGTGGCAGGGTACAGCTAGTAATACCATAAAAATTGATAAAAGCTCTTATTCTTTCATTTTGCTCGACATCACGAAACTGAAACATTTTAAAGGTTTTTAACTGTCGTAGTTTTGAGTACATAATTTAGACTACCGTGATCAGACAATCATTCATTCCTCGTGGGCGCATTGTAAATGAAAATCAGTTACACTGAACTAATGGCGATGATGATGATGTCCTCCTTAACGTTTTCTTCAATGGCGAAACTAGCTTCTTATTGTGAGCTCTTGAATAACTCGCAAAACAAACTATGTTTTAAAAATATTGAATCAACTAACATTTGCGTACCGATAAAACTCGCTATCAACTATGCATAAGCTCGCAACAACGATACAGCTAAACCCGTCTGCATTAGCTAGTAAAATCAATTTTATAAATGTGAAATTCTTGCCAACATCATAATGAAAAGAGTAAGCAACACTCAAGACAAAATGAATTTCCTTCAAGACCACACACAGCTTCGCCGAAGACGAGCAGAACGCTAAATGGTTTTCGGAAAACTCATATTTTTAGCGCCACGAAGAACGAACGGACAATAATAGACTATGGAGACCTACTACAATGTTTCCAAAGCATTTCAGTACGATTGTCATTCATTCGATTAGTTTTAAAAATCAATTGCTTATTGGTTGATCTCGGTACTACTTCATTTAATAAAAATACCAACATACATTTCTCAATCAAATTTCTAGTGTAAATTTGTCTGTATCCTTTATTGAATTTAAAGTAAAAAAATATGTTTAATGGATTAATTAGTTTTTTGAGACTACACTACCTCTTAAACCTTCCTACAAAAATAATGCGCAGAAAATATTGAAAACCGTAGTTCAAAGAAAATGCCTGAGACAGTAGTAGGCCTCGTCTACCTTTTCACGTAAATAATTCAGAGAATCTTTCAAGGGATATTCGAATACCTTGTTTACCTGAGAAACGTAATTAATAGGCCCTTTTTCCTGTAGACGGCGAACACGGTTAACAACCCTATTACTGTAACAGTAGATCTACTGTTTTAGTTATCTTTTTTGTTCTCCTTATTTTTAATGTTTTTTTATTAACGCCAGTAGGGCCAAAAGACCTTGAAATTAATAACGTTTTGACAACAAAGACCATTAAATTTTTATATAACATAACATAAGCCCCAAGAGGCTGGGACTGCCATATACGACAACGTCACTTCCCAGGTCATCAGAAGAACAATGACGGGACAATAAATGGTGGCTTACAGTACAGACTGTGGTTTCGTAGCTTTGGATGGGGACGTGACGAGGCGAACGGGAAGACCTAAATACACGACGACATCATAGGTTCAGAAGAGAAAAATAAAGTGGATCAACGGTGTTCCGGGGAGCGGCAAGACAACATGGGTGGCCAGTCACTTCAGTGTGGACAAGGACGCTATCATCACTACAACAGAGGCAGCAGCAGAACTGCATCAAAATAAATCAAATTCAACAAACATAAAATTCTACGAGTATTTTGTATATTCAGAAAATCTTGAGTTAAAACGACACTAATAGGTAGGTATGCCTTTAGTTTTATATAGAGGTACATACTCGTCTTAAGATTTGAAGTTTTTCGCTTCGCGATGTTGGCAACACAGACGGGAAATGTACGCAATGAAGCTGTTTCGTGGAAAAATATTTGATGCGCAAAAAAGAGTTCAAGGGTAAATATGGTTTTGCTCCACTTTGTGCTCAGTGAAACATGCTCTCCTCAGTTCTCGTTTTCTCTGCAATATTCATAAATTTATGGAGTATTATTTATATTGAATGATAGTTGATATTAAGTGTCAAAAAAGGCCGGTTATACTTAAGGGGTATTTCTATCCATCAATCGAACATTTTTCTCTTTTTATACTATTAACAAAATCTCAAAAAAATCTTATCAACGGATTGGGATAAATTATCAATGTATATACTTATATATTATATCAATACTAGATATCGTTTACTAAGCCTTGGTATCATCGTACAGGATAGTCGTAGTTAGGGTGCCAAGTTCGTCATACCAAGTTTACAGATATAATACGTATTCTTTGATTACCAATGTAAATTATTCCTATTGTTTTATAATACATTGTAAATATATGTATAATAAGTATGTATTTAAAAATATATAAGTATTATTTCAGCTATCTGGCTTCCATAGTTCAAGCTTTGCTTAGTTTGGGGTCGGACGGTGTTGTGTGTGAAGTGTCCACAAATATATTATATATTTATTATGACTAGCAGCCCGCTACAATTTCGTTTGTATTGAACAACACACTCAATCTACAGGTTTTTGCCTTTTTATTTTCTGAGTACCTACTTCATAATTACTATCTTCTTGACCTCATAATACGGCCTCTGTTCCCCTGGCTTCCGTTACCCCAGCCTTGGATCACACCGTCGCGTGCCGAAACTCATTACCACCACAGCCTAATTAGATCTCCCATATCAATCAGTCATAACGCGACATGATCTCAGCGTGTGTGGCCTTCTCGTTGTAATAATGCGGTAGAACTGAGGTGAAGGCACCTCAGTTTTTTTATAACTAGCCGTTTTTCACCGGTTTAAGAACTACCAGCAGCGTGCCGCGGTTTTCCCCAAAACTGCGTTACGCTCCGCTTTCTCGTTAATGCCGTAAACATTTCAGGAAGAAAAAAATTGGTTGCCTTCCACTCGGTATACGGGCGAAAGTTTTACGTGACAACGACTTCGAGAGGTAAACAAAAACGGAAGGGACGCGTCCCTTCACTTTTATTCTACCTCTCAAAGCGTCTTCACGCGGGCTAACCATGCCCGAGTGGAAGGTAACCAATTTCTCATAACTCTCGTTTTCAGCGGTTAACGTGAGCGGAGCGTAACGCAGTTTTCCCGAAGTGTCACCCGTTCAAACCAATTTATAAGACGTTGTCACGTCAAAAAAAGTATGAATCGAGATAACAAAAGATTTTTCATTTGCTGTTTCTTAATCTTGAGAATTGGCTTTCGATTATTGCTTCAATGTTAACCTGTCTCCCTCTCTTTAAATTCAAGCGATAATAAAGAGAGAGCAATATCCGATCTTTTAAGAAAAGCGACAGACCCACCCGATCTATGCCCGTGGGAGAAAGAAGCTGTGATTTACGATAGTGACATTTGTAAGTCATCAGATGACGTGAACTCAGCGCCTGTGACCTTATTGCATTATTACAAAGCCTTGGGTTAGTTAATATACGCTATTCAAATACGGCTCCTTGTACTATTTCTTTGTCATACTGAATAGAATATGCGATCGAAATTCACACGAAGGTTACCAATTACTAGGGATATTTCATACGAGTAATAGTAAGTGACGAGACGAGCAAGACATGTGTCTAATGGTAAGCAACACGCCCGTTCATAACAGCAAAGTTGTAGAACTATCCGAACACAAGTAGTTCATCCAAATCGCTACCTAGCATTGCACTGCGTTCGTAACCCAGAGATATAAGATGATTGACAAAACTAAAATACAAAGAGAACTATACTACTCTCCATACCTGACCAACTATTTACACTAAGCAAATCTGAATTATCCATAGACCTATGAAAGTCTATTCAAGTCTGCCCTGTAATTGATTCTACATAGAAAATTAGAAACACCCGACAGCCAGAAATTACATTGTGAATTTGTGATTTAAAACTAGAACGCAACACAAAATTCACCCGAAAATAGATTAATGTCATAGGAGTAGCATTGCAAACGAAACTAGGTAACGACGCAATTCGCTTTGAACTATTGTTTCCAGAAGTGTTTAAAATAAGTCTAATTAGGGAAACGTTTGACAGAATTCCGCGGAAACGCCAAATATATTAAGTGACCGTTTCCTCCGGAGGAAGGAGCCTCAATTTATATCACTTAGTGCAGAAATAATGCCCGACCCGAAAATATTCGTTCATTGGAATCGCTCGTACGTGAAAGCTAGCAATATCTCACCGCATCAAACCAATCAGGGTTACCAGATACAATAGCGATCTGTGTGTTCTTAAATATTACTTAATGTTGACTCTGGGTTAGTTTGTCGTCAAAACAAAAAACTTTACAGATTTGAAATTACTCAAAAAATGTACAGGATTTTGGCTCGCAGAAGCCATAGGTTTGGGAAAATGCTGTATGATGAATCTATTGAAGTTCATTATTGTTACTGTATTATTTTTCTCGTAAAAGTATACAAGTTCCTTTCAGTAAATAAAGTAAACAACTATATTAATTTTGGTCAAAAATACAATGGCTACGAAAAACGATGACATAAATCAAAACTAAGATTATAATACACTAGCTGTACCCTGCCACGCTTGGCTGTGGCACATTGTGATGTAAAAAATAGATAAAAACCATCCTTGATACGGATTATATATCATTCTAAAATTTCAGCTCGATCGGTGGAGTACATTTTGAGTTTTTGAAGCGTACACAAACCAACATAACATTTTTATATATAGAGATATATGGATTAATATCTATATGCCAGCCGTGCCAAAAACTATTTCAAATCATTATTGAGCTGTCGAAAAATATATCCGTCACCTGGTCAACCCTAAGTACGGCCCACCCTCGGGCAACTCTCCAACACTCGCCACACTTTCCCTCGTATCCCCGATGTCTAGTTTCCGTAACATGTAATTTCTGTTCCCGCCATTTTCAGCAACCGTGACGAGAGCGCGCCGAAATTTCGCGGAATTCGAAATTCAAAAAGCGTTTCGCGCGAAATTTACTTTTAATTTTTTTTCGACTTAATTACTGGGCGTCTACACGGCCGCGACAATCAGTAGGCTGTAACCCAATTCTGTCTGTATACAACTGACATAATATCACGTTCAAAGGATTCTAGACTTTGAGAACGGACTGATACTCGAAATTCTTAAAATAATGTAACGATTCGTTTGTTTTGCGTGTAACCACTTTACGCAATATGTCTTGAAGGTTAGACTTGGTTTGTTTTTCTGCGGTTTCCCATTTTCTTGACCCGGTTTTCTTTAAATGAAAATGTTGCAATAGATTAATTATTGTGGGCAATCGTGATTCTGAGAAAATTACGAAAAACTGGGTCTAAAATGTATTCGACAAATATCAGGTGTCGCGTTTACTGACGGCACATTTTTAACGTTGAATTACTACTGAAATGCGTTTTCACGAAAATATTTCAGATTTAAAAATAAATCTTAACTCAATCGCCAGTCTAACCGGGTCAGACATTGTACTTTTTGTCGATCTTCTATAACACAAAAAAAGTATTTTTTCGGAAAGTCTACATCGGGAAAGCACAGTGACAAATGGCAGTTGCGCAAAATCTAATGCTGCTTCACTAATGTAGAGAAGAAGCGATCATAGATAATGTGCGTTAGCCGATCAATGAATAGAATGCTTGAAATGACATCGAATAGGACTTTTTTTACAAAATAAATAGAACTGACAATTGAACATGAAGTCCAAATCCAAATCACCGCCTTGCACTAAATGCGCGATCCACTCTGAGAGATATCTTTCTTCTTGCTTTGTTACACGTTTTTGTAGAGGTAGTTAGGGCCTAAAAAGCCATTACAAATTGATTATTATTGGTACGGTAAAATTACGTTGGTATTATCGTTACCTATTTACAGGCCATGTGCCTAAACCAATCTAGAAACCGCTTGTTTTCAAAATGTTTCCTACTTGCACAACATTCATTTAATTAGGCTTCCGCATCGAATATTGAGAATCAGATGAAGAATCCAAGGTCGCCGATTCGCTAACGACTCGCACCGCTATCCAGAATCCACAAACAATTAGAGTACTTACGCCAGTTACCTACGTAATTCGACTCTACCACTGTGCATCGTAAATAAAGTAAACGACTGTTTATAATCTCGGCGCGATAGGACACGTGCGCTGAGACTGATTCATGAACTGTGACATTGCATACTAACTATGTAATACACTGTGACATTGCGTACTAACTACGTACCGAACTGTGACCTATCTTTATACTAACTATTGCCTTAGCTTTGACGAGTGGATTAAACTGTGACATGGTTAATTAACTATAGTCTGGCTGACTAGACAAACTTTGTTCTGTCCTATAAATTATTAACAACCGAATGAATTTTGTAGTCGTAGGACTATTCGCAAAGTACGCTTGGCGAAGTACCACACTACCGCCTAGTGCAAAAAATAACTGTATTTCCGGTTTAAAGGATAATGTTTGCAGATACATTACAGGGCTAAGAAATAAATCATCTTATATCTCTGGGTGACGAGTGCAGTGCACTGCTAGGTAATGATTTGGATTTCGTCGTGCTCCAATAACTGTCATTGTGGTGTAATGGCCCGGCGTGTAGATTACCATCAAACATATGCCCTGTTCATCGCGTCACTCTGTACCATCAAAAATAATATGTATATATCTCTCAACATGTATGTCCTTTTTTAACCGACTTCCAAAAAGGAGGAGATTATCAATTCCACCACATTGTTTTTTTTTGTTTCAATGTACAATGTCACATGTACAATGTCACAGTACCATATAGAACTAGTAACAATTATTGGCTAGGACGCATTTTAGTACACACAGACAGACAGACAGACAGAAACACTTTATTATGTACACCAGCTAGGACGCAAAACAGAAAATACTTATTACTAGTGCCATTGTACTAACTGTGTGATTATCTGTGGTAGCTACCGATACAAACTATAGCTTAATATGTGACACGCTTGACACAAGCTGGTAATCTGTGAAGCTTGTATGTGTCACCGACATCGGGGGAATAAATAAGAGTGTGACAGCAACCAGACGCTTGTTAGCTCTGATTCATACGAAACTGAACTCAAGATTTGTATCGTTTCTAATACGAAGTTTACGCAACGAATAACTATTATTATTAGGTAATAAGTATTTTAACATGTTAGGAAATCGACGATGCAGTTTCATGCGTCAAATTCAGTTCACGGGTAAACCATCATCATTATCATCAACCGTAAGACGTCCACTGCTGAAAATGGGCCTCTCCCCTAGATTTCCACGACGAACCGTCCTGCGCAACCTGCAACCACCTGTTTCTAGCGACGTTTGTGAGGTCATCTGTCCATTTAGTATGAGGCTGTCTAACATGGTGTTTTCCGGTTCGTGGTCGCCACTCGAGTACCTTTCTTCCCCATCGGTTGTCAGTTCTGCGAGCGATGTGGCCTGCCCATTGCTAATTACCGCTTCAGCTTGCTTACTCTTTAAGTTATGTCGACTACTTTCGTTCTTTTGCGAAAATCCTCACTTCGGATTCTGTCGCGTAACGAGACTCACGCACGGACGGATAAACCATATTTTTTATTTTCATTTTTACTCATATTTCACTATCAGTTGTTTCACACTCAATTTTCCAAAAGTATAAAACATAATATATCTTTTGAAAGAGTAAGTTTTAGTGACAAATCATTTCAATCTGAAATATTGTTATTGGAAGATATTTTGTAGCTAATAACTATTTATTTTAAGAAATTGAGTCTATCTAATAAGCAAAACATAATCAATTGGTCACATTCAACAAGTGTTTAGACGTAACCGAAGCTGCGTAAGAAAGCTACGAATCATATTGGGAGATATTTTATAGCTACAAACTATTTATTTTAAGAAATTGAGTCTATCTAATAAGCAAAACATAATCAATTGGATCACATTCAACCTATTAAGTGTTGAAAACATAACAGGGACAATCACGATCTAAATTGTTATTTAATTACTAGGTGTTTAGACGTAACCGAAGCTGCATAGGATAGCTACGAATCAAATGCGATAAAAACAATTTGACTCTACCAATCGTACTAAACATCGTTGAAATCTATAAAATCTTAAACTATCTAAACACTTCTCTTTGATTAACGATTACTATTCGTGAAATCTTGTCCTCCAAACAAGGACAAACAAACACAAACAGAAGACGATTTTAAAACGGTAGTAGTACTGTGCAGATACGTGACCGGCCTTCCCTGTGCCTACGTGGCTTGAAGCATCGACATCTACCGTCATATTTCTCGAAGGGTTTCACGATGACTACATCTGTTATTTGGGCGTTTACACAAAAATGTATACCACTCTTGGCACTTGTCACTTTCCGGAACATTCCATTTTGTGACCGGATTTTTTGTTTGTTTTGCAGTAGTAACATTCGTTTCGAAACAAACATATAGACCGCATAGTAGTAGCATTTGTTAGAAAAAAGATAGTAGGTATAGTAACATTTGTTAGAAACAATTTTTAATTTGTTAGAAACAAATCTCTGTAGTGGTAAGACTCTTGGCAGAGTCCGCCTGGGGAAGTACCACATCTTTGCCAGATATTCTACCGCCAAGCAGTAATGTGCAAACATTAGTGTTCCGGTTTGAAGGGCAATGTTTCCAGTGAAATTAACTTAGGGCTTAGAGATATAACATCTTATATCTCTGGGTGACGAGCGCAGTGCAGTGCTAGCTAATGATTTTGACTCTTCATGTTCCAATAGCTGCGTGTCACTGTGCTGTTATGTGGCAAGCATGTTGCTTACCATCAGGCACATGTCCTGCACGTCTCATCTACCTTTATTTAAAAAAAAAAGTTTAAAAAAATACTTACTTTCATATTAGCAAAATACATTTCGCTCTCTACCTAAACACAACCATTGATCTTCGGGATGCCACGGAATGAATTTAATGGGTTATAAAAAACGGCATTGGTTCTGTAAGTAGCTCCGTTCTTGGACACACCCGTTTCATGTAAGCCCTGAGATAAATCACTCTAGGACTCCGACGGACGACGCAATGAATAATACAGCAGGCTCGGTGATCCGACAATCACACTATAAATGTGAAAACAAGTTAACGCTTATATGCGGATACATTTCGCAGAGTGTGTAAATGATCGGCATGGCCAAATATCACCTAGCCGTTTTTATATCAGACTGCTCGTGGCTCGAAATGGCGACATCGTTTCATGGTTGAAGATTCAAAGACTCGAACGCGGAGGTTTGACTGCGATTTTGTGATAAGAATAGAATATAGAAGGCATTGTTTTCCCAATGGCTACAACCTTTAGTCTTCAAGTCGAGAGTGAATCTGTTTTTTTCTAGGTACGAACGCATCGTAGACCTTATCGTCGCTTGACATCAGTTCAAGGCGGTCCAGCGTAAACCTATAATAGTTAAAACAAGAACAAAATTAAAAATTTTGATTAACCCCCGACTACCTCGTATTTGTTATCTGTACAACATTCTACTAGTCAAGCCCTTTCATTTGAGACCCATATTGAGGGAGTTATGAAAAAAGAAATGTAATTCGCCATTTTGTGGTAGCGGCCATCTTGGATTTGAAATTTGTCATAGTGCAAAGTATTCTACTAGTCAAGCCCTTTCGTTGATACCCATATTGAGGTAATAGTGAAAAAAATTAATTAATTCACCATTGTGTGGTGGCGGCCATCTGGATTTGAAATTTGTTATAATGTGTAGTATTCTACTAGTCAAGCCCTTTCATTTGATACCCATATTGAGGTAGGTTGTGAAGAAATATTTTGTCCGCCATTTTGTGGCGGCGGCCATCTTGAATCTATATTAACCAAACATAGCTAAGAACATTCGCACGAATATTAATTTTCAAATAAAAAAAACCGCATCGAAATCGGCCCATCCGTTTGAGCTCTACGGTGCCACAGACAGACAGACAGACATCGACGTCAAACTTATAACACCCCTTTTTTGGGTCCCCGACCAAAAAGGATTGGTACATCATTTTATCACCATCTTATATTAGTAAACGGCTGAAGACAGAACTGTACTAGTATTATAGAGGTACTCGTATATAAGGGACTAAAAAGTTGTACATATTTGTCAGACCAAAACTGTATTATGTTTGATACTTTAGCTACCAATTATTATCAAAAAATAATTTGAATCATAATTAGTGTGCTGTCTTCGCTACTTAAAAAACCTTTTTAATACAGTTATGCGGTTACGTATCATCAGTTAACCCTAATAAAATACTTTCCCAGAACACATAACCGTCGTAAGGATGCGAATTTATTACGTGCGCCATAAAAAACCGTGGAACTTAATATTTGGGTTTATTGGTTTTCCGACTAATTAATATTTTGTAATTAATTTTATAAACGTAACGACAGAATATTTAGGGCAAGGGTCAATATACGTCGGCTTGTTTGCGTGGTTTTCAAAGATCTAGATTCAATTCCAAAAAACTTTTATTTTACTCTTTACTTTACTCGACAATTTTTTTAAATTTTTGTTGTAGCTATCATGACGTCATCTAGATAAAGGTTAGCAAAATTTTGTTTTTTGTTGATATTTCAAAAACCACACCGATTTCGATAAAGTGAACTAAGATCTACAAAAGAGCAAAACTAACCATCAAAATTAATCCTCAATTGGCGGAGCTATAGCGTTACATACACACATATAACAACCGAATGTAGAACCTCCTCCTTCATTTAAGTCGGTTAAAAATATATGCGTAGAATAGAATATTTTTATCTTTCTTATACAATAATAATATATACGTTAAGTTACAGCTGGTCTAGTCTAGGCCACTTTAATTTTGGAAAAAAAACTTTCCATAGTTTAGGTACTCCGCAGGTTACACCACCTTGGCGCCAATATTCCCTAATATGTTGAACAAGTTAATTTTAACGGCGTATAAAAGCTTCCCGAAACGGACGTTTTTTGTACGTAATACAAACAACAAGCACTTAGCCACATAAGGAACAGTCTCCGATTACGAAGCATGCCGACACGGCAGACAAAAAGGGTCCAAAAATTTAAATTATTATTTTTATAAGATTTCTTAGAAATGATTCAGATCGCGAGGTAATTCGTAGGTCGTCGAACTGAAAAGATCAGTCTTGCACTGCTTCGAAGTTTCGGTGAACCCAAAGTGGGTCTTAACTTAGAACAAAAGGAGAAACGTCGTATTTCTGCGATTGTTTCCAAAGAAAAATGCCAATGCAGACAAGTTTGATTAAAATTTTGCCAAAGGCCCAAAAACAAATGTTGAAATACTTACTACATGATAATTAAGTAATAATTATTTAATAGTGTAAAATAATAATGCCATTAAATAATTAGTCATTGAAACTTTCCATGTAATGCGGTCAGCGCTAACTCTATTGTGGTAGATAATTCTATACTATACTCTCGGGACGGCCAAAACAGGCGTAGCCAGGATCCAGCGCATGAACTGCGGAGTCAGCTGTAAAATTATTGCAATTCGTACAACCAGCGTCCTTTTGTCCCATTTTTGTTCTTAACATAGATACTTTTTTTTAAAGTATTCTATGGGGGTGGAAACACATACATACCACAGATTATTGTTTCAGTAATCTGAGCTACATACTTATGTCTTTGATAACAATCTGGAATATTGAAAAGTGCTCTATCGATATAAGATTTAAAATCTTATTTGCTACATATTCCGAAATGAAACATGTTCACAGATAAATCATATTAAAACACACAAAGAGATAAATCATATTATATTGACGAGTGCAGTGAGTGCAATGTTAGTAGTGATTTGGTCTCGGCCGCGTACATGAAGTACGTGGAATTGAGTATATTAGATGCAGTCGTGTCGTCATGCCACTAGGCACATCTCTTAATCGTACCACCACTCTATTATATAATCCAGCCTTTCCCAAAGTGGGCGATAACGCCCCCTTGTGGACGCTATAGGCCAAAAGGGAGGCGGTTCGAATCCCAGAAAAAAAAGGCGGAAAACCCTACTAGGATCAGGTCTACTCTTGTGGGTTTTAGTCTAAAGTCTAGTTTAGAATGAATGAATGAAATGAATAATTAATTAATTGAATTTGAAGTTATAAGTAGTTGTTTTTAAGTATGTGAAAAAATGGGGGCGCTAAAAAATATTTTATTCTCAAAGTGGGCAGCATACAAAATAAGTTTGGGAACCCCTGATATAATCAAAAATGTAGTCATAGAAGCCGATACAAAATACTTGTAATACCCCCATTCTGTACCGTGATTTTTAAAACAAGAAGCTAGGTCATAACCAAACGCACCACCGGTCTCCAGGAACTCCCTCAGTATTGCCAACTAAATAAATGGAGCATCGATAATGTTGCCAGCACACTTTCGACATTTCTGACGTTCGAACATGTTACAACAATCAATCTTAGCGAGATTACAAAGGAACCGCACACTCCGCAAGAATTTTGTGCTTTTTGGGCCCAAAACGAATAATGTCCATTTTTCATACGGAGATGTAAGACGTTCTTAAAATGGTAAGCAGGAAAACGTTGACAAAGCGAACGCTTTTGAGCATGAAGAATTTAGCGGTGCATCAAGTTGTATCTATACTAATACCGAAAAATAAACACTGGTTTCTTCAGATCTAAGCGGCACTATAACGCTCAATAATGACGCTACTTATACCATTTGCGAAAGATCGCATATCGATAATTGGAATAAGGGAACGCATATTTTGTGTAACCTACTATAAATATAAATGTGAAGTGATGCTTGTTGCTCAATCACGTCACCAGAATTAAATAGACCATGTTGAAATTTGTAACTCCCGTAGATTATGATTCGGTATAGGTAATTTTATATCCCAATAAATACTGAATACTTTAGGAATTAATTAGTCCATAGAAAAACAAAATCGTTTTACATGCCGAGCCCAAAAATAAAATGATATTATGAACCATAGTTTCACAAAAATAGGTGTTTGAACTGGATACATCACGCCTAAGAATACGCTTGTTCTTTGAAATTTAAACAAAAATGCTTGTAACATACGAAAAGTTCAGTGGACTCTTGTGGAAAAACATTGGAGTTTATATCACCTTGTGGATAATAGCCTAACATATAGTCATGATGAGTCCAATAGAATTATAGTACCACGTAACCACGTAACGACCAATCACTTGGGCGATCTGCCAGGATAGTACGTGCAACTGTTAAAAAAATACAAGGAAAAGTGTCGCTCTGCAACCGCTGAGTAGGAGCGTGAACAGTTTGCTTCCCATTACAAAAATCATAAGTATTTTTTCAGAGAAGAAACTATTTTATTGGACGGAATACGTGCAGGAGCGCTTATGAGTAGTCAACGAAAATCCCAGACAACTAGACTGTTTGACGCGGCTGTGTTTTTGAGAAAAGATGAAGGAAAACTATTTCATTAAATTCGTTTTGTTCTTTACACGACTTCAAGTCAATATCCATTACATTGATACCAGTGAACGCCAGGCCTTGACCGTCTCCTTGGAAGGTAAGGCCCTAAGGTAAATTTACAACACATCTTAGTTTTGGTCCTTCGAGCTACACTTTCACGCACACAGCGAAACATGAAATATCATAACTACGCACACAAAACGTGGCGCCATTGGCCATCATATTCGAAGTTCACTATTACCCAATCCTACAAATATATTTCGAGTTCATCTAATATTTATTGCCACTGCAAGAAAGCTCGGTTATTTCAGTTGCGCCTTGACCCGAAGTTTGAACATGTGGCCGATAATACGATATTCAGGAGAGCGACGATTTGAGAATGAAATAGAAAAAAAAACAGCCGTGAATTATCGTTTGAAAGCCAGACTATTATGTGGTAAAAATAATGTATTATTATATTTAGGCGCCGGTTTCTGTGAGTTTAGAACTGAAATCTGGGGCAAGACAATAGTAAAATGTGATGATGAATTGTGTTTTTCTTTACGGTAATAGCGACGACGGGACGTGTAGATTTCAAAGATTATACAACGTGTAATAGTAAAAGCCATCACAATTACACATGATTTAAAAAAAACAGCCAACCTGAAGTGATTTTAAGTCTTGCAAGTGCTTCATGTGCGGGCCCTTTCTGGGCTCTCACGACTCTCTGGTTGCCACAGATTCTGTTTCGGGGCTACGCGAGGGGTCGGTTGTGCCACAGAACAACCGACCACTCGCGTAACCCCGAAAAAAGCAGGCGTCGCGACGTGACATTGATTGCGTGTCTAAAAGACTGGATGACAACGTCTCAGGATAGATAGAGTAAAATGGAAGGAGTGTTGGGTAGGGTTTTGCTCTATAGTGGGATAATAATGTGTCATAATATACATAGATTTTGTCATTTCTACGTTAGCCATATTTAAGCATGTCGAATGGCAAATGGCGAAGCGGTCAAATGTGACCGCAATTTTAGACCTTATTTTCAGTGTGTGTGATATGAAGAATTAAAAGTGTTATATTACAAAGAAGTTTTTTCTTTATTTTAAGAATGAGGATAGATAAAGTCGCCTGTGAGAACGCCAGGACCGTATATAATAAAATTACTAATGTAGGGCACAGTTAAATGAGGTATATAAACAGGCATAATTAGACTTTTACGTCCCTGTTTACCGAGGGCAAGAGCTATACTGTTGCTGGTTTCCACAATACGTATAAAAACTCGTAAGAAATTGTGACTTGTCAGTAATTTACAAACGCTGTGTCTGTATTCTATAATAGCAAAAAAAGCTAAACTCCGCCATCGAAATTATGTTGACTCAATGTAGTCATATATCTATATTAATAATTCCGTCAAGGGGTACGGTAGACTTGATCGAAACCTTACATGAATAACAAAACGTAAAAAATATTGTTTTTGAGTCGACAATGTATCTATGTCCACAAAATTCGGATCCTGGAGAATTCCGTTAAATTCTGATGGCACTGACAAACAAACCGTTGTCGCCATCTTTGGTGTGAAGCACGTTTCGTTCCATCAATCAACACATTGCGTGCGTCCGTCGCGCCAAAAAAGTATCCATCACAAAAAAACTGTGACTTATGTGACTACGTAAAACGAAACGTCTTGCCGCCGGACCGGAATTTTATTAGTAGGTACTTATATTTCGTATCAGCATTGCACCCGTGTGAAGCCGGGGCGGGTCGCTAGTATACATATATTGATTTAGAACACATCCGTCAGATTCCACTTTCGTCAGAATATTTTTTTTTTGTAAAATCAGTTCAGTTTCGTCAGGAATGACCAATGTGGAGTCCCTCTAATGACTCTTTCGTCAGTTTTCAGTTTCGTCAGATGACCAATGTGGAATCTGACGTAAGGGTCCCTTTTGTCAGGTTCCACTTTCGCCATAATTAATAATAGTGATAGTAATAAGCCATAATCAGTAACATTTTAAAAATATACTTTAATGTACATAACAACTTAAACATAAAAAGGTACTTACACTTATATGTATGTAATATTTCACCTTAATGTTAATAATTAAGGTGAAATATTATACATTAGAAATAATCGACTCAATCGTTTCAGACAAGTCAGAACTGAACATTTCTGAGCCAAACACGATCTTATTATCTCTTCTCGCGACTTTGTGATCTTTATGTCCTTAAGTCTTCGCTTATTTTGTACTGTCATGTTTAATTTTATCTTCTTCAATTTCAAGTCACTTTTCACAATTAGCTTTTGTATGCCATCAATGAGGTGCAAAATGTTAGCTTTCTTTGGAATCCTACGATTAAGTAGATTGTGCCAACCCTCTACGTTATTAATTGTTGGATTTCGTTCATTATAACAACTGAATGTGCTAAACACGTTGTTACTCATCCACTGTGGTATAAAGTAATCGACAAATTTCTGGCCATTAGTAGTATCTGGTATAAGGGATTGAACGCTTAGCCATCCCTCCGGAATAAGTTGTGGGGTAGTTGTGCTAATGCTTTACACAGAGTAACAAATTTATGTTTACCTAATTTTAATTTTTTTGCCTTTCTTTTAATGGCTTCTGAGTAGTGGAAAGAGCACCCGCTTATTTTGGCATCAGGAAATATTTCTCTGATAGCATTGCACATAGCCATTTCAAAATCGATTTTAAAAAAGGTAGGGTTCCACAAAGGCAACTTCTCTCTTAAAATTGTGAGAAATGTAGTATATGTTTGCTGGGTTTTGTCGGGCAATATAGCAAAAGCTAGAGGTACAATTATCTTTCTATTCCTTGTGCTCCCTAAATCTGCGTGAAGAGTGTATAATTGAGTGAACGGCTTTTTAACTACTTTAAATGTTCCATCACCCAATATTAGTTTTGCCCGTTGAAACATTTTTGCGGAGGTTGGACTGACATATATTAAAATTCTTTTCCCATTATCGTCATCATTAAAATCACATAATAAATATTTTTGCAATTTTTGTGGTAGAGTCACTTCTTTCAAGGACCTGAACTTGAGTTTTTCAATTTTTCCTTTTCTTTTCCTAATATTATATAAACCACTTTTTATTTCAATAAACGACGGCACCTTCTCTACCAAGTTCATACCTCCGTCTAATAAAGGTTGCATGCTCTCATCGAATATAGCTTCGATAGGACCATATTCTTCAGAACACCTCTTCTTGCAATTATCCAAGCACTTCAGAATTTCAATGTTGTTGTGATTCGGCTTGCAGTGGTACGCGTGATTAGGTTTGCGAATCACTTTATTGCGAGTAGGATTTAAAGAAATAGATGCATTGCAAATATTGCGGCGTTCGCAACGCCAGTTGCTGGTGCCACTTTTTTGTTACATTGGAATGTATACTTGTAACCCGCTAGCAACAATAAGTCTTTATCTCTTTTACTTTTAATGAACACAATATCGTCATTTTCTTCAAACTCCATTTTCACAAAAACAAAATATGAATTACAAAACGTAAAACGTGTGTAGGTAACGTCGATAGAAAGTCAGGAAATTATATTGTCATTCAGAAGGGCTACTTGACTGTAATCGTAGATAGACATAAAAGTGGTCAGTATTTTCTTCAAGTAGGTAGTACCAATTAATTTACATCCTCCTTGGTACATCCCACTACACACTGGACACCTTAGTCCAGCACGTGTTGTTCGGGATAGGAAGGAGAGGAGGATCAGATCGAAGAGCTCCTCGGAACACTCGCCATGATAGAGGCGATAAAATACTGCCAATGAGGCTACGTCTCTACGCAACTGCAGAGGCTCTAAGTTCTGCGGGTTTGAGCATCCACGAGATATGTAAATTCCTAAGATATGGAATAAAGAAAAATAACATCTAACGAAAGCGGAATCTGACGAAAGCGGAATCTGTCGCAAGAGGAATCGCGAGAATTCCTGTTTCGTCACCAGTTTCAAAATTCTGACCTATACGGAAAAAAGAAGTGACCTGACGAAAGTGGAATCTGACGGATGTGTTCTAAATCCATATATTTATGTGTTTTGGACAATAAATTATGCTTTACAAACTATAACTATATATGTTGTATATAGTAGGGTTTTCTGTATTTTTGTTATTACTTTGTAATTTAAGTCCATTAAAGAGTTTACCTATTTATTTATATTTTCTATCAATTATGAATACTCTTAGCTCGTTTATTGTTTTGTTTAGATTAGCACATATAACAAGTGAACACTGAAAATTAACGTGACTGTTATACATTTTTAATTACAAACAGGTTACTCACGTACGATCGACATTGATTAGAAATTCAATTCTATAAGTTTTACTAATTTACGACACGGGCCTAGGTCCTAGGGTGAGGAGACTGTCTGACTAGTCCACTTGATTTTCTCACGCCGCGCCGGTGAATTGAGACCTTATAACTAACTATCTATATACCATAAAAGATAATAAAATCGTAAAATATGTTTTCTTTTTATAAAACTAAAGAAATTAAATTATTGGTGTGACAAATCAGTCAGATCTGACTATGAGCAGTGCCGAATCCTGAGACCAAATTTTACCAAAGTGTGTGTATGTATGTGTTCTACATTACAGAGTTTGCTGATTAATTATTCAAATAATTCAAACACGCAATTCACAGCAACAAACTACATGATTGCAGCACCGAAAAATCGAACTTGCGCGTATCAAAGAAGATAACTAGCTAAAAAATGTATGCTGTTACAGAATCAGGTGGCTTGGGGTACAAACCTCGTTATTACGACTTTTCCACCCTGCTTATTACCCATTATTTTCGCACTGAGAACTCTGTTTCAAACTGTTTTGATGTTCTATATCAAATTTCATAAGGTTCAAAATTGTGTGAACAGCGTGTACTTCTGCGTAATTATGAGGTTTGTATGCGTGTGAGGACTTCGAAAAGGCGCCATAGAATATATCCGGTGCGTCGGAGTCCCAGAGGGCATCTATAGAAGGTATCCGTATAAATTATATGTTCTTAAATTATACAGAGTACAGCTAAACATAGTATGTAACTAACTAAGCTAAAAGAGACCGAGTAATGTCATAATTGAGATAAAATTTTTGAAATACTCATTTTTGCTCAATTAACGACGAACATTGTTCGACAAACTCTAATCTATCGTGAAATTAGGTATATTAGTGAAATCGGTGTCTTTCGTCCCCTTTACCGTCGAGAAAAGCCATTAGCATTCTGATGCCCGGAATTTAGCCAAGGCCCTAGGACGTCGATGTTTAGTGCAATAGGTTCGTTGAGCAACAATTTGGTGACCTGGTGACCCAGCATGACGTCATGAGCATAAGCTTTTTTTAGGTGCATGTCCGATGCAAGTTTTTGGAGTAGTTCTGTTTGATTTGAAGCAATTCAATGTATTATTGTGTACAATATGTTGACATAAAAATGTAACAGCGTAACCAATCCTTCTAATATTATACAAGTCAATGTTTCGATATTTCTTGCTTAATCAGGTCGGAACTTAGGAACGGATCGGGTTGAAATAATACAGTTAGATTATAGTGTGGAATAACGTTTAGGTAAAATAACAGGAAAGGGAACTATGCGGGTATAACCACGGGGCGCTGCTAGTAAAAATTGTTATTCGTCTTTAAAAATGAAGTAGAATTTTAAAACTGACTCAATCTGTATTCAATGTTATCTATGAAATCTTATCTATCAACTAGATGTCAGCCCCGGCTTCTGCCGTGGTACATGTATAGGACTCATCGAGACCGGCTTCTCATTAGCCAAGGTTTATATTTAATTCAATGAGTCAATCTTAGACACATGCTGTCATGTCAAAGCTCGGTACGAAAACTCTCAAAAAGGAATATTTTTCCCCGATTTTGTTACATTCCTGATTTATGCTCCCCTTCTATTGATAGTAGAGTTATGTTCTATAGCCTATATATAGCTTTCCTCGATAAATGGACTATGCAATAGAAAAAAAAATCTTCCGATTAGACCAGTACTTCCCGAGATCCTAGCGTTCAAACAAACAAACACACGCTTTATAATATTAGTATGGATAAAGTCAGAACCTAATAGTGCTGTCTCCAAGCTCCAGATTCCAGCGAACAGCTGGGAGGTTCCTTGACACGGCTAATTTGATACAATTATTACTTGGCAGCTGGGCTGTGACGAAAACAACTTGTTTTCTACGAGCCCTGATTGATTGCATCACTCGAGATTTATGTTCTGAAGCTGAACAAAAGGTATTTTTACTTGTCTTGTGATAAAGGTGGTGGCTTAGCGGTAAGAAAGGTCCATTTCACAAGCGTGTGATCGTAGATTCGAATACCGACAGCACCCTCAGAATTTTTAGCCCACTTCCAAAACGGAGGTTCTTTTCAAGTCAGATGAGCAATTTTGTCACCAATATTGGCTTTAACAGTGTAGGAAACCATGGTATATTCCTAGAAAAACATATTTCAAGGACATGTGTCACCAGCCAATTCGCACTTTGCCAGGGTACTGTATTTATGGCCTTGACTCTCTTTTTGTGAAAGAAGGCCCCCTTTCCCAGCATTGGGAACGAGAAGAAGTGAGCTGAGCTAAGCTAAGGCGGCGCTTCCTAAAACTTTTATTAACTGACAAAATTGTCAGTTCCTGTAAAAGTTAGCAAAGTTAGTTCCTGTAAAACAAAATTATTACAAAAAATTTGGTAGAACGAATAACGATCACGTCAACTTCAAAAAAAAAACATGTAAATCGTTCCATTCAATAGCTCCCTAAATACACAAAAAAACACACAAAACGGTTCAAAACTAATGTAATTTAATTTACTACGTATTAATGTGAAAGTTTTTATCAACACACTTTCTTAATATTTCTCATCTATCATAGTTTATTAACACAACTTTTTTCCTCACATGATTTATTTGTCTTCCTCTCACGTTACCAACAAACTCAACCAATATTAATTTGCTAGATATCATAAGTAGGAATATGCCAAACTGTAATTAAATTGAAACTTTCCACAGTGCGCTTAGATTTTATCTCTACATCAATAGATTTCATCTCTCAATCTTGGTACTAG
Source organism: Ectropis grisescens (assembly GCA_017562165.1). Lineage (NCBI taxonomy): Eukaryota > Metazoa > Arthropoda > Insecta > Lepidoptera > Geometridae > Ectropis > Ectropis grisescens. The sequence goes on along the minus strand of CM029793.1, from coordinate 9,006,067 downwards.
TCACATGAAAGTTTTAACCAAACTGGAATGTGTACTGTTAATGGAATGAATGACCGTCAGAATAGTACATATTAATGACAAATGGGTGGCAAATTATGCCACATTATTAACATTCCGTATGACTACGAGTATAAAATTTCTCTCTTACTCGTAAAATTCTCCATCCTCTTTTTTGAAGTGAAAACTACTTTTGGCGCCCTAAATGCAGATTTTCCGTGGTCTATGAATTGAGCTCAAGCGTCACGTTCGTAAATGAAAGAAATCTTGGGGAACTCGCATGATCTAGATGGCCATGGTCATGGCCATGCCCTCCGGTGTCAACCGCGTAGTTTCCAAAGTGAGCTATCAAATTCTGAGTTATTCGTTTTCACTTCTATCGGCAGTCTCTATGACTGCCAACTTTTTTGATTTTTGTATTTAATTTCTTTCATCTTACATTATTAAAATGCCACATTGCGGTTATATTTCATTCAGTATCTTTCTCTAACACTCATTACGGTGGCATAATCGAATTTGATCACCTAATCTTAACTGTATTCGAAACTGCCAGATAAAGTCGAATTTTCTATGTCACAGACGAGTTCATCTTGACTGCGGAGTCTGGAGATTACACACGTAAATTTTGGAACGTACGAATTCCAGTCTGTTGTAAAAGTTCCTTGACATGTAGTAATCACATGACGTCACAAGATCTTGGCACGGTTCGCAATAAAAATAATAATTATTGAGAATGAAATGACGGCCAATCATCGCACGCATGAAGCGTGATTCCACTTTTGAATTCATCGCGATGCGTAACGGCGTACCAGACTTTATGCCAACTTTCGACGTTCTAAATGGTTATCGGCTACATTTCATATTTTACGTTTGAATCAACTTTTGTTTATTTAGTTAAATGTTACACAAATTTAAAAAATAATAATCCATTTCCGCCATATAATTACGGTAAATAAATAGTTAGTGTGATCGAGTGGTGGCCGAGGCAAGGTAGGCGGAGCGTCGGACGTCCAGCTGCAAGATGGGTCGAGGATATCATCTTTACCGCGGGTCGAACCTGGACACTATTGGCACAGGACCATGAAGATGGCATGAAAAAAGAGAGGCCTATACCCAGCAGTGAGATAAGAAAGGTTGTGGATGATGATGATGATGACGCCACCAATTTTTACATCCCAAAAATATTTAATTTATTTGCGGTGTTCTGTGTGTAACGGTGGAACGCAGCTAGTCTGTCATGTTATGATTGAAAGACGTCCCAATATTTTTCCATCCACTTTTAGCTGCGGTTTGTATGTCATGCATGACATAGGTATTTGGGTCTCAACATCATTGTTTTTGATAAAAAATAAGAGATAAATTTCATTTTTGTCATTGTCACAACAGTAATGTTAGACTCTTGATCAGTGTCTGAATGTCTGACCTAATCTCAATTCACATACACAGTGCTCCTTTATGTTCTTACTGCTTGGGGATTAGGACATGTCAAGGCCATGATCCACCACGCTGGCTAAGTCACATTTTTTTAAAGTGGCATAACGAGCATTTTACCCATCTGACGTTAAGCAACACACGTCTGCCCAATAACAGTACAGTTTGATGCAGATATTTCAACAATGAAGATTCCAAATCACTGCACTGCGCTACACACATATATATGTTTTATCTCTTTGCCCTACAATTTCTTTGGAAGCAGTAATATTTGCACATTACTGCTTGGCGGTAAAATAACTGGCAAAGATGTGGTACTGCCCAAGACGGACTCTGCAAATGGTCCTACTCCTAACAACACAATACATACAAAACTAACGCACAATACGTATCCGTAGTTTGTTTTATCAATACAATTTGTTTTTTTTTTATTCTCTCGTTACTTCATTAAGTATTCTTTGCTCTCGCTGTGTCTCTTTGATAGGAAATAATGTATTCACATCAAAGTGGACCGCAAACATAATCCTACTCGAGCCACTTAGCTTAATGATTTATTCTGAGAAAAGAAGACTCAAAACAGTCGGACCAAAGCGATTACATTTCAAAACCTCTACGTTACGACAATAAATTGTATACTAACAATTAAAAATATACTATCGAAAACATTAAACGTACAGCTCCGTGAATTATGAGAGAGTTAAAGCAATAATTATTTATTCGCAAACATTTCAGGATCCAACCGTTTTAATAATTCCGACTGAAAATAAAAACGCGATGATACGCTTTGTGAATGGAATATGGGGTTTTATTAATCCATAAATGTTTGGCCACTTTGACACTATACTACATATACTAAAAAAAATAACATAAATCGATGATCTGTTTGATTCATCAATCACTGAATAAGCTACACTTATGTTGTTCAAATTGTCATTTGTGACTCTGAAGAAGGAAAGAGGATTATGACTCCGATAGGACAAACCTGTCGAGTCATATCTCTATAACATACATACTCATAATAAAATTTTTGGTTGTTTCTATAAAAAGCCAGGTCCAAGATGTCAAGGCCAGTTAATAATATCCCCTTGATGGCCCTTGGAACATTTGTCAATGTACTCAGCGAAGCTCCAAAGAACCCACAATACTCCTTTAATTGTGGACCTTATTTTGATATAAATAGTTCCATATTTTTCATAGAATGGATCGATGAGACAAAATTAGAATGTCTTCCTACTCAGAGAGTTTACATGTATTGAATTGTGGATACTCTAAATCTAAACACAATAATCACATTTTTAACTTTTAAGTAATATTTTGTTATGTAAGTGTGTTGTATAACTTTGTATACAAAATAGTCTTGTTATAAGTTAAATACTGTACCGAAGTGTGGGTAAACCCACACTTTGACGTTTGTAGTCTCGAAACTTGCGTTTATAAATGTACATGATTGTGCGATTGTATATGTTTTGACTGCAGATTACTGTAAATACGTTAAAATGTTAAAATAATATAGCTACTATATGTACTAGATATATGGAGGCGATATAAATATCAGTAGGCAGTGGATAATTTTCGTGGATAATTCTGTGTATAGAATGGAGCGGCCGTGTCGAACAGTGGACTACGAACTAGCTTAAGATGATGATGGCAATACTAGCAGGCATCCGCGACTTTATCTCCTGTTTTTGCACACTTTCCGATAGTGACATAGTACTATTTCTTAATCTAACCTACATATGTGCGAAATAAGGAGTTTCTCGGCATTTCTTCCTCAATAAGAGCGATCAGAGCTCTCATTTTAAAAAAACAATTTTGTTCTGAAGAATTTGTATCAAATGGCAAATCGTTTAGCATTCCAGATAAGGTAAAAGTTCCTTAGCGCAACGAGAAACAGGTGGTCAAAAATTTCTAATTGAATAGAGAAGCTCGGCTACCGTTTACCGCAGACGTGGAGAAAGTGCGATTCGAACGATCGAAACCAAAATTAAGGCTGAATTAAGACTGGTTTACATACGCCAGTTACTAAGACCAGCAAAGGCACCACCGGTTTTTGATGGAAATTCTGAAAGTTTGCACAAAACGCTTTGAAACCATATTTTAATCATTCGCACTGCAAAACTGTGGAACGCTCTACCTGAGTCTCTGTTGTTAAATTAGTTTAATAATGACACGGTAGAAATCAATGGCATAGAATGACTAACGATCAGACTTCATGATATTGAAACTAAAACGGTGGTTGGTTGGGTATTTAGCTATTACTACTTTTATTATTTATTAGTATTAGTAGTGGGACTTTATTATATTTTCTAAAATAAAATAAGTAATTTATTAGTTGTGTAAAAACAACTCATAAATCCCATATTTGTCTTGCAACTTCTCTAGAAACATTGCTCTTAAACAGTGCAAATCAGAACACAGTTAAGAAAATGTCAACTGGCTCGTGTCGGTTGTGGAACCGCGGTGACTGGCGCGGTGTGGACGCGCCATAATCGAGTTGGTAACAAAGTGATGTTTACATGGGCTGCGAGTTGCAACTATTAGTCGAATTAATTGGCGAGCAGCGAGAAGAGAGCGTGACAGGTTCGCGGCGACATTACGGCGATCGAAAGTAATACCAACATTAATATGAAATGTCCGGGACATGATTTCTTTACATAAATAAAAGTATCTGCATTACAAGTCTGTTGCACGAGGATATTGTACGAGTAGTTTTAAAGTAAAAACTTCTTTAGGCACGTTGAGTACTTTTTGTGAACAAATATTATGTCATTCGCGTCATCGTCACCTAACGCTTTCCGAAAACATTTTTTTCTTCTATCACAGCGCTATTTGAGGTTTTAGCAAAGAACTACCTTAAGTAAGTTATCAAATTCCACGTTATTAGTTTTCACTTCCACCGGTAGTCACTTTCACATTTTTTTACTGCCAATTTTTTTTTCTACTTATCTACGTCAGATTAACACGTAAACAAAATAAATTTTACTCGTGCGAAACCCACATGGGCCGCTCGTATTAAATTAATGTAAATACAACATAACACCATATTTTCTATCTGTAAACATAACGAAAAGCTTAACCCCATTTAGAGCTAATCTTTATAATCTTATAATGATAGATTCTGTTCTGTTTCTGTGTGTTGAGCCGAATCCAGCGATTCTGAAGAGTTATCATGATCCAGCAAAGCTACGAAACACTGGAGAATTATATAACTGCTGTAACTGGTGTCACTTGGGTAGATACAATAATACAAATTTCCGTCGTATGAAAATACAAATACACTTCACACAGCACTAACTAGCTACTAAGTAAAGCTTCTACTTGGGAGCCAGATAACTGATATAATTATGTAGTAAGCAAGTCCAAGAGGGACCCAATTTACAAGTCTTATCAGGGTTTTGAGAACAAACTTGATGTCTTGTTACCGGTTTATTTGGGTAGTCCTGAATTCTTCAATATTACGGGCTCACCAGAATAATAAATTTAGTGCAGAGGTATGATACATCCTGACGATTAAGATTTTTCATCTCATGGTAATCAATACACCTTCTTATAACACCACAATGCCACTCAGCTATTTGAACATGAGAGTCGAAATCACTACCTAGCACTAAGCTACGGTCGTCATGTAAAGATTTAGGATGATTTACCTCTCTTTGCTTTGTAATTTCTCAAGAAATGTCTAGAAACATTGCTCTTACATATTGCTGCTTGGCGGTAGAATAACTGGCGCAAGCCGGATATTGCAATGAGTCCCACCACTGCATAAACATTATAAATGTGGTTAACTTCGACTTAGACGTTCAGTACCAACATTGGTCGAAATCCTATTGACGGAACATGAGTTCTATTATCTACCTCCATTGGTGCCAAACGTTGGATCCAAGCATTGGCCAATACCATGCAGCAGGCCAAAAAAAATGAACGCGAATATAATATTCAACGAATTAGTTTTACGCATGAAAAAATAAATAGAGCAGAACAATTCTGAGAAAAGATTAATATTAAATAATGATTCTGTCGCGTCGGTCCGTGGATACGGGTCAACGAAGCTCGACCTGGCTTGAACGAATCTCTAGATACATCTTTTATGAAACACCAATACTAGGAATTTCTTAAATTATATTATAAAAAGCGATAATTAATCCTGGTAACATTATTTATCAGAACGAATTAAAGTGGTTCTAGAATAAACATTTAATCATGCACAGAAATATAGCTGACCTTAGCAAAATCAATCTTTGCGAACATAATCTTACTACGTACGTACGCTGTTCTATAGTAATATTTAATGCCCATATAGCCTTTTTTTAATAAGATGATGACAGTGGGTATCACATGGCCCATTTTAACATTCAATAGCTTATACCTATATAATGTATTTCGATAACTTGTACATTTGATAATAACAACGAATGTTGGAAGTTTACATTTGCTCTGCCTCGAATTCGCCCGCAGATTTTAGCCAGCGAAATCAGGTTATTCGTGTAAATTAAAACAAACGAACAACACGAAATTCATACCATTAATTTTAATTTCTTTTTCTATCTAAAAAACAGATAATTAAAATCATTTTTAATGTGTAATTCAGAAAAACATTCACATTTTCACAACACCTTTCGATGCAGTCCGAAGTGGAGCGTAACTTTGAAAAGTTTCTTTTCGCTGTGAGCGGCAGGAAATCGTAATCGAGTGTGTTTTATTACTTTCCAGAACATATTAACCGTAGGGGAATGGTTCTGAGAATATTGAGTGTTGACCCTGAAACCCTGATGCACCAAAGACATCGAGAATAGTATTACAGTAGAAATTATAAATTATATGCTAGTTTAAGGATTGGCGTGAACAAAGTATGAAACCCGGGAGCTACAGATGTGGTAACATTCGACTGGCCTTGTGGCTTAGTGGGTAGTAACTCTGCCTGCGAAGCCGAGGGTCGCGTGAACAAGTGTATGAAAAATGTTTGGACAGTGTCTGTTTCGGGAGCAACAGATGTGGTAACAATCAAGAAACTCTAATTATCAATTTAAGATTCGGTTTATCCCGCACTACCCTCTAAATCAGTTCCTATATTAGCTAGTATCATCGGATCGAAACCAAGGACAAGTGCAAGATAATCATTGAAAGAACACAGCCCCATAATCCCTAATGCGTTGCGTCCAGTTACGACTGTCAGACGGACAAGTAGGTCGGATTTATTATTTATAGCATGCACGTCAGCATGCAGCCGGCTTTCAGAACCGCTTGTAAACAAAGCGTAACGTTACTGTGACATGCAACTGATGGATTTCGTAAACGATATTTCATATAGTCTTAGAGATATTTGTAGATAAGTCGCCAAGCCGCATTCTCACCTGGCGTTCTACTTAGCTATATTGATAGATAGACACTCTTTATTGTCCACAACACAAACATCTATATTAAAGTGGGCAGAGCCTTTATTAACAAAACTAAAATACAATGAGAACTACACTACACTACAAACCTACCTAACTACTTACACTAAGCACACCTGAATTATCCATAGAACACTGTAGGTCTACAGATAATCAAGATGTTCTAGCCCTATATTAATATTTCTATATTAATATTTTAAAGCTGAAAGGGGATTTTTGTTTGAGCCCACTAATCTCAGGAACTATTAGGCCGATTTTAAAAATTCTTTCACCGTTGAACATGGACGTGATCCCCGAATGATATATATTATTATCTACCACGGGCGAAGCCGGTTCAAACCGCTTGAACCAAATGGAAATCTTTTCACTACGAGCGATCTCATTCAGGCAATCGAATAATGGAGAGGAACATTAAATAGAATTAGAACCGCAGGTCTACCGCCTAATTAAATCTGTCTTTGGCTTTGCTATAATTTCAAGTGTAAAGAAAAGAGACAGCAATTTCAAAGCTAAGACAGGTTTTAATTACGCGGTACTCTCCCAGTACGGGGACGATGTGACGTAAGCTATCATATTCCCAGACACAGCATTGGGCTATTTCTACATTTGCTACTTTAGGACCTATGATGCCACAGATAGATACATATAAATACACAGACACACAGCAGACACCCAACACTTACAACACCACTCTTTTTACATCGTTTACGATTAAAATCAACAAAAGATCGACTACATAAAGCCGTGATTTATACGAGTGCATTACATGCATTAAGACAAAAAACAAAACAAGTTGATAACATCTAACGCAGACGCTTTTAAAAACAATCGCTTTTGTGACCTACAGTTGGCACTATACTTTCCTCAGTCCGCACTAATACGTAAGTGTTAGATGCAGTACGAAAAGTGCAGTACTAAGACAAATGTGGTGCCAAGTTTTAAATCCATGTAATTGCCATAACCAAACCTAATTGTTACAATTTGCAAATAGCGCCGTCACAATATATGTGCTTTGTCTAGAGTCATTAACGACTTGCTTGTGTTTTAGCAACCCAACGTAACGCATCTAAGAATCTTTCCATATGCAAATGTACAAGCTTACCATTATCATTGGCTGTAACGGTGAACGAAAACTTTGTGACCAAAATAGACATATTAGGAAGACACGTTCCACCAACCCTTACTTGGCCAGGATATTGGATTATTAGCTTTAATAACTCCTCATGACAGTATAGCCCCACCAGAGATGAATATAAAGTGGACTGTTTATATGTTTGTCTTTTTACGTAACAAAGTGAACTCAGAAACGATATTCTCTGAAGACAAAATAAGAGGTTTCAAGTTTGTCTATATTAGCATAGTGCATTAGACGCGTTCCGTTTGGCAGTTCAACAACCGGTCCCATCGGCGTTGATCTGCCAACAACAATTGTGTTGATGTCCACTACGGTGTTGATGTCAACTGACCGGTAGGGTCGATGTCACCAGATCCATCACGGGATGCGATTGCTTTAGGATAGAGACTAGTGGTGTAAAAGAGTCTGTGGGAGATACGGTCTATATAAAACAGACGATCGATACGGACTGACAAGAATAATCTTAACGAAATCATGCGTACAATACCGTAGTAAAGATAGATGTGATGAAATACCAAAGTCTTCCAAACCCCTCGAGTACTATGGTCGCTCACACCATCAAAGACTATATCACCACAGTTCGCCACAGAAAAGGCAACGTCCTCTTGCATAAAAAAGAAATAAAAAAAACTGTAAATTACGCAACGCCAACAACATTGGATCTAATCCAAACTACGGGCACAAAGAACTTTATGAACCTATAAATCATCCTTTGTGATGAGTTAATTGTTCGTGGATGCAAACTCATTTACTGCCGTTTTTTCATGTTTACATGAAATTAAATATTAAAATGGTGCAATTGGTTTACTGGATTAACAGTTGGTGATTTATTGTGAGACTGTGTTCATTTCTACGTGTTTTGTCCGTGTAAGCTGTCTATCGGCTTAGTCGGAATTTGGAGTTGGGAAATTGAAAAAGGTTGCATTTTTTATATAGTATAGTATAGTAACCAGACGAGTAGGGCATATGCCTGACGTTAAACAACATGCCTGTCCAGAATAGCATAGTGATACTCTGCTATTGGAACATGAAGAGTCCAAATCATTGCCTAGCACCGCACTGCGCGTGTCGCCGTGAGATACAAGGCGTTTAATCACATACCCCAGTAATTTCCCTGGAAACATTGGCCTTCAAACAGGAACATAGTAATGTTTGCGCGCTACTGCGTCGCGGCAGAATAACTGGCAAATGTGTGATACTCTGAAAACAGCCATACCACTACAAAAGAATTTAGTTTTTCTTTTTCACTGCCGACTCGCCTAATGCTAATCGACCACATGGTTTCGATGAATCCCGTTTACCTAAAAGAATCCGATTTACTCAATCTCGCCTCCAAGACACCAACATTGTTTGTATCGGGAAAACCCCGAGTGGGATTTTCCCAATGCATGCATTATGTAGGCAATTAAAATACAGTATGGTACTTTTTTATGTTAACATGAAATTTTAAGTTGAAAATCGAGGAATAAAAAAATCCCAACAAGAGTTTGCTTCATAGTATTGGTTGGTACGTAATGTAAGCATTTATATCGATAAGTTTAGTGTGCCCTGTGTATTATATGAGTATAGTTAGAGAGAGACGGATTTTATTTTTGTCTCAAGTTAATAAACACAGTAATCCGGTCAATTCCTACTAATATTACAAAATGCCTAATTCTGGATGTTTGTTGCTCAACACGCAATATGTAATGTCTGAACCGGACCGGGTTGACATCTGAAATACAGTTAAATTATAGTCTTGAATAATACATAGGCCACTTTTTATCACGAGAAAGTAATGACAACGGGAACTACGCGAGTAAAATTCTAAAATCACGGGGCGCTGTTTGTAATGTAATATACAAAAATAAACAATATTACACACCCTCAGTTGGGATTACTTAGTTTATACTTGGGATGTATCATAAAACTAGAACTTGTAAAACCTTGAAGACTGCACAGATGAAGCAATTAATTATTCGGTGTTTATAAATTTCGCAAAATCCAAATTTCTCCATTATTAAATGGGCAACAGTGTTGAAAGAATAAGCACCGTAATGTTTACGATTTGTGCCAAGATCAGACAGATTATTTGCAATTAAAACGAACAATCGAAGGTTAACAGTCATTTTATCAATCACGGCAATTCTGTATTTAAGGCCGTTTGTTTTTACAACAAAAAGTTATCATGTGTAGGTTTAGTTTTATTGTTTTCCTGAGCTCTTAAAGGGCATAGATATTTAACAAATTATCCGAGCAATAGAAACGGCCTGTTGATTATGCCAGTTCCGAAAACAGACAGTTCATTGATGGTTAGAAATATCGAATACTCGAGCTACGCTGTAAGCGATGAGCGATGGAAAAATATATAGATGAAACGGTAGCGACAGCGGAAGCTTCACGACATATTTATTTTTCCTATTTATCCTCTATCGTTCCAATTTCCAATATCGTTAGGTTCACCTGGCTACATGATCTGTATTTATCGCTCCTGATTTTATTTTATAAATAATAGATTTGTGTTGCACCGCCATTTCGCCTCAGGTAAAGCGATGCAGTTTATAATGGAACGCCGCTTACGTAGCAAAAAAATATTCAACTGAGATATTTTTTTTAAATAAAGAGTGACGAGACGATCAGGACATGTGCCTGATGGTAAGCAACATGTCTGACACATAACAGCACAGTGACACGCTAGCTATTGGAACATGAAGAGTCCAAATCATTACCTAGCACTGTACTGCGCTCGTCACCCAGAGATTTAAGATCTTATATCTCTAAGCCCTGATTTCAAAATACACATAAAATCTATCAGGAATTCCACAGTATAGATAACTTATGAAAGTGCAGTCAAACTTTAGTCCGAACTTCAAACGTCAATCAACATTAAAGGGGGTCTATTTTTCTAACTACGAGTAGTCCGATAAAAGAGCAAATTCGTATCAGATTATCTCCGAAATCGCCCGCTTACGTATCGCTACAACAATGGCCAGTGGTTCCGTCCTAAAAATTGAAGATTAGAGGAAAACCAATCAGACCTTGGGTTCCCCGAAGCCGTAGGTTAAGGCTGGTATCCACACGCAATAAAGGTCATTCTCCATGCAGTCATAAAAATGAATATAGGCCGAGGCTACAAGCAGTATTAGTTATGCGAATAATAAAACTACTGTATCGATTGATGCATCTATACGTAAATTGCATGATTATGATTAGCCACGACGAGTTGCCGGGGGGCTATTTATAAAGTACATCGATATAAAGAGTACAACAATAAAAAAGAAAGAAACAATACATTTCTAAAAATTCTCTTCTCTATGCTACTTCTAGGTATAAATTTATTTTTTGTCATGCTCTCTTTCTGGGTCCTGTGCCAATAGAATCCAGCTTCCCACTAAAATGACGATTTATTAATAAAATTTTAGTAGTATTTTAGAATATTTATACTGATACTGAGAAAATATCATTATCAAATATTTAGTGGTCTGCTTATGCTATGATAAAATATAAAACCAACATTGTAATTTTTTAATAAATACACGGGTAACGGCAATCTTTATCAAGGAGGCGGCAATCTATATCTCCTTGAAAAAGATCGCCGGACACGATCGAAACTTGAGTCGAACTGGACTGACTAATATCAAACGTGAGTTACCCGTATTTAAAATGTGTAATAACCACCTTAGTTTTCATACTAAAATTGACATTTATTCAATCAGGATTAATATAGGACCAAAAACGAGACCTATGCTCTTTATTCTTGTAAATTGCCAGAGCACTCATAAAGATTTACACAGACACAGATCCAAATAATCAGGAACGAAAACCATAATCTTCAACTCTTAAAACAGGCACGCTAGAATGGAGTGGTAAGAGTTCGTTTTGTGCAGTGGTAGAACACTTTGCAGAGTCCGCCTGGGAAAGTACCACGCCAGTTATTTTACCGCCAAGCAGTAATGTGCAAACATTACTGTGTTCCAGTTTAAAGTTTCCAGAGAAATACCAGGTTATAGAGACAAATCATCTTTTATCTCTGCGTGACGACCGCAGTGTAGCGCTAGGTAGTGATTTGGACTCTTCATGTTCCAATAGCTGCGTGACACTGTACTGTTGTGGGCAGGCGTGTTGCTCACCATCACGCACGTGTCCTGCTCGTCTCCTCACTCTTTACTCTAAATAAATAATAAAAATAGTGGATCGTCAAAGTCATCGCAGTGACAAACCTTGACCTCCAATCCGACAAACATCATCAATCTAAGATCCGCTTGTCTTCTACAAACAAACAGCATATAAAGCAGGCCGGATCACCGGCCTTCGATTGCACTTTGATCGTCGTGAGCCGAAGGTAACCGACCTTAGTTCATGGGCCATATCCATCTTGATCCGATTGAAACTCTTCAGATCTTCATAAATAAAAATCTGGACACGTTTGATAAACATCAGGGTATTCAAAGGGGGAAATGGTTAAATTTGAGAGGTTATAAAGTGATATTGATATACTGGTATTAGTGAAGTTCATGGATGTAAGTAATAATAATGTATTTCTCCGAAAATACAAAAATCGACTTGAATTTAAAATTAAATTGAGACACTCGACCAAATATCATAAGAAGCCTTCACTAAGTTTGTTCGTATTTCAAAAACTGCTACACCGTTTTCGATAAAATTGATACCAATGGGACCACCTCTGAACTATGATATACCAAACGAAAAAACAAAAGAGAACCATCAAAATTGATTCACACCTGGCGGAGCTATCGCGTAACATACACAAAAAACATAAAACTTCCTTCTTTTTTTAAGTAGGTTTATCACACGGAACACTTTAGAGTGGACTAATATTTGAAGAATCGCCCCCAAAAAGACTTAATTATATTGGTGTTTAATAATTCAATGCGAGCGAAGCAGCGAGAACCTGATTACGTTTGCTTTTTATATCAAATTAAACATTAAAAAAAAGGTTGTCTGTAAAGTCGGTTGGTTTATGGACGATAGTCTAACGTGACAACGTCATAACAAAACATTGATAGATGCAGCGCAAGCGCACAATGAACGTAACGAGACACAACGGGATAATTTTGACGTGACAACGTCTAATAAATCGATGGACGCCAACTGCATGCACGAAAAAGTGTCTCGTTTTGTCCCGTTACGCTCAATGTACGCTTGCTTCTATCAATGTTAAACTATCGTCCGTAAACCAACCGATTTTAGACAACATATTTTTTGTGCATGCAGCCAGCGTTAATCGATTTATTAGACGTTGTCACGTAAAAACGACAAATAGGTACACTAAATCTGGACAAAATAAATCAGCATTGGTGACCTATTTACTAAGAACTCTCATCAACTCGTCATCTCTTCCAGGGAACCGTAAGAGAAGCTCGGACGATATTTACCAGTACTGTAAACGCAAAAGTTTTTAAGTATGAAAGATTTTAAGTATGGATAGAGTATGTATGGATGGATGGATGTATGAGAGACGATTTTCTTTCATTCCATGGATTCATCGTGCGGGTGCCGGGTCCATCGTGTGGCAGATGGCATGGATAGAGTATGTATGGATGGATGGATGTATGTATGCTGTTTCTTACTCTTTCACGTAAAAACTACTGAACGGATCGGGCTGAAATTTGGAACATAGATAGATTACAATCTGGAAGAAGACATAGGCCACTTCTTATCCAAAAAAGGCCACTACGCGGGCAAACCGCGGGGCACTGCTTGTATATGATATACGGAAGATAAAGAGACCACCTCGTTTCGAGACAAGAGAGCGCAAGTTAAGCCTATGACGTCAATCCAGAGTGCATCGGTCTAAAAGCATTCCCTGACGACCGCAGAGTTCCAACGCTAAGTGTCGGTCTGTCTGTACATACTTTACATTTACAAAATGTTATCACCACCGGCCCACCAAATTATATTAGTCCACTGTTAGGTACATCATAATATATTAAATTCCAGTATCATGATGTTTGCACACGCTGGAAACGTAAGACCGAGGATCGGGATATTATTGGCTATAGTGGCCTATTATTGGAGAGGCCTAAACACAGGCTGATGATGATGATGTTTGCTTCCAGTGAAACCTTCAATTCAATTAGTAAAAGTAAACATTTATGTGTAATTAAGTCAAATTTGAAAGATAAGATAGGTTTTAATTTCGATTAATGTTCTTTATATGATAATATATCAGTAAAGCTGGAACGGGTTTAATAGCAATTAGGTACAGTTTAAGAATTTATGAGCTCCTAACTATACCCCCCATTTTCATACATTATTTTCCATCGTAGGGTTGACTGGCAAAAGTATCTTGGCCACAAAGGTAGTTTATTTTAAGATGTCAATGTATGAATGTTTGGATATGTGGATGATTGTTACTCAATCACGGCACGGCCTGCGCAGGTCGAGCTGCAATTTGGTACATAGTTAGATCATTGTCTGGAAGAATACATACTTTTTATCCCGGGAAATTAATGGGGACGGCAAAAACCCGGGGGCGCTGCTGGTGTTGTATGTATTATAATTTCCCCATTAGAATGTAAATAGCCCCCCTGGGTTGCTAGTTTTACATTAACAGCTTCTAACATTGGATTTAAAAGAAATAAACTTTGTCTAGAACAGATCGCTATTAGCGATAAGATCACCTTTTGTGCCCAAAATGTTTTGTTGTTATATTTAATAATTGTTCTTGTAATATTTTTGTGGTATAATAAACCAAACCAACCAAACCATTGCAGCCTTTGTGACCAATTTCATGTTTAACTGCCGGTTCACGTTCTCAATTCAGTGTATTTTAATAAATCAAAGGATTACCATGTGTCAGAGTTGTGTACAATCATATTTGAGTTGGCAACATCGCAAACTCGAGAATCCGACTGTATACGTCATCAGCGGACCATACAGCGACCACACCTCTCCAAACATCAACCCTTTACGAGACCGTCGACCGAAGACCGGCCTATGACGTCAACGCCTGAGTGCATCCTAAAAGAGAACTCTACTACTGGAAGCACTAACGTTAAACGGGCTGTAAAACCGAACTGGAAGAGGTTATTTCGAGCATCAGTTACTTCAGGGAATATGGCTTTCGTTGTAAATTGTCGACGATCCAGCACAATGTTGAAGATGTATTGCTAACTAGGTTCTACGCTCATGATTTCCCTCGTGTAAATTACTATTTACTTTGAACACTCGTCTGATATATGCTTAAAACTAATACTTCCAAAGGAAACGAAATATGTACAACAAATTTTTTTTGACATTTTTTACTACCGTTGGGATCTCTAATTGAAATCAAACTCCTTTCAAGAAGTAACAAGAACAAAATTAAAAATTTTGATTAACCCCCGACTACCTTAGACTTGTTATCTGTACAACATTCTACTAGTCAAGCCCTTTCATTTGATACCCATATTAAGGAAGTTGTGAAAAAAGAAATGTAATTCGCCATTTTGTGGTAGTGGTCATCTTGGATTTGAAATTTGTCATAGTGCAAAGTATTCTACTAGTCAAGCCCTTTCATTTGATACCCATATTGAGGTAGGTTGTGAAGAAATATTTTGTCCGCCATTTTGGGGAGGCGGCCATTTTGAATCGATATTAACCAAATATAGCTAAGAACACCCGCACAGATATTAACTTTCAAATAAAAAAAACCGCATCGAAATCGGCCCAACCGTTTGAGCTCTACGGTGCCACAGACAGACACACACACAGACAGACAGACAGACAGACAGACAGACAGACAGACAGACATCGACGTCAAACTTATAACACCCCTTTTTTTGGTCGGGGGTTAAAAATCAAATTACAAACAAAAAAAAAATTGAAAATTTTCCTTGAAGCTTTTCTAAATTAAACGAATAAGCAGCCAACATGGAATTAGCCGAAATCCTAAGAAACGGCGCTTCATCCTTATTCTCAGATGAAGAGCTGAAAAGAGGCAAAATTCACCCTCGGTGGTCGAATTTAGACGGGCTTCCCCGAACTATATTACTCGTACGTGTAGCCTAAAATACGGAGGCGGTGACTCCGTGAGCTAAGTGGAAAACGTCTTCCTGAATCCCGCCCTCTTTAGTACGCACTATAAATATGATGCTGAGCCAACACCGCTTCAGTCGTTCAGGCAAGCCCGACGGGAGCACCGTGCCAATTCCCGCCCGATCCCTGCCGACATCGTGATCGAGATCGCGTATTACTTCTTTTTTTTCAATTGAAACAATTGGATTTGAGTGTTTTTGTGACAGTTCAGTGGAAAGATTGAAGATGTTGGACAAAACTATCATTGGAGGCAGCTGGGAGAGTGTTGTAAGTATATTCATTGTTTTTTTTTTATTTAACCGCAAACTTTGTCAAAGTTTTTGAAATAGCATTACTATTCAAAACAAAAAAATAACCAATGATAAAAATTGCGCAAATTAAGAAAGTTTGTACCGCTTTGTAAAAAAAAAATTTGTTATTAAAGTAAATTAGTCGGAAACGCGTCGTGAGAAAATCGTTCCGTATAAAGCGCCACGCACGCATTTGGATTACGGGACGGCGGGCAACTATTACGCAAAGTGCAATCCGGTTTAATGCGTTTAAAGGCAACTGACTCGCCTATGGCTGTCATTGAACTGTGCGCGTGCGTCGCGTTCGAATACGGCGTTACGGTCTTTTTGTGGCTAAGCTCTTGGATCTTGACATTGCCGCTTTCGGAGACTTAAATCAATCGATTTAGAGATTAACTGCCGTATGTTTAATCAACGGTTACCGTTAGCTTTGTATTGCCATCTTTCACAATCAGAGATCATCTTATTGCATCTATAATTTTTAATATTTTACGCTTAAAATTAATTAAAATGGTTAAATTATGGAGTTAAAGCAAGCTAGAGGTCTAGAACGTAGAACGGCAGACGAAACTTTCAACAATCAACATTGCAGAAAAAACAGTTTGTTATAATTTTACATACATCATATTTGATTGGCTATTAGAGATTAAATTGTAATAGATTACCCTAATAAATGATTGTATCTGATTCTGAACGGTTTGGTAAAGGTTAGCGGAAACTAGTATATTAATGCCAGTTTATTGTTTAATTTATTTAAATGTTAAATAAAATATATTTGCATCCATTAACATAATCTGAAAATCTTTTATTAAAAACAAATATGAAAATAAAAACGGAATTGTGTAACATTTCAATAAGTATAAATGTAAATGTTCCCACTGCTGGGACTCGGGGCCTTCTCCCGCAAGGAGAGAGTCAAGTCCACAATCCAGCACGCTGGCCCAGTGCGGGTTGGTGGATGACACATGACTTCGAAACATTCTAGGTACATGTCGGTTTCCTCACGATGTTTTCCTTCACCGTTTTAAGTTAGCGGCATCACGCACATGACTTCGAAAGGACAGTGATGCGGGTTTCCATTTTTTTTCAATTAATAGAATTTCAAATAGAACATTTCAATGCTCCCGTTTAATTCAATTTACAAATTGCAAATAAACTTAATCCATACTTTCAATAGCCTATTCAACCTACATACAGAATCCTGAAACGTATCTCTAGATCTCAATACCGCCCGGTACTCAACTTTCGAAACCAGAAAACCGGAATGACAGCTGCGAAATGCAGATTAGGATACTTGCACACTAACAAGAAATTACAGGGCTTAGAGATATAAGATCTTAGATCTCTGGGTGACGAGCGCAGTGCAGTGCTAGGTAATGATTTGGACTCTTCATGTTACAATAGCTGCGTGTCACTGTGCTGTTATGTGTCAGGCATGTTGCTTACCATCAGGCACATGTCCTGATCGTCTCGTCCCTATTTATTAAAAAAAATAAAAAATAAAAATCGGTACAACAATTGGGCAATCGGCAAAAAAAAGTCGCGTCTCAATTTTCAGCACGAGTGAAAGTGTTGGAAAAAAATAATAGTGATACCGGTTCGCGAATCGGACACAAATATCAAGACATACCGGTTTGTCCCCTAAATCATATTGACGGCTATGACAGCTCTTTGTTTGACAGAAAACTTTCTAGCGTTAGATACGGCCTTTTTTTATTGGCAATCCATGCAGTCTATTAAATTCGATTAGGTATTGATGTTCTCTCAAACGTAGCTAATACAATAATAGTTTCATAATAGCGCACGGCACAATGCAAATTTATCAATAAATACAATGCCATGATGAAAGTATAGGTGTGCTTGCGCAATTTTTCTGTACACGTATTCGAATATTAAAAAAAAATGTTAATCTCGATATAACACATTAAACATTACAAGTCCAGAAATTACTTCTGAAATTAATTAATTATTTATACTAAAAAAGTAAAAGATAGTTTAAGTGGAGTAACACTAAATTTTACAAAGAAATCGCCATTTTAAAGTCGTTGCCCCAGTATTATCTGTGCTTTGTATTGTCAAAGTAACAACACAAATGGATATTTTCTAAGATCTCGAAATCCAGTTTCATTCGACATTTCCATTTAAAATACAATAGTTCCCGTGACACTTTCAAGAGATATTTTAATGCACTCAACTGCAATGTACATAGTTTCGTTTTTAGAGCACTGAAATAAATCCTTAAACAAATACCGCTTTTACTTCACTTGCACCACTCCCTCATGTCCCTATGCACTACAACCTTATTTTGGTGTCGTATGACCAGAGGTAGGTAGATACAGCAAACATATCATTACAATTTTTTTATCTAATTTGTCGCAAGGGAGTTCCACTAAATTATTATTTGAACGAACAGGTAACACAAAAAAAACTAAAATTGACATTCGTACATTAGTTGCACCATTGGATTTTAATTTTTTACTATTTTCAAGGCTAAATCTTATCCGTTAAAAAAAATGAGTCATATCTTACATCGATCTTTTCAAAAATCGAAAATAATTACAGTTAGTATGTAATGTCAGTAAAATCGATACATCATCTACGATCAAATATCGTTTGTCCCTCCCACGAGTAAAAATCGAATGTTTTGACAGATCGTACAACTGTGCCACAAAGTCATTAAACTTGAGGTCATTATCTCCGAGACATCATGACACGACTATTTTATTACTATGGTGCAATATGAAGAAGAAAAAAAACGAATTACTCATTGAAAATTTTACTTGCGAAAAAATGCGCGTGGGTTCACTAACTGTTACTCAGATAGTATCGTCACATTCTATATTTAATTGATACATCATCGATAATGAATAGCATATTACGAATAATTAACTTAGAAATTAAATAAAAAGAAGAAGTTTAAATTGCATTAAATTGTAAAGTTTAAAAGCTGCTAAAATTGTAGCTAAAACACAACACTGCATCGATTTCCCACATTCAGGACAAACGAAACGACAAACAGACACACAGCACAAATACTTAGATTTAAATAAACACACAGTCGATCACGTCAAAATTACGACATTCCTCTTTTTATATGTACGAGAGTTTAAAAACTACGCCATTTTTTTATCTGTCAAAATACTAACAAAAACCCATATTTTATAAAAACCATAATTCAAGTAATAGACAAATTATCATGAGTAATATCGACGTTTTATTACTCAATTTGCGAAGAAAAGTAATAAAAAATATAGGTCTAGTCCATGTGAATCGGAACTTATTTTTATAGTATGGTAAAAAAAAATTACGCCGTATTTTAACTGCCTACGTTTGGCACGAATGTGTTAACAAGATAGATATCGGTTAGGGACCACCTAAATAATTCAAAGAGACTAAATATTCGAAATACAAAATAGACATTCTATACTTGAATCGTCCGAAATAGATATTTAAGTATATTGACGAGTATTTTTGGCTGATGCAGAAATCGTTCGCGCAAAATTAGGGCGCCTTGTGAATTGTTTATATTATGTCGTAAAAATAATGTGCCAATGCTGAACGTACTGTAACAGTTAAATAACAAAAATAACTAGCTGTGTAAATAACTGTTACGTACGTTTTTATTTTGCAAACAAACCTATTTTTTCTGTACACGCGATATTTTAACTAGATCAATCCATGAACGGTGGGACTGCTATTTTACCCATATGCGGGTACTAAGCATTTGTAGTTTTACCACGGGATTTGTAATACATACCTATACCTATGTATTATGAAATCAGTGTAAGCCCATGACGTCGTGTAGAGTTGGTTGTCAAATGTAGCAATATGCACGTTAAAAAATTAAAAGCACAATATAATAATAAATGTCTTCTAAAATAAACTAAGTGTGAAAATTATTTTCAGTTCTCAAAATCGTGCAAACAGAATTTTAGAACGGTATACCTAATTTAGTAATTAAAAACACTAAAGCGAGACTGTTTACGACTGGGAATAACAGTTATTCAGATCGTAGCGTTATAAACAGAATTTCTAGCTCGAACACAAATTGAAGAAGATGCAACACTTTATGTAGCTGTAAATACAAAAATGTGTCAAGAGGTAATATTTCGCACGGTCATTTGCACACACGGATCTAACGGATCTTTCGCAAAAAAACTTCGATAAACTACAAGTAATTTTAGACTTTATGAATACCACCTCTAGAGTTTTAAGTTTTTTGGTATTTAATCATAATAATGACTTAACGTTTGATAGTCCTCGCTGTTAATGGTTACGAACTTTACTACTATACATTTTGTATAAATAGGATTCAACAAAGATGTACTTGTATTATCTAAGGAGTATATACCTAGAAATCTAAACTCAGCCCACTTCATGCGATCATAGACTCATGCAATGGAATATACAATAATAGACATTGCATTGAACGTTCTCATTGTCTAAAATTAACCCATGACAAATTTAAACCGAGCTTTTAAGTGTTATCACCTTCAAGTCTTATAATAACGCACAGAAATAACTGCACGTTCACAGAAATACTATACGCGTTTCAAACAAACATTACATTATGACACGGGAACGCGAAATGGGACACAACTATATAACACGACCAAAGACTAGCGTGGACACGTCACACGTCATAACTCACCATTACCACAGATTAAGCAACAGTCACTTTGTCTAACGTTGACAGCCGTCTCTAACACGACGGGTGAAATATTACCTGAAAATAAAAAACGCACGAGGTTAAACAACGAAAAAAAATAAAGTTTACCCTACATTTGTTAATTTCCACTTTTTTAATTAGACCGTGCTAACGAAGGCCACTAATAGAACAACTATTTAAATGTTGACCCATTTACTGTTGCGACCCGAATTCGCAACACTGCACTGTTTTTTACACTAGCCCATTAAAAATAATGTTACACAACATGAACTGTCAAAAAGCAAAGTCAAACCGATTTCTCGCGTCAGATGTGTAGGCATTGAAATTTATTTTCCTTTCCCAAGTAGTATCAGCTATCGATAACTCTTGACATTTTATAGATGACCTACAGAGAAATGCAGTATTTTTTAAGTCGACGACAAATCGATTCGACACCTAACGTATACCAACGAAAACAGTATTCATGAGTTTAATGTATCGATTTAATTTGTCATTCGATATAATGATAGTCATTAATCAGATCAAAAAGAAAAAGCTTTGGTCTCGTCCATATAATTCTAGCTTCAGATATACACCATGTCTTAATGAGATCCAATAATATCTCGTCTATTTCTGCTTGACCCATTATTTGACCAGTGGCTGGCAACGTCATAGCGTGGAATTTCAAGAAAAACCCATAAACCATTGCACAATATCAAACGACTAAATTAAATGTGCCGTAACAAATGAGCGAGAGAAAAAAATCACAACCACTCAACGGTTGCGCAACTGTTGCCCGGCCGAGTCGTTAAACTATCAAGCTTTTAAAGAAAACTCTATTCTACACGTACATTCAACATTTTTGCCGAAGGGCAAGTTAATAAATTACAAATTTAACTCTCTAACCCTTGCAACGTTTGTTTATTTATTCCCGTGATATATCCCAGTTTTTAGAAACAAGTGACCGTGATACTTTGTTTATTAAGAGAAATCATTCTTTCTTTGATACAAACTTCCTAGACAGCTCATGGTTAAACTTTATTGAAAATCGTCTTCTGTCAACGTGCGAATGCCATTGGTTAAACATATGGCGAGCCTAGACAGGTGGTGTCAGACATGTGGGCACCGCACGGAGGGCTCCAATGATGAAAGAAACGAGACAGCCTACAAATCTATCGTTGATAGAAAAGGATGCACGAACGCTACTCACGTTCATACAGTCACGTAGTGGATTTATGTTATTAATTCTTTAAATAATCCCTGTTTGTCCGCAGACAGAGGATGTTTACGAGACAACACGATAGATTAAGAAGCTGATACGAGTTTATAAACAATGTTGCTCATGAAATATTTGTCTCGTTCCAGGTGTCGAGGGGATGACTACGAGGTCGACTACACTCCGAGTCCGAGAGGGTCGCCGCTTAAAGATACCTCGAACATTCAAGAAGATCAGGCGTTCTACATCAGCCGCCATAACCCCAACAAAACCTTCCGCCGCGAGTCCGTCATCGCTTCATGGAAGAGTTTGAAGAAGGAGCGTGAACAGGCTCTCGGCAAGAGGATCATATACGTAGACGCCGAGACGTACCAAGACTTCTATGGCAGGAACAAGGTTAAGCGTTGCAAGAGTGATAGGACAGCGAACGGTACCAAGATTCCAAAGAAAGTTAAGCGTACTTACTCTGTATTGTACAGGTACGATCCTACTGAAGAGAAGGTTGTGAAGGAGTACAAATATCAGATGCCAAAGGAACAAGTGCCCACGGTTCACATGCCACTGCAGAAGTCTTACTCCGAACCCTTCCTGAGGCAAGAAGCGATGCCAAAGAAGAAAGTGAAGAGGTCCTTCACGACTCTGCTCAACATCAAGACCAAGTTCCTGAACATTTTTGGATCTAAGAGTTAAACACGTTTATCCGTGTCAATGGGAAAAATTGCTCAATTTGATGCATTTGTAAGATTGGCGCGAATTACTCTTTTGATGGCATCAAAGAAGTAATAGCCAAATTCTAGTCAAAATTGTTGGTTTACCCAACTCAGGTCCAAAAAAATTAGGAGTCGCTGAATACCCTAATTTTAAGGTTTTCAGTATTTTTATTGGATTAATTATAATTATTGATAAGCCATAATTATGTGATATTAGTGTGTTGCAATAAGGTATTATCTAAGAAATTATCAAAAGCCTTTTGTAGTTTTTTAAAACATTTTACAGTGTAATGATGCTTATTTAGAGGACAATCCATTGTATTTGGTTTAGGCAAATATTATTGTAATTGTGCATATAATGCGTTTAAGAAATCCACTCTAAAATAGTCATACATATTATATTTGTTGTAAACTACAATACTATTTTTATTATTTCTATTCTTTACGTTAAATTCAGTTAAATGTAATGTGTGTAAAGTTAAATTCTTGTACTACATAAATGTGTAAATATGATTCAACACTTTCATTGAATTTCTATTATGGAAATATGAATTGACATGTGTTAGATTTAATTAAAAACAACAAGACAGTTTACACATTAAATAACTTATATCAGCGTTATCACCGATGTAATCAATGTACTTTTTCCACTTCATATATTGAGAAACTGTAATTTTTGTATTTGAAATAATTTTAAATATAAATCAATTAACTTCTTAAACTACTATTCAGAGTGTGGCAAGAATATATTTGTTTTAGTGTCTCTATAATTTTCGTCATGGAAAATTTATTTGAGTGCTATGTAACATTTATCAATGTACAACACTACTTAACGTAAAATTTAAATAAAATTCAAATTTAAATCATTCAAATTTGTAATGTAACTGATAATAATGAATTAACATCGATTTGATTTATCAATAACTCCATCAATTTCTTTACTGGAAAATGTATTCGAGTTTTTCTTATACATAATTTAATTTTGCTAATGTATACTTGGACAAATGTCTTTAATTTTAAAATTTATATTAATCTTAAATTTAAATCAATTAAATTTAACAAGAGTGACTCTATTATTTTTTACTGAAAAATCAATAAGAGTGTATCAAATTAGAGATGTCCACAATAACTTTATGTTAGAAAAAAAAACAACACATGTGAATTAATTAAAATATATTGTAATACTTGAGATGTTTGATGCTTTATTAACTTTTTATGTGAAAGTAATTATTTCTATTGTATAAAATATAAATACATTGCTTGTATAAAGTATACTTACAAAAGTTTGTCAATAAAATCAACATCAATAAAAAACTTTAAATTTTTACACAATGAGGCGTTTTTAGAATGACATACATGAGTGACAGATGAGTGACATATATATGGTTATAACAATTCGTTGACAAAATGAGTTCAACGCCATATATCGCGCAATTGAGAACTTCTAATTGCAAACTTTACAAGTGTTTGCATTCATCTGACATTCTGAAAATTGATTCTAATGTTCCATTCCTATTAGATAAGTTTTGGTTAAGTATTTAGCCGTATATTCACATATCAGTATCGTTGTATTATTTTAGGTGATTTAATATTTATTTTAGTTGGTAATATTTTGATACAAAATGGTAATATTAACTAGCAGTAGTTTTAATTACAAAGTCAACAACATAGATATTAATTATTCAAGTACACACACAACAAATAAAGTCAAACAACAATTTTATAACTTTGTTCTAAACATTAGAAAACAATTATAGACACGTGTAAATAAGCGTTTCATCGAAACCATCTTCAATATTTATGATAACATTAAGGTAATGTTGCTCTTTGTAATACTAATCATAAGCTAGTCATAATTTAAGCACATATCCTGTGGATGATAAATAATAAGTTGTATATGAAATACTATGTTGTTTTATTATTTATAAATCTTCAATATTTGAAGAACTTAGTAATAAAAGAAATCATGAGAACAATAAAATTAACATAAAATAGTATTATCTTATTCTGACTATGAAATATATGTCAATTGAGGACAATTGGAAAATGAAAAGCGATTCCAGGCAAGCGCGTTCCATCTTGGATTGATTGGCGACCTGTGGCCTGTGGTGAGAGGGCGGTCAAACGCAAAACATTTCTTGCAAAAAAAAAATACAAGAGTTCTATTTACATAGGACATTTATAACATATCAATGGATCGATGAGTCTACAATGACGTTAAATCATCAACATTGTCGACTTCCCTGATATTTCTGGCGATTTTGACGAATTCTTATTGTTTTGAAAGTTCCATGTTGTTGTTTTTTGTTTTTCTATGTCTACAAAATTAAATTTAGTATGATATGATATCTTATCTATTCCCCATGTCATAAACTTCTGTTAGTTTGTCGTTAGATAGTGTTATATGAGAAACGTCTAAATTTATTACATTTTTCAGATATTTATTTGTTTATTCATGCCGCACAGCGCAGGAGCATCTCGGTGCTATATGATGGGTAATGTACAGCATAATACGCTACTCCACTTTATGGTGTTGAGTAAAAAAATTAAAGTAAAATAAAACAAATTACAAATTTATTTTAAACTTTATTTTTTTGTGTCAAAACCCTTGGATTAATCTCTAACAATATAATATCAAACAGAAATACAGTGCGCCCGCATCGCTCAGATAGCCTGTTAGTAATGGTGGTTAGCTTCAACATTCAGAAGATAATAAAGCTATTATCTAACTATTCCATGCGGGAGTATATAATTACAACAAAATTGCGTGAATAAACTGATATACGTAATAATGAGGTAATGTGTTAAATATGATGTAATGAGTATACTTGGCAATGTGTTCATAAAAATAAAGATTTTTATAATGTAGACTATGAAAGAAAAGTTTTTGTGTAATTTTTCTAGTAACTGCAACGTCCGATTTCACAAACTTCTTAGTTTAAGAGTGATGAGACGAGCAGGACATGAGCCTGATGGTAAGCAACAAGCCTGCCCATAACAGCACAGTGGACACGCAGGTATTGGAATATGAAAAGTCAAAATCATTATCTAGCACTGCTCTAAACTCAGATAGAGATTGAAGATGTTTTTTCCCTATGCCCTGTAATTTCTCTGGAAACATTGCCCTTCAAACCGGAACAGTAATGTTTTCACATTACTGCTTGGCGGTAGAAACTGGTAAAGATGTGGTACTTCCCCGGGCGGACTCTACAAACAGACCTACCACAACAGAATATAATAGATACTAAATTACGAAGAAGACACCACAATTTCGTTTACTAATATTTAGTTTGTAATATTGGCAGCAAGAGGTTACGAAAGGCAGTAGACTACGACATGTAGCAATCAATCTACAGGAGTACAGGAGTGGTTAGTGGTCGATCATTGGACAGGATGATAACGTATTTATTATTTGCGAAAATCACTGTCTAATCGTTCAAATCCACCGAACCCAGTACAACGACTGATAATATCAGAATGTTAAATATTTACACGTCACATGCACTAGCTACATCAAAGATCACACGCCCGTATAGTTGCGATGTGGCATACATTGACGATTTGTTTAGTCTGAATCAAAAGATACGGCTCATAAGTGACATTTGGTTAGTAAACTTTGCACTCTACGGAATTCAGTTCTGTGAAACGGTAGTTTTGTTTATATTTTGAAATAACTTACTATTATTAAATGATCTTGCATTTTTATCAACAAGTCAATTAAAATTCGGGCCTACCTGCCTTTTGGCACGACTAATTAAAAAACCCTGGGGGTCTACCGCCTAACGAAATCAGCTTTAATGTTTCTCACTCTTTTCTTTACGTTTGAAATGATAGAGATGGCGATCGCAAAGCCAAAGGAGATTTAGTTAGGCGGTAGAAGGCCCGTGTGTGAGTGTCAAGTGTGAGTTGGTCTTCGAACAATCTCCACACAGAGGGTTCCGTAACAACAATATTGACGAAACGTTCACTTAGTTTGATATTCGTAGCATCGTAGCAAAACTAAAATAAAATTAACACTAAACATTAATTTGTGATCAATGCTAACCATCCCTATTTCACGCGTTAAAATATTATTATTTCTGTAGACCGAATAGAAAAAAATTTTTTTTTTAAACTATCAAATAGGTTTACACTTAACCACCATCTCGCCGGATGTATAAGGTTTTATTATAATTTAGTTATATCTACTCGTATTTTGCACTAAACTACAACTAAACTAAAACTAAAAGATACTTTAATTATTAGACACTTGTGCGGAACCCAAACAAGAGAGTTATCTTGTTTTTGGAATCTCAACTACCTAATTCAATTCTATTTTTCAAAATTAGTTTAAATACGTCACGACGATTCAAGGATTTGACCGACAACACTTTCACATAATCACTGGTGACATTCAAAAGTTTCGACGAAACTGAAACTATCACACATACACGATAACACATCTGTTTGCTCATTTTAGGCAGTAATTTAAAAATAAGATGAGGTTTAAGCAATCGATTATTCCCTTTACTGGCATATTTATCCAAATCACGAGGCCGGTTGCCGCTTGTATACACAGATCGCAAACAGATCGAACGAAGGGGAGCCTATATGGGGTAATGATATGCAGAATTAAGTCCCGTAAACACGGATAATGTGAAGCGAGCCTTTTGATGTCGAAGCCTGGAATAGACTTGTTGTTGGGTTTTATGTTCTGAATCAATTTGGCTTAAATCGATCAAGGGTAGGAGAAATGGACAAGGCAGAGACTGGGAGACAGAGAGGACAGTGGAGACAAGTGGCGTACACGCCTTGCTACCGCCTAACTAAATCGTCTGTGGCTATTGCTGTCCCTATATTTCAAGCGAAAAGAGATACCAAAATCAAAGCTAAGACCGTATTCCATAAGCGGTAGATCCCCGGTACACGAAGACAGGTTTATGTTTAGGTATACGATAACGGGAAGAAAATTATGGTTATAAAGCGAGAAGACAACGAAGGTGATTGGGCTTTTACACAACGGCTAAAAAAGCTGGAAATGATGATCACAAGTTCAAATTTTCCTATACTGCAACATCACAAGATACTCGTAGTAGATGGTATATTTATTTGAAGAACAATCACGTTTCTGGAAACATTGTATTTTTAGCAGGCGCACAACGAAGGTTGCTCCTTGAAGGATTAAGAACTGTTCCTGATTTTGACCAACTACCAATCTCGGTATATCCAATCGAAGAGCGATGAGACTTTAATCGTATTTCTAACACTCTGAACGAACACCTTTGAGTAAAGCTCAAATGTAAGCCAATTTCTATTAAAATTACTTGTCTGGCTCCATTGGTTCCATATCTATACTAATATTATAAAGCTGAAGAGTTTGTTTGTTTGTTTGTTTGTTTGTTTGTTTGCTTGAACGCTAGGATCTCGGGAAGTACTGGTCCGAATTGAAAGATTATTTTTCTATTGGATAGTCCATTTATCGAGGAAGGCTTTAGGCTATAGAAAATAACTCTACTATTTATTGAAGCGGAGCATGAAACAAGAATGTAACAAAATCGGGAAAAATATTCCCTTTAGAGAGTTTTCGTACGTTTCGTGCTTTGACATGACACATGACAGCATGTGTCAAAGATTGCGTCATTGAATTTCAGTAATCTGTGCCTTGAATTTAAACCTTTGCTAAATTTTTTTTCTAAATTTGAGTTGGTACGACCAATTTCCGACAGGTGGCGTAGCAGGTTGCTGAAGAGGTTTTTTGTTTGAAATCGATATTCTCAGGAATGAGTGAACCGATTTCAGTCATTCTTTCACCGTTGGATATGTACGGGATCCCGATGAGTGCTATATAATATACCACGGGCGAAGCCGGGGCGGGCATCTAGTTTCACATAAATTGTCAAGTACAGAGTTCACAGTTTCTATTACCTCCCTAAAACCACTAGACACGTGTTACACCAGCAACTAAGTACGTGTACCTACATTACGACCAACTTATCTATTAGAATACAGCAATGGCGCTACGTTCGAAAAGTGTTGCCACTTATAACGAAATTAGACGACTTCTGTGTTCTAACTCAGTATTGTTTTTAAACTTTCGCGATTTTAACACAGTATTGTTGTGTGTCGTGGTAACCCTGCGATTTTTAAAGACTAAATGAGGGTAGATAGAGATTTTCTCATTTAATAATGTGACGATTGTACTTTCTTTTATCATAATTTCTTCAGTCTTCTCGTGACCACGGCGGTTGTAATTAAATGCTACTTTACATCGCTATCCTGTACTTAATAGTGTTTCCATTTTCAGAGTAGTTCCTTCTAAAGATTAGGCCGTTCTAAAGATAATTTGGTGGCAGTGTACTGACACGTTGTTTTGGCAGCTGTCGCAGTACCAGGCACGAGTCCTGTGGGAACACCGGGCCCGGCCGACCGGAACGAGAGGTATAAACAAATGCTATGCATCAACGAGCACCGTGTTTTACGTAATGGCCCGTGTAAACAATCAGTTTTCGCAAGTTTCACCTGTGTGCCTAATGTAAATAATAAAAGGTTTTCTGGTAGAGATCGGTTTTACCGCTTAGATACCGCGGTTTTACCGCTTACCGCTTACCGATAAGATCGCTTCGTGTGCCGATAGTATGTGGTAGTTTTTATATGTTACTAATTATTGTCAACTTTGTTTGTGGTGCCAATAAAATGCTATTGTCTTTCTGAACACAAGTATCGAGCCCAGTGCAGTGCTAGGTAATGATTTGGACTTTTCGATAGCTGCGTGAGACTGTGCTGTTATGGACAGGCATGTTGCTTACCATCAGGCACAAGTCCTGCTCATTCTATACCAAAAGCAATAAAAAGCATTGGTTAAGAAAAACTTTGAGTAAGTCCTGATACAAACCACAGCTAAGAATGATCTCGAATCCATCAGGAATAAAAAAACAATCTGAACTGCAAAATCTGAACAACCTGAAGACACCAGTCTTCAGGTCAAGAGTGAACCGGTATTTTTCTAGTTAAGCTCCATCATACACCCCATCGTCGCTTAACATCAGGCGAGAGGGTGGTCCAATGTAAAATCACAATAGTGAAAAAAACACTTAGTTTTTTTTCTGTTTTGCAGTTTTATCATATCTTAGTCAAAGACCTCTCCCACGACGCGCGATTTTTTATCAGTCAGTATTAGTACTAAGATTACAGGCAATCGGAAGCGATAGCGGTTGTCTGCGCACTTAATTAGCTAAAACCTTTAACGACCTTAATCAATCGGTTAGAGTAGGCGCTATCGGCTAATCCGTGATTAGTCCTCATGTTAACTCCGTTGGTTTAATCGTTTTGGGCAGTGGCCACATTTATCGATGCGGAATACGCTTATTGCGACCAGAAACTGTTTTATTACTTACCACTGGATTTGATGATTATGGAAAATATGACATAGTCGAAGAAAAAATCTATCAAGATTTTCTTGCTATCTTGTGGAATAAAACATATTGGTGGACAATTCACACACAACACCATCTGACCCCAATCTAAGCAAAGCTTGTTTGTGGTCAGATATCCTCTGGGAAAATCACTCAGGAATGCCCT
Source organism: Ectropis grisescens (assembly GCA_017562165.1). Classification (NCBI taxonomy): domain Eukaryota; kingdom Metazoa; phylum Arthropoda; class Insecta; order Lepidoptera; family Geometridae; genus Ectropis; species Ectropis grisescens. The sequence goes on along the minus strand of CM029793.1, from coordinate 8,975,671 downwards.
GAGTGGTTTTCGCACTCTATCAATCAGTCTTCTATGTCAGCACACTCCATCGTAGACCGTATTGTTGCTTAACATCCGGGGAGATGCCGGTGAAAACCTTGATTAATAATTTAAAAATATCTTCTCCAAAAATCCGACCTCCCTCCGATTGTCTCTACCGTGGGCTAAGCCAATCCCCCTATTGTGTATAGGTACTTTTTTCCAATTATGAACGTTCTAAGGTCCAAACGATTGTGTCAATAAATATGTTCACTCCCTTAATCGTTTAAACCGGATCGGCGCCGGTAGACGATAAATCAAAGCTTATGTATGGATAAGTATTAAGTAACGCGGAGGTTAAGTTCAAGGTTCCGTTAGGTTCCAGTTACGTTTGCAGTTTACTTGAGAGTTTAGTGACACTTGTAGTATCTAACTTATAGTAACTTATCGATATGTACATATTGTGCGTGCTACTCTACGTTTTACAGTTTGTTTAAAGTTATGTTTACTATTTTCAATATCTATGTATTACATGAAGCAAAAGACGCAGGAGCATTAAATTTTGCTCACTTATAGTGTATGTAGAGAAGTACTGAAAGTTTGTATGTTGTACAGTTTTTTTACTCGTAAATTTTGAATACAAATACATTAATACAATGAAAAAATATTGCACACACTACCATGTAGTACTCACACTCACATAAATAAATATTATTTTGTTTACTGGTAAAGTCTGTGGTCAAACTGAGAATAGATATTGCTTTAAGGTCGAATATCGATCACTTGACGAGCACTAGAGTAATTAAATTGAGGATGGATTTAAAACAACATCATCTTCATAGGTATATTTCATTGCAGGATCTCCAGTCTCCGAAGGACTCTCTTGCAAAGAAGGGCTTATTCGCCAATTTTCTCTCTGTGATAGGGCAGGGATGTTTGCAGTCCTCTTGGAGTAGTATCACATCATTGCAGTTATTTTACCGTCAAGCAGTGATGTGTTAAGACTCAGCGGTCTATTACACCTGTCTCTAGTATCTACATCCATTTAATCGTTTTTGCATAATAGGTACGAATATCTCCCTTCTTACATTCAGACATCCATGCATAGAAAATTTTAAACTAATATGTTTTAGGATTGTAGAAGCATTCGTGAACCAGGCCTCTGGCATAATTCATGACATGAGACTGTAAATCCTCGTATAGCGACCCAAATACATACTTCTGTGAAATACCTATTTAAAATTTTATCGTTTCTACGTAACATCAGGTCATAGCTATTAGGCTGTTATGTACAATAAAGTTAGTTCTACAGCGGGAAGTCTTAAAATGCCGCTAAAAAGGTAACCATCCAAAGAAGTGGTCTTGTCAAAATTATCCAAAAATGTTCCACTTTATGTGCAAACTTAAAGGTCCAAACTTCATTGGTCCATATTTATTATTCATTGATTTGGACTCTTCATGTTCCAATAGCTGCGTGTCACAGGTAATGTGCCAGGCATGTTGTTTACCATCAGGCACATGTCCAGCTCGACTCGTCATTCATTATTTATAAAAAAAATCTTTTTTATGTGTTTGTATTCTAAATTTTTTTACTATTTTATAACAATCATTTATGATGCCGTGGTGGCCTAGAATGTGTTCGTAGATGTCCAGTTTCACAATTGTTCGAATCCCATCTGCACCTCTACGTATATTCCCAAGTTGATGCATAACTTTGATGTCACCATTGGCTTTAACGATGAAGGAAGACATCGAGAGGAAACCGGCATAGAGAAGAGTGCTCTCTCGTAGAGCATATCAGACGCTAGAATGACCAACATCACGTCAAACGCTGGTCAATTCTTCTCCTGGCCGAATCGGCAAGTGACGAAGGCAATAAAGAGACCCAACATCAAGGGCTCAAACTATAGGACCCAAACTACCCGGCTATTGATCTCCCCCGCTATGAAAATAGGAACAATAAAAAGAAGAAGCTGGTTGATTTCAATAAAACAATATAGAGGTTTGGTTCCATAGTAATTTGAGTAATTTTGAGTAGTTTCGGTTTATTTTCGTGTAACACTGTTTTTTCAACAAGGTTCCTCCATTGTATGGAACTCATCGAACCAATGCAGCATGCAATAAACGACAGGGTAATGTGATTGCGTGTCGATACTCCATTAGTAATCACTCCATTAACCTGGCCCAAGACCTGAATACTTCAAGCTGAATTATTTCAGAATGACCTATATGACCATAAAATTATGTAAATCATACAGATGCGAAACTTTTGATAGTAATAATATTGATATCTTCAGAGACTTTCCCTCAACAGTTAGATCAAGAGTCATATCCAAATAAACTTTTGGTTACCATGGTGGAAATTAGTATCAAAATTTACCAGTAGGATACTTTAGACTAATTAAGTCAAATGAATTGGGTAATGTATCGCAGCAGAGATAGCTTATTCACTCTCATCATCAGTTTTTTAACACTGCGGAACACAGACACCTCTCATTGCGTACCCCGTATCGAGGATTAAAACACAGGCCGCTTTCCTATCCGCTTAACTTATGTTCTCCTTGGGTAATACGTTATAAACTCTTATTTGTCTTATTATGGGAGCTATGGCCAGACTGATGAAAAATTACCCAGATTTTGAAGATGGCATCAGCGCAAGCGAAAACTTAGTGGGCAGCAAGCTAACGCCATATCAGAAACATTTTTCCGTCCACAGGGACTTCCGTCCCTGGATGGATCAAAACGGTTAAAATGACACTGAACAACACAGATTGTTAAAACGAATCAAATAATTCGAATCATAAAGCAAATTAAGCCAGAGTTAATTGCAAAACGAAAAGATATCGAATAAAGGTCGGGGTCGAGACCTGTTTGTGATAAAACAGCATTTTGGTGACATTGGACTCGATTCGACGATTGTGCTGTGGTAATAAATAAAATGTCAATCACGGATCTCAATAAAATCACGACAATATCTAGGCTTGACTTTACCGAATCGTAGCTAAACTTAGTTAAAGAAAAATCGATTTTCCGGAAAATGTCGATAGGGTTGAAAATACGCCATGTAGAATTCTTGACATTATAGTTAAGTAAAGATGACAACGATAACGCCACGAAGCTGACCAGATAAACATCGAAACCACATTTAAAAAGACCATTGGTTTATGACCTTTTATGTGTAAGTTGAATTATGTCAAAAAGCGTGGGGACTTGTGCCCAGAATAGACTAAAGGCCCGTGAACAAAATGTATGGGTCATATGAACCACCAGGACCAGGACCTATGTAGGATGATAGAAGGATATAAAATAATAAGAAAGCAGTCACTTGAAAGCAGTCGAACTGAGTGCAGGGGGTTGCAACTCTCGATAATTTCTCCTTGTCGCATGATTTTTGGACGGCGTTGCGGAATAATGGATTAGAAGAAGCATTGAAACTGTATGGAACCAATGCAACCCATTATTTTCCCAAGATAAAAAATAACCTATGTGTTTTCCCAGACTATGTGATCTAACTGTTTTCCAAATTTCAATTTAAACCGATCATACGTTACGACGTGATTGAGCAACAAACATCCAACATTGGCATTTATAATATTATAGAATGATGTGGCGATGAATAAATGAATAAATTGGTATGTCATCAAATGACCTGAGTCTGAGGTTACAATACCTTCGCCAGCTGTAATATTATAAAAGAAATTACGTACTCTTCGGCCTTCCCACTTCCTCACGTAACACATAAGCGTAATCTCACTACAATCCATTCTAAATCCATCCGAAACCTCGCCAGTGACATTGGCTCCAATTGAAAACGTTAAACTGGCGTATAAAGGTCTCACCTTGCCCGCTATTGCCATACCACGATTTTTAGATTAGGCAATTGAACTGTTCGGGAGCCGGCGTCTATTTTATGTGAGGTTAATAAATAATAACTGCACGATGTGAAATTGTGATTACGCGTAAATCGACCATTTGTTTAAGTACATACTAATGGCGAATATTGTGGACTAGCAGAGCCCCGCTGTTTTGCCTGCGCAGTTCCCGTTCCTGTTCTATTCCAGACTATAATCTATGTTCTAAATTTCAAACCGATCCGTTAGGACGTTCCGACGTGATTGAGCCACAAATATCCAAACTTCGACATTTAAAATATTAATAAATAGGGCGGAATTTCTTTCAAAATTTTCGTTTTAGAAGAAAAACAACAAGAGAATCACACACATTATAAATGCATTTATTTGTGGGTTTGTGAGTGCGTGCCGCCCGCGACTTAACACCTACTAACCTTAACAGATCAACACTAGTGTATGCGTTAATTTAGATACGATAGTTTAGACTTTAGAGGATTGGACGTTTGGTCCTAAATCGCATCGGAACTGTTCGAAACGGATCGGGACGAAATTCGGAACACATTTACATTATAGTTTGAAGAAGCACATAGGCTACTTTTATCGTGGCAAAATTACGGAAACAAGAACCACGAGGATAAAACCACAGGACACTGATTATTTAATATGATTATTTACTGATGGTAGTATATTCTAAGTAGTTTACCGTTTATGCCCCTCAGCTCCTGGTCTACATCATCTCTGAGACGACACGACACGGTTCCATTCTTGATACGGCTTTGATTGATGGAGATCTCCTGATACAAAGCGTATGGAAGTCAGGAATGATGGATCAGAATGAGAGCAGGTTATCAAGATCCTTGGCGGTGATAAATTAGATCGTAATGACTTGATCTAAAAATCGTTATGTGAAGCGGCATTTAGACTTCTAGAAGAATTGTTTCAATAAAACGATAATTTATTGTATCCGAAAAAACAAACCAGACTTCAATCTATACTAATATTATAAAGCTGAAGAGTTTGTTTGTTTGAACGCTAGGATCTCGGGGAAGTACTGGTCCGAATGGAAAGATTATTTTTCTATTGGATAGTCTATTTATCGAGGATAGAACATAAAGCTACTATAAATAGAAGCGGAGCATGAATCAAGAATGTAACAAAAACGGGAAAAAATATTCCATTGTGAGAGTTTTCGTACCGTGCTTTGTACATGACAGCATCTTTCTAAGATTGCGTCATTGAATGTAAACCTTTGCTAATCAAATTTGTTTCTAAATCTGAGTTGGTACGACCAATTTCCGGCGGCATGTGGCGTAGCAGGTAGCTGAAGAGGTTTTTTGTTTGAAAGCGATATTCTCAGGAATGACTGAACCGATTTCAGTCATTCTTTCACGTTGGATATGTACGGGATCCCGCTGAGTGCTATATATGTACCACGGGCGAAGCCGGGGCGGACATCTAGTGTAAAATAAAGTTCAGACACTCGACCAAATTTCTTAAGAAAAAAATACATGAAAACATATTTTAATTTTTTTGTTCATATTTGAAAAACCGGACTATGGGAAACAGGAATGTGCAAACATCACTGTATTCCGGTGTGAAGGGCAATGTTTCCAGAGATATAACAGGGAATAGAGTGGATCACCTTATATCTCTGGGCGAGCGTAGTACAATGCTAGGTAATGATTTGGACCCTTCATGTTTCAATAACTTCGTGATGGACTGTGATAGCACAGAACGAGTATAAAGAAATACTATACCAGGAGCTCATCGCCTTTCATCTTGGGAGAAACGCCGATAATGTCTAGACAGAGGTAGTGTAGTCGTAAACAAAAATGATGATTACCAAAATAAAATTAAGACATACAGAACTGGCCCTGAGCCGCGCTCCTGCAATACTAACATTGTAATGTAGGCAACGCAGGAGCGTGCTACCCGCGTCTCACCCTGCTTTCCCCGCACGATTGCCCCGTCTAGACGGCTTCGTCGAAAGACTGTATGGTTTTAATAGACTATGGTGACATTATAACCAGGCGTGTTGCTTTCCATCATCACATCCTGCCGCTCCCGTCCCGTCCCTCTATATCTCGTATGTAACACTAGTATTCCTACCCGGCTTCGCCCATGGTAGTGGTTCCTGAGATTAACCCGTAAAAAGAAAAAACTTCATTTTTATAATATTAGTATAGAGTATAGACAAAAAAAAACTATTATGATTCTCAACTCTCTGCATCCAGCAAATCTGCCAGATACGAACAATATGACTCAAATGTATGACCCGGGTTTTTTTATTCATTAACAAATCGCACGCCATTAAATACGCAATGAAATAACACTAATGCCAAATACGTAAAACAATTGACGCTCAACACAATTTGTTAACAAAATAACGTACAGATAAAAACAATAAAATATACACAAAACGATTTCTACTTTCGCTCTCACGGTTTCGTTTTCGTGTCTACATAAAATTTCGCAAACGATGATGTCTGTTTATTTACAAACTGCGATCCAGACATCTGATGATTAGTTCTAGCTTTGAAAACGGACATTTAAATAATTATTTTAGGTTCAAAAATTGTATCACATGGCAATGATAACGTAAATAAACAGTTATAAATTATACGGAAATGAGGATAATAATAATTTTAAAAATATTTCGTACACACCCGGCAACTTCAAAATTTTTAAAACCTTTTGAAACTAACTTCAAACTCGGTACTAATCCTACTAATATTATAAAAGTAGAAGGGTATAGTATCCATGTGTACGGTTGCCTGGAAAAGATCACTCTCAGCGATAAGGCTGCCAATTACAATGATCTTAAGTTTCTATTGTAATTTTTTTTTTTGTGGCTTTTAGTAATATTAAAGAGTTTTCTTATCTTAAATGCGAAAGTTCGGTGTTTGTTTGTTGATAAAAGTAAGTCTGAATGAATCAAGTTGAAATTTCGAACACAGATGTGTGTTATACTCGTAAGATATCTAATACATGCATTTCAAAATTGTATACTATTATCGATTTTTATCCACTCGATTTTTTATTCGTGGCGTGTTGTTGCTCTGCTAGGATATAAGAAACGCATGTCACCTAAATAACTCAGTATTTTATCTGAGCAGAAACTCGTCTACATGCAGACTACAAACTGAGTTTAAATTTCAGTCCAGTCTGATTTAGTTGGGCAACACGAACAAAGCCGGGGCGAGCCGCAAGTCTAAATATAATCCCTGTTATTATCGATAAATTGAGTGTTTACAAGTAAGAATCCACAGAAATGGTAGAAAACTCATAATAAACCTAAAACGGATCTTGAGCTGTTAAATTAAACTCTGTTAAATTTTTATTATTACTGCAGTTGAAGACCAAATACGACATCTTGTCAATGAGAATACATTTTATTTAACGAATATTTTAGTTTAACGTGTTTACACAAACATATTAGGGTTAATGGGGTATTTATTACAATATAAACTTAATATTACTGCACAGTTCGATTAATGGTGCTATGCAAAGGCAAAGTAAATTCAATACAAAGTAGGAAATAAACAGAATTGACGATCATAAGGACGTCTATGGAAAGTCTACGGCAGATGGAAGTGACTTCTCGTTTAAAATTCTAGTATTAAACAGCACTGCATTGCATTTAAAAAATATACAACTTTTGTGTTCTTCGATACTCTTCACTCAGTAGTTCAGCGTTGGACAGTTCTACTGATGAGTAAGTAGGTGGTAGCAGTAGTGAGGTATAGTTGCCGGCAACAAGTTGACCCAATGAAGTGACCTGCCCATGGCTGCGCAGAAACGTTTTTAAGGTATCTTCCACGTCTCGTCTTCCACGTCACTTTTGGGTCAACTTGTTTGCCGTCCACTATAGCATTCTAAAAGAAAAGTCTAACCTACACTGGAAATTAGACCCTCAATGCCACGAAACAAACACCTCGTCTGCTTAAAGTCACTATAATTGACCAAAATAAAATACGTACTTATACTGAACTCTACGGATAAATATAAATTACCTTGCTGCAAAATCTAACTGTATTTCTCAATACTGCATACCTGTGAACAAAACGAAACGTAAATTAGTCAAAGCATAAAAACACAAAAGATGGTAATAACAAAAATTGATTAGCTTGTCAATCATATTCGCAATATATCACGAAATTTAGTTAATACGAATTGTTGTAAAAAACGTGCATTGAAAGTGTAAAAACGAACCGAGAGTGAATTATGGGTCGATCGTAAAATTAAGATGCAAAATAAACTCACTTTATTTTTTACTTATACTAGTAGAGCCACGCGGTTTTGCCCGGGCAGTTCCAGTTCCCTTTATTTTCCCGGCATAAAAGGTAGCCTATGCGCTATTCCGGGCTTCATTCTGTGTTCGATGTTGTGAAGTTTGTTGCTCAATCACGTTTGAACGGATAGGGTTGAAATTTTGAACCACGATTACAGGCCGGAATAGCATATAGGCCACTTTTTGAATGGGAACTACACGGATGAAATAGCGGGCCACTACAAGATTATATAAAAAAATTGATTGTCTGTAAAGTCGGTTATTGGTTTACAGACGATTTGTTTTCGTAAACTGAAGTGACCCAACTGCGAGTGACAGATCCGTTTATTCGGGGTGAAAATTGAACCCATACTTCCCTGTTGGTTGCATTTCGGGGTCTGTTAAGTGTCAATTTGATGCTATAGTCAACTCAAAAATAAAATTGAGAACTTATGCACCAAGCACAAAAAAAAATGTTTTCTGTAAAGTCGGTTGGTTTACGGACGGTAGTTTAACGTGACAACGTCATAATGAAATATTGATAGATGCGGCACAAGCGTGCAATGAGCGTAACGGGACACTTTTTCGTGCATGCAACCGGCGTTCATCGATTTATTAGACGTTGTCACGTCAAACCTCGAAAACCGAGAAAAACAAACCACAAAACTGTGTCAGCCCATTTTATGTAACGATTAAGACGGTAGTATTTTTATATTGTGTGTAAAAGGCATTTTCTTTTCCTCTCTAATTTAATTGCCCACGTGACCCGGGGACCCGGAAAATAAGGAAAAAATACACGATAAAAGCAACCGTACCATTTTCTTATCCTCATAGAGTAGTAAAATTACAACAAATTTAGTGGTCGGCCCACTGAGATCGGCAAAAAACATCGTCCGACAAGTTTATTACTTCTCAGTATGGTAGACTCTCGGGCGACCGTCTAACACAGTCAAGGCCGATTTTACCACGCGACACGTAGAGCTGTCGTCAAGCGATTCTAATATAAGACTATATTTATATGGACAGCGATAACACATTTTTTATACGAACAGCAATGAACATTTTTTATACAGACAAGAATATATTTAAATTTTGGTTGGTTTTGACGGTCGGAGTTGTTTTTATTATATGTAGTTCACATTATTCGTATTCTTATCAATGTTACTGATCAATCTACAGCGTAATACAGCTCGAAAAAGAAACATTGTTCCATGGTTGACGTTCCAAAACTAAACTGCCCTCTTCATTCGAAAGAAAGAAACCTCAACTCTACGTTCGTAATAAGAGCGATAAGACTGTGAAATGCGACGCCAGAGTTTTCCCGCTGAATATAACATAGATGTCTCGAGTATGAATCTGTTTCTTCTAGATAAGCACGCCCGAACGTAGACCGCATCGGTCCTTTACTTCAGTCGAGATGGCAGTCAAGTGCCAACCTGTTATCAATAAAAAAGTTTACTAATTTTAGTTTTGCGATTAATCATGACAAACTGTAATTCTTATTAATTTAATTTAGTACTGAAAAGATCTCATTAGTTTCAAAAATATGAAGTAACAAAATCATGTAGTCAAAAATTAAAAAAAAAGTCTGAATTGTCTTTTTAAACCTATAGTAAAGTTAGTATATAGTATAGTATAGTAAAGTTGCAAATAGACACACTTGGCTTTCTATGAGGCAATATAATCAAATCAAATGACCTCGTTTCATTAAAAAAAAAATCGAGCTACACTTACGAATTATGACAAAATAATTTTAAAGTCACAGGTTGCTGACTTTTATGGCTGACCATTTAACCAGTCGCTTTTTTATGATAGTACGCGTCGATTGTTTAGACTGAGAAGGCTTGTTACGTCATTCGGTATTATTTAGCGCATTAAGAGTCCAATGCTAGGTCGCGGCTTTTTCACTCTAGCATTTCGTAATTTAAAAAAAACAATCATTGAGTGACGATATCGAGAAGTCAAACATCCAATTAAAGTTAGAAACAACTCTATCTTCAACTCTAACGAAGATCAGCCATTCAGTGGGGCAATGCCGTCAGCCTTATGGGCACCTCGGTGCCAGGTATAATTAGGGGCGGGTTATTTGATTAATTTGCCTGTATTTACTTACTTTGTATCAAAATCCTTTGATTAAATACTTAAACGGTTAAACCCACATTTTTGGATATAACTATTAGAAGCACACTCGTATTTTCGCATCGTAAGATAAACTTAAAAGAGAGAAAAAAAATAAACGATTGTTTTTCCTTTTTAAACAAACACAACAACATTGTTTTTTGAAAAATATCAACGATTTTTTTAATTTCAAATACATACATGATTTTAATATACCTCTAGTATATTGATCACATCCCAATTTATATTTGAGCGGCAAGTATTTGTTGAGAGTGTGCTCCGATAGCACTAATTGAATGAGTGCATAATACTCGGTGTATATGTACTGAATATTGATACGGTGTATCTTTTCTAACCTAATCTAGTAGGTTTGTGTATTTGGCGTATTTATTTAAATTTAATTTGGGTTAGGTATTTCTGGTCCCGCGCAATTATTTTTTTCCAGTGAATTCCACCACCTCCGGGGGGAGCGCGATGGATATGTGGGACTCTCCGAAATAACGGCCTACCCACTAAAAACCCTGGGGTGTTTTTCCGTACGCTGAAGTGCTGGAACTATGGGAACACTCTCGTACGACACTACAGTTCCCCTGGGACCCACCTCTATAAGGGAGTGGATGTTCCAACCCTCTTTCCTTGAGAGGCGCGCGGTAACACCGCGCTCCATCTCGGGGGATATGATCGTCAAGCGACGGACCCCCGAGTCCGCCGCTCAAGGCCCCATTTCATGGAGGTCTGAGGAGAGCATGGAAGACTCTCCTCCGACGCCCAGAACGACGTTAGCGCATTGGAAGATCAGACGAGATCTCCCGTTCGCGCTCGGCTGTATCCTTTCGGAACATCCCGCGCTATCTGCGCTATCTGGTAGGTAGTAGACACCATTTGAGGCCGACTGCCATAACTCTGTGTTTTCTGATAGTTCAAATTACAAAATAGTCACTCAGCAATTTATATCTTAAAAGAAATATCGACGATACGAGAAATCCCCTCGCAATCGTCGTACTCCTAACACACGCGTTTCGGCAAAAGAATACGTTACATAGACGTACGTAACTAAATCATTATAAAGAAGATTTAATATGATGATGCGTCGTTAGGCAAACTCTATTATACGGGTTTTTGCAACATTACTATATTACTGTGATGAATTATAGTAAGAGGCTGTGATTTAAATGTGATAAATGGGAACAGGTAAATAGGCTATATGATTATTATAGCTCGAAGCAAAACGTTAAACATAAAAATAATAAATATCTTAGGAACATTTTTGATGTGAAAACTTTGAACGCGCCAAACACTCTTTGGTATGGGATAACTTTATGGTTTCGCATCACCAAAATGCTAATATCGAGTTAAGGTCTGCGAACGGCTGTCAGCGAGCGGTATGCTAATTTGTGTTGACAATGTAATCTGTATCTTAACATCCATCGCATAAAGCCCATATTTGAGTGTATTTTATTTGTCGGGTGGGAGCCGACACCTATAAAAGTGGGCAGACCGGACGCTGACAGCCGTCTGCTAATTTATGTTGCCAATGTAATCTATATCTTAACATGCATGCCATAAATCCCATATTTGAGTGTATTTTGTTTGTCAGGTGGTAGCCAAGTCGTATAAGAGACGCTTTTTGGATGGGCGAAACCTTGTGAGCTCGCATCACTGACATTCGTAATAACAGTAGATATAATATCTATCTGTAGTGTGCAAGTAACATATTTTGAAATATCAGTGTCGTTTAAACTGGTCAACCGGCGCGAGCCCACTTGAGCTGCTCAAAAAAATTTGAGGGTACATTTGACAAAACATAAATGAACATTTATTTTATCAACGACAAAATTCTCGGCAACAAAATTTAGTAATTTTTTTTGTAAATTAGTGTGTTGAATGAATAAAACTCGGTTTAAAAATGTATAGTTCAATGGGTTAATACCAGAATTCAAAGTTACAATCTGTCACTTCAATCAGCATTCCCAATGCGCAACAGTTTTCCAATATTCTTTTAAAAGGCCCATCTCTTTTTGAGTCTCCCGAACTGCTCGTACATGTTGTGGGACCCAATTATCGGGAGTTCACAAAAACAAGGTATTTTTTTCCAGCAAAATAAACGATTCTGTTTACTTTGACCTACGTCTAATCCCCGGCAGTTTTGAAGCGAAAGCCTGGTTGGTTCTCGTCGAATATTCCTTTGAGCTCGATCAACAGGTGCCCGGGAGTTTGCAGAGTGATTAGGTAGCAAATTAGCATGACAAAGCAGCCGCGACAACGCTCAGATTTTAAAGATATTAACTTTTAAAGTACTTCTAGGTATTCTAATAATTCTAACATAAACCTAAGAACAAAACGAATTACTAAAATTACAAACTGGAAAGTTTATTTATTTCTTCCTCTTTCAAGACGTAACAGACAGAGGTCTTCACCTAATTTTTGTACCTATGATAGGTCTGCACTTAACCACCATATCGCATGATGTCTGATGAAGCAAAGATCCTGTCTACGATTGAGAGACCTAGTTTCAATCGATCCACTCTAGATTTGAAGACACAGAAATTGATACCAACGGGAAAAACAGCCTAGAAAATATTTCGCCGGATTTCCTCATTAGAGGCATTGGAAACTAAACCATGAAACATTGTTACTTTTTCGAGCTACGAGTACAAAAATAGAAAAAAGGTCAAAATGGTATTAAATCATGCACATCAGTTGCTCACTTTCCGAAATGTATCAGATAAAAAACCCTATGCGGCGAGTTCAAGATTTTGAAGTCTTTGGGCCACCATAGCTGTTTTCTACGAGTAACGTAGACTGGATGTTTTACTACACGACAAAATACTATCTATTTTTGATAATATATCGCAATTTTCACAGAAATACGCTTTTACAGTGAAGGTTGTTCTTGGAACCTTACATAAAACAAATTTATAGCATTTGGAACGCTGAGTAACTATATTTATGACTACTTTACTCCTTATTACGGGTTGGCGCAAACTACGAACGGTGTAGCTGATATTGTATGACGCGAAAATATTATATTGAATATAACTTTCATTAGCGCCCACTTTGTGTTCCCACTGCTGGGACTCGGGGTATTCTTTTACAAGCGAGTCAAGGTCAAACTCCACCACGCTCACCAACTGCGTTATGGCGGATGACATAAGTTCGTGAATCTTGATATCCTGATGGAAAACGTCGGCTTTATCACGATGTTTTAATTCACCGTTAAAGCCAATGGTGATGACAAACTACGATATAAGAATTAAGAAAAGTGTTTAAAAGTTGGGATGATGATGGGATTTGAACCTGTGACCTCATCATTGTAAAATTGGACATTATAACTGAAATATAAGTTGCTAATATTATATTCTGAGACTGATAATGTTTCCAGATAAATTACAGGGCTTAGATCTCTGGGTGACGAGCGCAGGGCAGTGCTAGGTAATGATTTGGAGTCTTCCTTAGCTGCGTGTCACTGTGCTGTTATGTGGCAGGCATGTTGTTTACCATCAGGTACATGTCCTGCTCGTCTCGTCACTCTTAATTAAAAAAAGATACAATATTCATAGCTGCATCTTGAAGTAGAAGCGTAAAGCGTAGGACGCACTGAAACTCGATGGAGTGACGATATAATTAATGCAGTAGGTAGTGGCACGAACGAAGTCACGGACACATACTAGTCATGCCACAAAATACTACTACAAATTTTCCGTAAGGTATCCAAAACATTATTTTTTATGATCGTCAATTCCTTCAAGTTTCCAAACTCCAGGAGATATCCTAGATTTCTCTACAAATTTCCTTTATTATAACCACAGCGGAACCCGTTGCCAAGTCGATTTAATACTGCGACAGCCTCATACTTCAAAAGTGGAATTGCTGTTCTCGAATATATCGCCAATTTTATCGCTAAGCCCTTAAAACTGCTATAAAACTACGGCGCTGTTCCACTTCCAGTGCTTTAGGTTTTGGCATGATCGTAAACACTAAGATATAAAGGTTTACTCATTGTAACAAATGGTAGGAAATTCAAAAAGGTCCAAATGAATTGTGTGGCCGAGGTTACAAGATTGGAAATCAAGATAGGATAAGAAATGATAAAGTGAAGAGGATAAGATTAAGATTCAAGTTTAGGGGGTGACAGAGCAGTGGCATATCATCAAGGAGAACAAAGATGTACTCTATTCTGTTACTCTAATATTAATGATGGCAATTAATCATGTGGCCTTCAATATTTATACTTTTCTTATAAGATATTGAAGCTTTCTTCGTCACCACCAAAAATATTGATAGTATGGGTATCTAATACTAATCATGGATAGATAATCTGTATTAATCTGTGAACTTGAAACGTTTGTAAATGCTTAATAAAGTTCATTTCATTTCATTTCATCTCAAATCGGACACTAAATAAATAGGTTACATAATAATCAGCTTAAATTGAAAATCATACACAGCAGCAAAATAAAGAAGTTCGTTAATAATGTTTCTGAATCGGAACAAAATCCCTTCCAGGCCAAAGCGGAAACCGCAAGGAAACCGCAGGAGCAATCGAGATGTTTACCTAGTCAGAAGGTTGTCCCTAGCACTAGGCATCATATATAGGATATGTAGCATCGATGTATAATAAGCATAAGCAGTGCGTAGCAATAATAAGCATAAACAATTTATGGTCCCATTGCTGGGGTCAGGGTCTTCTGTTTTCAAGGAGACAGTTACAACCACAAACCACCTCGCTGATCGAGTGCGGATTGGTGGAACAAACATCCCTGGAAAGATGACTTTCTTGAAAAAAAAATTCCACTTTCCTCACGATACTCTTCTTCACTTAAAGCCAGTGGTGATGGTAAACTCGTTCATCATACTTGGCTTTTCCTGTCATTGATAGATGCTTGGATGAAATCACTATCAGTTATAAGGATGTTATTTATGGGACTAGATGCAAGTAATTAGTGTGCATAAAATGTGTAATTAGTATGAAAACTAACGTGGTTTTACACATTTTAAATGAATATTCGGGTAACTCACGTGGTTTACAGTCAATCTAGTCCGACTTAAGTTTCGGCGGTCTTTTTCAAGGGAGTGCACGCGCGCGACCGCTGCTCGTTTGGCACTGACACGTCATGTGAGTTACCCGTACATTCATTTAAAATGTGTAATAAGTATGAATAGTGTATAATTAGTGTGCATAAAGTGTCTGTCTGTCCAGCGAAAGAATTAAGTTCATTCACTATATTAACTTGTAGCACGTTCGACTCAAAATGTTTTACGCCGAAACCCTTGCCGAAATCCTTATATGTAGATTTACAATACCATTATAACCAAGTACATCAGATTCCCTAGATTTATTACATTGCACTAATAGTAAATCATTTCGAATGGCAATGCATTACCGCAGACAATCCGTCTGGCCGTCGACACAGGGCACAAATCACGTAAGGACTATGGCAGTTCCAGCCACTGACCGCCCGTTCACATTAACGATATGACTGTTTCATGCACTCTGTCTTTTTACACCACTTTGAAAGCAGCAACACAGCGATGGGATAATTGATAATAAGTGGTCTCAGTCCCCTATGGATTTTCTGCATCGTCAATGATGTTGATGATGTTTTTACCAGTCTAGGGGTGTGCTGTATTATACTCGTAAAGAGAGATGACAAAATTTATTTCTACTTATGCATTTCGAATTCAAATTGTAGGTATATCAAACCATAAGCAGGTAACTAAATGTTCCCACTGCAGGGAATAGGTACTTCTCTCACAAGAAGAGATTCAATGCGATAATCCACCACGCTGACCCAGTGAGGGTTGGCGGATGACATATGACCTTCAAAGATTTTTGGAAGTTGCGTGTTAGTGTTAATAATACTGCTTAAAAATTAATGAAATTACAGAAAGTTGCAGTATACATTAAAGGACGAGACATGCCTGTAACCCTTTTAGCAACATGAACGGACCGCAAGGGCTAAGCCTGTGAGTAATAAAGATGGTCACCGCACCAGCTGCACTTGGCACGAGTCCAAGGCGTAACCTTTGTCCGTCTGTACCTTTGTCTGGACGGCTTTGTGCTATTCGATTGTTATAGTGGTCACCCAGTTCTGAGTTACGTGGAATACGATTTAGAATGAGGCACTACTACTTACTACTTAGTGCACAATATGTACGTGGTACTTGGTATGGTAATGCGGTTCTGCGTAGGCATTTTGTTGGAAGTTAAGTCGACCATGAGTTCTGTTCGAATACTGTTCATCATTGAAATCATAAGTTGGGTAAGTAGTATTTCATAAATCACCATTTGAAAAGCTGCTGCTAGCTTTCAATTTGTTGTTCTGCAAAACAGTTAAATTTCTTTGGAACCAAGAAAACAGGTTAAGTACGTATGTCACATATACACGGTTGCAACAAAATTGGCGGATTTGCACCAACATATCGGAAAAACAGACCACAAGACAGGCTTTTCTTATTTTTTTCTATTGGACCAGTGGTGATTATCACACGTTCCGTCTGATGGTAAGTGGTATCCGTCGCTTATGAACATCTGCAACGTCAGAGCTGATGATGAAACTAGGCCGGAGAGGCGTAATCTTAAAGAGACCTTTTGTAAACTTCGCCTGGTCGAAGTACATCAGAAATACCGTCGGAGAACGGTACATAAAATTGAATTTGACTACGTACCTAAGTTTAGAAACGACGTCACCTAGGATATAACAAGCGTAAACAAAAGAAACCATCGTCAATGACTGCTAATTATGTAGTAAATAAAGTAGTGACAGCTTTTAAAATGTGCAAGCAATTGCACTTACGCAAATTTATTGCATGATTAAGCCGGAAGAACGTCGAAACCATTTGCGGAAGCGTGCCGTACACTTGCAAAATCTGACCTTAAAAGTATAAAATTGACAATAACCGCAAAAAAGATTACGCAATAGTTGACCCACATCTTGATGTGTGGAGCTATCAGTCCACGTAATATCAAAGGGTACGGAGTATGGAGGAAGACGGTGGAAGATGGATGTTTCGACCCACTGACCGCCTTGTGATGTATCCCACTCTACCCTGCAATTCGTCTTTGTTACGGGGTCACTCAATAAATGTGTTTCTCGAAAAAAATTCACTTCAGGTAATTTATAGTTATAGGCCATACATTTCCGTGACTTTGAATGCTAAGTGCCCCTTTTCGTGTCACTTCAAGTTTGTTGGAGTTTACGTGGATTGGGCACAAATGTATTTGGATCTATTTATATTGTTAACTAACAGATATGTGTGTGATTATTATAGTTTTAAGGCTCTTTGCAGAGTCAGCCTGGGGAAGTATCACACTTTAATAAACAAGCAAGCAGATGTGTGTGAATATTGCTTACTGTGTTCAGATTTGAAGAGCAATGTTTCAGGAGAAATTACAGGGAAAAAGAGATAAAGTTTACCCTAGGCGATGTGATGCTTTCCATCAGGCGCATGTCTTGCTCGTCTATCTAATATTATAAAAAAAATTGAATTTTCATCATATTCATCATTGCAGCCTTTGTAGATATATTAATGTGTTAAAAATATTTTCTTGACTGATACGTGATTATCCTCCCACCATACTTTTCCAGTGACAATACGAGTTTTTTTCGTCCTCATTGGTATATAATTTAATTGGTTATTTTGCTTTTATTGTGATTAATGCAAAAGTTCTTAATTTCATTTTTGAGTTGAGTATAGCATCAAAGCGACACTTTTAACAGACTCAGAATGCAACCAACAGAAAGTATGGGTTCAATTTGCGCCTCGAGTAAACGAATCTGTCACTCGCAGTTGGGTCACTTCAGTTTACGAAAACAAATCGGGCCCATCTATAGGACGAATGGAAGAACAAAAACACTCAGCCAAATTGAGTCTATAAGTAAATCAAATTCTACTTCGGCAGTGCATTAATCAACGACGGCGTACCCACATGGGGTTCCCACTTCCCACTTCCCCATCCCGTGGGAACTTGCAGCGTTCGGAACACTTACTGGTTATTGCTTCATATTTTAACTTTTTTCTATAGAACGTGGCGGGCGCTTCGCCCCTTTCCGTTTCAATTAAATTAACGAGGGCTATTAGGCGCGCAGTTTGTTTTGTTATTGCAGTTCTGAAGCTATTGCTGGAGTACAATAATATAAATAGTTAACGGCTCTTCCTTAGTTGCTATTTCTATGAACTTAAGGTACAATACAAAAAGCAGTGGTGTCACAGTGGCGAAATCGTCTGATTCTTCTTCATTCACACCATCTTGAGGTTGTAGGTTCACCTGCGCTTCTGGTTTATTTTTCCAATGAAAATGTACGAGTAGCTGTTGTCATCACCACGGGTTTTAACGACGGAAGAAGTCCTGGTGGATTATGTCCTTGTTTCTCTCCTGGCGAGAGAAGGCCCCAAATTCTTGTAACGGGAGCATAAAGAGGGCTGCTTTTGTGTCCACCATTTGGTGTCGAACCTGGATTCAATCGACAGAGGACGGAGCAAGATGGCACAACGAGAGGCCTATAGCCAGTATTCCAATGCTATGAATGATGTAGACGACGAAAAGACATTAAATTCCATTATTTTCATTTGTGAAAATCAATTAATCGTCGGAATTATAAAAAATAACATAGTCTTGAACACATCTTTGCGAAAATCCCTTTATTAAGCTCAAAGCTTATTCCATTTCAAATGCCAAGAAACATATTGTTTATTCTCGCTTATTTACAAGCAGAACGGTATCCTAAGTAACGTTCAACTTATAAATAACATCTGAAAATACTGGCTCGGGGCGCGAGCAACGAAAATGTTTGTTTTGAAAACAAAATGTCGGAAATGTAGACTCCAGCTGTTTATACAGGACAATACAAATTACAGAGGTTGATGTAGACGACACAAATTATTTATGGGACTCAAAGGATTCTAGTAATTATGGCTACATAAACATAAGCACCAATTTACGTTGCCTCTACTCTCTCTGGACTCGTGGAGCGTATCAAGGCTATAATCAATGCTGCCCAAGTGCAGGTTGCCGGATTTCCCTGTCCAAAAACACCTACTTTTTTAAAGTAAAGAGCGACGGAACAAGCAGGACCTGATCCTGATGGTAATCAACACGCCTGCCCAAAACAGCAGTGGACCAAGAGATCTAAGATGATTTTGTAATATCTCTGGAAACACTGAACATTTCTGCTTGGCGGTAGAATAACTGGCAAAGGTGTGATACTTCCCCGGGCGGACTTGCAAAGAAACATCATACTACGACAAAATAAAAGGTGCCTGTGGCAAGTTTTCAATATGGGTCTTCTAAACTCACGTTGTCTTGTAGCCCCAGCGAGCAACACGGAAGGGAGTAGGTTATTAGGTTATTATAGGCATATACAGCGTTTCCCCTCTGTCAAAGTACAAATCCGCGTGGACCATGAAGTTCGATAATATACTATGGCGTGAGGGCGGGGCTAGATTTGTGCTTTATTTTTTTATGTGTTAGTGATTTGGCTGTGTGAGTATGATGGGCAATGGATCGGTACAGGTATGTTTGTATGTAATAGTGCGGGTTTGCTCTAGTGTGCAACTTTCCCCTCCCGCAAGAAATGACAGAAAGATTTGAACAATATTTTTTAGCTAAGGCTACTACTCCCTTCCGTGCTTGCGCGGAAGATCAAGTTGCTCGGGGTGTAGCCCGAGTGATATTTCTGAGATAAAAACTCTGTTACTTTACTCTATTGCACGGATCTTCGTATAAAGAACAGATTAAAACTGTACGAGACTTCCGTTTAACTATTCTTAAGTTTGCCGAGTTCGAGCTAAAAATAACTTAGTGCGCAGTGAGTTATCTTGCGGTTACAATACCCCCAGTCAGACACTCATGTTGATGAATGGGCTACTATATCATCAACTAGTTTCAATTATACACAGAAATCTTTATGATCGAATAGCTGTAATTCGTACTGTGTTTTACGACTTCCTATATTCGACTTTGGTTGAATAGTAACGGCATTCATAGATGAGACCTGTTCATGAGATCTTCTCTAAAAAGGTGCTTTTACGAGAAAATCAACAAATTACCCACCAATATGGGCTGATGACGTCACATACTTTTGATAATGGAGCAATAAATTTTCACTAATAAATACATATCCAATATCCATATATGTATTTATTAGTGTATATTTGTTAGTTAGGCATATCCATATATGTATTTATTAGTGAAGTGAGTAGCATAAGCATAGCAGGAGGAGTATTTTGGCTTACTTAACAACCACCCCGACCAGTAAACCCAAAATTCCAATATCAAAGATTAATTAGTTATCAGGTTTCGTTTCAAACTTGTTTAGTTTGGTAATAAAGGCTTAAAAACAAACAAGTCAAGATTTTTATTTAGGTGGTAGTGGCCGGTGTCAATAACATCCTATTGTTCTACTAATATAAATGCCGGCAAACAAGTTGACCCAATGACGTTAGCTGCGCATGGCTGCCCAGAAACATTTTTATATGGTCTCTTTGATGGCAGTGGACATGCGCGAACTTTCCCCTTCCACGTCACTTTTGGGTCAATTTGTTTGCCGCTTGCTTGCTTGTTCGCCCACTATAAAATATTATAAATGCAAAAGTTTGGATATTTGGATGTTTGTTGCTTAATCACGCGGTAACATCTGAACGAATCGGGCTGAAATTTGGAGCATAGGTATATTATAGTCTGCCTGTATGACACATATGCTGCTTTTTCCCGGTAAAAAACATGGAACGGGAACTAGGCTGGTAAAATCGCGGCGCGCTCCTCTTTAATATTATAAATGTCAATGTTTGGGTGTCAATCACGTCAAAATCAATCGGTTTGAAAATAGGAATATAGGTAATAGATTAGTCTGGAAGAACACATATGGTACTTTATACTTCGGGAAAATAACAGGAACCGCGGGTGAAATCGCGTGGTGCTGCTAGTAATATAAATATGCAGTATCTACCGGTAAGTTCACTGCCTGCAGTCGACTGCTAGAGCACATTACATTATAACAGTATAATAATGCAACGTGCTCACGCAAATGGTTGGACACGTGAGTATGAAGAACTGAGCATTATCTTAGGTGGTGCTGTGTTATATGTGTTTAAATAAACATGTCATGGATAACGGGATGGTTATTTCCAATGATATAATCATAGAATTATTGATTTACATACATTTATGTATCTTTCTCCATACATTAAAATTGATGGTCAAAGATATTTCAGAAAATATTACTATTTGTACATCTACTATAAATAAAATCGAACAGTTCATTGGTCCGAACGCGATAGCATCCGGGACTACTCGGGAATTTAAAAATATATTTTTCTATTTGACATGCCTCACGAAAATGAGTCTTTAGCATTAGCGAGTAACTTTTTAGAGTAATACAGATGTAGTAATAATAGATCCAGATTGGTACATATCGAGGGTCTACCGCGAAAGGTACTAGGAAAACGGTTATTAGCTTTGTTATTGCTCTCTCTTTTCTTTGTGCTTTTAATTACAGAAGTAGCAATAATAAAGCAGATTTAGTTAGGTGGTAGAAGAAAAACACAGAATCGGGTAAAGAACTCAGAGTCAGACTGGGTCGAAAGGGACCCGGTAGCTCCATGGCGATCACAAACTTGGGACCCGAGACCTTATTTTACGTTTCACGCATGCCCCGCAAGCCAAGCTTGTGAGGGGCCCGCGCAGGCTGGGGCCCGGCTGGCAAATGCTACCTCGATTATATGGCCAGTCCGAATGCAGGACTGTGGCAGATCAACGGGCAGAATTCCTCCACTCCCCAGCAGCAGTCCCGGAGGCCTTCACCAACCTGAATAGGTTGATTTGAGAAGTGAATTACTAAAATAATCCAATATGAAGAAACCAAAGTATTTCTCACTCCATTATCGCAAATGCAGACGAACTGTATATACGTTTCGTCACTCAAAACATAAAGAAACATTACCATAATGTTATCGCGGGTAACAATAACGGTTTGTGTCCGTAGCACGTAACGCTGTCACGTGTGGCAGTTGCACATGCGCGGTGATGCATGCTTGAGTAATACTGTTCTACCTACTCTGGAGGTAGATTAGGGCACTGAGTACTGGGGTGAAGAATTTTGTGAAAGTCGTATGTCTAATGATAAGCAAACCGCCTGCCCTTAACAGCTGTTATTCGAAGAGTTGCACAGACTGATCATATTTCAGTTGTTCACAAAAAAATCAATGAACTGCCAAATTTTCCATAATTTTGATGATGTGCTATTGCTATATTATGACCATTTGATAATTAGAAATCGTTTTATTTAATATCTGGGTAAGTGCATATTATAACAAAGGTTAGGTGGATTAATATTACAACGCTATATTTTGCCTTACGGCATGTAAATGTTAGTAATGTATTGTTTAGTAATACCACTGTTCAAGTAATTTCTTCAACAACGAAACAATTTAATGTGCAGATCAGAAGACTTGGACAAGTAGCCTGTAGAGGTACAAAATAATACCTTCATCCAGACGGTGACTTTTTACGCGTAATTTATTCGTGGCTAACTGCCGCTATATTATAACTTCTTTTTTGGAGTAGTTTTAGGCACTGCTTTTTTACTACACGGTGGAAGCACTTAAACGATATTATAAGTAAGTCATATTTTGGTGGAGCCATGGTGTCCTTATGGCGAAAACATTAGATTTCAGAATTGTGACATCGTTGGCTCGATTCCTGCCTGCAACTGAGTATATCAAGCGCAGAAGTACATTTTTCAAAGAAGTATTTTTGTTTTCGTCCACTGGCTTTAAGCATAAATAAACATGATGAGGAACCTGGCATGTTCCAAGAAGGACATGCATCATCCGCCAACTCACGCTTGACCAGTGTAGTGGATTATGGGATTTGTTTGCTCACCTAGTTAAAGTAGGAACCGTTCAGCCCCAGCCATGGGTACCTAAGCACAACTTGTGCAGGTTTCGATAAAATATATCACTGTGTTAATATTTCTTCAAATAACAGATAACAGTGCATAATAGAAAGGTTTCCAACGATTGAGTGCATTATTTAGCGGGGTGTACGAGGGACTATTTATCAGTAGGGTGTATAAGCACGCAATATTATATAATCGCTAACGCCCCTGCGCACCGCTTTAAACTCAATCTACGACTTTTAAGTTACATTAAACTTTGTTAATATTATAGTTAGACAATACAATATCGTCTAATGAATGGAGAACAAAATATAGAATGCCAATAAATTACACCCAGTACCTATAAAATGAACATCAACAGGATTGTTTCGAATTTCGAAAAATTGGGTCACAAGAATATATGTTTGCAAGTGAAGCGGGTAACTTTTTTATGAAGTCCACTGGCCTTAGCCTACGGGACTACGGTTACGGGAACGCTTGCGCACCCTTCCGCCCAGCCCCGGCAGCGTGGTCTGGGAGTCTGGGACCCATTACATTGTGGAGGTTAGGCGATCGTCACACTGCCCCGCACCACGCAGCGTAGTGCGTGAATACGTGTTCCATCGTTGTATGTAAGTATACCTTCTTGTATAGAAAACACGCACAGTCCAACGCAGCGAAAATGCTTCCACGCGTGTTCATGTAGATCACGTATGCATGCATGAGGAGCAGCACGCACCCCGCGTGTGGATGCGGACGAGACGCAAGGTACGTCACACCGAACCCCGCAGTGGCGTGATGTTGGACGCATCCACAAAACGCAACAACGCGCGTGTGTGCGTGATAAACCAGCACCGCACGATGATGCAGATCTGCACTCCCGCAAGTACGCGCTTAGATGCATCGACATGCAACATGCAGCGTGGTGCGTCTCAGTGTGTGGATCGCCTTAGAGACTAACTTTGTATCTTTGAGAAGGCACGCGGAAACACCGTGTGCATCGTCTAAACGGCTATAATCGTCGGGAAATCGTCTTACCTCTACCTTACCTCAGTCAGTAACCTATTTAACAGTATCGATGTCTGGTATTCATACCTGGAACAAAAATATAAGAAAGTTAGTAATGTGATCTAGACATATTCATATTTATTTTAGCAATGCAACCAAAACAGAAATGATGAAAAAAATCTGGTTGCCTGTAAAGTCGGTTTTACGGGCGAAGATTTTACACAAATGACAACGTCTTTTCTCGGTAGAATATTTATTGATACCTGAATATAATTAAATTGCACAATAGGAACAAGGAATTGAATGAAAATAATAATTTGCAACAAAACCAACCATGAGGCTGCCGTTCACTATAGAAATACATGAAATGTGATGTGTTAATGAAACACAAGATGTTGATCGAGGAGCCCTGTTGGCCCAAGTGAAGGATAAAATTGCTCACCAAACATTTATCTCACACAAATATATATCACAACCAAATAGAAGCCAGAAATTAATCTAAGATGAAGAATCAGATGACATAAATAAAAACCAGAAATTAATAGAAGATGAGGAAAAAGAAGACTTTAATCAGCTGACTATTATTTAATTAATTTTTATTTATAAATTACTAACAAATTGTCTTGCCAGACATATTGCATGCCTCTCGCAGAGGCCAGTTTGTATGGGGCAACTTTTAAAATGTTTTGTATCATCTTATCTCACCTACAAACAGTTGATAAAGATTTTTGTATTTTTTTTTTTTTAGATGATTTTTAATATATTTTGTTTACTAAAAAATTCATTGTACATGATAAACTTAAACTTAACTAATTCCTATTTGAGTGATTTTGTTGAGGATTTAGGACGATGATAGTAGAAATATGAAATGAAAGGAAGTGTTTCTGCTGTAATGTGTCTTGCGAAAGTCAAGTCGATAGTTGTTCCTTTTAACGTGAGTTGACTTAGAAACGTTTGATACGCAATCAAGATTATACGTATTTTCATGAAATTAAGAAATTAATCAATCAATCATAGTTTACGATAATGAAATATCAGTGTACAATTATTTACCTTTATTGTTGTAGTAGTTGTTGTAAATGACGAATCTAAGCACTCCACATTTTCACTACAGACACAGCTGACGATACTTTAACCACACGTGTGAACTTGTATTATGACGCTTTCTTGTTTTCCAACGCCAAGAACGTTCGAGAAAGACAAAGACAGAGACACAAGCATGCGCCGATTCAATGCGCCCCATCGCTTCTCTAGTGCTGCCGTCGCGCGCGGCAGACCGATCATTGTTGAGTGGGAGAGAGACGCAAGGACATTCGGCGGGCCTCTCTCTCGCCAATGTCGGTGACTCATCGTAACGTTGGCGAGCGTTACACTTTTGTGCATAAGTGACTCCAGCCGCAACCGTCGATACTCTGGCACCATCACATTTTCCAGAGACGTTGTCACGTCAAAAACTCTAATTAGAAATGAAAAAGTGTAATATCACTAGACTAGCTACCGTACCCGTAAATAAGCTTAAGCTAAATCTTACACAAACGAAACAAACTAAGTTTTCTGGTGTTACGACATTCGGTTTGTGGTCGCTACCTACAAACGCTAATTCAGGTCAACTCTGCGGTACTTAGTCAATTTTAGATTTTGATTTTGCTACAATTTGTAATAAGATTTGGACAACCAACCAACCAACCACATCTAGGTAGAACATTAATATAAGTTTTGATCCATTCGCCTTTGGAACTGAGAAAGAGAAACAAATTAACTATGATGAACACCAAACCGCTCCAACATTATCAAGATGAACAGTCAAATTTCAATTTCAATAAATTTTCACCTTATAAAACTAATCCCCGAATAACCCCCCTGCTTCCGGCGCAATAGTGCTCATGGCGCTCGTGTTCCCATAGTTGCCATCACAGTTTAGTTATTAAACACAGCTGTTGTACAAAATACCTTAAATAACTAACTTAACCAAACAATAAATTAAATGTAATGCTCAATACACTAAAGCTAACATATTTTTTCTTAACAACCGTAAAAACTACTATTATACATACATCTACCTATCAACATTATCAAATCTTCAGTTTTGCATAGACCTGCGTGTCTTATAAACAAAATATTTCGATACATTGTACTGCTAGGATTAATATACACTGGTAATTTGTACTATTGCAAATATTTATGAACATTAATAAAGACTTTAAAAACTGAATTGAAACTGAACTGTACAAAATACAACTTTAAAAAATTTTTTTTTTTGTAAAGAAAACGTGACCAACAAGATTATCCATCATCTGACGGTACATGATAACCACGACTTATGGGAGATCTGCAATGCCACGGACGTTAACGATAACTTGCGAAACTAGCAATATTGGTTAATAAACATGTACTTACCGCCCATAATATAAACTAACTACTACCTAACATAACTATAAACTGTCCATAATATTATGTGATATTCCTGCGATAGAATGAATAGCTTAATTTCCAGCAACGTGTTACTACAATCTGCAAGAAACGAGTCATAAATTCCCTCTCAATCAAAACACATTGAAACATTAAGAAACGAGCGCAACCCACCTGAATTGCTCAACACACAAATCTCAATATTTTTTAAAGCAACGAGTATGGCCCACGCACAATTCCGAGATCTCATCGTGTTTCACAAATTAACTTGATCTGTTGCAAGTCGCAACTTGCAGCTTGGTTTAATAAGGACGTCCTGTGCTCGTATGCTTAGCACAAAGCTCAACCCTTTGTTTTGTGAATGGAGAGAGTTGACAATCACAAATCCAATACCAAAACTGTGGATTGTAGAAAACTGTTTCTAATATTGTTTTTTTAAGAATAGGTAATTTTTGAATATCGAAACCTTGCCCTGGTGGAAAGTCTGAAGATGGAGCACGTGTTCCTAAAGGGTAGGAACACGTGCTATTCATGAGTGCGTCACGTAGTATTCACTCTGGACCTAAAGACACAGGTTGATCTCAGAAAACAAGGAACACGCCAAAGTACTCCAAACCATGGCAATCCGCTTGAAAAATGTAGAAACGGACCTCAATCTCCTTCTACTAGTTCAATTAAATAATGGAAGAGAAGAAAGCAAGTATGCAACTCATGCACAAATGCACTTGTCTGTAAAGTGGGGGTGTCAAAATTTTGAATAAATTGGTTTCATCACAAGCGAACGCGCTCTATTTATAGATCTCAACCATGCCTTAAAATACCTAAACCTAAAAACCTAAGCGATCTATCTTGCACCTTGTACGCAATAGTAGTTCATATGATTGCGTGCTACAAAATCTTTCGGCGAATAAAATGTCATTAACACAGGCGCAGTAGCCTTGTTTGTAGCCCACAGTACTACAAGATAAAATAAAAATCAAATTGTTTTTTAAATTTTGTAATAATGGATATAAATTGGTTGGAAATTTGTTGACAAGCTAAGCTCAAAAATCTATCGCCTCAAGGTAAATCTGTGGACGAAGAAAGTCCTAGCGGACAAAAGGATCGTAACTTCAAAAGAAAATCAAATATAAACCAGTAGTTCCTAGAAAATAACTAAGTATAAAAAAATAACAAAGACTAGGGCAGCGTACAAGAAAATTAAGAAATATTTTTATTCTAACTTTTAACTAATTTTTCATAAGAATATTTTATCTGAATATACGTTTCTGTATATACATTGTATATTGTGTACACTGTATACAATACACAGAATATACATTCCTCTTCGACAGAGAAAAGATTTATGTACTGCAGTGACCTCAAAAGCTCCATACGATGACGAACAGAAAGCACAAGCTTTTGAAACAAAATTCAATGTAAAATTTCAAGTTTATCATTACTACTCGTATGTTAAAACAGTATTCAGAGCCAACCGTCAGAATCAAAGAGCGGAGCTATGCATAGAAATGTCAAGCACAATTACCATAGATGTTATCATGTCGTCTGGGAGATACCCGCCTACATGAGGTATCCCTTTACAGCCAAAGTTGCGAGGTTAACACACGACCCCTCAATTTGTCAGCATTATCAGTCCTTTGTTGTCTGGACAGCGAATTCAGCGAGGAATTTTGTAGGAAGCCCATTGTGGGGATATTAGGATGTAAGAATTAATCCAATTTGGATAGAGGAGCTTTGATTCGGTATAGAATTTGTTGGAATAACAACAGAGAAACGTAGCCCAACTTGGTTAGTACTCGTAATTTTAGTAACAACAAAATTGTGTGACATTTGTAATGGTATTCTGAGTAAACTTGGTGGATTAAGGATCAAGTACCTGGTTGACCGAGCTTTGCCCGGTTTAAATGCGTTTATAAAAGGCTCTAAGTATAAGATTTTCTCAGAAAAAAAGAACAAAAAGAAAAGACCCGAGTGTAACCATCAGGATTCGAACCGAGGTCTGTTGACTGACCGAGGGCGAGCATATTCCGTCTGAGCCATTTAGACTTAAAGAACAGTGGCGAAATAAGTTATCGTATTCTATTGACATTGTAGGAGTTTTTATTGTCTAAAAACGCGCATAAAATGATGTTTAAAAAAAATAAAACCTAGCTAGATCGATTTATCGTCCCCGAAACCCCCTGTATACATAATATCATAAAAATTGTTGGAGCCGTTTCCGAGATACAGATTCTATATATATACCCTACATACATATATACTTACAAGAATTGCTCGTTTAAAGGTATATAAGACTAACGTGAAAACAAACGAAGCGTGGTTTTAGTTTATTTTGTAATGTTTCTCTCTTTTTTGGAGTTTTCAATAAAGAATCATTTTCTTATCTTATATTATCTTAAGGATAGCTTAACATTAAATGTTTTCTGAAATTTCAATGTGTTTACCCAGTTTACTTTACAGCGGACAAATTTATTAAACAACTAACATTAAAGAAACACGACTATTTTTAACTATAGAAAGGATTGTCATGGACAATACTTTTTAAAGGCAAGCCGGGAGGTTTACACCCTCAGCAGTGCATTAGATCCCACTGTTAGGTGAAACGTCTTCCTTCGTCGGTCGGCATCGGACCTGTGCCAATGGCTAATGCCAATGGTTCGACTCGCGATAGTAACAATATAGTGGACCCAGCTTGCTGGTGGCTGATCGCCATAAGATGCCTCTATCGCCATACGATGAGCATCACGCCCATGAACTATAATAGGGAAAAAACTGTTTACAGAGTTAGCCTGTAGAAGTTGCACTTTTGGCAATCATTCTACGGTCAAAAAATGTGCAAACAGTCCATATTCCAGTATAAAGAGCAACATTTCTAGAGACAAAATCATCTTATATTTGCGGCAGAAAAAAAAGATCACGTTTCGGGTGACGAGCACCATGCAGTTCTAGACAGCGTTTCTAACTCTTCTTATTCAAATAGCTACGCGGAACTGCGCTGCTATGTGCAGACATGTGGCTTAAACATAAAAACCACAAATAGGTTAGTACTAGACCATCCTCTCGCAGACGTAATGTCTACAAACTATCGACGGAAATTTTCAATTCGCGTACAACTTTCGACAACAAAAGAATACATCAACAAAGGCCACCAGTAAGTGCTGGACGCGTGACGTAACAAAGAAACGTTTCTGGAACCTTCTGGAAGTAAGGAACCTTTGTTCCACGACTTTTCTCAGTTCGAGATAAACGATACGGCTTCAATTTAATTTTCCTGTCCACTTGACGCTGGTCTCGCGATCTTATTCGAGTATATTTCCAGTATCATTGGAGTGTGCTTATTTTTATTTTTTTATACCTTCAGCTTCTTGAAGAACACTAGAGCAAAATAATATGTAGAGTGCTGTTCTCTTAAGATTTTCTTGCGTCGAAGAATTCTACATAGTATGATCTGAAATACCTAAGAATCTACGAGTAAGTGTATAAAGGGCTGCGGTTAATGTACAGTGATTTTAAGCTTAGGGTTACGACTATTTTTGGTACATTTATTGACAGAATGAGCAATGAGCATGCCATGTATTTGATGGTAATAGCCAAACTAGCCCTGTACGGAGTTGGTGGATAGAGCGGTCAATTTACAGCTGTAAATGTCCCGATACTGGGAAAAAGCCTCCCTACCATCTATCTAACTGAATCTGTTCCGAGCCAATATAAACCAATCATTGAGGTCATCCCGGTATCTTTCAGTTGGTCTACTGCAACGTCGTTTGCATTCTTACTTCTAGCTTAGACTGTGCTTCTAGAGTGTACATTGCGTATTACATCTTAGCCCCAAGATTATCCGGTACCCTGTCCTTAACCCTGACCACGTTAGGGACACACTAGCTTGCGGGCCAGGCCCTGACAGGAATATAAAAAAAAAAATATCCGGTACGCAGCAAACGTGTCCAACCCAATTCCATCTTATCTATTAATTTGATTAAATTTTAATGTAAGCGGCATGTCGTTCATTTAGCTATAATATACAACTCTATAACACTAATGTACAAACTAATAACAGGTTCCGTAAACCGCAAACCACGAGGACAGTGTCCTGTCGCCGTCAAGCAGTAATTGGTCTGTATTGCTACGCATATTGACAGGGCCGTATTTAGTCAAAAATGAGAAATAATATCCATAAAAGTCGACGTAACCGGAAATGTAATTGAGGCTTAGCACTGAAAACTGTTATCTACCAACCCGCACTGGGCCAGCGCCAGCGTGGTGGATTATGGCCTTAACTGTCTCGGGGCCTTCTCTCGCGAGTCCCAGCAGTGGGAACATTTAGTGGGCTGTTAATGATGATTGATTGATAACTGCGATAAATTGCATCGGGAAAAGCAAAAGATAAAATTTATGGGTTAGTATTACTTAAATCCGAACCAATTTAAATTTCTTAACGTTTAAATTTCTCCATTCAAACTTCTCTCCACAGAAAATCACAATTACAGTGCGGTTCTTTTCGTGAGGAACTACTGCTTGACCAAATAGTTTAAGGCAAATACGTGTACGTAGATATTGAAGAGACGTTTTATTAATTCCATTGATCTTAAACAAAATACATATATGTGAACTACATAGATATAATATAATATTTAAAGTTCTATAATATCTTATAGAATTACAAGCACTGGGTTCTTTTTTAACCGACTTCCAAAAAAGGAGGAGGTTATAAATTCGACCCCTATGTTTTTTTTTTTTTTTTTTTTTTATGTATGTTACCTGATTTCTCGAGAACCTCTGAACCAATTTTAAATTTTTTTTTGTGTTCGGATGGGTATGCTTCCCGAATGGTCCCATATAAATTTTTTTGAAATCGGTCTAGTAGTTTTTGAAATATGAACCAAAAACTGAAAAATTGCGTATCTGGATGACGTTGTAGATTTCACAAAAGTTATGAATCTCGACCCTGTCAATACAAAATTGTGTAAATGCTTTAATAAAACTTGTTTTTAACCCCGACCAAAAAGGGGTGTTATAAGTGACGTCGATGTCTGTCTGTGTGTCTGTCTATCTGCTGTGGCACCGTAGTAGAACTCAAACAGATGGGCCGATTTCGATGCGGTTTCTTTTATTTCAAGGTTAATACCATAGCAGATGTTCTTAGCTATGTCTGGTTAATGTCGATTCAAGATGGCCGCCTCCACAAAATGGCGGACAAAATATTTTCACAACCTACCTCAATTTGGGTATCAAATGAAAGGGCTTGACTAGTAGAATGTTGTACAGATAACAAATCCAAGGTAGTCGGGGTTTAATCAAAATTTTTAATTTTGTTCTTGTAAGTACACTAAAAAGAGTAAAATAAACAATTTTCGTACAAAAAATTAAACCGACTTCAAAACCACAAATAGGCACTCAAAAGCGAAAAATAAACTAAAATCATTATTATAAGCGCTACTCACTCATCTATTTGAAGTCGGTGCCAGTCCGGTCAAAAAGTTAGTAGATTAAATAAATAAATAAATAAATAAATAAATATTGGTGGACAATTCACACACAACACCGTCTGACCCCAAACTAAGCAAAGCTTGTGCTATGGCGGCCAGATAGCTGATATAATACATATATAGTTTTAAATACATACTTATTATACATAGAAACACCCAGACACAGTGCAAACATTTGAATTCATCACACAAATATGCTATGATGCTATGTAGGCACAGGTAAGTAGTATCTATCCTATACCTGTTAGATTTAGCTGGCACCGACTTCAAATAGATGAGTGAGTAGCGCTTATAATAATGATTTTAGTTTATTTTTCGCTTTTGAGTGCCTATTTGTGGTTTTGAAGTCGGTTTAATTTTTTGTACGAAAATTGTTTATAGATCTAATAAAATTGACGTTACGAAGGCCGAGTAAAAACAAAAAGACGTCATACAACGAGACACATCGAGAATAATTCAAAAGATCACACCTGCAGCCCATAAAATCAAACATTTATATGACAAATGCAAAACAAGAACAAATGCTTAACGGGTGTAATAAAATAACCATTTTAATTTAGGTGTTAATTTTAGTTCATAAAACTGAATAAACAACATAAATTTATCTTCAGCCGAAACCAAATTACCTTGCAGAAAGGTACAAAGCAGGCTTGAAACTCTGCTTTGTAAACCGCATCGTCGTATTTAAATACGCACGTAATACGGTGAAGCGGTTTATGGATACAAGGATGCAAACAGGAAGGGCTAAGTTATCGCAGATAACAGCCCTGTTCTGACGCGGCCGCATAATGTCCCATATCCAAATATTTACGTCCTGATTACGCCCACGTATATTGCACATATAAACGCGAATGTAAGCGGATAACGCTGAAATTGTGGTCCGTACCGGCGGATGAGAATTGAACGGTGTGCGGATTCGGGGGTGAAATTGGTTCGTTGATTTTCTCATCGAAATTGCGTGTACGCAGCGAAAACCGTAGGGCGAATTAACGATAAAAAGAAAACGGCGTTTTGGTATTTACTTTTTATAACGTAAACTTACTGGATGAGCTAGCCTGTTGGTAAGAAAAAAGGCTGCCCATTACAACACAGTGTCATGTAGTATAAGTACATGAAGAATTCAAATCACTGCCTAGCACTACACTACGCTCAACATCCAGTCTTATAAGATGATCTATCTCTTTCCCGTGTAATTTCTCTAGAAACATTGCCTATACACAGACTAGATTAATTAAAGTTTAAATAAAGTTAATAATAATCCTAGCGGCTAGTTCTGGCTCAGATATTGACATATATATAAAGATCAAATCTGTTAAGTAGTTTCGGAGTCCATCGCGAACAAACAACGTGACGCGTAATCTATTGTAACACTAGTTTTAATGTATTTCTTTTTTTTCTTTTACTGTATTGTTTTATTTTGGTGTGTACAATAAAGAGTATCTATCTATCTATCTATAATCTTTATTATATTAAGGTGTATCTGACCAAATGAGGTCGATTTGACTTAATCAAAATAGCACGAAGAAAGTCAGAAATATATATTCCATTTAAAAAAAGAACCTTTTACAATGGTTACAATCTTGGTATATTCAAACCGAGAGTGAATGTTTCTTCTAGGTAAACAATCTGTATCGTATACCACATCATCAATTAACTTCAAGCAAGATGAGGGTCAGCCTAAGCCATCAATAATGAACCATTTGCAATGGCAAGTTTCGCCTGCTGGGCAGAATATCTGTCTGACATTTATGTATAACGAAATTAACCAGTCCATAACGTTACGTGGTATTTTATGTCGTCCGCAGTCTATGGGAAATGTAATAAAACGCAACCGATGTTTATTCAATCTCTGATCGATCGGACGAAGGCCACAACGGCCGGATGTCATCGACATGGGAAGGGTCGACGACCTCATCAGCTGGACAGTGTTTACGACGCTAGCTAGCCTTTATTACCCAAATTAAGCCAGTTCACTTAATAACGAGTCCAACTCAAAAGCTAATTGAAACTGAGACGATTGATGGTCTAAAAGCAAAAACGCATTATCCAAGGCGATTCCTTTTTTACGAAATTCTAGTTAAAATTCCCGAATAACTAATGTATCTAATCACAGATTAATTAGCTGAAATGACATTGAAACGGTGACACCATGCGTGTTTTTACAAATAAACATTAAATTTATGACATTTATTATTTATGGATTTCAGCAAGACCCCTGGACAGTGCCGCTTTTGCTTTTAGCCACCTGAATTGAGGGGTGATACAATTTATAAAGACAGCACACTTCTCCATAACCACTGGCAAAGAACTTTAAAATCTGTCGATCTTCGAATATGGTCCTTGATCATGAAGAGTTCAACTTGATCTCGGTCTCCGAAAAATAATGATTTTTATGACAAGAATGTATCAGCACACTTGCATTATTGGCCTAACGTCAAGAACACAATGTCAAATCAAATAGTCACAATTATATAGCCATTCTCGCAAAGAATAAATGTGTTGAATCGAATTGAATCCGGGTAAGGACAGAAACTGCGTGACACGGACGCGGTTCCATGCACAACTCGCCCGCGCGTGCACACGCGCGTGTCGTTTTTGTATGAACCGCGCGGCGGTCGGCGTCACGCAGTTTCAGCCCTAAAAAGTGAAAATCCGAATCCATATATAGACAACCGTTATTTTAAACAGAAAACACATACCCACACGATCAGAACGATCAATTATTTTCGATTTACACTAGCACAAAATACGACAACATTACAAGAGCAATTACTGAAATTAATAAACGCCGTATCCGGGAGTCTTTAATTACACAAAATAGAGTATTGTTAATTACTAGCCAGCTCAATATGGTGTTGTGGCGAATTGGCGCTGATCCATTCAAATGGGTCTTTGAACTTCGTCGATAATTAATACCTTTCTGAGTTTTAATTAAATAGGAAGAGACGACGAAATTGACATAAAAATATCCTTTCTTGTGATAATGGTAGCTTATTGTACTAGTATCATTAATTATGCTCTACATTTACCATGGTTTTATGGTAGCATCAGATCCCGATATTTAATGCAGTTTCTTGCAGCATACTCTCGCAACAATAAATATCAATTCACTGATTTTTCCCGATGCACTAATTGACTATTAGTTCCATTTCAAGACTTTTTGCTCAGATGTAATTGCACGTTTGTTTTTATTACTCTTTTTTTTTTTTGGGGGAAGCCATCAGGTACCGGTAAGTAGGTAAAATACAGTAAATACTATTTACCTACTAGTTTAGACCTGATGGATTAAAAAATTTCGTGTTCTTATGTCAAATAAAGGAATCTCGAAATCTTTATTCAATTTTATGATTTAGCAAATTAGTACAGAGCCCCAGCAGTGGGGGAACATAAATTGTGCTGCTTATGATGATGATGATGATAAAGTGATTTGTCATAGTAATTTAGATAAAATAGAAACTTATAGTCAACAAGCATCATACAATTAAATTATCATCAAAGGTATTGCATCAATCAAAGATAATGGACAACGATTTCGTAAACCGGCTGTCATCATCATTAATTTACGGGACTATTTATTAGGAGCCGTTTAATAGATCCACATCATGCGACTCCATCATTACGAAATACGAATAAACAGCGACTTCACAGCATTTTTAGACACGCTGTTTTTAAAGTGTTCAATTTACACGTTAATATACAATATAATTATGTACATTTTAATCGGATTTATTTCACTTGTGTGTAATATGTAAAATATTGAAAAAAGATTATTTTTTTCATGGCTACAATTTTACAAATGTATGTACTTAAGGCCAGGTAATTCTGTCAAAGTAGGCATTTAACGCTGTCTTGTTCTCGCGACCGTCACCGACCGCGGAATCGGTGCCACAGTGCAGAAATAACATTAAAATATTGGACTATGTAATTTAAACTCATTTTTTGTTCAAGATTTGTTTACGTTTGTTTGTTTATGATAAGAGTTTTGTTGCTATATAAACGAATAAATATATTAAATTTATCTATACTCGTAGGTATACAAAACTCAACCTTTTCTTTTTTGGTCACACTATAAGTTGAGAACGGCTTTTAAAATTTCATGCATCTTTTTAAAATGTGTCCTAATAATTCACAAGTTCGTCAAAAAAATTAAAAAATGTGGTGAAACGTAATGCAAGGCCAGTAAATATAGACGGTTTTTTGGCCAAGTTTGCACTAAATTTCTAATCCAATTTTTTTCTATGAGGTAAAGATCACTTACTGAGCATAAAATTACAAAATGCTCACAGATTCAGGTAGAGTTTCAAACGCCAATTGAAAAAAACTGTTTTAGCCGATATTTTGGAAACTATATATTTTGACAACAATTGTAGAAAATAAAATTTTGCATCTTTTGTTGCTTGTAAACTTTTTTGTAAAACTTACCGTTTACGATTTATAGGCCATTTAATGATACGGTTGTGATGATGCCGAAAATAGTGGATGAAAACGATGTGGTCTACGATGGAACTTGCTTCTCTAATAGAAACAAACACAGTGTACCTCGTAACCCCAAGGATCGAACCTTCGACAAAACCCACTCTGGCAATGCGTTTCACAGCTTAGTTGTTCTTATTACAAAGTGGAGACCAAACTCTTCGTTCAACTCTTCAATCATGATGATGAACGGTGCTGTTCATTCGAGCAACGAGCAATATGATAGAATTACTTTAATTTAAAACCGACTACAAAAAAATCTACACGTAAAAAATATTACCTACTATCTAAGGAGTCTATGGACACTTTGGCGAATGAGACCAATCTTAGTTACCAAAATCCATCCAGCCGTTTGGAAGATATGTGGAAATAAAAGTTTTACAAACATAAAGATACGCGCGAAAAAACATAACCCTTCTTCCATTCCGGTAAAAGAGACATGTTTATGCTACTGGGAACGGAATTCACATCTTATTTTTTACATTGTTATCATTAAATTGGACATAATAAATCGTAATCGGTAAGTTCGAAAAAAAGTTTACTGGCAACAAAAGATGGGAAATTTTATTTTCTACAATAATAATAGGCTTTATAACTTTTTCGGAATATTGGCCAAAAACGTTTTTTCGAGCTGGCGCTTGAAGCTCCACCTGGATTTGTTATTATTTTGTAATTTTATGTTCAGGAAATGATTCTAAACCGAAAAAATACGAATCGGAAATTTAGTACAGAGTTAAATTCTACGAGTAATTTTACTGCCTTCTTATCTAATTTGGTCGAGTGTCTAAATTTCATTTTAAATAAGTTTTAAATGAACGAAGTTGAGTTTTTAGGGATTCGTAGACAAATTTTAAAATATACGTTATGTCTGTTCATCCGTATGTGACAGCCATTTTCTCCGAAACTATAAGAAGTATACTATTAAAACTTGGTAAGTACATGTATTCTATGAACAATATTAACAGTTTCATACAAAAAACGAAAAAACAACAAATTTTGGTGGTGTCACAAACTTGGAAAATAAATTTAAAAAATCTATCAAAACCATACGTGTATCTATGGATAGGTGTTCAAAAATTGTATTGAAGTTCCTAACATTTTTTTTCTAAACTGAATAGTTTGCGCAAGAATCTCTTCCAAAGTGGTAAAATCCGTATGTGAGGACTTTTCTTCCAAGTACTAAGTACCTTACTACCAAAGAATTTACCTAAATGGCATATAAATGCAAGTTAGGTATCATTTATGATACCTAACTTGCATTTATATTAGGGGATTTACGCAGGGGATTTCTCCCCTCTCATTATTTCCTTATCCCGATCTCTGATTTGACGGACGAATATTTTACCGATACTAATCTATTTTCATTGCATTGAATTTTTTACTGATGTGTTATCGACGTCAGTTTTTGAGACTCCCCTATTGGTCTACAACTTAAAGTAAACAGCGTACTAATTAGTATCAGCGTCTATTTGCAATTCAATGAAAACGGTATCAAAAATCAAGATCATAGCGTGCTTCACTAGTAATACCTACTGATATTGTTATACTGTGGCACTATGATCGTAATATTTAAAATGTATTGGTTGTCAAAATTGCAAAATCAAGCACAGACCCGTCGTCCGTGAGCGCCGAAACGCGACTGATCAGGCCTGCCGAACGGCGCGCTATATATATGGTAGATATTAAAACATAGTGAATAACTGATACTTTTTATCAAGTCAAACTCTGCGAAAGCATCTATAACTTTTAGTGGCTTTCGTTGAGTACAAAATTTAGTAAAAAGATCATTAGTTTAGTCATAAACTTGAAAAACTTTTTGAAAAGGGGTAACTTTGGGATTTTTTTTCTATCAAGTAAAATTCATTAAATCGTGTTATTGACTGCGAATTGCACTAGATTAGATCCTTAACTAATACATATATTTTTTTCAGAGTTTAATACACTATTTTAAAGGTCTTAAAGTTGTTTTAAAAATTCAAAATTACGGCCTACACGCCCTTAAGTTTTTAGTTAAAAAACAAATAAGTCAACAAAAATAGACTATTTCATCAACAAATAAACCCAATAAAACTAAATGTTATAACCTAGTAATATTATATCTGTATCCCGTGGTGTGTAATCTGCAGCTTAAAAATTATTTACTAAATTTATTTTCGCCAAATAAGATTATTTATTAACATTGAATTAAAAACTTTTAAACTAAGAGTCTAGCTTAAAAAATACCTATCTTCCACATAAACTTTACTCCATTTTTAACCGACTTTAAAAAAGGAGATTCTCAATTCGATCGTTTTTTTGTAGGTGAATAGTGATATCACGTTATCATTTATCTTATATATAATGATAGTGAACCGATTTAGATGACTTTTTATTTGTTTTATAGATCGTACTTCAAAGATAAATAAATAACTCCATATAAATTTTATCGAAACTGGTTACCAAATACCGCTTATTTGAAATATCAAAAAAAAAATATATATATATCTAAAAACTGCTTCTCTCAATTACGTATTCATCAAGTGAGGTATTCTCAGTTGAATTCTCAATTCTCACTTTCTCATTGAAACAGTGTGTTCAGTTAATTTCACAAAAATTATGCAATTTTGTCGAGTGTCCGAGTTTATGAAGCCGGATTTACTGTTTTATCGGTGAAAATTCAATTGGGATGATGACAGTGCTAAAAATATACCAATTTAATTATTCCGCCAGTGGGGGTCAGTTATTAGTCCAGTCAGTCAAACTCAGAGTGTGACGTCATACCTACATAAACATTTTACAATGACGTGACGTCACTCGAAACTTCTAAGCACTTTATCTCGATCGTGTTTTGTTTGAAAACAAGAGAAAAAATTCGTGTACAATATTTTTTAATAATCTAGCCGACGGATATTTTTTTTTTATAAAAATATTTTTATATATTTTTTGTCTTTTAAATAAAAGCAATAATAGAGCCAACTCAATTTTAGTTAAGTGGTTGACCCTTTCAATAAAATCTGGACTGGCCTCTAGTGTAGTAATTATATTACGTCACAGGAAGAGCAGTAACCACAGGTGGTTAGTACCGGAAACGGCGCGATCGCCGTACAATTTGCTGCGTGCGAGCCACTTTCTTCGGACCTATGAGCCTTCTAAATATACACATTTGTGAGGAGATAGCGAGTCATCGGCCGTTCAGATGTAGGAAATTAGCTGCCGGCGAAGCAGTAAATACTTTGTTAGCGAATGGTAAACGATGCCTCATTACGTGCATGCGACAGACGTTAGTACACAGAAATTTGAAGTATTTGTGTTGAATGGGGACACGAAATATAGAGATGGAATGGTTACGGAAAAAAAAGGCATACGCTACCTTTAGGAATTCAAAATTCGAAAGGAATTATACAGAACTAGCATCTGCCCAAGACAGAATTTAAAACAAAAGCTACGTGAATGAACAATTATCAGTCAAACTTGCACATTTATAATACACTAGCTGTACCCTGCGGACCCTGCCACGCTTCCACGCTTCGCTAGCACATTGTGATACAAAAATTAGATAAAAACAATCCTTGATGCGGATTATATATCACTGTAAAATATCAGCTCGATCGGTGCAGAACTTTTCGAGTTTTTGAAGCGTACACAAACCAACATAACATTTTTATATATAGAGATATTAGTAAGTTAGTCATTGCTTTAAGTAAATTATTCTTAGGTACGTAAAAGACTAAGCCCCACAAACGTACCGCTTAATAATGGAATAAATTGAGAGGTTGCTAGCTTCTTTTCAAGAGGTGTATTCACACTCAGAGTAATAGATAGTAAATATCTAAATTTACGTGCGTGTTCGTGTTAAATAACATTAAACCTAAATTTCGTTACAGAGAAAAAAAATAGCAAATTAATTACCAAACTCTTTTAACCAAATTTGTAAACTCTGCCAAACAGACCCTTGAATTATAAATAAAGTTACGCTACCTATTTTAAGACTATGGATGTTTGGAGCTACTGTAGTATTATAAAGCTGAAGAGTTTGTTTGTTCGTTTGTTTGCTTGAACGCTAGGATCTCGGGAAGTACTGGTCCGAATTGAAAGATTCTTTATCTATTGGATAGTCCATTTATCGAGGAAGGCTTTAGGCTATAGAAAATAACTCTACTATTAATTGAAGCGGAGCATGAAACAAGAATGTAACAAAATCGGGAAAAAATATTCCCCTTTTGAGAGTTTT
This sequence comes from Ectropis grisescens, assembly GCA_017562165.1. Taxonomy (NCBI): domain Eukaryota; kingdom Metazoa; phylum Arthropoda; class Insecta; order Lepidoptera; family Geometridae; genus Ectropis; species Ectropis grisescens. The sequence goes on along the minus strand of CM029793.1, from coordinate 8,934,989 downwards.
CGTACGTTTCGTGCTTTGACATGACACATGACAGCATGTGTCAAAGATTGCGTCATTGAATTTCAGTAATCTGTGCCTTGAATATAAACCTTTGCTATTTTTTTTTCTAAATCTGATTTGGTACGACCAATTTCCGACAGGTGGCGTAGCAGGTTGCTGAAGAGGGTTTTTTGTTTGAAATCGACATTCTCGGGAATGAGTGAACCGATTTCAGTCATTCTTTCACCGTTGGATATGTACGGGATCCCGATGAGTGCTATATAATATACCACGGGCAAAGCCGGGGCGGGCATCTAGTAGATATAATAAAAGTAGTTCAACGAATTCGCCGAAGCAGTTCCGTGGTGAAGCGGACAACTAATACCGCGCGTTTTCTATTTATCTTTTTTATTCTTACTTAAGACCAATGCCTGAACTTCTAGACGTGGAGACTCGAAATTTATAGTACTTGTTGTTAGCGTAATGCAGACTTACACTAAGAAAGGGTTCTCCTGTTATCGACTTCTGAAAAAGTCGAGTTAGATATATAACAATTAACACTCTGATTGCACCCCAGTGCGATAACCTAGTCTGGAGTTTAGTGGGAAGATAACAGCACAGTATCACGTAGCTATTGGAACATGAAGAGTCCAAAACATTCCCTAGCAGTGCATTACGCTCGTCACCCGAGGTATAAGATGATTTATCTGTAAACCGTATCATCTCTAAATTTCAATGGTAACAATGTCCTTCGAACCGGAAGACAATGATGTTTGTACATTACTGCTTGACGGTAGAATAACTGGCAAATGAATGGTACTTCCCCAGGTGGACTCTGCAATGAGTTAATAGAAGCTGTTGTTGAGCAAAGAATAACCACATAATTTTACATTTAAATATTCATAACAATAACAAACAAAATAGCGCTTTCACTGCTACAACGTTCCACGTATAATATCATTCGACAGTGAAAGAACATAATAGTCGATTTGCTAAAGTTAATACTTTATACGTATTACAAAGTTAATGAAAGTGAAATTTACATAAGTTTACGGCCATATAAAACCGATTCCATTATGTTTAAGTAACTTTCAAGCTGCGGCAGTATAACTTATACGTGGTTTAAATTTTCTCTGAGATGTACTTATATTTTGAGAAATCACCATCTACATACATGGCTTGATCACATTACGATCTATTTTTACCCGACTGCGCGACGCAAAGGAGTGGTAATGTGTTTATATACTTAGTTTAGACTATAGAGTGACGAGACGAGCAGGGCATGTGCCTGATGGTAAGCAACACGACTGTCCAAAGCTCATAACAGCACAGTGTCACGCAGATATTAGAACAGGAAGAGTCCAAATCAATATCTAGCACTGCACTGCGCTCGACACCCAGAGATATACTCGTAGTATGATGATTTAACTCTATACCCTATAATTTCTCAGCAAGTACTTAACTTCGCGATAAAATATCATCATCCGCATCATCACTTAACATCAGGCGAGATGCCGGCCAAATGTAAACCTATTAAAAAAACGGTCAAAGGTGTGATATTTCCCCAGACGGACTCTGCAAGAATCCTACACTACACTACAATACTACTAAATTTATAATATCAGTGTGACATAGTATTTCATACTGAGAAATAGAGATATCATACTGAGATATAGAGAAATCATACTGAGATATACAGTTATCATACTGAGATATAGAGATATCATACTGAGATATAGAGATATCATACGGAGATATACAGTTATCATACTGAGATATAGAGATATCATACTGAGATATAGAGATATCATACGGAGATATACAGTTATCATACTGAGATATAGAGATATCATACTGAGAAATAGAGATATAATACTGAGATATAGAGAAATCATACTGAGATATACAGTTATCATACTGAGATATAGAGATATCATACTGAGATAAAGAGATATCATACGGAGATATACAGTTATCATACTGAGATATAGAGATATCATACTGAGATATAGAGATATCATACGGAGATATACAGTTATCATACTGAGATATAGAGATATCATACTGAGATATACAGTTATCATACTGAGATATAGACATATCATACTGAGATATAGAGATATCATACGGAGATATACAGTTATCATACTGAGATATAGAGATATCATACTGAGATAGAGAGATTATCATGCTGATATTATAAATGTCAAAGTTCGGATGTTTGTAACTCAGTCAAGTCGGTACAGCTGAACGGATCATGTTGAAATTAAGAACACGTTTAAATTATAGTCTGGAGTACCACGCAAGCTACTTTTTTATCGCGGGAAACCAAAGGGATCGGTAACTATGCCGGTAAAACCGCGGTGATAGTAATGTATTACATCTATATATATATTTCTTTTGTGCGTGTATTTGTCACTGAACTCGTCCTAAACAGCTGGACCGATTTCAATTAAATTTTCTGTGTACTTTCAGATGGATTCGAGAATGGTTTAGATTCACAAATCAGCCCAGCAGATGGCGCTGCAGTTGGTATCTAGGTTATTATCCGAGCGAAGCCGTAACGAGCCGCTAGTAACGAAATAAAACTCGTAGTAAGGCCACCATTTAACCTAATCTCACAGCACATCCGACACTCTTAAAGCCGGTACAAAACAGATGCATAAAAACGCTACCATATGGAGCTCGGTCGTAAAACTCGCGTGGGATGGCTGCCACATGAAACGAGCTCATTGTAAACAGCAAGTGAAACCGCAGACAGTTCAATCTTACTCTTTGTTTCACTTTCTAAATATTTACTGATGAGTAATTTATTAACAAATTTTATTATCAAATCTACGCCTCGCGAGTATTCCGATTATTTTGTAGCTTGTAGATGCAGTTAAATTATTACAATGTAATGTAAATAAACTAATAGTAAACTATTGTTTTTTAGTTTTTTTAACCCCCAACCAAAAAAAGAGGTGCCATAAGTTTGACGTCGATGTCTGTCTGTCTGTGTGTCTGTCTGTCTGTGGCACCGTAGAGCTCAAACGGATGGGCCAGTTTCGATGCGGTTTTTTTATTTGAATGTTGCTATTTGTGCGGATGTTCTTACTTATGCTTGGATAATATCGATTCAAGATGGCCGCCTCCACAAAATGGCGTATAAAATATTTTTTCACAACTTACCTCGATATGGGTCTCAAACGAAAGGGCTTAACTAGTAGAATACTATGCAATATGACAAATTTGAAATCCAAGATGGCCGCTACCGCAAAATAGCGAAAGGAATTTTTTTTCACACCTCCCCTCAATATAGGTATCAAATGAAAGAGCTTGACTAGTATAATGTTTTACAGAAAACAAATCCGAGGTAGACGGGGGTTAATCAAAAATTTTAATTTTGTTCTTGTTTTAAGTTAATTTCCATCTGATACTTAATTACCCCGATGTTTCGCATTTAGGTCAGCCTCTTTTAGCCCGCTGCTAAACATAGGCCTCTCCCATTGTTCGCCACTCAGCTTTATGTTTCCATCCACTGGCTACTATTTTCTTCTTGCATTGTTTTCAGCGCCAAATTTACTTTATATTTGTTAGATAGAAACTCTTTACTGTCCATTATAAAAAATAAAATAAAAATAAGAACTATTGTTAGCTAAAAACGCTAGCAAAATTGCATGATTATCGGTTTTTTATCGGATACACTTCTGACCTGATTGATTTAATACCACCTTGTCTTTTTTTTTCGGAATGCTCGTAGATTGAAAAAGCGACATCGTTTCATGGATTCCCCAAAAGAGAACAAAGAAGTGTTTTACTTTTGTGATAAGATCTACGCTTTGGATTGCGTTGCCTGAATGAGTTTTTCTCAATGTTTACAATCTTGGTTCAATTTCAAATCGATGGAATGGTCAATTTCATCGTGGACTGCGTCATCGCTTAACATTAGGCGAGATGGCGATCAATAATATACATACATATATAAAAGTAAAGAAGACTAGACCGACGATATTTGGTAGCATATAAATCAAAACCAAGCTAACTGACCCAGTTCCCACCATCAATTGTTAACTTAACCAGCGGAAAAAAGAGTAACCCTCGAAAATGCGCGGCGGCATCTCGCCGGGTGAATTTCCATTTTAAAATGATTACAAAACCGGCACGTTTGCTCCCGCTTCATAAATCCTCAACTGGTTTAAACCGCAAGCCCGACATACGTGTACGGAATAAGGCAACATTCGCTGCAACTCGCCACCTAAGTGTTTCTAAAGGTGTATGGCCACGGGCACTGTCTCGATCAGTTTCTGGTTAGAATAGTATCGCCCCACGATGTCATTCGCCTAGTTCCCTCTTCCATGATTTTCCAGCAATCTTTTCCAGATTTTCTAAACTACAACTACTTTCTAAACAGACGTACTAAATTTCATCAAAATTTCTTTCAGTAGTTTTAGAGACGTTAAGTTAGTTTTCTCAAAAGGAGACTGATAAGGCTATTTATTTAATTCACCACGCTGGCCCAGTATGAGTTTTCATTCACTGTTAAAACAAGTATTGATGACAAATCTGTGTAATGTTTTTTTTAAATTCAAATAATACTCATAACTCATCAACACGCAGTTCGGGTTCGACGCAAGCTTGTAAAAATAGGACTTTCTCGTTCATAGGCCACCATGGCTTCAAAATTATAAAATCCCCTTTTTTCATCACTGGTTTAAACACTAAATATTTTTTCATCCTAGTGCTAGTATATATTTTTTTATGTATATGAATAAAACAAGTGGAAACGCTCCTTAAAAACGGCGACTGTCCAGCGAAAAAGGTCAAATTAAACCTAGCAGGTTTCGCGTGGGAGCGAGATGGGTATCGCAATCTAGCGGGGTTAGAGCGAAATAGACAACGTAAATTTGAAAACAGAAGGGGTCGAATGCTCCTTAGGGGGAGAAAAGCGTCGCGACATGGTTCCAGATTAAAAACTTTAAAAATTTGCATTGTGGCTATCGAAAAATATGTTCGATGCATAGTTTTTGGTATTACCAGCTTTTAAACTCGATATACTAGTTCTGACTTTAGCGTAATTATGGATACCTGTTTAAGACTGTCTGATTTTTTGCTCAATAATTGTACGTCTTCCATTATTATTTTGATAGCATCTCGATAGAGGAAACATGATGGAGAATAATTTTTCAAAAGCTTGTCTCTGTTGCTATGTCGAAGTACGTGCATGTTGTTTTTAATCAAAATAGCTTTTTTATTTATAACTTCAGCCACAATGGACACGAGGTTCCGTTCTGTTTGTCAGAATTAACATTTTTGTATGCGCAACATGAATAGCATCTGAGAGGAAATTGTAGATCTAAGTATTTTTATGCAGCATATGTGCCACGCAGGCGCGGTCCCAGCCTCGAATTTTGGAGGGGTCACCAGTACAAATTCAAAAATCGAGTAAAAAAGTCTTAACTAGTAGCGCCCACGATTTTACCGCGTAGTTGCCGTTCCAGCTGTTTTCCCGCGTTAAAAAATAGTCTATGTACTATTACATTTTTTTTTTTAGTTTTTAATTTTAACGTATACGATTTTGGGGAGTCACGTTCCCATCGGACCGCGCCTGGTGCCCCGAGCAAGACACATACGCAGTCCCTATATATTTTTATTGTATAGTTACTGAACTAAGTAACTATACTACTATAGTAGTACCTCTGTTTATGCTGATTTAATGATCGAATAACTTCGTACAAATGGTGAACACAGAATTTGCGGGACACGTTTTAAATCTTAAGAGCACATCTCTTACATCGCCCGCGTAACAATGTACCGGTTTCTTTTTCGGCGAAATGCAGGTTGAACGACTTGCAAGGACCACTTTGCTGTTATTCGGTGCAAGTTTTTAAATAAGACTCAGTTTGGATGATTAAGTAAGAGAGACTTCGCAACCACAGCAATTAAAATGGCATTTTAATTTCACATTTAAAATATTACACATAGCAGTAATATAAGTTATTCTATGTAAAAGTTTATATTTATCGGTCTACTAGTCTAAGTACTATATAAAAAATCATCCTATTATTTTTTCTTGGTGACAACATCAAAATAGGCGATTATGACACTTATTTCATGCACAGCAACAGTTCATGGCTGGCTTTCATAAAAAAAAAAAGTATTGTGCGCTGTACTATCCAAATTTGGTCGAAGACTGGTTGCTTTTACTACATCATCACCGAGAATAGGTCGCTTTTTGTGAATGCCGCTCTTCCCGATCCCGCACTAATCTTCGTCATTCGTGGTGTGTATCCCGCGATAATCAAAATACCGTCGATCTATCGACATAGCGTACATTCGATGCCATGACCTCGTTTTCCTATTCAACACAATTTTCTGACCAATTCAAACATACACCTTTCATTTAATTACTATTTATTATTAAACTTTTTTCTGCTGCTTTCACGATATTTTCTAAGTCACAACGGCCGATTACGAATATGCAAACACGTAAGTACAGCTCCTAGGGCTCAAGTAAAAGGCGCAGTGTGCGGCCCCCTCATTAGTGGATTGCGAGCCCCTAACAGGGTTTGCACGCCCTACAAGGGGATCGCATTAGAAGGGTTTGCCTGGAGCCTTATTTTTGAACTCGCACGTCCGTGAGTAGCGCGATCTATTTGAAGACGATCTTCGATTAGAAGCGAATGAAACTGGATAACGTCAGATTAGTGAGTGGCTGAAATAATATGCCTAGCGTCATTCGTAATAATCTAGCTCGTTATATTATCACTGGTGATTTGAAGCGAATGATCCTATAACCATTTAAACTCAAGTGTCGCAATACCTGTTATTAGATTTCCTAGTAATGATATATTGATTTCTAGTAATTGGGCATCATCGGAAAGATGATCTTAAGTAGTTAATAACAATAAACACGCCATGCATGACCAAACACAATATGTATCGAGTATCTGTAGCCACACAAGTTGTGTCGGTCTCACACTATTCGAAACTCGTAAAAATCATTATTAACCAGTTAATATTATTATTAGTTAGGTGGAGTAGAGTAGTGACCGAGTGGTGGCCGAGGCAAGGTAAGCGGAGTGTAGGACGTCCAGCTGCTAGATGGGTCGACGATATCGTTTCTATCGCGGGTCGAACCTGGACTCGATTGGCACAGGACCGAGGAAGATGGCATGGAAAAAGAGAGGCCTATACCCAGCAGTGGTATAGAAAAGGCTGTGGATTATGATGATGATGATGAATATTATTATATCACATAATATCCAATGGAAGTATAAATATATCCTAGTCTCGCAAGCGGGCCCAATACTTTCGCCTGGCGTGTCACAACCATAAATAACTAGTCGCCTTTACATGATCTTTTGTGAGAGCGCAATTGTAGTAATTACAAGCCCATGGTTGCCAAAAAATGAAACAGCTGCCGAACGATAAAACACTCGGTATTTATTTGATTTAGTAACGTTGTTCGGTCGAGTAGAAGTGAAGGGTTAGTGTGAGTTCAAAAATAAGGTCCTTGATCGATAGGAACTTGTGGTGCCTAAGTGTCTCGACATGAGTGCGCGTTAACATGAAAGCAGTAAGCAGTGGTATGACGAATGGGTATTGCAGAATTGTTTTTGCGTTTGAAGGTCTAAAGATATTGATTTGTGCGGATATAGTATGGTAGTGTATTTTTTATTTTCTTACAATAAAAAGTAGCATATATATGCTATTTCAGACTTTAATCTAACTGTATTCCCAATTTCAACCCGATCCGTTTAGCAACAATATCTGTAAGATATGTGTAGGAATAATAACATATTAGGATTGCCACAAGATCGAGATAGATGTAAATGAGGTATTCATAGCAAAAGGACTAGAAAGATAATGATTATGACGATATATATATAAAATGGTGAACACAATGCTTAGGTGACCTTACAATGAAAAATAAAGTATAACTTTACTGACTAAAACCTAGTCAGTAGTATGAAGTACAATTTTAATATTTTGCACCTACTTTTTTGCTATACTTTAATTTTTACTTTCATTTATTTTACTTAGTAGGAATGACTTTATTTCGCGCATCGTTTACAATCCTGACACAAAATTTGAAATCACACCTAAGATCACACTAACAGATTGAAAATACAACATCCATATTCTAAAAGTTAGTGTAAAAACTAAACCTTTGGTATATAAACTAGCACAAGTGAGATACAAAAGTGTCTAACTATTACGATTGTTCACACCACTATTGACATTAATGACGAGATATTTAATAGCGCGAATAAGTTCCCGATATTTAGGTGCAGTATGATGCGCCAAGTTCACGGCTAACCACGATAAATACCCCGTAGTTAATGAAAACAGTGTTATACAAGTATCGCTGTTGAAATCTGGCGCGAGACTGGATCAAATTTAGTGGGAAACACGTGATTACGCACTATTTATAAATCCTGCGCGGGCGCAGTAAGACTCGCGATGTGCGAAAATAGATCGTCTCGTTTGAGCTGGGAAACTGTCGATGTTCTTACCGATTATTACTGCTCTATTCGATTTTAAATCGATAAAATAAATATTCTATCCTACGAGTTCACGGGAGGAAACCACTTTTAGCGAAAACTCCGCTGGTTGTAAAACTATTTTATAATGTTTTTTCACGTCTAAGAAAGAGTTTTTGATTAAAGTGTGTAAAATAAAGAGTACCTATTTATCCTAGCCAAAAATCATTCAGTAAGAATAATCCCGAAAAATAAACAGTTCACACAGAATAACTATTCATAAATACATAAAATGTATTTTTTTAAATCCCTCAGACTCCACCCGAAACACAGAAATTAATTCAGTAAGCATTTATTACATGAGCTCATTAGACGATTTATGGCAACCTTTTTAAACTCTTGAATGAGTTTCAAGCCTTCTTCAAACACTTAGCAACAATAAAATAATGAACCCTTAAAGAAAAGCCAAAAAATAGGTCAAATACGTCTTAAGATACAATAAAAGGGCAGGGTCGAGGCCTCGTAAACAACTAAAGAGATGGCGTAGCGGTATTTCCCTTAAAAGGGTGACCCCAAATTGCTCAGAATAAAGCTGTTTATTTACAAGTGATAATAAAAGCTACGCTACGTAATAAACAGGTTACTGAAATTTACAATTACTTTTTCGTTAAGTTATTGTTTTTGAAAACTAATTAATTACTACGAAAAATAATGTTTAATGCAATTCCTTAAAGGCCGTTTTAAAAATAATCTTTCTGGATAATTTAACTTCAATTAACAATTTGGTTCAATCAACATTACCTGATATGTTATTATTATTAATATAGCAAAATTATACATCCAACCTCATTATAGTATATGAACAGATTCGCTTTAAAATTTACACCATTGAATATGATTGGACTTAAAATAGTAGTAACTTAGTTATAAAATATCGACAACTCTAATACAAATCAAATCGATCCTTAAATCGATAAAAAATCATCGACAACTATCTATCGACTGGCCAACATCACTTTTCCCAAATGTATTTTCATTTTCAGTTTTCAGTCTGCATTCGACCGTCTTCTAAAACAGACGTATGTTTGTTCAGATCAAATCCACGCCGCCGTTGAGTGAGATTTGATACTTGACGAATGCGAATGGGTTTTGGCAACAGTATTTGGGCCAATATAAATGTTTGGCTAACTGTTTGAGTGCTGTGGTTTACTGCTGAATAATAATACTACGGTTAGACGTTTCATTGAGTTGAATTGTGTTTCAGTATTCTGTATTTACTCGACACTATAAATTTAATGCAGGATTCGAATTTTGTTTAACAAAACATTATTAAATACTCTAGATGCATAATTTTGAAGAATTATCCTAATCCACCATTCATAGCTCGTAATTTTTTTATTCAAATCATGCTGTGTGCGTTCACACACACAACGTTTAAAACAATATTCACAGTACAGATAGTACTGTATCTGTAGTCTAAAGTCTAATACAGTACTATATGGAAAAAAAATCGTGGAAATTGTCATGTCAATAATTTTTATTACTTTTTCCGTGTATGTTGAAAATCGTATCGAAATATTTTGTCTGTTTAAGTCTACGACAAAACGTTTTGGACAAACAGTATATAATTGTACTCAATAACGTACCATGTAATGCTTGTTAATTCTAAACTGCATAACGGCATTAATTGTTAGACAGACAGAATGATATTAATAGCTATTATTCCAATGAGAGAATAATAGTGTCAGGCTTATATCAACACTAATTTTGGAACAACGTATTTAGAAACACTCTGTTCACCGATGTCTATTTCAATTTAATTCATTTAAAACGAATTACATGATGTATACATCTCTGTGTCTCGGTTTATAGTGCAATGTTTTCAGAGAAATTACAGGGCATTATAAATCATCATATCTCTAGGTGATACCAGTGATAGGTAATATTTGGACTCTTCATGTTCCAAAAGCTGCGTTACGTGTAGGCGCGTTGCTTACCATCAGGCACATGTCTTGCTCGTTCCATATTTTTTTACTATAAAAATTGCCATTACTTTTGTTGATGACATTAGAAAAGTCGCGGTTCATACATGAATGAGACTTGCACAGGATCAAGACACCTCCAGTACCTCCAGCTTCGATACAACCAACACACCCATTAAAACATCAACTTCTTACAAGCAATAATTTAAGCTAGTCCTTACTTCTCATTGAATGGCTTATTATAAACTAGCAATGAATTTCATTTCAAAGAAGTACCATAGTTAACTGTTTTTCTATTATTTATTATTATTAAGAGCCCATTGTATGTATGTATGTTTATTGTTTATTGGTGGTGGACAATTCACACACAACACCATCTGACCCCAAACTAAGCAAAGCTTGTGTGATGGCAGCCAGATAGCTGATATAATACTTAAATAGTTATTTGTCGAATGGTTCGATTGTGATGCAGATTTTTTTACTATAAGTTTTAATAGGGATTATTTAGAATGTTCAATTTTCTCCCAGATTAGATTTATACAATCGGTTGGCCTGCTTAATCAACTGATTAAAAATTACAATGTAACCCAATTTTAGTAAGGGTTTAAATGTAAGTTAATTGATTCAGTTTTGAAATACTATTGTGTCCCATTGTTGAGCAAAGGCCTCCCTACCCTCCTTCCATTTTTGTCTGTCTTGACTCAAAGTAGTCCAGTCTTTAACGTGTTTGTCGAGGTGATCCCGCCATCGCCTATTGGGTCTCCCGCGTCGTCGTTTCCTATTTGGCTGCCACTGGGTAGTGATCTTAGCCCAGCGATCGTCTGACATTCGATAGACATGTCCAGCCCAGTCCCACTTCAAATTGCTGGCCTTTTGGGTCACATCAGTTATTCGAGTTTTTGAACGCAGTATGGTATTTTCTATAGTACAGATAAATCAACGCAGGCAGTTTTCTATAGTACAGATAAATCAACGAGTGATTATAATAAAGAAAGCCGTTCCAGACCTTATCAAGGCCGATAACCAAGTATAGCCTTCTAGTGCAGCGGGTTTATCAGTCACTTGACGACCTAGTCACAGGACTGCGTTTTCTTTTTTAACTCATAAAGTAAAAAGCAAGATGTTTCAGTATTCTGTATTTACTCGACACTGTAAATTTGATACAGGATTCGAATATTGTTTAACAAAACCATGATTAAATACTCTAGATGCATAATTTTGAAGAAAATCCTGATCCACCATTCATAGCTCGTACTTTTCAAAACTAAATCATGCTTTATTTACACACACAAAGTTTAAGACAATATTCACGTTACATAGCGTAAAAAGCAAGATGTTATATTACATTTCATGTGCTTGTGTATCTGGTAGAAGAAGGGTGTGATTTTGATAGTTTTCGTATGTAGTAGTAGTAGCATAGGTCTACTACTAACATAGCCTATAACTGCTACTGGGACTTGGGACTCGCCTACAAGGGCATATCGAACTTGACATTTCTAGAAAGAAAAGATTGGAGGACTGTTGTTTTGTGGACTTTGGACCGGGAAAAGTTGGGGAGGGGAGAGTGGCCTCAATCTACCTCTACAATGCCATTTACGGCACTAGTTATAAGTATTTTCTGTTTTGTACATTTATTACTTTACTAGTGTGCAGAATAAAGTGTGTCTGTCTGTCTGTCAATGGTCAACAATATATAGGCTGATATTATAATGAGCGAGATGATATACATACCAAAGATAAGGATTAATTTACAGCCGCCATAAGTCATCACATTTTATTATAGTTAACCAATAAAATATATATAAATCCAGCAAAAACTTACAAGTAAATCGACAAACGAAACGCTTTCACTGTTCATCGAAAGCTCTTCTCTGAAAGCTCGTAAAAATTAAGAAATCTCTCGTCGAGAAATAAACATGTAGATAATAATTAAAAACAGTCGTAATGTCAGTGAACAGGAAAAAGGCAGTAAACATGCAAGTACCTACACCGGCACGAGGCAGCCGTGACCGCGGACTGTCGAACATCACTATGTTCCGGTTTGAAGGGGAATGTGTCCAGAGAGAACGAATGACGTTATACCGGCCTGATAGGGGTGAAAGAGTGAGTCACTTGAGAGATTACAGGGCATAGAGATCAATAATCAACTATCTCTTGGTGACGAGCACAGTGCAGTTAGCGCTAGATTTGTATTCATCATGCTCCAATAGCCGAGTGACACTGTGCTGTTAGGGCAGGCTTGTCCCTTACCACCAGGCACATGTCCAGCTCGTCCCGTCAGTCTATAATACTACACATAAAACTCCTATCAAATACTTACTAACTTCGTTTTTCTTTGTGAGCCAGATTTTTCGACATCTCGAAACAGCAATGATGCAATACGCTCGTTATCCTCCAGATATTGAATGTTAAATCAGTTAAAGCCCCTTTTTATTTATAATCGAGAAGGGCGCGATAATTTCTGTCGACGCGGCGCATTTAGGTCACCCATTATTTTTCATTATTAGAATCTGTGCTCTGAAGCGAGAGGTATCTCGCTCGTAAACATTGTTTTTAACACGCTGCTCGTAACTCGAAAAAGCGACATCGTGTCATGGTTGACGTTTCAAAGACTCGAACGAAGAAGTTTGGACTCTACTTTTGTGATAAGATCGTCTAGGCTTTGTGTTTTCAAATCGATAGTTAATCGGTATCTTCTAGGTAATGTACGTTCCATCGTAGACCACTTCAGGTGAGATGGCGGTCAAGTGTAAAACTATAAAAGTTTAACAAAACACGGACTTGGACTGAGACTCCACCAAAGCGGTGAGCGGAGACGATGTTTTTTTTTTAACATCTAATATCATTTTGTTTAACGAAATTATATCGGTTGTTAAGAAACTATGAATAATATTCGATTTTTTAATATGCCTAGTCTTAGCAACACAGGACCACGTAACTATTTCGACACGCAGAGTCCAAATCACTACCACTAGCATAGCACTGTACTGGAACCATTGCTCTGGCCAAACGCAGGATTCGTTCCATCTTTGCACCAAATACATCACAATGAAACTCGCGTTCGCTATGTTCCCAAGCGTTCCGAGATATGGTGTCCGTGGGCAATATCTTCATATGTGTGCGTTGCTCGAATGTTTTTGTTTTATAAAGGGACCATGACAGTATATGGCAGTTGTTGTTTTGTTTGCCTAACTATAAGATTTTTTAATCTAATCGCGACGTTTCAAATAGAGGTTGATACATGCAATAAATAGTAATTATTATTGTTATTGTATGATTATTGCATAATTATTTCATTGTAAACGCGCAGGTTATCAAGAGTTTAAAACGAGATACTTTCTTCACTTATTTATTGACTTGATGCATCCGCTTCGATATGACCACAATCATATTTATGAAGTAAAGGACAATATGTCCGTCACTATTTTTACTCGGAATATATACAATAACACCTGATGTAAAGCGATGATGCAGACTAGATTTATTCATATTCAAAGTATAGCGTTAACTGTGTAGTGTGCAAATGTATGCTATGCGTCTTTGCTCAACGGGCGATATAATTCTTAATCAATCAATTGTTGCTAGGATGCCTATACCCAGCAGTAAGTCGATACAAGCTCAAAATGATGACGATGAATGGTTGCAATTGTGGACAACCATGGGCCAACAAAATATACTGGCTAAATAACGGAAGGAGAGTGTGAATCGGTTTCTTCTAGGTAAGCACGCTCCATCGTAGATCTCATCATCGCTTAACATCAGGCGAGATGGTGGTCAAGTGCAAACCTATTATAGTTAAAAAAAAAGGAGGTTAGGGAGGCCTTTACTCAGCATTGGGACAGATAGATCATAAAATAGGTATATTAGAAATCTAGGTAACGCTGTCAAAAGTGAACCGAAATCTAAGCCTACAATTTCGAAATTCGCAAACCGTTCCAATTTACGCAAGAACGTGGAGAAAGCTGAAGCGTTTCACGGTCGACGAGCACAGTCGCCATTGTCGGATAACATCACTTTGGACACAATAATTCTATGTTTAAACACACGATGTTATTATAATACTGTAATTTATCCTGTGAAAACAGTTAATTGAGCGGAGGATATTACGCAGTCTCGAAACGAAAGCAAATAGCGAAGGGCTATATTTTTTTGTTCACGTCACGGCTGTTCTAGTCGGCAGAATGGCAACTGCCTATCCGGAGACCGTGATTCGAATTTCACGTGCTCGACGTCTTTTCAAATGGCGTTAACTTAAAAAAGAGCGTCGGAGCGTCGTTTGGGGTCATCCAACACCCCACCTAGGGAATGGCCTTCCCGAAGAGGTGACACACTTCACGTCACGTCACTGGAGCCAAATACGGGGGTCTATAATGCCGCGAGCCCGTAAGTTCGGTGGTAGTGGTAGGGTCCCGGTGGAATGCCATATCGGTTCTACCGCAAAGACGGAACTGGCAAAACCTGTGCGATTTTAGTTGGTAGGTGCACCATGGTCCGGGTAACGAGCCCGACGTACCCACGCCTCACCCCCCACAAAAAAAACGACAACTTTGTACGCAAAAGAATTAAAACTGGCCAAAGTGTGTCTTTGTGTCTTCAAATCGAGAGAGAATCGTTTTTTTCTAGGTAAACACGCTTCATCGTAGACCGCATCATCGCTTAACATCAGGCGACATGGCGCTCAAGTGTAAACCTATAAAAGTAAAAAATAAAACAAAGAGGTTTTATAATATGTTGTTTGTATACTCAAAAAACGGTTGTGTGTTACTGTAGTTTGATTTTAACTACCTTAGTATTTATTAATAGAACAAAAAATATTAAAACAATTAAAAAGAAATATGGAATCTAATTGAAAACTTGCCTCTTTTTCGATGCCGATTAAAACACAGAACGGAATCTTATATTCCTCTGCCTGCAATTATACAACCGGTTGCAAAATAATACCTAATACGTTATAGGAATTATTACTTCCATACCTGTTGTGACCTTATGACGTCACATGGTGTGATGTCGTAAAAACGGCAAGTTCGTTTACCTGCAACAAAAACACAATGATCTAAAAATCGTTTTAGCAACAGGCACGATACAATCGGTGGCAGTTTTTGTTAGTTTTGATTACCATTTTGTAGATTAGTTTCGTTGTGATTACACGGCAAACGTGTGTATAAACAGGAGCTAATAGTAAAGTTCATATTTATTCTCTGCCTGCGAAGCCGAGGGTCGTAGGTTCGATCCCCACCCAGTGCAAATATTTGTGTGATGAATTCAAATGTTTTCACTGTGTCTGGGTGTTACTATGTATAATAAGTATGTATTTAAAACTATATAAGTATTGTATCAGCTATCTGGCTGCCATCACACAAGCTTTGCTTAGTTTGGGGTCAGATGGTGTTGTGTGTGGATTGTCCACCAATATTTATTTATTATTATTATTTATTATTTATAATCGACGACATGTAGTTACTCATTGAATACGGTGAGTAAAGTAAGGTATAAAGTAATAACTGGCAAAATTTGTACTTCCCTAAGCGGACTCTGCAAAGAGTCTCACCAATACAATGGCTTAGTAGGTAGTAACTCTGCCTGCGAAGCCGAGGATCGTAGGTTCGATTCCCACCCAGTGCAAATATTTGTGTGATGAATTCAAGTATTTGCATTGAGTCTGGGTGTTTCTATAGATAATAAGTATGTATTTACAACTATATAAGTATTATATCAGCTATCTGGCCGGCACATTTATTACAAGCTTTGCTTAGTTTGGGGTCACATGGTGTTGTGTGTGAATTGTCAAAAAAAAAATCTATTGTTTATTTGCATGGTTTACTTCCATTCAATACACATGCATGCATGCATGTACACAAAATACCAAAATCAACGCCTGTTGTACTACAGTGCTTTCATTAATTAGTAAACCGTGATTTTAACCGTGAAATTAATTCAAGAAAAAACAAAAAGCCAACTTCAATTCTAAATTTAGAAATATATTTTTAAATTTAAATTCAGACACTCGATAATATTTCATAAGATTGGCGCACTAGGTCCGATAGGGCGCACTAGGTCCGATAGCGCTCAGCTAGAGTGCTTACGTTCGGTATGTATGTATGAGTTAGATAGCTAGGTAGTGCTTTCTCCTTAGTTCGATTTTTCTTACAGGTTAGACTTCGTAAGTATGATAAGAATGTCAGGTTAGGTTATTTTGGGTCCTGCGCCTCCGGCGCTAACTCAATAGTCAGATAGGCAGTAGGGGCATCCGGGCCAGCAGCCATAAGTCAGTTAGAAAAAGAAAAAAAAATAATTCATAAGAAACTATCACACTAAATCGTTCAAATAAATAAACAAATTTATTTTTTGTTCGTATTTCAAATACCGCCACATCAATTTCGATAAAATTTATATGGGAGAACATTTGCGCAATAATTTCACCCAATCAAAAAAAAAATCATCAAATTAATTCACAATAAGCGGATCTATCGCGTAACACATATTTAAAAAAAACATACAACCTAAATGAGAACTCCCTCCTTTTTTTGAGTCACTTAAAAATAATATCTATTTCCGTTCATAAAAAAAAACATTGTAAATACAGCTTCTCTTTTCACGCGATTATTTTTAGCCTGGCTTTTATGTCTGGCAAAAATATCGTTGGAAAACTTCCTAGGTGTACTGAATTAATAAAACGTGGTGTTAGCATATTAATTGAATCAAGCTGTTATGAGAAGCATTTCAATAAGTAACAAAAAAAGTGGACAACGTAATTATTTCAAGGAAAATGACTTGCATCGATTGTACAGGACAACAACCGAAGTCAATGCCATAGATTTGTACTCTGCGGGGTCAAGACTACTGGTTTTGTATTCACAAATAAATAGGATGTGCATAAAGGATGTACAAAAATAAAATAGATAAGAGTGTAGTGTGAGAAATTGCCAATATTAAAGAAAAAAAGTATGTTAAACTGGGTACATACATACGTACTACGTATGAATTAGTAAATTAGAAAAGTAACTTAGTAACTCATCGTGAAATAAAAAAATACCGTTGAAATTTTTTTTGAACGAATTTTCTTATATTTTGATGTAGTTTCATGTTTACAAGTAAACTGTTGAATGCCGGGAATTGACAAAAACTTAATCCTCAATATAGCCATAGATCGATACATCAAAGTACAGGGAGTACTTAGTTTCTTAGTATTTTGCATGATTATTACTATGACTAAAACTTACGAAACTCGCCAAAAAATGTATCTTAGGGCTTAAAGATGTAACATCTTAGATATCTGGGTGACGAGCGCAGTGCAGTGCTAGGTAATGATATGGACTCTTCATGTTTCAATAGCTGCGTGTCATTGTGCTGTTATGTGGCAGGCATGTTGCTTACCATCAGGCACATGTCCTGCTGGTCTCGTCACTTTTATTTAAAAAAAAACTATACAAATATTTTAAAGAAACATCAGTGTTTGTGTTTATACAACAAACATCGGAATTTTTGGAAAACAACACTTTTCGGAGACATTGGTTATCCCCGCCAACCGGCACTTGTGTCGTGGTGGATTTTGGCCTTGCTTTCTCCTAAATGGCAGAGCGCCCCTCGTCTCAGTTATGGGAGCATATAGTGGGCTACTTACGCGTATTTCCATAGAACAACAAGACATAGGCACGATATACAAATACCACCGTCCTTTTCAAGTCAAGGTTCCAAAACAGAACAGCTTTGTACGTTTTAATTGCTCGGTCCTCGCATATCCATAAAACGACAACTGAGTGCGTTTAAGAACAGCCTGTCCATTTCAATGCGAACTGGATAAGGCTGCCGTAATGCCAAGGCAGTGTATTACGATTACAGACAGTCAGGACGACAACCCCACGAGTGCCACGGACCGATAAACAAGGAATGCACTGCGTCGTACTTAAGCGAAAGAAAAACTGGGAGATAAGAGAACGAACGGAAATATTAAATTGTATAACATACTGACGTTCTGGCTTCACTCGGTTATTAACCTAGATACCTACTGCAGCACCATCTGCCGGGTTGATTGTGAATCTAAACCATGCAGGGTGCACCCACATGCATTAAAACAATCCTTGAAATCGGTCCAGCCGTTTAGGAGGAGGAGGAGTTTCAGTGACATACACACACACAGTCGAATTATAATATGTGTACATAAAGATTTGTACGTTTTGATTATGTTACAATTCAGACTACTAAATGCGAAAATAACTCTGTGTGTCTGTAATTTTTCAGGGTAGTCTATTCGACCGATTTAAATTAATTTTGGTACAGACATAGTCCAGAGCCTGATAGAGGACAGAAGCTACCATGGAAGCCATGAGGTATCGAGACACAGAACCATCTTTTTTACTTTTATAGGTTTACACTTGACCGCCATCTCGCCTGATGCGGCCTACGAGAGCGTGCTTACCTAGAAGAAACCGATTGACTATCGCTTTGATGACACCAAATTTATAACCATCGAGAGATCCCAAAGTTAATGGGTAATGGGTTCACATTATTAAGTCAAGTAAAGGAATTTTTATTGAAAATGAAAATTTACGATTGTCTATCAATTTTCTAGTCCAAAAGAGTAGACTTGAAACAGCCGATTCGAGCCAACAAATAGTGCATTGACCTCTGTTAGGCGATAACAAAATCAAAGCAAGGTATTTACTCCATAGTCTAGACTCGGTCCACGGTCACCACCGTAATGTCAGCGACCCTCGGAGGTAATGAGGCCATTTATTTCTGATCTATGACTGACTAGTTAACATTAATTTCCTTATATCCTAATATTATAAATGACAATGTTTGAATGTTTGTTGCGCAATCACATCGTAGCGTCGGAACGGATCGGGCTGAAATTTCGAACATAGACCGATTTTTTATTTTTTTTTTTAGAACTGACCTATAGGAGCTGGCCGTGGTGCCTCTACTACCTACCGGACTTTGGTGTTAGCGCGGAAGCGCAGGACCTCCCTAAACCTAACTAAAAGCCTAACATACTTACGATAATTAGCATTCACGGAACACAGACAGATTATACTCTGGAAGAACACATATTTCTTATCACGGGAAAATGATGGGAACAGGAAGTACGAGGATGAAACCACGGGGTGCAGCTAGTTTTCACATAAAATCGCAGTCCAGTGAATGGTAATGATTTGGACTCTTCATGTTCCCATAGCTGTGTGACACTGTGCTGTTATGGGCAGAAATGTTGCTTACAATCAAACATACATGTCTTGAAAGCCCCCTTATTCTATACTGAAATACTGAATTTATATAATAATTATCTATGGTCTCCCTCTCTCAAATTGTTTTTCCTCTATACAAGTAAAAAAAATTGGTTGCCTGTAAAGTCGGTATACGGGCGAAAGTTTTACGTGACAAAGACTTTGAGTGGTAAAATAATTTTACGGAAGGGACGCGTGCCTTTCACTTTTTATGTCTGTCTCTCTCGCTCTTAGGCGGGCTAACCATTAGTGGAAGGGACGCGTTTTCACTCGCTCTCGTTGAGCAATAACGTGAGCGGAGCGTAACGCAGTTTCTTGATGTCACCCGGCAAACCAATTTATAAGACGTTGTCACGTCAAAATGTAGTTTTGTACTATGTAGTCACACTGTGTGCACAATTTACACATTTATTAATTATTTTACCGCCGAGCAATCATATGTAAATAATAATAATGCCTGCCACATACTATCGTAAGTGGTTGTGTACAAATAATATGTAAAATGACAACGTACTTCCAGCGAAATTACTAGACAAATACTCAAACATTCAAACATAAACAGATGACAAGAGCTATTCAGTGTGAATCATAAATATATTCTTCGTTTCACACACTTTACACACCAAAAAGTAATACTATAAAATAGTGTAACAATCTGTATTCCATCTCTTCCAAGAAACCTTAGGGATATTTTCGAATAAATGTTAAAAAGCGGTGTGTATTATACACAGGATCCCAAAGTAATTAAATAAAATTTACATTAAGTAAAACTACTATTATCAAAAAAAAACCGACTTCAAAATCACAAAATTAATAACACACAATGGTAGAAACATAATATTATAAGTAGTTCTGGAATATTCTAATCCAAATAAAAAAAAAGCGCAAAAGTAGAGAATAGAAGAAGAGGATAATTATTTGAACGATTACTACTCGTATCTCTTACTCGATTTCACTTACCCGTTTTCCAAACAAGAACAAAATTAAAAATTTTGATTAACCCCCGACTACCTTAGATTTGTTATCTGTACAACATTCTACTATACAAGCCCTTTCATTTGATACCCATATTAAGAAGTTGTGAAAAAAGAAATGTAATTTGCCATTTTGTGGTAGCGGCCATCTTGGATTTGAAATTTTGATACCCATATTGAGGAAGGTTGTGAAGAAATCTTGATTTTTTGTCCGCCATTTTGTGGAGGCGGCCATTTTGAATCGATATTAACGAAACATAGCTAAGAACACCCGCACGGATATTAACTTTCAAATAAAAAACCGCATCGAAATCGGCCCAACCGTTTGAGCTCTACGGTGCCACAGACAGACACACACACACAGACAGACAGACAGACAGACAGACAGACAGACAGACAGACAGACAGACAGATAGACAGACAGACAGACAGACAGACAGACAGACATCGACGTCAAACTTATAACACCCCTTTTTTTGGTCGGGGGTTAAAAAGGACATTATAGTGGCCAAGATAAAATTTTCCTATGAATTAATGAATTTGTTCCTCCTAGAGAAACAAGTTCATTGATTTATTAAATTTGCTTGTAAAACAAGACTATAAGAACTGAAATAATAGGAAGAATGAAACCCAAGAATTATTCATTTCAAAGAGCACCTGAAACCATAGTTTAGTTCTAATAACTTTCTGAGACGCTAGTTATAATCACAGTCATTAAGAGTTTTAATAAGTGGCCTGAAGAGCTGCTAGTTTCTTTTAACTATGCATAATTAACCCACTTTTCTCTACGTTGGAGATACGATACGAGATTTTGTCGCGATAGAGTGATTTCTTTAGCATTAATTTTGTTTGTTTATAGGTATATGGGTAATGAATAAATAATAATAATAAATTATTGTCACGCAACATGAAATAAGATACTCGTAATATCGATCGATATTGTAACACATACATATCTAAATTAGCTGTGAATGCATTGTCAATCACGACTTATAATAAGCGAATAACTCTTTTGCAATGTTATTTTTTTTTATTTAACATCAGTTGTCTCACTGCTGGGCACATGCGCGGTCCGAAGGGGGAGGTCACAGGGGACATGACCCACCCCCCCAAACTAAAAATCTAATCGTAATCGTATACGTTAAACAAAAATCTAAGAACAATAAACATATCAAATAATAGATAGACTATTTTTAACGCGGGAAAATAACTAGAACTGGAACTACGCGGGTAAAATCGTGGGGCTCTACTACTAAAGTATTTATTCTATTTTAAAGTATTATTTCTTCTGGTGACCCCTCCCACACCAAATCTGATGCTGCATTCTGGTGACCCCCTCCAAAATTCGAGTCTGGGACCGCGCCTGGCTGGGCAAAGGCTTCCCAATTCCCTGTAATAATTCACCAATAAGCTAGAATTGTTAATGATTACTGTACATTTACCGTGGTTATATTTTATACTTGTGGACATTGTAGCCTCTAAAGCCACCAAACAGTTTTCAGTCTAAATGAAATGACCGATTTTAATGCGTTTTTCCTTTATTAGGATGCGACATGCTCAAGGTTGTTCTTATCACAACCTTGCATCTTTACTTTTCCTTGAAATGTTTTAATTTAATTTGACCTCGTATCTCAGTTCCATCATTCGAAAACTGAACCGCGATCATAACGATATTGTCAATCTTTGTTTTGTTTCGCATATAGTGTGATGAGACGATTAAGACATGTATCACCTCTATGATAGGCAAACACACCTGCACCAGATAACAACAGTGTCACACAGCAAACGTAACATGAAGTGTCCGAACCATTACTTAGCACTGCACTGCGCTCGTTAACCAGAGATATGATATGATTTATTTCTTAGCCTTATTTTTAATTGCTCAGAAAACTCCTTCCAACCGGAATACATTATCGCTTGTCGGTGGAATAACTGGCAAAAGTGTGGTTCATCCCCAGGCGGACACTACAAAGAGTCTTACAAAATGACAACACAATCACATCACACAAATCCGATTATCATATTAAATGAAGACCGTAGGAATGAGTTGCCGGTTTTTACTACACCGATCGTACATGACGTTGTTGACACAGATCCATCAGATGGCGACAAAAACAACGACAACAGTTACAGCGTGCGTGGGCGCAATGTAAACCATCGGCGAGCTTGTGTATATTCCGCGTATGACGTACATGCGCACGCACAAGTTGCTTTGGAAAATTCCTAATCGATATCGATCACTAATGCTGTTATGTTTATAAGATAATTTATTTTATATTCTATATGAAACATTAATTTGTTTGGTTTATGAAATATCCAAATCATTTATTATTCCGACCATCAAATTATTCGTTGATTTCTATCTACTACTAAACGAATTGGAATAACTTGAAATTGATAACCTCCTTTTTTGAAGTCTGTAAATAATTATTTCATTTTTAGAAATATGTTGTTAAAAAAATTTTAATGCTATTTATTTCCTAATTATACGATTGTAGTATAAGTCACGTGTCAGTAACAGTAGAGTAAGTTCAAGAGAAGCTTAAATATATTTATCAAAAATCTACCTCAGGTCTTTTAGCCAGTCCCAAATCCATCGATGGTATTTATGTTATACTTAGACAAACTCAAAAATTTGGACCTAAAATATTTGTTAGAAATAACTTAAGTGTTTTTTTGTGTTGGTTTTTTTGTGTTGGTTTACATGACGGTATGGCTCAGCAATAAACCCCTTTAAATTTATTGACAAGAACAAAATTAAAAATTTTGACTAACCCCCGACTACCTCAGATTTGTTATCCGTACAACATTCTACTAGTCAAGCCCTTTCATTTGATACCCATATTGAGGTAATTGTGAAAAAAAAAATGTATTTCGCCATTTTGTGGTAGCGGCCATCTTGGATTTGAAATTTGTCTTAGTGCAAAGTATTCTACTAGTTAAGCCCTTTCGTTTGATACCCATATTGAGGTAGTAGTGAAAAAAATAATATAATTCGCCATTTTGTGGTGGCGGCCATCTTGGATTTGAAATTTGTTATAATGTATAGTATTCTACTAGCCAAGCCCTTTCTTTTGATACCCATATTGAGGTAGGATGTGAAGAAATATTTTGTCCGCCATTTTGTGGAGGCGGCCATCTTGTTTCGATATTAACCATACGTAGCTAAGAACATCCGCACGGATATTAACCTTCAAATAAAAAAAAACCGCATCGAAATCGGCCCATCCGTTTGAGCTCTACGGTGCCACAGACAGACTCACACACAGACAGACAGACAGACAGACAGTCAGTCAGTCAGTCAGACATCGACGTCAAACTTATAACACCCCTTTTTTTGGTCGGGGGTTAAAAAATGGTTTTACACTAGTGTGTGTAGAAGCAACCTTGCCGCAGAACTAAACCAAATAATGTAAAAAGGCAGTAGTAATCAAATAGACGATGAAAACAGCCTCGTTATTATTGAACTCGATAAAAAAAATGAAAATAGTTAATAATCTTTCCCATGTGTTTACAGTAGTATCTGTAGAAAACTAAAGAAAGACCAACACGACCTTCCTCTGTACTCATTTAAAACTAACGTTAGGGACTTGCTCCTAAAATTGTCTTACCATGAAACTGAAGGTTTGTTCCACGGTATTTACAGCGACAAGTGGACACGGTACTGAGTGAAGCGGTAATAACTTTTTTTACGTTTTGGTCCTTCAGACAAAAACGATAATTCTTAGCTTTTTTGTTAGATTTTTAAATTATTTTATTACAAGTGCCTAGTAATATAACTATTTATGTTAGTGTTACGGTTTTATAATTATGTTGTATGTAATAAGTTAATGGTATTTAGTAGTTTAATAATTTTTCCAATCGTACACAGAAAAATATTTGTTTTTATGCACTCGGGTCTCAAGATACAAGCTATGTGCTTAGTTTGCGGCCCACTGATCATACTTGTACCCACACATACGGACCGTATAAGCATTGTAATGTTGGACTTGAAAAACTACTTATGTATGTGTTTTGTTAGTCTGTGTGTTAATAAAAAAAATTATTTCTTTCTTTCTTTCTTTCAATCCAATTAGTAAAGTATCCACAATTCACACCGCAACACTTCCGTCGTCGAGTGTCCCCACAGCACAATGCCATACGTTACACGGCATGAGAGCGTTGACCGTCCAATTATGGTAACGACAATTATGATGACGCACTAATGGTCTCGGGGACATTTCTCCGACTTTCTGATACACGATGACTGATAACGTCTTTCTACAACACTACGCAGTTTCGTAGAATCACGTGTTGGATACTCTGTCGAATCAGAATAATATTTTTTCTCTGAACTACAAAACAATCAACATCAATTCAATAAAATGAAACAACTCTTCCTTTGATAATTATACGTGATGTCGTAAGACAATAATTTAATACAACATTGCAAACTATTCGAGTTAAATGTGAACTCTGTTTCCCACACTAGGTCGGTCCAGTGTCGCGTGGGACAACTTCTAATAATATATTAAATTCTATTTAAATATAAAAAGTAAACAAAATTAAAATTAAAGGTGATGTCTACAATTTGTCCGGAAAGTTAATCATTAAACTCAAACAGTCTAAAATTTTTAACAAATCATAAACGAACGAATATACTCGCAAACGAACATTTCATCGATGTGTATTTTTTTACGTTACAAAAACCGCTTCACCGATTTCAATAAAAATATGGAGCCTCTGAAGTATGATCTATTAAACAAAAAAATAATCATCAAAATCGTCATAAAAAAACATTCAGCGGAATTGAGAATCTCCTCCATCAAAAAGTTCATATTATAAAACTACAACACCTACAATATCAACATCTATGTAACCCTGAAATCCTTGTAACTGTTAATTCCAACCATTGCCAAAGTTATTGTTTTACAATGAAACACGGTGTGAACAAATTTCTAAAGCGATTAATGAAACTTAGCATGCCCAAGCAGCAATCAGCAAATAAATTAAACTAATTATTTGATTGTTCAGTTGTCTCGAGGTCAAATATTTGAAAACGTGAGATTTATTATATTTCAGCCCACGTGAATGCATAGATTGAGCAATAGGGGGTCGATTCTTGAAACTCAAGGTTCGCGCTGAGACCGCGACACGAGACCGTGACCGGAGACCGCAACAGGCACTTAACTCTATAGAATTTTATGGGCGCTAGTTCGCGCCGAGACCGCGACACATGTCTCGCGGCACGTGTCTCGGTCTCCTGTCGCGGTCACGGCGCGAACTGGCGCCCATACAATTCCATAGTGTCAAGTGCCTGTCGCGGTCTCCGGTCTCGGTCTCGTGTCGCGGTCTCCGCGCGAACTTGTACCTTAACGCGTGTAACTTTTTTTTTTAACACATATTTATATGGGTTCGCTTTCGATGCGACAGTATGGTTGAAAGTGGCGTATGCTGACCTAGAAGAAACCTATTCACTCTAAGCGATTCCACAAAAAGTTTCAAATTCTATCTAATTAAATAGTAACTTCGCCCAGAAAATAATATTGTTTGTATATTCGTAAATCACATATACCTATACCTATACCACCTATATTTCACCTTAGTATTCATGTCAGTCATGAAAACTGCAAATTTCTCATCGAATGGTTCTTTTCTAACATCTATTTAAGGACGCGTGCAGATACTAATAAAAATACAATACAATTATCAATAAACTAAACTTCAATACCTTTTTATCACGCTAAAATAAACGTCGCATAATCGACGTACGAATGGTTGAAACTCGTTACAAGGAACAAGACTGAATAGACATTGTTTTGAGTATTCCCTAGTTTTCAAAGACAGATTACCAGCAGACAGGTTATTAGACCAACATAAGTGAAACAAACAATCATCAACCAAATTCCGACGTCATTTTACTGACTTAGAAATTGATACAAATTTCGCACGTATGATTTAAAAATCTCACCTCAATTTAGTGCACTAAGGCACAGCAGATACTGCAGATAGGTCCAACGTTGAGCTAAACTAAGTTATTATGCAACGAGGCAAGCTGTAATCTTGAGGACATTATTCATCAGATATTAAAGTCTATGGATTATATTGTACCGTAATATTTATGAGTAAGATTTATGTGCGCTTGATTCAACGTGTGAGGTTTGGGAAACTTGTTATTGGTTAAAACAGCCAATAACCAAAACCCTAAGACACGGTGGAATAATATAGTTATAAACTTTTGTGATGTAAACTCGTTTGAAAATATTACACAGATATGAATACTTGATTCTGATATTGTTGTGTGTGGTGCTGACAATCCTGCAATTTTTGTACAAAATTAGGGTAGATGGAGATCTCCTCTCATTTCCCAATGAGACTATCCACAATTTCTTTAATCTTACATCCTGTGTAATGTTTTCAAAACTGGTATAACTTGATTTAAAATTGCGAAGATTTGCAGTATCTCTACGGGTCAATTTATCCTTACAGGGTAATATTGCACCGCAATTTTTCAAGATTCGTATCTTGTACAGCCTACTTCAAAGTGTGAGGTTTAGAAAACAGGTGGCTCGTTTTACTGGACGACTTATAAACGAAAACGCAAACATTAAAACAAATACCAGCCTAACTTGAACTACGATTATGCAAAAGCAGTTCGACTCTAAGATATAAGAAGAATACTGTCAAAAACACCGAAGTCTACCCGAAGTCATAAGAAATATCCTCGAAGTTTCCATTCCATCCGCGTATTATATTCTTTCGCCTCTTCGTCACCAATATTAATATATTTGTTTACATCGTTTCAAGGAAGTCACACATCGAAGTCATTGGAACCACAATTAGTTAATACCTCTTATGAATCAGTTCGAACCTTTTATTGAATCAGTATTCTGTACCCTTCCAAATACGACTCAGAATCAGTACAATTTGTTTTCATCGCCATTATTATTCACGTCAAATTAAGAACATTGTTTTCTTTCCTTCAATTCTGGCACAGAAAAAATATTACAAAACAAAATCCACCCTTTAAACCACATCAAGAGTTCTCTATGGCAAACAGTTTTCGATAAGTTTTAACAAAAAAAAAAATTGGTTGCCTGTAAAGTCGGTATACGGGCGAAAGTTTTACGTGACCACATCAAAGGAGTTCTCACTTTTATGGCAAAGGCGGGCTAACCATGCCCGAGTGGAAGGGACGCGTTTCGCTCTCGATAACGTGAGCGGAGCGTAATGCAGTTTTTGAACTTGTCACCCGGCAAACCAATTTATAAGAAGTTGTCACGTCAATAAACACAAAAACAAAGTTATATCGAATTTTCTGTTCCGAAGGTCTTCAACCGCATCGCCCAGTAATGAAGTCCACAATCGCATGACACGAAATTTAGAGAGTCAATTGTCTCCCAAAACATCACAATAGGAGGTCGTGGTACGGACCCTGATCGATGTCCTATCCCAGCGACCTTTACTAAGAAGCTAAAGAGTGTCTGGGCATACAAAAGGGCGCTACAGTTCGACAAACTGTGATGCAATGTGACCTATAAAATCTGGGCTCTCGGTTCACTGATTGAGAGACTGATATGAACTGAAGAGTCTTTAGACAAAGCTATATTGATTGATAAATGTCTTGATTATTAAGGGTGTGTTCAATCGTACGTATTCCATCGTCTCGAAAAATAATATTGCTAAATTATATATATCAAACTAGCAGCATCCACCGGTGTTACCCGTATACATTTATGTAGTTCTCATAATTTTCGCCTCATGAAAATTTGAGTTTCTTATTCCAGACTATTATAAATCTATCTGGAATAAGATACACAAATTTTCACACCCGAATAACAAACAAATGACCTATCCTACCAGTCCTTACTTTTTTAGGATGCCATTAATTTTATAAATGCGAAAGTTTGGATGTTTTTGCTCAATCAAGTCGAAAGTCTGAACGAATCGGGTTGAAATTTGGAACACCGATTATAATCTGGACGCTGGCAAAAGACTTCAAAGTCTTGATCATCGCCGCAAAATACTTTTCGGTTTTTATCGGAAAAACTTACAGGTGCAACTGATCTGAATCTAATACTAGGCCTTTCTTCTATCGGTTCTCGTTCCAAAAGGGCGGCAGGTTTCATAATATGTTCCAAAAACGCGAAAGTTTGTTTACTCCACGTTTGTTTGATAAGAACGTCTAGGTTGTTTTGCACAATTGGGTTTTCGTGTAGTCTCATCTGCTTAACATCAGGCAGATGTCCACTGCTGGACATAGCTCTCCCCAATGATTTTAAAAAAAAAATGAACACCGATCTTTGCCGCCTCCATCCACCGACTTCCCGCGACCGAGACAATATCATCGGTCCATCGTGTGGGGGCGGTCCTACAAACGTCTCCCGGTTCGTGGTCGCCATTCGAGAAATGCTTTGTTTACCAGCGGTTATTTGTTCTACGAGCTATATATTGCCTGCCCATTGCCACTTCAACTTGCTAATTTTAAGAGCCTGCTATGTCGGTGACCTTCGTTCTTCTGCGGATTTCCTCGTTTCGGATTTTGTCACGCAGTGAAATTCCGAGTATAGCTCTCTCCATTGCCCGTTGCGCAACTTTGAGCTTGCATATCATGCCAATAGTTAGCGACCATGTCTCACTGCCAAATGTCATCACTGGCAACACACACTGATAATAGATTTCGTGTAGTAATGTGGCAAAAAAATTTGCTGTAACCGCACACTGAATACTGTGTGCGAATACAGTGTGTGAATACAGTGTGCAAAGTATACACACTGAACAGCAAACGACAATTGTAAATCAGGAATGTTTAGAAAGAAAAAAAACAAGTGTTTATTGGGGGAATTATAATTTTCCAGTAGCTTTGTTCAGTAGAATTCTACGCATATAGTGTGTATTTTCCTCAAACACAAGTTCAAGTTATGCGAGCCAGCAGACGATGCAGGATTCCTGCGCCTCGAATCACTTCCGTTTCGTTTACAACTCGCTGCTGTAACCTGGGAATCTATTTGCGAAGCAAACAAAACCGGTGAGTTTTTACAAGGTTTATTTATTAGTTTTGCAGCTTTACAGAGGATGTTGTCGATTTTACTGACATATCTCAGTACTGACTAAACCTAGTACTACTATCTTTATTCCTTACTAATATTATATTGTAATTCAAATAAATGATTGAAACAGTGATGGTGTAAATTTTGTAGGTATCTTGTTTTTAACTATGATAGGTTACATCTACGATGGATTTCCATGATTGGATTGGTTTACCTACAAAAAAATCTACCGTGACGCCTAAAATAAGTAAGTATTTTAATTAATATTTGATACAAAAATAACGTATCAATATCTGTATATGCGTTTAACCTATGGAATCAAATTGAATCGTGTGCTTTGATTCCACTTTTACCCAACTTCAATAAAGGAGATTTTTAAGTTCGAGTCTTTCTCATGTCTCTCAGACACCAGATTTAACTATCTTTATAATCTAGGATCTAGGCCAACGAATCGTTGCCTGGCATAAAACTTGGAATATGGCGGTCAAACGTAAGCCTTTAAAATAAATATTGCGGAAACCTCTCAATCCCTCGCACCTTTGCCCTAGTGATACCTGGAGAAACCGCGTAGGAGTATCACAGTTGTCTCATAAATTCCGTTTGTTGCTTGCTGTAGTTTTATTGCGGCAGTAAAGTGGTAATGACCGCGCGAGTTGAATGATAAAAATCGAACAATGTGTGGCCTATAAGGGGTATGTAAGGGCGGTTTCTCAGTGGCGACCCGTGAGTAAAATATTTACACAAAACCAACAAGGAACTACGTAAGTATTTTGAATCCGAATCCATCCAAAGAATCCATGAATTGAAACACACGTTTAGGGATAGACGATGTGACATTACGAAATAAGGGAAAAGAGGTGTCCTTAATTTCGTGATTTTTTTAAAACCTAGCATTACAACTTTTATTTAAAAAGTAAAACAACCGAATTCAATTTAAAATAAACTCATAAAGTTCACTAATTTTAACACAATAATTACTAAAATTAATATTCCAAAATTTAATTTTTCATCGTTCCAAAAAAACAAACAGTATGACATATTCTTTACTTCCGTTGTTAATTCTATCTAAGAAGATTTCCTACTTTGAATGCAAGGCCGAGAGTCCGCGCCTATCTCCGACAACAAAGCAAAACAACAAAGCTCACAACTAATATGGAACAAGGAAGAAGCATCAATAAATGCGTTTCAGAGAATTTACGAGTACGTTACACAAAACGAGGTAACAATGATTAATACCGGCGTATGACTTTAAAATATGTATTAAATAATTAGTGTTTTATGAATTTTATACTGTAAACAGGAAAGCCTTAAGGTCGAAATTAACTTATAAATTTAATTTTACCGCACCATTCTTGTACTAAAAGAAAAAAAAAATTAGTACATAATTCTGTGTACAAATAATTATAAGTCCAGCTCGATCAAGAAAAAAACCGTATCAAAATCTATTCAATATTTAGAATCTACATTATCACGGAAAAATACTGAAAATTTAGAAATATTTTATGTATTATGAATTTTGATTCGTAATTTGTAAGTAGAAATAATATAAAGGGAAAACATAACAATAGCGCGTGACAAGGCAACACGCCGCAAATACGCTCTCACTGAAATGTAAACTCTACAACGTTATAAATTTAGGTCCATATTTCAATCATGATTTTCAACGGAGAATGCTATAAATATGCTTGGGCCTATAATCTTTCTGATGAAAATAAGGACTATTTTATAAGCAGATTTTATTGTTTTATTCTTCAGAGAGATTTAATTAACCACAATAAAGTCCAAGCACTCGTTTTTAAATTGATTGACGGGTAATTCACGTGCCATAAGTTCAGTCCAATCCGTCTTAAGTGTATTGTTTACTAAATCAGTAGCGGGTGCATGCGTGTACTCTCCTTGAAAAATGTCGCTTGAAAACACACTTGCGGCTGGAACTTAGTCGTACCGACCATATCACAAATGTGTTACACATCAATTTATTGAAAAAAATATCTTTGTATCAACCACGTTAGTTTTCACTGTACATTTACTCTTAGTTAGGTATGTAGTATGCGATAGTTCTTGTTTCAATTAAGTTTTGTTAATAAATGCTCTGCCAGGTAAAACAAAACCGTAACAAAATAGGGCAGTAAGTTGAAATCTCTGTAAAATTACTGCAACAGCGTGTTCTTATAACATCAAGTCAGATTTTTTTCCAATGATAAAGCCGTACGTGGTTCGTGACCGATCAATGTTTGTTAGTGAGAAACAGGTGACGTTCGGTAATTGAGCTATTGTTTATTTCATTATCTCACACGTGTAAAATAGCAGCTTACTCTAGGCCGTATGTCTCAACTCGAGGTAATGCAATGAGAGGAATGCCCGTTCTCGTTATTTTCCCGCGATAAAAAGAAGCCCATGTTATGCCTATGTGCTGTTCCAGACAATAATCTACCTACTTTCAAAGTTTCAACATGATCTGTTCAGACGTTCCGACGTGTTTGAGCAACAAACGCCCAAACTTTCATTATATTTGTAGGAATTAGAACCCAAATAAGCAAGATAGCTATCTGGGTTCTTTGGGTCTAGACGGGCTTCCGTGAAAAAACCGCTTGCCATCGGAAGGGTTTTGAAGAAGTGTCGACCAATATTTATTTCTTTACTATTCAGTTATTTATTTCTTTTCTTGAGCCTAAGTTAATATTTTAATACAAAAAACATTATAAAAACCTATATCGCAGTCGGCTATGCG
This sequence comes from Ectropis grisescens, assembly GCA_017562165.1. NCBI lineage: Eukaryota > Metazoa > Arthropoda > Insecta > Lepidoptera > Geometridae > Ectropis > Ectropis grisescens. Next base: position 8,902,605 of record CM029793.1, on the reverse strand, counting down.
CGGTTAGGATTGCAGGTTAAGGAACCTCCTGACGAAGCGTCTTTCTTTACTTTATATATTGTTAAGGGTCTTATGCGAGGTAATTATCAAGATTATGTCAACTAAAGATCACGCCCGAAATTCAATTCTAATTGAGCGATTTCACTTCAATTAGGAGAGCTCAACGGTTTTCCTTTTGTCAAGTGTTAAACTCAACGTCACTTTCTCTTTTAGCGAGTCGACGAAGGTGCTAACTCTCCACACGCTCCGTGTCCCACAGTGCCACCAACTTATCTGTAGAGCGGCCGAAAGCGAAACTACTATCTTAAGGGTATTAAAGAATACAGAAGTTGTCTAATTTTGTAACGGGTGGCAACACTTTTCGATCGTGGCGCTATCGCCACATTCTACATATAAGTTTGTCGTACTATACTTGACCTTTGAGAGAAACTAGTGACAAGAGAAGCTTTAAATGATTTTGCTTTTACGTAATCTTGTCTTGTACAGAGTTTTATGAGCGAGCGGTTGATCGCAGCCTTGACCGGAGGAGATTGAGATTTGTTCAGACTACGTTAAAGTAGACGTTGCGATTTCTAAGACAAACCGAGAGGCTGGCAAAATGTGACAGACCACAGACATTATTTACAAAATGCAGGTAAAATATTATTAATGAAATTAAAAAAAAAATCTATCGCGTCAGAACGATTGAACGGATCAGATTGAAATTTAGAATACGGTAATTCTGAAGTAAATGATCGTAGGAAAACCGGCATGTCCTAAGAAAGGCCTTTTTCTAGAACATATTTATGTTATACACCAACCCGCACTTGGCCAGCATGGTGGATTGTGCTCTAATCTCTTCATGCTCCATGTCCTAAAATCCTCAAATTCCAGCTTAGTGACATAAAGTGGGTTGTTCGTTTTGTTATTCATGCCTATATATTCATTTATTCCTACAGTATTTATTCCTTATTAAATTTTACAAAACATATTATACCAACGCAATAACCATAAACAAAGCGTTATTGGAACAACATTACTTATCATTTAAATAGAATATGAACTTAACCACTATTCAACATTAAACAAGACTTATTATGTTTAACGCGATAAATTATCGATAATCTGCACAGACCTTTCCACTCCGGCTCCAACTTTCGTAGGGTCAAGGTTCCATAATATTTTCCGCATTTAAAAAAACGTCCAATTAAGGTCTCGAGGACACTTTACGATAAGAAAAACTTCAAGTAATCAATCTGCAAAGTTATCTTGTTAATTAAAGCTACAAGCTATAGCCGTCCAGTCTGGGTAGCTACACGCGTCAACTGTCAGTCTGAGCCAATCAATCTTGGAGCTGGAGTATTTGGTGCGTGGCGTCAAACTAGTAAATTAGGTCAAAAGTAGATCGAGATTTTTGAAGTCATACTTTTTTGACGCGTTAGGGAAAACTGTGAGAGTAATTTTTAAAGTGAACACATTTTTTGGCGTGGCACAGACTGATTTGTATTTCGTGGGCTGTGAATTGAATTCTAGCGTCACGCTCGAGAATGATAAGAGATCTTCGGGTAAACTCGGGACCATGACCAGTGTCTGGGTGTTTCTAGAAATGATGTATTTAAAACTACAGCATTATCAGCTATCTGGCTGCCATCACACAAGCTTTGCTTAGTAATATTTATTTTTTATTTATTTATTTATTGGCCATCTAGAAATGAGACAGCATTTCCCATTGGCTGACGCATTTCTAGATGGCCATGCTCTGGGCCACGCCCTCCGGATTCACCCGCATAGTTTCCAAAGTAAGCTATCAAATTCTGAGTTATAAGTTTTACACTTATATCGGCAGTTCCTATGACTGCCAATTTTTTAATGATGCACGCGCACACCGTCATGGAAAACCGACACCCTTGAACTTTGCTAGTTAGAACCCTATACATTGTAATTAACTTCAGGTTAATATACTTCTGGCGTTGAAGATATTAGCTACTCTACAGTTGAAGTTACGACTTCTTAGAAGCACGAGGAATAAAGATAAGAAGTATCAACTTCTTGCGTACGTTCATATGTACACACAGGAAAGAGAGAAGCGTCATTCTCGCTCGGGTACACTCGGCGGTCCCCGAGTTCACCGGATCGAGCCTTTCACCTTAGAGCATGACGGATCAGCCTCACTTACAACCTACGAAAATAAATCTGTGTGCGGTGCACCAACAGGAGATTTCACTTCAAAAAATATGGCTGTCGAATTGATAACCTCTATTTGAAGTTGGTTAAAAACAGCACAATAACCTCAAACTCGCGAACGACGATTGTGCGTTTCCTGAACTCTGAGCCGCGGGAGGCGATGTGCGACGGGCATTGGCCCACCGTAACTCACCGGTATATAGGTCACCGGTGACGTCACGGCCGCAGGTAGACGTACCCAGGACGGTATCTAAGGAGGTCGCGAAAATAATTCAACAGTTCGAATTTTGGGCGTGTTTCTTGGAATACTCTCTCGCTACAGTTTTATGCCATGAGACACATTTGTCAGGTGGTAAAATATTTCTTTTATTGTCGCTGAAAAATTCATTCATGCAGAGAGAAACTGAAGACAAGACAAAAAAATACAAGAAAAGGTTATCCGAAATTGTTTGAGGGTACAATACGATAAAAATTTATCAACTTTATGGATAAAAAACGCTGACCCAAATGACTTAACATTTCTCCACGTGATATATTGCTATCAACAGATAAAATTACGTTAATTAGATATTACTTGATTTTTACCAGCTAATAGAGTCCGCCTGAGTTCGACCACCGATCCGTCGACAATGTTAACGCATACATTGAACAAACGATTTCGAAGTCGGTGACTTCAAATTTCAGTTAATAGTAGTTGACTCTACTGCCTGGGGGTCTTTCATCTAACCAAAACAACAATGGATTGAATGTCTTCTTTTGAGTGCACAATTTCTTGTCCCTGAGTCCGTCCTCCGATCAGAAACTTCGTTGCGGACCCAGAAAGCTACGGTGGACACAACAACTATGTTAGAACACGGTGGCATATTATAACTCAGGACCGACAAAACTGGCCCAACATTGAAACGATTGTGTGCTCTGTGTGAGAAGCTCATTATCTCTTCTTTTTAGCGCAATTTCTTGTCCCTGAGTCCGTCCCACGATACGTCCGCACCGTTACACACCCACATCGAGCATGGAGATGTGTTGAGTTTATCTGGCTAATTGTACAATACGGTAGCCGTCAAATATAGCTGTAATCCAGTAATCAGGGCTGTCATACATAAAAATAAATATTTGCACGCGACTTCGTCCAAAAGAGTTGAGAAAAAACTGTTTCCTGAGGAACACCTATTACCTATTATTTCTTCTGAACAGACGTGTTATATTTTAGACTTTAATCGCATCGATAAGGTAAATTAAGCGAACAAGGCATCTTGGGATTCATAAGTTTGGTCAAGACTAGTCAACATGAAAATACAGCGTTTAAAAAAAATAAGTATGACAAATCTACAGAGTAAGTGAAGCAGTAAGCCAGTTATTGAACATAGTTAATGAAGAATTGAAAGACACTTAATTATTACCGCGTCTTGAATATCCTGATACATACCGGAGTTCATAGATCATTGTTTTCTTTTATCGGATACATTTTGGAAAATGCAGTCGATTTATGATCTAAAATCCACATCTGAACTGTGGTATACTTTGCGTGATTACATATTCCATACTGGCTAATGGTAATTAATATGTTTGTCTGGGGGTACTGAAATCGGATTAATATAGGTAAGCGCGCTCCATCGTAGATCACATCGTCCGTTAACATAAATTGCAGTAAAGCTTTAAACGTTTGTGATAACAACGTCTAGGCTATGGAATGAGTTGCCTGAGTGGGTTTTTTCCCGATAGTTATAATCTTGGTGTCTTCAAATCGAGAGTGAATCGGTTTCTTCTAGGTAAACACGCTCCATCGTAGACCGCATCGTCGCTTAACATCAGGTGAGGTGGCGGTCAAGTGTGAACCTATAAAAGTTAAAAAAAAAGCTCAAAAATATAATTTAATAAAAAAGGACAAAACTCTTAGAAGGAGAGAGAAAAGAATATGTTCAAAAATGTTGACCACAAAATAATGATGCAAACGGTTTTTACTAAACTATAGATTTACGCCGTCCGCCATTTCGCCGGACGGTTTCGAATTTTTCGACGAAAAGTTATGACATGGCAACCCTGTTCGTGCATGTTGACGTCAACCGGAATAGACGGTCAATACCTGACATCAATGAGTGATGGTTTGATGGTACGGTACATTTTTGTGGCCGTGAATGACAAATTAATTACGTCCGCGTCAAACTTCCATCATGAAAACATGGACTCGTGCCCGAGTTCAACTTCACTCATATTTTTTTGGACAAATATAAATTCAATTACGGATTTTGAAGTGTTACAAGTTAAGAATTAACAACACTACGCTACGCGTTTAAAATGTTTTTATGAGATCGATGTTTATGATGTGTAAACATCTTTCCTATAGGATTCGAATGCTTTTTGTGGAAACGATTTCGCGAAAAGGGACGGAAATGTGTAACAGGAAACCGGAAAAGCGCGCGCAATTTGTTTTGACCAATGAGCACGCACACAGTGACAGTTGTGAGACGGTGCCAACCCATCAGCTGCGTACTTTAAAAATAAGTAATGCAAAATAAATTTAAGTTACGGAGAATACGAATAAAAGAGTCAGAAATGAGCGCAAATCAAGTAAAATAGTAATATAGTACCTAACACGTCAGAAAACATACTATAGACACAACACAACCGTGAGAACCTCCTATGTAAGCGAAGCTATCAGAGATACCGACAATGCAAATGTAGTAGTCACTTACCGGTAGCTTTTGGCACGCGACCGTGATCTTGCGATAGGCTTGCTCTATAAAAGTCAAGGAATTCCATTGAACTTGTTTTGTGCTCACTTTTATTGATCTTATAGTTTGGGCTTAGTTATGTCACCAAGGCTGTCTATTCCGGTATTGATAATATCTTCTGTTGACGGAGACGGTTAGGAGTGTAGGATGCATTTTAATCGCATCAGCACGCGATCAAGATGGATTCTTAGATTTATTTTTTGACGTGACTGCGTCTAATGAATCGATGAACGCCGCGGCGGCTTCATGCACGAATAAGTGTCCCGTTATGTCCCGTAACGCTCATTGTCCCGTTACGCTCATTATACGCTTGCTCCGCATCTATCAATGTTTTGTTATGACGTTGTCACGTTAAACTATCGTCCGTAAACCAACCGACTTTACATACAATCATTTTTTAACCCCCGACCAAAAAAAGGAGTGTTATAAGTTTGACGTCGATGTCTGTCTGTCTGTGGCACCGTAGAGCTCAAACGGATGGGCCGATTTCAATGCGGTTTTTTTTATTTGAAAGTGAATTACCGTGCGGGTGTTCTTAGCTATGTTTGGTTAATATCGATTCAAAATGGCCGCCTCCACAAAATGGCGGATAAAATATTTCTTCACAACCTACCTCAATATGGGTATCAAATGAAAGGGCTTAACTAGTAAAGTACTGTACGCTATAACAAATTTCAAATCCAAGATGGCCGCCACCACAAAATGGCGCTTTATATTATTTTTTTTCACTACTACCTGAATATGGGTATCAAACGAAAGGGCTTGATTAGTAGAATACTTTGCACTATGACAAATTTCAAATCCAAGATGGCCGATACCACAAAATGGCGAATTACATTTCTTTTTTCACAACTTCCTTAATATGGGTATCAAATGAAAGGGCTTGACTAGTAGAATGTTGTACAGATAACAAATCTTAGGTAGTCGGGGGTTAGTCAAAATTTTTAATTTTGTTCTTGTTAAAACTATAATAGGTTCCCAGTTGACCACCATCTCGCCTGATGTTAAGCGATCTACGATTTTACATAATTTTGTTTATTTTTCACACACTTTTTCACATTGTAATAATGTCACGCAAATTGATTTGTGGTGGTGTGTGGCGAGTATCCGCAGATTCGATACAAAAAAGAAATAAACTTAAGATATCAATACTCTCACTCACGTAAAAACACAACAGATACTTTTAACAAGAACGTATATTGAAACATCTTGATGGCTTAAATTACGCATGTCTTAATCTATTAAATCTTCAGAAACGTTTACTGTAAAATATATACGGTCGAATTGAGAAACCTCCTTTTTAGAAATCGGTTAAAAACAAGTTTCTGTCCATTGCTTTCTCCGTGATAAATAAAAAAAAACAATTATCTGCGGAATTCTGCATTTTTATGCATTTATATGCATAGCTCCTATATAATTTAGGGTAGGTATATAAGCGATCTACATTTAAAATTTCAATTTAATTCAGTCGTTCTGACGTTATGGAGCAACAATTATGCAAATACTAATAATAGTACATTAAACTAATTTTAAAGGAACAAATATTTAAATGTGAAAGTTTAGAAGTTTTGTGCTCAATCACGTTAGAACGGTTGAACGGATCGGGTTTTTGGGAAATTCGGAACACAGTTACGATGTATTCTAGAATAGCAGCACTAGGCTACTTTTTAATCCAGGCAAAATAACGGGAACAGTACCTAAGTTGATAAAACGCGGGGCGCTATTTTTTTTAAATATGACTAAGATGAACAAAATTTTCTGACTTTACTGTATTAAAACCAAATGTTTCATATCTCCGACCTCAAAACCATCCACATTTGGAGTAAAGTCTACATTTGAGGCTGTTACAGGTTATTTATACGAAGTCAAAGACTAGAATGATATAAAACGGAGCCTCGATCAGATATGGATACACGTGAAACGACTTTTTTATACCCAGACCTTCAGAGTTTTGGAGTTCAGTTACGTCACTATTTAGCCGGTATCTATACTTAAATGTGATGATCTAGTGAACTACAGAAGTTTTTTAGGAATGAAATTCACGTGGGTGAAAAGGAGAAACATTTGAACTGGAAAGGAATTATGTGTATATTTTTCGAATGGGTTTAGTTGAGTGTTTATAGTGCTTATGACTCTATTAGTGAATGAAAGCTTTTAATACAGCTTATACGTATTTGTTAGATTGTTATATTTCAAAATATAGAGGGAGGGAGGAGGAGGAGGGCGAGCAATATGGACTGGCCTCGTGGCTTAGTGGGTATACTATGCCTGCGAAGCCGAGGGTCGTGGGTTCGATTCCCACTCAGTGGAAATGTTTGTGTGATGAATTCAAATATTTGCACTGAGTCTGGGTGTTTTATAAGTATGTATTTACAACTATATAAGTATTATATCAGCTATCTGGCCGACATATTACAAGCTTTGCTTAGTTTGGGGTCATATGGTGTTGGGTGTGGATTGTCCACCAATATTTATTTATTTATATATTATTATATATTAATATGACCTGCCCATAAGAACACAGTGCTACACAGCTATTAGAACCTGAAGAGTTCAAATCTCTGGCTAGCACCGCACTACGCTCATCCATTTTAGTTAGCGTTGGCTAGCCAGGTATCTACTACACAATATACGACAATTTGCAGACTTGTGCTTCGCCTGTGCGTCCAGACAGGCGAAACTTATTATATCAATTGACTACATTTTTGAAACCGAGGTGTTTTAATGTGATTACTAGCAGTCTCCCTGGCTTCGCTCGTGGTACATAATATAAAATATAAGGGAGCACGTAGATATCCAAGTTTTTTCTGAGATTAACGCATTCAAACAATGATTAAACTTAAAATTAAAACATTTTGTGTACAAAAGGCGATCGTGTCGCTAATAGCGATCTCTTCCAGATAACCTTTTGATAACTAGGACAAGATGAAAAGTACGGGCAACGGTGTACTATCCTTGATACATGTAAAGTATATCGTACTGTCCCGGTATTACTCTCCAACCCATGATTGTAATTTCGTAACTGTTTTTCGGTGATATATGAATAGACTAAGTCCAGTAATAGCGGAAACCGAACTTGTCACACAAACACGGTGTATTGTTGTGTGGAATGTACTTGTGTGTGTTTCCTGCTGTGGGAAATCTGATAAGTAAATATACCGTTACGTTTTGTTCGGCTTTTCTTTTGTTATGGTGTATTGCAAAAATGTCATAGTTGGTGTTCATTCGAATGATGCTGGGAGTCAGTGCCTTCTTTTATAAGCAGAGAGTCTCTATTTTGAGAAATAATCAAGAGGTGCAAGCGAGATTCGAACCCACGACTCACGATTCGTCACGATTTTTAATCGGATGTTCTAACCACTATGCCATCAATCCGTTATGGCAATCAATGACAAATACACAAATTATTTTCTTCCTAAGAAAATGTATTATAAAACGAAATCCATCCTCAATAGGTACATTACTGAAAACAGACAGAAAATGTACATTACAAATAGCGGCTTGTTTCGGCTTTGCTCGGATCTTGTCATAATAATTTATCGAAATAAACAGAACTATAATCTCCTATGGTGGACTAACCTTGACTTGGAAACGAGTTCACTGGGTCCAAAAATCATTATTAGCGGCCCAATCCGGCTTCGCTCGGATAATACTAACTGCAGCGCCATCTGCCGGGCTGATTTGTGAATCTAAACCTAGGCCCTAACCAAACGAATACAAAAAAATCATTCAAATCGGTCGAGCCGTTTAGGAGGAGTTTACTTACAAATAGTGGCATTGATTTTTATATATATAGAAGATAAGATATAATAATGTTTACTAACAATGGGCTAACTGAAACTGTGTATAATGTAATAAGTAGTGTTAGCACGAAGAACGATGCTTAGATAAGAGATTCTTACCTAAGTCACAGCTCAATAGGTTAACGGAGCATTTCACTACATTACAGCCCCTTATCAGCTAGTAAATAACTGTCACCAGTACATATTTACTCACGTCATATAACGAAAGTGTGCCGGTTACTGACCTAAGACTTTAGATATTAAGATTTACATCATGTTTTGTAGCGCAAAGATAATAGATATTCTTACTAATATTATAAATTGTAAACTAACAGCGCCGCATGGTTTTACCCATTCCGGAGTTTATTTTTCCCGTTATTTTTTCGCGATAAAAAGTGGCCTAAGTCCTATTCCACACTTCAAACTGTGTTACAAATTTCAATCCTCTCAATTCTGTCGTTCTGACACGATTGTGCTTGTGCATCCTTAGTTTCTTCGTAGCTATTGTATTTGGTACTTTTTCACGCAAAATCTACTGCACGGATTAAACTTAATTTATACATAATAATTACACAAAGGTTACACTTTAAGGCGTCAACGGTCCTAGAGGACAACTTTTTCATCATTATGGGAGTCATTTTCTGGTGACCATAAAACAGTATTTTTTAACCCCCGACCAAAAAAAGGGGTGTTATAAGTTTGACGTCGATGTCTGTCTGTCTGTCTGTCTGTCTGTTTGTCTGTCTGTGTGTGTGTCTGTCTGTGGCACCGTAGAGCTCAAACGGATGGACCGATTTCAATGCGGTTTTTTTTATTCGAAGGTTGATATCCGTGCGGATGTTCTTAGCTATGTTTGGTTAATATCGATTCAAGATGGCCGCCTCCACAAAATGGCGGACAAAATATTTCTTCACAACTTATCTCAATATGGGTATCAAATGAAAGAGCTTGACTAGTAGAATACAATATATAATAACAAATTTCAAATCCAAGATGGCCGCCACCACAAAATGGCGAATTACATTATTTTTTTTCACTACTACCTCAATATGGGTATCAAATGAAAGGGCTTGACTAGTAGAATACTTTGCACTATGACAAATTTCAAATCCAAGATGGCCGCTACCACAAAATGGCGAAATACATTTATTTTTTCACAACTCCTTTAATATGGGTATCAAATGAAAGGGCTTGACTAGCAGAATGTTGTACAGATTACAAATCCGAGGTAGTCGGGGGTTAATCAAAATTTTTAATTTTGTTCTTGTATCAGTTTGTCTTTATGGGTTGTGTTCAAAGAAAGACATTTTTCTTGTCTCATAATTACTTATAAGCTAAATTTCAACAATTTCTATCTACATATGCATTCTAGACGTAATCACCAGTCTAATTTAGTTATATTATAGAAATAAAATACGAACCGAAAATAGGCAATCTAATCGGCCAGCCGTAAGTCTCGCGATCGCTAACAACTTAAGTACATTTATTTAGCTCAAACTGTTGCCTAGCGTGCGATAAACGTAAGTAGTTCGGTTGCCGACCCCATATCTCAGCTGATTATTATGTCAACAGACGTGAGGGCGGAGAGCTGTCGCTCGTTTTCATTAAGGTGCTTTACTTGTCGCTAACGAAGATTAGATTAGATTCAGTAGCAGGTATTAGATTTTTTTATTTTAATACAGTGTTTCGATACGAACAAATCATATGATTGATGGTAAGCGACACGCTTGCTCATAACAATACAGTACCATGTAGTTATGTATTTCTACAAATAATTGCCTGCACTGTACTTCGTCACCCAAGTTAATTTATGTCTTTCTCCTGCAATTTCTCTCTAATTACCTGGAGATGGTATCGATGAAATTTCATGCATCATGTTCACGAGTGAGACTAGCCGCACCCCGAACTTTTTTCCGCGTAATTACCGATTCCGTTATTTTCCAAGGTATAAGTGGTCTATGTGTTATTAAAGATTATTATCTATCTAAGTACAAAATTGTATCCAGATCCTTTCAGTACGTTTTGCTCAAACTTTTGCGTAACAAGCATCTATACAAACACACAAACGTTGCCATTTATAATATTAGGGTGAGTAGGATTAATTTTACAACTGCACATGCTCGATGGGTGGGTATGGGTTGTACATACTATAGTCATTACGTCTGTATGGTCAATGATTTGGCCTCGAAATAAATTTAATTTAATCCATTTTAACCCAACTTTGTCTAGAGCTTAACTTTTAAATCCATTTTTTTAAATCACATTTTAAGTAACCATCTCAGCCAAATCGCCCGTCGGCTCTAGGCACACAAGGTAAAGTAGGCCGCACTACGAGTCGCGAACAAATGAGATAATGTTCGCAGAGTGGCTTGGCGCGAACCTGTGAAAAGTAAACAAACTCGGAAACAAACATTCGACGGTCTAGTGTACACCGGTTTTACAGTTTGTCTTGATTTCAGTTCTGTATCCATACAAATAAATTTAACTAAGCATGTATATAGTGTACTAGTAGTGCCCCGCGATTTTACCTGCCTAGTTCCCGTTCCCGTTATTTTCCCGGAATAAAAAGTAACCTATCTAGTAGGTGTGTTCTTCCAGACTAAAATCTTTAGTCATATGCGTTCAGCAGTTACAACGTGATTGAGCAAAAAACATCCAAACGTTGACATTTATAATTTTAATATGATGCAGCCCACTTAAATATTCCCACTGCTGGGACTCGGGGGCTAATCTCGCAAGGATATAGTCGAGTATATTGTGATTTCAGGTTTACTCCCATAGTTTCAAACTATGTGTAAAACGCGACCCTTTCGCCTATGTACATTAGTTCTGCGTACTCCTACACTATAGAACAACTAATTAATGTTTAAATGCTTACTTATTGTACAATTATGAGTAAATTAGCAGTCTAGTTGTTATATATTTTTATTATAAATTCATAAAATTTAACTACGTAAGTATTGTTAGTTCTTCAACCCTGGACGACATCGAAACGGATTAGCGCTAGTTGAATATAAAAGGTGCTAAAGATAAGGAAACCCTAGCTCGACAAAAGTCTAGATTACTGTGTAATGCTAATTTTATTCATAGACCCGTATATGGGGCAGAAGTAAAGCAAGACGTTCAAGTTCAATGGCTGCCATAAAGTTTTATAGTGGTATTGCATTTAAATTGCAGTCATAATGGTAGTAGGGCTTGTTACGGAATTCTGATCGGGATAGTGATCTGACTGGGTTATTGTGCCGAGTTATTACACTTGGCTAAATTTAGTCCACTGAATTCAGATTAACTAGACAATTTTTTATTTAACTAGAGAGACTAATTTAGAAGCAAGTTTAAACAACTGAATTCAGAACTAAATTTCGAAACAAGTTAGAAGCAATCCTTAATTTATTATCCTAGTTTGTTGAATGCTAATTCTGAATTCAGTAACGACTAAATTCAATCAAATTTATTTTGACAGTAACAATAATTCGAAGCTGCCATAACATTACGAAGCTAATTAATAACATTACGTACTTAGTTAGATATTACCTCTTTATTAGTATTCGTAAGTCTCGTATTCATACCTGGAACAAAAATTACAAGAAAGATTAGTAATGTGACCTAGAAGTTTAAAGTAAAAACATATTTAAGTACATTAAATTAAAAATGTAAAAAATAAAACAAAACAATTGTCTCAAATTATAGGTCACCACGTACTTTTGGAAGTAAACCAAATACCAATTTATGAGTCTAAGATTCCTTACAAAGTTAAGACTCATTATTAATTCAATAAATAAATAATCAAAAATAATCATTTTAATTTGGCAAATTTGGTACAGCTAACCAAAGAGCTCATAACTTTTAAACAGCTGAACCGATTTTGAATATACATAGCAAAGAACACTACCAACTAATAAATCATTCAAATAAGAAAACTCTAATTTAGAATCGGTCCATCCATTCGTGAGCTACGATGCCACGACAGACACACGCGTCAAAGATATAACACCGGTCGTTTTTGCGGTTAAAAATACAAGTTACAAAAATTAAGAATGATCCTAAAATGTTTATTCTGGGACGCTCACATCCGGACTCAGGTTTCAGGAAGCAGACGGGAATTATTGCATAAGTTTTCTAGTAATGGTCCTCGTGTTACAGCCAGGGCCAGAAAAACGATGTTATATCACCATCACTACACTCCGCGAGGTATAAGCTGAGCTTTGCAATAGTGTGAGTGATCACCAATCAGGCAGGAGCTTGAAATTTTGTCCGCGAGGTATAGGCTGAGCTTTGCATTAGTGTGAGTGATCACCAATCAGGCAGGAGCGCGGCGAGACAGAATGGCGCCGCGCCTAAGGCCGGTTGTCACACCTACACTATCCATGTACACTCACACAAATGCAAAGCTCAGCTTATGCCTCGCGGAGTGTACTACGCTACACACTCATGTTTTTCGAATAGCTAGACTGGGAATACGTCGACCGAGTAAGTTTGTCCCGATGGATGTAGTCTTGGCGTAAAATCAATTTGTTTAGGTAAACGAATTCCTTCGCATAGAGCGCATCGTCGCTTAACATCAAGCCTATCAATCATATCAATGATTAAAATAATGTAAAGACCCTAAAGTTTGACTGTTTACATGTTTTATAATTAACACTTAACCACCACAACTCGCCTTACGGAAACCTTTAATATATGCAAGATTTATTCCAATAAGTTATAATTACACAATTTGTTAGGCTGTAGACTTTCAGCTAGTCTTCTGTTGCGATGACAATGCACTATCGTATTGTATGCATTGCATGCAATGCATCTACATATTATCAGATTTTATACAAATGTCTACACGGTAGAATTCGACAGGATTTATCTGACAGTAATAAAGTAAAGTGACTGGAGACACCTTGGCCAGTTATTCTGTCCTGTTCATGTTCAACTGCTAGACTTGTTGCTTGCCATCAGATACATGTCTTGCTCGTCTCGTCACTTTACAACTTTACATTCTAAAAGAAAAGCAACAGTCGTTAAGTGCGTACAGTCGTACACCTACATTTTACTCTTTCGAAAACATATTTTTGACGTGACAACGTCTTATAAATTGGTTTGCCGGGTGACACTTCAAGAAACTGCGTTACGCTCCGCTCACGTTATGCGCTCACAACGAGAGCGAGTGAGAGGCACGCGTCCCTTCCACTCGGGCATGGTTAGCCCGCCTAAGAGCGAGAGAGACAGACATAAAAAGTGAAAGGCACGCGTCCCTTCCGTAAAATTATTTTACCACTCAAAGTCGTTGTCACGTAAAACTTTCGCCCGTATACCGACTTTACAGGCAACCAATTTTTTTAAACCACTAGAAAAATTACGCTTGACCCTGATCTCGCGTGATATGAAGCGACAATGTTTTACTACAAAACACACTTGCTAACATCTGCCGCTCCCGCGTAGATCATTACCGACGTGAAAGCCGGTGCGACTGTCAGTCATCGTCGGTCAATCGTCGAAGCTTCCGCGCGAGGTCTATACTTAGATCCGTTATGAACCGAATCGTTCCGGGGTTTCTACGATCATGCTGTGTTGAAATGTTGGCCGTTTCATCAAACAATCGAATGTGGATGTTGTTGCTAGGAAGTCATTAATACAAGCTTTTAACTCTGTAATTATCTGTTCTGTTTTTTATAGACTGAGAAAAACGACATTTATAAAAATTCATGATTGAGATGGATAGAAAACTCTTGTGACACAAATAAATATTGCAACAAAATACTTATGAAGTAACGCCCCGAGATTTTAACCACGCTGGACGTTATATAAGAAACCTCTTGGATAAATGTAGATTATGTACAAGTCAACTTTACCAGATGCATGAAAAGTAGTAAATTTCGGTGGTAATTTATATTTTTTGACTGTCTGCGGCTGAGGTACTGCTACGTTTCTTGTATTTTCACCGGGTACTATTCGGAGTGACTTACTAGTAGAATGACAAGTATTTTTCTGTACTTAAATTTTATAAAATTATGTTAATTGAGTAATTTATTTGTGAAATACTCTTTGAAGGAAATTAAAAATTACCTCGGTTAATGAACATTTATTGTTCTATAGCATATTCTTTTTTTAGGATCCTGATTACAAATTAACATCACATCGAAACGGGAACGAAGAAATTCAATAACAAACGCGATTAGCAATATGGCTGGTTTGCATCAGCGGATATTGCGCTATCAGCCTTGTATGCGTTAGCTTAGCTAGTTAAACCCACACTGCAACGTGGATTACAAATGTGAATAGACAGTAATGGATAGACTCACTAATATATGTACCTCGTGATCATTTCACTAACCAATCTTGGTCACAGCTTTCTTACAATTATAATACAAGTCTTAAAAGAATCAGTATCGTGTATCCTACTAATATTACAAATTTTATAGTTTGGATGTTTGTTGCTCAATCACGTCGGAACGTCTGAACGGATCGAATTTCAAATTGAAAGGCACACAGTTAAATTATTGTCTGTAATAGATAGATACTCTTTATTGAAGACACCAAAATAACTATAATTTACAAATTGAAACAGGTTAAACATACAACACAGAATAGCACATGGGATAGTACTTTTTATCACAGGAACTACGCGTGTGTAACGCCTCGGAGCGCAACTAGTATTTTATAAGATACCTATCAATTAATTGTAGATTGCGCGGTGCGATAGACCTCGGTATTATTTATACCACTATCTACTTCGAAACTGTCGAGTCAATCAAGTCGAAAGTTGAGTGAATTTTGAATTCTATTTGGTCGAATAAGAACAAATCTAGGTACTCGACCAACAACGAGCTACGTAATTAGTGGATACAGACTGACTGTTTTATTAACCATGTACTTAACGGCATGAAGAAAATATACACATATTACACTGACTGGCACAAAAGACGTTGTCTTGTCTTAATGAAACATTTTTTTTGCTTTCCTTTTAACTAAAAAAAAGTCATGAAAAATGTTTAGAAATCGGTAAAGTCGTTTTCAAGCTATGATAAGAGCAATGGCAATATCTAGATGGATGTATAAACATACAAATAGTAACAATTACTGTCATTTATATAAATCAACCGATAGTGCACGAGGCTATGACGTAACCGTGCATCTGTATAAATAAATAACTGCATCTGACGCGTTTGCTAACCTTCTACAAATTTATCACCTTCCTGAACCCTGAACCAACTAATACTAATATTGGTATTTCGATAAGCCAACGAAAATAGGAAATACAAATATGATTTAGGTGAATAGATTTTTCACTTTCCCAGCAAACTCTTAAACTTACTTAACTTATTTATTTATTTATAATAAGGTATAATAATAACATAATCTAGGTTTTTTTATTTTATGTTATTTGCCTCGCAGTTTATCACTTTCTTATCGACGATAGGTTTTTTAATAGTATAATATGACGAGACAAGCAGCATGTGCTTGATGGTAAGCAAGATGCCTGCCATATAACAGCACAATGACACGCAGCTATTGGCCTATGAAGAGTCCAAATCATTCCCTAGCACTGTACTGTGATCATCCCCCAGGGATCTAAGGTGTTATATCTCTAAGCCCTGTAACTTTTCTGGAAACATTACCCTTCAAACCGGAACACAGTAATGTTAGAACTTTAGTGCGGACTCCGCTATGCGTCCTACCACTACTAACGCTAGTAGTTTGCGCTCGACCGCCATTTCGCCTGATGCGACCTACGTAAGATTCTCCATCCGATAGCCCGTTATCGTTCCCCGATCTAACAGTGATCAGCGTGTTGTTTCCATTGACTAAAAGCTTTTCGAGTGCCTCTATAAATAGCTCGAAACCTTGTCAATATCAGTCTATCGGTTACAGAGACGCGATCAACAAAAATAACTAGACATGACATTACCAACATACCGCATCGTCGCTAAGCATAGGCGAGCTGGCGGTAATGTGTAAATCTAAAACAGTAAAAAAATTCAAATACGTACTACGATGTCGATTTTGCAGCTTCTACTTGCAGGACTTCTAAATATAGATAACACTTAGCAGCACCCCGTGGCTTTACCTGCGTAGTTTCCATTCCCGTAAATTTCCCGCAATAAAAATATCCAATGTGCTATTCCTGGTCATAATCTGTTTTCCAAACTTCAATACGATACGTTCAGCCGTTCCGACATGATCGAACAACAAACATCCAAAATTTCGCATTTATAATATTAGTAGAATAGTTAACGAAGATACTTATGATTCACGCAAAACAACAACTTCATCTTTCTCCATAAAGGAAATTGCGAACGCAATAAAATTCTCTCCCGCATGGAAATTTTCTAAAAATACATTCCTACGACTGCATTCTGAGAACATTGTTCGAATGAGTATATTCTCTTTTGTCTGTGAACAAAAAACGCAAGCGTTTTCATTACCGTATTTCCTGTAATTATGAAAAGTAAATTGGCACGTGCGTTTGCGAATGTCTCACAAAGAGTTTTGCGTCGATGTCTCAGCAGGTGATTTAGCTCTAAGGCTTTGCGTCCACGCAAGATGTGCTGCGCTGTATGGAGGCTACTAATATCGTGAATCCGAAACTTTCTATGTTTGATGCGCAATCGCATCGAAACTGCTGAATGAATCGGGTAGAAATATGGAACGCAGTTAGATATTACAGTCTGGAATAGCACTACATGGGCTACTGTGTAAAAAATAATTACAAGCGAAATATATGAATGGTATAAGGTAGTTTAGCGGACTCTTTCCATAGATTTCGCTATACAGTTTTACGTTCCTTGTATCCATTGCTTGCTCTTCTTGTTCCAAGTTCTCTCTACATGTAAATACTGTTTTTAAAATGTTTCCTCAACAATATCCCATTATGCGATTGCCATTTCACCAGTGCTAAGATACAGCAGTGATAAGAAATTTAAAGGTGTTACTCGTATAATTGGACAATTCTTAGCGCATCGCTAATCTACAACTTCGCACATAACGAGTGGACGCCCAGCCTAACTTTTGAGTAGAGTTGTTTTTTCCATAGTCGTGATTATTAGTTCAACGCCACGTTTGTTGAACTTTTATTTACGTACAAACACTGAATTCGCTTTTTCAAAGCCAATATAACTACTGAAGGTGCTGTTTCAATTGACTGGCCTCGTGACTCAGTGGGCAGTAACTCTGTCTACGAAGCCTAAGGTCGTGGGTTCGATTCCCACCCAATGCAAATATTTGTGTGATGAATTCAAATACATAATTTGTACACTGTCTGGGTGTTTCTATGTAAAATAAGTATGTATTAACAACTATATAAGTATTATATTAGCTATCTAGCCGCCATAGTACAAGCTTTGCTTAGTTTAGGGTCAGATGGTGTTGCGTGTGATTTGTCCAGCAGTTTTGACACAGTTCTCCCTGTCTAACATTATGTTCTATCGTGTCAAATAGCTGTTTTCTATCTATCGTCTATCGTAAGAGAAAAATCACTACGAAATTCACATAATCGATGCTTGTTTACATTTGATCAGTCATATGTGATAGAAAGTTTTTAAAAGTAATGGTGAGATCTTCGAAAAAATACCAGGTAATTTGATTCACACTGACTCACTAATATGTGCGATGAGGCTTGTTTTGATATTTGCATTTGTCAGTGCTGACCAATTTAGGAAAATCATTAGTCACCATTAAAAAAACCAAATCAGCAATCGTTAAAATGATGATGGTACATGTAGACAATAAAATACTAATAACACCGTTATTTGTGTTTTATTTACGTTTTTTACCTAGTCAATTAAATGTAAGTTTTCTCGTATTATTTTTATCTCCTCATAACACCCCTGTATAACACCATAGGCATAGTGACTTGTATGGGATTTACGGGACTTACACTTTCTTGTACAAAAACTGTACATTTTAATAAAATAACTAATTTAGAACTGGAAACGTGCTGTTCACTTATTACACATGTATAATATTAAAGTATGAGGATACCGTATAAACGCTGCATCGGGCCCAAATTAAGGCCCTGAACAACCCCTAGACCAGTGTGCTAAGGAGCCTTACCCCGGTAGAGAGATTCGCCTCGGAACCGGCCGCTGACCTCTACAGGGAGTGAGGAAGATCAAATTATGATGATGCTGAAAGACGTTAACAAATACCGTTGAATGCAGTTGAAACTGCACTCGAAGAAGCCTCGTGATCAACCCGTTTCTTTACACAAAAACTCAAATGTGATCAAAAAGCCGGTAAATCATTCCAGCGACAAACGTCGTAAATATCTGTCAAAAATCTTGAACAAACAAAGATTTAGCAGCCGCTCTCGATTGCCAAACAGAGCCAGTTTGCCGATGCGATTTGTTCCGAGTCTAAAACAAAGGCCCGCTAATTCCGTTTGCTTATGCAAATGAGTGCTTTATGGGTTTCCCTTTCGCACCTCGGAATGTGACTCACATACGATACTTATACGTCTACAGCGTCACAAAGTTGTCTGTAGAATACCCATACATTACAAAACATCTGTAAATTTGAAATAGTCAAGTGTGCTGAGACTAGATGGAGTCACGATTAAGGAAAGGCAGCTCGAGCTGCTGTAAAGGCGAGGATTGGGCTGAGTGGCGTATTTTATTATAGAGGCCGATGTGCAGCAGTGAATATATGTGGGCTGATTATGACGACGATGCTGATGAAGTGTGTGCTCCATCATAGACCGTATCATCGCTTTTTACGTTGAACGAAATAACAGTGAAGCACACTACATTATTACGTTCTTATAGTTGGAACTTGGGGCCTGTTCTTTCTGGAAAAGTTAAGAACATCTACCACGCTTACCAAGTGCGGGTTCGATGTCGACACTTGTCTTCGAAAGATGTTTTTCATGGAAAGCCGGTTTCCTCACAATGTTTTCCTTCTCCGTAAAAACTAGTCGATGAAAAACTCGTACACCTTTATTTAACATAATACTGAAATCGGAATTTAAACCAATAACCTCAAATTTGTGAAATCAGGCGTTTTAGCCACTATGCCACCAAGGCTTTACAAGACAAAAACAGGGCTGAATATTACAAATTATTAGTTGCAGCGGAATTTCGTCCCTTTTGCAATATCCATAAATTCCAAGTTTACGCAGAACGCAGTCCGCTGGAACAGTAGAAAGATCAAAGTAATCAACACACGACAATGTCACCACTTACGAGAGCTGATGAGTGATTTAGACAGAATTAATGTCGACATCACTCCGCATACCATACAAGACTAACAATATAATTTTGCGTCGTGGACGTGAAAATTGAAATACGCCCTTACATTTTCCTGGACAATAGATTTCGTTCCTGTCACTCTCACAAACATGGAAATTGCGAACAAAAGGAAATTCTACATACAGACCAAGAATAAGTTATTTATTTACTTGACACATTTTAATTTCGTTTCTTTCAAACTTCTTTACATTTTCGATTAGATTGTCACCCAGGACTAACATTTATGTGTTGAAAACAAATATTCATTCTGTTCTCTGTATAGTGATTGTTTTTTTAATAAACAGTGACAAGACGAGCAGGACATGTGCCTGATGGTATTGGAACATGATGAGTCCAAATCATTACCTAGTACTGCACTGCGCTCGTCATCCAGAGATCTAAGATGTTATATCTCTAAGCCCTGTAATTTCTCTGGGAAAACTGCCCTTCAAACCGGAATACAGTAATGTTTGCACATTCCTGCTTGGCGGCGGCGGCAGAATAAATGGCAAAGGTGTGGTAACTTCCCCAGGCGGACTTTGCCAAGAGTCCTACCACTACAATTACATAAGTATTTACGATTATATAAGTATTATAATATTCATTTATTATTATACTAGAGCAGCGTCGCGCAGTTTTATTTATTTAAAGTAGCCTATGTTTTATTCCAGACTATAATCTATCTGTGTTCCAAATTTTAGTCCGATCTGTTCAGACGTCACAATGTCATTAATCAACAAACATCCAAACTTTTACATTTGTAATAATAGGAGTATGCGTTATGCGACCTCTAATAGTAGTATATTAATTGTAATGTCAAGTTATTTGTCGCAATAAAACTATCTGTCATACGTCATATCAGTTTTCGAATCAGTACTCGACCAACGAGACAAAAAGAAAAGTTGCTGGCGCCAGCGACCATACAGCTGTACACGTATAGAGTATACAGCCTTTATGGTGTAGAGTTCAATGGTCACGTTTCACGGTTAATTCTTGACCTTCTTGCGACGAATCTATTCGTTTTGTGCCATCGCACGACCCTGAAATGGGCCGAGGAGCGCTAAAATGTTGTTCACACGCTTGTACCTATTTTCGCACGCTCACTGCCAATGTCAAAGTCGGCAAACGAACCCGTCTTACGACTTATAAACACATGCTACGTAGAATGTATCTATTCATCCAACGCGCAATTCACAGATACAAGTATTCATACTATCAAGTATAGTTTTTAAACGTATCACGTAATATTTAAGTATATATTCCTACACGTCTATACATTGAACTGGATAAAACATAACAATTAAAATAGTACTGAAAATGGAAGCTAAAAGTGATCTCTTCCAAGCAAGAAATGGAGAAAAGCGAGAAATGGTTATCAATAAAAAATAGACAAACAAGCTATTTTTTGTATTTTATGAAATCCAAACGTAATAAAAAAAGACTTCATAAATACAAATGTAATAAAAATAGGTACGACTTTTAAAATACACAGTACAATAACGACCTTAACACGGGCAGCTATATCATCGAAGAGTCCAAGTATTTTTACTTTTTCGGGGTCCAAGGTCGTTTACGTGACAAAAGGCATTAAATCGCGACCATTATCATCATTTGCAGTCTTTTTGCTTCCACTCTATGCTGGGTATATGCTTCTCTCTTACCATGTCATCTGTCTCAGTATGCTCAATGGAGTCCAGGTTATGTTATCTAGGTACCTACATGAGAGTGAGTAACTTTGATAGAGATTTATTCCAGAACGGTTTCAGCGAATTTTGCTTAAAAAATGTTTACTTGTAAAACCAATTTAGCTATGCAAACATTCATATTACATGCGAGGCCGTTTTTATAATTGTATATTATGTTAGAAGGCGGTTTGTTTTTATGTCTTTAATGAATCCACGAGTGTGCTCTCTTCGTAACCATACATTAAAACAGATACGGTTTAAAACTGGAAATTATTTCATTAACTGTATTTAAAAGTTTCGCTAGTAAGTGGAGCGGACATAAATTAATGTTTACCATTAAGAATGCGAATGAACACATTCTGTTGATGTCTATCGGCACACGAAGAAATATTACTAGTGGATTTAACTAGTTTCCTATAAATCATTTAAGTCCGAGCGAGTTTTTTAACGAACCGAAACTTTTCAAATATAAAACATAATTACACTATTTTTGTCTTAACATGGACCCGTATAGGTAGAGTCGTAGATATACAATAATACATTAAAGGTCTTAGTATAAACAATATTCATTTTATATTTTATTCGTATAATATTTATAAAACAACACAAATATAAAACTGCTGCTATTTTTTATCGCGGAAAGAAAAATTAATTGGAACGGAAACTATAAGCAGGTAGGTAAACCCGTATGGCGCTACTAGTATTTTTATAATTGATAATAAAAACCAATGATCATCATCATCAGCGTCGGATCGTGTGCCAATATACGGCCTTCAGGGTCTCACGTCCTCTGTCGTAGACTAAAGTTCCAAGAGGCCAACCGCCATTGATCACTTCTTAAAAACGCATAATGGATCGTTCCAGTGCGCAAGCGCGGTTTTACGACAATTGGATTAATTGTTGACGTTGGACTTAGTTACCAGTATAGTAAAAGGAAGATTGAACAAATAAAAAGGCTGATTGTCTCAGTCAATGTTAAAATGAAGTGATCGATTTCAACTGATTTGAGAGCACCATTTTAAGCGCCCGAGCGTTGACCCCGACGGATGTTCGCATTGTTCCATACTCCTGCGCATCTAATCTATTTTTTCTAGATCTTGAAGTGGCTATAAATCTGTTATATTGAATCTTAACGATTTCAAAGGCGGGAATGAAATTCACTAAATAAAATCCGGCCACTGTTATAGAGCTTCTATTAGTAGAATCTAATCTATAGAAATAGAAGCCTTGATTTTCTCAAATGTTTTACAATAGCTCATAATAATTTCTCACAAAAAAATGTCAACATGCTAACATGCAACTACGTAACATATGCAGAAATTTATAACAAAATGAACTACAAAATATATTTTTTGTACTTAAGGCAAGAGAGTTGATAAGACAGCGCGTGATGGTAAACAACACGACTGCACATCACAGCACAGTGCCACGCAACTATTCGAACGTGAAGAGCCCAAAATTGCACTACACTGCGCTCGTTTAATAAATTACGTTGGGTTAAGCATAGTAAGTAAAAAAGCAAACAAATAGTCCAACCATAATACATCTACGATCGTGCAAAATAACGTGCATTTCCCTTTAATTATTATAATCGCAAGAATGACTAACGAAGTAGGTAATTAGAAATGGACTACGTGTCTCGGATTTGAGATAAAAAAAAACAAGTATGTCAAGACATTCAGAGAAACCTCTATGAGTCAAAATGTCAAAGACACCGAATTGTAATAATTTCACCGCTCGCGCTGGAGATTGCTCTATCTCAACAACTTTTGCATACAGATCGTGTTAAACTGGCGAATAAACTTACACATCACGTGTCTTCGTCGAGATAAGTTGCACCTTTAAATCGGACGGACTTAAGGTGCAGCGCGTCTCCTAATTTTATACCGAAACACGAATAGTCAGTTACAAATTTTCCGTTACTCGTACCGCTCGTACGATCTGAGTTCGTGCCGTCTGAGGTAGCCTTGCTCTATCTAGTACTTGTTGAGTGCGGAAAATATAAATATATGGCTAATTGCAAGCTGGAGGCTCTGACATGTAATGATTACCACATTAATGACTTAAAATCGAGAGTGAATCGGTTTCTTCTAGGTAAGTACACTCCATTGTGGACCGCATCGCAGCTTTAGGCGAGATGGCAATCAGGTGTAAACACACAAAACTAAAAAAAAAAACGAATACTTATTAGGTATATTGTACTTATATACGTAGGAACGTATATAAGTACATATATGAGTAATGTTTATAATGTACAGGACTTAATCACGATTTAATTCATTGTTTAAATACCTCGACGTTTCGGCAGCGTTACAACCGCCGTGGTCACGAGAAGACTCAACATATATGAGTATCACTAACCAAGACACGTCGAAAAGGGTGTTTAAAAAAAAAAAAAAAAATAACTAAATATCGCGCAGCAGGCGCGCCTTAAGACGTCAAGCAAGGACCGCAGTCTGTACCGTTACCTGGTGCCGTACCATGAAATCTTATTAAGATAATTTTTCGAATAAATTGACGCACACCATTTCGTCCACTGACTTTAAGCCGTATCTCTTGAAGACAAGACCTCGATCGCAGTACACGAAATATCGAGCGTCAACCGTTTCGCAAAAATATCGATATAAGGGTTCATGGTAGAGGCCAGACAGACAAGCCTTCTAAGAAGTTTTGTTTTTAAAGTCGGCCTGCAATTATGCAAAATTATACAGGTCTTATCAGCGTAAAAGATTGCACGTTCCGAATTTAAATTGAGTTGAAAATCGAGGTGTGCTAAGATTCGTATTTTGAGATGAAGCTGATTGCTGTCGCACGATATTCTTTTCGATTTTGAAATATTAAGCGAGTAAAAATTGTGATTTAATAAGCTGTTATTTAATCGGCAAGATGATAATATGATCACAAATTTAGAGATTATACACTAGATAGATGTATACTCTATATTGTACGAATACATACCAAACATATGTTTACAGGAGAATAAAACAATAGTGTCACAAATAGCGACATTATCGTTGAAAAGCGATGTTTTCAAGGCAACCATTTGAGGTTTGTTTGTTCAATATTCTTGCGTCCGTAGTTTCATCTGAATTATAATTTATGATGGTACCTCACTGGAACTGGTAATTTTTTTGGATAATAAGAAGTAAGAATTTTTTAATATAGGTACTAGTAGAATAAATAAATTATCTAAACATGTCCTGAGTAAATTGTATTAAGATCTGATCTGTGTTATTAGTGAAACGCATTAAAAACACACGACTCGCAAACTTTCTCATATTGGCGTGACTGGTAAGATTCTCGTGTCAGAATTAAAGATAAATCCGATTAAACAATTTAATTTATCGACGATAAAGTTACAGAGACCAAGAATGTTATCGATGGCACTGAATCCATTACAGGCGTTACGTAGAGGACAGTGGTGGTTTCTCCATTCTCTACGTAGCAGTGGATCGAGACAGGTTGCAAATTATGATAAAGAATATGCCGTATTTTTTAAAATAATTGTAATATGCACTAGTGGCACTTCGTTGCTGCTACCCTTTATCTTCTTTTTGTGTCACAATAAAGTGTTTTGTTATTCGCCTATCTCCTTCTAGCACTGCGCTGCACGCATCACCCACAGTTATGAGATGATTTATCTTTTTTCCCTGTGAACATTGCTTATCAACCCGGAACACAGTATTATTTGCATACTGGTTAACGGTGGAATAACTGGCAAAGGTGTGGTTCTTCCTCATGCGGTCTCTACAAAGAGTCCTACAACTACAGAAAAATCTAAATCGCGTTATGGCGTCCTATTTACGAAAAATTAAATAATATTTGTAAATGCCTTTTTTCCATCACACTGCAGCTCAGCAGCAGCTCAAAAAGCGACCGTTTCATCGTTGACACAAAGACTCGAACTAAGAGTAAGACTCGACTTAAATAATAAGAAATTAGATTGTGGATTGCAATGCCAGAGTGGGTTTTTCCTAATGAAATTCTTGGTGTCTTCGATTCGAGGTTTCTTTTAGATAAGCAAAGGCCCTATCGTAAGCCACAAGCGCCACCAAGAGCAAATAAAAGAAAAACTGAAGTCTAAAAAATATTCGCCTTCTACGAGTACACATAACATCGACGCTCGCTTTCATCTGAATGTCCGGATTTACGATCAGAAAATAATTCTCCGTTTCACGGACATTTTTATTCGCGAGCTCAAATTACAAAATAATTAAATACACTTCGTTTTCCTTTCATATTCCTCGGTGGGAAGTTATGATGTTTTAACGGCGAATATATGGACGCTTGGATTCAATCAAGTGTCCCGTTTGGAGCGTTTTAAGCAATTGCTTTTACAGATCTGCTGGTGATGACAGATTTTTTGATTTCCAATCTCTAAAGTCAAAGAGAATAAAGTAGAAATACGGTTTTGGCGACATTGTTTCGTTAATTAGCACTACATAGTATAATAAAACAAAGTTACTTCCCGCTTTTGTCCGTCCCTATATATGCTTAGATCTTTAAACCCACTGAACAGATTTTGATGCAGCTTTTTTTGATAGATAGAATGATTCAAGAGGAAGGTTTCTAATGTAATGTCATAAATAAACACATTTTTTTCGCTCACACTGCAAACGCCGGCTGAACCCTATGAACTAGATTCTGCTAGATAAATGTACAGCAATTTTGTACCCCTTCAAAAGGTCTACAAAAAAGTCTGCAATAGTACATGTCCATCTCTTAGGAATAACCCACAATAACATTTTTATTACCAGAGCACGAGACGACCAAGACATGCGTGTGATGATAAGCAACAAAGCACAACACATTAAGCAAATAATAACCGTCTCAATTTCAGTTGCGGTTTAAAAAACACCAGAAATGAAGGTACACAAAAGTTCAGAATGTCGACACATAAGATCTAGACATGAAATCGCGATGGTTGCGTAACAAACAGACATGTCTATAAGCCCTAATGTCATACATCCATCACTCTCACTTTCGAAATCGGCGGTTTCACTTCAGTAGCAAAGCGCTTTCAGCCTTTGTATTCAGTGAATAGGATTTTGAAACAACGCCAGAGTGATTCACTTTACACCGTAACGTGATGAAATGAAAGTAATTATTGTGTCATCTCAGGATCATGTCACATAGCGTCATCATAATACTCAGCTTTCGTTAGTCCGCTGCAGGATATCATAGGCCTTTTTTTACCCGACTGCGCGACGCAAAGGAGTGGTAATGTATTTATTTCATTTTCACTTGTTTCAAACACCGTCGTCAACATCATAATCATAGCATCAATCATAATTCTCTATCTCAACGCAGAATAAATTTAACATCACAGATCACAGGCCTTTTTCATCTTGACCTGTTTCAAACACCGGCGTCATCTCAGGATCAGTTATTTATAAATAGCGTCATAATCATAGCCTTCTTTTTCTCTATTCAGAGTATCATAGTCCTTTTTCATCATGACTTGTTTCAGACAGCGTTGTCAACTAAGAATCATTTATTTTATTTTTTATTTCAAATAGCTCGATAATATGTCAATGTAGAATATCATAGGTTTTTCTTTTCTTGTTTTAAAAAGTTTCCTATTTAATGCAAGCTTTTGTTGATGGCTGTACAAACCAATACGATGATTTATTGCTAGACTGAGGGAGGCTTTTATGTAGCTAACAAAATTTATATTCGGCTAAGAAGCGGTCACAGTTGCAAGTCTATCCTGGTGTCTATTGTTTTTTAAACTTGAATTGCGATTTGAACACATAATGTTTATACATATAGTACGGGGCTTAATCACTTATAAATCATTGTTTACCTTGACGTTTCGGCAGCGTTACAACCGCCGGGTTACGTCTTCCCGTCGAGAGTGAATTGGTTTCATCTAGGTAAGGTCGCTCCATCGTAGACCGCATCTTCGCTTACCGACAGGCGAGACGCAAACAAATGTCAAGTGCAAACCTATAATCATCGATAAAAAAGGTAGGAGGTCGTCCCCACCACCTTTACCTCCCGACTTTCCGGAAAACTAATGCGACAGAAATGCCACAAGTTAAAAAAAACGCTTATTTAATTTAATAAAGAAATATATGGCGTTATTATTTGAAGCAATTATAATAGGACGGTAGGAGTGCCGAGTTTCCCGATACGGTGTAACGACAACCAGCTTAAGGGTATGTATCCATCAATAGCATACCCGAATGGAGAGTGCCGCAGATGACAATGACATGTGTACGTAAAGCCCGCCTGACACATATTTAGTTTCCCGCCATTGTGCGATGCCGTTACAGGACAAACCCATTGTTTTCTTTCGCGCCAAATTCGGTCGGTGTGGGTGGCGTTTTTTGTTCGCACGCTATTGCGATTATAATCATACGGTGTTGCCAGTTCTTCATCTAATATCCAAACTTTTACTAACAAATTTACTACAAAATATGTTTCTAGATTTTAATCGATATAACTTACGAATATTGGAACGTCAAATTCGTCATGTTCCAATAGCTGCATGACAATGTTCTGTTTTATGGACAAGCGTGTTGCTTACCACCAGGCAGGTTGTCCTGCTTGTACCATCGTCCTGTATTATATAAAAATACATAAACAAGAATTTAAAACTATCATTCAAAATTGGATTTCTACATATATGTATAAATACCACTCAAGCTTTAAATCATAAGAAAGGAGAGAGCAGTTATTATGTAATATTGACAACAGAGAGGAGTATCTATAGCAAAGATTATTTCTAGATTGTTTCCAAGCTAAACCATAATTATCACAACCGCAGTAAGTAGGATCAAACTCCGATTCTGGCAGCACAGTAATGACGAATTGATTGTGCCAACGTCCCATAAACAAGGTCGGTGAATTATTGCAAATGTAGGCGTACTTAATGATTCAGAGGATCAGAGAAATTCAAGATTCGTTTACATCAGCTAAGTACTTTTGGAGATAGGAGATAGGAACCACCGTTTGCGTGCTGTCTGCTGCGACTAAGTTTCGAAGACTGCTTTTGCCGAGTGCTCATGAATTACATTGCGGTAAAAAGTAGGTACAGTTTTCGTTGTTTTACTGAAAACAAACCTACTGAAACGTACTATAGACCAAATCCATGAAAATTAAGCTTTGAAAAAGATTACATTGACTATTTTATACAGTTATTGTAAGTCGAAGGCGATAATAACATTTGATTAAACCTTTAAACAGGTTTCATAAAAACTGTATTGATTGATCAAATCGTGGTCAAGCGTGGTCAGACTGCATAATCGTTTAAATAATGGTCAGAATAATGACAATGTCGTAAAATTCCTTGAAAACAACGAAGAAAGACAGCACTAGTTGCTATGGCAAAAAGAGACAATCGCTGACAATATAAAATAATTATTATTATAGTTGCAGTTGTATACAGTAGCAATTGGCAAGCATCCTGATATGTTGTGTAGTCTGTTATAACTTGAACTAATACTCATTACGAATCATTATTAATCGGAGGTCAATTTATTCTGGCCAGTATGTTTACCAATATTGATAGAACTGCGTACGTGAAGATTTATAACGAATTTTAGGGTCATGTTACAGTGGAGATCTACCGACTGTGGGTGGGTGGTAACGATTTTGGATTTTACCATAAAAATACGGCAGAGTCATACAGACAATTTTAATATGCACGTCAACACATATATGACTACGTTTGGCGGCATACTCTGCCTCATCTAGATAACTTCTACACAATGGGCAATAATGACACTGACATTTCCAGACACTCTTTGGGAGAATGGTACTTGACCTGACCTCTTGCGAAATCTTTCTCCGGCTTAGGAAAGTTTCGTCCTAACTGGGACGCCAAAGTCACAGCGTTTGAACATCGATTTTTTGTATAGTTAAATTATTTAAAATTTGAACAAAACCCAGGTTACAAATAAAAGTGCGTGAAAAATATTACAAGACCTAATCTAATATATCTCTATCTCTATATATAAAAATATTATGTTGGTTTGTGTACGCTTCAAAAACTCGAAAAGTTCAGCACCGATCGAGCTGAAATTTTACAATGATATATAATCCGCATCAATGATTGTTTTTATCAAATATTTGCATCATAATGTACCACAGCGAAGCGTGGCAGGGTACAGCTAGTACCAAATAAAAGTAAAAATATATATATAAAAATCAGTCGTGCCGTTTCAGAACAGTACGAATAAAAACACCGTGACAGAAGATTTTTATATTATTTATGAGACTTGCAAATGCAGTCGATTAGAATTCTAGCGGTACTTATCGACTTCTTATAGTAAATGTGCGAAATTTCATACTCCGCGCAATTTTCCCAAAAAGGGCTACACAGTTTTCGCATCACGTATTAAAATATAGATGTGGTTATGTTTATATTTGAGCTGAGCTGAGCATCTCTTTCTTGACCAGTTGTGAATCGATTTATATCATTAATAACAAATCTCCGCATTTTTACCCATCTACATTCAATAACTTACCCTGTGAGCTGAATCAAAATTGCGTGTGTATTTACAAGAATTACTTCTTTATCAGTATCAATTTGTCTCGTATTCATACCTGAAACAAAAACATACGAAAGTAAGTAATATGTTCAAGACGTTTAAATCAAGTTTTTTTTAACTTTTTAAAAGCAAGCTTTTACTTGTTAATGATAGGTTTCTCTAATTACTAGCTAGCGCTTAATTTCCATTGGCTGTTCATCGGCAAACAAACAAATGGAATGCTTGTTGATATCATTAGTGGAAGTATGTAGGTACATAATAACAGTATCACAGTCATGCTTCAATAAGAAACCACACAAATGTACCTTAAGTTTCATTTGACATTTGACTAGAATGTCTTGCTTTAACATTGTCATCGGTTTATTTTTAAATTCAATGACCAGGTGGTCTACCGCCTAACTAGAACTGTCTTACCTTTGATACTGCTCTCTCTTTTCTTTCTGCTTGAAATGATAGAGACCGCTATAGCAAAACGAAAGCCGATTTATTTAGGCGGTAGGAGGGCCGGTCATAAGCTACCAACAGGCAAGCCAAGCGAATTCGCTTATCAAAAAATAAGTCTGTGACCGAGTCAACCAAGTTAGAAAGATTAAAGAGATGTACCACTCGTATAATTAAACGGTTGCTACGGATTACGGACAGATATACGGAGGGATAACAGACGGACTAAAGGTCGCTTTGACATAGATATCCAGTGAAGAGCGATCTTTCTATTGTAGCATGAGGTTGAAAGAGAAGGGATTATGTTAATTAAATTATTGTAATGCTCATTACGTAAATGGTTAATGTAAATAGGTTTATTTATACAAATTAGTGATGAAATTAATACTAAACGTGAAAACTTAACTACAATAAACTAAACAGTGCGATTGTTTTTTTTTTATTAAAGGAATTAATCGTCGACCAATATTTATTTGTCAACAAATCGCTGGAACTTACGGTCAGATTTGACTATTACTTCATATACATATTTGATAGCCCAATTTCAAAGAGAAGACTTACTAGTGTAAGTTATACATCTACAGAAAAACTGTGGTGTTCACATTAGGTGTACATTTTTACTTGGTTGTTTATTATTTATTAGTAATCTCTATTCTCAAACTACTTAATGAACTTCAAGATGAAGAAAAAATTTGAAGTATTTCTTCCCTAGACACCATCAATATTTCCCTTGTTAAACAATTGGTCTGATTGGAACGTGAAAGCCAATTATCAGTTGATTTAGGTTCCCACTCTTGAAAAATCTGTCAACTAAATCAGGTTGAGGAGACATTAAATTTTAGTTACGACTTTTAAAAATCGGCCCTGCGGGATCGATCACGGTATTTTACGGCTGTGCCCTGACTACTTTTCATTGACAACGGCCTTTTACAGTCACTTTGAGCCAGACTATTTTGAACGCCACGCAGTATTTTAATCAAGATTAGTTACCCCCTAACCTTAGATCATATCATTAGATTACATTATTGTCATATTCTCAAAAGTGCTCAACACCCGCGGATATAAAACGACCCACCTTTTCAGCCAGTAATTCCACTGGAAGCGTTATTCTTTTGAACGGAAAATAGAAATGATCGTTTTCTTTAATTCCTAGCTGGGATGGAAAAGGTGTAGGATCGCCCTAGGCAGTCTTAACAACTGCCACCTACATAAAAAGTGTTCAGTGTCATACTAAAACTATGAGTATACATCACAGATACAAAGATTGCTTTAAGTTCCGACTGCTGACTGGGGCGATCTCTCACAATAACAGTCAAGTCAAGGAACTGAACTGATCCTACCACGAATGGGGTTACTTTTCTGGGATGATAAACATACATATCCGCCTTAAAAGCCGTCGTATATTGCAGCGTTGTACCGCCCATATTATATCTGTAATTGCATAATTACTCATATCATAACTGCTGCAACGAAAGGGGTAGACCTAGTCTAGTCCTCACCTTTTAGTGCAGACATGGACTCCAAAGGAAATGTGGATTGGCAAAACGACGTTTTTATTGCAAACATATTGGTTCTGTTCTTGGTATTTTCCTTTCGCCGGAAGCTCAAGTTCAGTAGCAACCGAAATGAGGCATCTTCGTGTCGCATACGAGATACCATCACACTTGCCACAGCTATCAACCGCATGATCACATATACCGAACTCGGCAAACTCCGCATCGCGTATTATTGATTGCAGGCGTTACCGGCGCGGCCGTGTCACGAAATGCAATAAAATTTTATCGTCAACGGTTATCTCGGCCCAACGTTCAGATATCGGTTAGTACAAATATTCGCGTATCTATTTACTTCCTATATTTGTATGACCTATTTATGAAACGTGCTTAAACACGTAGGCACAGAATAGAACCATTATTGGTCTCGTGGTTCAGTGAGTGATAGATTGTGGTTTCGATTCCTACCCAGGAAAAACATATTTATCACTAATACTGATGTTTGTTCTGTGTTTGGGCATTTCTATGTATACATACATAAGTATAACATCTTTAAAATTACAAATGTATCAGTTATCTGGCTACCATAATACAAGTTTAGGGAGAAACTATTTTCTTATCTGTGGTTTAGGGTGTGGGCGTCCCTCCCAACATTTTATCATTTATACATACATAAATAATAATTTATAACATTATTTACATATCACTACATGTATATTTTATATTTAAATATTTTTACATTATACAAACATAATACACAACATATTTATATATTTACCGCATAAATATATTCCAACAATATAAGTAATTATTCACGCGATACAAAATACGCGATTAAAACGCTACCGCTCATAGCATAACCGCGCGCTGCGGCGAGGGATCGGCCGCCGGTGCACTACCATGATGCTACGTATAGCTAGTTAGATAGTTTCTATGCACGCGCACCGCTCCCGACCCGCGCCGCGCCGCCCGTGTATCTCTTCAGTCAGCTGTTGATTGTATTGAACTAACTTGCTCACGCGCCATTCGTTGTGCTTACTTAATTAGTATTTATCTTGGAATTTTAGCTTCGTATAATTTTATATGTTATTTCTATCGTACAAATTTAATAGTTTATATTGTGGATCGTGAATTACATTACATTGGATATAAAAACTTGAATTTAAATTGACCACCACATCACAGTGTACCGTCGCACCATACACCATAAACTGGTGACCCCCCAACATGGACAACATCTGAATCTGAAACCGTGAGTCAAAATTGATGTCTGTATTGAATTGTCAAAACATTTTTAAATAATATCACGAGTGATAACTAATTCAAAGACGATAACGGAGGATTAAGACGGTACATAGATATTTTGTGTGGTCCAAGCTACAAGCGTCGAGCGATTAAAGTTTTGACACAAACGCATACAAAATTTTTAAAACGGCGATGGCGAATAAAAGCGACGAGCGATCATCATCATCATCATCTTCAGAATTGTTTCGGGTCGGAATACGTGTACCACCATTTTGGCCTGAAGAACCCGAAATATGGTTCGCTCAAGTGGAGGGTCAATTTACGGTGTCTAACATCACTTCCGATTTCACCAAATTTAATTATGTCATTGGTCAACTGGATCATCAATATTCCAAGGAGGTGAAAGACATAATTATTTCACCCTCCCACCGACCGCTACGAAAAGCTGAAGACTGAACTCATAAAGCGACTGACAGCTTC
Source organism: Ectropis grisescens (assembly GCA_017562165.1). Classification (NCBI taxonomy): domain Eukaryota; kingdom Metazoa; phylum Arthropoda; class Insecta; order Lepidoptera; family Geometridae; genus Ectropis; species Ectropis grisescens. Next base: position 8,868,873 of record CM029793.1, on the reverse strand, counting down.
TAAGGAGAAAAAGTGCATCAACTTTTAATGCACGAGGAACTAGGAGACCGTAAGCCTTCCCAGTTTTGAGACATTTGCAGGGCCTAGCTGGAACCGGTATACCTGAAGACTTTATACGCACAATATGGAGCAGCCGGCTACCTAGCAATGTGCAAACGCTTTTGGCTTCACAACCTCAAAGCTCTCTGGAAGTTTTGGCAGATTTAGCCGATCGTGTCCAAGATATCGTCACTCCATCACGCGTTGTTTCTGAAACATCATCATCATCAGCGCCATCCGGATCTTTGATGGACTCGATGGCGAATGAAATATGTGAACTGAAACGCACTGTGAAGAACTTATCGATGCAATTGGACAGGCAATCAAGATCTCATAGTCGAACACACTCTGAAATAGACAAAATCGATCCCGTTCGAATTCGAGTTACCGAAAGTTTCCCTTTGTTGGTACCATGCGAAGTTTGGAAAGAAGGCGAACAAATGTCAGACCCCCTGTGACTTTGGCAAATCGGGAAACTCCAGGGGCAATCTCTAGTGGCGACGACGGATTGCCTACATTCTTCTGGTCGCCTATTCGTTACCGACCGCAGTTCGAAAACCCAATTTCTTGTGGATACCGGAAGCGATCTTTGCGTTTTCCCTCGAGCTGCGCTTCGTGAACGTCGGGAAAGAACAAATTACCAGCTTACAGCGGCTAACGGTAGCGCCATTAATACCTTCGGTTATGTCCAGCTCAACCTAAATATTGGCCTAAGGCGTAATTTTCCTTGAAATTCGTGGTTGCAGACGTGACCAAAGCTATTATTGGCGCCGACTTCCTAAGTCATTATAATTTAGTTGTCGATATTCGTGGCCGTCGTTTATTAGATAGCACCACTTCTCTTTCTACAGCAGCTATCATTGATAAAAACGTTAATTCTATTTTATCTGTTAAAATTGCGACTGGAGACACACGCTATCATGCTATTTTAAATAATTATCCTGAAATCACACGACCAGCTGGCACCACACGAAATACTACACACAATACTAAACACTATATACGTACCACACCTGGTCCCCCAGTCACTTCCGCTCCTCGTAGATTAGCTCCTGACAAAATGAAGATAGCCCGCGAAGAGTTCCAGCAAATGCTCAATGTGGGTACTGCGCGTCCTTCGGAGAGCCCGTGGTCTTCCGCACTTCATTTAGCCCCGAAAAAAGACAACGGCTGGCGTCCCTGTGGAGACTACCGCAGGCTGAATGCAAGGACTATACCAGACAGGTACCCCATTAGGCACATACACGACTTTTCCCACAGCATATCTGGTTGTAAGGTGTTCTCCACGATCGATTTAGTGAAGGCCTATAACCAGATTCCGGTTTATGAGCAGGATATCGAGAAGACAGCCATCACAACACCATTTGGTTTGTTCGAGTTTCCCTATATGACATTTGGTTTGAGGAATGCGGGGCAAACATTCCAAAGGTTTGTAGATGAGATGACGCGAGGACTGGACTTTGTCTTTCCATATCTTGACGATTTTTTGGTGTTCTCCCACTCTCCCACAGAGCATGAGACTCATCTTCAAGAGCTGTTCGAGAGGATGAGACAGTACGGCATCTTGGTGAACACCTCAGAATGCGTTTTTGGTGTATCAGAGGTAATCTTTTTAGGTTACCATATTTCAGAAGCTGGGACTAAACCAACAGACGCCAAGGTTCAGGCCATCAGCGACTATCCAGCTCCGAAAACCGTCAGGCAGCTTAGGAGATTCTTGGGTATGCTGAATTTCTACCGGCGTTTCTTGCCCAATGCCGCCCAAACCCAAGCCCCTCTTAATGCTCTCCTGACTGGTTCTGTCAAAGCTTCGCACCCTGTCGAACTCACTGGAGATGCTCTTTTAGCTTTTAAACAATGCAAAGCTAGCCTTAGCCAAGCAGCACTTTTAGCACACCCAGATTGCGACGCTAAGCTTGCTCTCGTTACTGATGCTTCTGACCTCGCTCTTGGTGCAGTTTTACAACAGTACAAGAACAAGGTATGGCAACCTCTTGCATTTTTCTCCAGAAAACTCAGCCCAACTCAGCAGAAATACTCACCTTACGATCGTGAGCTGCTAGCCATCTACGAAGGTATTAAGTACTTCCGCCACATGCTTGAAGCCAGGCACTTTACTGTTTTTACTGACCATAAGTCGTTGTGTTTCGCGTTCCACGAGCGCAAAAACAACTGCTCACCACGCCAGTACAGACATCTAGACCTAATTTCTCAGTTCACCACAGACATTCAGCATATATCCGGCAAAGATAATGTTGTCGCCGATACTTTGAGTCGTGTTGATGAACTCCAGAAACCAGTCGATTACGAAGTGCTGGCTAAAAGTCAAATTTTAGACCCTGAACTGACTCAACTTCTAAGCGAAGAGTCGTCACTCCGATTCAAGAAAATGTCGCTAAATGGAAATTCAACACCACTGTACTGTGATGTCAGTATGACAGTCCCTAGACCTTTCGTGAGTAAACCACTAAGAAAGCAAATTTTCGACACCTTGCATTCTTTGAGCCACCCTGGCGCTAATGCAACAGCAAAACTCGTAGCCCAACGGTTCGTCTGGCCTGGTGTTCGAAAGGATTGCCGGCAGTGGACACGATCATGTTTAGCATGTCAGAGAGCAAAGGTAAATCGTCACGTATCTGCTCCCTTGGGTACGTTCAATTTACCTACCGCCAGATTTACCCAAGTTCATATTGATCTCATAGGTCCTCTACCCATTTCTCATGGTTATCGTTATTGCTTGACGGCTGTAGACCGTTTCACACGATGGCCTGAAGTGGTCCCAATAACAGACATTACAGCAGAAACGGTAGGTCAAGCCCTAATATCTGGTTGGATTTCCAGATTTGGTTCACCTTCCGACATCATCACGGATCGTGGACGTCAGTTTGAATCCTCTCTATTTCAATATTTATCAAAAATAATTGGGTTCAGACATAAGCGTACCACGGCTTACCATCCCGCATGTAATGGTCTTGTCGAACGATTTCATCGACAATTAAAAGCCGCCATTATGTGTCACGCCGACTCCAATTGGATCGAGTCGTTACCTCTAGTCTTACTTGGCATCCGGTCAGCATTTAAAGATGATATTAATGCCTCTTCTGCTGAACTGCTTTACGGCGAGCCTTTGAGACTACCCGGACAATTCTTTCAAACCGTTGAAAGTGGTACTACGGATATTACAGAGTTCACTGCTCGATTGCGCAGTTTCGCGGAGAAATTGCAGCCAATCCCAGCATCACGTCATAACAAAAGCAAAATTTTTGTTTATAAGGACCTGGCGTCTTCTAGCCATGTCTTTCTTAGAGAAGATGCGGTTAGAAGGCCACTCCAACCTGTCTACTCTGGCCCTTTTCAGGTTTTAGAGCGAAGTGACAAGGTGTTCAAACTACTCATAAAAGGCAAACCAGTCACAGTATCAATAGACCGCATAAAACCAGCCTATCTACTTGTCGACTCACCAACACCTAAAGTCATTGACACTGTCCCAGTACCTGTAGTATCCGAGGAACGTACAACATCTAGCCCACCTATGAGGGTCACTCGTTCTGGTAGGCAAATACGTTTCCCAGTTCGTTATCGTCCGTAGTGACGGCCTCTGGAGGGGAGTGATGTGGGCGTCCCTCCAACATTTTATCATTTATACATACATAAATAATAATTTATAACATTATTTACATATCACTACATGTATATTTTATATTTAAATATTTTTACATTATACAAACATAATACACAACATATTTATATATTTACCGCATAAATATATTCCAACAATATAAGTAATTATTCACGCGATACAAAATACGCGATTAAAACGCTACCGCTCATAGCATAACCGCGCGCTGCGGCGAGGGATCGGCCGCCGGTGCACTACCATGATGCTACGTATAGCTAGTTAGATAGTTTCTATGCACGCGCACCGCTCCCGACCCGCGCCGCGCCGCCCGTGTATCTCTTCAGTCAGCTGTTGATTGTATTGAACTAACTTGCTCACGCGCCATTCGTTGTGCTTACTTAATTAGTATTTATCTTGGAATTTTAGCTTCGTATAATTTTATATGTTATTTCTATCGTACAAATTTAATAGTTTATATTGTGGATCGTGAATTACATTACATTGGATATAAAAACTTGAATTTAAATTGACCACCACATCACAGTGTACCGTCGCACCATACACCATAAGGGCTAGATAGTGTGGTGAGAAAAAATATTGTAATTTCTTATATAATTTTGGAACAGCATTTTCATTTTAGTAAATTAAATAGATGCTCATCTGCGTAGTGTTAGGATCCTGTGTAAATTTAAAGGCCTTAGACTTGAGCCAAAAATTTTGGCCGAAGTTGTCAAAAGATTCAATGTTCCTACAGTTTGCTGGTATTTCGCTAACTATAAAAGAGGTTACAGAAATCTTGAAGAAATAGGTTCCTTCTAGTTAAGCGTGTTACATTCTAGACCCCAATGCGTAGTCAAAGACAAGCTGCTTGTTGTATTTAAAGAAAAATAGTTTTAACTTAGCTCGCCTTAACGGTATTCAATATATCAAGGTCAAACGTTGGTCAAGGTATAAGTCTAGCTTTAGGCCCAATGTTACCGATGTAAAGCTTAATATTTATTGGCAATGTCGATAGGGTTGACAATACACTACATATTAAATATAGCAGTCAGAGATTATTGTCAATAAGCTAATATCCTACTAATATTATGTCAAAACATTGATGTTTGTTGCTCAATTACGTCTCAACGGCTGAACGCATCGGGTAGAAATGTGGAACACTCTTCGGTTAGAATCTGGAATAACACAAAGGTTACTTTTTATGTCGAGAAAATAACGGGAAAGGGAACTTGCGGGTAAAACCACGGCGCGTTACTAGTAAAATATAAATCAAATTGACGACATAATTGGGCAAATTAACAACACAATTAAGTTTAATTTATGAAAACACTTTAAACTTAACGGAACTTTAGAGAGCTAACAACGGCTTAAAAAAAATGTGAGTACATAATTGGAGGTCAAGGAAATACTGAGGTCATTCGCATTTGGATAGTGTTAATTTTGTACCAGATTTCATATTCGAAAACCGGATATGTAGAAATAACTTCTTTAGTTGTGAATGTTTATTTGAGCTCTTTTTGTAATATCCTACGCATTTGTGTTATTAGAACAGAATAAAAAAATATTTAAATCCTCATTAGTCGACTATTTTACATCATTCAACTTGTAATCTACAATCTTGTATTTCCAGACGTTGACGTTTCAAAGACTCCAAAAAAGAAGTTTGACTCTACTTTTGTGATAAGAACGTCTAGTATTGTTTTTAAACTTTCGCGTTTTGAACACATAATGTTTATATAGTACCTACGGGGCTTTATCACGAAGTACCTGGTTGACCGAGCTTTGCTCGTTTTTTTTTAATGATATTTAGGCAGGTACGAATTACGTAGTGATGACTTACTTAGACCTACTTAGATACGAATTAAATGTATGTATGTGTCTAAGTATAAAATTTTCTCAGAAAAAAGAACAAAAAGAAAAGACCCGAGTGTAACCACCAGGATTCAAAACGGAGCCTGTTGACTCCGAGAGCGAGCATATTCCGACTGAGCCATTTAGACTTAAAGAACAGTGGCGAAATAAGTTATCTTATTCTAATGACATTGTAGGAGTTTTTCATTGTCTAAAAACGCGCATAAAATGATGTTTAAAAAAAATAAAACCGATTAAAAACTAGATCGATTTATCGTCCCCGAAACCGTCTGTATACATAATTTCATGAAAATCGTTCGAGCCGTTTCCGAGATTCCGATTCTATATATACCTACAAAGATACCTATATACCTACAAGAATTGGTCGTTTAAAGGTATAAGATAATTCATTGTTTAAATACCTCGACGTTTCGGCAGCGTTACAACCGCCCGCGCCGTGGTCACGAGAAGACGGTCTTCTAGTGACCACGGCGGTCTCGCGCTGCCGATATCAAATAATAAAAGCTATAATTATTAGACAGATATTCATAACATTACCTTTTCGAAAACCTAGTTCCTATAAAAATGTAGGTAATTAACTGACATTACGTAATACACCGTTGACTATTATGTCATTTTACATGCAAGATATTCACACTTCTTCCGCTCTATGCAGTTAATTACTAAGCAAATACCGACTTCCTCAGCAAATTATTTTATAGAGATATGTAGCGATGCATCAACATAAGACTGAGTTAGGTGAATCATTAACGGTAGGTTTTCTAGTTCCAATATATGTGTGTCACAGTGCAGTTATGTTCCAGGCATGTTGCTTACCATCAGGCACATGTTCTGCTCGTCTCGTCACTCTCAATTTAAAAAAAAACAGTCTACTCAGAAAAAAGTGTGGATAGGCAGTGTGAAAAACGACACAATAAAACATTGGCTAGTGGTGAAAACGACCGGTATCCAAGCGTGAGGGTAGGTAATTAGGTAGGTTAGGATAGGAGGTTCGAAGCCTGGTCTGTATTTTTTGTTAAATCATCTCAAGTTCCTGTTGTCTCAAGTTGGTCATTACTACTGGTTTTAAGAGTGACAAAACCAATATGTTCCAAGAACATATGTCATCCGCCAACTTGCACTTGATCAGCGTTATGGTACAGCATTGACCCTGGACTTGTGAGATAGCGCTCCGAATTCCATGATTAGGCCCAAATGTTTGATATAGACGAATAGAGGACGGGTACATTTTGTAACTTTTGTTTTTCGGGTTACTAAGTTACGGCTGGTCTAGCCGAGAGAACGGCGCCTGCCGAACCGGAGATCCCGGGATCAAACCCTACACGCACCACTGTCTTTTCGAAGTCATGTGCGAAACCCAAACGGTGAAGGAAAACATCATGAGGAAACCGACATATACCTAAAATCTTTCGAAGTCACCAACCTGCACTGGGCCAGCGTGATGGATTATGACCTTAACTCTCTTCTTGCGAGAGAAGGCCTCGAGTCCCAGAAGTGGGAACATTTAGTGGGCTGTGGATGATGATGATGACATTTTGTACTGATCGGGGAATCAATATAATAAAGAAGGACGGTATACGTCGTAAATAAAAACAATTTAATAAATGACACCAGGAAAAGATATATGTATAGCTACAGATTTATCCTGTACTATAAACACAGTAGGATGTATAAATAATAGATCATTAGGTAATAGGATTATTCGCGACATAACATCTATTTTTGCTTTAATTGTTACGGGTTACCCATCGGAATTTACAGTAGCTCATAACTAACGGTTATATTATCCAAAAACATAATCAGACTGCTTCGAAATATCTGGGAGTCGATTCACTATTTAACCACAGAATATATATTACGCAATCAATATCGAATACTAGTGAAGTGAACAACCATGGTCATATACTTTTCTCAATATAATTAATACAGAAAAAAAATGTCTGTAAAGTCGGTAGGTTTACGGACGATAGTTTAACGTGACAATGTCATAACAAAACATTATTGATAGATGCGGCGCAAGCGTACAATGAGCGTAACGGGACAATGAGCGTAAAGGGACACTTTTTCGTGCATGCAGCCGGCGTTAATCGATTTATTAGACGTTGTCACATCAAAACTTATTTCTGGGACAAAAAAGTTAAACGAAAAACCAAAAACAACGAACCTTGTCAATAACCTGCCGCAGTTCATCGAGGAAACCATTAGCAACAAAACCAAAAAAACCGCTCTCGTCGATTTACGATTATTGCTATTCCGACAAACAGTTCTCGATAAGTAATCCTTTTTAGCAGGAAAACGATCCGAGATTAACGGAACCGATAATAATGACTTCCGATAATTTGATGCACACGTTGATTCATTCGTAAATATTTTAATGACGAAATGCAATGCAAGTTTAGCAATGACTTATAAAAAGTATTTTTAGATAAGAAAAGGAATAATAGTCACTGTATTTCAAGACTTCAAGTTTCATAATTATTGCAAAGATCGATCGTTGATGATCACTGTTTTTTCTAAAACTAGCGGTCCACCCTGGCTTCACTCGTGTTATATATATAGCATATAGCGCAAAGGAATCACGTACATATCCAACGGTGAAAGGGTTTTTAAGCTATTGGATAGCTTTTATCGCGGGCTGTGGACCGAATTTTAGTGAACGTGCATCTCTTTCTTATGTTCACAAGAAAGAGGGATGGAAGACCGTAACGCCGTCCTCCCCACTCGGTCATTCGACTTTGAATCTTATTTGTATTAGCTTTACAGACTAAATGATCTTAGCAGTGTTGCCAACTTAACGGATTTCCCGTGATATTTTTTATGGTAAACAAATATGTCACTCTTCAAAATAAAAGCAATTCCGAAAAATTGTTAACATCCCTATTGCTGATGTTGATAAAAATGCATGCAACATGCAATAGCTTTACCTAGTTTTTAGTCTTCGAGTGCCACACTTCTTCTTTTTTTTTTTTTTACATCTGTCCAGTAGTTCCAGAAATTAGCGCGTTCAAACAACAAGTCTTTAGCTTTATAATATTAGTACAGATAGTGACGGTAGTACAAAATGCACTTGATGTTAAACGACACACCTGCCCAATAACATAAAGAGCTCAAATCACTGACGCTTTAGCACTTCAATGTGCTTGTCACCGAGAAGTATGAGATGAATTATCTCTTTGCCCAGTAATGGAAATATTGCCCTTAGAATCAGAACATTCTCTCTCAGAACCGATCTGATCCAGATTTCAGTTTTGAGTTAAACACACCTTTCGCGGTTTTGAAACGAATATGATCATAAATAACACAGTAGAACAAAAAACTACATATTTACATAGACCAATACAGTGTTTATTTATAAGATGAGTGGCAAAAATAAAACGTACGCCTGATGGTAAGTGGTAGTCGCTTAAGAGCATCTGCAACGTCAATGATGCGGACGACGTTGCCAGCCCAGAGAATTGTATAAAGACCCCCCTATCTTAACTTTTCCTTGTGGAACTTTTTCAATAACGACCATTCTTTGTACAAGATCATAATAGCCACGACTTTTAGTAACTTAACCACGATAATTTAAACAGTTCAAAAGACTCAAGTCATTAAATACGTACTCAAAGTCAATCGGTAAACTAAAGCCAACACTTCCGCTGACGTTCTCCCTCCACGTTCATCAAGTTTGTCCAAACAACAGCTGTTGGTAGATAGCCTTGTTTCGACAGAGATAAACAAGCAACGCAGCGGGCACCGGGCCATGATAAGCCACGGAATGCACTTGCAAGTTCATATACTTTGAATCAAGACACAAAGGATAAGAATCCCTACTGATATCGGTTTGGAGAATGTTGCTCCTCTTCTTCAATAGTAAACCCACGTAAAGTTGCCGGCAAACAAGTTGACCCAAATGAAGTTAGCAAGGGGAAAGTTCGCGCATGTGCACTTCCACCAAATAAACCTTAAAAACGTTTCTGCGCAGCCATGCGCAGCTAACTTGGTACTAACTTAACAAACTAGTTGACCCATTGGGTCAACTTGTTTGCCGGCCACTATATGTACATTGAGCTAGTGTCCGACCGAAAGTTCGGTTTCGGTTTCAGCCGAGTTTCGGCCACAGTTTCGGTTTCGGCCAAAATCGGCCGAAACTTTTGCCGAAACCGAAACTTAACAAGTTCAAGCACGTTCACGATCGCCTAACTTTGTTTTCCGCGGCAACGCTTTGACGGACCTTTTCGGGAATTATCGTGCGCCGTTCGGATAGTTCTGTAGCAACCAGCGATGCCAACCGTACGAGGTTCCTCGTACAAATACGAGATTTGTAGTCTTTTTTTTATCATAACCATACGTGTGGGCTATCTATGGATAGGTCTTTAAAAATGATGTTGAGGTTTCAAACATATTTTTTTCCAAACTGTATAGTTTGCGCGAGAGACTCTTCCAAAGTGGTAAAAAGTGTCCCCCCCTGTAACTTCTAAAATAAGAGAATGACAAAAATGAAAAAAAAAGTGTATGATGTCCATTACCATGTAATTACCATAACCAATGTACTATCAACGAAAATTGGTTTGAATGAGATAAGTACTATTTTAATACGTCATAAATTGACTACTGTTAAAACACTGACTAAAGTAACAACGAACTACAAGAACTTTTGTATTATGTTACTTGCTGCTACGGAAGCCTTCATGGGCGAGTCCGACTCGCACTTGACCACATTTATTTAATATAGTATAGAGTGACCAGACGAGCATAACATGTGCCTGATGGTAAGCAACACGCCTGCCACATAACAGCACAGTGACACGCAACTATTTGATTTGAGGACTTCAGATATTTAAGCACCAGTCTTAAGCCAAACAAGTAAAAGTAATTCTGTCAATTACAAAGACACATCATTATCCGTAGATATTAGGTATGTGCTCATCGTTTGTAATCGAGGGCATTGCGTCTAGTGATACGGTGACGATAAGATACTGGATATTTGTTTTGCTGGTAGGTATTCATGAAACGCCAGCTTTGACTTGTTTGATATAGACAGACGGAAGAAAACAAATGTAAATAACTAAATAACAAGCGGAAATTGCGTCGCTAGCGATACGCAAGGAATCACATTCGATTTTACGAGAATTTACTGGAGACCTGAAGTGTACTTGTGGACTTTGCACGATTTACGTCAAAGGATAGCAAAAAGCGTTTGACCTTTTCAAAACGATTATCTTTAAGATATTATTTTATTAAGATATATTTAAGAATGGAAAAAAATTAGTCACTTCGTGCCGTGGAAGGGTTTAATTACGGACATTACATCAGGGTCCGTTTGTTATGTTCATTCAAGACAAATATTTTGAAAAAGTACATATATAGAGAACCCTATCGAAAATCAATGACTCTTCTAATGATATTATTATAACGTTCTTTTCAACTCAATAGCTCATAAAGTGGATCTAATTTCACCGCAATTTAGGCATATAATGACACCCGTAATCAAACCGTGACTTTTTCATTACTATTACTCACAAGTGAGTTACTGAGATTTATTTTTTTGGCTGAGTTACTTTGTTCTTAAAAAAAGTTTCGACACAAAAACATCGTGTTCAATAGAACAAATGAATTAATTAGCGAAAATAGAAAAAAAAACTGTAGTCTGTAGCTGGTCGCCATTCTTAGTTTCGCACGCTTTTTGACAACTTGCTATTTTTTCTCGCCCTAACGAAAGATTTTTAACAACTCATTTTTATTGTTGAAATGGTTTTTTAATCATTAGATATTTTATTCACACGTGTGTTGAAAAACGTCATATGATACACGTGTATTGATGATTACCGTCCTCGACTATCTTTATCTATCTTAATAGGGCCTCAACGGTAATCACCAACATTACACACTTGTGCTATAATCTATTACTAACCATTCCCATATAAATCTCACTACAAGTACAATACTAATTCATTTTTAGCAACAAATCCGTACACCGATTTTCCTCAGAGAAAGGTTCCATCCATTAGTCAAAGGGACCAAGCTACGTAATCCCTTAACGCCGTAACCCATTTATGTACTTTCTGTGAACTATAGTAACGTTATTAAACTTTACATTAACGGAAGCTGTGGGCGGTTTAATGAGCACCGAGAAGTTCTGAACGCTGAACCCAGCTTTTCATTTTCCACTTCGAGAAGTAAAGCGAAACATTCGGGTGAAATCGGCAATCTTCGGCTTGCTCATCGGTATATTTTCTTTCCTCAAAACGTAACAACGTTAATAATGTCAACATTAATGTCAGCAGTAGACGGTTTAATGAAAATGGATTTTCACATCACACTTCGCGAGGAATATTTTGATTAAACTCAAGAGTTCCCATCCAGTTGGAGCTACAGCTAGGCTCCACATGTGGTTCCGCGGATACTTTTAGATCCTCTTGAATCCACCAGTGGATCTATGGATATTTCTGTTTCCTCTTAAAGCCACCAGTGGATCCATGGATAGTGGATACTTATTTTTCCACCTAAATCGACAGGTGGATTCGTGGATACTATTTTCCACGTAAATCCATGGATGGATTCATGGATACTTTCTTTAGCCCTTCGATCCACCGGATGAATCCGTGGATATTTTAATTCAATTTCTTTTTACCTACGTATGGCTGAAATTAATTTTATTGTTCTCTGCAAATGCTTCTTGGGATGCTTATTGAGCAAAAAGTTCTCAACCTGAGCACTTCTGCATGATCTAATACCACCATGTCTTTTTATATCGGACTAATCGTAGCTCAAAAAAGTGACATCGAACGAAAGATCCAAGAGGATATAAAAGTATCTGCGGATCCAAGTGGAGTCGTAACTGTGGATCTAAGTGGAGGGAGCCAAACTCAGTATATATAGGAAGCATCTAAGAAGTACTGGAGATGGAGTTGTAGATAATGAAAATAGAAAGGAATATTGATATCACGTTTGGCCGTCAAATTAGAAAGCAAAATTAGAAGAAGTACAAACAGAGATCAAATTTTTACAGCACAATAAGGAAAGAAAACGAAGCATTATCCATTGACAATATACAGAGGAAGATTAACGCTAAATTCACGAAATGTTCGTGTTTTGGCCCAATGTGCCATTTCGAAGCCAGGAATTATAGTTACGTAACAGTATTTACTTGCCTACTACATCTTGGAGAATTTACTAGTTCCAATTAAGATAGGAGTTAGATTATTAAGATGAGCGCGAAATATGGGTCGGAGGTTTGGCTTGAAGATTTGCCCTATTTCCTAGCTTAATATTTACGAAAATGTAGACACATTTACAATTTTTGAGATATACGTTTGACCATCATTATATCATAAAATTGTAATGTCTTTAAATATATCTGCGATAAGAATGTGATAGTTTTCCGTAAATTACCATCATCACAATCATCTTCGATATTAATTCCATTCATAAGTAATGCTATTGTAGTTTATCTCTAGACTTAAGAGTCCTTAGTACGTATTTCGCTGAAAATTGAAAACTGTTCGATATCCAAGGTGTAGGCAATACATGTGTTCTTATTAAAACCTTGGATGTCACTGGTCGATCACTTGTATACAAGTGATCGACCAGTCATTTGAGGTTCCTTTGGTAGTTAGTTGCAAGCTTGCTAGTTGCAACTGATTTCTACCGTGTAGAAACGTGTTTAACGTATGTATAACGTGTTTAAATTATTCAGTGACTGACTTGGTAGTTCAGTCGGTTGTGTTACTGAGCGTAGGTCCCACCCAGGACAGACAGATGAGCGATGAATATGGATGTTTGTTCTGTCATAATGTTCCTATGTGTTATATACATGTATTTTAGGAATGATATCATCTATCTGGCTTCCATAGCACACGATTTGCATAGTTTGGGAGCTGGATAATGTCCATCAATCAATATTTGTCGACACCGTAAAAATCAATCGTAAAGATTCTACCACAATCACATTAACAAAGAAGCTAGCAGATAGTTCAAGTGACAAATGCTTTAACCTTATCACCTTGAACGTGTAAATGCCGCTACGCAAGGACGTACCAAAGAAAAGGTCGGCAAAATACAGTTACTGACCCAATTTCACGAAACAATTGACTTTACTTCGAATAAGGAAAAGTTTGTTATTTAATGAAAGCTCACGGCAGCCTCGAGCAAAAAGGCTTCTTAGGCACTTCCTTCATTTACGTTTACTTTCTTGGTTCTGTATCTTTATATTGTAGACACGTAGGATTTTCATGTCTCGAAATATGAACAGTACCGACAAAAAATGTTTATTTCCTCATTTCCATTAATAATATCTGCCCAGACCATATGTTGAAACTACATAGGTTGTTTGAAGCGAAAACTTCTTTAGCCGTGTTGAATATTTTTTGGTACGAGAAAATATTATGGGTTCGCGTCACCGCCTTGTCAATGTAGCAGCGTAGCGATAGATATTATCTATTAGATGTCCGCCCCGTCTTCGCCCGTGGTACATATATAGCCTATAGCACACAGGGATCCCGGACATATCCAACGGTGAAATAATGTTTGGAATCGGTTCAGTAATTCCTGTAAATATTGCGTTCAAATAAAAAATCTCTTCAGCTACCTGTCGAAATTTTGTCGTACCAACTCAGAACAGATTTGCTTAGCAAAGGTTTACATATTATAATGACGCAATCTTACGAAATGAATAAATATATACACGGTATGAATAAATGACTATGATTTTAGCCAATAAAGGGACTATCCAATAGAAATATAGTCATCCGATTCGGACCAGTAGTTCCCGAGATCCTAGCGTTCAAACAAACAAACTCTTCAGTTTTATAATATTAGTATAGATTTATTGCACTTAATTTGAAAAATAAAAACTCTTATCGGACCGGCACGACTCGAGCGTAAGACGCTTTTTGGGTAGGTGATATCATGTGCATTAACGACACCAACTTACGTAATAATAGCAGTACATATACGTCATCTAAGTTTGCTGCTTTTATCCATTCCCCATCGCCATTCGAGAACACTCTAAACAGAATAAACCATTTTCGTACCTAAAATTAAACCGACTTCAAAACCAAAAATAGGCAATTAAAGGCGAAAAATAAATTAAAATCACTATTACAATCTTTTGAAACGATACTCACTCATCTATTTGAAGTCGGTGCCAGTCAAGTTTAACAGGTTTACCTACTTACCACGTGCCCACATAGTCAATCTACTAACTTTTTTTGACCTGACTGGCACCGACTTCAAATACATAGATGAGTGAGTATCGTTTCGAAAGATACGACCACCCCATTGGCACATCAGCCTGCGTTGTGTTTATCGGTGAAGTTAATTTTATCAGTAACTTTTTACCCTTCTCATGGTTTCCCCTATTTAACCACGGATCGATGCCCATAGTCTGGCCGACAGTCATTTACATTCTTCCTATTGTGTCCATCGGTAATTATGCATGGAGACCGCTTCCAGTTATTTAAGCTCATAAGTACACATCGCAGACTATAGCTTTGTTTTATCCTCATATTAAAATGTGAACCAAAACTTCGTACGTTTTTTACGAGAATGGCGCGGAAAGAGGAGTTTCAAATTTCTTACACTAACAATTTATTTTATATTTATTACAGAATACTATTTTTTTATGCATAAAAATACATCAGATAATAAAATAACATAACACACACTACCATGTATTTATTTTGGCACAGACGCATTAATACTCGTTTGCGTATTGTTTGAGTCTGTGGTCGTTGTCATAGATTCATATTGCTGTATGGTCGTGGTACATGCCGACCACCAATGGTCATGGTTAACGACAGATATTTACACCTCATTGCACACAACAAACGGCATTAGATTACAAACTAATCTTACCTAACGTAGCTTTATAATCTAACGTGTTTCATTTTTAACTGACGATATCCTCCATTTCACGGTGACACTTAATGTCAACGGATGCCTTATCGCTGACAGCTATATCTTTTGGGCTACCTTAGGGGATGGAAAAAGAAAATTATGCAAAATTACAAAAAACTCGTAAAAAGGGGGTTTTATACATCCTAGATCATCTATACTAATATTGTGAAATGAAAACATGTCTATTTCCAGGCCGTAAATAGAAGCTGAACAGTGTCAATAAGTATTGTGTTCGGTCGCGGCCCGACGTTTATCAAGATGACATACATTTGATTCTGTGTCAGATTCATTTAAACGTATCGGGTGACAGAATGCTGCCGAAGTCGATATAGCAGAGTTAACGGAAACTTCTGTATTATAATTTAAACCCTTTACAGGACTTAATCACGATCAAAACTATCATCAACAAAGTTTTTTATGCATGTGACACGATAGCGCTGCCACTTACTTGTCAATTGATTTTGATAGTTCTTCTTTTGTTTGGTAGATCATAGTTCCGAGGAGGTCCCTTATAATTTTTATTGAAATAGATATAGCGGTTTTGGAAATATGAACAAAAGACCGCTAAAATTTACCTCAGTTACATAGTGATTGCTTACTTTTGAACATGGTGAAATGCCTGAAATATGAACAAAAAACCTCTACAATTTACCTCGATAACGTAGTGATTGCTTACTTTTGAACATGGTGAAATGCCTGAAATATGAACAAAAAACCTTTAAAATTTACCTCGATAACGTAGTAATTGCTTACTTTTGAACATGGTGAAATGCCTGAAATATGAACAAAAAACCTCTACAATTTACCTCGATAACGTAGTGATTGCTTACTTTTGAACATGGTGAAATAACTGAAATATGAACAAAAAACCTTTACAATTTACCTCGATAACGTAGTAATTGCTTACTTTTAAACATGGTGAAATGCCTGAAATATGAACAAAAAACCTCTACAATTTACCTCGATAACGTAGTACAGTAAAAGCTCCCTATTCGCGCTTCCGTCATTCGCGTTTTCACTATTCGCGGATTTAAAAAATGCAACCCAATTTCTTTATTCGCGGCAAAAAATTTCTTTATTCGCGGATCTAAAATTTCATACAAAATTCCAATAGGTGTTTAACGCAATATCTTTTGCAAGTGCCGTTAAATGGTACCGCCGAGCACTTTGACCTAAGCCGCCTTTGTCGCATTTGCCGCAAACACCGCCGGTCGGCGTTTTTGAAAATGTAAACAAACAGAAGAAAGCAATCTTATTTCTGAAAAAATAAAGTATATTTTTAAATGTTGCTGTTCCGTTCTTTGGTAAAAGCCGCTTTGCCTATTTTATTGTTTTATCTTTCACATTCGTTACAAAAATTTTGATCGAGTAACACGTCTCTACTGCTCGCTTCGTTCTTCGTAATTAATAATGTCAACTAAAAAAATTGAGAAACGCGTTTCTACACGAAAAAATCTGTGTTACCGCTTAAAGTGAAAATAGAAATGCTTGATCGTTTACGCCTTGGAGAGTCATTTGCATCCATATCACGCTCATTCAATGTCAACGAATCAACTGTACGATCAATAAAAAAAAAATCCGAAGATAAAATAAGATCATCTGTAGCTTCAACTTCATTGTCGGCGAAAATTGTTCGTGATCCAGCAATAGAAAAATGGAAGTGGCGTTGTCATTATGGATAGAAGACCGCAACCAAAAAGGGTTCCCTGAGTGGTCCATTGATCCGGGAGAAGGCAAAGCGTCTTTACGCTCATTTTAAAGAACCTGATGGTAGTTGTAGTGGTGAATGTACAGATAGAGGATTTCAGGCATCGGAAGGTTGGTTCAATAAATTTAAACTAAGACAATCATTGCATAACATTAAAATTGTAGGAGAAGCTGCATCAGCAGATACTGCTGCAGCAGAACGGTATCCAGAAGACTTTGCAAACCTAGTAGCTGATGGAGGATACAAACCTGAGCAAGTATTTAATGCAGACGAAACTGCACTGTTTTGGAAGAGAATGCCGAACAAAACATTCATTTCTAAAAGCGAAAAGTCTGCACCTGGATTTAAGGCAGCAAAGGATAGAGTTACACTGCTGCTATGTTCTAATGCATCTGGAGATTGTGTCATTAAGCCACTGATGCTTTACAGATCGCTAAATCCACGTGCTTTAAAAATCAAAACAAGGACAACCTGCCAGTGTTTTGGCGTGCTAATAAGAAAGCATGGGTAACAAGCGCTGTATTTTGTGACTGGTTTCGGAATTGTTTTGTTAAGGAAGTTGAAATGTACTTGAAAAAAAATTTAGACTTTAAGGCACTTCTAGTTTTGGACAATGCACCAGGTCATCCTCGCGAACTTGAAGCTATGCATCCAAATATAAAAGTGACATTTTACCTCCAAACACGACGGCTTTGCTTCAACCTATGGACCAAGGAATAATCCAGGCCTTTAAGCTCTATTACATTAGACGAACTTTCAAAATCGTATTGGATAATATGGAGTGTGATCCTGATATGAATGTTATGGAATGCTGGAAGAAATTTGACATAGCAAAATGCGTCGTAAACATAAAAGAATCATTGGAAGAACTGAAACCACTCACATTGAAGTCATGCTGGAAAAAACTATGGCCTGCTCTGATTGCGGAAAATGACGAAGAATCCGTGCAAGTTCAAACTTTGACTGCAAACATAGCCGAAATTGCAAATGGAATAGGACGAGATGGGTTCGAACAGATAGAATCAAGTGACATTCAGGAATTGCTTGAATCGCAAGATGAAGATTTGACTGAAACCGACTTGGAGGAAATGTTAAATTCACAGCCCATTGAAGAAGAGGCTTCCACTAGCACTGAAAATGTGACATTTACTCTGAAAATCTTAGTGAAGGTTTAAGAATGGCAAATGAGCTTTGCGATTTCTTTGTGAACATTGATCCATCTATGGAACGAAGTCTTAATTTTAAGAGGCAATTGCTAATGCGACTGCTGAGTATCAGTCTGAATTGTCGGAGCTATTAAAAACTGCCAAGCAAGAGAAAATAACAAAATTCTTCAAACCATTGCCTAAGCCTGAGGATAATGATTAATCAAAATGTTCAATAACATCAATAAAATTGATTTTCTTATATATTTGTGTTTTATTTTGGCACCTAGGAACGTATCCCCTATAAACCCATATAAATTACCATTCTGTATTCACGGTTTCTGTATTCGCGGCATATTTATGGAACATATACCCCGCGAATAAAGAGATTCTACTGTAATTGCTTACTTTTGAACATGGCGAAATGCCTAAAATATGAACAAAAAACCTCTCCAATTTACCTCGATAACGTAGTGATAGCTTACTTTTGAACATGGCGAAATGCCTGAAATATGAACAAAAAACCTCTACAATTTACCTCGATAACGTAGTGATAGCTTACTTTTGAACATGGCGAAATGCCTGAAATATGAACAAAAAACTTCTACAATTTACCTCGATAACGTAGTGATTGCTTACTTTTGAACATGGCGAAATACCTGAATTTAATTTTAAATTGAAGTCGGTTTTTTGTTGTTTTTGAATTTTGAATTTGATTATTTGGGTAATGGTTCTTTCTTTTCTAAATTATGAGCTGAACGAAACCTCGGGCAAATACTATTTTATAGTATCAGTATGATTTTAATACAACTCTGACTTAAATCCAAGCTAAAAGCGACAAACGAACAAGAGTAGAACTAGTCGTTAGGGAGTTCAAAGGGTATAACTTACACTCGATACATCTCGACGCTTTTCAATTTTCCAGATCGTGGAGTGAATTTCAAGCAATATTTTATTCCGGAACATCGCAAAGCAACACACCACCTGCTTTCCCTTCGGATAAAAATCATACTTATTCCGCGCGCTGTGAAAAGCAATCGACACCAGTTACCACGCGGGAATAGTTCTTGTTCTCTGATGCATAAGTTCGGAAGTCGCCTGTAAAACCACAGCCTTTTTCTGTAAGATATAAGACTGAGAGTTGGTAGTGAAATAGTTCTTTTGCTAGGTGGTTTAAGTACGAGAATCGGTTGGGAGAATGAGCACAGTTATAATGAAGATGGGAAGCGAAAAACTCGTGTTCGCTCTGTTGCACTCGCGTCGGTAATTTTATAAGAAGCACAATATTAAATCAAGGCAGTATGCTAAATGAAGGCCTAAATTGATTTCAGAACACGCAAGCAACGGTGCACGGTCAAATTGATTTATAGTATAATTGATCGGTTTTGACAACGTAATATCGCAGACTTACAATTTGCAATTTTACCAGTTATTAAGCAATAATGTTGGAAATTATTATAAAACAAATTAAGCTTTTTTTTTTAAAAAAAAAAAACATGTGTAAATAAATATTAATGACGGTGTTATTTCTTTATTTCATGAATAAACTAGCCTAGCCTAGCCGCCCATAGTTTACTGTTTACTAGTTTTTTTTTACCGTGATAAAAAATATCATATGTGCTATTATTCCCAGTCTGTGAAAGCGAAACTTTGTATGTTGTCTCCCACGGTGAGAATGTCTGAACAGATCGGGCTTGAAATTTGGAACACAGATTATAGCCTGGAATATCACATAGGTTACTTTTTACTGCGGGAAACTTACAGGAATCTGAACTACGCGGGTAAAACCGCCAGACGCTGCTGGTAACTTATACGCCATAATAATAACTATCATAAATAATTTAAGTAAATGCATTTATATTATGACTTTTTAATATTAAGTTGAAGCAGTGAAAAGAAGTCTACATTTACAAAAAACAACATCAACCATTTGTGTCGGAGCTACAATCGTATTCGCCACGCAAAACTGAAAAACTTCGAAAGAACCATTCAGTTTCTCAGTTTGTCCGCTGTAACGAAAACATTGGTGACTCGACTGTAAGTTATTCACCGCCACAACTTAGTAAGCTGAAAGTGGGCACGTCTAACCTTAGCGGCGGAGATAAGAAATCGGGTTAAGTGCGAGGGCATGACAGCAAATACAGTTCCGTAGTTATCATATCAGCCTACTTAGAAGGAACACCTGGATAAGTCGTATGCGGAAGAAAATAAATATGACAATGTTTTTGTTGAAAATAGATAGATCTTTATTCCTGAAGTTACAGAAGTTTTTTTTTAAATAAGAAATTACGAGACGAGCATGACATGTGCCTGATGGTAAGCAACATGCCTGCTACATAAAAGCACTGTGACACGCAGCTATTGGAACATGAAGAGTCGAAATCATTACCTAGCACTGTATTGCGCTTATCACCCAGAGATCTAAGATCTTATATTTCTAAGCCCTGTGTAGGGAAACATTGCCCTTCAAACCGGAACACAGTAATGTTTTCACATTACTGCAGGTCTAGTAGGGATAACGGCCAGTGCCTCGTAGGAACCCCTGGTTCGAATCCCATTCGCGTCACTGTATTTTCGAAGGCATGCATGTAACGCAGCTAACTAGAAACGGTAGGTACTACCAATGGAGCACGAAAATGTTTTATTTTATTTTATTTAAAAGTGCTACAGTATCACTTTTCACGTCAAAATTTTAAGCATAATTGATAAATAACTATATCAGAAACCATAGTCAAAACAAATTGTTTTCATCGAAAGAGTTACTAACAGAATCCTGCTTTTACTTTTATCTAAATTTCAAGAATGTTGCCAGCAAAAGTTTACTTTGAATCCTGATTACAAAATAGTTTAGTTATCGTACGATAAGGCGCTTTCTACAGCAACAATGGTCTCAGATGATCAGACTTCTTGCACAACCCGGATGTCATCTGCACGGATACATTTTTGAAAGTTTTACCTTCGCATGCAGCGCCTCGGCGTTCTCATTTTTGTTTTATTTATTTTTTACTGAAAATAACACTGCACTTTGATTTGTTTGCACTTGACTGCCGTTTCGCCTGATGTTAACTGATGATACTGTCCATGACAGAGCGCCTGCCTAGGAGAAAACTCTAGACTTGAAGACACAGATTATATCAGTAACCATAAAATTATAAATGCTGTCGAATTATACTCTAACGGCATCAGATTATAAATTACAAAAAACTAAGCTAGCCTTACCATAAGATTACTAGTATTATCGCACGCGTTAGATTATTATCTAACGGTGTATACGAGTACATTTCACGGTGACATCTCCATCAGAAAATACCTACTCAGGCAACATATATCAAAGTTTGAACGTCCTTTTTACTAAACAATTGTCGCTGAAAACCTGCCTACCGTCAACCATGTTTGTTTATGGCACTGCTATAACTTTAATTTCGTCCCAAACGAACGACAATATATCTTTTGTATTTTTGATATTTATGATTCAGTGACAGGACACATAAAAAGAGGTGAAGAAAAATGGTCAAAATCCATTATGTACTGGATCACTAGAGATCGGAAAAGAAATCGTGGTAGACCACTTAGAAGATGGGTCTATGATATAAAAGCGACAGCAGGTGCTACTTAGACTATAAAAGCTAACGTTGGGGAAGAATGGAGGCAGTTGGCGGAGGCCTTTGCCAATAGGCAAACAGACGGTGCGATGGCAATCTAAATTTAAGAATTTTATTGTAATAACATTGAATAATTGTAAGCATTATCTGAATAAAGGTTATCCATACTAATATTATAAATGCGAAAGTAACTCTGTCTGTCTGTCTGTCTGTCTGTCCGTCTTTACCGCCTAAACCAACCAACAGATTTTGATGAAATTTGATACATAGATAAAATAGATCCCGAGAAAGGACATAGACTACTTTTTGTTTCGAAAAAAGGGTTGAAAGGGTTAAAATAAGGGATGAAAGTTTATATGGAAAACTTCGTCATTGTTGAAGAACTATGAAACTTTACGTCTAGATATTTAACACGAAACCATAAAATGTATGTTTTAGCAGTTTTGTAGTTTCGAACTGTACCTACGGGGGTGGAATTGTTTTTTTTTATTATTATTTATTATTATTTATTCTTGGGTCAAATTTAGTCATT
The DNA here is from genome assembly GCA_017562165.1 of Ectropis grisescens. Taxonomy (NCBI): domain Eukaryota; kingdom Metazoa; phylum Arthropoda; class Insecta; order Lepidoptera; family Geometridae; genus Ectropis; species Ectropis grisescens. The sequence goes on along the minus strand of CM029793.1, from coordinate 8,846,474 downwards.
CAAATTTCACCCTCTTCCTGTCAACTGATTAATCTGAAATGTTGTATACACTTTGGATTTTGATGACAATACAATTATGTTTATTCATTATCATTATAAATTCAAGATGGCCGCCGCTACAAAATGGTGGATAATTTATGTTTTATTAATCCCATCAATATGGGTATCAAATGAAAGGGCTCAACAAGCAGAATACAATATACTATAAAAAATTGAAATCCAAGATGGCGGCCGCTACAAAATGGCGAATAACGTAGGTTTTATCAATCCCATCAACATGGGTATCAAATGAAAGGGCTCAACAAGCAGAATACAATATACTATAAAAAATTGATATCCAAGATGGCGGCCGCTACACAATGGCGGATAACGTAGGTTTTATCAATCCCATCAATATGGGTATCAAATGAAAGTGCTCAACCAGTAGAATACAATGTATTATATAAAATTAAAATCCAAGATGGCGGCCTCTACACAATGGCGGATAACTTAGGTTTTATGAACCCCATCAACATGGGTATCAAATAAAAAGGCTTGACAAGAAGAATACAGTGCACTATACAACCTCAATACTTAAGATGGGCGCAGCCACTAAATGGCGTATCAGACTATCAGACAGAATTTTGATAGTCGACGAGATTTCCATGGTGTCTTATCAAATGTTATGCATGATGGACGCTCGATTAAGGCAAATTAAGAACTGTGAAAATGAGTTTGGAGGTTTTTTTTTTGGAGGAGTAAACGTATTACTTTTCGGTAATCTTTTACAACTGCCTCCTATAAAATGATCAGGAACACCTGTTTTCAATTCTAATATGAAATTATATATATGAAAGTAACTCTCTGTCCGTTACTGTCTAACGCCTAAGCCACTTAAAGAGTTTGTTACAATTTGGTGCACAGATAGACTACCTAGACTTAGGAAAGGACAACGGCGACTTTTTATCACAGAAAAAGAGTTGAAAAGAGTGGAAATGAGGAGTAAAAGTGTGCATGGAAGGATCTTGGCACTCTTTGTATGCTATTTTTAACCGACTTCAAAAAGGAGGAGGTTATCAATCCAGTTGTATTTCAATTGTGAATCAATTTAGATGGTTATTTTTTGGTTGGTAGATTATAGTTCAGAGGTAGTCATATAAATTTTATCGAAATCAGTGCGGCGGTTTTTGAAATATGAACAACAAACTAAAATTTGCGTTCATGTAATCAGTCGATATATCTACTAATATCTACTAATAGACTCTAATAAAATTTGGTGGAACGTCCCAATATGATTTTAAATTAAAGTCTGTTTTGATTAATTTTTGAGAACATAGTTTCTTTGTAATTTGTCGTGTAAATTGTACATTTATTAATAAATATAAAACTTTGACTTAGACCGATTTTGATTAGGAAACGTGAATTTGTATGGTAGTAGACATACGAGTAGGTACTGCCTCAATTACTTTAATAAATATGTGGCGCGGACGAAGTCGCGGGTAAAAGCTAGTTATTATTATAATTCAGTGAGGTCACTAGCTAGACATGCCCCTGATGGTAAGCAACACCCCTGGCCATTACAGCAACGTGATGAAACCAAGTTACTGAAGGAAAGGAAGAGATCGATCTTAGTAATAAGGTTGCTATTTGTTTCACTAGGTTTAAGAATGTGTTCTTTGTTTATTTACTTTTGTACTGTGGACAATAAAGAGTTTCCATCTATAAATCGAATGACTGCCTAGTACTGCACTGTGCTCGGCACCCAGAGATACCACAAAGGTTGTCTCTGTTTCGCATAATGAAAACACTTTACAGGACTTAATCACGATCAAACTAACATTTAATTACCTCGACGAAGACGGTCTTCTCGTGACCACGGCGGTTGTGACGCTGCCGAAACGTCGAGGCAATCAAACGATACTCTTCTTCATACTTTCTCATCCGAGAACTATCCATACTGAGTTATCTGGTAGCATTTTGTTCGAAACAACTAACTACAATACACCGTTAGCCGCGCTCGGGAGGAAACTCGTGGTTATTGGTTATTGGTAATCATAGGTGCCCTAGTTTTAGCCCGACACTCGATGCGATGACTGAAATCGAGTACGACTTCGTGGAAGTCTACAATCATCGATAAGGTTCCCACTCGATCTTAGTCACGAGTAAGTAATCTTTTCCAAAAACGAATCGGTTTCACACAAAAAGATCGAAATATTTTAACTTTAAGACAAGGATTAGGGTGAGATTAGGGATGGGAAATGGAGCGATTACAATACAATACAAATACTCGGAAACATGTGGTATTCTATTTGTGTAAATAAACATTGGTGGACGTATTTTACACAGCACTATCTTATTACGCACACAGCACTATATTACAAACTAAGCATAACATGTACGGTAAGAGTCAGATTGTTGATACATGATGTTCTTTTTAAATAGATAGTGGCGCTTTGCAATAAGCAAATCGATGAATAATAATTGTACATCCATTTTTCTTTCGGAACGCACTTTATTGTCAAATTCAATTTTTTTTAAATAAGAATCGACGTGACGAGCAGGACATGTGCCTGATGGTAAGCAACATGCCTGCCACATAACAGCACAGTGACATGCAGCTATTGGAACATGAAGAGTCCAAATCATAACCTAGCACTGCACTGCGGTCATTACCCAGAGATCTAAGATATTATATCTCAAAACCCTGTAATTTTATTTATTCAATTACATTTTTCAAAGCTGTCTTCTATGTTTTATCATAACCCCGATTCAAGTCCGATTTGCCACAGTTCCATTCAACTCCTAGCTGACAATGCAGTGACTCATTGCCACCGAATTGGGTCATTGTCCTGCATAATGTTGTCATTAACAACGGCTTCAACTCGATTACTTCCTTTACACCAACATTTTGCTCTATAATTCGAATAAAATCTCGATAAGACATTATATGGAGAGTTTCATAGCGGTAAGACTCACTTTGTGCATAGATTCTACGTGGAGGAGTATCACACTTTTGCCAGATACTTTGTTGCGAAGCAGTATTGTGTGTGTAACTTCACTGTGGTTTGAAGGGCAGTGTTTCCAGAGCAATAACAGGGCATACAGAAAAATTATGTTATATCTCAGGGTGACGAGAGTAGTGCATTGCTAGGTAATGATTTCGACTGTTCATGTTTCAGTAGTTGTGTAGCGAATATCTTGTTAGAATCTTATTTACAAAATCAAATGCAATACATATTTTCAGTTACGACCGTTTATAAAGGGCATATTTTAGATAAATTTTTGAGATGACAAAATGTCGTCAGCATCTCTGATCTCTCATCAGAGAGAAAGAACATCTACAATGTAAAAGATCATAGCCACGACTACAGCTTACAGACGGACGGTACGCTAATCTTACCGCTCTTTCTTTGAAAAATACTCCGAAAAAAATATTATGTCTTGAACGACTTTCTAAGATTTAACATAACGTTATTTATACATCTAATATATTAATGCACTTAACGATATTTAGACAAAATCTATTACCCTCCAAGAATAAATACAAAGTCCTATAAAAATCTCTTAGATTAATAAATCTGGCAACGCTCCAATAAAGTTTACTCTACCTTATTTAGACTTTAATAAAAATGGGATTACGTTAGATAACTCAGATTTTTTTTCATAACCCTTCAAATGAGATCCCAACAGATGTTCCAGAAAAAAAAGAAGAAAAAACCTTCAGAAAATAATACCGCGTCCTCGCTTCGAAGAACCGCAGATTAAATACTATTTAGTATGCGCCACAGTAACCGGTATTAACCGGTTTAATTAAACTACCCACAATTAAGACTTCCTGCGTAGAAGCTTGCTCCCGCTTGTTGAAGTAAGGTAATACGTATGCTATACATATACCTCTATGTACATTCATACTGTAGAGGTTAAGGTTTTCATTTCAAGGTAAAAAGGCTGGGCGACTTGCCTTTTCTTACTTCCGACTACATAATAGCTTAGTTCTGGGTCCGCTGACATATGCACAACTACACATACATATATATGTAGGTGAACGATGCAATAGTCTTTAAATTGTTCTTACTTTTTTTTAACGATTTTAGATTTTCACTAGCCCGCTGTGAAAATGCAATTTGCGATGAAGACGTGGAGACCTAGAAAAAACGACTCATTCTAAGATTTGAAAACCTGTCAAACCTGTCGTCCGAGTTATTAGAACATCGACCATGAAACGATGTCACTTTTTCAAATGCCTTTCTTCTTTTTTACCGCTTTCAACGATAACCAATTAGGTCGCTGGTTAGGACTACTGTTTATTGTTTTACGTTACGTGGATTATTTTTGATTTGTTTTACAATTTTAAGATTTTACAATAATAGTCTATTTTATAGTCTGAAACCTCCTTTTTGAAACGGTTAATAATTAGTAAACTGGAGACTAAACAATCAAATTATCTCAAACCTAAAGCAAATAAAAGATGTCATTGTCCTTCGACATCAAAGGCAATAAGTAATAATACAATCATTTAGTTAATTTAATTCTCCCTTTAAGCACATGCCTTGATTTATGAGTGCCGCAAACAATATTTATTACAAGGAGAGTTTTAGTTTTATATTTATCGTTATGCACTCGGCCGGGGCCTGTGTTTGTTTTGATAAAGCTTTGTTTGGACGCGTACAATTTTATAACAATACGCGTTTGATTTCAAGTGTGCGAATTTTAAAGAGTTTAATTGCGTGCACAGCTGTAATGTACATTTTATTTATGTTTTTGCAAATCAATTTGTTTTCGTTTGCTGTGGGGTGTTTTGATTTTTGTGATTAGTGTGACATAATAATATACGAACAGTTAAAAAAAGTATTCTTTTACGAATGATATTTTTTATATTGTATAGGTACGCACTTGACCATCATCTCGCCAGATGTTAAGAGACGATGCGATCTACGATGGAGCGTGATATAATTAGTATTAGTGATTCCTGGCATTCAGCGCGTTTGACAATGTCACTATTAAACGATATTTTTAACCCCCGACCAAAAAAAGGGGTGTTATAAGTTTGACGTCGATGTCTGTCTGTCTGTCTGTCTGTGGCACCGTAGAGCTCAAACGGATGGGCCGATTTCGATGCGGTTTTTACCCATTGAAGGTTAATATCCGTGCGGATGTTCTTAGCTATGTTTGGTTAATATCGATTCAAGATGGCCGCCTCCACAAAATGGCGGACAAAATATTTCTTCACAACCTACCTCAATATGGGTATCAAATGAAAGGGCTTGACCAGTAGAATACAATACATAATAACAAAATTGTAATCCAAGATGGCCACCACCACAAAATGGCGAATCAAATTATTTTTTTCACTACTACCACAATATGGGTATCAATTTTTTTTTTTTAATTCAAATTTATTTATTTAAAAAAAAATGAAAGGGCTTGACTAGTAGAATACTTTGCACAATGACAAATTTCAAATCCAAGATGGCCGCTACCACAAAATGGCTAAATACATTTATTTTTTCACAACACCCTTAATATGGGTATTAAATGAAAGGACTTGACTAGTAGAATGTTGTACAGATAACAAATCCGAGGTAGTCGGGGGTTAATCAAAATTTTTAATTTTGTTCTTGTTTCACAAATAATACGTGTCCGTGTGTTATGAAAAACGCGTATAACAAACACCAAGTGGTGATATAATAAAAAAATGCGATGGATTACTAAGTTGGATTTATTAACTGCATTGTTACATGACTTCTCATATAAACAGATGGCATTACACGTAACAATGAATAAATCCGGTCAGCTGAGGATGTGTTTATACAACATGCAAGCAGTGCACACGTGTATCAGTTCATCCTCTATTAAATTCCTGGGATGTTTTGCATAGTTGCATAATTGACACTTGAGAATCTTGTGCAACTCAGCAACGCAGATGCTGTGCTATTCGTTTAACTAGTCAAGTTTTAAGGTCATTGGTTTATTTTTGTGGTATAATCATCGGATGAATTATTTTTAAAGTGAATATTTATTTAGACGCCTTCACTTCTTTGGTAGGGAAATTTCTTACGAGGTTACGTCATCGACATGGTAATGTAGCGGCGTAGCGTCAGAACGGCCGTTTGGGGACACTTTTCTACTGCTCAGCCACAGCGCCGTTTTTTTTTGTTCTACCTATAGTATAAAGTAACGACACTTGCCTGATGGTAAGCAACATGCCTGCCACATAACAGCACAGTGATACACGGCTATTGGAACATGAAGAGTCCAAATCAATACCTAGCACTGCACTGCGCTCGTCACCCAGAGATCTAAGATGTCATATCTTTAAGCTTTGTAATTTCTCTGAAAACATGACCCTTCAAACCGGAGCATAGTAATGTTTGCACATTACTGCTTGGCGGTAGAATAACTGGCAAAAGTGTGATACTTACCCAGGCGGACTATGCCAAGAGTCCTACCACTACAAGGGAGTGTTACTTACGCATGTTTAGTTCCTTTCATCACTCTGTACTTAAAAAAATTTATCTCACCGTGATATTTAGGTAACATAACAGTACCATCGAAAAAATCAAATTAAACATAACCCACCTTTCTAAGTCCGATAAAACCATTAAAACGAGCAATAATATTTCATCTACTAAAAGTAAATCGAAAAACAAAAGCAATGCCAACGTCACTAGGTCTAAGAGCTAGAAAACTGTTAGTCATCCGAGGTAACGAAGCGAGATTATCTGGCTTTCACTCATAAACTGACAATGCTGGACGTATTGATGTCGATAATTGAGCACTGGTTTAGGTTTTAGGAAAAAAACATACCTTGTACTCGTACAATATTGCATGTAAGCAATAATGCAGTTAAAATGCTTAGAGCTTAGATGATAGTGTTTTTTAACCCCCGACCAAAAAAAGGGGTGTTATAAGTTTGTCGTCGATGTCTGTCTGTCTGTCTGTGTGTGTGTCTGTCTGTGGCACCGTAGAGCTCAAACGGATGGGCCGATTTCAATGCGGTTTTTTTATTTGAAAGTTAATATCCGTGCGGGTGTTCTTAGCTATGTTTGGTTAATATTGATTCAAAATGGCCGCATCCACAAAATGGCGGACAAAATATTTCTTCACAACCTACCTCAATATGGGTATCAAATGAAAGGGCTTGACTAGTAGACTACCATACGTTATTACAAATTTCAAATCCAAGATGGCCGCCACCACAAAATGGCGAATTATATAATATTTTTCACTACTACCTCAATATGGGTATCAAACGAAAGGGCTTGATTAGTAGAATAATTTACACTATGATAAATTTCAAATCCAAGATGGCCGCTACCACAAAATGGCGAATTACATTTCTTTTTTCACAATTCTCTTAATATGGGTATCAAATGAAAGGGCTTGACTAGTAGAATGTTGTACAGATAACAAATCTAAGGTCAATGTCGGGGGTAAATCAAAATTTTTAATTTTGTTCTTTATTTTTAACCCCCGACAAAAAAAAGGGGTGTTATAAGTTTGACGTCGATGTCTGTCTGTCTGTCGGTCTGTCTGTCTGTCTGTCTGTCTGTGTGTGTGTCTGTCTGTGGCACCGTAGAGCTCAAACGGATGGGCCGATTTCGATGCGGTTTTTTTTATTTGAAAGTTAATATCCGTGCGGGTGTTCTTAGCTATGTTTGGTTAATATCGATTCAAAATGGCCGCCTCCACAAAATGGCGGACAAAATATTTCTTCACAACCTACCTCAATATGGGTATCAAATGAAAGGGCTTGACTAGCAGAGTACTAAACGCTATAACAAATTTCAAATTCAAGATGGCCGCCACCACAAAATGGCGAATTATATAATATTTTTCACTACTACCTCAATATGGGTATCAAATGAAAGGGCTTGATTAGTAGAATACTTTGCACTATGACAAATTTCAAATCCAGGATGGCCGCTACCACAAAATGGCGAATTACATTTCCTTTTCACAATTCCCTTAATATGGGTATCAAATGAAAGGGCTTGACTAGTAGAATGTTGTACAGATAACAAATCTAAGGTAGTCGGGGGTTAATCAAAATTTTTAATTTTGTTCTTGTTATTTGAAGGTTAATATCCGTGCGGATGTTCTTAGCTATGTTTGGTTAATATCGATTCCAGATGGCCGCCTCCACAAAATGGCGGACAAAACATTTATTCACAACCTACCTCAATATGGGTATCAAATGAAAGGACTTGACTAGAATACTATACACTATAACAAATTTCAAATCCAAGATGGCCGCCACCACGAAATGGTGAATTATTATATTTTTTTCACTACTACCACAATATGGGTATCAAACGAAAGGGCTTGACTAGTAGAATACTTTGCACTATGACAATTTCACAAAATGGCGAAACACATTTTTTTTCACAACTCCCTTAATATGGGTATCAAATTAAAGGGCTTGACTAGTAGAATGTTGTACAGATAACAGATCCGAGGTAGTCGGGGGTTAATCAAAATTTTTAATTTTGTTCTTGTGAAGAGATATCTTCTCATTTGATCGTTTGTAAATCATTGAACCACCTAACACACTGTCGCAATTAAAATCAGTACAGCAAATCACAGCAAATCAATAAGTTTATTACTTCTGTAACTTTTCTAATCTAAATCAAAAAAAAAAAATCAAAAAAAAATTGGTTGCCTGTAAAGTCGGTATACGGGCGAAAGTTTTCCGTGACAACGACTTTGAGTGGTAAAATAATTTTACGGAAGGGACGCGTGCCTTTCACTTTTTATGTCTGTCTCTCTCGCTCTTAGGCGGGCTAACCATGCCCGTGTGGAAGGGACGCGTGCCTCTGACTCGCTCTCGTTGTGAGCGCATAACGTGAGCGGAGCGTAACGCAGTTTCTTGAAGTGTCACCCGGCAAACCAATTTATAAGACGTTTGTCACGTCAAAATAAACCCAGACACACATAAGGTGACATTTACAACTATCTCTCGTGATTTATCGTAGGTGGGAAATCAAAACGGCAATAAATTAACTTATCAAAATAGAAAGCCTCACTTATTTACAACGCCATCAAAAATTGGGACCGTCATTAAACAAAATTGCCTCGGTCGTGTCGCGAACGAACTTGAACCCATAAATTTCCAATTAAGCGAAAGGAAAGCGTCTGATTAACTGGTCGAGTATCCTCTCACGAGTGTCACTAGGGCATGTCATGTCGGAAGATGTTCGATTCCAGAACACTCTACAGTTGAATTACTTGACTATCAGCTATTTGTACTTAAAATTGTAATTACGCAAAGAATTGTTCTTTGGGCTACAATAGTTTCTCTGTTCTCTGGATAATGGTCGACACTGGCACTGAAAAAATCATATACGCCAATGTCTACCGCTCGCATACTGGAGATCTCGAGTCGACCAGGTGGTTTCAGCACATTAGTGAATCTACGTACAGCTTTGGAGTGGAATAAGTTGCCGGCCTCCTTGTTCCCTGAGAGATACAATCTAGAACTTTTCAAGGTCAGAGTGAATAGGTACCTTCTAGGTCAACGTGCGTCATCTTCGACCACACCGTCGCTTACCATCAGGCGAGTTGGTGGTCAAACGCGGAACTATACGCGATAAAAAAAAAAAAAGCAGTCCGATAGAAAAAAGGACAAGGTTGTGCAGATCAGCAACACATTTTCCGCATTGTATCCGATAAGCTAGCACTTTTGCGCCGATGTTCAAGACTAGTATTTTTAAGAGAATAACCGTGCCGACCTTGCTCCAGCGACAGCGAGCACAGTGGGTCATTCGACACGTTAGAATCACGTAACTCGTAGGCGTATATTATGTCTAGACAAATAAATGAGATAAAATCTCGGAACTGCTGTTTCCAAGTGGAGGCAGTGGAAGATGCAATCACGACTCGAGACTACGTGACATAAAACAATGTACTGAACATACTGAGTCCGACTAGAAGGTCTAGACTAGATGGAGTGACGACTTACGAAAGTCTGGTGGCGGTCAGAGATGTAAAGCCCGCTAAAAAACTAGTATGCCAGCGACCCAAGGCCGTGCTCCGCTATTTTAAGAAGCTCGACAGGTTTGGGTAGGCTGGCCGGGGGGAAGTGCACGATACACCCGCAGCGGGACGTCAGTGTAGGTTAATCACCCCCACCCTGAATTAGAATCAGATATGTAAAGCCAAGGCTGAGTGGCGTATTATTGGAGAGCTACATGTCCAGCAGTGGGCAAGTGTGGGTCCATTATGATGAAACATGATGAGTGATTATAACAATCCATGACCACTGACTAATGAGGCCGCGGTGGCGTAGTGGACGTCTGTTATCACATTCGTGACGTCGTAGCTTCGAATCTCGTCTGCACCTCTGTGTATTTTTTCAAATACCGATGAGACTAGTGTAGAAGTGACTACTTTTTTATGGCTTAATCGGTGAAGGAAAACATCGCTAGGAAACCTTTCATAGAAATATATCTTTTGAGGACATGTGTGATCCGCCAACCGGCACTTGTGACTTGTTTGAATTGAATGCCCACTAGTCCCATCAGTGGGAATCTAGAAGGGCTGCTTATGCTAACTAACGCATTCACTTTATTAAACAATTAATTCGTGTTACAATAATAATGTGAAATAATGTGGTACATTGATTTATGACTGCGCAATACAAATAACAAGAATTTTAAAATAAACATCGGAATACATGGTCATACATAAATTCAATAAATAAATTAATATTTTATAAGCTTCACTCACAATATACCTACTCGTATACCACATTATAAACCATTATGAATAAATACGAGTATTAACATATTTTAAGTATGTTGGCAATGTTCGTATACTTCATTTATTTACTAGCAGTTTTGCCTGAGTAGTTCCCGTTATTTTCCTGGGTTAAAAAGAAGCCTATTTGTTATTACAGACCTATCTACTTATATATACCAAATTTCAGATAAATAAATAAATATTGGTGGACAATGCACACACAACACCATCTGACCCCAAACTAAGCAAAGCTTGTACTATGGCGGCCAGATAGCTGATATAATACTTACATAGTTTTAAATACATACTTATTATAAATAACAACACCCAGACACAGTGCAAACATTTGGATTCATCACACAAGTATTTATAAACCCAAATAAAATAGAATTGTGGTTTTTGCTTGAGCTAGTAAGTAACAGTCAAACATACATCATACAAACGTTGCATTTATAATATTAGTAGGAAGTAGTTATAGTGAGAATATATCAAAGAGTTTACATATATATACTACGCATAGAATTGGAACAAACGCTTTACACCGAAAGCACGGGTCTGATCGCTCTTGCCTAGTCGCTCTTGTGGAAGTGTCATACTTTCGTCGCGGGACATCACTCTGTTGACACTGCAAGTATGCACGTCATCTGCTTACGATTCGTACAAAGGAACCGTGCGGAAAAACCTGTTCTATTTACTTATATTCTATCTAAGGATTTTATCAGCTATATAGTCCCTGTAAAGGTACAAGTTCGCCCGGAGACCGCGACAGGCACTTGACACTATGTAATTGTATGGGCGCCAGTTCGCGCCGAGACCGCGACAGGAGACCGAGACACGTGTCGCGAGACATGTGTCGCGGTCTCGGCGCGAACTGGCGCCCATACAATTCCATAGTGTCAAGTGCCTGTCGCGGTCTCCGGTCGCGGTCTCCGGGCGAACTTGTACCTTAACACAGGCTTTGCTTAGTTTGGAGGTATATTTTAAACTGAGTTCAACGGGACGTTATTAAATTGGGCGGTTTTTTAAATCAAAACTTCTTTTGGTGCTCCACAAACAATTTTTCGTGGGTTGTGAATTGAACTCTGGCGTCACGTTCGGGAATGATAAGAAATCTTCGGATTACCTCGGACCATGGCCATGGTCATGGGCACGCCCTCGGGTTTCGCCCGCATAGTATCCAAAATAAGCTATCAAATTCTGAGTTTTCACTTCTATCGGCAATTCTTATGGCTGCACAATTTTTTGGTTATGTAAAATGTAGTCATGATTATTTTATAATACTTTTAATACTTTGAGACACGACACAGTTGTTTATTTTAAGGTTATAAAAGCGAAATCTCACGCCGGACGGCCGTGTCACCAAACACTTTCGCTAGGAAATCAACACGCGTGACTTCTAAACGAAGTTTTGTAATACTTTATTAACAGTAACTGACAAACGTAACGTCCTTTGTGGAGTTCGTCGCGTAACGTTATGGTTATTAAGCAGTTATTGTTGAAGAATGTTGTACGTTAAGTTGCTTGCACACGGCACGAGTTATACAGCTGGTTATTTGTGCATGAAAGATTGAGAGATCATGTCTAATCGTTTATTTGGCAGACACCACAAGCGAGATACGTCGACGATCGATCGCACCGATTTCGAATAAAAATAATATATTGATGGGCATTTCTCAGACAACGCCACCTAAGCCCTAAACTAAGCAAAGCTTGTACTATGGGAGCCACGTAGTACTTATATTATCTATACTTAATATTATAAAGCTGAAGAGGGTTTTTGTTTGAACACGGTAATATCAGGAACTACTGAACCGATTTCTAAAATTCTTTCACCACTGGATATGTACATACTCCCTGAGTACTATAAGGCTACATATTATGTACCACGGGTGAAGCTGGGGCGATCCGCTAGGAATAGATACATAGAAACACCCAGACACAGAACGAATACTTGTATTAATCGCATAAATAAGAGTTTTAGTTAAGTTTTTTCCCTTTAGTTTTCAAGAATAGCAGTAGCAACCAAAAAAATTTGGTTATTATATCTCTTGACGCCATAATAGCCCCTAGTTCGAATCTCACGCACCACTGCCTATTCAAAGGCATGTGCGTAATACCACTAACTTAAAAGCAGTAAAGGAAACATCGTGAAGAAACCGGCGTGTTCCTGAGATCTTTCAAGGTCATGCGCCATCCAACAACCCGCACTGTTGGATTAAATCCTTGCGATAAAAAGCCCAGAGTCCTAGTAGCAGGAACATTTAGTGGGTTGCTTTATGCTTATATGTTTATCAAACAACTGCCGCGTTTAGATCGCGCAAGTTACTTGCATCGTGTGCGAGAGCCTTTATTGTATATGCTATACGAAAGTGTACCTAATTTCGATCGCTCGCGTCAGGTGAGTCATCAGTGGACAATAGAATCCGGTGAAAGAGCTTTGAAGTGCGTCGAGGCAAAGGTAACATAATAGTCGGTTTGCGTAAGACGTTACACGCGTACAATGCTTGTCATGGCTTTGAAAATGGCTCACGAGAGTATGACGCGATTTGTTCAAGGGCGGGGATACCAGTAGATTGTCATTTAGGGTCCTATAGGAGTTTAGATTCACATAGGTTCTACATAAGTAGCCCACATTGTATGTAAGGGTACAGTTTTGGCCATTAAATTATCAAAAATCAGATAACTGAAAGAATATAACATTATGAGGGAATTACTTAACATTAAATCAAATCCACTTAAATTCTCCAACATTAACGTTTCCGACCCTTTTTGTCCGCAAAAAAAAAAACTTGTACAATATACTTTTTTAGTCATATATTTTTTGATTGTCATTTTAATGCATTTGTCATTAAGGTCCATGTCTACTTAGGTTAGCCTCTGCCACTTAACGACCTTTCAGGTAGCGCAGAAGTAGGGCTCCAAACAATCAATAATGATAGAATTCCTTAGTACCCTACCACCAGTTAACTGGTGGTGCTTAAGCCTACAAACCGTAAATTCAATCCATGACATACCATAGGAGGTATTATGACGGACCCCCTAAAATACACATCAATTTACCATAGCAGTGATTGATAGACGAGTCGCATGGACACACGAGGAAATGTACTCGGAAACATAAAATATGCACAACTTTAATATGGGTTGATGGATCTAAAGGTTGGGAAAGGATAACGTAGAAAGCAAAACTAATAAAAGTATATAATGGATGGGTTAGCAGATTTCTGGACCAATTTTCTAAAATGTATTCGTAAAGAAAAATAAAGTAAAATCAACATAACAGCACAGTGACAAGCAGCTATTGGAACATGAAAGTTCAAATCATTACCTAGCACAGCACTGCGCTCGTCACTCAGAGATCTAAGATATGATATCTCTAAGATCTGTATTTCTCTGAAAACATTTCCCTTCAAACCGGAACATAGTAATGTGCAAACAATTCCAAAGACACCGGGCAAACATTACTGTGTTCCGGCGGTAGAATAACGGCAAAGGTGTGGTACTTCCCCAGGCGGACTCTGCCAAGTGTCCTACCATTACAAAATTACCGGGTTGTTTTATTGTTGTTATACCAGGAACTGGGACGCTTGGGTCTTGATTGTCTCTTCTGTCCAACAGTAAAAGACAAAGAGCGAAATGAAGTTGTTCAAATCCCGCTCACTCACCACCAATTCTTTGGAAACGTTGCCCGGAACACATGAACATACATATTACTGTTTTCTGTTAATAATAAACTCTTGAGGCTTTAAATAACTCAACTAAAGACCTATAGAGCATGTGTACCGAAGTCCAATATCGTGTTCAATCTAGACTACGGTCTAGAATGTAATCGATCTAGATTCAAGCCGTGAAACGACTTACATAACATTTTATTGGTCGACTGAACTTTAAATAAAAAAAAATGTTCAGCGTTGCTAAGCGTTCGATGTTATGTAAATTTTGTTATGTTGACTTCCAAATGAAGTTTAAGTTGGACTAAGTACAATGTCTAGTACACTTTGGACTTATAGATGGCACAGCCAACTGGCTAAATCAGCTGTTCAATTAACAACATCGCCTCGCCTGTTCACTAAAACAGCGTCTTTTAACTAGCGGCACGAATAATATTCAGCCATATCGTTTGTTACGACATTTAATAAACTGGCTGGCTAATGCTTAGGCCATTCGTAGTATAGGGTGAACATGTGACAGAATTTGAAAAGAAGAAACATCTGACAGAATTTATTTAAAACTTTAAAATGTGGGTTTAGGTTAATGTATAAAAAAACATCAAATTTGTTGCTTACAGACGCCATTTTGATATTTTCGAAGTGGCGGAAAGTGAAACCAAATTGAAATAAACTGGCTAGGCAAGTAATTAAACATCAACGATCCAACTTATACCTACCTGTACCTGTTTGATCAAATAGCTGGATATCTTTCAGGCCACTAGTTAAGGTTGGTAATTGATCGGCTGATTAAGCAAACTGTTTGCGACAGACATACTATAGATATTGCTGTTGACGTAGGTCAGGACTAGAACCCATTTATATAGTAATGTAATTATATATTTAGGTGATTAAATCGTTCATTGCATATTTTTGACAGCGAAATAAAGTGGTCTTGCAATAAACCTAAACAATAATGTCATAAAAATCAAATCGATAATGCACGCTAGTGTTGTGCAGACACCGTTATCGACATCGAAGATCTCAACTAACGACGCCTCAAGACACGAGGCTTCGATTAAAGTTAATTGAATATTAATCGCTAAATGACAACGTCATTATGCAGCTGTCAATTATAGCAGTGCATTGTGTTACGGTGACATAACTGCTGGTTCGCGGTGAATTAATTATTTATTTACTATCACCTTCCTACCAGCAATTACATATTATCACATAAATAGCCTACTTCATGTTTACTGCACTGAGACTGGGGGCCTTTTCTCACAAGGAAAAATCAAAGCTTTAATCAAACAAAGTGACTGGTTCGATGGTCACAATTTACGAGTTTACGAATGGCACATATCCTCAAAAACGTGGTTTGAATCCTGTCAGTATGCTCTGCGATGTTTTCTTTGACAGTTAAAGTCAATGCTAAAGATATACTCGTATTACGACACGGAGAGAAAGTTAAAAGGGCAAGTGAAGTTCTAAACTACGAGAAAACTAGCTAAGCTAATGCGTCACATAGTGCAGTTTTTTTTTTGACGAATCGTTTGTTCTGCAAGAGCCATCACTATAGAATATTTAAAAAAATATTTGGATAAAATCTGTCAAGTCGTTCTCAAGTTACAGCGTGAAATTAACTAGTGTATGTTTTAAATTACTTTAAGAACCAAAATACCTAAAAAACTTAACAGTATAATTCTAATGATGGGTGTTTAGGTATAGTTCGGCATGTTTACAGTAGTTTCAAATTTGAGTTTCCTTTGTGCAGTCAAGAAATAAATTAGACAAATACAAATATTCATCTCAAAAGGGCCTTAACCTGGCAGACGTAATTGAAAAAATAATTATTAAATCTGAACGGAATAATTCTTTAAGTAGACCGCGTAATAATCTTAGTCACACCAACTCTCGAAAGACCCAATTAATTTCTCGAACGATTGTATCGATTAACGGTAACGATTGTTTATTCAATCCCGAATCGGTAATAAATAATCGATTATAAGGCAGGTAAACAAGATGACGCAAAAAGAGTTTATGCCGAAAGGAAAGTGCATTAATCATCTTTGCCTTTCGCGTTACTATGGGGATACCCCTGGTTCCCTAAACTGTTTAGGAAGCCATTACGTGATTTTCTAATATATTTTTTACACTGAAAGTAAATTGACAGGCCTATTTTGCGGTGAACGTTTGACGAGTATATCGCGTCTTTACTGAGGTACTCCTTTTAGCGTAGCATAGTATTCAGAACAAACTTTATGTTCGCACTATTGAAACTCAAAGCCTTGCTTCCCAAAGATACAATCAAGACCAATAAGGGATGAATCATCTTATATCTCAGGGTGACGAGCGCAGTGCCGTGCGATTTAGACTCTCAAGTTCAAATAGCTACGTGGCAGTGTGATGTTATGTGTTAGGCGTGTTGCTTACATTCAATTTAATAAAAAAACATACATCGTTGAGTAAAAGACCAAAATCCAGTGGTTGAAAGATATCGCCATTTGTGCCCAATATGTGTTTATTTTTAATACTTATTTTAAACTTTGTGGTGCCAATAAAGTGTTTTCAATTTATTTTGTACCTTTCTTGA
The DNA here is from genome assembly GCA_017562165.1 of Ectropis grisescens. Taxonomy (NCBI): domain Eukaryota; kingdom Metazoa; phylum Arthropoda; class Insecta; order Lepidoptera; family Geometridae; genus Ectropis; species Ectropis grisescens. The sequence continues at coordinate 8,829,515 of CM029793.1, read as the reverse complement.
AACATGTCAGTTTCCTCACGATGTGTCCATGCACCGTCAAAGCCAGTTGTATAGATGCTACATGCTGATGCCGAGATTCTTTCCTTCGAGAGGCCTTTTTGCGTAACCTTATATTCCAACACACGGGAGCGCCGATTCGCGTGCGAGATCGGAAGACTATTCGAATAAATCGATTCGACGGGAGAAATCCGATTTATGATAATGAATATTCGATAAACCCGGCTTTGTTTACGACGCCAGACGCGAAAAATCGTATTTTTTTTTACTTTGGAAGTAAACGACGTAATCGAGTAGCTGATATCTGTAACGTGGTTGATTTAAGCGTTATTTGATATCTTTATCATTTTCAATATGATAAAGTTTTTTAACTATAGTAAATGTATATTTGAACCCTATCTCGGCTAATGTTAAGCAACGATGCGGTCTTAACTAGTAGGTACCGACTACCTACCGACTTGAAGACACCAATATTGCAACCATTTGGAATAACACACTCAGGCAACGAATTTCAAAGACAAGACAGCCATTTTTTTCACAAAAGTTCAGTCAAGTTTTTTGTTTTGAGTGTTTGGAACGTCAAACATAAAAAAATTTTTTTTAAAGTGAAAACTTCTTATGGCGCGCCAGATATAATCTTCTTCGAGATAAAAAATCTTCGGGTAAACTCGGGACCATGGCCATGGCCATGCTCAAGACCACACCCTCCAGTTTCACCCGCGTTATTTCTAAAGTAAGCTTTCAAATTCTGAGTTATTTATATAAGTTTTCACTTCTATCGGCAGTTCTTAAGATAGCCAATTTTATTGACGTGACAACGTCTTATAAATTGGTTTGCCGGGTGACACTTCAAAAACTGCGTTACGCTCCGCTCACGTTATGCGCTCACAACGAGAGCGAGTGAGAGGCACGCGTCCCTTCCACTCGGGCATGGTTAGCCCGCCTAAGAGCGAGAGAGACAGACATAAAAAGTGAAAGGCACGCGTCCCTTCCGTAAAATTATTTTACCACTCTAAGTCGTTGTCACGTAAAACATTCGCCCGTATACCGACTTTACAGGCAACCAATTTTTTTTTTATGTAAGGATTCATTTTGCCCCGCTTCTCCCCCCACGGTCACGGTGCAGTCAGCATCTCCGTGTTGGGGAATATTTTCTATTATACCCTAAGTGAGAAGTTTTCAACTCCATCAAAATTTGCTACCAGCTCGGAATACGACATTTGTAATTTATGTTTGGACATAACGTAACTGATATTATAATTGTTTGGAAAACAGTAACCGGTTGGTCGATAACAGTGTCACCACCTAGTTAGATCGACAGCTAGCATAGTTTCCATCCTAGACTTTCACACCCCACCGCAACCGCAGAGTTTCTAGACAATGTTGGTTATGATTGCTACACGATGTCTATTTTCAACAGTTTAAACGCTTTATTTTACCCCAGTCGTGTTGGCCTAATAGCGAGAACATCTGATTTCACAATCGTCAGATCGCACGTATGAATCCTGCAACTCTAAGTATACATATTTGTCGTTTAAAACAGTTAAATCTAAACCGAATTTAATTTTGCACTTGACCGCAGTCTAGCCTGATGTTTAGAGCTATTACAGTCTACGAATGAGCGATTTTACCAAGAAGAAACTGATTCAATCTAGACGTGAAGACACCAAGATTCTATCCATCGGAAAAACTCACTAAGGCCACTCGATCCACTTGCTAGACGTGGATCAACAAAGTAGAATCCAACCTTATTTGTGTGTTCTTTGTTCTTCAAACAAAATGGAGTTGTTCGTTTGAACCGGATCATCTCATCGAAATCAAACAAGGAACGCCTACCTAGCCTCGAAAAACCTTTTCTTTCTCACTTTATTAAAAACACTAGATGTCCGCCCCGGCTTTGCCCGTGGAACATACATAGCACTCATCGAGATCCCGCACATATCCAATGGTGAAGAAATTTCAGAAATCGGTTCAGTCATTCCTGAGAATTTCGCTTTCAAACAAAACACCTCTTCAGCTACCTGCTACGCCACCTGTCGGAAATTGGTCGTACCAACTCAGAGATTAGCAAAAAGGTTTTATATTCAAGAGGTATGTAATCTGTGATATTCAATGACGCAATCTTAGACACATGCTGTCATGTGTCATGTCAAAGCACGAAACGTACGAAGACTCTCAAAAAATAATATTTTTTCCCGATTTTGTTACATTCTTGATTCATGCTCCGCTTCTATTAATAGTAGCGTTATTTTCTATAGCCTAAAGCCTTCCTCGATAAATGGACTATCCAATAGAAAAATAATCTTTCAATCTGGGCCAGTACTTCCCGAGATCCTAGCGTTCAAACAAACAATCAAACAAACAAACTCTTCAGCTTTATAATATTAGTATAGATTATTTGCGGTCTAAGGAATAATCCGATATCACTAAAATTGTGTACATCACGTTTAAATGGGTACATATGCTTTTTATTATTCTTTAGCTATTAAATAATTTATTTTGTACAAATTCTTTGCTCGTTCTATATTCAGATATACAGGAAATTGACAAGCACGTGAGTCATTACAGTTACCCTCGGTAGTAAGTGCGTGTTTAACATTGTTATTATTTAAACGAGTTACAATCCTACAAAATAGACTTCAATGGAAAATTCTGCAAGCATTTTAAACAGAAATGAATTGCGATCTAGTTTTTTATTCACTTAATTGTCTCGGTTGCGTTACAACAACAAACTGTCACAAATTTTATTTTTTCCCTTAGTATCAAAAAAAGATATTAGCAGTATCAAAGAAAGAAGAGAAGCCATTCCTCAAAAAAAATTTTGAACAGGCTTATAACACAGGACGATTGTCAGACAGGTTCACTTCCATTTTTTTTTTTTTTTCAGAATAGGTTTGTTTGTACTAACCCACCTGTAATGAAGGGATAAAACGATTTACGGTGGAACGTGCTTACCTAGAAGAAACGGATTCACTTTCGACTTGTAGTCAGCAAGATCGTATCCAATTTCACAAAGTCAAAGTCATAGTCAAAGTACTTTATTCATAAATGTACAATTTACACGTCACTTAGGCTTACACTAATTTCACAGTCAAACGCTCTGCCCATATTGAAAAACAACAACTTCAGCAAAGTTTACGCAGCAAACTGAAAAAAAAAACGATTAAACACACACAAATTCTTAGAAAAACTTACAAAGACGATATTTGACAAAAAACAATCTTATTCTTATTTCAATGGTCTGTAATTATCTGGCGCCGAATTCGAAGTTTTTTTTTTAAAAAGTGACGAGACGAGCAGGACATATGCCTGATGGTAAGCAACATGCCTGCCACATACTAGCACTGTGACACGCAGCTATGGGAACATTAAGAGTCCAAGTCAAACAAAACAGTGTTTCGATAGAACTAAGCACAAACGTTCAAGTTAACAGGTGACATTTCAAAGTCTCATAGGTTACTTCTATCTCTACTAAAGATCAGGAACGTGCTGGATTATTTCTATCTTCACTATCTATACGGGCTTATGCTAAGTTTACGAAGAACGCTCACCCTTTTTTTAACCGATTTTAAAAGAGATTTTAACAATGTTTTTGTTTACGTTACGCCAATTGAGAATCGATTTTGATGATTTTTTTTTGTTTGGTATTTCATACTTCAGAGACTGTGTCTCTATCGAAATAAGTGTAGCAGTTTTTACATCGACAAAAATCTAAAATTAATAACAAACAAAATCTAAAATTACCTCTATTATGTTTTCCCTACATCACAGTCTCTTTGGACCAGTGTGTGTTTAGTTGATTTCACGAAAACTATGATACAAGTAATATTTAATTTATTTTTATATATATTAAATGCGCTTTTAGTTTTGTCGAAAAAAATTAAATACAGCCTACGTTACCCCCTATAACATCAGCTATCTGTCAGTCAAAGTCATTGAAATAAAGCCAATGTCAACTTGCAATAGTCCAGTGTGGTGGGTTATGGCCTTGGACTTAAGGCTTACTCTTACAAGGAGCTGTCCTTGGGAGATAAGGCCTTAAGTCCCAGCAGTGAGAATATAAACTTGACTGCATATGCTTATGCATTCGCATAAAGTAAGTTTTCTACGGTCTACTTCGCGCAGACAGGCAATTGAGCCGAGGCGAACTTCAATTTATTTCAATTGATTTATTTGAATTTTCAAGTATGTTTATGTTCATTTATAACATAGCTTTGTCTTGATTATCGTCTCCAATTACTTTAAAGCCATTTCTTTTTATGTATTTTCTATTCGAATGTCTAATTCAACGTTTACTGCCTAGTAGAGGCTTAATCAAAATTCCTTTCTATTAACTGTTGGACATAATGGTGGTAATCAAATTTTACCGATCTGTTAACCACTTTTACCGCGTAGTTTGCGGTTTAATAAGCTTATTTATAGGTAATGCGTTTGCGCAAGCCCCGCGCGACATTTTGACGTGACACGACCTATTTTATTGGATTAAATGTTGTTTATTAAACACATTTCTAATGTAAAATTACGAAAGTGTGGGCCGGTTAAGTTCTCTAAACAAAACGGCGGGGGATTTGCAATATTAGAATGTCAATAGATAGCATGATTGCCAAGAAATTTACTGGTTGTTTTGTTGCCAAAATTTTGCTATACTTTTTGGATAGGAACGTCTAGGAATACGTCGGCTGAGTAGCTTTTTACCGATGGACACAATCTTAGTGTCTTCAAAGCGAGAGTGAACTGGTCTTCTATGTAAGACCGATTTATCGTGGACAGCATCGTAGCTTATCATCAGGCGACATGGCGGTCAAGGGCAAACCTATAATAGATAAAAAATTGGTTTGTCTGTCAAGTTGGTTGGTTTACGGACGATAGTTTAACGTGACAACGTCATAGCAAAACATTGATAGATGCGGCGCTAGCGTACAAAGAGCGTAACGGGACATAACGGGACACTTTTCGTGCAAGCAGCCGGCGTTCATAGATTTATTAGATGTTGTCACGTCAAAACACATTTATCGACTTCAATACACTGAGGTTCTAGTTTTTTTTCTCTTCTTCACGGATCTTTTTTCACCAATTTTGATCTTTTTTTTTTTTAAGTTGGTGGTTTCTATATGGCTGCACCATAAATAGACGCAAAGCAACCTGTCGAAAATGGTTATCAGTTGCGCCAAAGGTTAATGATTTGTCAGAACATTTCTATAAGCATGATACGTCAATGTATTGAACATAGTTTTTCACACGACTATCAAACATTTCTGTCATTCCGAAAACGATGCATAACAATTTTCTGTCCAAGAAAATATATCGACATCGTCTACCAGAACCGTTACCAACCACGAGTCTAGACTAACATACTAAGTAATACTATGCCATGTTTAGCTTAGTGGCGCCTGTCTCGCGGAATAAAACCAGCCAGTTGCCAGGCCAAATGTTAATCCAACCGTTTATATTCTAATGTTCTACGTACGTCTCGTGATGTGTTGACGATCGGTATTTACCTGTAAATAAAGATACAGTGATTAATACGTTGCACAATAAAGAAACGATTGAAGTAAGACTTGAGATTGTACAATCGTTTCGGGGTGAATGGTTCTGGCTCGAGCTCTGAGCGACTTAAGGTGAGTTTTTGTCTAGTTTTCAGAGCTATCTACTGATCAGCCAAAACAAATATCAACTGGTAAAACTATACTAACTTTTTACAATTTCTGGGCTTCAAAATGGCAGTTTCTTTTTTTTAATTAATTTATTTATTGTTTAAATAAGCTTCTCACAACGAAACCACAGACAATAGAAATACATAATTGTAATTATCATGCATCTACTTTTACCGCCATTATTTAGATTTTGTACGTAGGTACACCAACGGATAGAGGCAAGTCCGTTACGAACATATTGGTAGATAATTTTTTTCAAAAGACCAAAATCTAATTTTGTAATGAGTTTATTCTAAAACTTGAGTGTAAAACAGCGACAAATCCTACTGTTTCTCTTTTACTCTTTCTTGCGGTGTGCGATGAGGTAAGAAACAGTCAAGGTCATTTTCTCGGGGTACAGCCTTAAAATTAGTAATAAGTCTTACTATTACGCTTCCTCGCGAAAACTATTTACCTACTACTACGGGTGATACCAAGAGCACGGCTACTAAATAAAATAAATATTGGTGGACAATTATCGTACAACACCATCTAGCCCTAAACTAAGCAATGCTTCTAGCAGATACCTGATGTAATTACTTAATACTTATTTGTGTAATTGTTAATATATACTTATTATATAACTCTATCACTTATGCGAGCGACATTCATTGGTCGTGAATTTAAATAAGAGATGCATCTAACTCTTTCCCTTAATGTTATAAAGACGGTTACTAAGGCTTAGAAAGGATTTAAATCCTATATGTATTCAATACGTTTGCGACCACAATAGTTATTAATTTGTTGACTTTATTTCAAAAACGTTTATCGTTTTATTTCATCTAGTAGTCTAACACAATCCTACATAATTGCAACAGTTTTTTTTTACCCCCGACTACCGTAGAGCTCAAACGGATGGGCCGATTTCGATGCGTTTTTTTATTTGCAAGTTAATATCCGTGTGGATGTTTTTAGCTATGTCTGGTTTATATCGATTCAAGATGGCCGCCTCCACAAAATGGCAGACAAAATATTTCTAAACAACCTACCTCAATATGGGTATCAAATGAAAGGGCTTGAATAGTAAAATACTATATATTATAAAAAAACAATCCAAGATGGCCGCCACCACAAAATGGCGAATTATATTATTTTTTCACTACTTCCTTAATATGGGTATCAAACGAAAGGGCTTGACTAGTAGAATACATTGCACTATGACAAATTTCAAATCCAAGATGGCCGCTTCCACAAAATGGCGAAATACATTTCTGTTTTCACAACTCCCCCTTTATGTGGGTATCAATTGAAAGGGCTTGACTAGTAGAATGTTGTACAGAAAACAAATCCGAGGTAGTCAAAATTTTTAATTTTGTTCTTGTCATTTAATTCAGTTTATATTAATATAATCCTTAACATATGTCACCAAAGTTAGAGCGTTACAGTCAAAATTAAGGCACACATAAGAACAAAACATATGTACCTTATAAGGTACATAAGTTTTGTTTTACAATGGTGAAATTATTATAAAATGTATTTTGTATTATACACAACTTTATTCATGTTGAAAAACTTACTTAGACTCGTCTCAATCACCCAAGTGCCACTAGAAAGTATAACATAATGTTTTTTAAGCTGTCGAGTTTCTGCAGTCAGGTTGTTTTAATTAAATTTATTTTAATTACTCCAGAAATTAACGGGAACGCGAACTGCGCGGGTAAAACCGCGGGCGCTGCTAGTACTTAATCTATAATATCCAGTGTTTCCACAATGAGGGGAACTTCCCCTTTTGAGGGGAAATTAGGGTCCAGAGGGGAATAAAAAGGGGAAAGAGATGTAAAGGGGAAGTCATGCCTAATCAAACAAGTACAAAAACTTCGTCATATATCAGTTCCAATTTTTTTTTAATATGGTGATATTTTTTTTTTTTTTTTTAAATAAAGAGTGACGAGACGATCAGGACATGTGCCTGATGGTAAGCAACATGCCTGACACATAACAGCACAGTGACACGCAGCTATTGGAACATGAAGAGTCCAAATCATTACCTAGCACTGCACTGCGCTCGTCACCCAGAGATCTAAGATCTTATATCTCTAAGCCCTGTAATTTCTCTGGAAACATTGCCCTTCAAACCGGAACACAGTAATGTTTGCACATTACTGCTTGGCGGTAGAATAACTGGCAAAGGTGTGGTACTTCCCCAGGCGGACTCTGCCAAGAGTCCTACCACTACAAAATTTCTTATAATAAAGTGGAAACACTGATAATATCTCTAAATCATAGCTCAAAAAAGCGGCATCATTTCATGGTTGATGTTCCAAAGACACGAACGAAGAGATTTGACTCTACTTTTGTGATAAGAACGTCTAGGATGTGGACTACGTTACCTGAGTGGGGTTTCCCTATTGGTTACAATCTTTGTGGCTTCAAATCGCGAGTGAATTGGTTTTTTTTCTAGGAAAACACGCTCCATCGTAGACCGCATCGTCGCTTAACGGGATAGCGAGATGGCGGTCAAGTGTAAACCTATAAAAGTAAAAAAAAATCTGACAAAACTGTTTACATTTACAGGAATACAAGTTTGGCAAACCTTTGGCTGAGTGATTGTCGGCCGTGGATTCTCTCGAAGTCGATGAAAAATTAAATTTATGATATTTAAACAACACGGCGGTTGGATTCGAAAAAAAAGTAAAACGAAAACAAAATAAAACGTTTTAATTAAACATATACATATTTCGTACATGTAGGTATGTTAATATTGGCACACGCCTGAGCAAATATGTTCAACAAATTAAAGCTCTTCAAAGATATTTCGGCTACGCCAAGTAGGTACACATCTTGCACAAATATACCTAACTTTAAAACATGTCAATGCCAATTCTACTTAAAATTAAAAAAGTGTATGTTTGGATGTTAGTTTATTTAGTTTTAATAAATACTAATTTTGCACTTGACCGCGATCTCACCTGATTTTAAGCGACGATGCGGTCTAAGATGGACATCGATGACTTAGTAGATATTCGCTTTCGACGTGAAGACCTGATTATAACAATATCCACTCAGACAACGGCTTCTAAAGCTTAGACTCTTATTACAGACTCTTTGCAACACCAACCATGAAACGTTGTCGCTATTGTGGGGTATTGCTAAACCCCAAAATAGCGACACCGTGGTTACTAGATCTTGCACTCTGTCTGAAACGTATCCCATAAGTTTGGCACTTTGTCGAAATTTTTAGTTGAAATTTAGAACATCGATTATATAACCTATATATAGTCGTTAGGAATAGGACATTAGACTAGGTAATGATTTGGACTCTTCATATTCCAATAGCTGCGTGTCACTGTGGTGTTATGGGCAGGCATGTTGCTTGACATTAAGCAAAGGTCCTGCTCGTCTCGTCGCTCTTTATTATAAAAAATACTACTTTCGATCCCGAAAACAAAGTGAAATACTAAGGAAACAGTCCTTTTCAAAATTCTACGCGGACAAAGTCGCGGCGAAATACTCGTACGCAAATAAATGATTGAGACAATCGTCAAAATTAGGTTACTATGGCAGGAGGTGAGCTTGCTTCAGACTACCTACGCGTCTCACAGCCAGGTCATGAAGTACACCTACTTTTCAAGTACCAAGGTTGCAATTTGAAGACGGAATTTGGCAATCTATTATTATATTTCGTAGTTCTTGTACATAAAATGTTTTCTAAGTATTATATCAGTTACCTGGCCGCCATAGTTACAAGCTTTGCTTAGTTTGGTGTCAGATGGTGTTGTGGTGTTAATTGTACATCGATATATTACTGTTTGAAGTCATACTCTTCCAAAACGGCTCGACCGATTTTAATGACCTTTACGGAAAGGCAGACTCTGCAAATAGTAACTCAAGCTACATACATTTTTGTTTGAATAATATCTAAATATTTTAACAAACGAATTATTAGTTGTGATGAAGCTTCGGTCTCACATTCTGATTCGCACTTGTCATGTGCCTACTAGCTGTGCCCCGCGGTTTTGTCCCCACACTTCCCGTTACCATTCTTCTCTGGGGATAATGGCTAAGTGTTCTTCCAGACAAATACCTGTGTTCCAAATTTCAGCCCGATCCGTTCATACGACGTGATTGAAGAACATTGACATTTATATATTTTTTATTTAACCTCAGTTGCGCTACTGATGGGCGAAGGTCTCCTGTACAATTCCCTCCACTTTATCCGGTCCTGAGCTGCCATCGTCCAATCATTTTTAAACGCTCCGAACTCGTCCTTCCATCGTGTTGGAGGGCGACCCTAGGGTCGACTGACCGATGGCGTCCACACCGTAGAAACTCTGGCCCACCAATCGGGCTGCATTAATAAAATTTCAAATCGGTCCAATAGTTTCGGAACCAATTTGATGCAAACAAACAATCAAATCTGTCCTCTTTATTAATATTAGTGTAGATAAAAAGCTTTAAATCACTATACCGAACATATCCCATTACATCCACCCACTATACGATTGAGAACATTCACAAAATGATCAGACCGCCATTATTGTGACAGAATTCGAGGAGAGTAATTTTTGTGGGTTAAAGAAAACCCGAGCAACCATTAACCCACAGAGATAATGAAACTACATCGCCAATAAATAACTGTGTTTAGGTCGCATTACATCTATCTCGCGAGGATCTTAATTACTAGACGTTGCCGTGAAGAATCACTAATGGTTATTGGGTTACATGGTCGACATTTTGCTATGATTACATAGACTAGCGGCCCGTTTCGGTTTAGCTCGGATATTGTCATATAAACACAATTAATCGAAATAAAAACTATACTATCTTTCAAACTTGACCAAATTATACGTTTTGAAGTTATGAGAATATCCGTTGATTTGGCGAAGAGTTCACTGGGAAAAAACATCAAGACACAGGATTTTTATGTAATAACATTGTAGCCAACCCATCGAAACGACCAGTATAGAAGTTCAACTCGTGTAATGCATGTATGTACTTTTCTTTTGATACCTACGCTCGGCAATCTCTCTAGGGTTGGCACCTCTGGCTTATGCCACACTATCCTGGTAGTGGCACTCGTAAATAGCTATTCGATTCATTGTTGAGAATAAAACAGGAAAGATTGGTTTATGCCACGACTACTGTCATTTTGTACTGGATATTGAGGACACAAACAATATTCTGGCGTAAATGTTATACTACGTATTTGTGAACAAGAGTAATGCACGCAGCAACTGACAAGAGTAATGGCGAAGTCTCTACCTACTGTCTATCTATATATTTATTATGTCTTATTTGACAATCGTGATCTAATCAAGGGTAAGGATTTGCCTTAAGCAAAACAATTCATCCTTTTATCATTGAAAGGCTTGACCTCCATGATTTTAAAGTCAATTTTGATACACTACTTTCTCTTAAATAGTCAAACCTAGAAAACAAATTCTTAAAACAATTACCAATTAAGATTTATAAGATTTCACATTTTACATCTCCCAGCGCTGAGCTCGAAAGTATTACTGTAGCGTATCCATATTTAAAGTTCCTTTGTTACTATCAAGCAATTTGTTCAGATTTAAAAAAAACTTGAATATCGAACATTGGCTCCGAATTCAATAACGTGAATTTATATACCAAAGTAAATGAAACAATCTATCTTTAAAAAAAAGTTGGACTGTCATTTCGTAAATTTACTTAATTAGGTATTTTTACTTTAATTTCGGAATGGTGAGATTACTGCACAAAGCTCAGTTAATTTAATTAGTTCGTTGGAATGAACCACGAATCAAATAACTGCAGTGCAGCGCTGTGTACTGAAAGGAATTTCTCATCTCGTTCGTCATGCGAATAGCGAAGGTACGTGATACTCAGTTTTCTCGAGTCAGGGATTTTGATGGCATCTTACTGAGGTAATTTCGAATTATAAACTAAAGTTACCGCTACCTAATCATTAACGCTGATGTATGATGAAGCATACGGTTTTTTATCATTGGAATTGGATTTAGAATGTCCTTGGATCCATTTTCGGGCAGAGTTAGCAAACTCAAGTCTCCGTTTGAAAGCACACTTCTCATACATAAGTTGACCGAATATTGATTGAGTATGTACTACGTCATCATCAAAGGCGATTTTATTAGACAGAAGAGGAGCTGATCGTAATTACTTACACGTATAATTAACAATTGTTTCAAATATATTTGTAAGGAAATGACTTCACTTAGACTTAAATATATATATACTATAATAAGTTCACTGAGTATAGTTCTGCAAATAGTCATGTCTTTTAACCAAAGATTAATATCTCCTACCTCTTAAAATGACGCAAGATAAGTCAAATATGAACAATATCACAGAAACACACAACAAAGCTTCAGCAACAGATTCGTATCCCAGTTCGCACAATAAAAGTGAACTCAAATAGTTTCGTTTGAAACTGAGAAATTTAGATGCAATCAAAAGAAATTAACTGTGAAAAAGTGTTTGAAGTCTCATTCAACATTTGAAACGGTAGCATATTGAACGAGTGAATCTCTCTGCTCCATACTTTCCCCTTACCGTGCGAAAGCCAGCTTCACGCTTCGGTCTAGATTTTAAAATTTCACATACTTATAAAATAGCATAGTCACTTTGTGAACGGTCGATAAATCTAAAACATTACGGTTTCCGATAGGCGAACTTTCGAATAATTGTTGATGATGTCATGTGCAAAAAAATTGTGGCAGTAGGTTGATTTGTGACTATGCTTGTCCGCCTTCGGGTCATCACTGTCTTGCTGTTTGGGTGTGGACTGTTATGTTATTAGAATATTTGGGAGCTTAGTGATTGTCGAGTTTACCTTTTTTTTTTTAAGTATATAATAACGGGACCAGGACATGTACCTGATGATAAGCAAGACGCTTGCCCATAAAATCATAGGTGTTATAAAAACTACTTTTAGATTACAGCTATGATCTGTCAACATTTATCGGGGGAACTTCATTAGAAAACAGACAGAATGAAAAAAAGCGCGCCAATAAAAGTGTGAAACCACGTTATTTTTCATACTAGAAACAGAATAGTAAAATATATTCCTCTTGAAAATTTCACATGCCTATATTTTCAAGTTACCTTATAACATAGAGGTAGACTAATTAACTGGACCATCGGCCGATTGCGATGCGTTATGTGGCGAGCACGTCACGCCCTGTTAACAGGGCCTGGGATACGTAACCGCTATTTTAGCTGGCGTCGCCCTTACATTAAACTTGTACTAAAACTTCACAGATTTTTCGTGTACTTAGAGCCCTTAATTTAGCTAAATTTAGTCGGTACTGAATTCTGTCTGTGAGTTCTAAAAAGTACACACGAACAAAGTGACTTCGCCTTAATAGAGACAATAAGAAAAGTGGTTATGGAGACAATCTTACACTTAATATTATTTAGCGAACCAAGTCATAAGAAAATTACTCATTAGCCTAGACTTTCCAAATTAGGCTAGATTGTAATAAATATATTACTCCCCAAGTTGGTTGGTGAATAATTATTACTTAATAAAAATAAAAAAAACTGAATTTTGTCACTAAATTTAGCCAAGTGTTTTAAAGGCGTCAGATGTCTAGAACGGATTAGTTTATTCTAGGTGATGCTCCTACGTAGACCGATTTGATTATGATAATGGATTTTGACCTTGACTTTCTCCTTGCGAGAGAAGATCTCGAAGCATCGGTGGGAACATTTAGAACGCTGCTTGTGTGTGTAAGTGTTCAATTCGTTTCCACATTGCCCTTATAATCTGAACACAGAATATTTACACTCTGAAATTGCTGGGCGATAAAATAACTGGTAAAAGCATGGTATTTCCCGATCTGCGATGATTTCTACCGCTACTAAAATGGCTAGTTTAATATTCTCTCTATATATATAGCGGTTGTTCCATTGCTATAAAAATACGATATCAAAATAAACAACACGACTTCCAGATAAAAAATAATTTAAGATCAATTGATTGTCTCCCAATAACGTTCGTCAGGAATGGTCTCAATAGTCCCGGTACTGCGACAATTTCCTTCCGTGACAGATCCGAAGATCGTTAATCGTCGAAAGGGAACCCTTCGTGACGCAAGCCGTGCCCAGTAAATATTTTCAGTGAGTTTGACCTGAAAACGAAAGTCAACGAACGCGTTCCACGGTTTCATACTCGGTCAATGTACAGAGGCATTGACTTCTAATATTTAATTAGCGTCGTGGTGTTGTTCATTTTACTATCGTACTTTTATAGCAATGGAACGGTTTAACCGCAATGCCGGTATGGTAATTGCTACTGTGGTCATTGTTGAGCAAATTAAACTATTCATTTAGTTGTACTTACTTAATTAGTACAGGTAGGAATCTTCGCGGTTCGGGAAGTATACGACACCTTTACCAGTTATTCTATTGCCTAGCAAGTGCTTTGTGCAAATACTTTGTGTTCCAGCTTTAAGAGCAATGTGGAAACGGATTAAACAATTGAGTGATAAAACATAACTACACACATAATGAACTCATTAAATGGTCCCACAGCTGAGACTCGGGTCTCGCAAGGAGAAAATCAAAGTCCTGGTCCAGTGCCAGAAAAAACCTAAGAACATGATAAGCTAGACATTTTTATTGGCGATCCTATCGCTTAGAACGATCTCTACCAGGTGCACGAATACAAAGTACATATTTGTTTTGAAATCAAGAGCGAATCGGTTTCTTCTAAGTGAGCACGCTTCATCGTACATCGCATCGTCTTTTTACATCAAGCGAGATGGCGTTCAAGGAACCTATAATAGTTTAAACAAGAACAAAGTCAAAAATTTTGATTAACCCCCGACTACCTCGGATTTGTTATCTGTACAACATTCTAGCCAAGCCCTTTCATTTGATACCCATATTAAGGGAGTTGAATTCGCCATTTTGTGGTGGCGGCCATCTTGGATTTGAAATTTGTTATTATGTATTGTATTTTACTGGTCAAGCCCTTTCATTTGATACCCATATTGAGGTGGGTTGTGATAAAATATTTAATCCGCCATTTTGTGGAGGCGGCCATCTTGAATCGATATTAACCAAACATAGCTAAGAACATCCGCACGGATATCAACCTTCAAATAAAAAAAACCGCATTGAAATCGGCCCATCCGTTTGAGCTCTACGGTGCCACAGACAGACACACACACACACACACAGACAGACAGACAGATAGACAGACAGACAGACGTCGACGTCAAACTTATAACACCCCTTTTTCGGTCGGGGTTAAAAACCTGCCTATTTGTCTAATGTTAAAAACAACGTTCAAAAACAATAAACCATCCTAATAGAGCTCGTGTTTTGAAGGAAGTAAACAGTGAGCACGCAATCGAACTACGAATACGTGATGTGTACGATCGCTTGTTCTAGGTCATGCTAACTAGCACAGCAAGACCACTGATTGCTTCGACTGCAAACAAACATTAGATTAATTGGTGTCTTCTATTTGTGAATTGAGACCATAAAGAGTAATTTAAATTTTTGCTTTATATTAGTGTTGTTTACCATCGGACACATGACCAGCTCGTCTCTTCACATAGGAATATGAAAAAAAACTTGAGAGGTGTCAAGGGACACCCGGATGGAACGAAGTTCCTTTCGATTAATTAGTGAAGGAATTATTATTATTTTTTATTATTTACAAAAAACTCTCACTCAATAAAAATAATCGTCGCGACACCACACTGTTCAATGCGAAATAGAAATGAAAATATCTGGCTTGCTTTCTATAAGAGAGAGAGAGACAGAGAAACATGCGACGCCGCACAGCTTACAATAGCAAAAGTGTCATGACAACTTTTCGTAGAATTTTTCCGTCTAGCCCCCTTTCACAACGCGCGATAAGGAACTTCGTTCCAAAAATATACATAAAATTTTAATAGATTTGCAAAAAGGAGGAGGTTCTCATTTAGGTTCTATGTTTTTTGTGTGTATGTTACACGATAGCTCAGCTAATTATGAATCGATTTTCAAGATTTGTTTTTTGTTTGGAGGTAATCCCGAATAAATTTTATCGAAACCGGTTTAGTGTTTTTTGATAAATCATCCAAAATCAACAGTATGATATTTTCGTCACTCCGAGTGTCTGATTTTAAATTTAAACTAAAGTTGTGTTTTAAATTTAAACTTACGTATAATAGTTAAAAATAATAGTTAAAAAAAGTGTGGACAATTTTTTTTTCCACAAGTTTGTTTATTGTTTAAAATTAACAAATTATGGTTACATCCCCACAAACTGTCGCATTAATTATAGGAAGTATGACATAAGCTTTGATATTCTGATATAGGACTTGTTTTTAGAAGCTCTGTTGCAATTTAAGTCCATAGTCGTTTGCATGCAATTTTTAAAGACAATCAATCAACGTCCGAAGACGTCAGGAAAGTACCATATCCGTTTCCTTTCGCAGAATATCGACACATGCGTTAATGAAACGTCACAATGACCTCCACAATCAGTTACCACATTAGCATTCAATCATATTCAATTGATAGGTGTCGAGAAAAATTAAATGCCAACTCCGAAAAATTCCAAAAACATTAATTGAGAAAGAGAAATCTTACAAACATCAAAACTATAATATATTATACGTGAACCCGTGTCAAAATTCCAAAACATTAATGATAAAGAAATCTTACAAACATCAAAACTATAATATATTAAGTGAATGTCAATGTTACTTTTATGCGTCTGTAATTCCCGAGCGACACGAGCTAGTTTTTCAAGCTCAGATAGCAAGCTAGTGTTTTCCACTTCTTAGGACTAGCAAGTACTGTTGCTAGCTTACTAACACTGGCTTGCTATCCTAGCTTGAAAAACTAGCCTCGTGTAACACTTACGTAATTACAAAAGTGTATTTTACTGTCAGAGAACAGAGAATCCATCTTTAGTTTCCACACATTTCGGTAATAGTCGTTATAAAATATGGACATGGTAAATTATATCATTAATTAACTGGAAGCTCAATAGTCGTTCCGTAATGAGGATAAAATATGGACATGAAGTGGCAATAGGCCACATCGCTCGCAGAACCGACAACCGATGGGGAAAGAAAGGTTCTCAGTGGCGACCACGTACTGTTGGACGGCCTCCACTCAAATCATTGCGCAGGACCGTTCGTTGTGGAAATCTGTATTTCTTGCGGCTGATGATGATGATGATGATGTAAAATCATTAAGTTTTTTTTGGTGTAGGTAAAATGCCACAGATAAAAGTAACGCATTCATGGCATTTATTAGATGTCACTTGGAATCACAGAAATTCAATATGTTGGTTTGCATGAAGTGCCTATCTATCCGTTTGTGACCAGTATAAAACAAGATAAAACAAAATAATCATAACTGTTCAGTTCAGGGTTACAAATTACGAACTATCTTTGACAGCTTATAAGAAAAATTGAGCTAAAAGGATTACTAAAGTTGGCTAAAACTTAGTGACTGAATTTAGAAGGTAATTTATGTAGAAGCAAGGTTAAAAGCAAGCAATGCTCGCATCTGAATTTAATATGCTAGCTTACTGAATGCTAAAACACTTTACTGAATTCAGAAGCGACTAAATTTAGCCAAGTGTAATAGGCCTTTTAACCGAAAGACGTATTTTAAAGACAGGATATCTGAACAATAGTAAATAATTAAGTGATAGAGTTCCGGTCATTGTTCGGGGAGGCGACCCGGGACAATTGACGGAAGAACGGTTCCATCAATCGGCATCTGACAAGTTTACTGCAAAAGCACTTAGAAAAAAAAAACTTAAAACAAGTCTAATTACTAAAGTCTGCACGTTCGTAACAGCAACATCTAAATTGTGTAATACATTGCTTCTGTGGATGCTCCCTGATAGATATACTCTGGGTGTCCTCAAGTAGTCTTCAAATGGAATCGGTTTCTTTTAAGTAAGCACATTCCCTAAGCTGCATTATCGTTTAACGTCAGGAAAGATGGCGGTGTAGTGAAAACCTATAACTGATAAAAAATAATTTCAATTACGAGTACTACTAGACTAGAATCACGAGATAACTGAAGTTGCAGTCAACTTTCGGATGACCCATTCGAAACCTATCGAAAATTCGGTTGTATTATGTGTCGAAAAATAAACCGTGCTTTATTTGTATGTATTTTCATCCTCCAATGATTTGGGTATAGTAAAGAAAAGGAATGAATATATAGGCACAAGTATCTTGCGTAGTAAGCGCTTTGTCTTCTAGGCTGTCGGTGATTCAAGGCACAACGTTATTCCAAGACCAGAAAATACGAAATTCATCAAAATTGGTACCTAAAACAACAGCCTAACGAAACGAACACCGAAAACCACTCAACCAGATGGATAATTAAAAGTATCGTGTAAAACTACCAGACAAAAACCTACCTCGGCTATCTCGAGACCACTATCTGTAAAATCTGATAGGTCAATATTGAAGCAGCCTTTGAGCTATTATTCTTTAGCAATCGAGAATCATTCGCATTGTTGTCTGAACACTGATAGACAGGACAAGAACATCTATGTAGCAGTTTTCGTAATCGATTCGACGCGATGGAATTAGAATGACTCTTTTACCCTTAGTCTGGACAGTAATTGCGGAGTTTGAATGCGTACCTATTACTTTACGAATCGTATTTATCCATACATTCAGGATTCTAAATTATATTTATTCTACCGATAGATATTCTAGATATGTACATGTTATGTTATATTATGCTGTGATAGTAGAAGAAAAATGTGTGATGAGTTGAATTGAAATATAATAAAATTGAAAAAAAATGTTAACTTAAATTAATTAAGTCTTAGTTATTTTATTTATTCATTGATTTACATTTTTAAAACAAAAACAACGTTTTTACCAACGTTGTGAAACCAATCTGGGTTAAAGATGAAAACGCAAAAAAAATGCACTATGTGAAATACTACAAAATTTCAGAAGTTTTGTATCACTTTTGTATGCTAACAACTAAGAAAGTGAAACAAAGATAGCTTAAACCATTCTGTATGAATTTATAACATCGGCATTTAAACTAATTAACCAGACATCTATAATTAATGTACAATATCCATATTTTTTCCAACTCCCATTTTTCGCTGACATCCTATAGGTAAGTAGAACTGTCTGCCAAACGAATTCCACATTTTATTGAAATGTTCAGCCAGTAATCATATTGTAGCAAGGAGTTTTGTACAAGCCTATTTGAACCTTACACTATATTCCTGAAATTTTGTAGTATTATCACACCACTTACATACAAAGCCATCATAACCACTTATAGCAACATTGACAGTCATCAGAGGGCTTCCGTTTATTAAGGTTATATGACAGTTGACCTCAGATTACCTCTATTGGGCAACCGTCGAAGGCTCAGAGACTAAGCTAAAAGTCTTCCGTATATATTCTAGTACATTCGACAACAGAAATATCAAATCTGTAAGTTGTTACACACGCACATGTCCAACACCATATTCGATTCCTAAATTGGTAGCTTCAATAATTGAACACCATTCCTATAGCAACGATGCTTATTTATTAATACCAATCCGCTCAGTCACGATCGGTTCAGCCAACTCAAGGTCCTAGCTAAATAGGTAACCAGAAACGAAATAATACTTCGGTACAGTCTAGTACAGCGGTTCCGATAACCTTTTCAATTATACCCTCACCGCGTATATAAATAACTCGTTTTAAACTGTCTCAAAATAGTTTATTTTTTTCAACGTGAGTCGATATCTTCTTCGATGGTATTTTTTTATTTGACTTCTAGCTGGCTTCGTGGCTTTACTGAACCTTAGGTCATGGGTTCGATTCCCTTGGGAATCAACGTCTAATTGATTCTAAATTATCTATTGTTCATACCATTAAAATACATTTGTTTGCAGAATATGAATTAAGGTACTTTCTATACTTTAGGTGTTCCTGTATATCACAAGTTTGTACTTAAAATTATAATACAGTGCCCGGGGTTTGGCCCGCTCGTAATTTTACCGTAATAAAAAGTAGCCTATGTGCTAACTATTAATATAATCTGTGTTCTAAATGTCTCTGAAAAATTTAAAATTCTACTCTATTATATTAATAATTTTATAAAGTATTTTTCCCAGATAAAATGCAAAAGCTTCCACGTTGTGACCGCCATTGTCCTTGCAAAAACTGGTATGACTAAGACTGATTGTGAATATCTTGTATTGTAGTACCAGAGACCTATCTGATGGAAATCGGGAGATTACATCTCGTATAATTGACTGAGCGTGATTTGGAAGACCATGACACGACATCTCGTGTTTGCAAAGTCTGTATTGATCATCATCATCAGCAGCAGCCGATCTTAAATCTTGTGGACATAAGATTATGTTTAGTTTAAGCTTATGAGTATGGGCAGAGGTTTACCATCAGGCGCGTGCAAAGAGTTTACATATATTACGTATAGAGTTGGAACAAACGCTTTACACCGAAAACACGGGGCTGATCGCTCTTGCCTAGTCGCTCTTGTGGAAGTGTCATACTTTCGTCGCGGGACATCACTCTGTTGCCATAGCATCTGCCTACGATTGGTACAAAGGAATCGTGCGAAAAAACCTGATCTATTTAATTATTCTCTATTTAAGGGAGCATGACTTACCCGTCTCATGACATCATCATATTATATAATTAAATACATAAATACATCATACTGGAACAATAGTCAAATCATTCCTAATAGCGTTTTACGCTACGTTTGCTGATTCGCTATATCCATTTCAGTATACGATATTTGAACTTTATTATAATTGAGATAATATATTTTGCGTGAATGACAAACTCAACGTATCAACTTACAAAACATGTAGAAAACTTTTTAATTAACGTTTTAGAATTTAATTGACAACTTTGCTAATGACTACCTTAACTAAGAATGTAATATTGATACGAAAGGTGTGAAACAAATGATTTGAAATACACGGTTGAAACACATGTTCAAGCCGCCGAGTTTGTTCGTCCCTTCATGTTGGTTTAAAGTAACGAATTGAGGTGTTTTGACCATGAATATACATGTAATTTGCATATTATATTGATATGTAGATATTTATTATGAGATAGAATGATATAATAATGCCAAGCTTATAAAAGAATTAGCATATCATCAGAGAGTGGTCGTTGGAAGAAAGGTGGATACACCAATATCACATACCAATATTACGAGCAAATAAAAACCACTGGAATCAATGGAAATATAGATATACAAATTATGGTTACGATTACACATATTCTATTTTTAGCTACCTGAAAAACTAT
Organism: Ectropis grisescens; assembly: GCA_017562165.1. Lineage (NCBI taxonomy): Eukaryota > Metazoa > Arthropoda > Insecta > Lepidoptera > Geometridae > Ectropis > Ectropis grisescens. The sequence goes on along the minus strand of CM029793.1, from coordinate 8,808,604 downwards.
GGGAGGTGCAATTACATGAGTAAAAGAGTTACACTAGTTAAAATAAAAAAATAATCGAACTAGAAAGAAAGGACGTAGAAAAAGCAAGTTGTCCATAAAAAGCAGACTACATCACAAAGTTGCAGTTTGTTGGCTCGTGACTGCAAAAGCTTTCAACCATAATCTACCAATTGAGCCGACATCAATCTACTGAGTCCAACGTTCACGGCAAGAGTAAACCCCTTCGTGTACAAGGCTACGCAGATCCTACTAATATAAATGTTGAATTTTGGATGTTTGTTGCTTAATCATGTCGGAACGTTTGAACGGATAGGGTTGAACTTTCAAACACAGGTTACAGTGTGGAATAGTTACTTTTTATCACGGGAAAATAACAAGAACGGAAACTACGCAGGTAAAACTGCGGGCGTTGCTATTATACGAACGAACGACGTATGGTACATTAATGATATTAGTAAAATAAATATTGGTTGGTCATTTTTGGTGTTTGGTCCGATTTCAAAACCGTGAAGGTCGAATTTTGCCTGCATAATTGAGTATTTTCTTTCTTTCTTTTTTTTTTTTTTTTATTTAGTTCCACACGATAACTATTTTGCGGGTATCTGAGGTATCTGTACATGTAAGTATATGTATACAGGACTAGTTCTCAGTTTAATGAAGACATGAACGACGCCCTAGTTACAAAAACACTTCAAAGTCTCGCAACATTGCGGCAAAATTGGTAGCGCTTATCGGTTTATAATCGGATACATTTCTAAGAGTGTGAACTGATCTGCATGATCTATCACTTGTTCTTTTTCCATAAATATTTTCTCCAAATACTCAAATGAAGAGGTTTGACACTTTTGCGACAAGAACGTCTAAGCGTTGTCAGAGTAGGTTTTCCCGATGGTCACAATCTTGGTGTCTTCAACTCGAGAGTGAATCGGTATTTTCTGGTTAAGCACGCTTCATCGTCGACTGCATCATTGTTTAACAGCAAGGAAGACATCGCTCAAGTGTACTATACTTTTAACAGTTAAAAAACTTGAGAGGCGTCAATGGACACCCGGATGGAACGAAGTTCCTTTCGATTAATTAGTGAAGTTATTATTATTTTTTATTATTTACACAAAACCTGTATACACTCAACAAAAATAATCGTCGCGACACCACACTGTTCAATGCAAAATAGAAATGAAAATATCTGGCTTGCTTTCTATAAGAGAGAGAGACAGACAGAGAAACATGCGACGCCGCACAGCTTACAATAGCAAAAAGTGTCGTGACAACTTTTCGTAAGAATTTTTTCCGTCTAGCCCCCTTTCACATCGCGCGATAAGGAACTTCGTTCCAAAAAACAACAATGAAAAAATATCTAGCCTTGTATACGAAAGGATCTAATAACTCAGAGTTCTTCAAACGATCTTTATGTAGTTTATGTTCTACAATAGTTTCATTCACGTCTCAATTGACCGCACTCGTTGACTGTCAGCCTGAATCAGAGAGCATTCACTTGCTTAAAGTCTTCGTATATAGCGACTACTTTTTGTTCAATTATTTAGTCGTGAGGACATCCCATTTTACAATCGTGAGATCATAGGTTCGAATCCCGCAAACACCTCCGAGGATGAAGGAGTGCAACTGCCCTTTTTTAACCCCCGACCAAAAAAAGGGGTGTTATAAGTTTGACGTCGATGTCTGTCTGTCTGTCTGTCTGTCTGTCTGTCTGTCTGTCTGTCTGTCTGTCTGTCTGTCTGTCTGTCTGTCTGTCTGTCTGTCTGTGTGTGTGTCTGTCTGTGGCACCGTAGAGCTCAAACGGATGGACCGATTTCAATGCGGTTTTTTTTATTCGAAGGTTGATATCCGTGCGGATGTTCTTAGCTATGTTTGGTTAATATCGATTCAAGATGGCCGCCTCCACAAAATGGCGGACAAAATATTTCTTCACAACTTATCTCAATATGGGTATCAAATGAAAGGGCTCGACTAGTAGAATACAATACATAATAACAAATCTCAAATCCAAGATGGCCGCCACCACAAAATGGCGAATTACATTATTTTTTCACTACTACCACAATATGGGTATCAAATGAAAGGGCTTGACTAGCAGAATGTTGTACAGATTACAAATCCGAGATCCGAGGTAGTCGGGGGTTAATCAAAATTTTTAATTTTGTTCTTGTTAACCGAATTCCAGAAAGGACGAGGTTCAATTCGACCCCTATGTTTTTAAGCTATTGCATAGCTTTCATCGCGGGCCTGGGGACCGAATTTTAGTGATCGTGCATCTCTTTCTTATGTTCACAAGAAAGAGGGGATGGAAGACCGTAACGCCGTCCTCCCCACTCGGTCATTCGACTTTGAATCTTATTTGTATTAGCTTTACAGACTAAATGCTCTTAGCAGTATTGTCAATTTAACGGATTTCCCGATATTTTTTAAGGTAAACAAATGTCACTCTTCAAAATAAAAGCAATTCCGAAAAATTGTTAACATCCCTATTGCTTAGGTTGATAAAAATGCATGCAACATGCAATAGCTATACCGCGGCAGTCCCCGAGTGCCACACTTCTTTTTTTTTTAATGTATGTTACCTGAATTCTCGAGAACCCCCGTACCGATTTTAAAATTTCTCTTTATGTTCGGTAGATGAGTGAGTAGCACTTGTAATAATGATATTGATTTATTTTTCGCTTTTGAGTGCCTATTTGTGGTTTTGAAGTCGATTTAATTTTTTGTACGAAAATAGTTTATCTATAGGACTGTTCGTAGTTCGAAAAAGCGACATCGTTTCCTAATTGACGTAAAAACGTACAAGTTAAAAAATATTGACAGCCTCTTCTTCTTCTACTTCTATCGCTAGTTCCTATGGCGATAGAAGTGAAAACTTACAACTCAGAATTTGATAGCTTACTTTGGAAACTACCCGGGTGAAACCGGAGAGCATGGCCATGAGCGTCCAGAAATGCTGTCGCATTTCTAGATAACCAATGGCCATATATCTTATCGTTCCCGAGCGTGACGCTAGAATTCAAATCCACGAAAAATCTGAAGTGATGCGCCAAAAGCAGTTTTACTTAAAAAAAAAACATTGCTCAAAAACTATCGCGTTAGTTAGATCATAGTGTTAGCCTACACATTCAATTAGTAAGAATAACAATGTTATTTCGCAACCGCTGCCAAAACCGACCATTTAACTCTGACACGTTTCGCCTGACAAACATATCGAAAGCCTAGACTGCCGTCTCTTTGACCCCGATCTGATAAGAGTTACGTCACCGTCTCTCACTCCCCTCGCAAAATGTTTTTACTAGAAAATGACAACAATAGGGCCACGGGTTCATAAGGTGTTAGATGTCACTCAGATGAAGGAGAGACAGCGAAATTGGTAGATAAATTCTATTAATATCATAAATGTCAAAGTTTGCATGTCTGCTGCTCTCTAGCAGTGCCCTGCGGTTTTACTCCCGCAGTTCCCGTTCCAGTTATTTTCCCGGGATAATAAGTATGTGTTTTTCCAAACTATAATTTACCTATGTCCTAAATTTCAACAAGATCAGTTCATACGTTACGATGTGATTGAGCAACAAACATCCAAACATTGACATGTTCCCAAGCCACGATCGAAAAGATTTGACTCCACGTTTGTAATAAGAACGTCTGGGTTGTGGAATGCGTTGCCAGAGTGGGTTTTCCCTGATAGATAGATCTTGGTGTCTTCAAATCGAGAGTGAATCGGTTCCTTATAGGCAAGCACGCTCCATCGTAGATCGCATCGTCGCTTAACATCAGGCGAGATTTATAGTTATAAAAAAATATTCATCTTTTTTTTTTTTAATATTTCATTGAAACGTATAAAAAAACGGTAGATCTACCGGTAAAGCGGTGCGAGCAGATTTGAGACCATTGGGTGTCAGTCAACCGCGGGGCACACAGGTCGTGTGGGCTTGGCATTAACCCACTTAAAAGCCAGCGGGAGGCCGAGCTAAAATTAAAATGAGAAGAAAAAAAAGCGCGAACGCGTTTTGTTGTTTTTTCATACGCAATGTTACTGCAACAGTTCAAGAATAAACGCAGGCGGCATTGAACTAATGCTTGTTGAAAACATAGCTCTTAGTAATTGGGAGATTGGGTTTGGTGAAAATATAAATGTATTAGTATAACTAGCATCGCACCGCGGTTTGACCCGGCTATTTTCCCGTTCCCGTTATTTTCTCGCAATATAAAGTAGCCTATGTGGTATTCCAGACCATGAACTATCTGGTGTTTGAAATTTCAAAGTCTTTCATTTTAATGATGAAACAACCAGTGAGTACACCGGCGTGATCCAATGCATCTTTCCAGGATATGCGTGTTTCGCTAATCCGCACTTGCCTAGTGCGGAGTATATCTGATATACTGCTTTGAATACCTTCTTGTCAGAGAATACCGCGAGTCAAATCAGTAGGAACATTAAGGCTCTGTGCACACGTACACACTTATAGTTTCCAGTCACTGTCATAGAACACTTTTTGATCGTTCGTAATTAGAATTTTTTGTTTCTAATGTTTATGCGCAGGGAGTGGAGGATTTCATACTGGTTCTATAGTAATCCAATATTAAACAATAGCTAGCTAGTATCGGCCACAAGACAGAAAAGTGTCCACGTTTCGTAAGTAACTAAGTTTTTATGTGCCTAATAAACATTTTCATTTTTAACCCTAGACCAAAAAAAAAGGGTGTTATAAGTTTGAAGTCGATGTCTGTCTGTCTGTGTGTGTGTCTGTCTGTGGCACCGTAGAGCTCAAACGGATGGGCCGATTTCGATGCGTTTTTTTATTTGAAGGTTAATATCCGTGCGGATGTTCTTAGCTATGTTTGGTTAATATCGATTCAAGATGGCGGCCTCAACAAAATGGCGGACAAAATATTTCTTCACAACCTACCTCAATATGGGTATCAAATGAAAGGGCTTGACTAGTAAAATACTATACAATATAAAAAAATCAAATCCAAAATGGCCGCTTCCACAAAATGGCGAAATACATATCTTTTTTCACAACTCTCTTAATATGGATATCAAATGAATGGGCTTTTCTTTCAAAAAAAAAGGTGAAAAGGTGAAAGAAAAAGGTGAAAAGATGAAAGGAAAGCCCTTTCATTTGATATCTAGACTAGTTGAATGTTGTGCAGATATAACAAATCTGAGGTAGTCGGGGGTTAATCAAAAAATTTTAATTTTGTCCTTGTTGCACCCTGCTTAACTGGGCTACGTATGCAAACCAGAAGAAGACATTTACATGCATATGTGCCAGCCTTTTTGTCTACATTAAGACAGAAGTATTGCCAGTACTTACTACGTCAAGTATGCCCTGTACCACGTTTAAAATGCTGCGATTGATTACCTGTAACAAAAAATTCAACCAATTAATATCACATTAATATGGTGACAACTCCTCATTGAGTTTGCAAAGGATTTTTAGGAATAGATAGGTATTAAACTATTCGTAAAATAATAATGATTAATGTACCTAGTGATCTTTTTATTTATTGAGTAGAGGTAGAAATTATCTTAGTCCGAGGTAACGGTAACGAATCGACAATGCAATTGTTTTTTCTCTCTCAAAAAATTATTTGAAGTTTTCACTTGAAGAAGTTAAACTGATCGCGTTAATATTTCTAGTTTCATAGGACTTCGTTCGTGGCGTGAACTGTAGTCCGCCTAACGTGGGCAGTTAATGGGGTTTACCATTCCGACAGAAAACCTCACGAAGTGGGTCACTTTTTATCAAGAAAACAAAAGCAGTTTCATTTTAATCTGGCCTGAATAAAGTAAGAATCATTGTACGGCTTTTTACTTTCTAGAATCGCAAATAATACATTGCCGATCGAAGATTCAATAATTACGTTCTACGCAATTATTGGCTCGAAAAAAAATGTATTAGTATGAGTATAGTTTTTAATTTTTAACCTTTCACTTGACCGCCATCTTGCCTGATGTTAAGAAGCGACGATGCGGTCTACAAAGGAAACTGGTGTGTAAACACCTGGAAAAATCCACTTAGGCAACACATTCCACAGCCTAGACGATCTTACCACAAACGTAGAGTCAACCCTCTTCGTTCCAGTCTTTGGAGCGTCAACCATGAAACGATGTCGCTTTTTCGAGCTACGAGCAGTCAGATAGGAAAAAGGATGAGGTGGTATTAAGATCATGCAGATCAGTTGCACAATCTCCAGGACCAGGCGGGATTCGAACCTACGTTCTCCCCAGCATACCACCTGGACTAGGAACTATTTACACTTTGAAAAAAAAGTTCATAGATTGTATTGTACTTTATTTCAGATGATTACAGGCTATTTTTCTTTAGCAGAACTCGAACAAAGTAGGGGCGGTCTGCTGGTTTTTAATAAAGATTCCTCTAGGTCGGAACATGCTTGGTTCGGTATGAACTGGACTTGGCGGCACTCCAACCGTCCTATAATGCAATTGCATGACAATATTGTGCCAACGCTTCCAGTTCCGGATGGAGAAAATTAAAAAAGAACGTCTGGAGTTAAATTAAAGTTTGAGCCATCTCAGCAGGCGCCTGATTCTGTACCGGCATAACTCATAACTTGGAACGTGATCTAGGAGAGTATTCTCTATGGCCAGTAACAACAAGAACAAAATTAAAAATTTTGATTAACCCCCGACTACCTCAGATTTGTTATCTGTACAACATTCTACTAGTCAAGCCCTTTCATTTGATACCCATATTAAGGGAGTTATGAAAAAAAATGTATTTCACCATTTTGTGGTAGCGACCATCTTGGATTTGAAATTTGTCATAGTGCATAGTATTCTACTAGTTAAGCCCTTTCATTTGATACCCATATTAAGGTAGGTTGTGAAGAAATATTTCGTCCGCCATTTTGTGGAGGCGGCCATCTTGAATCGATATTAACCAAACATAGCTAAGAACATCCGCACGGATATTAACCTTCAAATAAAAAAAAACGCATTGAAATTGGCCCATCCGACATATCAGACAGACATCCCGGCCGATCAGGCAGACAGACAGACAGACAGATAGACAGACAGACAGACAGACAGACAGACAGACAGACAGACAGACAGACAGACAGACAGACAGACAGACAGACAGACAGACAGACAGACAGACAGACAACAGACAGACAGACAGACAGACAGACAGACAGACAGACAGACAGACAGACAGACAGACAGACAGACAGACAGACAGACATCGACGTCAAACTTATAACACCCCTTTTTTTGGTCGGGGGTTAAAAACAACATAAAATACTGATTTACCGGGAAATCAGTCACCAGGAGAGTCCTATACGACTCGGAACAAATGCAGATTAATATTATTATTGCAGTATATTTTTTTACTGAATAGGTTTAGGTTTGACCTTGTCTTACAAAGAAAATACATGTAGGTTTAATGTGCATGTGTCATATGTAGTTGCCCAAAAGATGAAATTCACTCTTTTTATCGGTTCTATCATATTAAATTGTCTTGCAGTTGATAAGAGTATTTACTTCTTCTTTTTTGGTACAGAGAATGTTTTTTATGAATTCCTATTGCTCTGGGGACAGCTAGCTGGATATATGAACTCAACGCATCCGCGACCTGGAGTATCATTTGTGTTCATTCTTGTGTCAATATGTAGCAACTACGAAGATGCTTTTGCATTCTAAAGGCAGCTCCGGTCCTTTGAGATCGGCCCCTCTTAGGGGTGGACTTGAAGATGCTTCACCTTTCTTTCTTTGAGAGCGGGAGCACCATTCGCGACATCTATACCAAATATGTAAAGTTATGTATACCAGCGAGGTTTTGCGGTTTTGAATTTGGCAATTACTGACTACAGCACCAGTTCCGATAAGTCTTGACGGGCAACATCTTCAACTGTTGTATATGAACTAGGAAGGCAATTTAACTTTACTTTTTAAATCTTAGAGCGTGAAAACTAAATCACATCGGTTTGTTAGATAGATGATAGATAGTCAACTGTTCCTTAAACAAATCAGACTAAAGAAAAAAGCAGATAGGCTACCTAAGCATGCATATATGTAAGCGACACTTCTGCCCATAACAGTAGAACGACACCCAGTATTTCAATGTTAAGAGAAGAAATACAACACAGTGATTGTTATTTGGAGATAAGCGACAAATTATTTCAATCGTCTTAATTTTTCTAGAAACTTTGCACTTCGAAAATTTACGTGGTTATTACAGTTCTTAAACTAGAATACACATACGTATCTCTCCATCTCTCTCTGTCTATATGTTTATACCATGGTAACAATCCAATTTATACACAAAAATTTTATTGAAATCCGAAGATAAGGAAGGAAATAACTCTGTAAAAGTAGATAAGAACAAGGCACTTTAGCACTTCATGATAGAATCAAAATGAGGGTAGGAAAACATGTAAATGACCTGGGACTCCGCTCTATCTAGGAAATTTGCGACGCCAAAGCTAACAGTTTGACAGTCGATGCCTGACCACTTACCGCGATTGGGGCGACGCACCCCAAATATTTGTAGGCAATCTCGAAATTCGGGTTCCTAGTGGATTATCAATTCGCACATGTTACTAAGGTATTTTGTTACTGTTTGCGTCAAGGTAAAGGGGTATGTAATATGGATGAAGTTTAAAAAAACATTTTCCTATGCTTAAAACAGAAACCAATTATGATATCAATTGGCAAATTTTGATAGCTAGCGATACCCGTTTTGCACGGAATTCACGACAATGGTCTAGAAAACAACGGTAAATATAATAAACAACCCACTATAAGTTCCCACTGCTTCAACCAAAGGCTTTCTATCACAAATTCAAGGACTCAAGACCCATCATTCTGGCCAAGTGTAGGATGGCGAAAAACATTCTTGAAAGCATCACTGTGTTCTGGTTTGAATGACAATGTTTCAAGAAAAATTACAGGCATATGAATCATCATGTATATATGTATCTGGGTGATGAGAGCAGCGCAGTGCTTGGGATAATGATTTGTACTCTTGATGTTCTAAAATCAGCACTGTCACAAATCCCATACACGTTAACTCTACGATTTAGTATAATTACTTCTCAACAGATAGCCCAAAAATAATAAAGTAGGAATGAAAATGCTCATCACCTTGTTCTGATTAATTAACACTATGTCAATCGCTACTCATACATTATGAACAAAGAGACTCGACACTAATTTGTACCGCTTTCAAACAATTCAAAGATCCAGGAAAGGCTATTAACTAATAAGGACGACTCGAAATTAAGGATACCGATTTGTCACTCGGGGCCATTTACCCTGTCAAATTCGGATCACTGAACTGAGCCAGTTTCGCGAGAGTTGAGTTACTAATCGATCTTAATTCGAGTATTTCGTGACATGCGAACGCACAACTCGATCCGACAGCCTGATTCAGAATCGGACACGAAAGGAGTTCACGACAGCCGCTTGAATAGGTAAAAGGATTTATCAGGAACTTTATACGGATAGATATATACTCTTTATTGTACACATCAAAAACAAAAACACTTCCACAGGAGAAAAAATAAAAACTAGTATTACAACCAGCGGGCTTATCGATTTAAAGCTTTCTCTTCCAGGCAACCTTAGGATGGAATTTGGTTAGCACGGCAAATGAGATCAACACTAGATTCATCTTCAATTTAGTAAAGGTAAAGTCGACGATTTAAAACGCCGTTGGAAGGGACTGGGAGGGAAATAAGCAGAAGACAAAAAAACATGGATAATATTAGAGAAGGGATATCTCTAATGGTAGGGGAGCCTCACTGACTATAATTAATTGAAATCAGACAATTTTAATGTTATTAATTTACATTAAAGTAAGTATAGAGGCTTACTATTATTAGACTATTACAAGTAATAACACGGCATTTACATCGATAAAAAAAACTTTTTGTTTACAACAAGTGAATTTCATTTTAGTGTTAACTATTTTTCCCACTGTGCAAACTAATTTGACATAACTACCAAGAAATTATCTGGATCATCCTATCAGGAAAAAATAACGAATATGACGCATTATCCTCCAGTGGTAAAGAAAGATGCTCTACTTACATCTTACCATGGATTGGTGGCATCAGTCTTGAGATATGGGATCATTTTTTGGGGGAATTCAACTGATACGGCCTCAGTTTTCAAAGCACAAAAACGATGCATTCGTGCTATGTTCGGGATGCAAGTTACAGATAGCTGCCGACAAGTATTCATAGACAACCAAATATTAACCCTGCCATGCCTGGACATATTTGAAGTTATGTGTTTTGTAAGGAATAACCCTCATTATTTTCCTCTCTTGAGTGACAAAGTAAAACGTAACCGGCGTGATAAGTGTAGACTGCTCATAGACAAACGCAAAAAAAAGATTATGAGTGACAGCATTTTTTGTATGGCTCCTCTTTTATATAATAAGCTGCCAAATGCCATAAAAGAACTTAACATAACAATGTTCAAAAGTAAACTAAAAAAAGTGCTGATACACAAATGCTATTATACTGTAACTGAATTTTTAAACGATAAGGAAATTAATTGGAATACTAATATTTTAGACATTGTTTAACATGAAATTTTTACAATCTTTAAACCTTATTCCATTAATATCTCAATAGATATTATTATTCCATGATGAAATTTGACAGTCAACTGACATAAGACCATATAAGATATATTGTATAATGATGAATTAGTTTGTACTGTATTACATTTTGACATTCTTTGAGTATTTACATGAATATTATAATTAACGATAATTAACGACATTTTTGATTATATACATTTATCACACTTTATACATTCTTTGACATTCCTCACATGGATGAACTGCAAGATCTACTAATGCAAGACCTTAGATCCTGGATGGATATATTGATCAAACTCAAAAACACAAGACAATATCCTGATGAAACACAAGATGTTGGCGAAATTGTGCTCACCAACATTTATCTCACACAAATATATATCACAACCAAATAGAAGCCAGAAATTAATCTAAGATGAAGAATCAGATGACATAAATAAAACCAGAAATTAATAGAAGATGAGGAAGAAGAAGACTTTAATCAGCTGACTATTATTTAATTAATTTTTTATTTATACATTACTAACAAATTGTCTTGCCAGACATATTGCATGCCTCTCGCAGAGGCCAGTTTGTATGGGGCAACTTTTAAAATGTTTTGTATCATCTTATCTCACCTACAAACAGCAATAAAGATTTTTGTATTTGTATTTGTATTATTACTTTTTGTTTAGCTGTTTAAGCAAATCAGTTCTTTATAATACATTCCCAAACAAAGGCTTTCCAATTTTTTAAAACTGTCACTTTGATGTCACTTTCACTTTGAACGTAACTTTTTTTTTAAATATCAGAATATGTTATGTGCGTATATGCCGAACGTGATTCCATTGCATTATCGTGAAAACAGACTATACAAAAACGTTCATCTCTTCATTTGCGTTTGTTGAATCGTAAAGAAACATTAACAAGGCAATTAGGGTTGTCATTACGTGTCTATAGCGTGGGATATGAAGTAACGAGTACATCACATAGCTTCGTATTACAACAGCTGGTACAAGAACGGGATCGTAATGACATCATGTGGTTCTAACATATACTTAGGTATGGGGTTGCGGAGAAAATATTGAGTTAAATGCGTTAGAATTGTGTTGAAAAAAACTGTGGTGACAACCCTGTTTTTTTAACACAAAATTTATAAGTATATTTTTATTTAGTACTTTGAAATCATTACACAGGACTTAATCGCGATCTAAATTATTATTTAATTACCTACCGACGTTTCAGGAGCGTTACAGCAGCCGTGATCACGTATAGAGTAAAGAAATTGCGGATCGTTTTATTGGGAAATGAGAAGATCTGCATCTAACCTCATTTCCAAAAATATTTTTAGTAAGATCAAAGTGTAAATGTGACGGTAAAGACGCTAATCCATAGAGCCCTTAGAGGTAGTTGGTTAGGTAGTATAGAGTCCATTCGAAGAATTGAGATACCTTTGCTAGTTGATCTACTTGCTAACATTCCTGTTTTCCGGTTTGCAAGTCAATGTTTCAAGGAACATCTTGGATATCCGCGTGACAAGCGCTATGCAGTAGTCAGTTGCAGGCAGTAGGCAGCAAACAAAAGTTATTTTGTTTTTTTTTTTATTGTAAACATTATGCAGGACTTAATCACGATATAAATTGTTTGTGAAGAAATTATGGTTCGTCTTGTAGGAACACGTATGTGTACAGTGACGTGGTTTCATTTCCATGTCCAGTACCAGTAACAACTACAGTCTCATTAGGAAATGAGGAAATTTCCATCTACCCTCATTTGGTCCTAGTTTTTTTTTGCTAAGATCAGCGAAAGAAAGGGCAAAAGCTGATATTGCATGTTAAAAATAACAATAAGTGACATTTAAAACCATAGCATCAGCATTGATATCTAGTTGCGTGGCGATCGATCGCTCCTTGCTCCCGTGTCTCTCTGACCCAGTTCCTCGCGCTCGTGCCGGTGTAATGCTTACGCACTTTGACAAGAGGTTTAAACCCGCATCGTGGATTACGTAATAGTTGCCACGTGTAGCGCAGTCAACTCTCTAGCTTAATTGATTAATTAAATGTTTTGTATCATCTTATCTTACCTGCAAACAGCAATAAAGATTTTTGTATTTGAATTTGTATCAGCCGTTCAATTTATCGCCTAGCCTTTTTTAACCCCCGAACAAAAAAAGGGGTGTTATAAGTTTGACGTCGATGTCTGTCTATCTGTCTGTCTGTGTGTGTGTGTGTCTGTCTGTGGCACCGTAGAGCTCAAACGGATGGGCCGATTTCGATGCGGTTTTTTTTTTTGAAAGTTAATATCCGTTAATAAAATAATAACGAGTGTTCTTAGCTATGTTTGGTTAATATCGATTCAAAATGACCGCCACCACAAAATGGCGGACAAAATATTTCTTCACAACTTACCTAAATATGGGTATTAAATGAAAGGGATTTACTAGTAGAATGTTGTACAGATTACAAATCCGAGGTAGTCGGGGGTTAATCAAAATTTTTATTTTGTTCTTGTTACTGAACAGCGCCGTTTAACGAGTTTTTTAATGATATTCACCTAGGTCAAACAGCTACGCAAATAATCCAAATTATAATTTGGGTCGTTGACATTTAAAATTACCTAACCTCGCTACATTTTAAAGTATTGAGGGTCGTGGGTTCGATTTCCACCCAGTGCAAATATTTGTGTGATGAATTCAAATTTGGAGTTATAATAAGTATGTATTTAGAACTATAAAGTATTATATCACCTCTGCCCGCCATACCACAAGCTTTAAAGTTTGGGGTCAGATGGTGTTGTGTGTGAATTGTCCACCAATATATATTAAATACAGAATTACTTATGTCAGATGTTTCATCTTTTTTATATCAAACACATGATCATACTACGAATGGCCTAATAATTAGCCAGCTAGTTTATTAATTGTTGTAAGAAACGATAAACTGATTTTCTTTACCATCATTTATTGCGTGCGTAATTTAAAGAACTTGCGACAAAACGTTCGAAAGACGTAGCTGATGGACAATTATGTAGTTAAATGTAATATAGCTAGTCTAAAATAATTAAGCACAGACCACTTCCCGGCTTAATTAAGACGGCGAGAAAGGAGGTCGCGGTGAATTGTTGCCACAACACGATATTTCGATTCGTCATATTAAATTTGAAAGGGAAATGAATATTTGGTAGGAACGGTATTTTATGGAAATGGGATTAAATTCAGAATTTCGAAATAAGTTAGTTTTCCTACATAGATAGCGACAAACATGACTAGTCTTGAAGGAAAACATCGTGAGGATAGACCGCATTGTATCTTAACATTAGGCGAGATGGCGGTCAGGTGCACAGGATACCTAAGTTAGTTCCGGGGTCCGTGACCTTTGTCATTTGTTTTCTTTTTTTTTACATGAATCTTGGATTAGGAAGAAAAGGAAATAGGGGAGTAGGGAACATTTTCATTCTAATTCTAGGCCTATTTTATTTTCTAAGCGCCTCCTCCCGGCTCAACCACGACTGCATTTCTATCTTTGAAGGCAAAAACATCGGATGGTCTTCAGTGTTGCAGCTCGCCGTCACCAACGTTGACGAACCGCCCGATGGCGTCGTCGGTGTCGTCAGCGTAACATTAAAGTCCCTTGTGTGCCGTGGCGGATTGCGACGACCGCATGGGGCACGCTCTCGTGCAGCTTCATGTTTGCCTTAGTTTTGATTACGATTACCGACTCGTATGTCAGTCCCTGAGCTTCATGGATGGTAAGGATGCGTGACCCGGTGCCTGACCCATAACCCTGGTTTATCAGGGTGTCCTTCTCCTCTTGAGTGTGAACTAAAAAGAGGGTGTTTGGTTGGGTGTTGGGTATTTGCGCTCCCTTATACCTTCTCTGCTCTAGGGACTTTACACGGGGCACCGAGGAGTACATACCGGAGTATATTTCCCTCAGCGCATATGCGACGTCCATTGGGTTTCGATGTGTGCAGAGCAACTCCTGGCTGATCTTTGCTACCAGGTTCGGGCGGTGATACCTCATTTCGAAGAGATTTTCCCTATCGATATAAGGCAATTGATTGACATCTCCGATGAGGACAATTTCGCCAACACCAGACAGCCGTGAGACCATTACAATCCACCATGAGGCGACTGAAACTCTCTTTTCCGAAACCATTTACCAGAGCAGAAGCCATGGTTCGCACCCTGGTTTTGACCAGGTTTCCGATACGGTGCGATAGCTTTTCTCTTAGATCTTTTGCTGTCTCAGTTGTTGTGGTGATGATAGCGTCCTTGTCCACGTCGAAGTGCCTAATCACCCATGTTGTCTTTCCACATCCTGGAACTCCATTGACCCATTGTATTCTCGGTACCTCCCAATTTTCCCAACCCGCTGTGACACTTGAGTTCCCTTCGATAATCTTGGCCATCTCTAGGATCTTGTCGTCCAGCATAATTTTGGTGCATCGGGCGGTAACTACAATAGGGTCGTTTGGTGGTATCGCATACTTGTAAACAGGCATTCCCGCGCGCTCTGTCTCTTTCTCGTTCAGTGTCACGAAGCCATTTTCTGCACTGTAAGCTGCCATATACTGTCCTGTCATGGTTCCCTTGATGACCCGGGAGTGACATTATTGTAAATGGCTGCTTCGGCCTCATCGAGTTTCGCCTTTAAGAGGCTTTCACTTCCTAGCCTATATGACTGCATGATGTTTTCGCAGGTCTTGAGGTTGACTTGTCGTGTCGCTCTCAGTGTGGCTATGAATTCGATGAAGGCGTTACGTGCATGACTCCGCGGCCCGAAGCCGTAACATAGCGGGGCGGTTCAACCTGTCCCATGTCAGCTCTCGTTCGGCTCCTTTGTTGCTGTGAAGCTGCTTTGGGTTTTGACGTCAAAAGGGTTGATGAAGGGGATGAGATTCGGAGTACGCTCCTTGTTGCTGCGTTGAAGGC
This sequence comes from Ectropis grisescens, assembly GCA_017562165.1. NCBI lineage: Eukaryota > Metazoa > Arthropoda > Insecta > Lepidoptera > Geometridae > Ectropis > Ectropis grisescens. The sequence goes on along the minus strand of CM029793.1, from coordinate 8,793,109 downwards.
AGTCACGAAGGCCGTGATAGTGCCTCGGCTGCCGCTTTGATTGGCTGCAGCTTTCTCCGCGGCTGCCCTCTGCTGTGCTCTTTCGGAGCCGGTTTGGATGGTCGAATTAGGAACAGGATGTCCCCAGCTGTCAGTTGCATTTATTGGGTCGTGCGAAGGGACTCTGAGGTAGCTCAGATTTTCTCCCCTATCTTCGTATACGACAACCTCATGATGTTTAGAGGCCTCAATGCAGCCCAGCCGGTCTGCGACTCTCGCTCTTGAGTATTCGATTGCCATCGCATCCACGCTTATCACCAGGGGTGTGTCACCCGCATTTCTGCTCAGATGTGCGCAGCAGCTTGCCCTGCGTAAAAGGCGTTCGACCTTCCGAGTACTCTATTAGCGCAATCGTTTTGTTTTTCGATCGCACCAACCGAAATCGGTGGCCGTCTACCTCGCACACTGGCATAGCATCGTAGGTTTTCCGCTTCATTGTGACTTTGGCGGTACTCCCATTGAGCAGGCACGACAATCCCGGTGACAAACGGGCGCATTTCCGTTCCCAAGCGAAGCAAAAGCTTATTCCGAATCTTTCTTTGTTGCTGTCCATGAAGAGAGCCACACCGCGGATACGGATTCCTGCCTTTCCTATAACAGTTAAAACAAATCAAACTGGCATGATCCAAAACATGGCAAGGCATTCATCTGACAGGTCGAACCTCCCGTTTCAAACCGACTTCAAAATAGGAGGTAATCAATTCAACAAGCGGTCCACAAATTTAAAGTCGCGCAGCGAGCTATGGAGAGAGCTATGCTTGGAGTCTCTCTGAGAGATCGTACTCCGAACCAAGTGATCCGTCAGAGAACCAAGGTAACCGACATAGCACAACGCATTAGCAAACTGAAGAGGCAATGGGCCGGTCATATCTGTCGCAGAACGGATAACCGTTGGGAGTAGAAGTGTTCTTGAGCGGAGACCACGAATCGGCAAACGTAGTGTAAGACACCCCGAGACTAGATGGAGTGACGATAAACGCAAGACAGCATTCAGTGGATGGAGACGTATAGCCGAGGATAGGGCTGAGTGGCGAGCCATGGGAGAGGCGAGGGAGAGGATGAATTCAACAAGCATATTTTTATTCGTATTTAATGAACACTATTATAGCAACGAAAGACCCCTTCAAATTTCCACAGACAGCTCTTAAAAATTATGTCGGAGTCGTAGAAAACCTTGTGGACATTTTACTACATTTGGATTTACTCAGAAGTTTTCCTACTTCAATGGGAAGTAATCGATAGTTCAAGCGTTCGCTACAAAGTACAAAAAACAGCACTCGACCCAGTTCCAATCTCCAGAAGTAGCAGGTATTGGAAAGCAATTAGGTTTAAAATTCAATATCCCACAGGGGCGTGTAACTTTCAGCGGGCAAGCACGTACTGGGCATAGTGGGACATTTCTTTTAAGACTAAATAAAGTCGCCACCATTGTATCTTCTGAACAAAATAGTTTGCTTCGGTAAAATGGCTTTAGTGATCTCAAATAAAATTGTAATTTTAAAGAAAACCGGCTTGTTAAAAAATACACACATATAAAAACGCCTTTAGAGAGTGCGTAAAATTTATACTAATATTATAAAGCTGAAGAGTTTGGTTGTTTGAACGCGTTAGTCCCAGTAACTACTGGACCAATTAAAAAATATCTTTCGTTGGATATCACATGGTGCCCGAGTGCTTTATGGTATAACACGAGCAGAGACGGGGCGGACAGTTAGGTAATAAATAAAATCTTATGCCGAAATAGATTTTACTTTTTTTTTACGTCTCCAATATGAAATACTAATAAGGTAAATACGAGTACTAACACAAAACTGGTATAATAAATTACAGGTTAATGTGGAACGCTTCACGATTTTGCGTGTCATCTTTGCGCAGGGGCCATGCTAATCTTGTCTGGTGCCCCGCGGCTTTACCCGCACAGTCCCCTTTATTTTTCCGTGGTAAAAAGTAGCTTTTATGTTATTCCAGACAATAATCTAAAGGTGTTCCAAATTTCAGCCCGACCCATTTTAAGACGTTCCGACGTGATTGATCAACGAACATACAAACTTTCGCATTTATAATATTATATTATTAGGATTTACAAACACACTGTCCAAACACACTCCAACTGATTTTAATAGGGGCTTCCTCCCACAAGGAGATAGTCAAGACTCATCGCTCTAGCTCTAGAGACGATGGAAAACATTTTCGCCACAAGGATACAATGGATTTTGTATCATGGTATATCATGAGAGAGTCGCATTTCCTTAAAGCACAAGTGTCTCGATGGAGAAGTGGAAGGTATGGGTAATGATAATGAAGATCTAAGTACTCGTACGTCCCAATATCACTAGTCGTCACTCGGTTGGTAACCGCCGGCGGCCAGCAATTGGGTCAGTTGACTGATGCCTATAAATACCCATGCTGCTGGGCTGTTAATATGGCTAATGGGACAGTTTGCATTATGAAACTGCTGATCGGTGTGGCTTCTGACATGTTTTGGGTATGTCTGATTAGTAAAACTCGGTTACCACAACTAACAGTTGAGAGGTCAAGGGGTTGGCATTCCACATTTAACCGTAATTTCGCACGAATAACGTGTCTATAACCACATCACTATACATACTACTTAGCTCCTATAGTACAAGCTTTGCTTACTTTTCTCAATCAACGACAATCTTTGCTGTGGCCCATCTTAAATATCTGGGTATTGAGCGCAGTGCAGTGCTAAGCGGTGGATCAAATAGCTGCGTGGCACTGTGTTGTTTAACATCAGGCGTATATCTTGTTCGTCCCATCACTATATATGTATTTATTACATTCATTCATAATTTAAGAGCGACGCTCTTGTCGGTGGAGTTCCTTCCATGTACTTCTACACTCCGCCTTCTCCTAGACTTCCTGATACGACACTACATTTATCTTCTGAGGCCTACCTCTCTTCCTCCTCCCTTCTAATTTATCTTTTATTTATTATATTACGAAAAAATAAAATACATCAAGGATGACGATTTTTTGTCTTTCACTATCTTACTAATACAATATTATAAACGCAGAAGTTTGGATTATTGGTTTTCAATCACATTAAAACTGCTGATTGAATCGGGGGGTCTACCGCCTAACTAAAAATGTCTTAGCTTTGTTATTGCTCTCTCTTTTCTTCTCGCTTGAAATTATAGAGACAGCAATCGTAAAACCATAGCCGATTTAGTTAGGCGGTAGAGGAGCGGGTTTCAATTTGGAACACAGTTCTGCAAATTCTACTTTAATTATTCTACCACAGTCATAAATATTTTTTATCGCAGGAAATTTACGAAAACGGAAACTACGCTGGGACGTTGCTTGTTCTCTACTATTACAAATGACAAGGATTGAACCTTTTAGTGTTCGTTGCTCAATCACGACGGAACGGCTGAACGGATCGGGTTTAAATTACGAACATAGAATTTTTATACAATCGTCCACAGGCTATTGCTTAACGTGGGAAAATTACGAGAACGGAAAATGGGGAGTAAAACCGCGGAGCACTGGTAGTAAAGAGTTATAAAGACGAAATCGCAGCTAATAAACTTGTGCAGATCAAAGCTCGCGAAACTAGCGAAGGCTGAAGAGCCGGCTCACTTAGACGGCTTCAACAGAGAGTTCGACGCAACTGGCTGCTTCCAAGTTTCAAAGGCTCTGCAGTCTAGTGGCTGGCACTTTGCCCTCTGGCGATCTGATGCCGTCTGAGACAAACGGGACTAAAAAATATGGTAAACTTAATCTGAACTCCTGCTTCGTAGTAGTAACGGTTCTTTGCGTATAATTTGATTTTTCAGGTCGGTCATATCTTCTTCGTATGTATCCCACTAATAGTAAAACTGTGAAAGTTTCAGTCACGTCATTTGATATGTAGTTGGAAGTCGGATTATAGTCTGAAAAAGTACATAAACTATTTTTTCCCTCATAGAGTAGAGGTATATAGATGGCCTTAGGCAATAGTACTTTTATATTAACTCTAAGCGAACTAAGTAAATATACGAGGCACAATTTTTATCCTATTAGTATTATTATTGTGAAAATATGAACGTTTGTTGTAAGAAATGAACGGATCACGCCGAAATTTAGAAAGCAGTATCTTAGTATAGTACAGTACAGTATAGTCTGGAAAAATCCATAAAATACTTTACATAATATTTTATGTAAGTATTATAAATTTGTCGTATTTTTTATATCTCACTATTATCATGGTTCAGAAAAAGGTGACGCGATAACGTAACTTCAACCTTAGTATAATCGTAATCCCTTTGGAACCTCACGATATGTCATTTCCGTAATCTAAGCGCCATGGTCACTAGTGCCAATTTACGTACAACTCGAAAAAATATTAATCAGTTGACCAATTTCAAGAACTATAATATTTTCAATGTAGCACGGTAACATTTGCTAAGAAAAACAATGTGTGTCCCCCTCTTAAAACTACAGACGGAATGGTCGTAGAAATCCCTTCGTCTATCAAATTATCTTTTAAAAATACACCAATCCTACGCTACTATTTCCACTCTACTATTCTAGGGGAATTTAGAATCGCGTTTTGCGTCACACTAACCTTGAAACTCAATGAAAAATTCTGAACGCGAGGCATTCATTTGTTTCGAGTTTCCTATCGCCAAATCTCAAGACCATGAAATTGCCACAATGACTGCTTGAGAAAGATGTGCATTATCTCGGCGAAAAACAACTAACGAGTCGATGGGATTCATTATATTATAAATCAATAATGTTTAAGGACTCTTTGATGGACACCATCTGGGAAAGTATGGTATACCATTGATTTCCACGCAAATACGTACTTTTGTGATAAACATAAATATCTGTTGTGTCTTTCTATGTGTTGTAGGTAAATATGTATTTATCGTTATTAAAGTTTTATATTCAGCTATAATATATGGCCACTATAATACAAGTTTAGCTTAGTTTCAGGCTAAACGTTGATGTGTAAGGAATGTTTAACAATATCTATTTACTAATTTATATTTATTTTGTTTATTGCCCGCTATTCTACCGCTAAGCGGTAAGAGGAAAGCTGTAGCATGGTTGACATGTTGATGGTTTGCAAAACACCTTGTAAATGTAGGCAATGTTTAAATTACAAAGCATAGAGATAAATCATGCTATGCCGTTGGGTGACGAGCACAGATAGCGTAGATACGGATTCTGCAGGTCTACTACGAAGTCTTATAAACGATATATCGGCCGAAGTTATGGACGTTTTATACCACGAAACACAATCCGTTACACAACGTCCATAACTTCGGCCGATATATCGTTTATCGGACTTCGTAGCAGACCTGCTGATTGCGCCTATTCGTTAAGAATAAAGCAGAGCCCAAACGTCGACACTTTTTGTGTCCTGTGTGAGATACGAGCTACTAATGACTATTTGTTTTCCACAGAACTAATGTGAAATTACTCTCTGCGCAAACGTAAGCATTTTTTGTGTCCGTAACTGGACACAAAAAACACTCATTGACGATCAAAAACTGTTCTCCACTTAAAGCTATAAAGACCTACTTTTGCGTAGCACTTTTATCGCTTAGGTTTTCTAATTTTATAACTAAAATCCATTGTTCAACGGAATCACGAGAATATCCAGATTTCCAGTACATTCAGCGCGTTGCCTCAAACACGATACAATCTTGAACAAGGCTACTTCACTCTCTAAAGTATAAATATCAGGTTACAACAACATTTACGTGCAACGTTATTGCATCCTCCAATGATATTGTGTTTTGAATATCCTCTTGGTAAATATACACGTAATGGATCGACTCCAGCGCGAAGCTTGGCGTTACTAAAATGTATTTACCATTTCTAATAACCACAACTTATCAAAGAAGTATGTACGTTGTCGAAATAGTAATATTGTAGTGGTAGGACTCTTTGCCGAGCCCGCCTGGGGAAGTACTATACTTTTACCAAAATTAGTCTACTATTAGTGATGTGCAATCACTGTTTCGGTTTGAAGTGCAATGTTTCCAGAGAAATTATAGGGCTTAGAGGTATAACATCTTAGACCTCTGAGTGACGAGCGCAGTGCAGTACTAGGTAATGATTTTGACTCTTCATGTTCCAATAGCTGCATGCAACTGTGCTGTGTGTACTGTGTGTGGCAGGCATGCTGCTTACCATCAGGCACATGTCCTGCCGGTCTCGCCACTGTATATTATAAAAACTGTTCCTACTGTGTAAACACATAATTATAATGTATGCTCAATCTCTACATTGTGTCAGTTCTATGCTTCTATGGCGGCTGCACATCAATGGTTTGCGTAAGATGTCAAAATCGATACGCCCCCGTCTCGACCGAATGACCCAATTTTATCTCTGAGTCAGGCAGGGACTGTACGTTGATTGTTAGGGCCCGCGGAAACTGCGTAGGAGATAACCAATTTGCAATATGTGTGATTTGTTGCGTATTGATACGGATACATATTAAAGTGATAGGATAGATAATCTTTATGGTACACCAAAACACTTTTTTATAGTATAAAGTGATCTGACGAGTGCCGTTGAAGTTGTGCAGGACATGTGCCTGATGGTAAACGACATTCCTGCCCATAACAACGCAGTGACACGCATCTATTGGAACTGTAATTTCACTGGAAATATTGCCTTTCAAAACGGAACACAGTGATGTTTCACATTACTGCTTGGCGGTAGAATGGCTGGCAAAGGTATGGTACGTACCCAGGCAGACTCCTCAACGAGTCCTACCACTATTTACTCTGACTATTATTACTGTTTAACTGCCTCTTATGATTTCCACAGTTTTGTGAGATAACTATCAGACACATGTCCTGCTGGTCCCGTCTTTTGTGAGAAGCAGAAGACGGTCATCCTCGACACCGCACGCGTAGTCAGGAGGTTCTCACTCCACAGTCTTAACCAACGGTACCTTAGCTGGCGGCTACATTTTGAAATGTTTTTACACATTCAAATATTATAAAATCTATACGAAAGAAAATAAATGAGTTAATAAATACCGGTGATGCTAAATCTCATCAGATGGAGTTTGACTTTGTTGCTAGATTGAGGTTTCGTCTCGATATTCGACAGCGCTCTTTGCCAGCGCATAACATCTTGCCCAACCTGTTTCTACGAAACGGGTTGGATACAATGTTGCATGATACATCGACGCTTAGATTGTACTGGCTGGTAACTGAGAAATCCTGCTAATATAAATACATAAGTTTATATGTCTGGATGTTTGTTAAACTCTTTTAAGCAAAAACGACTGCAGGAAGTTTGATACATAAATAGGTAATAAATAGTCTGGAATAACACAACGGCTTCTTTTTTATCCCTAGAAAATAACAGAACTGGGGACTACGCGAGATGCTTCTAGTTAACACATAATTGAGAATTTAATAAATAAATAAATATTGGTCGACAATTCACACACAACACCATCTGACCCCAAACTAAGCAAAGCTTGTGTGATAGCAGCCAGATAGCTGATATAATACTTATATATAGTTTTAAATACATACTTATTATACATAGAATACGTCGGAGATAGTATTTGATATCGACTGACATATCATTTGAGGATAGTATGTATTTGCAAAAGGTGTTATTGAAGTGGAGCAAAACATTTTTAAAGTTAAATGTCTGCATTAGAAGTATATAATCAACTAACAGGCTTGATAGTCTTGGTATTAAGTAGATAGTTAAATCTTGTTGTCTTCAAAGCGAGAGTGAATCAGTTTTTTTACTAGGCACGCCGCTCCATCGTAGACCGCATCGTCGCTTAACATCAGGCGAGATGGCGGAGTATAAACCTATAAAAAGTTAAAAAGTAAACGACAATTAGTCTCAAATTACCTATAATACCGAATTTAGCAGAACTTCTGCACTAGCACAAACTTTCTTACAAAGCATAAAACTAATTTAACGACTATGTGACAGGATCAACGTCCATTAATATAAAAGCCGTGAGAAAAGAAAGTCGGACTTCTGTTCATAAATTTCTCGAAACGGATGTCCTCCAATAATCGCCTCCTTTGAAACTGGTTCATCTCAGATTTTAATTACTAACTAAGACACAGTAAGAGCTAGTTCTCGTTTAAGCTGAATTTGCAGTTTATTAAAGACGCGCTGTTTTCGCCGCAGACATCGGACGTCGAACTAAACCGGAAGATAGTACTAAAGAGGCTTTTTTTTTTAATAATTCATAGTATGTTTAGGCTACGTCTCGCCTGATGTTAAACAACCATGGGCTTTACGATGGAGCGTATGTCTTTTTCCTTTATTTTTTGTAATATTGAGTGACGAAACAACCTATACATATGGCCGACGGTAAGCAACATGTTTCTCACAGAAGTGGTACGCAGCTACTTCAATAGTTGCAGAGACCAAATCGTGATGTATCCTTTACTTACGTCGTAATTTCTCTAGAACCATTAATTCTCTTCAAAACGTACATACAGTACATGTAAAATATAATACTAATCTTATCGTGGTTAAAATATTGTTATTCAATATGGGATAAACTGGCAATAATTATGATAAAATATACAGCATAAAAATAGTATTAAATATGTACGAGTAGGTAGTTCAATCGCTTCTATATTGTATCACTTACGCTCCCATAGTCGAGGACACGACTGAATGCCCATAACGGTAGCTAATGAATAAAATCAATCAATAAAATTTTATCAGCGAATAAATCTAGTAGGACCTTATCTGGTGGTAATCAAGTGTGAAATCATTTATGCTTCGACGCAAATGATTGACAATCCAATGAGACTTCCCAGCTGGAAATACGCACGACTGATCAATGTCCTGAGTGAGTGGTGGCAAGTGACAAATTGATGCAAGGCAAGAATACGCGATGCGATTCGATATCTCGCGTTGTTTCGAACTGAGCAGTTATTCATCATTATCATAAGCCCTATATTATCAACTGACGGACCATGCTTCAATGCTAAACAACATCAACAGCCCATTAAATGTTCCCACTTCTGGGACTCGGGCCTTCTCTCGCAAGGAGAGAGTTAAAGCCATAATTCACCACGCTGGCCCAGTGCCGGTTGGTGGATGACACATGACTTCGAAAGGTTCTAGGTACATGTCGGTTTCCTCACGATGTTTTTCTTCGCCGTTTTAAGTTAGCGGCGTTACGCACATCACTTCGTAAAGACAGTGGTGCGTGTGGGGATTGAACCCGGGGTCTCCGGATTGCCAGGCGCCGTTTTCCCGACCAACCCGCAGCAACTTTTATTTCCTTCTCTTTATTTCTTTCCTAATGTATGCCACTGAATTTAATCAGCATCGACAGTTCCTGCAGTCCACTGTTTCCCCGCCACTCTACACAAATAGCCAGTCCGCTTGGCTGCAGTGTGCCCCAATAAGTTTGCTAAATGCGGTCGATTGCGATCCGCACAAACCAGCACTTTCCAATTACTAAATGTTAGATGGATCATCATAGAATAACAGTCTAATTAATATAGTTAGATAATTTAATCTATGAATTTATACTGTATTGTCTGATGATCATGATAGATTTACAAATGGGTCATCTGATGTGACAAACTATTGACTTTTCAACCTGACAATGAGAGAGAAGCGTCTCATTCGTGAGAGAGTATAATGAAATAATATGATATTTTTATCAATAAGTCTGCATAGCTTCGCAGCGTCGCTGCGTTTTTTTGCCCTAAGGTAGGACAATGCCCAAGCACGCATATACATACTAGTACACCTTAAGAACTTCCGTAAATACATAAAGCAGAATAGTTGCCAGCTCGAAGGACCATAACGTAATGAAACATGTTTATTCTCGACTCTATTGTCGTCTCATTACCATAGCTTTGTGATTTGCATAAAGTTCATCTTTTGCAGCAATGACATCTGTAAAAGGTTGTAATTATGCACTTAACTGTGTAATAGTTTCCTTATGAACGAGGAACTACAGTTTGGACGTTAGTATCAAATCAACCTTGCATTAACCCCTGGCGGGTGAAACTACTGGTCAGGACTTATGTCCAACAGTGGATTAATTAACTATAAATATTGGATTAACTATAGCTGTATCTCATAACTTATTCTTAAACGCCCCCAAAGTTAAGCAACCGAATTCACGAACAGTGAGTCTTTGGATTGATGACTGAAGTGGATTCGAGTGGCTCTCCGAGTCTAGCTACTCCCGTATGACAAAAAATAAACAAACTAAGAATACCATACCATATGATCCCACTATTACTGTCCGTCACTTGTCGCTGAAGCAAACTGTAGCTAATCATCAACCTTGATTCCATACTCAAGGTCGCTGGTACACTAAAGCAAACCCTCCTGTCCGCTTTAGGCGTTTTAGTATCTTCGATCCAACGACTTCGATCATTTTGGCCTTGGCTCTGTCGTACTTCAGATACAAACTAATAAGAAGATTTTATATGACACGAGGCTAGATATTTGGAAGAAAGCACGAATACAAAGTGGTTAGATATGAGACCATTTAAGATAGAAAAGACAGCCATTTTTATCTAGACGTGTAGATTGTATAATCCACGAAGTTTTTTCTGTATTGCTCTAAGCTACAACTACAGCCAATTTCCTGGGGTTGCCAGTAAAGAAGATAATCTTATCTGCGCATTTCCTTCCGTCGGAAAGGGACCAATAAGCCAAAATAGGATGTATCCTCCGAAAGAGGCCTTTCGGCCCCGAAAGAGGCCTTTCGGACCCGAAAGAAGCAGTAGGGACGGGTTAAGGCTGAAGGTAAAGTTTTTAACCACTGATTGACTCGTAAATGACTGATTAATTCGTAAATGTTGAAAACCTGTGTGAATTTGTAGAGCCGAAATCAAAGTAATAAATACACTATGATTAAACTAAACACCATACTGGTATTACTATCGACATCTTCCAGACCCTTTGAACATGCGTTAACGAATACTGCGCAGGGCTTTATAATGGTTCCGTAAACAAATACTCATTTGCGTATTTACTGATTAGAATTAAAGAGACAGGTTCGCATACACGTGACGTACCAGCCCTTGGAATGACAATGAGATGTAAAGTCATTAGTTTACTGCTTCTGCTTAGTGGTTTAATTAATTCGCAATGAATACTAAGCTCGGGCTGGGTATTATTAAGCGGTTATAAGGGCTGGAATGGCGTGACGGTGAAGCAAAAGACGCCCGAGGCGTTGCTCTCAAGTTCGCATTCAGGTTGCTAATTGTTTCTGGAGTTTAACGTGCTTTGTGGCAGTTTAGTGAATACTTAATCGGTTAATTCGCGTTTTGTCTTCGAGACAACACTAGCTAAAATCTACAGCTGTTGTTAGTTCGAAGTTTTGACACTGTTCCAAGAATGACATTCACTACTAAGCGTCTAAGAAAGTTAGTGAAACACCAAAAAGATTAGGGATTGAGTTATGTTTCACCCTAAAGCGATTATAGAGCGTAGTGTAATGTGCTTCCTATACGATCTTCTCTACATTTTTGTGAATTAAAATATTTTTATTAATTTAAAGGGACTGGACAAAAACATTATACAAGATTAATCGCACAATCTTATAAATAATCTTTTAATTCTTGAGCAATACGAGTCAAAATCGTAAAACTTAAAAACTATATTCCGTAGACTGGTCGATTTATTATTAATTTAGTCAGTTAGATCAGACTATTATATTGTTTATCCTCTTGTCAAATTATATTCAAAATGCCTTAGCATCGATAATAATAGATCTACTGTCAACAATTTTGCCACACCGTTTATCTGCCTATTTGTGAAGACAGGTGTTTTAGAAGGCATCCCGTGCAAGGTATTCCGTATTGTTGTAGTTCACCCATGCGTCCTTGCAAAAAATACTTTTTGTACTGCAAATTTCGCCCCTGATTTTACAAAGAAGCTTTAAAGGAACAGTTTATACTTTACACAGACCTTTTTTATTATACTTTTAAACTTACTGACGGTCGGTATACGCAAAGTTTTATATCCAAAAAAATAAGTCTACATTTGACAGCGATGTGAGTTTTGTTAAACAGTACCACGGCCTCTAATAATAATACCTAAAAAGGTCAACACTTTTACAATGTGTGCCCTGCTCTTAGTACCTACTGTTCAAAGACATACAGTTTTCAAAATGAAGGAAGCACAACTGTAGACACCGACCATATGCTTAGAAATAAATATAAAATGACCGAATTTCGCCTTAATGTCAGTAGGTTGAAATAGCTAATGCAATTCCCAAAAAATCTGTTACCATTGTTTTTAAAACACTCCTCTTTATTATACTATTTTAAGCCGATGGCAAAAAACGAGCAATATATTATCACCGCAATTGTTTGCCGTGTTAACAAAGCGTCACTATCTTTGCCAGATTGGTATCATCAGTGACCTAGCTATTTAATTTGGTTTGATATAGATTGATAAACGTAGTGATGATCAGCATCGCCAAAATTGAGAGAACTCTTCAATCCTCAAACCATTTCGTTCAAATGTCACGACGACTATTCGTGGTTAACAAGCAAAATAAATGTATTTTGCGTGTTTGCCTGAAAATCGTTACCGCACGCAAACTTCGTCAAAGGAGTCCAACCACCTGGCAACGTATATTGTACTATTTTGTTGAGAATTAATAAAATAAAAGAAGGTTTCGTGAAGGGACACGCGATATTAGAAAAGTTTCGGCTTCGCAGTTTCGGAGAGTGCCACTTGAATATTCATTACTTACGTATATACAGGAAGCGGCTAATTTAGACAGGAAGTGGTGTTAAAATTGAAGAAATTAATGATTAAAGAGTGGCGTCCGCAAAACATGACAATTTATTTTGTCTATTTATTAAATGAAGATTAGTTGAACTCTACTTATTTTAGAAGTTTTGAGTAGCACAGTTGTTTCACAAAGATTGTAGCTATTTCAACACACAAATTGTCATCATTTTATCAAACAACAACTTTTAGCGTGAGCTTCTATGCATTATAATATTTGTAGGAACTGTTACAATGTGCACCAGAGACTCGACAATTTATGGATACATAATCATTGTGATTTTTAAATCGATATTACGAGTAACTACATTTATTCCGCAGATGAATAAAAACATTAGATTATTCCCGCAATATTGTAAAAGTGTCCATATAAGTTCAATTTCCTGGCTGGAAATGCCAACTGGATCCGCCGCTCCCCATATCTATACTAATATTATAAAGCTGAAGAGTTTGTTTGTTTGTTTGTTTGTTTGTTTGTTTGCTTGAACGCTAGGATCTCGGGAAGTACTGGTCCGAATTGAAAGATTCTTTTTCTATTGGATAGTCCATTTATCGAGGAAGGCTTTAGGCTATAGAAAATAACTCTACTATTAATTGAAGCGGAGCATGAAACAAGAATGTAACAAAATCGGGAAAAAATATTCCCCTTTTGAGAGTTTTCGTACGTTTCGTGCTTTGACATGACACATGACAGCATGTGTCAAAGATTGCGTCATTGAATTTCAGTAATCTGTGCATTGAATATAAACCTTTGCTAATTTTTTTTTCTAAATCTGAGTTGGTACGACCAACTTCCGACAGGTGGCGTAGCAGGTTGCTGAATAGGTTTTTTGTTTGAAATCGATATTCTCAGGAATGAGTGAACCGATTTCAGTCATTCTTTCACCGTTGGATATGTACGAGATCCCGATGAATGCTATATAATATACCACGGGTGAAGCCGGGGCGGGCATCTAGTCAAATTATAAGGAGGAACTGGGGGATAAAAAAAATCTCTTCATCCTAAGGTTTATCTAATGACCTTGAACAGGGAACTATTAAATAGGGGTATTTTCAACACCTCTCGGTAAGACGTCTTCATTACCTCTGATATCGCAGACGTGCATAAAATCATCCTATCAGACGGAGCATAAGCTTATTCCGACTCATCCTTAAAAGTAATTTAATGCACACCGTAAAAAGAACGATCCTTTTTATCTTGGACACAGCGACACTCCCACCTGCCAGTAGCTCGCCAAGGATTACTGACCCTGACGGATTTGGCCCAATTGATAAAAACGTTGAACAGCCTAGGCTTAGAATGTCTATACAAAATCTATTAGCCACGGCATTGTTCTAAAACGGTGGAATTAATTTACTGGTAGCTGATTAGCTCCGTGGACCGTGAACCAGATTATTATTCGCCTTGTTCACGTTAACACCGGAAGGTAACATAATTAATTTACTTTAAAATCTGCTTGTGCACGCTGAAATAAACTAGGCTTAAAGGCTGCTTAAAAGTGATCAGTTCTGGATGACCCACCAAAATCGACCTACTGTAATTTCACCTTTATGACCATCATAAATGTGAAATTTTTTTAATCTCTTTTCGGCTATCTTGACTAATGCATATGATTACTTAAAGTGTTCGTTAGAAGTTGCTCTGCCAAATATGTAATATGTTTAATAGACTGTAGCAGCATGACAGGAATGCCCGGCTTCAAGGAGTGATATTGTAGGTTCTACCCAATCCTAGGGTCTGCAACCCTTGGATGTTTTATTCCATATTCAAGTTTGTCATTATAATAATTTTCCTGGAAAAGAAAATTTAAGGAAGAAACCACTAACTGATTAAGTTTCCAGAAAACGTTTATCATGTTATATACCAAACTGCACTTGGCTAAGGTCTACCCACATTTTTTTCTTGTGAGAGTTACGCCCAGAATCTCGGCAGTGAAAACGTATAGTATGCAGCAGTAGAAATAAAATAAAAAATCAAGTTTTAAACCAATTATCGATAAGCTTAGAGTCAGAAACATATTTGATCATCAATGAAGACCTAAGTTGAAATCCAAAAAAGGCTTCAAAATTTTCCTCGTCACGTAAAAAATTCCATGAGGCACAAGAAACTCAGTTTGGCGAACAGATTCAAAGATCATTGCAAAACGTTTAAGTGGCGTAGAGCGTCGTGGGCGATAACCAGTTAACAGAACTAACGAGGAAATCAAACCCATTTTGCTGTTAAATTGAAGAACTGAGATATGAAACCATTCTCCTGTTACATACGCGCACACTAATGAAGGTAATACGGCGTAAGTACTTTATGTTATGACTACTTGGACTCGAGGCCTTCTGACACTAGGAGTGAGTCCAAGCCGGTACTGATCAGGAGCGGTTCGGGTGAAGACACATGTCGTCAAAGGATGTATATAAAAAAGTATTTAGGAAACTTCCTGATAAAATCACAATTCAGTGGTACGTTGTAGCACCGGTCTCGTTTTCCTGTGTTGTTTATTTAATCTTACAGCGAATGCTTTGAAGAATAGCAACGACGTTAAAGTGCGAGTTGCTGGATGTGGGATTTGATGATATTTTCTTTTCGAAGGTGGCGGTTTTCCTCACTTTGTTTTATTTTACCGAAAGCTGAAGCTCAATGGACCGCGACATTTAAGGGGCACAGAATAACACTAGCAACTACCACGACTGCGGGTGACTCAGAACAGTATATACTAAGCCTAATGGGATATTGCGATCTCTTCTCTCTATAGATATACAGACGAATAAGTGAAATATAACGTACAAATATCTACGTGTATGTTACCTATTAGAGATTGTAGATGTTTTCTTTTAGAGTTAGACTGTAAGCCACTAACCACCAAACCCCTCGGAAAGTTAGAAGGCCTAGACTCAACAATAGCTTTGGAAGCAGAAGCAGCTGCCAGTTACTCTGTTATTCTTCCAGTCTACTGTGAGATTAACATAAATGAACAAGCAAAAAAAATACATGAAGGCCAACGGAAAGAAAACAATAACTGGAATGGCGATAAGAGTTGGGCTAACTAAAAACAAACCCTAAAACCCTATTCAGACTTAAATGTCTCACTGCAGCAAGCGGCAGCGACAAGGGGTACGGGTAGGAGGGCTAAAATTATAGCTATGAACCATCTCGAATCGGGTTGAAACTAAAAACACATTATAAGAATAAAATCGGCCCATTAGTAAAAACGCCACAGTAGAAACCAAACATTTTAAACTTCCTTAAAACCTTTCCATCTAGAGGTTAGAAAATTATTTTCACGCGGTAATATCCTCCACCCACAATGGTACTGAATAACGCTTAGTTCTGAATAGGTCTTAACTAACGAATACGTACGAACTCGGACGAAGTTACAACTGAATATTTTAAAAGCTCCGAGCAGATTCGTAACCACATTTCAGTTTTACAACGGCGCAACGTAAACAGATAAAACTGGTGTTTTCCCTGACCGACCGTGGAGATTCGGAAAATCTGACCGTGTTCAATGCCAGCCAGATATTTCTGATATACTGTAAGTATATACAGTAACAATTTTACTGACTTTAAGACCTGTTGTCAAATTAAAAGATTTTGAGGACAGAAAGCCGGAGAACCTGACTTCCCTCTAGGCCGATGTGAAGCGAAGATGCGGTCTAAGATGGAACGTGTTGGCCTAAAAAAACCCAATTCATCCGATAGATACCATGCATTGAAGTAAACCAAGTTTTTTAAAAGTTAATACTGAGGACAAGTTTTTGGCACCAACCTAAAGCAGCAACCGAGTATTCAGAAGTGTATTGACTGACTGACTGAGGAAAACTACCTTTAATTAGTACTAGTGGGTGCCCCGTTTTTTCCCGTAGTATATTATATTTATACCTCTATATAGACTTCAGCACTCATGGACCAAGTACAATATTCAACGAAGAAAGATTTTTTTAAATCGTTCCAGTATTTCCTTATATAAGCACGTTCAAGCAAACACACTCTTCAGCTTTATAATATTACTTATGGTATAGATATAATACAATTCTAATTTTGAATAGGATTATCTTTCACTACTAACCTCGTAATATACGTTCGCATTCTCCTAATCTGTCACGATTAAGTTATTGGCGAGTTTACTATTTTCATATACATATATTTTGTGTATATATAGAGCTTACGTTCGATTAGATTAGCGACCGCACCATTTTATCTATCTGGATAAGGCACATGGAAAAAACAAATTTCAATCCAAACACATTTATCTGCAGCAAAAGCGCATTTGGCGTGCAAACAATAAACACCAGATCTTCATCCTAAACAAACACTCCCAGACTACGAATTAAAATCACCAACAACCGAAGCCCGAGAGGAACCTGTCAAACAAAAAACACATGTTCATTTTACCGGTGACCTCGGGAACACCTGTGCAGGTAGATTTAAAAATAAAAACTCGTATAACTGGATAGCGTTTGTCCCAGAGACGGGGCATTTATCCCCTCTCGGCTCTTAGAGAATGGTTTACTGCATGAATGCGTTTTTTGACATAAAGGATATTATAATCCGGAGGGGACAGTTTGCTACTTGGATAATATGGCTGAGATGTAATTCTTGCGAACAATATTACCTTTTTGGGATCAAAGGTTTAAACAAAAAAAATCATGTCAACTGCTGAAAAGCTTTGTTGTCATTGCAAATGATTACAAGCATCTCTTAAGCAAAATACTTCACGTGCAAACATATTTAGTCCCTATAAACGTTATAATACGAAAATTTGAATGTTTGTGGCTCAATCACGTCTTAAGAAGTGAAGGGATCGTTCGGGGAGAGCTGAAGTAGAACTCAAACAGATTATATTCTGGAATATCACATCCTGATTATTTTTTTTACCGTTCTTTAGGAAAAATCTACTTCCCAAAAATAGCTAGAATACAAGGAACGCTACGCTACAAGCTTAACGTGGGGCATGAAATTATCGAAATTTCGGGAACTCACCGTCATATAACCTTCATATAATTACGGGAAATATCTCATAATTAATAATACTAGTGCATTTCACAAAAACACTCGCTTTGAAAATACTTACATAAACTGGATGTAGATTTTTTCCCTTAAACCTTACGAGCCGGCCAGTGGAAACTAGTTGGTAAGGTCGCAAAAAAAGGAGGAAGAAGCACCTAAGTCATTAACGCGCCATCTCGTTACTTGCTAGGAAAATTAAGGCCTGCAATGTGACGCCCGCCGGCTTCCTGCCAATTAAGGCCTTAGAGTTGCCAGTTCTCGGATTTGAAGACTGCATGGTTCATAAAGCTGCCATTGAACCCACCAAGTCGGGGAGAATTTCAATTTTGGTTATTTAATTATTTTCAATTCGCTTTTACTGGTTTTGGAAAGCAGCTAAGTTATTTTGAGTCGGTTCTATTCAGCCTCCGTTTCCTGCCGAATTTGGGCAGCCTACTAACACACTACTTGCTGAATTACACATTGGACATACTTACCATACTCAACGTGTATCAAACTATCAAATATCGTACGACGACCACCTCAGATGGTACAATCTCGGCTTTGATTACCAAGCAACAAAATGAATTAAGACTATTAGATGCTTTGCCCAACATTGGGACAAAACAGGCAGTAATTAGATGGTTTTTGTGACTTTGTGATATCATCGCCACCATGAGCCGACTCTATTTTCGAGGGACCGTTGGTTTGTATAGAGAGACCTACCCAGAAATCGAATAAAGAAAGATAAGGGTGTCGCGATACCGACTCACTCGTGAAGATATCCCAATAATTTAAACGTATGCATATAAAAAACATCAAGAGACAATGCTTCATCATTGCAATCTTATCGCACGATGACCATGTTTTCTATTGTCTTATTTCTTTCTTTTTATACAAACACACGACCTTAAAATTGAAAAATCCTTCGATTAGGCTTTTTGTATTATGTCTATAGTGAAACTTTAATTAATTTTACCTGGATTCCACGGTCAAGCTAAGCGTCCATATACACAGACTTCTTAAAAGCAAAAAAGTCAAGCATTCGTTGCAGGTGAGTTAAAAGAAGTCGTGCATCATGAAACATCATTACGGTCTATTTTTAGTGGAATAAAATCCGGATGTGGATTGTCGGTCGACCGCTTTTGGTCCCTTCTTGTACATGTACATGGCTAGGAGAAAAGTGGGTCACGTTGAAATGTTTCATCATTTATTACATGGTCCAAAAATGATGCTAACAAAGTCTAATTTGACAAACCTTTCGGCTTTTTGGCGCGTAATTGAGTCGCTCTCCGACAAGACTAAGGACTTGATTCGAAAAATTATTATAAAAGAAAATATGTAGCAATAATTAGTAGCACGGTTTTACGCGTTTTGTCTTCTTTCTCAGCCTTTTCGGACGGTTACTACACATTTAAACAAACGCGAACGAAAAGACTCACTTAAAATCAAGAGACTGTGAATTCAAGTCGTTTAAGTAAGATTGGTGGCTCTTAAAGCCTCAATTCTGTAGATATGCTAGCGTTTTTTGCAGAACAACCGTTAGAATCATAAATTATTCTGCGCCAAAATCATTAACAGAGCATACGTATTATTTTAGGATGTCTAATTATTACATTTATGACTACGTCTGCTATAGAATCAGAAATAAACCGGTATAAGACAAAACCGCTATACCGTGCCGCAGAATAAAATGCATACCAGGTTCTCCTTACGGTTTCCATATTTATTTTTTTCAAAGAAACTTTTTTTTAAATGAAGGTTTAGGTTTGACTGTGATTTGCTCGATGTGAAGAAAATAATGTTAAGTACATGGATTACAAAAATATGTTATATTTGTGTATACTGTATTATACCTCATTATTATATTTTTTAACTTATATCGGTTTACACTTGACCGCCCTCTCGCCTGATTCAATATGTAGGTATTCATAGTATTATTTTTTTCACTTAACTGTTTCTTCTTTATTTGTTTCATTTCATACTTCGGTTGGCGTGCATAGTAAAAACTTTGTTTAGTATAGATTGACGAGACTTGCAGGACTTGTGCCTGATGGTAAACAATAATCTTGCCCATAACATCAACACACTGTGAAACAGTGAGACACTGCTATTGGAACATGAAGAGTCAAAATCATTACCTAGCACTGCACTGCGCTCGTCATCCAGAAGTATAAGATGTTTTATGTATATGCCCTGTAATTTCAGTGATTAAATTTAATTTCACTCACTTAAACTTACTCTCATCATTCTTCCCTAACGCACCAAAAGAAAGATAACTTCAAAAAGAAAAGGTTATATCTTATATCACGTCTCGCAAACAAGCTCCAATAATACGGTAAATCTGTGACGCCTGGCAACACACGGTCGGCTGTTAGCCATATATCAACTTATTTTAATGAGCTTATGAATTTCCTAACACAACAATGCCAGTGCTAAGGCAGTTCGGTGTTTACCGTTACTGCATGTGGTACCTGGCAACAATACTCTACAGATGAAGCGTATATCTTAAGCGGTAGGACTATCTGTAGGATGAGTAGAGCACCATAGAGCGTTTCTAATCCTTCGATAAAATCTTTGCAAAAAAATGACGTGAAATTTATGCATGTATTTAAAGCGAAATGTTTTGACTAGTTAGATTCTGTAATCCATCTGCCCCAAAATGTAGGTCTCAGCTATACAAACAAATGTAATATGTAGCATACGAACACCTGTAACATTTTACTGTTGGTTAACATAACTTGTGGTCCGGATGTGATAAAAGTAGCAAGACCAGTCTACTATGGAGCGTGCTTATTTGAATTGAAACGATCAAGATAGTACCCATTCTTATTACGAGTACAAAAGTGGAGTCAAATCTCCTTTTAGAAGTATTTTTTTTGTGATAGAATAACTGCCAAAGGCAAAGAGTAAGTACTACCCTAGGCGGACTTCACCATCAGTCCTACCACTGCAAAATTAGGCTACAAAACGGCTACGGGACCTAGCTGTATGTAAAAAGAAACTCATTTTCCTGATGATAAGTTACAATATTCATTTACGTCATATAATTGCGTAATTTGATAAAGTGAGCCTAGAATCTGGATAAACTATTAGATAGGCTCGATCGGATAGAATGATTGTGCAATCATTCTTGATACTTTGCGTAAGTCTTATCAAATTGAGATTTTCGACAACAGTCAAAGATCAAGATCAAGTTTGTGTAGTATCTATTGTCAAAAAATGTCAACGCAATAGTGAGAACGCAATACCTTCCATGAAACGTGGTGTTTCGACAAGTACCGCGAGCGAATGCGCGGGGCACCGTTACACAGTATATATACCTTTTTTGTGAAAATGGATGCACTGTCAGAGAGTAAATTAGAATTAACAAATAAACTATTATGGGAACAGTAAATAAGTGTCAATTTATGGTTTATTATACATATAATACTGAGTAAACAGACGACAAATATACAGAGTAGCATCATATCTCGTTATTTTCCCGGGATAAAAAGTAGCCCGTTTGTTATAAATACCGGACATTTATGTAATTTGTTTTAATTCGTACGTTTGTATTTTTTTACTTAATGATATGAACAATAAAGATTTTTCATAATTTTATTTCTTATCTTTATGTTTTACTTGAAATAATAAACAAACATCCTTACATACATTATAAAAACAGTATTAGTATTAGTATTGTCTACCCTGCCAACGTTATGCTGCTAAAAAAATATAGTAAACAAGCTGTAGTACCCTGCCACGCTTCGCTGTGGCACATTGAGATGCAAAAATTAGGTAAAAACAATCCTTGATGCGGTTTATATATTATTCAAAAATTTCAGCTCAGAACTTTTAGAGTTTTTGAAGCATACACAAACCAACATAACTTTTTTATACATAGAGAGATCAATAGAATTTACTTATTTGATTGACGCGACAGTTCATAACTTCTAATAATAACTTGAGCTTATAAGGGGGTATGTGCAATTAAGTAAATATTAAAATCTCAGTTTGACTCGAAAGCTACATCAACAAATATAAGTACTCACCTATCTGCTGTTAAATACAACGGGTTTTACAGCTACATACAAATTTGTTACCGTAATCAAACTCAGTACAGCTTATACTCAACTTTGTGTATGTATTAAGAACCTTCAGAAGACTCAGACTTGCGACATAGGCAAATATAAATATCATTGGAGCCAAATTGATGCAACCCGGAAAACACCAGTATAATTGAAAACTATGATTGGTTCGTAAACTTTAGCTAAATCATCAGTTCTAGGCCAAGCTTTTTGCGCGAGTGAACGGGCGAAGGTTCACGTTTTTGTGGTAAGATGTTTTTAACCCCCGACAAAAAAAAGAGGTGTTATAAGTTTGACGTCGATGTCTGTCTGATGTCTGTCTGTGGCACCGTAGAGCTCAAACGGATGGGCCGATTTCGATGCGGTTTTTTTTATTTGAAAGTTAATAACCGTGCGGGTGTTCTTAGCTATGTTTGGTTAATATCGATTCAAAATGGCCGCCTCCACAAAATGGCGGACAAAATATTTCTTTACAACCTACCTCAATATGGGTATCAAATGAAAGGGCTTGACTAGTAGAGTACTAAACGCTATAACAAATTTCAAATCCAAGATGGCCGCCACCACAAAATGGCGAATTATATAATATTTTTCACTACTACCTCAATATGGGTATCAAATGAAAGGGCTTGATTAGTAGAATACTTTGCACTATGACAAATTTCAAATCCAAGATGGCCGCTATCACAAAATGGCGAATTACATTTCCTTTTTCACAATTCCCTTAATATGGGTATCAAATGAAAGGGCTTGACTAGTAGAATGTTCTACAGATAACAAATCTAAGGTAGTCGGGGGTTAATCAAAATTTTTAATTTTGTTCTTGTTTGCTGATGCAACCGCATTGGCGCGAATTCTGGTGAGTGTTGCCCGCACCATCATCTATGCAGCTAACTCTTTCGCAATAGACAGATCATCTTGTAGAGGTAGGACTATTTGCAGAGTCCGCCTGTACCTGTTGCTTTGGACTTCTGGGGTCTACCACCGAACGAAAAATGTATTAGCTTTGATATTTATCTCTCTTTTCTTTCCGCTTGAAATGATAGAGTCCGCAATAGCAAAGCGAAAGCCGATTTAGTTCAGCGATAGAAACGCAGGAAAACGGGAGAGAAAGAGAAAAAGTAAAGGTTATTTTATTTATTTATTTATAGGTAGATGACGAGCTTTCAAAAGTAGCTAGATCCAGCTACAAAGTAGCCTAGATGACAGCCCCTTTGCGGTAAGTGACTTCATAATCAAGCCAGGATTAGAAATGTCTGATGTACAGTTAAATTTATTGCGTCATGTCGGCAAACTTGCTAATGTTACAGGCGAGTAATCTCAGTTATGACTGTTAAGATGTTACGCATGACGTAGAGTTTACTGCGGCGGTCAAGCGTTAGCTTAATATATCGTTATAAAAAGACGACATTACTAATAAGTAACACCCATAACATATTAATGTTAATGACCATCGCGGTCACGTCTGCTTACTAGCAATATTTTATATCACATCAAAGTCAGTTTATTTTTTTAAAGATATGAAGCTACAGACAGATGCACTTTTAAATCCGTCTTTTTACGTTAAGTAGGTATTCAAATGATTCGACTCCTACTCAGGAAATACATTTGTTTGATTAATACAGATGTTTGTTCTATGTCTGGATGTTCTATGTATCATATTTATTTATTTTGATCAATTATTACCGGCTAATGAGAATTACAGATAATTAAAACTACACCTAATTTTAAACATATCAAGGTACCTACATCACTAAAAAAATCGAATAAAAATTACAATTCAAGAAAATTACAAAAAAAAATTAAATCAAAATAAAAAATGTCAAATGTTAAATAGTCATAAGCATGCTTTGCTTTTTTTATATATTTTAAATCAGCTATCTCGCTTCCATAGCCCAAGCTTTACCATGTTCGTGGTAGTGTTGTGGAAAAACTTCCCTATGGTCTTCACAGAAGGGTACACTATGACACACTTTAAAAAATAACATTAAACACCAGCATCCAGCTCGTCTGATCGTTGGTCACTTTTAATATTAAAAACCCCCATTAAAAACAGAGCTCTAAATTTCATTCGTTACTAAAAATCTGTATACAGATTAGTAACATACATGTTACTCGATAGGTTGATTATCATTAGTAATATCGACAGTTTCCTGGGAACATGTACGATGTTATGAAGCTATATTACGGACAGTGACGTAAATAACTGTAACCAACGCACCGGCGAACAGAGTTACTGTACGGACTGCAACTCTACGGTAACTCAACTCACGAAACGTTTATTTCCAACTCGCGAATGAGACTTGATGAACTTGCTTGTCAAAGATAATTGGGATTATGACTTGATAAAAATATACAATTTCAATTTAAACCATTAGAAGTAGATTGCTGAAAAATAAAGGGAAACGTATTTCTCAAATTACTAAAATTCAACAAATATCATCATCAAACTTCCGCAGTGAGGGCGTTGTGACGTCACGTCTAGGTAAGAGTCGTACATAGACGTGACGTCACTCGAAACTTCTAAGCAGTATATCTTCGTTATTTTTTTGTTTGTGTTGTTTCGAACTATCTTTGACAGGTATGTTTGCACTCTGAGTCCGTACAATAAGCATTAAACAGCCCGCTAAATGTACCACCCCACCCACAGCTGGGACTCGGGCGTTTGTCTCGCAAGGAGAGAGTCAAGGCCATAATACGCTACGCTGGTCCAGTGCGGGTTAGTAAACATCGAAAGATTCTTGGAACATGCCGGTTTTCCTACTATGTTTTCCTCCGTTTTTATGTTAGCGGCATTACACAGATGACTTCAGAAAACGTGGTGTCTGTTGGATTCGAACCCGGGCATAAAACTGAAAACACATCGACTAGTTCAAATCTTAAAGAGATATCCCTACTGTTACTACAGCAGCGTGATGTTCTAAAATAGCCACAGAACGTTCGCGCGGGCTCGAAAAGCGAAGATAACGTTCGTGTGTACATCGAAGCGTAATAGGTAAGTACTCGCCGATAAAACTCGATCGCATTTATCCGTATTCGTGTGACGTATTATTTTGTTTCCGCAATGCGTTCTGTTTAAATGTGTATTACAAGCGATTGTAACACAGAACGAGATTAAAAAAAAAATACTTGAAATTTTACCGGATTTATTTCGAATTTCGAAGTGTTTTGTTTTTACGCAACGGCGATTTTTTGAAATGACAGATTGGTGCAGAAATATGTAAAACTAACAGCTTTTCGCGGTTTCACCTGCGTATTTCTTGATCCCGTTATTTTCCCGGGATACAAATTTGTTATTCCAGACTATTATCTATCTATATAAATATTATTATTATAATATATCTTAATATTATTATATTATAGACACTATTATAGATCGCTATTAGCGATAAGGCCGTCTGTCGCACGAACTTTAAGTGTTTAACCTGTTTCAATTTGTAAATTATTATTATTTTGGTGTGTTCAATAAAGAGTATCTATCTATCTCTATATGTACCAAATTTCATCTAGATCCATTTAGTGGCTTCTGCATGAAAGAGTAACAAAGATCTAATATGTACACACTCACAAAATTTCGCGTTTTTTAGGGTTTGAAATAAAATATATATATAAACCTATAATGTTTATTTAGTAGTATTATTAAAGATGACACAGCGTAAGTACGTAAGCGTATTTCTTTTACGCTGGTTGCCTAGAAGGGATGGCTCTCAGTAACAAGGACGCCATTTGTGCGTTAAGCCATAAGTTTGCGTTTAACTGTGATAATTCTGTTTTTCATTTGTGTCACAAGGAAAATTTTATAAATATATAATATCTGAAACATAACGAATGAAGATTCACCTTTAAAATCAGTTGTCATAAGGGTGAACCATAATTGGAACACTTTTTTATTGCGTATCTAAAACGGAATTTTTAAAAATTCCAAAAAAGAAATGATTGTTAGAATCGATATTTTTTAATGTTTTTTTTATACTTTGAAAAACATACACATCTAAACCATTAAGCACCAATTTTGATGAAAATCATCAAAAAACCGCATTTTTTTTCGCATTCACGTGAAATCTACCTTACAATACTTAAGTAATAGAAAGTTATTTATTCAATAACACAAACGGACCCGAAAGGCCACGAAACCAGCATTATTCATTACACACCTT
Source organism: Ectropis grisescens (assembly GCA_017562165.1). Lineage (NCBI taxonomy): Eukaryota > Metazoa > Arthropoda > Insecta > Lepidoptera > Geometridae > Ectropis > Ectropis grisescens. The sequence continues at coordinate 8,767,124 of CM029793.1, read as the reverse complement.
TTATGGTCACGATGAATAAAGAAACAAGCAAAATCACACCTTTCCCTCGCAATATTTGCAGTAAAAAATTCAATCTACCCTCCAATAATACCCAGGGGCGTCATACTACCTGTAGTGTATTCTATGTCAAGGGTAACGGTGACCGCCCTATGTGATGTCACCTTTATGTAACATCCAAATACGTGATCCAATTTAACAGAGTAATTAACGAGGGAGCCACTTTTCTGTTCTTGAAACTTCGTAGCTTTACAGTTTAGTTCAAACGTTTCACATGTAAAAGATAGTAGGTAAATAAAGGGTGTGGCTCAGCTGATCGTGAGTTATACATACATCGAATCTATATTATAAACATTGATTTTTCCTCGTTTTCATTTTAATAAGCAGGTGTACTCTGATATTATGATTTGTGATTACATTTTGAAACGACAATTTTCGAAACAGCTGTCGATATGTATAATATACTTAGATCAAAGTTAATAATATTGCAGACGAGATGAGCAAAACTTTAGAATAATGGTCGAAAGATCGACTACATACCGAATATGTAGATAGTTTATTTTTGTAGTGGTATGACTTTTGGGGAAGCACCACACTTTTGCCCGCTATTCTACCACCAAGCAGTAATGTGCAAACATTACTGTGTTCCGGTTTGAAAGGTAATCTTTCCAGTGAAATTACAGGGCTTATCTAACATCTAACATCTCTGGGTGGCGAGCGCAGTGCAGTGCTAGGTAATGATTTGGACTATTCATGTTCCAATAGCTGCGTGTCACTGTGCTGTTCTGTAGCATGCATGTTGCTTACCATCAGGCACCTGTGCTGCTCGTCTCGTCACTCATTATTAAAAAAAATTGGTTGGTTGGTTGTCTGTAAAGTCGGTTGGTTTACTTATTTAGTTTACGGACGATAGTTTAACGTGACAACGTCATAACAAAACATTGATATGACAATGATGCGCATGCGACGCATGCGGCGCAAGCGTACAATGACCGTAACGGGATGTAACGGGACAGTTTTGCATTGTGCATGCAGCCAGCGTTCAAAGTCAAAGTTATTGATAAATGTACAATTTACACGTCAATTTTATAAAAAAACAAAATAAGAGCATACAAAGAGTATACATTTTTAATACGTATACGTTCATCGATTTAATAGATGTTGTCACGTCAAAAAAAGAATTAAGGTAATTTGAGGGTACTAGACTTAAAAGGCGTGGTGGCCTAACGGCTAGAACGCACGATTTCTCAAACTTTGAGGTCGTGGGTTCGAAAAACATTCAGGTTTTTCTGAATTTCTGAATGTTTATCGAACCCACTGGCTTTTATGTTGAATGAAAACATTGCATAGAAACCGGCATTTTCCTAGAATCTGTTGGGAATCATCCGCCAACCCGCATTGGGCCAGAGTAGTGAATTTATAATTTACAGCCTTGACTCACTCTTTGTTACAGAAGGCCCAGAATCCAAAAAAAAAAGTCCTAGCAGTGGGAATATAAAGAGGTCTGCTTTTATTTGTAGGGCACTTGAGGTTAAAGGGCTTCTTGTGTAGTGTAATCACTGTACTTTACAAAAACCTTTAGTATACTAAGAACAGTGCTGCCCCCAGAAGAACATAGAAATACCGTCAAACCAAAATTACGCATACAAGTAGCCCAATAATATTAATTACTTAGATACTTACCTGATACGATACAGGCTAATATCCAATTGTAACATACTACAAATTACATTAGTCAATACAAAAACAATTGGGAACTTGCTTGTTATGCTCTGGAATAGGTATTTTGAGATAAAAACTAATTTTCCTGTGTATTGTGGACCAAAATGCAATTTAAATGTATTTGAGACTGATATTGTTGCTTAAAAGAATGTTTATTATCATGGTGAAATAAGTTCAGGTTTCAGGCACTATGTTCATGGGTAAATTGGGGGCATTTTCAATTCCAATTTGGTGCAGTTGTACGGAAATTATACAAGTAAGTATACATTTCAGCAATTCATTTTAATATTATTTATCAGCAAGATAGATTTGTATACATTAAGGTAGCATGACACCTGGAGAAATTTTTGCTCTACGAATAAGAACAAAATATTTTTGATATTATTCAGAGTGATTCCGATATTGATGTCAATACAGTCAGAACCAAGTTCTACATTCATGAGATTATTTAGAAATATTACCTTTACAAAGTACCTAACACATGTACATACTTCTGGCTATCAGTTGATGGAAAGCAAGAACAATATCAGCTAGAGGCCAGAGATATGAGTTTTAGGTCAGATAAAACTAAAACACGGTTAAAACCACAATGCATTGTTATTTTACTGTCTTTAGAATTGTAGCAGATTTTCTAGAACAACTTATTTCAGACAATGGGGTCTTGTTCCATTCATCAATATAAAGAACATGTGATTATCAGATTAATATTAACTAGTCTTTTTAAGTGTAAGTAGTTAGTTAGGTATACGGTGTAGTTCTCGTAGTTTAGACTAGCCTGGTGGCTCAGTGGGTAGTAAGCCTGCCTGCGAAGCCGTGAGTTGTAGTTTCGATCCCCACCCAGTGAAAACATTTGTGTGATGAATACAAATATTTGTACAGTGCATGGATGCTAAAATATATATAAGTATTATATCAGCTATCTGGCTCCCAGCTTTACCTAGTTTGGGGCTAGATGGTGTTGTATGTGAAATGCCCACAAATAAGTATAAATTTATGTATTTACTAGCTGTACCCACACTGCCACGCTTCGCTGTGGCACATTGTAATGCAAAAATTAGATAAAAACAATCCTTGATGTGGATTATATATATCATTCTAAAATTTCAAATCGATCAGTGCAGAACTTTTTGAGTTTTTGAAGCATACACAAACCAACATAACATTTTTGTAAATAGCAATTTTACTTTTGTTAATAAAGGCTCTGCCCATTTAAGTAAAAAAGTATAATTTTTATTAAACAAACTCCAACCTCAATTAGTAAATTGTGTTGTCAAATGTATTGCAAACAGCATACATATTTTAAATGTTATGTATCATGCAATCTCATGCACACAACAACAATAAAGGTTTTAGTATTTGTACTGGTAATGAAATTGTGTCATAAATTTAGATGTAAAATCCTAAATAGTACAACTATCACAGAGTTAGCTCGGAAAACATAACAGCTGTTTTGTACATTTTGTAAACTTTAGATGTCATTTTTAAGAGTTTAAGGAGGTAAACTCATAATAAGATTATTTTTAGACAAACAAGTTCAATGATTACAAAGAAATGTGAATAAAATTAGTTTGTTTTTTCTTTTAAAGACATTCTACTTAAAATATTTTAAAATTAGTCTGCTTTTTATACATTAATAGAATTGTAAAAGCTGTGCATATTTAAGATTTTTAATTTACCCCAAAAACCTTGCTTTCTTATTGACCATATTGTATTCAAATTGCAATTCTAGAGTAAGTTCAAGGATAAATTTGGTATACAACCTAAAGTTGTGCCTAGTGCACCTTCCATCCAAAGAGTTAAACCTCAATAGCATTTGACTTACGGCTAAACAAAATAGTATTTTTATTTTTTATTCTAGTAGCTTTGATCTGGGTGCTGGTGGGTTATGGCAAAGGATGTTTTTACTACTGGGTCAGCATGGCTGATGATTGTAATTTGACTTACCTTAATTCCGGAGCGTCCCTGCTGTTTAAGCAGCACATTCTCGGGCTTCATGTCACAATGTATGATCCGGTTCTTGTTGAGAGCGTGGAGGCACTGCAACAGACTATGGGAAAACTTGCGCACCAGCTGCAATGAAAACCCTTGAAACTTGTTCTTCTTTATCAACTCGTACAAGTTGATCGACAACAATTCAAACGTTATACAAGTGTGATTCCTAAACGTAAACGAGTCAAACATGTGAATCACATTCATTGTATTATCTTTATCTTGTTCTCTCAAGTGCTCCAATATACGGATCTCTTCTTGAGCTTGACGATGGAAACGTTTCTCGTTCCTCACCATCTTCAAAGCGACGTTCTCACGCTTCTTGTGGTCGTACGCTTTTACAACCTGACCGAAACTCCCCCTTCCCGATCACTTTCAGGACCTCATATCTATACGCGATGTGGTCGTGAGGGATGTGGATATAGGAGCCGTGTTCGTTGTCGTACTCGCAGTTATTCGGGTAGCCCACCAGACCGGGCCGCTTCTTCGCGTTCGCGCCTATAAAATACACCTGAGGATAGTCGAATATCTCCCGGTGCTCGTACGGGGTAAGTTTGTTCATGTAGAGCTTCATGACCTGCTCGGGGCTGGCTGCCGCAGCCGGCGGCCGCTTGTCCGGCGGCTGGGCGTTGTTGGGCGGCGGCGCTGGCGGCCCGGGCTCCAACGGCGGTAAGGCCCCGTCCCGCAGAAGAGCGCGCCCGAAAGCGTGCGCGCTCCCCAGAGGCATATCTCCGGTCATGGCCGTGCGCCCGCCGCCGCCACCGACGCGCACCTCGCTCGCCGTGGCCGTGCTGCCGACCCACGCGCGATCACGCTCGCACACAGCACTGCACCTCACTGCACTTGCACTTGTTGACGGCGCCACCCTGTCACACTGCACCACATTTCACAACGACCGGGAGGAGCGAGACCCACACTTCCAGTTATGAGGGCACATTCCGTCTCGGCGAGGATACGATGGAGCCGTGGCCGCGAGTGATACCGTGCGACGCGAACGTAAAACGCAAACAAAGACCCCTGCCTTGCAGGCCGACCGACCGACCCGACGACAGGACCAGAGAGAAAATAGAAACGGTCTCCAAAGTCATTGAACCATTCGACCGCGCGGAACGCACAAGTGCGAGTGAGAGAGTATTATGTCGCTTTGTTACTGCGATGTTCGCTAGATGGCGCTACGAGTATAGAATATTTTTTTGGGGTATTATGAAAGACCCAATTCAAAATTGTTTAATGGTTTGCTTTTCCTGTTAAATTGTACAATAATATTGTGTATAGTGTTTTCCATGATCAAATTAAAGTGCTATTTGTTACGCTCACACATAACTTCACATGACTTTAACTAAATATTTTTTTTACAAATATGTAATACAACATGTTTGTAAACAGTCTTTAAATGTGAAGATACCATTAGTTTACAGTATGTATAACGCAAAGTGTGTTTTAGTTAAAGTTATCTTTTAGCAATAGTAAGTCTATTTTAAAAGTATAGTCGGGTCATTTTAACAGGTAACATTTGACGTTTGTCAGTTATGTCATCATAGTGAGGTGACCTGATTAAAACCTCGATTAAAGTGAAATGAATCGATACGGACTTGAAACACCGATTTGTGAATTTAAAAAATCATCAGGCAAATCCTTGCCCCATAATAATTATTTTTTTCGTACATTTAAGGAGCAATATATGACAAGTGCATAATTTGACAAAAAAAATGCATTTATTAAGCAGTATCTGAACAACAGTTAGTATTGTCATCTGCATCATTAGTGTGAGCACTCAAAGAAATTATAAATTATGTTCAATAACATTGTCTATTCTCACAGTTATTTTTAGCATTTTTATCTATATAGGTATATAAACGCGATAGGTCACTCTTCAAGAAAACTCAGAAATTTTGCATGGAGGTGTCTTTTAGCACGCAGGCGCTCGTTAAGACGGGGTTTTGTGAAATTCAACCCCTAAGAAGGTGAAACACGGGATGGACAGTTGTATGAATCGTAATTTTCAAAGTTATAAGCAACTTAATTCCCAAAAAGGACATACTTAGGTTACTTTTTATTACGGAAAAAGGGTTGAAATGAGGGATAAAAGTATATGGAAAAAAAAAATTTTAAACACAAAACCATGAAACTTCGTATCTAGACATTTAACGCGAAGCAAATATCGCACGTTCGGGAACAAAGGGTCACTTCTGCATGTTTTCCAACTTTACAGAAATAGCATTTTTAGTTTTATTTTGGCGTATTATTTTAATAACTTTTTACTGCTTTGAAGTTTTAAGAAAATTTTGATAGCTTTATATTGTATAGTTTTACACGTATCATCGTCGCAAATAAAAATAAAATACAAGATGGGGTTTGGGAGAAATAAGCCATAAACTGAAGGAAGGGTACCAAAAGTGACTTTTTGTTACAAATCACTAAGTGTTGTAATGAAAAAGTGACGTTTATAAAAAAAAATAACTCATGAAAGTATTATTATTTTTTATACTTTACGTTTATTTCATAAAAAAAATAGTTTATTGGAAACAAATACAAATTGAAACAAACTGAAAAGTCAGTAAAATTCTTAATTTTAATTGAAAAAATTGTGTTTTGAAATTATGGCACAAAAATAAACAACAAAAAAATAAACATTTCCAAAGAAATTACAAAATAAAGTGGCTGTCATGTTAATGTATCTGACAAAACCTTAGTACGTACTTATCTATCAAAAATTATATTGTTATAATACTGATAAAATGAAAACGTTTTGCTTCTTTGAGGTATTAAAAGAATGAGCTACAATTGCTTAATTTTGTTAATTTGGTACATACTCAATGACATTTATACAGGACAGTTTTGACCTTCTGTGATGCACCCATCACAGAAGGTCAAAACTGTCCAAAATTAATCATTTCCATAACTAATTATCTTAAACTAAATCAGTCATCATCAGTCTTAGAAATAAAGTATTCGTCTAATTAAAGAAGTATAGCATAAATTCTTAAATTGACATAACAATAATTAAGTACCTTAATTTTAAACAGTCTCATTGTATAATGATTATGTTCATAACACAAACATCTTTTTATTGTTACATAATATTATTAAATTACCTACTTTAATCACATTTTCACAGCACTAATTATTATGGACCTTGATATCCAATTAGGAACATTAACTTTGGTAGATTAATTACAAAGAAGTTACAAATCAACGTTATAAAATAAAGATAAATCAAAATATTGTATTGTAAATAGTTTCATAAACTTTTGGTATAATGTTCGTATCTATTAAGTTTTGAATATCTGCCTTCTTCCGAGGCGTTAAAGGAATTTTACTTTCATAAGCCTGCTTTAATGCTACTCTTTGAGGTGGCTGGACTCTTGCACTTCGTGTTATGGTTTGGTTACGGTTAACTTCAATACAATCGCCGTCGTATGTAGTTTTGAAGTAATAAACATCACTATCCTTAATAAATTTCAAATGACTTATTTCAGTCACTTTAATAGCTTGTCCATTACTGGCCTTGGCAACATTCAAACTAATATCTTCAGCAAGACTTTTAAGATTATAAAAGTCGGTGAAATTCATTTCTTTTAAAATGAAAGGGTTTCCTGTCTTTTTAGCTGATCTTATTAATTGAGCATACTGGGCTGGGATGTAAATGGGACCAGATTTTTTGGCCCGTTTGACAGCTTTTTCTATGACAGAATGGGCACTATCAGCGGCACTTTGTGTATGCCCTCTAATAAGGAATTTATGCTGGATAGAGTTTATTTGCAGTGTATTTACTGCATAATAATAAGTTGAACATAAATCTGAAATCAAAAAAAATCGATTACTCAAGTACATAAACTCTCACAACAATAAAGTATTGTCGCTTGATGCATTAGTGACGTTTTGTTTCAAATATAAAGTTAATTTTATTGCTATAATGTTATTTATGCGATGAAGTGACTGCTATGTTTCCAGCATACAAATACAAGTTTGGTAACAAAACGTCACTTTTATTTAGAAGTAACATTAATATTGCAATATTTACGTAAACAAATAAGCATTACTTACTGTAGTGCCTCTGCGTCGTAGATGCACAATATCACGCCTTGGCTGTCAACACACTACTGGCAAGTTGAGTCGTTTCATTTCAAGGGCACGGACCAAAAGCGAATAATAAAATAACGACCTCCCTTCCCCCAAAACTGTATTATTCAAGCGATTGTCACCGTTTTTGTTGAGTATATAGAGTCGATAATCGCAGTTTTTTCTGCATTATTAAGTCATTTTTATGAAAACTTGCAGAAGTGACCCTTTGTTCCCGAACGTGCGATATGTGTTTGCTTTAGCAATTTTGTTATTTAGAATTGTTCGGGGTTGAAATGGGGGCTTAAATGGGGGATGGAAGGTTTATATGAAAGTTCGTTACTGTTGAAGATAAAACTATGACTTTGTATCTAAACGATTGACTCGAAGCAATCGCTTCGCTATATAATAAGCTTCGCGTAGCAATTTTGAAATTTCGATTTCTTAATTATTCATTAACTGAACGGAGATAAAAGTTTTGTGTGGAAATTCGTCGTTGTTGAAGATAAAACCATGGAACTTTATAACTAACACTTGAAGTGGAGAAAATAAAGGGTTGTTCTAGCAATTTTGTAATTTCAAACCGTACGGGGATGAAATAGAAGTTGAAATGGGAGATGAAAGTTTATATGGAAGTTCGTCAATGTTGAAAAACCTTAAAAATTAAGCTAGACACTTAAAATTCATACTATTTTATAGTATACATGTGAAAGTAACTCTACCTGTCTAGTAAGTTTTGGCGCCTAAACCACTGAACTGATTTTTATGAAATTGTAGGTACAAAATTTGGTGTTTGGTATTTTATGTCTGCCTCTCTCGCTCTTAGGCGGGCTAACCATGCCCGAGTGGAAGGGACGCGTGCCTCTCACTCGCTCTCGTTGTGAGCGCATAACGTGAGCGGAGCGTAACGCAGTTTCTTGAAGTGTCACCCGGCAAACCAATTTATAAGACGTTGTCACGTCAAAAATCGTAGGTACATAGACTATTTTTAACACGGGAAAACAACTGGAACGGGAACTACTTGGATAAAATCGTGGAGCGCTACTAGTCAAGTATTTTGTACTCGTTTTATTGTATTCCTACTGGTGACCCCCCCCCCCACCCAAATCTGTCACTGCGTACTGGTGACCCCTTCCAAAACCCGAGGCTGGGACCGCGCCTGGGCATACTGTTGGTTGAAAGTGTTTTCAGTTGACTAAAATAAGAACAACAAAAAACACTAACCCTAAAGAGTCTAACTGGCCGTACGTGGCAAACAAAATGAATGAAAATTGACATTATACTAAACCAACTTTTTGACGTGACAACGTCTAATAAATCGATGAACGCTGGCTCTACGGTGCCCTTGGTACCGTAGAGCTCAAACGCCGATTTCGAAGTTATTCTTTGGGCGCGCCTAGGACAGAATTTTCGTGGGGTGTGAACTGAAATGATCCGTCACGCTCGGGTATGATAATAGCTTTTCGGGTAAACTCGGGATGCTAAAGCGAGAAACAAAATACAGTAAACAAGCGCGTCAGAGCGAGAAAGATAATATAGTCCCTGTGTGCCTATGTTTATTATATTTATATCTTTTTATACCGACATTAACTTCTAGGTACCACAGTACTTACCACATTAATGTCTTTAATTGAACTTGTCACGAAATAATAATGATTAAATTTGCATTTCACATCCATTGCAAAAAAGTGTTCATTGTAATGTACTCGTATTACTGTTTTATCACAGCACTTACACTACGTAAACACACAAAATGATACCTATTTTCATCACAGCACTTACACATACACTTTAAACACAACATATTTATGCATTTTTGCGAAATACCTATTAAATAAATAAATAGCAAATACTAAAAAAATTGCTAGTCAAACGCCATTTCCGAACCGCGTAATTTAATTTTTAATTCATTCTCGGCCATAGATAGCTCTTCATGTTCCGATAGCTGCGTGTCACTGTGCTGTTATGTGGTAGGCATGTTGCTTACCATCAGGCACATGTCCTGCTCGTCTCGTCAGTTCTTTATAAAAAAAAAGATACTAATAATTCCGCCACTTGTTATTCTCGTGTTGCTGTGCTTACTAGGTATATTATAATATTAATTTTCTAAATAATTTTCATTTTCTAAATAATTTTTTATTTTTAATTAGTACAATTATTTAGTGATCTTTAAATATAAGTATTTCTTATTTTTAACCCCCGACAAAAAAAAGGGGTGTTATAAGTTTGACGTCCATGTCTGTCTGTCTGTCTGTCTGTCTGTCGGTCTGTCTGTCTGTCTGTCTGTCTGTCTGTGTGTGTGTCTGTCTGTGGCACCGTAGAGCTCAAACGGATGGGCCGATTTCGATGCGGTTTTTTTTATTTGAAAGTTAATATCCGTGCGGGTGTTCTTAGCTATGTTTGGTTAATATCGATTCAAAATGGCCGCCTCCACAAAATGGCGGACAAAATATTTCTTTACAACCTACCTCAATATGGGTATCAAATGAAAAGGCTTGACTAGTAGAGTACTAAACGCTATAACAAATTTCAAATCCAAGATGGCCGCCACCACAAAATGGCGAATTATATAATATTTTTCACTACTACCTCAATATGGGTATCAAATGAAAGGGCTTGATTAGTAGAATACTTTGCACTATGACAAATTTCAAATCCAAGATGGCCGCTATCACAAAATGGCGAATTACATTTCCTTTTTCACAATTCCCTTAATATGGGTATCAAATGAAAGGGCTTGACTAGTAGAATGTTCTACAGATAGCAAATCTAAGGTAGTCGGGGGTTAATCAACATTTTTTAATTTTGTTCTTGTAGTTTTCATTTCTGCCGGGCGGTCTTAAGCGCACACATTTTTTATTTGAAGGTTGATATCCGTGCGGTGGTTCTTAGCTATGTTTGGTTAATATCGACTTAAGGTGGCCGCCTCCACACAATGGCGGACAAAATATTTCTTCACAGCCTACCTCAATATGGGTATCAAACTATCAAATAAAAGGGCTTGATTAGTAAGGGTCAGCTCACACCGAGACGCGACGCGGCGCGACGCTGCGCGCACATTTTTCATAGAGCGACTCAAAATATACTTTATTCACTACACGAAAAGATACACATTACATTGTGAGAATTCAGATTACGTTGCACCACGCAGCACTGCGCCTCGAGGTGCCTCGCGGCGTAGCGCGACGTATCGTGACGCAGCGGTGCATCGCCGGTACGCGCGGCGTGCAAGAGCGGTGCTGCGTCTTACGGTGCCGCGCGACGCCGCGAGGCGCAGCCTGAGGCCGCTGTGGCGACTTCTCTACTATTTCCGTTCAGACTTCGTTTAGAATTGATGCAGTTCGGTCGAGTGCTCGATTGAAAATATAATGATAGACTGGGATTTTGTTATAATCGGACTTCTTGCAGAAGAGGAAGAGGAAGAAGTTTACAAAAATAAAATTAAAAGAAGACATCACACAGGCGCGGGCGGGGCCGCGCGGCGCCCGCGGCTAGTAGATACGTTCCGCTGCGCCTCACTGCGCAGCGAGGCGTCGTCCTGCTACGATTTTAAGATGCGCCTCGCGACGTTGCGATGCTTCTCGCGACGACGCGCGGCGTAGCGCGAAATCATTGGCCTCTAACGGCCTCTTTGAGTATCGTCGCGTCGCGTCGCGTCTCGGTGTGAGCTGACCCTAAAACACTACAACGAATTTCAAATCCAAGATGATCGCCACCACAAAATAGCGAATTGCATTATTTTTTTCACTACTAAGTCAATATGGGTATCAAATGCAAGAGATTGACTGGTAGAATACTATGCACTATGACTATGACAAATGCTAAATCCAAGATTGCCGCCACCACAATAAGGCGAAATACATTTCTTTATTCACTACTCCCCTCAACATGGGTTCCAAATGAAAGGGCTTGACTAGTAAGTAGAATGTTGTACAGATTACAAATCCGAGGTAGTCGGTAAATCATTTTTTAAAATATTGTTCTTGTTGTTCTACGCGATTCTATTGTACGCAATCATTTCATAAATGTTTAAAATGACGTTGTCTCGTTAAACTATTTTCTGTAAACCCACTTTACAGACAATTATTTTTTTTTCTAAATAAATGCAGTGCGTTTTTGTTATATTTGTTTTTTGTACAATTTATGTTTTAAAATAATTATTAACAAAGTCATCTTACACATACAGAAGCTACAAATGTAGTTGTATCGGTTTATCTGAAAGGTGCGCAATAGGGATGTTAACAAATTTTCGGAATTGGTTATAATTATCACAGATTTCTAAACAGATGAAACCTTCGTGAACAACACTGTGAGGCCAGTCATTAGTTATGTATGCGTGACAGCTCTCACAGACGTTGTCAAATTACTCACGTTGGTGTGCGTGTAATGTTCCCAGTCTTAAGAAAAAAGTCCCACTATTGTTGAGACGATTTTCTTAGTATTCCATGGATTCATCACCGTGCGGGTGCCGGGTCCATCGTGTGGCAGAGAGAGAAAACCCGAGTAGACCCCGAGACTTGTGACTCGGGCGTAGGTTTAAGGGGCCCCTTTCTGACGTACATCAACACTCACCTTCACTACTCGTCTTTCTTTCCCTGCCCAGCCAAATCTGATATGAGCCTACTAGTGCAGCTTTAGATACTCGTTCTAGTATAGAACTTACTGCACTTCTGGATAAGCCAAGGTCTTTCAGCAGGTTATAGAGAGATTTTGCTGGTATACCTCTCGCTCCCACTTCTACAGCGTATAAATTAACTACATAGCCGTTTTTGTTAATTCGTTTAGGAGGTCGTAATACTTATTTTGTTTCATCGCGTGGTCTTTAGGTATATTAGTTTCCCACGGTACGGTAAGTTCTACAAGGACTATGCGTTTTGTAGCTCTAGAAAAAAGGAAAATTTCCGGTCTGGATGACGAAACACCCACATCCTCTGGGATTTTGTAGTGCTTTTCATACGTGTCCATTAAAATAGTCCAATAAGGTGCTGTACCCAGGATTGAGTAAGGCTTGTTCCTGGAGTTTGATGTTGAGCCTTCTTTTACAAAGTTAATTTGTCTTTTGTTTGTCGTCAATCCCTTTTGGGCTCTAGCTACTGAGAGGCTCATGGCTTCACGTATGATTTCAAGTACTCTGTCATGGCGCCGTGAGTAATGACCCCATTAAGGAGCACCTTGCATCCCACCAATATGTGCCTTAATATGTGTTGTTAAGCTTTGGACATTTTCAAGTATAATAAACGCATAAAACATTATTTTTAAATAATTTATTATTACACCGATAATATAATGCAAGGATTTCTTGTTAATAATTTGCTCCACAAAAAAGAGACAGAAACGTAATTTGTAAATTATAGACCTATTAGCCTCATGTCAAACATTTACAAAGTTTTTTCAAAGCTGATCCTAAATAGAATATCAAGGACTATAGATTAAGAACAGCCTATTGAACAAGCTGGTTTTAGAGCAGGGTTTTCAACTATTGATCATATGCATGTATTAAAACAGTTAATAGAAAAATCTCAAGAGTATGGGAAAGACCTATACATTGCATTTCTCGACTACAATAAAGCTTTCGACTCAATCAAACACAATCTGCTCTGGGAGGCTCTAACTCAACAAGGAGTAAGAAAGAAATATGTTCGTATTATTAAAAATATATATGCTAACAGCACTGCACAGATCAAGTTAGAATCCACAGGTCATAGACGAGACGTTTTATAACGGCGAGGATTTGTTCTTATCTATTCGTTTCATAACTATAGTTTTCATCAACACTATTAGTATTTTATTAACCCTAGTAACGGCGAGGATTTGTTCTTGGCATCGATTCACATTAAATAAAAAAAAAAATAACGATTATAAAAATAGGGCTTAAAATTGAATTATACAATGTTCATTTATAATTTGGTCTACGAGTATCTTCAAAACAAAATTAGAATCTATATTTTACCTTAACTTCAGGGAAAATAATTTCAATTTAGTATAGCAACACTGGCCTATTTTCGTTGAGGTGTTGTGTTTCTATTCATCAATCGAAATAAAATCGTCTAAATTTAATAAATACCAGTAAAATATTCAAACTTTCCTATGAAATTTCCTTTTTTTATTTTTGGGAACAATGTTTGCAATGTTTGATGACACAAGACGGCATAATCTTAAACAAAACATAAAATCACACGGGACTCCCGTACGAGACGGAAGTCAGTTTCGTACTGACTGGAGTTTGTATTTGCTTTGGCGTTTAATATTTGCTTTCCGGACCTAAGGATCTGTGTTCTGCACGTTCCATCTGCTTTTGTTTTAGAAATCTGTGATAATTATGTTGAAGATTGACTCTTGTTTACCTTAAAAATTAGTTGATTTAAAAATATTAGTATTTTACGTGAGTAAATATACAATAATAGAGTAATTTTGAATTTTTCCACTAACAATGACGTCACTATCCGCAAAATATTGATCACGATTCATTACTGTATGTCCAGTTTATGTATTTTCTTATTTTTATTTGAATACAAACAAACAAAATCGTCGTCGTTAGGATCGCAAACTATAATAAAAATGCAGAAAAGTCAACAATCTAGACTGTCTTCGGCGGCTTGTTTTGCATTTAGTGACGTAATGAACCATATTGGTGTTTGCAGTCACGTGATAAAAGATTTAAAATATAATAGCATTTAAAATCATGTATAATAAATTTACTAAGTAATATTAAATTATTAAAATGTGATTATCGATATTCTATAAATACAATTACAACTAAACATTAATTTATAATTAGTGTTAACATCCCTACTATCTACAGTCTATTCACTTTATCTTCCACGCAAGTCTTAAAAAGAAAAAAATGTTTGACTTGGGACGGGAGCTTATGAAGAACACAAAAAATTCGTCGCTGAAGTGTAGCCGAAAATGCCGAAATATTGTAAATACGATTAACATAACATAAATACGATTAAAGAACATGTCAGGTTCAGTTTTCAATTCCGCCAAAGGTTGCATAAACTTTCCATTTCGCAAGGGAAATTAGATAAATACACGCTAACGTAAAATTATTCAAAAAAATTGACAGTTAAAACCTAGAAACTTATAGTAGTGAAAACTCATAACTTAGAATTTGATAGCTTACTTTGGAAACTACCTATCTACGCGAGTGAATCTGGAGGGCGTGGCCATGAGCATGGCCATGGTCCCGAGCTTACCTGCAGATTTCTTATCTTTCGTGCGTGAGTGCGTGAGCGTCACGCTAGAAATCAATTCACCTCCGACGAAAAATCTGTCTTTGATGTGCCAAAAAAGTTTTCACGTCAAAAAATCATCCAGTCACTTATATTTATCTGCCGTTCTAAAAACGTCTTATAGCCTGTGCTCAAAACGAATATTAAACAAAATGTTTTCTGGTTTCTGGGTCTTTCATAATACTCCTTTAGTCCACTTTGTCTATGGCACGCTAATTGCTACACTAGCGACATCTATCGAAAAATAGTTTAAGTATGGTTCCGTCATTCCACTACACTGCACGTCTTTTTCTTCCCTTGTTTTCTGTCAATTTTTTCGGTATGAAAAACTAAAATAATTCATTTCAGTGCTGTTGTTTCTTACTAAACATTGTCGGAGAAGCGATTGTGTAATAGTAAATGCCAGTGAAATCCTACAACCCGCTTTAGTGATCTTGCAGTTGGTGAGTACTCTTGTCTTTTTATGAATAAATCTTTTACTTCGATTTCATTTTTAATTTTGCGAGTGGTTTGGCTCGAAGTAGTTTGCAAACTGTTCTTTTGTCCATCGAACTCAATGCAAATAGGAATCCAATAACGTTCATGTAAATGCTAATAATTTTGTGTTCGTAGTTCATCGAAATTTAATTCTGTGTTGTATCATTATTCTGTATCTATTATTCTGTCGTCAATTTAAAATTTATCATTACGATCATGATAGGACGCGATACACCAGCATAAACGTAGAGATACGTCATGCTGTAGTCAAATGAACCTTTCAAGGTGATATTAGGGCACTCAGTTTGGATAGGAGTATTGATACTTCCTTCTTCTTAATTCATAATGGCCAAGGTCTATGTAGGAATCTCTGTTTGGCTCCCTGCCAGTGCATCACACATGTACTTGCATATTATCACAGCAAAATGTGATAAAGAGTCCCCCCAACCTTTGTTTATTTTTTTTTACATGACTCACACTTACTATAACAAAGTTCTATAGTTAATCTTATGCAGATCTGAGTGATACAGAAACAATTGTAGTAGCCATGAGTTTTGTGTTATTGTTTACTTTGTCATTAGTATTAGTAGGTATTTATAGGTACCTACAAATTTACTTTACACCAGACAAACAATGTTATCACATAAAATATCCAATACAGGGCACAGATTAGGTATTTTGTCGTTTGCACTCCTTGCAGAGTCTGCCTGGGGACATACCACATGTTTGCCAGTGATTCTACCACCAAGCAGTAATGTGAAAACATCACTATGTTCTGGTTTGCAGGGCATTCCAGGAAGATTACAGGGCCTAGAGATAAACATCTCATATCTTTGGGTGACAAACACTATTCCAGTATTCGAGTGCTAGGTGATGATTTGGACTCCTTATCTTCCAATAGCTGTGTGACACATGTGTCTATATGTTGCTTACTATCAGGTACATGTCCTGCTCGTCTCATCCCTAAAGGAGAGATAAAACAATAGTTGAGTTTAGGAAACTACATACAATTTCAATATTAAATGAACTTATGTTCGGCTTTGTCTTTTTGTGTTTTACTGAGTATAGACAAAGTCAAAGGTATCAAAGTAGGTCAAATATGCTTGGCCAAAAGATACCTATTCGCTAATCATTTAAAGGTCTCCAAATTATACTACTAAATTATGAAAGGTGAGTGAGTTACTTTCCAGGCGTACTCTGCAAAGAGTCATACGACTACAAAAACAAACACACACTTTGCTGCAGATTTTGTCCTGATTGAGCACACAAATCAAACCCATCACACAAAAATAGCTGCTGCTATAAATAATACAAATAATGATTAAATTGTGGTTTAAACATAATATGAAGGATAAAATTCCAACACTAGGTATATGAGATAAGTAAATTATAAATTCAAACATCATCTAACCAGCCATTGTTCTAGAGACAATAATTAAATATGCCAGGCCTTTGTGCAAAATCATCGCTCAGGTTTAAACCAACCAGGAAAACTAGAATAAATAAATCAGAATTATTTATTCTTTGATGAATCAGCACCTAAGTATTTTGGTAGGAATCTATTAAAAATAATGTTTACAAAGTTACAGATAGGTGATAAAAATTGACAAACCAATAATCATTGACATAATATATATACATACTCAAATGTTGGTAACAAAATGAAATATTCTCAAATACTCAAACAGAAAATATGGAACTCTTATAGGAATACTTTGTTGCCCATCTCTCTGTCAAAATTTCTCAAAATTTTTGATACTCTCAAGGTAATCAAAACCTACAGGGTACCTAAATCCTGTAAAACTCAGAATTTTGAAAAGGAAAATTGCGAAAATCATACATTCTTCTTACTTGCATTGTATAATATATTTTTTTTACATGATTCTTATCTTTCTACTCCTTTTTTTCTTATGAAAGTGGTTTGGGTATATGAAAGTAAGGTTTATAGGGTTTGCAATAAAAATATAAAAGGCAAAGCAAAGAATAACATCACATCCCTGTTACATTTGACTATTACTTAAAAATATGCCTTGTTAGCAGCGCCTCGGCTTTACCCGCATAGTTTTCATAATCGATATTTTTTTGCAATAAAAAGTGTCTTAAATGCTATCCCAGACGATAATCTAACTGTATGTACAACCCGATCCGATCAGCTGTTCGAACGCAATTGAGCAACAAACATCGAAACTTTGTCACTCATAATATTAGTATGATTTATGTGTAGTAAAAGCAATCGTACCAAATGTAATTATAGATTTAAGTTAGCGCCCACATGGTCCATTTTTACTGTCAGGAATTTATATCTGGCACTCCGCCATAATAACGCTAATCTCATATTATTTACAGTTTCTAGTTTGTGATTTTGAAGTGGCTGATACTTGTGGTTTGTTAGGTTCATTGTCGCTGTTGTGTTTTATAATGTACTAGCAGCCGCCCCGGCTTCGCGCGTGGTAATCTATACTAATATTATAAAGCTGAAGAGTTTGTTTGTTTGTTTGAACACTAGGATATCGGGAAGTATTGATCCGAATTGAATGATTACTTTTCTATTGGATAGTCCGTTTATCGAGTCAGGCTATAGGCTATAGAACATCAAGCTAGTATCAATAGAAGCGGAGCATGACTCAAGAATGTAGCAAAAACGGGAAAAAATATTCCTTTTTTGAGAGTTTTCGTACTGTGCTTTGACATGACAGCATGTGTCTAACATGGCGTCATTGAATATAAACCTTTGCTAATCAAATTTGTTTCTAAATCTTGAGTTGGTACGACTAATTTCCGACAGGTGGCGTAGCAGGTAGCTCAAGAGGTTTTTTTGTTTGAAACCGATATTCTCAGGAATGACTGAACCGATTTCAGTAATTCTTTTACGTTGGATATGTACGGGATCCCGCTGAATGCTATATATGTACCACGGGTGAAGCCGGGGCAGGCATCTAGTAATACATAAAATTTATAGCATTCAGGGATCACGCATATTTCCAACGGTGAATTAATTTTTGAAATAGGTCCAGTAATTCCTGAGATTCACGTGTCCTCCCAAAAAACTCAGCTCTTCAGCTTATATTCAAGTATTACACTGACAGAAAAACACCTGTTTACGCTTGCTTCCTTGACCTTTCTAGGGCCTTTGACCTGGTCAGGTATGACATCTTGTGGCAGAAAATGAAATCCTTACATTTACCTACTGATATTGTCAGAATGTTTATGTATTGGTATGGAAATCAGGTTAATCATGTAAAGTGGGCAGGTATTCTGTCTGATCCATACAGGTTGAGGTGCGGGGTGAGACAAGGGGGGTTGAGCTCGCCAAGTATCTTCAACTTATATGTAAATGGGCTGATCGAGGCTCTCAGTGACATGCACGTGGGGTGTCATATAGACGGAGTATGTTTCAATAATATAAGTTATGCGGACGATATGGTGCTTTTGAGTGCCTCGGTATGCGGTCTAAGAAAGTTGATAAATACGTGTGAGATGTATGTGAAGGAGCACGGTTTGGTATACAATGTTAAGAAAAGTCAGTGTATGGTCTTTCAGGGTGGTTCAAGAGGGGTGACAGATATGCCTCCCGTTGTGCTAGACGGATCACCGTTAGATAGAGTAAACATTTTTAAATATCTGGGTCACTTTGTCACACCTACCCTGAAGGATGACATTGACATAGAGCGGGAGAGGAGGGCATTGGCATTGAGAGCCAATATGGTAATCCGCAGGTTTGCTCGTTGCTCAGTAGACGTTAAAATAACTCTATTCAGAGCCTACTGCACAACGTTCTACACATGCAGCCTGTGGACAAATTACTCGCAGAAGTCGTACAACGCCCTCCGTGTCCAGTTCAACAACGCATTCAGGATGCTGGTGGGGCTCCCGCGCTATTGCAGTGCTTCTGTAATGTTCGCGGAAGCGCGCGTTGATTGCTTCTACGCGACATTGCGCAAGAGAGGTGGCTCGCTCGTGCGGCGCGCGCGCGGGAGCCCTAACAGCATGCTGGCTGCGCTCTCGGCTCGACTAGATTGTGCTCCTATTGTTCACAGCTGTCATAGGCACGTTACATACAGAAAGCACAAAGTATCTGTCTAGCTAAAAGCAAATGACATCAAATTCATTAAATATTATGATTGACATTGAGTTTTGTGTTGAGTGTATTTTTATTGTATTTATTTATTTTTTATTTTAATTATAGCGTTATTTATGTGACTGTCCTGAAATTGTAATTGTGTTCCATTTTATGAGTGTTTATAACTTGAAATAAATGATTATTATTATTATTATATTGAAACACTAGATGTCCGCCCCGGCTTCGCCCGTGGAACATATATAGCACTCATCGAGATCCCGCACATATCCAACGGTGAAAAAATTTTTGAAATCGGTTCAGTCATTCCTGAGAATATCGCTCTCAAACAAAACACCTCTTCAGCTACCTGCTACGCCACCTGTCGGAAATTGGTCGTACCAACTCAGAGATTAGCAAAGGTTTTATATTCAAGAGGTATGTAATCTGTGATATTCAATGACGCTGTCCTAGACACATGCTGTCATGTGTTATGTTATGTCAAAGCACGAAACGTACGAAAACTCTCAAAAAGGAATATTTTTCCCCGATTTTGCTACATTCTTGATTCATGCTCCGCTTCTGTTAATAGTAGCGTTATTTTCTATAGCCTATAGCCTTCCTCGATAAATGGACTATCCAATAGAAAAATAATCTTTCAATTCGGACCAGCACTTCCCGAGATCCTAGCGTTCAAACAAACAAACTCTTCAGCTTTATAATATTAGTATAGATACACTATTAGTACTTAATCTATACCTTCGCCAGTGATGTTTTGATACGACCAACGACCATGTTATGTAAGGATAGATAGGAAAGGTTTTTTTGGGGGAAATGCGGAGAAACACAAAATCATCATCGCATCGCCTGCTGTGAAGAGACATGACAGTGTATGATACTGATAGTGATGTATATATGCCAGAAACCACTTTAGTGGTGCCCCGACCGACTGAAACCCTCACAGGTTTCTCCAACCATGGCTTGGTAGAGCCTTAGAGATGTAACTACTCAGATCTCTGGGGGTGACCAGCGCAGTGCTAGGTAATGATTTGGACTCAGCTGCGTGTCACTGCTGTTATGTGGCAGGCATGTTGCTTACCATCAGGAAATTGTCTCGTCATTCTTTATTAAAAAAAGGGTCATACTATAAAACACGGCAATATTATCTCTGTATGTATTACCGTGCCATGAACTAAGTAAATAATTATTATCACAAAAAGATCACAAGTAATCTTCCAAATCATTGATAGTTTTGCGAGCGTATGTATGTCCAAAATCAAGCTTATATTGAGAGGAACAAAATCGCCCATGCGAATTAGGCGGAGACAAAGGTTAATTTTTAGGGTTTCGTAAAACGTTATTGAAAACGGAACCCTTATATATTCGTCATGTCTGTCTGTCCGTCGGTATGGCACAGCAATTTTTTTCTCAAACTATAAGAACTATACTATCGAAATTTGATACGTAGATTTCTGTGAACCGCGTAAATATTTTTACAAAAAAAAAACGATAAATTTTGTGGTTGCCCCATACTTACTTAGAACTGAATCTCAAAAATGTTATTTTCATCTAACCCATACGTACGTGTCCGTGTTTGTGGATAGGTCTTCAAAAATGATATTGAAGATACTAATATCATTTTTCTATACTGAATAATTTGCTGCGCGAGAGTGACTTCCAAAGTGGTAAAATGGGGACACATGTAACTTCTAAGAGAATGATAAAACAAATAAAAATATATGATGTAGGTACATTATCATGCTAATTTCCACCGAAAACCGATTATAACCGATAAGTAATTAATTTTTGTACGTCATAAATACACAATTATTAAAACATCGATCAAAGTTACAACGAACTACAAGAACTTATGTATAATGTTACTTGCTGCTACGGAACCCTTCATGGACGAGTCCGACTCGTACTTGCCCGTTTTTCTTTATGTAGTGGTGATGATATCGCCCTTTTGTGTATTTTCCGTATAATATGTATTTACTATTATATAAATAATATATCAGCTATCTACTCGTAGCTCCCATAGTTACGGTGTTATAACTGTTTTAAGGTACTCACCACATTACATACTTACATACAGCTTTGCTTATTTTGGATCTTTGGGACTAAATGGTGATGTGTGAGAAATTTCCACCACCAGTATATACTTATTTTACAAAAATCGGTCTCTTTTGAGTGCTTTTGTGAGTTATAGTGTTCGCTTTGACTAGGTTTTCGAAATTGGTTAGATTTGGTTTCAGGTGTCTGATTCCCAATACTAAGCTTTGCATAATATGGGGCTAGACAGTGTCGAGTGAGGAATGTCTACAAATATCTTTTTTAGTCACGTAAATCCCGTAATTATACTACAAAAAGATACTAAATAAGTTTAGTTTTAACCATGGGCGTATAAAAATAAGTTTTTAACTGTGTTGTAAGTTTATATGAATTTTTTTCTAAGTTTAAATTTAATTCTGTTTTAGAAACTTTATGCAAGAAAAATAAGGCTTTTTATTTTTATTTTATAAATCCCGTAAATGTTTGGATATCAGCAATCAAAATACATTGCAAACTAAAGCAATAAGAATTAAGTTTTATTTATATAGATAACTACGACATAAATAAAAGAAGTTCCACCATTCGCGTCAAAATCACCAAGAATCTCAGCCTCAACCTCTTAACATTCTTACCCCGTCGTTTAGGTATAATGAGTGCTGTAAAAAGCGAGGTTCCTTTGCCATTCTCACGCTAGATTTAGACTGTAATACCTGAGTGTTATTTTTTTTATAGCACACAAAAACATTCCTCTTACCTGTTCGGTACATGAGTCAGTTGCTATCAAGGACCTTCTGAGAAATAATGACGTTACGAGCGGTACAAAGTGACACGGCATGCAATATCATCGCTCGGTATCAATTGAAAATAAAAGTGGTCAAGTGCGAGTCGAACTCGCTCATGAAGGCTTCCGTAGCAGCGAGTAAAATAATATTTATAAGTTCTTGTAGTTTGTTGTTACTGTAATCAGTGTTTTAACAATAGTGAATTTATGACGTATTTAAATAATAAAACTGCTTACTAGATCTCATTCAAACCAATTTTCGTTGAAAGTTTACATGGGGACACATGTTACCACTTTGGAAGTCTCGCGTGCTAACTATTCAGTTTAGAAAAAAAAAAATGTTAGATACCAGTTTTGAAGACCTATCCATAGATAACAGATAACCCACACATATTGGTTTGGATGGAAAAAAATATTAAGTTTCAGTTCTAAGTATGGGACACTCCTAATTTTTTTTTTTCTATTTTTTGTATGAAAACCTTAATGCGGTTCACGGAATACATCTACTTACCAAGTTTCAATAGTATAGTTCTTATAGTTTCGGAGAAAAGTGGTTGTGACATACGGACGGACGGACAGACAGACAGACATGACGAATCTATAAGGGTCCCGTATTTTGCCATTTGGCTACGGAACCCTAAAAATGAGTGACATGGATTATGTGCATTTTGAAATTATTATCACTTAAATTAAGCTTAGTAACACTCTTTGTACACACTAGATATCTATATTTATATTTACGCATTAAATTATTATATGTACCGTATATGTATATCAAATTTATATCTAATATGTACATGTAAATGGTATTTATTATATTTGTGCAATTATCTATGTACATGTATCAAGGAAACCACACCACTGCCCTTACTTATGACCCTGTCCTAGTACTGAAAAGGTTCTCTGGAAGAGATCGCTATAAGCGATAAGATCGCATTTTGTGCCCAAAATGTCTAAATTTTAAGTATAATCACTGTATTTCTGTGTTGTTTTGTGGTATAGTAAAGTGTTTTTGTATTGTATTGTAGATATGTAAGGGTTTTTGTTACTAATACTTCTTTGGTTTTGTTGGTAGTAAGTCTACCTGCGAAGCCGTGGGTCGTGGGTTCGATCCCCACCGAGTACAAATATTTGTGTGATGAATATTTGTACTGGGCCTGGGTGTTTTGTTTGTACGTATATTAAGTATGTATTTTAAACTACATATATAAATATTATATCAGCTATGTGGCTTCCATATTACAAGCTTTGCTTTGTTTGGGGTCAGATGGCGTTGTGTGTGAAAAGTCCACCAATACCAATATTTATTATCTTATACCTTTAAACGACCAATTCTTGTAAGTATATATGTATAGAATCTGAATCTCGGAAACGGCTCGAACGATTGTCATGAAATTATGTACACAGGGGGTTTCGGGGACGATAAATCGATCTAGCCAGGTTTTATTTAAAAAAAAAAACGCCGTTTTATGCGCGTTTTTAGACAATGAAAATCTGTTACATAAAGATTAGAATGTTACGGTAAATTTCGCGACGTCGCGCGACAATATATTTAGCTCAGTCGGTAAGATGGGCGGTCATAATATGGTAGGTCCGGGTTCGAATCCAACCGGCCGCCTTTCTTTTTTCATGTATTTTTTTTTTGAGAAATTCAGTATGTATCTAATTAACCGAGCAAAGCTCGGTCACCCAGGTTCTTTATATTTATTTGTACAGTCATGACTATAAAATACTAGCCGACCCGGCGAACTTCGTACCAGACTATACTTTTTTTTCGTCAAAAGAAGATATTTTTCTATTTTTTTTCTATATACATATGCAGACACAGACCTTGCCCGGCAATAACGAATACATCAAATAATTATCCAATTTAGTGCAGTAAATCAAGAGTTATGAGCGCACATACATTTCGAAGATCCATTTTTATATATGTACGAGTATTTATAACGTAGATATTCATGGATAAAATCATTTCATGTTGTAAAGTTGTCAAAGATTTTTTTAATGAAATTGGTTTTCTACTCGTGACATATATACGGTATTGTTGATTCAAACTATATTAGTTACAAGTAGGTAACATATTAAAAAACAAATAATTTGATATGCTGTTCCCATTGTCTAAGCTCACTCAGTTGTTCGAAAACAGTAGCCATGCCACGGCCAACCTACACCGAAGGAGCCGTCTAGTTCCCGTTCAAGTCTGTGATCACAAACAAAAGCAGTACTAGAAACCCACAGCTACAGTACCCGCTGTGGTAACTGATACCCACACCGGTGAACGATCCTAAACTAAGACTTTTGTATAAAAAGGGCTGAAAACGAACAACCAGCATCATTCGCTCTGGAGTGAGCCCGGAGCACAGTGCAGTCCACAAAAAGGACAATTTATTTATTTCATCGTTATTATACTACATCAGTGTCAAGATGGCCATGGTTCGACGATCCAGTATGGATAGAATGACCTCCAGCATGACTTCGAGCATGACCGGAATGGGCTTGGGCGGTATCACCGGCATCACCTCTGGGATGAGCACCCTGAACTGCATGCGGGACCAGCAGGTGACGATCGGCGGAATGCCTTCCAACTACGTCCCAGGACTTTCTGCGTATTACAACATCTCTAGCTTCTGCCAACGCCCGGGGCAGACACGCCGCTGGCCCATGCAACGCGCCGGACCGACGGCTCAGCACCGGTCGGGACGCTCCCATAGCACTGGCTCCCTGCACCGTATGAAGCATTCCATGAGAAACAGCCCTAATACTCAATACACACATAACTTGATTTGTAAGATGGCAGATCAAAACGAACGCAGACGCCGGCAAGATACATTGGAAATGATCCCGCAGAGCTATTACTCTCAGCAGCCGCTGAAAGTAGAGCTTACCGAGTTCTATTCGAGAGATAATTCAAAGGATCACCACACTGAGCAATATGATCTCGTGAATGACAGCATTTTGCCTAACCCTGTGCTTAGAAGAGGCCAAAACTTCTTTTTTGCTGTCCGTTTCGACAGGACTTACGACAAGCAACAGGATATGATTCGTGTCGTATTCTGCTTCGGTTCTAAGCCGAGTGTTACGAAGGGTACCAGGGTTGTGCTACCAGTGAATTGGAGTAACCAGCAAAGAGTTTTCCAGCATTCTCGCGATGTTATGGGAATGGGCATGTCTCGTACGCAAGACACCAGTACAACAATGGGTGCCATGGGGGCTATGGGAACGATGGGCACCATGGGTACCATGGGCCCTATGGGATCAATGAGCGGCATGAGAGAAACCACTACATACGGTGTTCGTCGTAGTTCGTTCAGCAGCGAGCCTATGCCTCTTCAGCAATGCCCTCTTAGCCCGCATGGACCCATGGACCGTCCGATGATCGATCGCTATGGCACCAACACACAACACTCTTCATTTGGCCGCGGACACGGCTCTCGTCATGGTTCCATGCAAAATTTGGCATCCTTTGCTCACGATATGGATCGGTGGGACATCAGTATTCAGCGTCAGGACGGAAATACCATTACATTTCAAGTACACGTACCTGCTACCGCCCCAGTCGGTGTTTGGAACTGCTGGATCCAGACCAATCGTTTCGGCCAAAGCGATAATCGTCACGATTACAAATGCGACGAAGATATTTACATGCTGTTCAATCCTTGGTGTCGTGAAGACTGTGTATTTATGGACAATGAGTCGTACCGCAAGGAATACGTGCAAAATGACCAAGGAAAAATCTGGTGTGGAACTTGGCGCCAACCCAAGGGTCGCAAATGGATTTACGGTCAATTTGATGATGTTGTGTTGCCAGCTTGCATGTACTTGCTTGAACGAAGTGGTCTTGAACATGCTGATCGTGGTAATCCTATCCGTGTCTGTCGGGCTATTTCATCGATGATCAATGCTAATCATGACGATGATGGTCTCATGGTAGGCCGTTATGATGGTGAATACAAAGACGGAGTCGCACCTCACGCTTGGACTGGTTCCGTTGCTATCATGGAGCGTTATTTGACAGACGGTGGTCGCCCTGTAGAGTATGGGCAGTGCTGGGTCTACTCTGGCTTGGTCACTACTATTTGCAGAGCTCTAGGTATACCCTGCCGGTCCGTTACCAACTATGTATCTGCGCATGATACCAACCGAACATTCACTGTGGACAAGTACTTCGATCGTGATGGCAATGAAGTACCCAATGGACCTGACGAAGATTGCTATGACTCTTGCTGGAACTTCCATGTTTGGAATGATGTATGGATGCAAAGACCTGACCTACCTCAAGGTTACAGTGGCTGGCAGATCATTGACTCAACGCCTCAAGAAGAAGCAGAGTCTGTTTATCACTGTGGACCGGCTAGTGTTGAGGCAGTCCGCCGCGGTGAGGTCGGCTTTCAATATGATACGCCTTTCATGTATTGCCAGCTCAACGCCGAGCTATGCCACTTCCAGGAAGAAGAGAACTCTGAATGGGGATTTATTAGGATGGCATCCAACCAATACCAGGTCGGCCGTAAGATCCTTACCAAGAATCCGAACCGTGATGATGATGAAGGGGAAAGTGACATGTTGGAGATTACTCATGAGTACAAGGCCGCAGACAGGTCGTCCCCCGAGCGCTTGGCTGTCATTGCTTCGTGCCGTGGATACCAACGCCTGCAACAATACTACGAATATCCCGACCGCAATTTCGAGGATGTTTACTTCGAACTTATGGATATTGACATTGTGCCTTATGGTCAGCCTTTCGATTGCACCATGAATATTCAGAACAAATCGCACGAAGATCGTACGATCTGGTGTGTGCTGACTGCTAACTCTTGCTACTACACTGGCGCCATTGCTTCTCGCTTGCAAAGGGCACAAGGAGAGTTCATCGTTCGCGCTGGTCAGCGAGAGGTTCTAAAGCTGCATGTAACTCCTCAGGAGTACATGGATAAAATCGTCGACCACTCGATGATCAAGGTCCATGCTATGGCGTATGTGAAGCAGACTCGCCAGGCATGGTCGGATGAGGATGACTTCCCGCTACATAAGCCGAGGATACAAGTGCAGGTGCGAGGGCAACCTTGCATTGGCCAGGAATGCGCTGTCACGTTCAGCTTCCAGAATCCGTTGCACGTGCACCTGACAGATTGTTACTTCACCTTCGAGGGATCAGGAGTTCAGAGACCGCGACAGATTCGATTCCGTGACGTGAAACCTGGCGAGTTTGTTAACTTCCAGGACAAGTTCATGCCTCGACGGCATGGTGAGCGTCGTATTGTGGTGACCTTTTCCTCTCGTCAGTTGGACGAGATCTTCGGCTGCACCATGGTGAATGTGCGCGGGTAGCATGCCCCAGGGCCCCGTGCGCCTTCTCCGCGCGCCTCCTCGGGGCCGACCTCTCCCGCGGCCGCCGCCGCCGTCGTGCAGATGGACCGTTCCTACCATTCCTACGTCGGTCCTGACCAACCTCTTGACCACTTCGTCCAAGAAGAGGAAGTCATCATTGTGAAGACAACTTCCTAAATCTAATGTGCTTCCCAGTGTTGTGACGGTCGCGTGCCTTTGCATTTACTTTTTGTGCTTAGTTTTATTTTGTGATAATGACGACGACTCGGCCAGTGTACGGATTTGATATTTTTATCACTTGCACACATCATAAATATAAAATGAAAAAAAAATACAATCACTATAATAGGGATGTTAACACTAATTACAAGTTAATGTTTAGTGTTAATTTTATGATACTTTGTATTAATAGAATATCGAAAATCACATTTCTGTAATTTAATATTACGAAGTAAATTTATTATAAATGATATTAATGCTATATTTTTTTATCTGTTGTCCACTAACCGCAAAACAAGCTGTCGAAGACTGACTATACTGTTTACTTCTCTGAATTTTTATTATAGTTTACGATTTTTGCGACGACGATTTTGATTGTATGTATTCAAGTAAATATAAGAAAACACATAAACTGGACAAACGGTCATGAATCGCGACCAATGTTTTGCGGGTAGTGACGTCATGTCAGTCGTTATTGTTTTAGTGGGAAAACTCAAAATTACTTTATTATTCTATATTTACTCATCGAAAATACTAATATTTTAAATTAAATATTATACTACAATTCCGAAAAATTGTTAACGTCTCTATTATGTAATCACTGTGTGTTTCAACAATGTTTATTCATACTTTAAATTTTTTTTAAACCGATGCTTGAGTGCAATTTCGTGTATTAATGAGTATATCCTCGACAAAGAGGATTATTAGCCTTAAGGAATAATAACTAAGCTAAACTTGTAATCGTGTGTGCCTATTGCCTAACTGTACAAGTAAGTCATATATATTTATTAAAATTATGTATCGCAATTTTATAAAAATATTTATATAATTCTGTATAATGTTTAAAACACATGAAATAAGTATTGTATGTTCACTGTGTTTGTGTGTTTTTGGGATCTCAAAATAAAAAGAATGCGTTAAAATTCGAAAGTATTTTTTTTTTTGGTTACTTTTACTATTTGAACGGTCCACATATGTAAGATTTTTTGTTACTTTACTATTTGTACATTCTGGATACGCAAATTTATCGCATAATTTCAGAGTGTGCATTGATCTGGATGATCTAATACCACCTTGGTCTTTTTTCTGTCAGACTGCTTGTAGGGGGTCGTTCAAGTATTAAGTAAGCACTATATTTTTAACCCCTGACCAAAAAAAGGGGTGTTATAAGTTTGACGTCGATGTCTGTCTGTCTGTCTGTCTGTCTGTCTGTCTGTCTGTGTGTGTGTGTCTGTCTGTGGCACCGTAGAGCTCAAACGGATGGGCCGATTTCGATGCGGTTTTTTTATTTCAAAGTTAATTACCGTGCGGGTGTTCTTAGCTATGTTTGGTTAATATCGATTCAAAATGGCCGCCTCCACAAAATGGCGGATAAAATATTTCTTCACAACCTACCTCAATATGGGTATCAAATGAAAGGGCTTAACTAGTAGAGTACTATACACTATAACACATTTCAAATCCAAGATGGCCGCCACCACAAAATGGCGAATTATATATTTTTTTTCACTACTACCTCAATATGGGTATCAAACGAAAGGGCTTGATTAGTAGAATACTTTTCACTATGACAAATTACAAATCCAAGATGGCCGATATCACAAAATGGCGAATTACATTTATCATATATATATATACATACAATCACATACTTTTTTCACAGCTCCCTTAATATGGGTATCAAATGAAAGGGCTTGACTAGTAGAATGTTGTGCAGATAACAAATCTTAGGTAGTCGGGGGTTAGTCAAAATTTTTAATTTTGTTCTTGTGTAATACTTGAACGGTTTGAATAGTTTGAAAAATGGACATCGTTACACGGTTGACGTTTGACTCGAACAAAGAGGTTTGACTCTACTTTTGTGATTGGAACATATAAAAAAAAATCGGTGGACAATTCATATACAACACCCATCTGAATCAATTAATAAAGATTTAAAAAAATATCTTGACTGCAGAAAGATATAAATAATAAATATTGGTAATGGTGGACATTTCCCACACAACGCCGTCTGACCCCAAACTAAGCAAAGCTTGTACTATAGTAGGACTCTTGGCAGAGTCCGCCTGGGGAAGTACCACACCTTTGCCAGTTATTCTACCGCCAAGCAGTAATGTGCAAACATTACTGTGTTCCGGTTTGAAGGGCAATGTTTCCAGAGAAATTACAGGGCTTAGAGATATAAGATCTTAGATCTCTGGGTGACGAGCGCAGTGCAGTGCTAGGTAATGATTTGGACTCTTCATGTTCCAATAGCTGCATGTCACTGTGCTGTTATGTGTCAGGCATGTTGCTTACCATCAGGCACATGTCCTGATCGTCTCGTCACTCTTTATTTAAAAAAAAAAAAAAAACTATGGCGGCCAGATAGCTGATATAAGAAATACTTACAGAATTTAAATATACGAGGTTCTGCATTTTATCGTAGGATTCGTGCTAAACTCGTGCTATATGCACCCACAACTGAAAATACTGCTTACCGTCAGGCACATACATGATCGTCTTGTCACGCTTTATTTTAAAAAAATGTAGGTCCTACAAGATTTGATGCAAGAGTACCAACGGCTCCGTTACTATTGGGTTTTAGTGGAATCAGCCCGTGGTTTTTTAGTGGCCGGTCATTTCGGTGATGGAGGACATGATACCAGGAACAAATATACTGTTTCATTCAGGTTCTGTCAGTTTTGATACAACTATGACAGTTGGCTTCTTAAGACCTCCGCTGCTTGGTACCTACCGAAGTTAAAGCAGAAAGAACAGGCCCCTAATCCAACCTAGATATACTCCGCATTATCATGTTTGACTACATGTATTTAAAACTGTGTCGCATTGTATATATATTAGTCGGAATCGCGATAGCCGATAAGTTATCATCGATTTTCCGTTAACATGTTTCGGAGTCTAGTTTTGGGGCATTTATCCTCATTGAACTGTATCAATAAGATACTGGCGCTGTTTATAGATTAGTCACTGTAATGTTAATAGTTTTAATTGGCGGCTCCTCCCTGGAATCTTACCAATATTATAAACACGAAAGTTTGCTAGTATGGATGGATGTTTGTTACTCTTTCACGTATAATCTACTGAAGGGATTTGTATGAAATTCGGTACATATATAGATAATGGTCTGGGCTAACACATAGGTTATTTGTTATCCCGGGAAAATAAAGGGCTCGGGGCTTACGCGGGTGAAACCGCCGGGAGCTGCTAGTTGGTAAAATAAAATATACATACTAAAATAAAATGGTTAATTATTAACAATGAATTAGAATACTCCAGATCTTAAAGAAAACTCTACAAAGCAACTGTATGTTTAATACTTGTAATCAATTTATATCAATCAAAACTTATGGAAAATTCTGCTATATTAAAGACGGATAAATAAGAAAAAAAACTAATCTCCGAATAACCCACCCCTAACTGCTCCCGGCGCAAAAGCGCTTATGATGCTCGCCGCATTCCCACGCTGAATGGCAACCAACGGCCAACCTTTGCTTTAGGAACGCGCAGGAGCGGGAGCCACCCGTATTCTCCCTGAACCTGCGCCTTAATTCTTAAATAATTGTCCTCCATAATTCTGGTTTTCTATTAAGTAGAATTACATGTTACAAAGTGCCTATACCGTAGCACATACCTGGAGCACACTTAAATGCATCACCATCATCTGCAACTTGCAGACGTCCACTGCTGGAGATAGGCCTCCCCCTTAGGATTCCACAATGACCGGTTTTGTGCCGCCTCCATCCAACGATTTCCCGCGATAGAGACAGTATCATCGGTCCATCGTGTAGGTCCACCGTCCTACACTGCGTCTGCCGGTTCGTGTACGCCATTCGAGAACTTTTAAAACTTTAACTTTTACTCCCCAGCGGTTATCGGTTCTGCGAGCTATATGGCCACTTAAATGCATACCTGAAAGCAATATGCCCATGTGCAGTTCAGTTATGTTCTTATCACGATACAATAGGTTATTAAAAGTAATAATACAACCTTTTATTACAAGCTAGTTTTTGTTTTAATTGTATTATCTGTTATCTTTTTGTGGTTGTAAGATATTTTTGTACTATTTATGTCACCGTGAAATTGTGTTCATAATTACCGCCAATAACGTTGTAACCTAACCTACGGTAGGTTTATGATCTCGCGTTTTGCTAACGACGTACGACAAATATTTAATACAAACGACAAATAAAATATTGGTAG
Source organism: Ectropis grisescens (assembly GCA_017562165.1). Classification (NCBI taxonomy): domain Eukaryota; kingdom Metazoa; phylum Arthropoda; class Insecta; order Lepidoptera; family Geometridae; genus Ectropis; species Ectropis grisescens. The sequence continues at coordinate 8,735,002 of CM029793.1, read as the reverse complement.
GATGGAAAGGGCTATGCTTGGAGTTTCTTTGAGGGATTGCATCCGTAATGAAGTAATTCGTCAGAGAACTAAAGTCACCGACATAGCTCAGCGTATTAGCAGATTGAAATGGCAATGGGCTGGTCACATCTAACATCTGTCGCAGACCCGATAACCGTTGGGGTAAGCGGGTTCTGGAGTGGAGACCGCGAATCGGTAAACGTAGTGTAGGACGCCCTGAGACTAGATGGAGTGACGATATACGAAAGACGGCTGGTGGCGGTTGGAAGCGTAAGACCGAGGATCGGGCTGAGTTATTATAGGGATATTATAGGAGAGGCCTATGTCCAGCAGTGGACGAACACGGGCTGATGATGATGATGAGGATAAAAATACGTTATTTGTATATTGTGGCTGTTTGTTGCTCAATCACGTCGTTACGTAACGAACGGATCGGGCTGAAACTTGGTACACAGATTATAGTCTGAAAGAAAACAAAGGCTACTTTTTATACCGGTAAAACGACGGGAACTACGTGGGTAAAACGGGGGTATTGTTAGTACTACTGATATTATAAATGCGAAAGTTTCGATGTCTGCTGTTCAATCAAGTCGGAACGGGTGAGGTTGAAATTTGGAACACAGAATTAAAAAGAAAATTCCAGACTGCTTTTTACCCCGGAAAAGTGACGGGACAGGGAACTACGCTGCCTGAATCGAGGGATGCTGCTAGTAATTATATAAATGTGACAATTTGGATGTTTGCAGAAAATTTGAAATTTAGAAAATTAGAAAAAAAATCTGTTTGACATGACAACGTCTAATGCATTGATGAACGCCGCGCCGGCTGTATTTACGAAAGTGTCCCGTTACGCTCATTGTACGCTTGCGCCGCATCTATCAATGTTTTGTTATGACGTTGTCACGTTAAACTATCGTCCGTAAACCAACCGACTTTACTGACAATCATTTTTTAAAGTCTCTTCTGGAATAACGTACATAGATTAGGTACCTGTTAACCCCATAAAAGGTAGAGTTATTTCGCATGCAGTTAAATTTTAAAACAATCATCCAGTTTGTCAGATTAAATTAAATACTTATAGTTACAGCTATGAGACAAAATATAACATGAGATTTGAGTTATCAATGACAGACACGAACCTCGATTTATGAGTTCAATTACGCAAAATACGGCAGGCACTAATAACGTTTGACATGTTGGTTTGTGAATCTTAATATCTTTTTGTTGTTCTGCAAATGTTATTCTGGAATTGTTTCTAATCGGATTTTAATGCTATTTTCACGGATATCGGGCTATTTTTGAAGTGAAATCTGCTTCAGCGCGTTACCCACTTTTGGCGTTTTTTCAAATAGTGACAAGACGTGCTGGGCATATGCCTGATGGTAAGCAACATGCCTGGTCATAATAGCACAGTGACACGCAGCTATTCGAACATTAAGAATCCAAACTGCGCTCGTCTCCCGGATAAATAAGGTGTTTTATCCCTTAGCCACAGAAACCAGCCATAGCCATTGTCCTTCAAAGTGGAACACAGTATTTTACACTACTGATTGGCGGCAGAATGACTTGCAAAGGTGTGGTACTTCCCCCGGAGAACTCTACAAAGAGTCTACCACTACCGAAATCTTACGGATTCGCATCAACCACATGCTAATGTAATGTATTCGCATCATCAACCATGAAGCGATGTCGCTATTTTGAGCTGCGAATAGTCTAATAGAAAAAAAGAGTAAGGTTGCGGAACAGTTGCACACTCTTCTATATGAACCAAACTTTATTTTATTTCTGTGTAAGTTAAATCGAAGCAAAACAAACTTGGACGTCGAGTCGGTTACCCAATCAGAATTGCTCCCCTCACAATGAACCCACTTTGGTAAATTGATCTTCTACTTAGCTCCCTGGGGCGTGAGTATCGGCCACGCGAGTGTCGGTGCCTCGTGTGGCTGCTAGCTACGTTTTATGGTTTTGTCTGCCATAAAAATATGCCGGTGTTGCAGTGGTAGGACTCCTGGCAGAGTCCGCCTGGGGAACCACACATTTGCCAGTTATTCTACCAACAAGCAGTAATGCGCAAACATTATTGTGTTCCGGTTTGAAGGGCAATGTTTCCAGAGAAATTACAGGGCTTAGAGATATAACATCTTAGATCTCTGGCTGACGAGCGCAGTGCAGTGCTAGGTAATGATTGGGACTCTTCATGTTCCAATAGCTGCGTGTCACTGTGCTGTTATGTGGCAGGCATGTTGCTTACCATCAGGCACATGTCCTGCACGTCTCGTCACTTTTTACTAAAAAAAAAAAAACATGATACACTAAAAAACAGAATTCAATCAAACAAGCAACACAGAATTAAAAATAACTGCAAGAAAAAGGCAGTTTCCTCCGGGAAATCGGAAGTCTGTTGGAAATCAGGGCCTTCTTGAGAAGGCGGAACCATTCTTGCTACGCGACCTGTCAAAAATTGGTCGTATCAACTCAGAAACCTTTGATTCATGCACAACAATTTTGTCTTAATATCATCACATGATCAAATGCATAGTTTACGATACAACAAAGGACCTACATAAAGATATTCATTGCTATACGCCATGTAACAAATAATAACTCAATTATATCAACATTTTAGTAGAATAAACCCGCATCAAAAGCTGTGACGATTGTGGCATCAAAGCCCCAAAACGAATAACCTGAGCATTCGTTTTGAAGCTATGATGCCACAGACAAATACAAATACATACATACTGTACGTATGTCTGTCTGTATTTGTATTTATCGTCGAAGTTTGAAATTGTATCGAATATACAAGTTACAGCTGGTCTAGTCGGCCCCTCTGCCGATTCGGAGACCCGACTCAAACCCCACACTCACCACTGTCGTCACATGTGCGTAATGATCGTGAGGAAACCGACATGTACCTAGAACCTTTCGAAGTCATGAGTCATCCACCAACCCGCACTGGGCCAGCGTGGTGTATTATGTTGTGACTCTCTCCTTGCGAGAGAAGGCCCGAGTCCCAGCAGTGGGAAGATATAGTGGGCTGTTGATAAATGAAATCGAATCAACAGCACGGCTGGTAACCCCAACAGCTGACAGGAAGAAATAATTAGAAGTGAACTCAATGTCAACGGTTTAAATTTAACAAGGGTTGATTAGCGGTTGTTAAGAAATGCTTTGAAAAGTTACTACTGAAATGGAAGCAGTATCAAATTTTAACGCCGATTGTGTGGTAAAAGTAGCCGGAAATTTGTAAATATCGTCAGTTTATTTTACCGAGATTTTTAAACATGAGGTAGTTTTATAATCTAACGTTAGATTGTAAATTGTAGCTTTTAAAATTTTACGGGTGACGTATTTATAGTAGCTTTACCTATTTATCCGTGGTATTTGGTATGAGCTAGAATAAAATATCTATTCACGTAACGTAAATATAATTAAATCTAGATTAGAATTAATACAGAACATCTGAACGGTTCAGTGCAGCGCAACCCCCAGGTGGTATGCCTGAGCAACCACGGCCGTGAGACAAGGAAGGTCACGCTGCACTATGCTCACACAGTTTGATGCATTGCGCATTACGGAATTGCGTGTTGTAACAAGTAGATTGGACATTCGTTTACAAACTAACTCATAACAAGAACAAAATTAAAAATTTTGATTAACCCCCGACTACCTTAGATTTGTTATCTGTACAACATTCTACTAGTCAAGCCCTTTCATTTGATACCCATATTAAGGGAATTGTGAAAAAGGAAATGTAATTCGCCATTTTGTGGTAGCGGCCATCTTGGATTTGAAATTTGTCATAGTGCAAAGTATTCTACTAATCAAGCCCTTTCATTTGATACCCATATTGAGGTAGTAGTGAAAAATATTATATAATTCGCCATTTTGTGGTGGCGGCCATCTTGAATTTGAAATTTGTTATAGCGTTTAGTACTCTGCTAGTCAAGCCCTTTCATTTGATACCCATATTGAGGTAGGTTGTGAAGAAATATTTTGTCCGCCATTTTGTGGAGGCGGCCATTTTGAATCGATATTAACCAAACATAGCTAAGAACACCCGCACGGATATTAACTTTCAAATAAAAAAAACCGCATCGAAATCGGCCTATCCGTTTGAGCTCTACGGTGCCACAGACAGACACACACACAGACAGACAGACAGACAGACAGACAGACAGACAGACCGACAGACAGACAGACAGACAGACATCGACGTCAAACTTATAACACCCCTTTTTTTTGTCGGGGGTTAAAAAGGGAACATATTATTAAAATCCGGAGTCTGACATATTTTAGGCTCTATATTTTAAACCAACCATACCCTCAACCGTTTGACAAGTTTTACATACACGTTTAGCTTCGATGACAATGTATAGGTTGTGACATCATTTTAAATCTAATATGGCGGATGGCCCAAGATGGCATACTTTTATGCACACACATAATTTGGGTTTCAAATGAAAGAGTGTAATGTAATAGTGTAATCATGTAATGTAATGAATACAGAAAAGTTTAAATACAGCAAAGGTAAAATCAGATCAGGCGCTCTCAACACGCGTATTTTGGGGTTTATAAAGGTCACCCATTGGTGAGTCGTACCAGATTTGAGGTAGCGAATCGGTTACTTCTTGGTAAGCACGCTCTATCATAGACCGCATCGTCGTCTAACATCACGCAAGATGACGGCCACGTGTATATTATGTCAAATATAGTCAAATGAAAAAATAAGATTTCGCAGGAATGACCAGGTAGGCTATCGCCTAACCAAAATGGTCATGACTTGTCACTCTCTCTTTGTGTTTAAAGAAAGAGGGAGCCATAGTAAAGTATTAACTGTTTTACGAGTAAGTATATAAGTGGTTCAAGAGCGAGGATGGAGCGGGATATATGCGAAATACAAGCTTTTGCCAAAATGATGATCTTGGGTTCTTTCTTCCTCGATTAGAGGAGATGAGCGCGCCTAGAGACACTGTTCTAACGGAAATGGGGTCGAGCCACAGTCTAGCAGGTTTCATGGGCATTGCCACTCTTGATTTGCACGTCCCGTGGGTTGGTGGTGTCAAGTAAGCCATCTTGGCTAAATGGGATTAGTAGGATACTTCTTGGCTCGATGGTAACTTCTGGTTTATGCCTCATCTTGAATTTACGGATTATTCGCCTTCTTGGTGGGCTGGTGGACTTGGTAGTCTCAAGTAGGACACCTTGGCTAAAATGGACTCGTAGGCTACTTCTTGGCTTGATGGAACCATGTTGATTATACGTCATGTTAAATATTCCGCTGTCTCCTCTTCAAGATCGAGACGAATTGCAATATAAGGAAGAGTCACTTTGGGTCGTCAGCATACCAGTCAGTGCAGCCAACTTTGTTGATATAAATTGCGATGTAGCTACGTGTATTGCATCGTAATGCTGTTGTATCCTATTTATTACATTGCTAAAGACGGGCATGGCAGTGGTATTAATTGTGTTAGGGGATTTGTACATCGATTTACTAATGGACACTCGGATTATGTCGCCATGGAAGACCGATTCATTGAGCTGTTTGTAGTGACATTAATGAAATAGTTTTAAGTGAATTAGATTAAAACGCCTTTTTATTTATTTGTTTACGTGAAAGATTCCGGTAATTGGAATCCCTAGTTGTAGTCCTTTTGTTGGTTTGTTTTTGTAAAAAGCTTTGTATATAAAGGGTACGGTTTAATAATAAAACCTGTTCTTAAAAGAAAAGTGGTTTCTCTAGATAACTTTAGTTTCTACTACATACTTTTCTCTATATTTGTCATATTACAAGGTATTAATTTTCAAAATATTCGGGTCTTTAGGGGGTCGTAGGCAGTTTCTTTATAATTCACACCAAATGCGATAGTCTGAAACTACCCTGCAAAACGTTTGGGGGCTGTAATTGTCTTTGCCACAACTAGAGTTTACTTTCAAAATTGAATATCAGGTAAATGTAGTTCAGACTAAATAGATGACCTTTGACCTTTCTAAGAGGAGATCAAGACGGTGCGACAAGGACGCTGACCTTGTCTCCGTTGTCGCGTCCACCTACGAGTATATAATGCACGTTTAGAACATCTGAACGAGTCTCTGCCCCATTGGGTTGATGAGTAGGTCAAAAATATATGTACCGTGCTAATTAATTAGCCTGTCATGTAGATTATGGATAAATAATCAATACGTATCTACCTAATTTTTGTTTTATAATCTAATCATTTATTAATAATCGACGAAGATATATATATCAAACTTACATTGTGGGGTGTTGTGACGTCACGTCTTCGTACAAATCGTACAATGAAGTGACGTCACTCGAAACATTTAAGCGCTCGCTGTATCTTCGTCATTTTTTGTTTGTGAAACTAAAAGAAAAAATACTTGTACTTGTCCGCCTGGGGAAGTACCACACCGTTGCCAGTTATTTTTTCGCCAAGCAGTAGTCTGCAAACATTATTGTGTTTCGGTTCGAAGGGCAACGTTTCCAGAAATTACTGGGCTAAGAGATAAAACACCGTTATATCTCCGGGTGGCGAGCGCAGTGCTTGTACTAGGTAATGATTTGGACTCTTCGTGTTCCAATAGCTGCGTGTCACTGTGTTGTCATGGGCAGGCTTGTTGCTTACCATCAGGCACAAGTCCTGCTCGTCTTCTCACTCTATGCTATAAAAAACATAGTTTTTTTAGTCATCATGCCTATCGGTTTTGGTAATCGAGGTTCTGTTATACTCAAAAATTTGAGGATTTGCAGGATTTTGGACCGCGTAAGCCTTGTGGAAATGTTGTGGAATGCGAAGGTTTGAGGCGAATCCCTCGTGAATCATTTATAACCCAGCGGCTTTCCTCGAAACATTCATAAAGGTTCAAAAGCCGCGAACCGAAGCAAAACGATTCTGAAACTAATATCGTTTGCGATGTTACCGTAATTTGAGACTAAACAACACCCATAAGCATATTTTATTTAACTTAGTAATGTTAGAAATTTCTAAGTAAGCACTAGCAGCGCCCCCGGTGTTACCTGCGTAGTTTCCGATCTTGTTACTTTCTCGCGGCGAAAAGTAGCCCATGTTCTATTCGAGATTGTAGTCTATGTTTCGGAATTTCAATCTGTACAGGCGTTCCGACGTGATTGAGCAACAAATATAAAAACTTTTACATGTATAATATTTATTTATTTTTATATTTAAATAAAGAGTCTCGAGACGAGCAGGACAGGAGCCTGCCACATAACAGCACAGTGACACGCAGCTATTGGAACATGAAGAGTCCAAATTATACGTAGCACTGCACTTATTAGTAAGATCTATGTTTGCCGTGGTGGCAAAGTGGCTAGAACGTCTGATTATACGATCTCGAGGGCGTAGGATTGAATCCCACTGGAATCTCCGAATATTTTTCGAAACGCAGATATACGAGTTTTTCTCATCACGACTGGGTTCAATTAAAAAAATTGGAAGAAAACATTTGGTTTTTTTAAACATTGGAGCAAATCGGCGTAATCTGAGAAGGATATATTTTGAGGACATGTGAGATCTACCAAGCCACACTTGACCATCGTGATGGATTATTGCCTTGAGTATCTGCTTGTGAGAAAAGGCCCTAAGTTTCATCTGTTAGAACATATAGTGGGCTGATTGTAATGTTTAATTATATACACGTTAAATGATTAGTGAAGTATTTATTATCATACTAAATCCAATCGTTACAGTCTTTTCGAAAAAAAAATTGGTTGTCTGTAAAGTCGGTTGGTTAACGGACGATAGTTTAACGTGACAACGTCATAACAATACATTGATTGATGCGGCGCAAGCGTACAATGAGCGTAACGGGACATAACGGGACACGTTTTCGTGCATGCAGGCGGCGTTCATCGATTTATTAGACGTTGTTACTCATTACCTCAAAAACGTTACGTGCTATGTTCCTCGTATATTTTTTTATATTCAATAATATTTTGGGAATGCCTAGTCGAACTTCGTTATGGACCGTAACACATTTTTATCTAAAAATCCATACAAAAACAAGTCCGTTCCCGATAGACCAACTTGTCGGGATAGTAAATAAGTTAGTACCTACCTGGCTTAGTTAGAGATAGTCGCAAACTTTTCTATCTAAAGTTCTTGAACGGAAACCCTGTGGGGGACGGTTCCTTGGATTGAAATTCATTTTTATGTCTTAACTTATATATTTTATTACGTCGGGCGCTAGTGGGAGAATTGTATTTAGGAATGCTGATTGAAAAATGTTGTTTAAAAATTGTATTTTTTATATTAAATGTGCAATATCTTACTAGTATTTTTATTCTGTTGCTGAAAAGGACAGGGACGGAAGGGGGGAGATAGAGAAACGCATCCCATAATCCACCACCAACGCTATTTGGTGGTGGATAATGGACCTTTTAAGATGAAACTCTAAATCTTAACTGTGGGAATATAAGTAGTAGGCTATGAGTAGAATTGAATTGAATTATTGGCTTAAAACACTACTAAGTGTTCTATTACCCCTGCTAAAAATACACTTGCAGCGCCCCGCGGTTTCTTCCGCATAGTTCCGCTCCCGTTATTTACCCGGGATAAAAAATAGCCCATAAATGTTATTCCAGGCTATATAGACTACAGGCCCGTGAACAAAATTTATGGGTCATCTGATACAGCAGGAGACCTATGTAGGATGATAGAAGGGTATAAAGTAATAAGATAGAGCACTATGCCGTCACTTGTAAGCTGTCCAACTGAGTACTGTTGAAGAGGGGGGGTTCTAAACCTCGATCATTTCTCCTTGCCGCATGATTTTTGTACGGCGTTGCGGAATAATAGATTAGATAATAGAATAGATTCAATACCTCTTGAAACTATAAAAAATATAAATTTTAAAATTCTAATGGTTAGTTTATGAAAAAAGATCATGATTTTCCGACGATTTACAGAGTAAGTTTGGTCATTTGATTGTGTTCGGCTTTGGTTCCAATACCTCTTCTAATACACTATTTCGCAATGCCGTACAAAAATCATGCGACAAGGAGAAATGATCGAGGTTTAGAACCCCCCCCTCTTCAACTGCACTCAGTTGGACAGCTTACAAGTGACGGCATAGTGCACAACCTTATTACTTTATACCCTTCTATCATCCTACATAGGTCTCCTGCTGTATCATATGACCCATAAATTTTATTCACGGGCCTGTAGTCTAATATTTTGTTTGTATGTTCCAAATTTCATCCCGATCTATTCAGACGTTACGACGTGATTGAGCAACAAACATCCTAACATTGACATTTATAATACAAAGTTTTATAATATATTTATGTATAGTAGGAATTAGGATACCTACTCATATTTTATTGAACATTCAAACCACCAATTCTTCTGATAAGAACCGACGGTGTGCTCCAATGATAGAAGGAATACGGAGGAAGGAATTAATATAATTTTATGAGTTCCTAATTCTCCGTATTCACTTGTATAGTTAATATTACTTGGTTCCACGCACAGTATGTAGCATTTTGACTGTACCACGTTAAGTAATAAAGTTCTCGTTGGCTTGTCGCATTTCTAGTAATTATTTGAAAACTTAATTATTACGAGTGCTGTAAAACTTCACGTAATTTTCGACCTTTAACCTTTTGCTTATGATCGTTTTGTAATTGTTTTGAAGACAATTTCAAAAACATCGTAATTTGCGCCTTCATTTTGTTGTAGCAAGGTTGATATTGTTTTGTTTCGAAATAGAGTTTTGTTTCGTTTTCGAATGGAATTACAACCATGAAACATCGTGCAAATTTCCACCGTATAGTAATAAAAATAAAGTCAGGTTTTGCGTGGCGTTGATGAAATTGGCCGCCACATGTAGTGGTACATCATAGAAGGTAAAACAACCCGTGAATGTTTCATTTGGTCTGCTGTAGCCAGCCGCTGTGTTATTTTATCTCGCGTGTGTTTGTTTATTATCAAAATAATGATTCAGCGGTAGTAGTTTTCCATATTAAAAGAAAACCTGTGGATAGAATATTTGAAACGTATTAAACAGTATTATAAAAGTAAATAAATGGATACTTGTTTGATTTTGCAAGACTTGACGGTCACACCGATCTTGATGAGATTGCACTGTATGCTCACTCATCTCAGTCTCATTTTTTGTATGATATATGCAAGCACAATCTCCTACGATTATATTGGGATGAATATTCTGTCAATGTGCTCTGGGTAACGAACGTAGTGCAGTGTGAGGCAGTGTTTTGGTCATTGTTTGGTCAGTGTTTAGGGTATGGTCCCATCTGGCCCGGTGCCATCGTCCCCGGTAACGGGAGAAAAGAGGATAAGCCTCGTATTTTGCGAAATACTAACTATATGCATCTATTAAAGGGATGGAACTTATAAATCAAACTAGGTACTTAGTAAGCAATAATCAGTGTTTATTGTGAATTACGATGTTCATTCGTAGTATTTTGGCTTTATTGATTACTGTTATTATTATAAAAATATTATTATTATGTTCAAATTCAAAATGATCCACTTATAAGAAGTCTATTTCAGGTTAAGTTTTATGACAGAAGTTGATATCGCGTCATTCACAATAAACACTGATTATTGTTTCCTAAGTAGTTTGATTTATGAGTTCCATCCCTTTAATAGATGCACATAGTAAGTATTTCACAAAATACGAGGCTTATCCTCATTTCTCCCGTTACCGGGGACGATAGCACTTGATTTGTATCATCTGGCCCGGTAAATATATCACCGGGCCAGTTGAAACTTTTTCTTCCCATTTGGCCCGGCACCGGGCCAAGGCACCGGGCCAGATGGGACCATACCGTGTTTAGGGCCTAAACTATTTGAACTTGAAGAGACCAAAATTTAGGGTATTGCGATGTTTCGAGCAGACGTGTTGCTTCCTATCTGACGCTTGTCTTCGTCGTCCATCTATTTTATAGAAAAGACACTTCAGGTGTGCCGATACAAGTGACCATTTGAACAATGTTTACGTACATACACAATACTTATTTATCGCATTGCCGGTAAATGTTACAGTGACGCGTGTTATTATTAATTAATTATTTTTTTCTGACCTCAAAAATTAGCTTGCTTAAAAAAGTTACACTTAAAAAAAACGGATAACCCTATAAATATGTACTTACCGTCCATTGTAAACTGGGATCACAAAATAAATAAACACATAATTACAAGATTGTTAAAAAAAAACTGTTTGTCTGTAATTATCAAGTCAATGCGGGCCAGATTAGTTCCGTTCGAGACAGACAGATAACTGATGACTCAGCTGCGACGCACTAACAGACAGCAATCCTAATTTCCTGTGCAGATAACTAATTATTAATTGCCAGTTATACCCTGCGCTGTTATTCATGGGTTAATAGTTCACGATAATTTGTTTTTTTTTTGGACAAAATATACAATTTTGATAGATATATAGATGCGCTTTATTGAACACAACAAATCTATATATAAAAACGTTATGTTGGTTTGTGTATGCTTCAAAAACTCAAAAAGTTCTGCACCCATTGAGCTGAAATTTTACAATGATACGTAATCCGTATCAAGGATTATTTTTATCTAATTTTTGCATCACAATGTGCCACAGCGAAGCGTGGCTGGGTGCAGCTAGTCTATATATAAAAATATTATGTTGGTTTGTATACGCTTCAAAAACTCAAAAAGTTCTGCACCGATCGAGCTGAAATTTTACAATGATATATAATCCGCATGAAGGATTGTTTTTATCTAATTTTTGCATCACAATGTGCCACAGCGTAGCGTGGCAGGGTACAGCTAGTAAAAAATAATTTTCAAGTTGAAGCATACCATTAAAGCTAGTGCGATGTGATACGTCGTCGTCTATAACAGCAACTGAGGCGCACGTGTTTCGATAGTAAGGATTCAAAGCGTGGTAGTGGCAGGACTCTTTAAAGAGCCCGCCTGGGAAAGTACTCGTACCTACCACACCGTTGCCAGTTATCCTACCGCCAAGCAGTAATGCGCAAACATCACTATGTTCCGGTTTTATGTTTCCTGTGAAACAACTGGCCGTGGAGATGAATCCTAATATTATAAATGTCTTTGATTGGATAACGGGACACTCACGAATATACGGTCGGTCAATCCGACTCGAGTTTCGACCGCGCGTGTGCACTCGCCTTGAAAAAGGCCGCCGGACGCGGCCGAAACTCGAGTCGGATTGACCGGCCGTATATACGTGAGTGTCCCGTTATCCAATTAAATATGTGTAACAACCACGTTAATTTTAATACTAAGATTATAAATGTCAATGTATGGATGTTTGCATATTTGAATGTTTGTTGCTCAGGTCGCAACGTATAAACGGAACGGGCTGAAATTTGAAACACAGTTAGATGATAGTCTGGAAGGACACATAGGACACACTTTTTATCCTGAAGGAATAACGGGAACGGGAGCAACTAAGCGGGTAAAACCGCGGGGAGCTGCTGGTCATTTTATATCTCTGGGTGACAGGCGCATAGCAGTACATGGTAATGATTTCTAATATTTTATGTTCCAACAGCCGCGTGATACTGTGTTATGGTCAAGCGTGTGCCATCAGGCACTTGTCCTGCTTGTCTTGTCACACATACTATAAAAAAATAAATTAAGCGCCGACGGAGAATCGTCGGTGACATGAAACGCGCCAGTCATCTGATTTATCAAGTGTTTTGTTCGGTCCGTGAACCGTATCGAATGTAGACCGTTTAATAATATAATAGCGGATGTGACAAAATACGAGTGTCGCAGGTTATCAGCGGGTCTGACAACCTCTTACTGATTACTGTGGGCCCAGTACTACTTGTGAACCTAAGGGGGCATTCATAAATTACGTGTGGTAATTTTGACGATTTTTCGATACCCCTTCGATACCAAGTGTCCCCACTTTCGAAGTGGGGACACTTGGTGAGAATATTGTTTTTAAACTTTCGCGATTTGAACACATAATGTTTATAATGTATCTACAGGACTTAATCACGATTTAATTCATTGTTTAAATACCTCGACGTTTCGGCAGCGTTACAACCGCCAAAGTCTTCTCGTGACCACGGCGGTTGTAACGCTGCCGAAACGTCGAGGTATTTAAACAATGAATTAAATCGTGATTAAGTCCTGTAGATACATTATAAACATTACTTGGTGAGAATTTGCTCAACCCCAGTGTAAATTTTACACATTTGTTGTTCCATTTCTCCCAGTTTTCTCACAGAATGAACAATTTTTTTTGCAATAAAATGACGTGAGAGTTGCCGAGATCACCCCTTCCCCCACGTGAGATATGATCGACCCCTTCACCCCTTGAGCACCTCACGTAATCACTGGACGCCCCTAAGTAATGTGTATTTTTTAATATCACACTAACATTGGAGTAGCAGGACTTTTTGCAGAATCCGCCTGGGAAAGTACTTTTCTATCGCAGTAAAGTGCAAACATTTTTAAGTCAAAATTAGTGAACTTTATCTATAAACTAGCGGCCCGCCCCGGCTTCGCACGGGTACATACACACACACATACACCCTTTTTTTGTATCGGGTTTCAAAAAAAAAAGTTAAGTTATAAAGGAAGTTTGAATTTTTTTATGAATTTTTTATTAATGTTATTTTGTATTTTTTAATTTTAAAATTTTATACATATATAACATTATTTACAAAACAAAAGCCATTAGTTTTAGTGAGTCAGAGCTTCCCTGTCAACGATATTTGAAGTAGTTTTATTTTGTGGCAGCAAAATAAATTGATTTTTAGGAGCTCCGACACGTGATAGGCCAACATACAGTTGGCCATGAGTGAAACATTCTTTTCGTAGGTCGATCCCTAATAATTCGAAGGTTTGGCCCTGGGACTTGTTAATAGTTAAAGCGAAAGATGATTTCACCGGAAACTGAAGTCGTTTAAAAGGGATTGGCAGATCAGTTGGAATCATCGGTATCCTCGGTATATGAGCTAGTTGACCAGCTGCTGGGCCAGTGATAAAATTTTATTCAGCAAGCCGCTGCGAACGCTCGATACTTGACTCTCTAGCACGCGATTGCGACGCGTATTCTCTCCGACTTGCAAGGCGATTTTCAGTTTCTGATGAAGATTCCTCATTACGCCGTATTTTTATTGCCCTCGCCTGGGAACTATGTTTAGAAAGTTGAGATCTTGATCTTTTGGCATTTTGGGCATTATAAAATAAAAAATAGAAGGAAATAAATAATTAAACTTGAGTCGGACTGGACTGACTACATTATACGTGAGTTACCCGTGTATTTATGTAAAATAATTAAACAGGCTTTTACTAAATTTTTGCTTATTGAACTATATGAAGTACTAAGCTGTTTGAATAATTAAAATATAATATTTATTATTAGGTAAGTAGTAGGTACTTACTTATTGAAAAAAAAAATTAAATATGGGCTTAGAAAACTACCTTTTACTAAATTTTTGCTGAAATTTTGAACAGGAATACCCATAAAATACTACTATAAGCAGTTTGAATGGTTACATTAAAATATAATATTTATTATCATATACTTATTTACCTACGAAACGAATTCAACATTTTTCAAGCTAAAATCACACGATCACGCACACGACCGCTGCGTAGGGAGCCGATCGCGCGAGTGAGCCGCGCGGCACTTTATTTTATTACATTGACTCCCCCCCGTACCCCAGTGACGCTTACATGGAGCCTACATCGCATGCTGGCTAGCTGAGCGCGGTGAGCGACAACCACGTGACTTTTTTCTAATACTTGCATTTTTAAACTCGTGATATCTTCCGAATGAAATGTTGAAATGTAAAAAATTATAAAAAGGTATTAACTATAATATTTAGACATATGCTGTCGCGACACTTTTTGTAGATAATGATGAGTTCTGCAAAGTCGTAGTAAATGATTTTGTTCTATCATCAATAGTTTTCGCAGCGCACGCGACGTAAGGAATTTTTCACGTCTTTTTTTTACACCTTATGTTACATTATTGGAGTTTTAGTAAGGATCCCTAATTTTTTTTTAAATATAATATAGCCTATGTTACTCGGGGATAATGTAGCTTTCCAAAAGTGAAAGAATTTTTGAAATCGGTCCAGTAGTTTCGGAGCCTATTCATTACAAATAAACAAACAAACAAATCTTTCCTCTTTATAATATTAGTCTATAAATAAATAAATAATAATAAAGAAATTGTTTGTTTCAATAAAATCTGTACATTCAAAAATTTCATCTATTTTTAACCACTAGCACTAATCAGCGGTTTCACCCGCGTTGTTCCTGATCTCGTTCTTTTTTCTGGGATATAAAGTAGCCTAAATATATAATTCCAGACTAACTCTATAATGTCATCATCATCATCATCAGCAGCCTATCTTAGTCGACTGCTGGACATAGGACCTTCCTTGCTGAGTGGCGAGCCATGGGAGATCCTATGTCCAACTCTATAATGTAACTGTTCCAAATTGTAATCTTATCCGTTCGGGCGTTATGTGGTTGAGCGACAAACAAATAAACATATAAACATCCAAACTTTATAATTCATAACATTAGTAGGTTTTGAACATAAAAGAATCTACAATTTATTAATATGTGAAACAAAAACTTTGCACCAAATAGTTTACATATATTACGTATAGAGTTAGATTTTCCGCACGGTTCCTTTGTGTCAATCGTAAGCAGATGACGTGCATACTTTCTATGGCAACAGAGTGATGTGTCGCGACAAAAGTATGACAATTCCACAAGAGCGACAAGGCAAGAAAGATACCCGTGCTTTCGGTGTAAAGCATTTGTGCCAACTCTATACTCGTACGCAGTATATGTAAACTCTTTGCTTTGTAATCTTTTTAACGAAAATTGCGCGGACGGAAAAGTAACTATGGAGTAACCTATTTCGCACACTTATAGTTTTTTTTGGGAGTGCAGAATGCTAAATTTTTTCTGAAATTATGCATAAAAAGTAAATTAAAAAAATACAGTATGTACACTACTATGGAATTGGCACAAACATGAATACTCTTTTGTTTATTATTAAAGACTGTGGGCAAATTGAGAATATATTAATATAGCTTTATGATCGTATTACGACTTACAACCACTACTACGACAGAATTACGGATAATAGTTCTTTGATGGTCTGTGTACAGTGTGTTGGTATTGTTGTCTTCAGCACTTAAACCCTGGCTCCCAGCCAGGTAATCTGAACCCTCTGACCACTTCGATCGACTATTTGTTGTGATTTATTCAAGTGTTCCGATATTGGCTTGTCGAGCCAATATTTGCACTGCCGTGACGTCTGTGTGATGCGGAACGAAGATTTGGTGTTTCAATTAGGATGGTGGCAAACTTCTTGTTTGTCTGATTGTTTTTAAAATATTCACATTATCTTATCCCGTTTTTTGTGTAATATGATGATGATGATGATGTCCTTCTTAAAGTATCCGTCAATGACGTCTGACTGGTTTCAATTGTGAGCTCTTAAATGGTTCGCAAAACCAAATGTATGTAGTTTTGAAGGTTTTGTATGAGGCAAAAGACCCTCAGCTTTGAATGATATAGGCTATCGTCTGACAGTCAATTTCTTGGATGTTAATCAAAGTAGCGGATTAAGATGTAACACGATTATCTAGATGGTAGGAGATACATCATGTTGATGTAGTTGGAGAAACGAAAAAAATATAAAAAGTATAAAAAATCAATTAAACCTTAATATGAACATGGAAATTAACTATCTACTTATTGATTGTTTGTGATTCAAGGATTCAGTTAACTGTTGAAAGCGGCCTTGACACTATTAAACTTCTATATACATTGACGTAGAATGCAGTTTGCATTTCACACGGAATAAAGTAACTACATTGCATGTAGAGAATAAGTTTAATGAATGATCTACCTTGAATTGACGCGGTTATGTTACTGTAAACGAATTTCTGCCAAGAAAGGCTTTCCTCACCCCGCCACCAAGCTTGAGCTGTCGAAATGATGCGATACACGTAGGTGCAGGGTTCCCAACCATAATATTGAAAACAATATTGTACTTTTTTCGTTCGTATTCTTTTTATCATGGCCTTCACTTTCTGCTTGTGACGGTCCCTAATCCTAGCATTGAAATCACAAAAGTTAGAGGCTACTTTAGCTGCAGTAGAATACAAATACAAAAATATTTATTGCTGTTTGCAGGTAAGATAGGTGATACAAAACATTTTAATAGTTGGCCCATACAAACTGGCTTCTTCTTCTAGAGGCATGCAATATGTCTAGACCTTCAGGCTCCCGTCATACACTCGTTAATTCCTAAATGGTATCTCCATTGTTCCAGAGAACTGCAATGGGGACATCGAGTAACCTCCGAAACAGTACAATGGTATGATAAGATCCAGCGATGGACACGCTGCACGTGACCGGGCACAGCAAGGGCTCCAGTCGCAGCCAGTCTCCGTCCACGGCGGAGCTGGCGCGGGACCCCGCGGTGGTGACCGATGACGCGGTCATCAGGTCACGCGTGCAGTCGCCCTCGACGGTGCACCATGTTCTCAGTGTAAGTCACCCGTAAAACAACCAAAGAATCGCCGTAAAGTTGCTGTCTTTTCAGGTTTTTATAGTCTGCGCAGCAAATAGTTGTAATTTGCGTTGATAGTGCACCATTAACTGGTAAAACACCCAAAAGTTCCGCCGTAAAGTTTGCGGCTTCTCAGGTCTTTCATAGTCGTTGCGGCATATAAATGTAATTGACGTTGATAGACCATCAAGGTGTCAGTTTAAACTGTTGGGAAAACTGTGAATACCTTCGAGTCTTGCCGTGCCGGACAGAAATGCGGCCGTTGTGGAGGCTCTGGACCGGGAGGAGGCAGTTAAGGCAAATACTCGATGTCAAGTCGATTACTAGCGGAATCCCAACCGGTAGTGATCGGCTCTACAGACGAGCACTAGAATTAGATTTCAAATGTACCCAACTCCCCCTATTTTCCTCTTCTCCTTATCCAAGAAATGTGTAAAAAAAAGATAATTGTAATGACAAAGATCACGGACCTCGGAGTCTGTGGAGTGGCAAATTAAAAAAAAAAAAAGTTTTGCCGTGAAGTTCCTAGAATATCGGTTTTTCGTGGTCACGACGAATATTTGGCTTTCCCAGTGTTCGTATCTCTCAAGCCATAGTAAGTTTAGGGTAGTAGACGTCACGTTGCATGTGACCGGGCACAGCAAGGGTTGTAGCCACAGCCACACAGTCTCCGTCCACACGGTGGTGACCGATGACGCGGTCATCAGCAGGTCTACTACGAAGTCCGATAAACGGTATATCGGCCGAAGTTATGGACGTTTTATACCACGAAACACAATCGGTCGGTTGATGACACAAAAACTGACAAATCAGCGTCGGTCGGGATGAACGAAACGACCGATCAGATCAACCGACCGATTGTGTTTCGTGGTATGAAAACGTCCATAACTTCGGCCGATATATCGTTTATCGGACTTGGTAGTAGACCTGCAGGTCACGCATGCCGTCGCCCTCGACGGTGCACCATGTTCTCAGTAAAGTTATAAAACGCAAAATTCCCGCCGTAAAGTTGCTGACTTTTCAGGTATTTCACAGTCTACGCGGTAGATAAGTGTATTAAATTGATTGTCGTTGATGGTTTATTAAATTCTCAGTATACATATTGCACTAAGTACAGTTAACACCTCTAGATTTGCTAGATTCCAGTCGAAGCTTAACTTAAACCAGTGTTTATTTGCGATTTGGTCATCGACTCAGTTACGTTAACTTACGGATGGTCTAGTATGTTACGAATGGTCTACTCGGGAGAACGGCGTTTGCCGATCCGGAGCCCCTGGGTTCGAATCCCATCACGCGCACTACTGTCTTTTCGAAGTCATGTGCGTAATGCCGATAACTTAAAAACGGTGAAGGAAAACATCGTGAGGAAACCGACATGTACCTAGAATCTTTCGAGGTCATGTTTATGTTAACCACCAACCCGCACTTGGCCAGCGTGATGGATTATCGCCTTAACTATCTCCTTGCGAGAGAAGGCCCCGAGTCCCAGCAGTGGGAACATTTAGTGGGTTGCTTATGCATCGACTCACGGTCACGTGTGGTAAACGTTGCTTTACCACACGTGACCGAAATCAACCATAAAACGTATTAGCTGTTTCGCATGATGAAGAACCATTATTATTACCTAGCCATTCATCACAGAGGAATTTCTATTTCCTACCAAATGTTTATGAGCTTGGAAATCGACGTTATCGGAGTTTTGCCACTCATCATTACTTCTGAAACGCTAAATAGCAATACGTAGTAAGGCTTACAAATCTGGTTATCTGGCCAGTTGTTCGGACTAAATTTTCAAGCTTGTTTTGTTCTGGAAATACGATTGTGGCTTTTCAGTCTTTGCTATACATAGGTGGCAGTGTTCACACAAAACTCATCGCGATCGTTTGTTTGCTTAAAACGTTTTGTTTGTTTTTAATTGGTTATATATTATGAATAAAGTACGGACAGAGTATATTTTTTGATTTCATGCCTGTTAATGGAGCTGAAATGCCTAAACTGCCACACTTCCATGATTTTGTCAAAGTTAAAAGTTAGTAGAAATTGTAAGTGTATGCTTTCATTTCTCATCTACAAGTAGAAATGAAGAATATTCAGGATATATAAATATGTTTTATTTATAATAATACGTATAGAGAGACCAGACGAGCGGGACATGCCTGATGGTAAGCGACATGCCGCCGCCACATAACACCACAGTGGAACACGAACTATTCGAAGATGAAGAGTCTAAATCATTACCTAGCACTGCACTGCTCTCGTCACCCAGAGATATAAGATGTTTTATCCCTATGCCTTGTAATTTCACTGGAAACATTGCCCTTCAAAACGGAACACAGTAATGTTTGCACGCTACTGCTTGGTGATAGATTGCCTGGCAAAGGTGTGGTACATCCTCAGACGGACACTGCAAAGGGTCATACCACTACAAAAAAAAAATCTAATAATGGACGGGATTTCGAAATATTCTTTGATCACATATGTATATAGCGAGCTTTTTAAACCCCCTGCCCTTACTGTTATCACGACAAAAAGATAGTTTGTTCTGAAGCCAATTTACGCATCCTTGGTGAATGTTGTATTTGTTTCCAAACAGCCGAGTCACGCAGTTTGAAGAGTAGTAAACCTCATTATACCCGTGATAATATGGGAACTTCG
Organism: Ectropis grisescens; assembly: GCA_017562165.1. Taxonomy (NCBI): domain Eukaryota; kingdom Metazoa; phylum Arthropoda; class Insecta; order Lepidoptera; family Geometridae; genus Ectropis; species Ectropis grisescens. Next base: position 8,714,800 of record CM029793.1, on the reverse strand, counting down.
TTGCCATCTGTTTAAGAGACAACATATTTCTGCATTCATAAATATAAGCACCCAGGGCCTTCTATAGCAAGGAGAGAGTCAATGCCATCATCCACAAAGCTGGCCTAGTGCGGGTTGGTGATTAACACATGTTCTCAAAAGATTCTAGATACATGTCAGATTCCTCACGATGTTTTCCTTCACCGTTGTTCTGTTAACGGCATTACGCAAATGACTTCGAAATGACAGCGGTGCGGGCGGGATTTGATCCCGGCTGCTTCGGATCGATAGTCGCCGTTCTCCCGACTAGACCAGCCGCAACTTTTTCTGCATTCGACATAGTAATGCGTAATGCTTAAGCGTAACCTAAATGTTCCCACTGCTGGGACTCGGGATCTTCTCTCGCAAGGAGAGAGTTAAAGCTATAATTACTCACCAGCCCAGGGGTAAAGTTATGTAGAATAACATTCATCTCAAAAATTTAAGTCAGCGCGCTAGTTTCAGACTTAATCCATAAGTATTTTTTCCTCACTGTAACATTAGTATAGATTACATTGAATTATCATTGTAATGGAAGATCTAATGTGAAAGCCGGCCTATTACCATATAGAATGGGTAGTACATTAGCGAACTAACTACATCAATAATGACACGCCGACTAACCTAATCTATATTACCTACTGCTTGGTATCGGGAAAATCGATGCTTCGTTCAATGATTTCCACAAATCTATGTCTGGTGTATGGTTTCTTTAAAACATATCTGAATACATATAGTTTTTATAATATATAGTGACGGGACGAGCATAACATGGACCTGATGGTAAGCAACACGTTGCGCGCTAGAGCATTATCGTGTATAAAAACGTGAGGAATCTGAATAACTGCCTAGCAGCACACTACGCTCGTGACCCAGAAATATAAAGTGTTTGGTTTCTTTGTCGTGCAATTTCTATGGAAGAACTACCCTTCAAACCGACACTCAGTAATGTTTGCAAATTACTGCTTGGCGGTAAAATACAAATAATACACGTGCTCTATTTTGTGGGACAAACATTTAAGTAAAAAGGAAAAACATACTCATAAATAAATTGATTATTATGACTAAAAAAACATTTTTGTTCCTATTCCTATTCCATATTTTGTGTAGCTGTAACTGATTACATATAAGTAAATAAATAATTGTATTGTCTTTCTCTTGAATGTCATAACTAATCACGAATGTCATAAATAATCAAGCATTATTGGGTTGCAAAGATGATAGAAGAAAATACCTATAATTGCTTTCATCAATGGGGGCATTTACCATCAAGCGTCATAGAAACCTAAAAAAAAACATTGGGTTGCGAAAATTATAAGCATAACTGATCTGTTTCACAAGAAAATTTAACTGGATAATCGGTTTGCGGAGAACGATGACTCACAGCAAAAATCGATCTTATTCAGACTTTAGAAAGAGATAAAACACGTAACAAAGACCTTTACCATCAACAATGGTAAGATTCTACTTGTAACAGTCATTCATACAACGAAAATACGAGAGCGTTGTCTTTCTGTCTGTACATTGTAAGTTGACAACATTTAGAAACATTGTATGAGGCATTACGGTTGTTTACTACACTGGTATTATTAATTATTACGGGATGTTTACTGTAGCTGTATGATGGAATGAGTTCCCGATATTACAATGTAGTTACATGCACTAAATTGAAAGGTATACTTACAATCATCCGTTGAAGTTAATTACGGTAATTATCCCGTTATTAATAATGGAAGCGTTTAAAATCCAGTAGGTACCATTTTTTTATCGGACTGTTCGAAACAAAAAAGCGACACCCTTTCATGGTTGATATTTCAAATACACCGACGTAGAGGTTTGACTCTACTGTTGATAACAACGTCTATGCTGTGGAACGCGTTGCCTGAATGGGGTTTTCCCGATAGTTACAATCTTGGTGTGACTGGCCTCGTGGCTTAGTGGGTAGTAATTCTGCCTGCGAAGCTGATGGTCGTGGGTTCGATTCCTACTCAGTGCAAATATTTGTGTGATGAGTTCAAATATTTGTACCTACTGTATCTGGGTGTGTTCTATGTATAATAAGTATGTGTTTAAAACTATTTAAGCATTATATTATCAGCTATCAGTTTGGGGTCGGATGGTGTTGTGTGAGAATTGTCCACCAATATTTATTTATTATTCAAATCGATAGATTTAATCGGTTTCTTCTAGATAAGCGCGTCTATCCATCGTAGACCGCATCGTCGCTTAACATCAGGTGAAGTATTTAGTGAAAAGCCTATAATATTTTAAAAAACCTTTTTATCGATTGTTGTATTTTTGCATTTGACCGTTATTTCCCCTGATGATAAGCGACGATGCGGTCGACGATGGATAGACGCGCTTATTTAGAAAGGATCAGATCAATTCACTCTCGACCTGAAGACGGCTAGATTCTATTCGTCAGGGAAAACCCATACAAGCCCGCAAGCAATGAGGGTTGTCAACCGTAAAAGAAATTTCCTCGTACATATGCAGCAAAAAATCTCGTATTTTAGCTTTTATACCTCTACATATTATGTACCTCGTACTGTCAAAATGTCGTATAAAAGTGTACGAGGTTCATGTCGTCCTTCGTACCTCGTACGCAAGACCCCAAATCACGTAGTTTGTACTTAGGAGGAATTTCGTACGTTTGGCAACCCTGCCAGCAACGTATTATTTAGTTTTAGAAGTCTTATTAGAAGAAGACAGCGATACAGTGTGATTTCGGTGTGTTCTTTGACCACGGCAGTCTTATGTCTCGCTCGGACTAATTACGCTGACCCTTGGGCGTAAGTAGGGCAGGCACAATTCCGATCAATTCTAAGTTCCACAACCATGCAGGTATTATAAATATTATGTAGAGTCAACACCGAGGTGGAAGACTTGAAAGTTTTAAGTGAAAGGTTCTTTAGACGCGTAGATCTCTTTTTGATTGAGAAAATAATAATGCGTTCACGTCACCGACGCGCGAATAATGCAAAGTACGCGGCGGTGGCTAACGGCGTAGCATCAGAGCGGTTGCGGAGTAGCGGTGCGAGATCTGTTTGTATATTTTTTATAGTATAGAGTGACAAGACGAGCAGGACAGGTGCCTGATGGTTAGCCAACCCATAACAGCACAGTGACACACAGCTATTGGAACATGAATCCAAATCCAAATCATTACCTAGCACCGTACTGCGCTCGTCACCCGGAGATTAAGGTGTTTTATCTCTTGGCCCAGGAATTTCTCTGGAAACGTTGCCCTTCAAACCGGAACACAGCAATGTTTGCACACTATTGCTTGACGGCAGAATAACTAGCAACGAAGTGGTAGCTGTAGATTATACTGCTATTACGCATTTCGACGATCGATCTCACAAGATACACCAACCCAAAACCACTGTCCTTTCAGCTGTCGCTCCGACGCTGCACCGGCATCGATATAAACGATAAGATGTGCCCTAAGCACCTTGAAATTGGTAGTAAACTTCATCTATGTGTGTAGTGTTACGCACCATCAATCTATTTGATCCCCTAGAATCGTTAGCGGCGATGTATGCTGTGGATCTATTTATTTTGACAACGAATAGTGATGGGTAAAAACGTCCGGCGTTCACCGCTTCCTGCAACCGACTAGGACGGAAAGAGTGAGCTCACTCTTCCCAACGATGTAATTCCGTGCGTCTAAAGTTTGGGAGGCACATCCACTGGTTTATATCGATATACGCCGGTACATTAGCATGTCAGTGATGCGTATCCAAAAGATCGTCCCCTACCAAAAACTATTCAAATATATTTTCACTCCAAAAAAAGTGTAGTATTGTTGCTGAGCAAAAGTCACGGGTCGTAGTTAGTATCGCATTAAAAAATTTCACTCGGCCATAGTTTTCGGGGTCGCCGCTCGTTTCGGCGGCGCGCGCGCATCGACTTTCGCCCGCGGCGCTTGTTACACGGTCCGCGAGTCATTACCTATGACCGTGTATTGTGTTGGGTTTTAGTTTAGATGTGTTTTTGTGCGACTATGAGTGTAGCGATCGCTGCTCGGAGATTCATGGAGGTAATTTGTGTTTCGTACAAACTTCGGACTGTATAGAATATAGATAGATACACTCTTAAGATAACATCTTTATAGCACTTCACTATATAATGTTAAACAAAGTCACTTCTCACTGTCTTCCCTGTTTCTGTGTATGCTTAGATCTTTAAAACTACCAAACAAAGTTTTGTGCGTTTTTTTAATAAGTAGATAGAGTGATTCAAGTCGAACGTGTTTATGTATGGAGTATGTGCATAAAATAGTAGAGGAAAACTGATTTTAAAGGTTTCTAATGATGATGTATGTGATAAATGTATAAATACATTTTTGCGCTTACATTGCAAAGTTGTTTGAACCATGCGACATACCTCTAGATCAAAATGATAATGACAGAGTCACACAACATTACAGAAAAATATGTAATAGTGTATGACTGTTGACTCTCTTTTAGCGACAACCCACAATATTTTTTTTTTTCAAATTTTATTGGTATATATAGCGGGTCGTTAGTATTACCTATAAACGTGTATGGTGTTTAGTTTTTGTTTAGAGTGTTTTTGTGTGACTATGAATGTTGCGATCGCTGCTCAGAGATACATGGAGGTAATTTGTATTTCGTACAAAATTAATGCGATCCTGAATTTGATCTCAGATTTTAACAATAAACAAAAAACGTGTTTGTTCGTATGTGTTAAATACACGGTACTGTGTGTATTGTAATTTTATTTATTGAACTAAACAAAATTCAATGAAATCGTTGTTTTAATTCCAGGAGCCATCTTCGACCGCGTCGTCTCGTCACGGCGAGAGGCCGCACCACGTCAAGTCGCACTCCCGAGACCTAGGCAACAGTCCCCTGTCTGCCAACACCACCGGGAATAGCTCCAGAGAGTAAGTACCCTCTACTTCTGATATAACTGTGTATCACATTGTATGTCCACGATGGACTCCCAAACTACTTAAACGATATTGTTTTTAAACTTTCGCGATTTGAACACATAATGTTTATAATGTATCTACAGGACTTAATCACGATTTAATTCATTGTTTAAATACCTCGACGTTGGCGGCGTTACAACCGCCGTGTCAGTCTTCTCGTGACCACGGCGGTTGTAACGCTGCCGAAACGTCGAGGTATTTAAACAATGAATTAAATCGTGATTAAGTCCTGTAGATACATTATAAACATTATACTTAAACGATTTTAATAAAATTTGCACAACGTGTGCAGTTTGTTCCAAACTCGACAAATAGGGTAGTTTTTATTTCGATTAATGGTCAACAACTAGCGGTCCGCCCCGGCTTTGCCCGTGGTACATAATACTATAGCCTATATAGCATTAAGGGATCACATCATACATTTCCAACAAATTTCCATAAAAGAATCTTTAAAATCAGCCCAGTTTCTGAGATTTATAAGTTATTACATGACAAAATCCGAGCGAAGCCGGTACTGTCCGCTAGTTAATATTATAAATGTCCATGTTTGGATGTTTGTTGTGCAACAGATAGGGTTAAAATTTGGAATACTACAGATAGATTCTAGTCTGGAATAACACATAGGCTACATACTATCCTCGGAAAGTAAAGAGAACGGGGAACTACGCGGGTACAACCGCGGGTCACTGCTAGTGACATAATACGTAAGGGATTTGGTAGTAAAGAAATATGACTGAAGTGGTAGGACTCGTAGCAGAATCCGCTTTGGGATACTTCACCAAAAGGACGCAAGTACCTCACCTATGCCTTCTTTTTCTATGACCAAACGGTAATGTGACGAGGACGGAAGCGGCGAAGTAGACCTAGATCCCTATGTGCCTCATGGTGGCAACAAGCTGGGCCAGAACACCACAGTGCCAAGTAATAATTTGAACATTTTTCTGTCTGACTGTGTGCTCGATAACGCACATCGTTTTATGGTTGACGTTCCAAAAGCTCGAACAAAGAGATTTGACTGTTGTATATTTGTGATAGGAACGGGTTTTCCCGATGGTTAAAATCTTGGTGTCTTCAAATCGAGAGTGGATCGCCGTCGTAGGACTCGTCGAGATGGCGGATGGCGGTAAACCTGTAATAGACAAAAAATAAACAAAGAGTCCCAAATCTATGTCCAGCACCTTCGCTCAATATCCAGAGATACTAGCATAGGTGTGTCACTTTACCAGCCGGACTCTACAGAGAGTTCTATCTCTACAACCTGTAACAACTTAGGTAGTTAATCATCAATTAAACTTTGGATATATGAGAGAAAACTAAGTAGACATATACAAACTGAACAGCCTAGATATAGGACTGATCCAAAACTTCTAAGCGATGCTGCCAGGATTTTTCACGGGTTGGCCCAAAAGTTGATAGGGGTGGCTATTGTATAATCACTCGTTCTTATTATTCACTAACATACTCAAATATGACTCATCTGATTAAAATAAAATACTTTGAACATAGAAAAGATCACAAGACTTTGTTTTTTTTTTTTTCAAGATATGGAACCATGGAAATATGTGGATAATAAAACAGTTAATTCTACTTTTTCAGGTTGGAAGATTCCCCGCAGAAGAAGATCCTATCAGGGCTGATAGCACCCGGAGACTACTCGGGTTCGGTGTACAGCCCTAACGTCTCCTATGGCCTGTCGTCTGATGAATACGGCTCACCGGCGTACAGAGGTAATAAGACAAAGAAATAGAAGAAAGATTATTGTAGAAAGTTATTCTTTTTAAATTTATGGGTTACTACTTATATGTGATAAAGTTGGTCCAGTCTGTCTTAAGTTTCTTCCGAGGATGGCTGGCATATGGCATCCGCTTTTGGTGAATTCGGGACAGGAGATAAGAGAGACGTTTGCCATATAAGTGCCCTAAGCACATATTGTATTGCATTTTAACTTGTACCTACTATGCAAACTAACGTGGTGGATAGACATGGACATTTTAAATTAATTCTGTGCAAAACTTGAAATGTTTGCGCCCGCCTTCCCTAGAAAGACTGCAGGATGCGGCTGAAACTTACGGCTAAGAACTCACGGAGCTAATCTCAGCCATGCCCGCCGCGGTTGCGGGCCCGCAGCTTCTGCAGAATGCAGATATATTTGAAAGCACAATCCACCACGCGTTTTACGCTTTTGCGGGCGAAAAACTCAACCGTTGCGGCTGCCAAACCGCGAAATAGCGGTCTCGTGAGTTGAAATAAAACCGTAGTTTGAAATAGAACCGGACGCGTGTGGAAATCGCTCCATGAGTTGTTAGCCTAAGTCAGACTCCAAACAACACGTGGGTAACCCCAAGGACGGATTGGGCCGATAGGACCCGGGGCCCGAGACTATATCCTACGGTTGCCGTATGCCCCGCAAGCCAGGCTCGTGGGGGGTCCGGCCGGCAAATGCCACCTCGACTATATGGCCATTCCAACGTCGGGTAACGCGTGAAATAATACATAAAAAGTGGTCAAGTGCGAGTCGGACTCGCCCATGAAGGTTTCCGTGGCACCAAGTCACATAATGTAAAAGTTCTTGAAGATAGCCCACACCCAAGAAAACCACTCGAGTATGGTTTTGATTAAAAAAATTGAGTTTCAGTGTCAGTATGGGACAACCCCTAATTTTTTTTTGTAGGAAAGTCTTAATATTACATCTACTTACCAAGTTTCAATAGCTTTAGTAGCCAGTTTTAGTAGCTGTGACATACGGACGGAGAGACAGACATGACGAATTTATAAAGGTTCCGTATTTTGTCATTTGGTTACGGAACCCTAAAAATGTGTAACAACCACGTCAGTTCTCATAGTAGATCTCAGTACTTGTACTGCAATCATCTCTTTTATCTCAAATTTACTGTAATCGTAAATAAACGTTTAGAGTAATTAGCCGACTTCAGTGTTGCTATCGTGAGGTTGACCTTATTGTATGCTTTGATAACACCAATTAATGTAATAGTGATTTAAGCATACACCATTTTGATCGAAAAGTGAATCACGAACAAGGAGTCAATACAGTCTGTAATTCTTCTCTCACTCACATAACAAACAATACAGTGTTAAGTGGTTTTATTATGTGTATATTTTATATTATATTATACTGTATTTTTCTGTTTTGTGTCATAATAAAGAGTTTTATCTATCTATATTAAGTTGAAAGCTGATCTATAGTCATCCATATTAATAACTTTTACAATGATACCAACCAGTGTTTATTAATTAATGTAAATGATTAAATTACATATTTAACGTTAAATTCACCAAGAAATCACAATAAAAGAACTAGATGTTTCATACAAAAATCACATAAACACCCAGCAAAATATTTTATGAATTTTACTGGCGTTTAAAATGGTAAAATTGATAAAGTATTTTTCAACGAAACGATTTGTTTGACTACTACTTACTAAGTCGTTTATTGAAAAAAACTTAGTATGGAATACTAAGTCGAAAGAGAGAACTTGTTAATGTACACTAAGTCAAAAGAGACAGCTTATTGACGAGTACTAAGTCAAAGGAGACGACTTAGTAGACATAGTATGCTAAGTCGAAAGAACAAGCGTGTTTAAATGTTTAGAACAACAGATTTAAATTTCGCTATCTCCTATTTGACCCTGTTGTAAACTTTGATAAAACTAATGAATGAATGTAACACTGATTTTACAATTCAGTTTCACACTTGGTTCGCACTACGACGGATCAATACTTACTATCGGTCATTCGTCTTATGGTCGCGTCAAAATATTGTATTATTGTTACGCGATACTAGCTCTTATGTCGTGATACATACAACAACAAATGTTCACTGATCGGTTCATATTTTCAGGGCAAGATGGCGATTACTCATTGCAAGGTATGTAATGTTTTAATGTTGTTTAATCATCATCATTCACTGCCTTTTGTTTTTCTTTTACTGGTCCATATTCTAATACTACGCCATCTGCCCTACAAAAACAATGCTACTAATATTATAAACTAACAGCGACCCGCATAGTTCCCGTTCCATTTAGTTTCTTGCAGTAAAAAGTAGTATTCCAAATTATAATCTGTATTCCAAATTACAACTGTATTCCAAATTACAACCCGGTCAATTTTAGCCGTTCCGATGTGATAGAGCAACGAACATCAAAACTTTCGCATTTATAATATTAGTAAGAGAAAAACTCAGACACAAAATAAACATCCGTATTCATCACACAAATATTTGTCCTTGATGGGAATCGAACTCACGACTTACGTTTCTGCAGATTGTTATTTCTAAGTTATTATTAGTTTCTGCTCTAATTACAAAGTATAAGCATAAGCAGCCCACTAAATGTTCCCACTGCTGGGACTCGGGGAATTCTCTCCCAAAACGAGAGCCAAAACCCTAATCCACCACGCTGCGCCAGTGCGGGTTGGTGGATGACACATGACCTCGAAAGATTCTAGGTACATGTCGGTTTCGTCACGATGTTTTCCTTCACCGTTTTAAGTTTAAGCGGCATTACGTAATTGACTTCGAAAAGACTGAGTCCGCGTGCAATTTGGACCCGGAGTTTCCGGATCGGCAGTCGCCGTTCTCCCGACTAGACCAGCCGTAACTTCAAAAGCGTAATTACAAAGTATGCAGACTCCTTACTCATTTAATCTAAAGTACCTGGTTGACCGAGCTTTGCTCGTATTTTTTTAAGGATATTTAGGCAGGTACGAATTACGTAGTGATGACTTACTTAGACCTACTTAGATACGAATTAAATGCGTTTATAAAAGGCTCAAAGTATAAGATTTTCTCAGAAAAAAAAATTACAAAAAGAAAAATCCCGAGTGAAACCATCGAACCGAGGGCTGTTGACTCCGAGGGCGAGCATATTCCATCTGAGCCATTTAGATTTAAAGAGTAGTGGCGAAATAAGTTATCGTATTCTAATGACATTGTAGGAGTTTTTCATTGTCTAAAAACGCGCATAAAATGATGTTTAAAAAATAAAACCTAGCTAGATCGATTTATCGTCCCCGAAACGCCCTGTGTACATAATTTCATGAAAATCATCCGAGCCGTTTTTGAGATTCAGATTCTATATATATATACATATATACCTACAAGAATTGGTCGTTTAAAGGTATAAGATAAGATTAAAAATGGACCGTCGATTTTATTTTATTGATATATTTTAAAGAAATAAAATCCCAAATCATACTAATTGGTAGCAACAGGATACTAATATAAATATGTTAACTGATAATTCTGATTTATGAAGTGCAAATTTTCCTGTTATGTTTTGTGTTGATTAGTTAGTCGCAAGCTTTAACGAGATTGGGACATATTTGTATTGTGAATTATATTACGGTTACACAGTTATGTTACTTTGGACAGTACGTAAGTATACAAATACAATTTAAAAATATAATCTTAATTCATAAATAATATTAACATTAGACTTTGTTTTGTGGTGCCAATAAAGCGTTTTGTATTGTATTGTAATATATGTTTATAAATTAAGTGTCTAGTTGTTCGTGATGGACTCCAAAACTACTTAACCGATTTTAATCAAATTTGGACACAGTGTGCAGTTTGATCCAACTTGAAAGACAGGATAGTTTTTATTTTGATTAACGGTCGTAAGAAAAAATTAAACTAAGAAATAAAAACAAACAAAATTGGTCCATTCGTTTAGAAACTACAATGCTACGTGCTTACACACAAATACATACACCAACTAACGCATAAAATGTATTACTTGACTCCTGTATTGACTGGCTAATGGGTTAGTAGGTGATAAGTCTGCCTAAGAAGACGTGGGCTCGATTCAAATATTTGTGATGAATGCAAGTATTTTTCTGTGTTTGGGTGTTTCTATTTATAATAAGTATGTAAATGTGTATTATAATATCTCTATGTATAAAAATGTTATGTTGGTTTGTGTACGCTTCAAAAACTCAAAAAGTTCTGCACCGTTCGAGATGAAATTTTACAATGATATATAATCCGCATCATAGATTGTTTTTATTTAATTTTTGCATTATAATGTGCCACAGCGAAGCGTGGCAGGGTACAGCTAGTGTATAATAATTATGTAACAACTATATAAATATTATATCAGCTATATGGCTCATATTGTTAAAGCTTTGCTTAGTTTGAAGACAGGTGGTGTTGTGAAATGTCCACCAATATTTTTTTGCTGTTACTGAATATTCAATATATTTTATGGTCTGTACAATTAGAGCTATTTCAACATAAATATAGAAATTTGTATTTGGTTCCCGCGTCACAGGCGTTGCCTGGTGCGGGCTGCAGTATGTACATCTGTGATGTTGTGCCACCCATAAACAAAACCTATATTTTGTAAAACAGTTATTTGGAAACCTTTGTATGTTTATGTATTATTTTTTTATTTCATTTATATTTTTGCAATTGGGTTTTATTCATTTCCTCCTCTCACCATTCACTTACGCGGCCCTTCTACCGCCCAACTAAATCGGCTATTACTTTACTGTCTCTATCAATGCAAGCGAAAAGAAAAGAGAGACAAATATCAAAGCTAAGACATTTTTCGTTCGGCGCTAGACCCCCCGTCCAACTCTTTATATTGCGTGAGGCTATGCAATGTTTATTTATTTATTCATACAAAATCACGTGTTACAACTTGTATCGCTCTTTGTTCCAGATGAAAGCGATGGTGGCGCCAACGTGTCTTCTAAAGCGCAGAGCGCCATAGCACATCTAAATAATAAGATTGAACGCACGAAGGATTTGATACGACTAGAACAAACTATTAGAGATGGTAAGTGATTAAAGACGATTTACTTATGTTATTTTATTGATGGGAAAATTTCGTTTGGCGCACCGCACATAGATTTTTCGTGGGCTGTGAATCAAGCTCAAGCGTCATGCTCGTCAATGAAAGAAATCTTCGGGTGAACTCGGTAATTCCGGATGCCCATGCTTCTAACCGTGGCCATCTAGAAATGCGTGTTTAGCAGTTTTCTAGATAGCCATCCAATGCATGCTTAGAAGACTTATTTAGACGACAACGCTTTTAAGATTTTTACCAGACTAGCGCCCTAGACTAGACTATTTTAGCGCCCTCCGGTTTTACCCGCATAGTCTCTAAAGTGAGCCATCAAATTCTGAGCTCTAAGTTTTCACTTCTATCGGCAGTCATTATAATTGTCCATTTTTGACGTGACAACGTCTAATAAATCGATGAACGCCGGCTGCATGCACGAAAAAGTGTCCCATTAGGTCCCGTTACGCTCATTGTACGCTTGCGTCGCATCTATCAATGTTTTGTTATGACGTTGTCACGTTAAACTATCGTCCGTAAACCAACCGACTTTACAGACAACCTTTTTTTAAAAATACAACCAATTTTTTTATAATTACTCATTAGCCTAGACTTAAAAATATAGTTGTAATAAGTATTAGGATCCAAGTATTTGACCGCGATTTTGCCTTTTTTCCAGATAATGTAAACGAGTACCTGAAACTAGCGGCGAACGCGGACAAGCAACAGCTGCAACGCATCAAGGCGGTCTTCGAGAAGAAGAACCAGAAGAGCGCCCTCTGCATCGCACAACTACAGAAGAAGCTCGAAGGATACAACAAACGGATCAAGAACTGGGAGGTAGTGTCTGTTAGTCGAAACATTTATATATACGGTTGTGTAAGCTAGCACGCTGCCTGAATTCCTATTTGTTGTGGCTGGTATATCGAGCTAAGATAGCTAGTAAGTAGTGTGTGTATGTACAGTAACGTACCTAAGAATCCGAAAACCCGGAGAAGCTCGAAGGATCAACAATGACGAATACGCACTGAGAGGTAGTGTCTGTTAGTCGAAACATTTATATATTTTCAATTGTGTAAGCTATCACGCTGCTTAATTTCCTATTTGTTGTGGCTGGTATATCGAGCTAAGATAGCTAGTAAGTAGGTGTATGTACAGTAACGTACGTAAGAATCAGAAAAACCCGCAGAAGCTCGAAGGATCAACAATCACGAATACGCACTAAGAGGTAGTGTCTGTTAGTCGAAACATTTATAAACATTTATATTTTTTCAATTGTGTAAGCTAGCACGCTGCCTAAATTCCTGTTTGTTGTGGCTGGTATATCGAGCTAAGATAGCTAGTAAGTAGTGTGTGTATGTACAGTAAGTAACAGTTAACGTACCTAAAAGCCGAGTCACACAGGGGCGGGAGCCGCGAGAAAGCGATCGCGATCCGGGACGGAAATTTTTGTAATATTCGCATTTGTATGCAACCTGACACATAGCAAGCGGGAGCGATCCGGCGCGATGCGATTTCCCGCGCGACAAGATCGTGACGACAAACAAGAGATCGCTTCGCCATGCTTCGCGGGAAGGACGCGCGACGGACGGCCCGCGCGGGCGCTGTATTCTACGGTAGTCAGTACAAGCTGTCACACAGGACAGAGCGTTCGCGTAGCGATCGCGATCCGATCTCACGAGTTGTATTTTTTTACAACGTAAGGTCGTGAGCAATGAGATCGCTTTTGGTGTCACACCGGCTGTGTTCTCGCCATCTGCCCGCCGCGGGCTGCGGGCAGTAGCTCTGTGTGACATGATACGGACCGCTATCGCTTTGCACTGGATCGCTATCGGATCGCTTTCTCGCGGCTCCCGCCCCTGTGTGACTCGGCTTTTAGAATCCGAAAAACCCGCAGAAGCTCGAAGGATCAACAATCACGAATACGCACTGAGAGGTAGTGTCTGTTAGTCGAAACATTTATGATTTACATTACATTATGATTATGTGCTAACACACTTGTAAAACTTTGCTAAGAATAAAAAGGTGTTTTCAAGATGCTAATAGATTTGTCAAAGGTCAATTTCGCCAAGTGGTAAAACCTATGGTGAAATTGAGAATTATGGATATAATTATATATTTGAGACGGGCCTTTTATCGGCTTGAAAACGCCTTGTTATTTATTGCGCATGCATAATCGCTTCAGGATCCTGTTGCTTCGAACTAGGAATGTTATGGTTATGACATTTCGGATCTGGTACCCGTAAGGGTAATGGATATAAGAATAAAATTATATCGGTTTCGGATGCGGTTACGGATATGTAATTAATTCGGATTATCCGTTAGTTTCGGTTACGGATTGAAGTAAAAGATAAACACTTGGATTGATAAACGATGTATTCACCGTGCGGGTGCCGGGTCCATCGTGACCCGACACCCATGGAATGCTAGGAAGATCGTCTCAATTAGTGTACAAAACTTGGTTTTATTTGGCAAGTTTTGTCTAGTTTAGTAACCTAGACTAGAAAATAAAAATACGAAACCTAAATAATCACGTGGTGAAAAACCTGTCGAAACGGCGTTTTTTTAAACCTTACCCTTATACGAATTTATCCCATACTTTTTTATTCCATTATTTTGAAACGGTTATGGATATGTTTTTATTTCGGATATCCGAAAGTTTCGGTTATGGTAAATACCTCCATAACATTCCTGCTTCAGACCTTTCGAGATCTTTTGATCGATATTGATCGACCGCGTAGTTTTTTATTTCTTGTGCTTATGAAAAGTGCTGCATCATGCAAAAATCTTTGCTTGTTGAAGCCAGTATTTCATTAGCTAGTTACGTACGTGTTACGTACGTGACTATTGCGATCGAAAATAAATGCGCATTAAAGCAGTCTTCGAGAAGAAAAATCAGAAGAGCGTGCACGACCATAGAAGCTCGAAGGATCAACAAACTCATAAGAACTGAAAGGTAGTGTCTGTTAGTCGAAAAATGAAGACGCTCCATAGTGAATCGCATCGTCGCTTAACATCAGGCGAAAATCATCTCGCCTGATGTTAAGCGACGGCCAAAAAAAAACCATAAAAAAATATGATGTACAACTTTTCAAAATTAAAAATTATTCTGTTCTTTGCAGCAGCATGGCACAAGCGGACAAGTACACAGACAACCGAGGGAAGTTTTACGGGACATGGGACAAGGATTAAAGTAAGTATAACTCGATTTACAATGGCAGGACAAAGAAGACAGGTGGAATAAGGCTGGTTGTCAGAATGGCCAAGTCGAAACGAAGGAGCGGTCGCAGCGTCAAATTTTGTAGGCGCCTTTTTGACAATTGGGCCCCTTTGAAAAAGTTGAGAATTGGAACATTTGGAATATAAGCTGGAAAATTACGGTAACGAGAACTAAGCGGGTAAAGCCGCGGGATATTGCTTGTGAAATTTAGGTTAGAGTCTTTGCAAAGTCCGCCTAGGAAAGTACCAAATCTTTGCCAGTTATTCTAATGTCAAACAGTAATGCGCAAACATCACTGTATTCCAATGGCAATGTTTCCAGAGAAACAGAGAATGTTGTTTCGGACTCTTCATATTCCAATAGCTGCATGACACTGGTTTTATGGACTGTCGTTTTTCTTACCATTCAGGCACATGTCCTGATTGTCGTTTAAAAAAAAACTATGTGCTTTAAGACCGCATGGCAGACGTGTAAACTAAAACAGACAGCAGCAGCTGCAAGCAACAACTGTATCTATCTCGCTCGCGCAAACTCCGTTCCCAAGTTCCGGCCTCATTCACAGCCTACGAAAAATTTTGTGTGTGGTGCGCCAAAAGCGGTATTCACTTCAGAAATGTTTTGTTACAGAAACGTGGGCGGTAACATCCGTGATGGCATCACGGGCCTCGGCGGCAGCGTGATGGCGGCGCCGCGGGAGTTCGCGCATCTATTCTCGCGGTCCAACCGGTTCGGGTCCGCAGACAACATTTCACAGCTCGCCGGTCTGTATCCATTGCTATATCTCTTTTGTGATTTGTCTTATTTTGTATCTTGTCTGCTTATATTTGAGAAATAATCACCGGTCCGATACAATCGATGGCATCATAGGTTTTGGCAATTTTTCCTGTGACATCATAGGTTTGCTAACTTTTCCAATGGCATCTTGCCATCATAGGTACGTTTAGCTTAGTTTCGTGATTATTGTTTTACACAAATAGTGACGTTATCACTTATCTCGGTGGCAGCGTGTCGGCGATGATGTACGGGGTTTGCGCATTTATTCTCGCGGTCCAACCGGTACCGGTTCGGATCCACAGACAACATTTCACAGCTCGCCGGTCTGTATCCATTGCTATATCGCTTTTGTAACTTGTCTGCTTATAAATTATGTGCTAAATCTTTAATTTTTAACAGCAACGGCACCGGTGACTTCGATGGTATTGGTTATAGGTTTTGACATTTATCCGATGGCATCGTAGCTTTTGGCAATGTTTTGGATGGATATCAATCCATCGAATCATAGGTTTACGATGGCGTCGTAGGTTTTGGTATTTTTTGCGATAGCATCATTGGTACGTTCAACTTAGTTTCGTGATTATAGTTTCATGAACACAGCTCGGTGGCAGCGTGTTGGCAATGTCGTATGTACGTGTTTTTTTGTTCATCTATTCCCGCGATCCAACTGGTACGGCTACGCAGACAACATATCGCTGCTTGCCGGTCTGTTTATAATGCTATATCTCTTTTGTATATTGTCTGCTTATGTTTATGTGCGAAATCATTGAATGGCGGGACGCATCCGATAACTTCGATGCCACCAGATAGTTGCCACCAGAAACACTGTCAAAACCTATGATACCACCTATAACATTGCAAAAACCTACGATGCCATTGGAAAGATTGCCGAAACCTAACGCAGGTTTCGGCAATCGGCAATCGGTATCGAAGTTATCGGATGCGTCACGCCGTTCAATGATTTCGTACATATAAGCAGACAATATACAAATCGTAGTTTTAGCAATGTTTTCGATGGCGTCATAGGTTTTGACAATTTATCCGTTGGCATCTTACTTTTTGGCAGTGTTTTCGATGAAATCGTAGTTTTTGATAACTTTTGCGATGACATCATAGGCTTAGCTTAGTTTCGTGGTTATAGATTTCCACAATATTCAGAACTTTATCACGCGTCTCGGAAATGACGTACGTGTTTTCTTTGTTCATCTATTGTCGCGGTCCAACCGGTTCGGTTCCGTGGACAACATATCGCTGCTTGCCGATTTGTATCTATTGCTATTGCTGGAGCTATTTTGGAGTCAACTTCTCAACATATCTCTTAGTGACGAGAATTGTCGTTAACTTCCTCATGTTACAATAGAGGATCTAAAATGATCGCTTTTAAAACATTATTATTAGGTATTTACAAAATGAATGGACTGGAAATGTTAAATTTTAACAGCAACTGATCAGTAATTATATTATGTATACATCACAGATCACAGTCATTCGCGTCAGTGCAAAATAAAGATGTAATTTTTTCTAAAAGATGAACAGATACACAAAAGCGACCCTTTTAGATCGCCAAATCGTTAATGATTTTTGTTCCTGATGAATGAAGAATAATAGTATAAAATTACGATTTTGAAAGTCCATTCTAAGTTTACTATTAAAATTAATCGCTATGTTACACTTAATGTATTAAGATAATGTAATAACATCGTAGTTTTAGAGTTAAATTTAGAATGTCTTTCGAATAAGCTCCAATATTGACTTGTATTAGAACGCTATGAGACGTTCGATGCCATAATTATAGGTTTTCATCATAAGTTACATTCTAAACTTAAAAATACTCGAAAATATTTATTTTATTGTGGTTTATATGTTTACATTATGCGTTTTTATGTGTATGGATTTGATTATTTGATAATTTATTAGCTTTTATTGTATACGCTTTGTATATACATGTATTACATAATATTATAACATATGTATTTTCTCTCACAGAGAACACGGGTCCTTGTGAGTATTCAGTAATTAGATACCCTGTGACTAACCCCCCATTAGTAGAATTCATTCTGTCGTGCGTGAGCTAGAAATCTGTAATCTAAGAAGAAAAAAGCTGTTGCTAGATAATTTGCAGATTCAGAAAAAATATTGTAAAAAATCTAACTTAATTTTTTTTGAGCAATTTAGTTGAACCATTGAGATTTAGACATAGATAATAATATCTAATTTTAGTTAAGTCTCTTTCACCTATTATATGCAATGCACATTGCTGCACCCACCGAATACTCGTTAAAAACAGAAATTGTGCCGAGAGTTTATTGCTATTAAGTTAAAATGGATTTTTAAAGTCTAGTTACTAATAGACATACACTGATTAGCCGCGAATGGACTTACTTCTCCGGCATACCCGCTAGATATTAATCTTAATACAACCATCTTCATCAATTGTTGAATGAAGTCGCCCACAATTATAGATGTTTTCTAGGATAGCGTCGTTACTTTCACGATGGAGCAATATGCTCAAATCCGAAAATTCCTTTTTCTCGTAAAATTATATCCAATATTTTGTTTTTATAATGTATGAGACGTCGTCCCACAAATAACATTATAAATTACTGAATGATATCATAGTTTGAGAAACGCGACTACATTTGTCATTAGATCATTATCATAGAAAATTGTAATAAATTACTGAATGTTTAAATTTTGTAGTTATGTAATTAAAATTAAGAAAATTCAAGTACCTGATTTTAAGTTCACGCGCGGCATCATTTCTTCCTTTCATTCTTATCAACTTTAAAAAGTGCTATCTTGGTTTGGTTCATTCATTGATTCATCTTCAGTGCAAATAACTGTTGCATTTAGCTCGGTTTGTGCATAATAGATCTCCATTTATATTGTACCTATACCTGTAAATATCTAGTTTCCTGAAAATGCGCTAATAAATTTCTATGAACTTCTATTTTTCATCCACCTATTAGTGTTTAATAAGTGACTATATGGATATAGCGATGTGGACTTACGGACCACATCATTAGACCATCGATGCAAGGAAGTAAATATGAAATCAACAAAATGTTATTAAAAATAAATGTTAAAAACAGGAATAAGCTTCCCGAACCTTCTTCAAACAAGACGTTTTGGTATTTTAATCAAACAATTTTTGGCTGTAGAAAGTTGGAGGTATTTTTATAATATTTTATTTATTAGTGGAATATCGCCCTCTATGCCTCTACCTATCGCCCTCATTTAGCATAAGTATATTAGGTTTAAATTAGATTTAGGTGGGTCCTGCGCTCCGCGCCAACTCAAAAGTCCGTTAGGTAGTAGGGGCACTCACTGCCCCATAGCTATGTATAGCTTATTATAATTATTTCTTTAATATATCATTTTATAATGTTAGTAAAAGTAGTAATGAATAAATAATGTTTTGCTGACATGCGTCACAGAACGATAGTCCTCTACCAAGCAAAACTTTTGCTGTGGGACCCATTTTATATATAAACATTTCGTGTCACAATAATTGTGGTGGTGGTGGTACTCTACCTAAGCCTCTGAATCCCAGCAGTGTTACCATTTAGTGGGCTCCTATGGTCCTACCAATATTACAAGTTAATGAAATTAAATGTTTTTTTAATCTCCATTAATACGCAAGTAAAGCCGTAGTTAGAAATGGTTTATCTATTATCTCCATCACAGTAGCGTTGCGTAATGGAAGTCTAATCATTAAAGACCATGACAGTGGCACTATCAACTAACCTGTCGAGATATCTTGAGTACCAGCACCTAACGTTACTCTTCAAGGCTAAAAGAAGCACTGGATCAAGTTCAAGGGGGTACCTAACTTCGATTCTATTCTAAAGGAATAAGACAAAGCCTGAGAGATTTGATTCCGAATCGAGATCATTCCGACTGAGTTCAGAATACCTACGCTGGGATTTAGTTTCTTTTAATAGAAAAAATGGTGATCGATTTGATAACCTTCTCCTTTTTGGAAGTCGGTTAAAACTATGGCACACTTGAATATTAGGCACGTGTACATTTTCAAACCAATTAAAAATTGTTTGAAATTTTTCACACAGTCCTAAACTACCCCAAAAAACACTTTCATCAGATAAATATTTGTCTTAGGTAGGAATCGAACCATCGTAGTTCGTCATTTGGAAATATACTCAAAGGGGCAGGTGGGATTCTAACTGACAACCTCATATCTATTAAGCTTACATCACTGTGTTTTGGTTTGAAGACCAATTTTTCCAGTGAAATGATCTCTACAGAGTATAGAAATAAATCATCTTATATCTTTGAGTGACGAGCGCAGTGAGCGCAGTAATGATTTGAACTCTTCAAGTTCCAATAGATACCTACGTGCCACTGTAGTGTTATGGGCAGGTATGTTGCTTACCATCTACCATCACTCACATGACCTGCTCGTCTCATCGCTCTAGATTTTATCTATTTATTAAATAAACCATGTCGTATCGTGTGTAAACTTTTGGAAAAAGAAGTACACGAACACCACTTAGTGTTCACGCATCGTGATATTTGATTAATTATCGAAATTTTCACAAAAAATGCGAAAGAATAAAAAGTTAGATGATAAATCCATTGATTTTATAAATAGCAATGTTTTGATGTTTTTGCTCAATCATGTCGGATCGTTTTGAACGGATCTGACTGAAATTTGGAATATAGTAAAATATAGTAGGGAATAGCACAAAGGCTTTATTTAATGGGAAAGTAACGGGAATGGAGACTGCGTATGAAAAACCGCGCCTGCTTGTTTGTATTATAGTCTGGAAAAAGACAAACTATTTTTTATTACAGTAAAATATCTGCAACGAGAACTACGCGGGTAAAACCGCGGGCCGCTGCTGATAAATCATATATTTGTAGTATTTTTCTTAACTTTTATAGGTGCACTTGACCGCCGCGCCGTCTCGGCTGATGTTAAGCGACGATGCGGTCTACAATGGGGCGTGTTTACCTATGTATAAGAAATCAATTCACTCTCGATTTGAAGACACAAAGATTGTAACCAACAGGGAAAAGCCACTCGGGCAACGTATTCAACTTATCACAAAAGTAGAGTCAAATCTCACATAGTAGAAGCCTAAATTAATACATGATGAATCTGACATATATGATAAAACCGATTAAAAGTTAAAATGAGAAAAGAAGAAGACTTTATCAGCTGACTATTATCATTGTATAAATTCAGACCAATGGAAACTGCGTTGCCAGACATATTGCATGCCTCTAGAAGAAGAGGCCAGTTTCAATTATTTAAATGTTTTGTATCATCTTATCTTACCTGCAAACAGCAATAAAGATTTTTGTATTTGTATAGTTTCATATTGGTTCCGTAAAGATGTGAATGGTCAAAGTTTATCTATACGTGCACCTCTACAAATGACTCACTGTTTTCAAACATTATGTAAGCATGTACTCGTCCCATTCTCACAGTACATCGGCGCTTGCGCGTAACGAAACCCGTCTCTTATCATGTATTTTTTTTATCTAATATCTATAAGTGTTAGATTTTCGACAATTTTTCATATTTAAACTGATAGCGAATGAGTAATGGTTTGTTTTGGTAGTGATTCAGTTCCGAAAATAATAGTTTTAAAAGTGAGAAAAAACTTGAGTGTGAATGAAAATAAGCGTATTCTTTTGATAAATGACGTGGTTACTTAGTGACGCTGGTATTTGCTTAAGTATAAACTTAGCTTGTTACCGAGTCGAGTTCTATTGTAGATCTCGTGATATAAGTGGATAGTGCTAATCTTTGGTTTGGCGCAAGGAAGATGTTGTTCAAGAAATGCAAGAGATGTCGGAAGAATTGTAAATATATTTTAGTTTATTGTATTTTAGACTAGTGGTCCACCTCGGCTTCGCCCGTGGCACGTAATATATAGCCTATATATAGCACTCAAGGATCATGAACATATCTAACGGTGAAAGAATTTTTGAAATCGGTCCAGTGGTTCTTGAGTTTCGCGTTCAAACGAAAAACCTCTTCAGCTTTATAATATTAGTATTGTAGATACATTTACTGCCAAAAAGTAATGTGCAAATGTAACTGTCTGAAGGGGAATGATTCCAAAATACAGATCAAAATGATAAATCTGTTTGTTTGTATCTGGATGACGAGCAAAATGCATTCTAGGAAGATTTGAACTTATCATATAAGTAAAAAAAACTGTATCGTGCGTGTTATGGGCAGGAGTGCTACTTACCATCAGGCGCACGTCTTGCACGTGTCGTTTCGTTGAGCGATTCGTACTAAATGTAAACTGCCAAACATGGACAAATCTAGACTAATGTCATCTAATGTTATAAAGGTGAAGAGAAGAGATTTTTTGTTTGATCGCGCTAATCTCAGAAGCTATTATACCGATTTGAATTTTTTTTTTTCTTATTTTTTTTAAATCAGAAGTGACGAGACGATCAGGACATGTGCCTGATGGTAAGCAACATGCCTGCCACATAACAACACAGTAACACGCTGCTATTGGAACATGAAGAGTCCAAATCATTACCTAGCACTGCACTGCGCTATCACCCAAAGATCTAAGATGTTATATCTCTTAGCCCTGTAATTTCTCTGGAAACATTGCCCTTCAAACCGGAACACAGTAATGTTTTCACATTACTGTTTGGCAGTAGAATAACTGGCAAATGTGTGGTACTTCCCCAGGCGGACTCTGCTAGGAGTCCTACCACTACAAACTATATATTTCACTGTTAGATGTGTTCATGATCCCCGAGTGCCATAGGTTATATATTATTTACCACGGGCGAAGCCGGGGCGGACCGCTGGTACATATCTACATGTTAACATACTACATTACAATACATTTTATAAACCGCTAGCGAATGAAAATTCATAATTATACGACAACAGTAGAGGCGAAGGTCATGGCAAACTAACTCACTATTGTCGTTTTTAATATCCATTAACATCACTCAGCTAGATAGAGGAAGAAACTTATTAAAGCGATGGACCATAACACAATAAAAAATATATAATAAATGTGATTTCATTCAGAGGTTTCATGGCATGTTATGACAGTTTTATTATCTTTTTTTTTATAATATACACTCTATGTTATTATAGATGACTATATGAGCGGGAGATGTGCCTGATAAAACAACATAACATCAGAGTGACACGCAGCTATTAGAACATGATACTATTGCACTGTTATACCTATGTATATATGAACTTTACACAATTACAATTATTCACATATTTGGTGCTTCTTTACTTTTTGAAGTCTGTTGGCAAATACCTTAAATACAAAATTTATTCAATTGTGATTATGTTTTGTCTTATTGATATTAGGGCTCATTTTCGTATTTTTTTTTTTATTGCAAATTTAACGCATTGGCTTTCAGTATAATACAGTCTGAGTTACCGTAGCTAGTTGAATTGGCTCTGAGCCGCTTAACTAATCAGATTGTATGCTTAGTCAAAGTAAGAAATAAAACATTGAGCATTCCACCGATAGGAATGTTAATGCGTTGCAGATACGTTAATGATTTTAAAGCCGTTTAAAGTATTTAAAACATTCAAATAGAAATATGTTGATTGGTGGTAGGATTTTTTTTCAAGTTATACCTTTTTGCGTCCCTGTTGGAGTAACATCGCAATTGGAAATCGTGTTTTGATTTTCAAAGTTCTGAATCATTTAATTCTGTTACGCCGTACATAAACTAAACTTACATATCTATTATAAAATTACGTGTTGATGAGTCTACAATTAGTTTATGGCAAAAATAGCTCTGGGTTTTCTGGGGTTTTCCCAAAATTGTGTATGTTAAAAACGTGTCATAAACAGAGTTAATAAGAAAAAAGTACTTGTTCCACATTTATTCATTCACCTATAATTAATCAGAAAAGAAAACTATTCTAATACCTACTATCGTTATACAAACACTGCAAATAATAATGTAAAGCAAAAACTAGCGCGACAGCTGCCCGCGTTATCGCATACAGCAATTTCTTTCAGACGGTCAATTAAACCATGTCAAATTAGTTTAGTTGAGTGTGAAACCTATTCTCATTGTTCTAGCTAGACTAAGGTTATACGCTTGCCTGTGCCACATTGTGTTAAATTGCAAACGAGTGATATTGTGTTGCTTATCATGCCCTCTCCTTCTTGCACGCTAGCCCCACCACACGCGGAACTGAGAGGTAAATATTACTATATGTACATTCCTCGATTTTGGGTTGCATTCTACCTATAATATATCAAGTTTTACTATGGTGTTAAACCTGTTATCGCGAAAAAATGTTGGCTGTTCCTTAAGAAATTGTGTGTTTGATTTGGTAAAATATTTGGTACACCTGATTTTTTTCGCGACTTCGGGGTAGGTTCTATCGTAAAAATGTACTAATAAATAATTAGTAGAACAACGCTTTAGACTTAGCATTGGTGTTCAACGTATCTTTCTATGGTCAATATAGAGGCTACTAAATCAATGAGGAGGTGAGTTAGACTAAAATTGTAGGACCATTTCGGTAAAATGCAGGCAATAATGTTAACAACTGTCACAAGTTCATACTTTGCATCAAACAGGTATAGAAATAGAACGCTGTCAAGTCAGAAAGAATTAACCATAAACGTTACTAGTGCGATACCTGACCTTTTCGTTGAAAGCGATAAAGAAGACAATAGCTACCATATACCATAGATCGAAGGGGATCAATGAGTGTAGCTAAACACATAAGTATTATTATTGGTACATGTGCGGCACAGATCCACTGATCTTAAGTTCTCAGTGCACACCTCTCCGCTGTGTATCTGTCCACAGCGATAGATCCACAAATCGAATATTTTATCACTACATATACCGAAATCTAACGCGCCACGAAGACTCGCTAAAAGCCTTGGTCAGCGTGGCGCCTAACGTCTAAAAATCCTCCCTTTGTATTGTATGTATTGCAAAAAATAAAACTACGTACAAAACATAATATATTTTTATTAAAATTATCGGTTAGGTAGGTCTGCGATAAATGGCTTTGCTTTTCTCCCATGCCTCATGCTGCGTATCATCACTTCATTGTCATTTGAGTTCGGTTTCAATACTAGGAGTGGATTTTGGTTGTTGGTGATTAATTTTATTTAGTAATATATAATCCATGTCAATAATATTGGAAAGGGGTTATCTCACGCGTGTTACTAATTGTAAACAATACGTTAAGATTATGAGTAGCTTAATATGTTTATTAGAGTCATCTTCTATGGCTATACGGAACATTTACGTCGATCCGATATGTCGTATTTAGCTCAGTTGATTACGATTTAGATTAAATAATTCTCTTTCGTTAATATAACCCCAGTCCTTCTGTTAGATCAAGTCCCATATGGAGTGAGGTGGTCAGTAGATGACGAAATATATTTTGAATTTCGTGACTCGGCCTCGCCTTTTTTGCCTTTATACGCTTCAACGGCAAATGTAACAAATAAAATACGAAATCCTATGGGGTTTTCTTCTCGCTAAAGCTTTTAAATTCTATCCAACAGTGTTGACTACCAATAATCGTGTAATCCCACCAATACTTCTATAAATAAAATGATGTCATTATAAATGTGTATTGAGTTTTGCTACAACGTGGCAGCGAACGCGTCATCGGAAGGCTCTCGGGCGTCGGAAGCGGGGAAGGGAACGCAGCGGGGGTCCACGCTGCCTCGAGCGGCGACGAGTCCGGCGCCGAAATACTCCCCGGATGCGTCGCCGAGCTCGTCCGTCACTAGCGAAGGCGCTGTGTAAGTATCAAACAATTCTGATATCTTCAGAAGCCGTAGAAGCCATCGCAAGGAGAATAAGGTCGCGGTAAGGGTCTACCCTTGTTCATTAGAAGCGGGTAAGGAACACAGCGAAGATCTACACTGCCTAGTGTGACAAACAGTCCTGCAATAAAATGCTCCCCAAATGCGTCACCAATTTACTAAGTTTCTAATGCTACTAGCATTAGAAAAGGGCTGTGTAAGTTTGAAACATTTCTGATGTCTTCGGAATCCTTCGAAGGTATCCCAAGGGGAAGAAGATCGCGGTAAGGGTCTAACCTTGCGCAGGAGAAGCGGGGAAGGATCATAGCGAAGATATACACTGCCTAGTGCGGCAAACAGTCCTGCAATAAAATATTCCCACAAATGCGTCACCAACCTCTTATGCCACTGTGTAAGTTTGGAACATTTCTGACGTCTTCGAAAACCTGCGAGGGGAGGAGAGGCTAATTAAGGGATGCAATGATCGACATTGAATCATGCTGCGACCAGTTTGATGGCAATTAACTCCCACATGCGTCATCAAGCTCTTGTGGCACCAGCGACGGGGCTGTGTAAGTACCAAACGTTTCTGTTGTCAAACCTGCGATAAGAACAAGTTCGTTTGCAATGTCCTTCCAGATGGGCTAACAAGCTTTTCTGTTACCAGCAAGGAAGCTGTGTTAAACATTTCTGACATCTTTTGAAACCTGCGAGGAGAAAGACTAGTAAGTATGATGTCTAGTGCGGGAAACAGTCCTGAGATAAAATAGTCCCCAGATGCGTCACCAAGCTTGTTTAATTGTTTGTATTTGTCTGAGGTGGATAATAAATTGTTTCTGTCTGTATGTCTGTCTGTCAAGCTCTTCTGTCACTATAGATGGGAGCTGTGTAAGTAAGTACCCAAAATCTCTGATTTCTATAAAAACTTGTACGTGCTTATATACTTGATCGTCGGACGTTTTTGTCTATCACTATTTGTTGTCAACAACCAAAATAAGTAGAATCCCAGCATACCCCGCCGCTAGCGATTCTAGGGGTCCAGTAGATAGGTGATGTGGAAACCACTTACACTACAGACAAAGACGCAGTTTATTGCCAATTTCATCTAGTCATCTAGTGGTTTATATCGAAGAGTTTAATGGCAATATACTCCCACATGCGTCAAAAAGCGCTTTTGGTGGCAATGATGGGGGCTGTGTAAGTATCAAACATTGACTGACGACACCGACGACGCCATCGGTCGGTTCGTACGGCGAGCGTTAGCTGCATCACCAAATACCATCCGAGAGTTCAACCTACAGATGGCCATAAAAGACAGAAACGCGGCAATAGTGGAGGCTCTGCGCCGGGAGGAGGCGGCTTAAGCAAAAGACGATGTCGAGTCGATTACTGTCGGAATCCCAACCGGTAGTGATCGGCTCAACAGACGAAATCGGACTAGTACTAGAATTAAATGTTCACAACACCCCCCCCTATTTTCCTTTTCTTCTCCTAATCCAAGAAATTTGTAAAAAAAAAAGATAATTGTAATGACAAAGGTCACGGACCCCAGAGTCTGTGGAGTGGGTAATTTAAATAAAAAAAAAAAAAAAAAAGTATCAAACATTTCTGAATGAAGGCGTGAGAAGGGGGAGAAGGAACGCTGTAAGGGTCTACTACCCTTGCGCCAAAATACTACCACAACGCGTCATTTAGCTCGTCGGCCAATACCAAGAGAGCTTATTGGGTATTAGGACGAGGGACTCAACTTCGTACTATGAATGGATATTGATGATTCCATACAAATTTTATCCAAATCGGTAGTTATTTGTAATATCAACTGCAAAAAAACAAAAAAAATGTAATGTGTAGAACACTCTGCTAGTCAAGCCCTTTCATTTGGTAACCATATTGAGGGAGTTGTGAAAAAAGAAATGTATTTCGCTATCTTGTGGTGTCGGCCATCTTGGATTTGAAATTTCTCATAGTGCATAGTATTCTACTAGTCAAGCCCTTTCATTTGATACCCATATTGAGGTAGGTTGTGAAGAAATATTTTGTCCGCCATTTTGAATCGATATTAAGCAAAAATAGCTGAGCCATTAACGGAAAATAACCTTCAAATAAAAAAACCGCATCGAAAACGGCCCATCCGTTTGAGCTCTACAGGTGCCACAGACAGACAGACGCACAAACAGGCAGGCAGACAGACAGACATCGACGTCAAACTTATCGAACCCCTTTTTTTGGTCGGGGGTTAAAAATAAAAAAACATATAATATCGATGAAAAAATGCTCTAAGCATTTCATACTAGTTTTTCTGTGGTTGTCGTATACTATGTCTGTTAAATATACATTGCATTTATCTGCAGATATCCCACACAAGGAGGTTCGAACAACATATCGGAGACTGCGTTCACGATTAAGCCCATTCTCAACGAGCTTCGGGAGAGGAGAGAGGACTACGAGCGGCTATCGGAAAAGATGGATGCGCTAAAGGTATTTAAATGTCATCTTGGACTATGTTTAAAAAACTTTAACTAAACGATACATTTTTAAGCACATAAAAATATGGTAGTCGAATTGATACAACCTGCTAGTCTAGTGCTAGTCAACAACCTAAGAATTAATATAGTAAGCGATTAATTCTAGGTAAGTTTTAATGTAGTGGTAGGACTCCTAGCAGAGTTCGCCTGGGGAAGTACCACACCTTTGCCAGTTATTCTACCGCCAAGCAGTAATGTGAAAACATTACTGTGTTCCGGTTTGAAGTGCAATGTTTCCAGAGAAATTACAGGGCTTAGAGATGTAACATCTTAGATCTCGGGGTGATGAGCGCAGTGCAGTACTAGGTACCTAATGATTTGGACTCTCCATGTTCCAGTAGCTGCGTGTCACTGTGCTGTTATGTGGCAGGCATGTTGCTTTTCCATCAGGCACATGTCCAGGTCGTCTCGTCACTCTTTATTAAAAAAAAAAATCTTCATTGTAGACCGCGTTGTTGCTTAACACGTGACTCAACATTTTTAATTCTCTTGTATTTTTGCAATTCTACTAATAGTATAAATGCGAAAGTTTGTATGTTTCGACGATTAGGTGTTTCGGTGTTTGTTGCTCAATCTGTCCCGAATGTCTTGAACGAATCGGGTTGAAACTTGGAACATAGGATATAGTCCCGAATAACACATTATTTTCACGGTAAAACGGACGGGAACTACGCGAGTAACGCCGCAATTATACTACTAGTTATACAAGAATTAAAAATTTTGACTAACTCGGATTTGACCCTGTACCCCAATCCCTTCATTTGATACCCGTGTTGTGAAAATGCTTCGATACTAAGTATAAATACTTGAATAAAAGTATTCTTGTGGGTTATTCCCCATATTTAGGTCGTAATGAAAATATGACATCTTAATGGCGGCCATATATTTGAAATTTTTGTAATGATGTTTGTCCGTCATGGACTCCATTTGAACCCATATTGAGCCGATTGTAATCAAATTTTGACACCGTTTTGTGGAGATTGATCCAACTAACCAAACATGAAAACATCCGCAGGATATTTTTCAAATTAAAAAAACCGAATCGAAATCGTCATCCGTTTGAGCTCGACGGTGACAATATCAGACAGACAGACGACAGACATCGACGTCCCCTTTTTTGGTCGGGGTTTAAAAATGGTAATTGTGGGCTATTCTAAGAGATAGACATACTATAAAATACTTTTTTGTAGGCCTTTTGAAGTGGTACAATATTTTGATCTATCTCATAGGGTTCAGCCAGCGTTTGCAATGTAACCTTTAAAATTATCCGTGTTTCTCTGCTATTTTATACACGTATTATACACACTAACGTTCCTCTTGAATCACTCTATGTATTAAAAACCCGCATCAAAATCTGTTTGTTAGTTTTAAAGATCTAAGCCTACATAGATAGGGACGGACAGACGCGGGAAGTGACTTTGTTTTATACTATATAGTGATATGACATATGACTTTGACTTGTTTGATACTAGTGACTAGATGTAGTGACGATATACGAAAGACGGCTGGTGGCGGTTGGAAGCGTAAGACCGAGGATCGGGCTGAGTGGCGTATTATAGGAGTGGCCTATGTCCAGCAGTGGACGAACACGGGCTGATGATGATGATGTAGTGATAATGCTAGTAGATAATAGAATAAAAATATAGAAGATTGTGTACGTTGATGTTCCAGAACTTATCGCAAGAGGTGACGTTCCTTTCGGCGGCGCTGCAGGAGGAACGATTCAAGACTGAGCGGCTGGAGGAGCAAATCAATGATCTCACGGAACTGCACCAAAACGAGGTACACTTTCCGAGCTGGATAGCATAAGCACCCACTGAATGTTCCCACTGCTGGGACTCGGGCCATTCTCTCGCAAGGAGAGAGTCAAGGCCATAGTCTATGTCATAATGTAGTGGTAGGACTCCTAGAGAGTCCGCTTGGGAAGTACAATACCTTTGCCAGTTATTCTACCGCCAAGCAGTAATGTGAAAACATTAACTGTGTTCTGGTTTGAAGGGCAATGTTTCCAGAGAAATTGCAGGGCTTAGAGATATAACATCTTCTTTCTGGCGATGAGCGCAGTGCAGTGCTAGGTAATGATTTGGACTCTTCATGTTCCAATAGCTGCTTGGCACTGTGCTGTTTTGTGGCAGGCATATTGCTTACCATCAGGCACATGTCCCGCACGTCTCGTCACTTCTTATTTAAAAAAAAACACGTTGGCCAAATGCGAGTTGGTGGATGACGTATGACCTGGATTTTTTTTAGGATTAGGATATTTGGGAAACGGGGAAGCGGTTACGATTGTATATATATACCAGCGCTCCTCTCCAGCTGCGTCCGTGGTACATTATACAGCCTATTGCACTCAGGGATATATTGCGTTATATGCTGACACGTAAATTGATGACAATCGAGCAGGTTTAATAAATATTTTTAATTTCTTTCAGGTAGAAAATTTAAAACAGGCGCTAACGGACGTAGAAGAAAAAGTACAATATCAGAGCGAAGAGCGGATACGAGATATTCACGAAGCTCTAGACCTCTGTCAAACTAAAGTGAGTATATTATACAAGCTAACTGTTATAAAAAAAAGATATTTGTTTTTACTTTTATAGGTTTACACTTGACCGCCATGTCGCCTGATGTTAAACGATGATGCGGTCTACGATGGAACGTGTCTACCTAGAAGAAACCGATTTCACTCTCGATTTGAAGACACAAACATTGTAACTATCGGGAAAAACCCACTCAGGCAACGTATTCCACAACCTTGACGTTCTTATCACATAAGTAGAGTCAAATCTCTTCGTTCGTGTCTTTGGAACATCAACCATGAAACGATATCGCTTTTTCGAGCATTGGAATTTTTATATCACATAAACTAGAGGTATAAACAATTTCGTTTTCGGAGATTTGCTCTGAATGTTTGATTGAGGAATACGCAAGATGACTAAAAAAAAACTAATTAGTAGTTAAAAATAATGTTTATGTACTTATTTTATTGTCTCATAAATAAAAATTTACGAATTGTGCTTAGAAGTTACAAGTGACATCACTCCATGGTACGAATTTTACGATAAAGTGACGTCACAAACCCCCGCTCCCGAAGTTTTATGTTTTATATATTTGTCGATTTTTGAAATCTTTTTTTTATTTCTAGCTTACGGACTAATTCTAAGGGTCAGCTCACACCGAGACGCGACGCGGCGCGACGCTGCGCGCACATTTTTCATAGAGCGACTCAAAATATACTTTATTCACTACACGAAAAGATACACATTACATTGTGAGAATTCAGATTACGTTGCACCACGCAGCACTGCGCCTCGAGGTGCCTCACGGCGTAGCGCGACGTATCGTGACGCAGCGGTGCATCGCCGGTACGCGCGGCGTGCAAGAGCGGTGCTGCGTCTCACGGTGCCGCGAGGCGCAGCCTGAGGCCGCTGTGGCGACTTCTCTACTATTTCCGTTCAGACTTCGTTTAGAATTGATGCAGTTCGGTCGAGTGCTCGATTGAAAATATAATGATAGACTGGGATCTTGTTATAATCGGACTTCTTGCAGAAGAGGAAGAGGAAGAAGTTTACAAAATAAAATTAAAAGAAGACATCACAGGCGCGGGCGGGGCCGCGCGGCGCCCGCGGCTAGTAGATACGTTCCGCTGCGCCTCGCTGCGCAGCGAGGCGTCGTCCTGCTACGATTTTAAGATGCGCCTCGCGACGTTGCTATGCTTCTCGCGACGACGCGCGGCGTAGCGCGAAATCATTGGCCTCTAACGGCCTCTTTGAGTATCGTCGCGTCGCGTCGCGTCTCGGTGTGAGCTGACCCTAATGGTACATTATTGACCCGTCCGTCCAAGTAGATTGTGGATAATTATGGGATATGTATATTTTGTATTATCAAATCTCTATATATAAAAACGTTACGTTGGTCTATGTACGCTTTAAAAACTCAAAAAGTTCTGCACCGATCGAGCTGAAATATTAGAATGATGTGTCGGCGAACAGAGTCTCGCCATCATCATTATTCTTCGCATCCTTCTGCTGTGGGCGTATCGGCGGGTAGTGTTGGATGAAAACTCGCTAACACAATCGAATTTATGAAGCACAGGTAACAAAGTTGGTTTTATATCGAAGTACGTATCGTAGAATGCGCGATGGTTCAGTGCCGACCGCACGCGTCGTAAGCCAAGAGAGAACTGACTCCAACAATCCGTCCATTCGACAGCGCGCCACTAACTCCATCGAGCGCCACCAGGTGGCACTAGCGTTCCAGACACTACTAGATCGCAACTCTATTGAGATTCGATTGCGGCTCGATTATGATTCGATTACGACGTATAATCCGCATCAAGGATGTTTTTATCTAATTTTTACATCACAATGTGCCATAGCGTAGCGTGGCAGGGTACAGCTAGTTATTAATAATTTACAAAGATAGATCATCAAAACTTCCTGTTGTGACGTCACGTCTTTGTAAAAAATGTACAATGAAGTGACGTCAGGCGAAACTTCTTAGCAATGTTAATAATATTCGTCATTACTTGTTTGTGAAATAAAGAAAAAATAAATAGGTACGTGTGAAATATTTTTTCATAATTTGACGGACTAATTAATTAAGTTTTTTAGTCATCATGCCTATTTTAAAACTAAAAATATAGAGAAAAAATAATACACATTGTAATGTTTGTTATCAGATCAGTAAACTAGAACAATGGATGGCGGGCGGCGGCGGCGCGGGGGGCGGGGTCGGCGGGCCGGGGGACGCGGGCGGCGCCGGGGCGCTCCCCCCGCGGCTGTTGTTGGTGAAGCTGCTGAACGTGGCCATCACTCTGCTGCAACTAGCGCTGTTGTTGTTGGCCACAGTCGCTGGGATCGCCATGCCTTTCCTCAGAACTAGGTGAGTAGGTAGTTTACATACCTAACTTCTCAACTCATCATCTGCAGCCTGCAGACGTCCACTGCTGGACATAGGCCTCCCCCAATGATTTCCACAATGACCGATCTTGTGCTGCCTCCATCCACCGACTTCCCGCGACCGAGACAATATCATCGGTCCATCTTCTCAACTACTACCTACTATTTAAGTTGACAAACGTCGCTACCTATAGCAGGGTGCTATAGCTGTTTTTACTCACCATTGTCGCAGTCATAGCCATACCTTTCCTCAGAACTAGATAAGTATCCATTACATGCCTAACTACTCGATTCTTCAAACTGGTAAACATGGTCATCACCTTGCTGCAACTAGCGTCGCTACTGTTGGCTACCGTCTACCGGGTATCGCCTTTCCTCAGAACTAGGTGAGGAACTAATCAGGACTCAGCTCCTCGAATGTTACTTTTGAACCTGCTAAACCCCTGAACCTGTTATTGCTCACCTATGTACGATTTGTAACTAACCAGAGTTGTATGCCTTACTGGTTATCGTCACCGGTATCGCCTTGCCTTTCTTTGAGAATTTTTCTCAGGATTTGCTTCTCAAGAAGTGGTCTGGAAATAGCCTCACATCACCTAGTTTAGTTTAACTGGACTTCTTCCGCACATACCGTCTCAATTGGGCCATTGTACGTGGCTTATCTCCTCGGCTCTTCAAGCAGCTAAACGTAGCCGTCATGCATAAGCATCGATACTCCTACAAAACATCGATCAAACCATACCCGCCCCGACTATAACACCATTTCAAAGTTTCCCCACTTACCTTCCAGAGTACGAGTCCTAACAACGAGCTTCGCGCTGATGCTCGGCGTGATGGTACTGAAACAGTGGCCGGAAGTGACGCAACTATCGGAACACCTCGTCAGGCGGCTCAAGGAATACCTGCTAGACAAACACCACGACAGGTAATCGAGGAAGGGGTGGGGTAGCTTGGGTAGGGGTGGGTAGCTGGGATAACCAAACTCGAGGTAACCGCATTACTTTGACTGTAGAATGAGTATTTGAGATATAGCTGATAACCAATGGTTGTCGAATCACGGTTTAACTGGGATAACCAGATTACGTTCACTAGCTTGGGGAATTGAGGTTGTGTGTATATCCAAAATGTCATGGTTAGTCGAAATATTATGGGTAACTGTAGGGTATTTGAGATATCCCGGGTACCCAAAATATGATGGTTTTTATGGTTAATCCAAATGTTATGGTTTAGTTGAATCAGTCCAAGTAACCGCTGAACTTTGTTTGTAGCTTGGGTATTAGAGGTATAGCGGAGAGCCTTAGCGGATAGAGAGGTGGTGGTTGGTCTAATTATGGTTTACTTGGAAAGATCACCTAACTGGAACATGATTAGTAGGTCCGTCTTAACTGTGGTAGCTCAGAAAGCTAGTTAAACAGTTTCAATTTCAAAATATAGATTCTTTGTCTCCGTGTTATTCTGAATTAATGGTTCAAATAAATGAACTGAATTGAAAAACAGAAATATACAATAGTTTTCTAAGATACTACAGTAAAATATGGAATAACAGGCGTGACTACTGTGTTACCTTGGCAAATTATAGAAGTTTAGGCAACCAGCCATGCCCAAGTTAACTGCAATACCTTAGTTCTGTTTTTTTTTAAATACAAGTTGGAACAAAACTTTATGAGCTCTCAGAATTAAGGCATGATACAAATACGTGTACTGCAAATGAGCCCTGAACTAACACATAAACAGCTCACTCTATAATCTTTATGACTCAGGGTATTTTGTCTTGGAAATTCAAGATTCAAACGTACTTGGAAAATATCGGTTTTAGGAATAAGGTCGATATTCTCTATTATATTTTATATAAAACGCCTAATGAGTTTGAGTTTGTATTAATCTAAGTTTGTTTTGGGTTTTTAAGTGGATTAATGATTTTGAAAATCTAAATATATATATCTTAGCAATGTGCATATTGATATAAGATATAAGTCACATGTTCACGAAAAATGTTATGAAGCTAGATGGTAGTTCAGTGCACATACAACAGACTTATCTTTGGCGACAGAAATAAGTGACAATCCATCATGTTGTGAGGGCTCATAAAATTTTACTCATAACTAATTTCATTATGGTGGGCTCAGAGTATTGTGGTTACTTCGTCACCGTGGCGCTGAGGTGAGGTTATCCCAGGTGGAAATTTCGCTTATGACTGGTGGTTAGGGGAATACGAGGGTTGGGGGGTATTGAATATAACTTGACGTTTATTTGTGTATGGTGTCTTCTGGGTTGTGGGTTATGTTCTGTAAACTGGGTGTGGTTTAGATGTATCAAATCGGATAAAGATAGAAACCTCTATTTTGACACACATAAAACACTTATGAACTAACACCAGAAGAGGCGGCCTTTTTGCTATGAACAAATTTTCTTACGTTTGATTAATATGCAGTAACAACGTTAGAACAAATCAGATTTTTTTTGTAATGATCGAGAGTATCAGAAATATGAACAAACAAATATAATTATTAACATTGACAAATTATATTAATTATTTTTTCCCCACAATAAGATGCAATAGAAACCATAGAAATTCCCTTTCAATGGGAAGTTTGAAAGCTCCTCAATTCAAATCTGTCTTGAACATTGACGAGAAAGTTTATGTAAAAATGTTCTTTTCACAAAAAAACAACCGATCGGATTTGCATGAAACTTCAGTAATTTAGCTTTACACATCAGAATAACAAATCACTTTTGTCCCGGAAAATTTAGCTAATGCTATGGTTCAAACTGGGGTAAAACTGTGAGGGTTTCTTTTTAAAAAACAAATGCTTCTTCAAATCTGGATACAAAATCCATGCTTTGTGATTTGGGACATCTAAACCACACCCAAAATTATACTAAAATTTATATAATTATAAATAATATAATTGTTTTTGTGTATACAAGCAATAACGCATGTTTAACATTATGTCACATAAATATATCAATATATTTATACATTGGGAATAAAACATTATAACCGTTACTACATAACTAATCTGTATATAATTATTGTTTATTGTCATTGTTATCTCGGAAAATACAAGTTGAATCCTATGAAAATATTTGACTAAACAAAATATCAATTTTATATTAAACTTCTACAAACTTTCTCTTACTGTTTAATACATATATAAAGACGATACTGTCATATTGTCACAAGACGGAAAAAGTTAAATCCTCGACTGATCTTGTAACAAAAACTCTTTAAAAACAGTTTCTAGTCTTAAGCTCTATTAACGTTTATTTTTGCCACTTTCATAGGACTCAACATTAGTTTATTCTATTTAGTTGTACGTACTTTTTCGGCTTGGTACTAATCTCATGATTGACATGGTTGAATAATAAATCAGTATGTAATACCAATAAAAATGAAGTTTGTAACTGGTTTTATACTTTTTGGTAATGTCACAAAACCTTAAATCGATCTAACAGTTATTGTACGTTGTATTGTATCTGTCGAACATATTAAATCAATGATAATACTAATATAGTAGAGTACAAGTCCAATCTCTGTTTTCTGGGAAAGACTTAAGCGTAAAATCGAAACAGTAATAATAATAGTAGGGGCGGACTGGAATCAATCTATCGTGCGTTCCATGAAATGGACACACCAAAACTACCACCCTACAAACTGGTCCTGATATTGTTCTCTCTTTCCTTTGAGTTGAAGTTAAAGAAAGAGCAATATCTAGTTCTGGTCTAGTTAATCTCAACTCACATCAAAGAAAGCACTACAGCGACGAGCATATTCATTGTAATGCGGTTTACCACCTTATCTTCAGTGTTTTAACACATTCTATCGCTCGAGAAATCTTGCGCTGTCCCTGCGTAGGAGTCGTCGGAGAGCTCGGAAAGTCGCGGCAGAGTCGAGCGCGCGACTTTTCAAATTTCTCAAGCGATACTATGTATTATAACAATGACAGTAAGTTTTAAATCGCAATACAACGAAGCTGCGCGCCGCTGTTTATTTGGTGTATTTGAGTCTTAGGCGGTCGAAGTATCCGCGCTGACCTCATTACCGCTCTGTCAGTTTTACGCTTAAAATATAAACAAAATGGCTGATCAATAGCACAAAATTAGAATTAAGGTTCAATACTATCCCTTTGGGTGGTCCATTTGAAGTCACAAGAGTCGACGTATATATGGGCTCCAAGTTTTTCTTTGTTAAAAAATTGACTATTTTAATGCTCACCACTATAATGCTTTGAGTAATCAGGCACTTTCTGAATCATATAACGAGTCACAGCTGAGTGGCGATATTTTTTTGTAAAACTTCAGTTGTTTCTCTGCTAGGAAAGAGCTTCCCCCAAATGTATACACTTAATCCGGTCCTGAGCTTCCGTCGTCCAAACTTTTTCAAACGCTTCGAGATCGTCTTTCCATGGACCCTGGGACATCGACTGATCGATGTAGACTGTAGAAACTCTAGCCTGCCGGTAGGGGTCACTTCTGCTGACATCCATCGACTATCCACTCCCTTGCTTGGCAGGCCTGAATCCTACTTCTGCCTGAACATAAGTCATATTATCTATGACGTATGATCAAATGTACCTAACAAAATTAACATTAACGAGCTATCGGTGGCGTAATAGAGTACTTTTTAACAGGTTTTTGCATTCATTTGATATTCTGAAAGAGTCGCATTGTTTAATAGGAACATGAAGTTAGGCGCGGACGCCATTTTGTTTATATCAAGCCAGATAGAAAACTGGTACACGTAATTAAGGATACATTAGGATATCATTAATCATTGTTAGGAATCATTGTAGTGTCATTCCGTCCAACAATTGCCACTTGACGTTGTCGCTGTATCTGTGGTCTTATTTTCATTACAAGGTTTCAGGGTTAGTTTTGATGCGCTTTTCTCATTGCTTATGTATCTATTAAACGCTTAAAATAATGGAGGTTTCAAAACAGTATTTATTACAGATATAGATAAATTCGCCCTTTAATCCTCAACAAATTTTGTCTAGGACAAATAGTTCTCGATATATTTCTTAAAATAGATAATTTTGTATCAACAAAAACCCTGTAATCAATAAGAAAAACTGATCTGCACGTGCATTCAAAATTCGTCGGAATCTTTATATCTATATATAAAAATGTTATGTTGGTTTGTGTACGCTTTAAAAACTCTAAAAGTTCTGCACCGATCGAGCTGAAATTTTTGAATGATTTATAATCCGCGTCAAGGATTGTTTTTATCTATTTTTTGCATCACAATGTTCCACAGCGAAGTGTGGCAGGGTACAGCTAGTTTTATAAATTTTTACGGATTCTTCGAAGTCGCCTGAATCGATTTAAATTATTCGAACGTGTGAGTTTAATTTTAAAATGATTGTCGGCGACTTGATATTTTAAAGAAAAAAAACGATATCTTTATTGTTGGTTTGCTTTTGTTTAATAAAACTAACTCACTATAACTCATAGCTTAGTATATTTGAATTCTGCGAAAACCCAAGTATTGCACCAACGTATGCCACCACCACCTTGCACCAGAATCTCAATAAAACGATACTAACAAAGCTACCCCGAAAAAACTTACGACGCAAACTATCAAGTAAATTCAAGTACTAATATAAAAACATAAATAACAATAAATAAATAAAATTATATAGAAGTTAAGTATTACGCTTGTGTATAATGTTTATATGTATTATAGTGTTGAGCCATATCAGTGTATTGTATTTTTGCATGCGTATGGGAGTTCATTGTTTGAATGTAGACATTTAAGGTTAATTTTTATTTATAACTTATTTATTTTATTGTGTTTTTAGCGTTTACGATTTCTGTGGTCTATGCCCCACTTTTACTGATGATTGGAGTTTTGACCACCTGTGAACTGTATAGGAGTTTTCGACAGTCGAATTCTATTATTATTTTAACAGCCATTGAAGAAAGAAAGAGAAAGTTAAGTCAGCTGTTTATATTTTTATATGATTTTCTTTTTTAATTTAATTTTTTTTCGCTTCAGGTATGAGTGCAAGTCGTTGTGTGGTTGATATCGTTAATTGGCAGTATAATGGAAAAAAATGGTGATATCTTTTTTTACTTTACTTATGTAAGTCAATAACGGAAGAACTTTGAGATCTTAGACCGACCTACGTTGACATGGGAAAAATGTACGAATTCTGTGTAATTTTATCTGGAGTATGTCACTTAAGGTAGGTACAAGTTCGCGCGGAGATCGCGACACGAGACCGCGACCGGAGACCACGACAGGACACTATGGAATTGTATGGGCGCCAGTTCGCGCCGAGACCGCGACAGGAGACCAAGATGTGTCGCTAGACATGTGTCGCGGTCTCGGAGCGAAGTGGCGCCCATACAATGCTATAGTGTTAAGTGCCTGTCGCGGCCTCAGCGCGAACTTGTACCTTTACAAGTTTAAAGAAGCGAATGAGTGTAAATTGTTGAAATCAGTTTTGATTGTTTTAGGCTCTTCGAAAATGCTATATGTATTGCTATTTCGCAAGTCGCACAGCGCAGACATCGCTTTAAACTTAACGCACGTCGAAAATCAAGTGCTACATTTGTATGTTACAATTTTCAATCAATTAATTATTATTAATCTGACAATTAAAAACAGACTATTGTAAAATCAGTATATTGTGTCTGGTTTTTCGTTCTACTCCCAATCGCCTTAGACAGATTGTTAAACGAATAATTAAAGGGGCTGTGGTAGTTGGCCGCCTGTGCCCTCTAATGCCTTCCTAAAAATTCCGCACAGAATAGATTATTACCTGCGTTGTGTGATTAGCGTTATAACTATAAAACTCGCAATAGAGCCTGAACCGAAGAATTTCAAGATTTACAGATACCACTCGAGCGTACAGGCGACTATTGGTTATAATTCTTTGAAGTCGAACGTTTAGGCGACTAGGTCAATCCGAACTAGTTGATTTTGTAAACTATATTTCAAAAAAACAACACTAGGATGACGTTTTAATAAGTTATATGCGTATTGTAACTGTAAAGAACCACAATTGGCACCTAAAAAAAACAGTGTGAACTTTGGCAACAATTAGATTTATTTTGTTGTTTGAAGATGTAATTCGATTGTTTTTAGTATTCGAATGAATTAATATTCCATTATAAACCTTATGCTTAATGATTTAAGAATAAAAACAAATATATTTTATTGTTGGTACTGTTAGTAGGTACGATGATATTCGACTTCAGAATTTAAAAAGAATCGACTTAATGCGACTTGAAGCTTTGGGCTTCAAACTCGAACTATGTCATAATTCTAAAACTATTGTCAAAATAAACTTTTTAAAGAAACTTGGGAAATTTTAAACTCGATAATAAGAAAGGTCTATATATTTTATATATCTGACTTCTTTGACGTACATTTTCATTATTTTGGTGCAGCTGTAGACATAGATAGCACGTATTTTTTCGAGAAATTTGCGATTGGGAAGCGGGATGTTGATAGTGTTCAGTTTCAGGGTTAGACTGCTGTCGAATTCGGACGCTCGAGTGGTGAAAAGATTAAAAAAAATGTCACACGTTAACTAAGGTAGCTCAGTGTCTATTATCAGTGTGTAATAGATAACTCGTATTGCGCATGTGTAGTTAAATTTCAAATGTGAAAACTTAAAATGCGAAAACCCACACGAAATATATTAAACTCGTGAACATTGTAAAACATTTTGTGTTGTTTAGGCGTAACAATTTATTTTAAAATTACAAGCAACCCAATCAGTTGTAATCGGCGTATGTTTAATATTATTATGAAATTTAATTTCAAATCCCAAAATGTAAATTGTGTGGACATGGCCATGTTTGAGATTTAGCTACTCGTATGACAGTCGTCAGGCTTTAAATTCTATCTACAGTGGTGACGATAGTAATTAATGGCTTTGCTCTAGAATTGAATTGGGAAAAGCGGGAGATTTTTGCACGAAAAAATAAGTCCTTGAAAAAAGGTCGTCGAATGCGATTGAAACTTACTCCAATTCAGCCTATCTTACTAAAGGTTTTTCGTCGTCGCGTATACCCGTACAACACTGCGTTTCCACAACACAAACCTAATAAGTTAAGTTGTATATTTTTGTAAGAAATCATAAGAAACGCTTATTTTTAAGGATTGAAAGTAATGTCGAAACTTTTAGGCCAATCTATTTATATGTCAATGTGATATTTATCATTAAATAGTAATTATTTTCAAGTACACTGTGAAATTGTTTTACATAATTGTGTTTTTTTTTTGTATAATTTTGTGTAAATTGTGATCGATGTATTCTTTTATTTTTTAATAAATTTCATGAACACCCAATACATGTTTTACCAGTGGTTTCTCTTGCATTAATAATAATGACTCTGCCAGTAGAGGTTATAATTATACACGTACAGATCGTGGCAACGCTGAATATTCCCCAATTTTTCTTGGATAAAAAATTCGCCCTGACAGTATCTAAGCGCTATCTATATCTTCGTTGTATTAAAAAAATTCTGAATGTACAAAAAGCATCCCAAACAAAAGTCTGTTCTGTACAATTTTGTTACAATTTATTTGATTTTTGCCTTTTTAAACACCTTCAGTCGGAAGCTGAAACGAGTTTTAAAAGGTGGTGGATTTCTTTTTTTTTTCTTTTAGTGGTGCAGGTCGGAATGTTTTCGGTTTAGGCGTAGGTACTTTTGGTTTCTCATATTATGTACTGTGATCCTGTTAATTTAATCATACTACGAAGTTATCTTTTAAATAGTTGAAAAGCTAAAATGACTGAATGCATTACAAATATCTGGAAATACCTGCCTGAGTCGGATTTTAAATAAAAATTTGATAATCAAACCCATAGGGGCGGATTCAATCTAGATTGAAAGACAAAACTACTGGGCACAGCTAATAGAAAATTCGAACAGTACAGTTTCTTCCGGGAAGATAACAAGGCACTACGCGAGTGACACCGCGTGATGCTACTTGTTAGAAATAAATTGAAATTCACATTATCCTCTGAAATTCCGAAACAGTTTTTCCGAATTTGTATTCCGAATTACGGTGTAATTCCCCGGTTCAGAATGAAAAGTTAGTGCATGTTTCTTGCATTTCAGACGTAGATGCGTAGTAGGTAGGTAATATTTATTTATTGATTGTTTGCTTACTTGTTGGTTTTCATAGTTAGTTTGAATGCTTTTACTATAGATCCACGATCTTTTTAGCATAAGTTTCATGAAAATTTCATTAGATTTTTAGTTTTTTTCGAATTAGATTTTTTCGGAATGATAGTTGGCTGGAAATAATATGCCTGTTAAATGAAAAACATTGACGTACCTATGTTTATCAAATTTATCTAACACAATGAAACAATAATGTCGCCTGTGCCGCATTCATTTAACATGCTAGAAATGCTTTATTGCCAATCTTTCAAGGGCTACAGGCAGAGTAGGTAATTACAAAAAAAATTTAGTTCAACAAATAAAAATAATCGGGTCACGCGCATGTGTAATAAGAATATTAGTACGTTAATTAACAAAATTTTGAACGTTTTCCGTTTCTTTTTTCAGTACTAAAATACATTAGATCGCGATAAAGCCCTTTATATAATATTTAATGCTGTCATCAATTTATACGTGCAATCAAACATTATAAATAATACCATATTTAGAACATTAGTTCCTGAAAAGTGGCAATAATAGTGAAAACCATATTAGCTACACTACGCAAATAAAACTCAGATTTTTGCGCATCTATTTGGAATTTTATCACAATGAAAATAAAATGTATAATAGATAATCAATTTATATCCCTATTATTTGTAATGTAAATTTGTAACGTGATAATTATTCAATAAAATTTCATATTTATTGTAATTTTTTTAGTAGATTTGTGTAAATGATGTCGTAAATGATGACGAGACGGGTCATGTTTATAAACATGCCTGACACATAACAGCCCAGTGTCAAGCAGCTATTAGAACATGTATAAATAACTAATGTAAATATTTGTTTGTATCATAATTTGTTACTGTACTGAAAATGATGATTTTTGACTCTTAATACTCAAAGTACTTGACATTCTGATGCATAAATGTTTAATGAATGTATCACAAGAAGTGGTAGAACAGAAAACTTGGCGCGTCTGTGTTTCATAAATAAAATTTAAATAAAAACAGTTCTGGACGGGTCTATGTTTTAGTCATACCTAAAACATGGCTTACCGCATAAGTAAAACATTATTAGCTTTGATTTTGCTCTCTTTTTGAGTATGAAAACTAAAGTGGTTGTAACATATTTTTATTTAATTCACGAGTAACTCACGACTCACGTAATATGGCCGGATTAGCCCGACTTAAGTTTCGCGTAACTCACGTGTGATGCGCATCCTACGACCTTTTTCAACAACAGTCCTTGCGGGCGACCGCTTCTTGTACACTGACTTAAGTTGGGCTGGACCGGTCGTATCACACGTGAACTACCCATGAGTTAATAAAAAAATACTTCTCTTTATTTTCGCTCGAAATAAATAAAATAACTCTAATTAAAACAGTTTTAATTAGGCGTTCAAAGGACGGTACTCGTTTTGATAAGATCTACTCATCAAACTTAAATATGCTGGTTTAAACAAAATGGAACTAAAAGACACATAAAAAAAAATTGCAATCTTAAGCATTTATGCATAAGTGTTTAATATTTATCCTCAATCAATACTTTTATACATATAAATACATCGCCATATGCGAAACTTAGTTTGTCTACTACTTAGGTGACATAGAATTTGCTAGCATTCTACTTAAACTACCATTAGAAAATCGAAAACAGCTGTATAAATCATTAATTACATTCCAAATTACTGAAAGTAGTTAGCGAGCCATGTTGGGCTATTATATAAAAGGAAACTTGGCACCGTAATTGATTCGGGCGTACCTATATTTATATTTATTGGTCCGCAACTTATAAAATAAAATATGGTTATTCCCTCAAAAAATCTGCATTTATATTATTCCAGACTATAAGGTACCTTCAGTTCTTACGAAGTGGCTGACCAACAAACATCTAAATTTGAAAATTTTCACATATTATTGGTAGGATAGCTTGTTACATTGACAAATCAATGCATCCAAGAA
Organism: Ectropis grisescens; assembly: GCA_017562165.1. Lineage (NCBI taxonomy): Eukaryota > Metazoa > Arthropoda > Insecta > Lepidoptera > Geometridae > Ectropis > Ectropis grisescens. Next base: position 8,670,742 of record CM029793.1, on the reverse strand, counting down.
AATACTACGCCAATTCTAAGATCATGCGCAAAGATCTACTGGGATGCATTTCACGATAAAATGACGTTTGGTACTATACCTATTACTAAATGTAGAAAATATTTTTAGTAACTGCCGACATTTGTTTCTCTAAATGTCTCCTGTAAACCTGTCTCTAACTTAAAAGTTGGCGAAATTTAAGTACTCCTAACAAAATCTTACAAATATGGTCCGCTTCAAACAAATGTGGCTTTACTGTGCATTGTACATTACTATATTGCGTGTTGTATGTGACTTTACTGGGTATTGTTTTCTCTTTTATTTAAAGCAAAATAAAGAGAGAAAGCAATCAAGGCCATTTGAAGTTTACCGCCTGGTGTCGATTTTACTTTTACAGAATAGCCCGGCATCGCAGCAAAATCTCTGACTAAACTATGTATAACTAGAGCTTTGTAATTAATTTTTACTTTTATATTGTCAACTATTAATGGCAAAAACGATACTGTCTATATCAATTATTTCATAATTTCCAACATACGGACCCTATTCGACATGGGTATGAATTCCCAATAGCCAATTACCAAAACTAGTATGAATTTTTGCCAGTAATTTGATTCCAAAACTGTTATTTGGCAAAATCCCAGATCAAGTTATACCAACCAGTTTATCTTTGGTTTATTGGCGATAGGGAATCACTACCCTGTTCATGAACGATTTTTTTATTGTTTATTAAATTCATAAATTACAATAAGTGTACAAAGGTTTATCATTTTGACAATATATTTTAAATGATGTGTATATTGTGTAAATATTTTACTACTATGTGAGTCGCGTATCTTTTGAAGTCTTATTTTTGGGATAATTTGAAATATTTATCTTTTTTTTTCGCGATTCTGTGACATTTATTTTGATAATTCTCATACGTTGTCATTGTTATTCTGGATTTTTTTATTATAGTGTTAGAAGATTTCTCAAAATCTAGAATTGCATACTTATTTTTAATGTACCTATATTTTAATGTGCCTATGTTGTGAAAAGTCATTGTGCAATGTTTGTTCACAACGCTATTTATTTTTTAAGTTAACGCTAAGTGCGATTTCTGGAAGAGATCGCACTAAGCGATAAGGCCTCGAATTAAAAGTCATTTTTTTTTATCATGGTTTAAGTTTATTTTGTGTTTTGGTAAATAATTTAATAAAGAAGTTTCTTATTTATTTTGTATTAATAACATTACACGGAGTCGATGATTGTTTGAGCTAACTTTGAAATAGAAGGAGGTTTTAAAAGTCCGGATGTATGTGCTAGTTTTAATACTTTGTGGCAGTCAAAATAAATGTCAGCAGAGTCCCGTTGTTCGTGATTGTGTTGCTTGTCTACAGGCATGCGAGTAATTGTTATGTTGCCGGCTAAGGATTGTAATAAATCATCACAATTTTATTCAAACTTTTGTTTTATTTATCTACTACCTTATTGCACAGAAATAAAACGAATACCTATTTATGTAAACAGTCTATGCTACGCACTAGGAGTTTTTTGAATCGTGGATGTTCTGTGCCACCGCTGAAAGTCAGAACTCTAAAAACCTAAACTTAGTTGATAAGTACCTACTAATACTAACAGCACCCGACGGGTTTACCCCGCGTATATCCGGTAACTGTGATTTAATAATAAGTAGTAGTATATATTCTAGGCTGGACCAAATTTCAACTCGATCAGTTCAGCCGTTCCGACGAGATCGAGCAATAAACATCCAAACTTTCGTATCCATAATAACTAGCGCATCCATAATGACTTCCGCAGATAACAGCATCACTGAAACCATGTAAGTAGGTACCATCCTACTCAATTATAGGCCGACCATTTGCCTGTCGCCTAGAAGAAGAATTTAGGTAGAAGAACTCGGTAAGTAGGGAATTTAGGTAGTCGCTACTGAATTCAGGGAAGTGTAGCACCATTCAGTAAGGTAACATACTAAATTCGGAAGCGAGAATTACTTGCTTCTAAACTTGCTGCTTCTGAATTCAGTCACTAAATTTAGTGGTCGGACTATAGAGTCATCTCTTACGGCAACATGCGGCTGGTCCATATAACTCTATAGATACTTCCTACTTTTAAATCCATCATCAGACCCTGGTCACTATCTAGTGACAAAGTACTCATCAAGACGAATAAAACGAGCCCAAACTCGATGGGGTTGTCGTTAATTAGGCACTGAATTCCTAAATTAGTTTTAAAATATGGGTACGCTTCCGATTGGTAGTGGGCTTGAATATCTTGATTATCTATAGACCTACAGTGGTCTATAGATAATTCAGGTGTGCTTAGTGTAAGTAGTTAGTTAGGCTTGTAGTGTAGTGTATGTAGTTCTCATTGTATTTTAGTTTTGTTAATAAAGGCTCTGCCCAGATAAAAAAAAAGTTTAAAAAATATATATGATTTTTTTTATTTGTGACAACTCTTGATGCTTCTCCGTCCAAACATCCTCGGCTTTTCTACCGAGTGCAGACGTCGAACTACTGGTATTATCTCTTAACACTGTGCTACTACTATCAAAAAGAGCAAGTGTAACTGTACGGAGTACTGTACTGTAAAGGGACGAATTATCTGTACTTAGCTGATAAAATGATACAAATACAAAAATCTTTATTGCTGTTTGCAGGTAAGATAAGGTGATACAAAACATTTTCATAATCGACCCATACAAACTGGTCTCTTCTTCTAGAGGCATGCAATATGTCTGGCAACACAGTTTCCATTAGTCTGAATTTATACAATGATAATAATAGTCAGCTGATAAAGTCTTCTTCTTCTTTTAAACTTTTAGTCGGTTGTATCATATTATATGTCATCAGATTCAACGTCTATTAGTTTCTGGCTTCTATCCAGTTGTGCTATGTTAGTGTGATATGTTTGGCGAGCACAATTACGCCAACGTTTTGTGCTTCAGCAGGATGCTGTTATGGACTTTACCAAATTGATACCAATGAGGAATGAGGATAGGAAGAAAATGAAAAACAATAATTGTTAAAACATGGTTTAATAATTTAATACAAAAATATAAGAATTCCATAACATTACTTCGCACATGAATAGATGAACAGTACGATACTGATACTCATACATAAATAATGTCAATATGTATAAGTAAAAACGTCACATTTCATGCGATTATGTAAAATTTATTCAAAATATAATTACTCAATTACATATATTAGTAAAATTATAAGAAAGATATGTTCCTACGTATTTCGTGATCAACCCACGATCTTAGCTTTTATACCTTGTTTATGTGATCAACCCAATAGTGTTATTTTTTTAGTCAGATAATTTGGGTAATTTACCTGAAAATGTATCATCACTTCTAACACGAATTTTTTGCTAAACCGCTCCTAGGTTGACTAAATTTCAAAATAAAAAAGACACTAAAGAATACTCAGAAGAACCTGAAGAACTATCCCGAAAATTAATAAGTTTCCTCGTAATTAATTGAGGAAATGTTTTCTTTAAAAAACGACTAGCTACAGAAGTAACTTTAGGTAGGTAAGAAGACCTTGCGAAATATTATAATTTAAACATACTCTACTTTCATTTCTAAAGAATGAAACGAATATATTGATACACTTTCTTCGATCACCTTAATACCTAAATTATACCTAAGTAAATGTAGATATCAAAATTAGATTATCGTATCTGCAGCACTTCATTTGAACAATGTGTCCTCTGTAATAGATTATATATTCATAGATTCTGCTTTACAATGTAATCTGGTAATATTTTAGGGCACCTAAAGTATGCACTAGGGACGGGTTGCAAAAAGGAATTGGTACGAGGGTACAACTACGTTCCTATGGAAATCTATGTTGCAAGCTAAATCACAGAAGCAGCCCACCGGTAGTGTGTAAATCTCAGCAATACCAAAGCATTTTCCCATAGGAAGGTTTCCCATCCAAACTAAAAAAAAAAGTGTTCTAACTCAATAACAAAGGATACCTCTAGATAAGTATGAAATATAACATTCTACATAAATACACGGGTAACTCACGTTTAAAATAGTCAGTCCCAGTCCGACTCAAGTTTCGATCGCGTCTGGCGATCAGTGCTAAACGAGCTGCGAACCCGCGCGCGCACTCTCCTTGAAAAGATCGCCGGACGCGATCGAAACTTGAGTTACCCTGTGACTATATTAAACGTGAAACCCGTGTATTTATGTAAAATGTGTAATAACCATGTTAGTTTTCATACTATAACATTCTATTTTTTATGAACATTCAATAGATTTAGCTTCGTCAAATGAAGCTTTTTCAGAATGAGAAGTGAAATGTTGCCATCAAATACCTACTATTAATTGAACCACCGGTATTGGAAGGAGGAAACCCAAATCAGCTGGAGTCCAAATTAAAGTAGTTCTGAATTTTGGCGGGAATGTTTTTAAACGAGTTTTACTATATTTTATGGAGTCATGGAAAATTTTATGTTCCTGACGCCCACGTGCCACTAACATGTTGATTATCTACTCTATAAAACGCTAATATTTAAGTTTGTCTCGTTAACGGTCAAGGCAGTTGACTATAACATTCCGTATCACACTGCGCCTGCGTTCGGAATGATACCGACACAAAATACAAAGACATTAAAAAACACCCAGTACAACAAACCTGCTCATAGCACCCGCAATGTCAAGGAGAATATGAAAAGTTCAAAACCTTATCTCTCATTGCACTGCGCAAATTCATTTATCCCTGATGAAATATATATTACACTGACTGCAGAGATATCTTAGAATTAGATTTTATACTATAGGGGTTGAGCAAACCGAACGACGAAGTATGACAAAAGGTAGGAAGGGTCCTAAGTTTCGTCCACAGTAAAATATCTAAGCTTCGTTTGGAAATTATTTCATTTGCAACAAAACTGCTGTTTTAAATAACTGATTCCAGGTGCAAAATTTGCATGTGACGAGGGGCGGAAATTTAGGAGTGACTAGGATAGTAGACACAAAATATCACGAAATTAGCTTGACTTGATGTTATGGATGACCCCAAATTAGACAATTCTAGGAATCTTAAGCTACGTCATAAAGTAGAATAGATTTTGGAAAGACTTTTGGGCGCCAGGTGGTGTTATCATGATATACCTAGGGAATACAAACATCGCATATATTAATATTTTTATCCTTCGTTGTTAGAACCGACAGACAGGCTCCTGCCCATGTTCGCTAGATCAGGTTTGGGCGGGAGCGCTGGCTTTCCATTCTGAGCAGCACCGTCGTCAAAATCTACCAGATTATCTTCAACAACATTAACTGATGCTTCTTCTTCTTGGACCTCTTGAATTTCTTCTTTGATCTCTTCAGGCTGGTGTACTATTTCTACTTCGTTGGAGACTTGGACCTCTTCTGGGACGACATTTTGCCTAAAATTTAAGTAGAAATAGATGCAGACGACAGTTTTAAATTATGATATCACCAATAAAGATAAAAAATTTACACATTTACACACACATTTTATAGTGTTCGAGTTTTAAAGACTTGTTTATAACTAAAAGCTTTTTGTTTACTCGATTTCAGAATTGGTCGTAGAGTTAAAGTTCTTCATATAAGCAAGAATTATTATGCTTGTCAATTAGGCATTGCATCAGCGCCCCTTTAAACTGTCCCACAGCTCGGAATCGATGGCTACTCTCTAAGCAAAGAGTACAGGGGGTGTTAATGGCATCTGTACATCTGTTCTTAGAAAAATAGTCTGTGGTGCAGGTAGGATTCGAACCTACAACCTCACGATTGTGAATCGCTTGTTCAGACCAATAAACCACCACGCCTTTTTTTAAAGTTGTAAGTTTCGTATAAACGTGAAAATTCGTCCCTTTCAGCTCTCTGTACAAGTGTACTGGGTATCCTTTGAACTATGGCCGGAGAGAATAAATGAGTTATAAATAAAAAATAAACAGCATAACATGGTTGCCATTACACGTATATAAGTTTACATATTTTGTATGTTACCTTAATACTTTGTTCATTCACCAGTATTATTAACACAAGCATTTTCCGATACCAAGCGGTCCCAAAGGCGTGTGCGAATATAGCCATTGCAGTTATGTGACAGTCCAACCACATACACGATCAGAATTCTTATTCTCATTTACCTTGTGTCCCACACTCCATACAATGTCCATAATAACGATTTGTGGCAAATCAACATTTCCCCAAACACTCACTCCATAACACAAACATAAAAGTTAAAACGACACAAAGCCCTCAAAAATATATTAAAAACAGTAAATAAATATTGGTGATTATTTTAATACATTATTTAGCCCCAGAATACGCAAAGCTTGTGCTATGGAAGCTAGATATTTGAAATAAAATTGTAAATACATACTTACACGTTATAAATAGAAAAATCTAGACAAAGAACAAATATTTATTACCTATACAAATATCGTTTTATCTATATAAGAATCGAATACTCAGGTCAAGTTTATTAAAAATAAAGTTACGAGGTCATATGACAGGGATGAAATAAAATAAATAAATACATATTTTACCAATTCCTTTTATTTACGCTTACACATTACGTCTTTACAATTACGTAAGCTAACGCTAAGTATTAATATCTTAATATATTCGTTATTCACGTAATTAATATGATTAGCATTTTCCATTGATTTTTTAAATTATTATTATCAAAATAAAAATTTAATAAAAGCTTAAAACGTCTAACAAAATATAAATTTACAATACACGGTGTAAATAATCGTTGTATCCCTTAGGAATGTAGTATTCTAGTAGTAAAAAAAAACGTAATTCACAAGAATCGCTTAAAGTAATATAAGAAATATACATTTAATTATCTAAATTATATATAAAAGATAATTTCAGTTAATTTATTCATAATAAATGCCGATATGGGGAATGCGGAGATGCAGGAATTTTGATAGCATCATGAACAGGACTTCACTCAGGACTCGATTTCATCTCTTTTCAAGTATACTCAACGTTTCGAATATGATGCAAATTTTGAACGCCTAATAAAAGGATAGATGACGATCCCTATGGTATGCTACAGTAACCTCGTGAATTCTTTGTAATGCGATTGCAACTTCGAGGTACATTACGACTAAGTCCTGTCAACGGGGTTAATTAAAACTTTGTACTAAGTTTAAAGGGTTATATTTTCACAATTATGAACAACTTTCAGTTTTGAGACCAACGCAAAAAACTTGCAAATAAATTCATCATTCAAGCAACTTCGAGCCAATAAAAAAACATATATACGGTCGATAACCTATTGTGTATCATTACTGAGGTTTAATACTAAAATTCAGAGTTATAACTTTTCACTGCTATCGGCATGTGACCGCCGATTCTTTTTATCGATGTCGGCTTGGACCCAATAATAAACCTTGTTCATAATTACGATTTAAGTACCCTTCCGACTTAGCATACCCGTTTTGCCTAAACCTGCTTAATGCTCTCAATATCAGTTCAAATCGCGTAAGTTTAAAAAGTTAGCACAGGAATGTGACTATACTATATAACTTATTAATCTGTTATATAACCAGGGAATAATTATATACGGGATTATATATTTTATAATTAGCAGTATAAAATGATTATCACATAGACAATTCCACATAATATTATTGCTGTATCCCACACAAGCAAACCACTTCTTATAAGTATACAAAACAGGAAAAATATACATAAGAACAGACATAAAGCGCTTAACAAATTAATGATGGAAGCCGAATCTCATTGATTATTTATTCTAAGAATAAAAAATAACTGTCATAAGATAATAATGTTAACCAGTGACCTATTTATGTTCTATAGATCTTAAGAAAATGAGCTTCTTAATATTTATTTATAGAAAATAAATACGCCATTTCTTAACAATCTAGATCGATTTACAATTTACGAATTGACAGCATTTAAGTACCAAAAAAATTGAGATGAACTAACTTTAAAAGGCTGGTACTTGCTTTTCCCTACCCTAGCGTTTTTAAACTAATGCTATTTAGTCGCGTTATGGTAATAAAAATTCGATATCGTTAAGATAACGTGGGTTATTTTATCGATATGGAATAACGCTACTAAACAACAATTTACGTTAATTGTTTTTCGTTGTATAAATGTAAAAAACATCGAAGTTTTAATAATACTAAATTTTCATAAGTACTAATCTATGTCTTTTTTTTTTCGAAGTTATTACGAAAGCGTTTCCGAATAGCCGTAAATAACTTGTTTAATGTATTGTAGTTATGGTATCATAATTCTTTTCATATTTTTCAGCTGTATTTTGTATTTTCACGAACACTTGTAAATTTAGTGTTGTTAATGATGTTTGCCATACAGGACTTCCACCGCTTAAAAACAACAAGCCCATTTTAATTGGCAGTAGAAACCCAGGCAAGTGTTTGAAGATACGTTTTTTGAACTGCTAAAGTTCGTTAAAAAATCCTTTCGAAAAAGTATGTAACTTTATTTTTTTGTTTAAGTTTTACTATAATTATATTATTATATAATAATTAAATAAGTTATTTTTAAAAGATTGCTTATGACGAAACTATTAAATACTCAGTAACATTTACGTTGAGTTTACTTATTCATGTATCTTTATAATAATTTATTATACGGAATAATATAATACGGAACGTAGTGTTGAGACACATGGGCGTTTATAGTGAAGATAAATACTTTCAGACAAGTAGATATTCCCACCTAAATGTTACACCTAATCGAGACATTATAACACATATAATTCATCTCACACGTATGCGGAATGTAGTTCAGTCTGAGGAAAAGTATTTTAGCGACATAAAAATATAATGGTAATCGCGTGGCGTTTGAATATTGCCAGCTTTAAGCAAAAGCGAATGTGTTCTTAAATAGTTTAACAGGTATTTAATGAGCATAGTGACTAATGCAGCCAGTGTTTTAACGACACTCAGGTACACGACTTTTTGTAATTTTAAGGGAAAACTATATAAGCCCTTTTTTGAAACATATTTTTTTGCAGTAGCTTATTTTTGTTCTATTATTTAGTGGGTTTTAAGACAGAGTTTTCTTATCTGCATTTCTATATTAAAAAAAAAACATTGCGATATTCAGACCTGGTTTAAACTATTTAAGAACGTATCCAAATCGCGAACGATGAAAGTTCCAGAAGCATACACATTTTTTTTTTAAATACATTTTTTTTTTTGTACCTGGTAGGTGGGTTTTCGTTATGGAATCGAGACTTACGTATACATTACCTAAGCTTTACAGTATTTTTTCCCAAAACACGTCACAAACATTTATATATTTAACATAGGCCCGTTACAACCTTTTGGTCATTTTCTGTCAATTACATTTTGAATTTTATCACTTAGACAAGAAAGTACAAAATGGTGCAACTGTTTTACATTTTTCTCTGATTAAATCTTGAAATATTTTATTAGAGGGTTTAATTAAAGTTAAAGGTAATTTTATATTACTCATCTAAAACTAACGTTCATATATAGAACAAACATGCATTTTTTTTTTAATAGAATAGATTTATCATATATTATGTTCCGTCTTCAGAGAACTTATATTAGATGTACATTTTTAAAATAAATGTCATACTTTCTGAATGTCAGAATTTAGTAGATAAATAAAATAAAATAAGGATATGCATAGAAAGTGCATAATTATGTGCAAGTGATTAACAGCATTTCATATAACCGAAAGAAAATGACCAAACACCTCGTTAAGACATAGTACAAAAATGTTTTATTATGATGCCTTATCACTAACAATATTAGATTACAATAAAACATTAATGCGTGTGGCTCCTTTCCCCCGAAACATGAGCCGCGTTGTATTGTCAAGATGTTTATAATGTACTAACAGATCTTTTTTAGTCAGGGATGTGTACCCTTTTCTATCGATCAGTTTCCGAAATTCGAATATATATTTTCGATTGACGTCCCGAGAACTCTAAGAGGTGCGAATCCAATTTCGTTGTAATTTTCTGGTCACCTTTCGTTACGTCTTCACCATTAAAACTTAAGAACATCTACGCAATATTAAAAATCTCTACAAATATAATAAAAAGATTGATTGAATCATATCGTAGTTATGACGTGACCAAAGAAAATAAGATAAAGTTTTATTTATTACTCAATGTTTGTATTCGTAGTTCGTACGCCTCCTACTATCGCCTCGCGATTCGTAGTTTGGACTTATTTTTACGATAGTTTCACGTCTATTGTATATGTAAGAGAATAAATAGGTCGTTGTGTCATAAAGTATTTTATCACCTTCCTGCTCCTATTTTTTTTTTTTTATCGCAAAATATCAAAAAATTTAACCGTCGCGCGTCGCTCATTGAAGTCATCTACATCGCGTCATTTTGACAGTTCATTCGATCAGTTAACATGGATGGTAGAAAATCGTTTGTTAGTACTAGTATAATAATATCGTGACAACACATCGCGGCCCCCAGTTAAAAGCCCACTTACGCCTTGACGGGAGCGTCCATGGCGGGGATGTAGTCGAGGGCCATTAGGCAGGCGAACACCGTCATGATCATCTTGGGCTTGCGCTCGGTGATGTCCTCTGGGAGGGCGTATACGCGCGCGCCGCAACGACGCGCCATCGAAATAGCGTATTTGGCGTTCGCTAGGTTCTCCTGCGAACAAACATTTATGAGTAAATATTAATGTACCTTTCACACACAACACTATATACGAGTAAGTCTAAACTAAGCAAAGGTTGTATACACATGCTTATATATAGAAACACCCAGACACAGAAAAAATATTTGTATTCGTCACACAAATATTTGCACTGGGTGGGAATCGAATCCATGACGTCTGCCTGCGAAGCTGTAGGGTTTCACAGGTAGACTTACCACCAACTAAGTCACTAGGTCAGCAATTAACAGTAGGTACGCCCAACTCTAAGACTCCAGATCTACAGATATTATGTAACATTCTACAATCTAGCAATCTACATACAGTAATGTAGCGATGGCGCCACGATCGAAAAGTGTTGCCACCTATTACAAAATTACAGAAATTTTGTGCCTCTGCGTTTGGTCGTTTTACAGATAAATTTGTGGGCACTATTTAAATCGGAATGAGAAAAATAAATGGAAAATAAACGGGTCGGCGGCTCAATTGGCATAATAAGGTATTCGTATAATAAGACCAGCCAAAAACTAGGTCAGCAAATTAACTTCTACAGTATCTATCTGTAGAATGTAGCAATGGCGCTAGGATCGAAAAATGGTGCCCACCTATTACAGAATGAGATAATTTCTGTCTGTATTCTATGAATGGGTGTAAGTAGTTCCGCTTTTGGCCGTTCTATAGATAAGTTAGTCGCTTTTAAATTTTTATCGGATTGAGATAACGTTTTTCTTAGTTTATTATTGCAAAAGAAACGGGTCTGATTGTATTGGTCAGGCTGATACTGCGCCCCCACTCCCGGCCGCTATCCCACTACTGCCCGATACGGGGACTTTTGGCTGCTGGGTTTCCCCCCTGGCCCGGTTCGACCCTCCTTAGTTAACCTGCACCTCCCAGACTCCTCCGGGAGGTCCATATTAATACCAGGCTTAGTGTGGACGTCCAGTCAACATGGGACGCGCAGTACCAGTGGACCCCGACCTCAAACCATCCTCCGGTCCCGACCTCCGAGTAGCCGGATTACAGAAGACGCCACGCTTCCAGTCGAGGTAACTGACGAATTTATCAACGACATTGTAACGTGAACGCGTGTTCGAATCTCGCTGGCTACAATTATTTTTGTACCGATAACTACGAAACTAGTTAAGTTTTCTTAAATAATATTTAGTGATAACTGAGCTATTTGTGTTCACAAACTTATAAAAACATTTATTAAATTAAATTCCCTTTTAACTTATTGTGGTTTCATTAATTAACACTTATATTGCTCTAAAGTTCCTACAGGCGTTAGGCGTTTCAAAAAACGTCAGCTATAGCACTTGATAATAACTACGTTAGTAGGTATGGCTTCCAAAATAAACATTAAGACCACGTCGAAGGAAAATTAATGAAAAAACGAAATCGTCTATATTCAGGGAAAGTATCTAAATTATCATCTATTTCTATACTAACATTAATACCTGAAGAGGTTTTTTGTTTGAACGCGCTTGTAACAGGAACTTTTTTAATAGTAGACCTCTTTCAAAAATCTTTTTTTCTGTTGGATATTGAGATCCCTGAGTATATTATGAGGCTTATATTTTATGTATTACGGGAGAAACTGAGACGCCAGTCTCCAATAATGGGATACAAAACTGTCGGTCTATTTACAAGGAGTATTAACGTAATTTTGGTTAGAAAAAGTGTTTTTTTTCTCTTTGAGACTCAAAACAATATCTGTAAGAAAAAAAAAGTTAGAATATTGTAAAGGTATATTCTAAAGGGGCATTGCTAATGTGAACTGACCTCCTCGGTTCCGCCGCTAAGCACCAGGTCGTAGTTGATGGAGCCGGGTTTGATCGCGTCGATGAGGTCAATCACGACCTTGCCGTCCGCCAATACTTCATCCTGGTGAAAAATAAATTAACCAATAAATTAAACAGATTTTTAAGCTATTGCATAGCTTTTATCGCGGGCCTGGGGACCGAATCTTAGTGATCGTGCATCTCTTTCTTATGTTCACAAGAAAGAGGGATGGAAGACCGTAACGCAGTCCTCCCCACTCGGTCATTCGACTTTGAATCTTATTTGTATTAGCTTTACAGACTAAATGCTCTTAGCAGTGTTGCCAACTTAACGGAATTCCGAAATATTGTTAACATCCTTATTGCTTATGTTGATAAAAATGCATGCAACATGCAATAGCTTTACTGTATGAAATAATGAGAGGGAGAAATCCCTGCATAAATCCTAATATAAATGCAAGTTAGGTATTCATAATATACTCATTCTCTCTTCATTAAATAAATTCTTTGGCAGTCTCCGAGTGCCACACTTCTTTTTTAATTATTTTTTTCGTTTTAGAATATACATAGTACTAGAATTAACTCGTGACTAAATAAATAATATTTTCTAAGGAAACAGATTTTTTTGCGGATATTGCCTGCTTACTTTGCCTTGTAATTTCTCTGGAAACATTGCCCTTTAGATACTGGAACACAGTAACAATAATATTTATATACTTAGTACTAGTTTCACATCTGAAATATGAAAAAAAATACTATAATATTTTCAAATAACACAAGTTTTATTGATGTTACTATTGTTACTGCAGTGGTTTTGAAAAAAAAAACTATATAAATAAATGTATTAAACTAGTTAACTTGTTAAATATAACTTAGCTGGATTTACTTTTGGAGCTTGCTTGCAAACTATTCAGTTTAGAAAAAAATAGAACTAAATAATTTTGAACACCTATGGATGAATGAAATACTTCTTCTTAAGGGGTTAAGGTCCTGCCATACACTCGTGTACTGACTATCCTTTTTAAATAGAAAATTAGGTGTTGCCACTTTATTTTATAGCGAGATATACCTGGAAGCTTCTGATGGAGGAGGTCTTGCCAGCAGACTGAAGCTTGTTGTTCACCCACTGAACGATCTCCTTCTCGATGATAGGGTTGCCAGTGTTGGCCAGCCGCGTCAGGACGGACAGAGTGTACGCCCTCATGAGTTGCCAGATCAGAGCTGTGAAATAAATAAAAACATAAAGTTAGCAACACCAAATGAGGGTAAGATAAACTCTTTATTATTGTTTAGTAATTAGCATTTTTGATTTGTGATACCTACACGCGCCACTGTGTTGTCGGCATTTTCTTTTTTTTATAGTATTGAGTGACGAGACGAGCAGAGCATGTACCTGATAGTAAGCGACATGTCTGGCACATAACAGCACAGTGACATGTAGCTATTGGAACATGAAGAGTCCAAATCATTACCTAGCACTGCACTGCGGTCGTCGCCCAGAGATATAAGATGTTTTATCACTCTGCCCTGTAATCTCACTGGAAAGCTCTTCGAACCGGAACACAGTAATGTTTGCATATTACTTAGCTGTAGATTAACTGGCAAAGGTGTGGTACTTCCCCAGGCGGAATCTGCCAAGAGTCCTACCACTACAATTAATTACTATTTCTAGTACAGTGGCCGGCAAACAAGTTGACCCAACAGTGACGTGGAAGGGGAAAGTTCGGGCATGTGCACTTCCACCAAAGAGACCTTAAAAACGTTTCTGCGTATGCGCAGCTAACTTCATTGGGCCAACTTGTTTGCCAGCAACTATAGTTCAAAGGCTTCGTCCTACTGGTAGTTTTAGTTACTAGTGTGGTAGTACCGAGCGTGAGGGTGGCGTTCCCCTCGTTGATGTCCGCGCCGGCGATGCCGACGAGAGAGAACCCGAGCTGGCGTCCGAGCTCCACGGCGTAGTTGCAATTCTCCAGACGCTCCATGAATTTACGCAGCTTAGAGAACTGACGGTGCACCTGACACGGAAAAACAAAACTGTTTATCAAAACAACCAATCAATCTGTTAACCAGTGCAAATGTTCCTGTGATGAATTCAAATATTTGTACTGTGCCTGGGTGTTTTCTATGTATAATAAGTATGTATTTAAATATATATTAGTATTATATCAGCTATCTGGCTTCCATAGTACAAGCATTGCTTAGTTTGGGGTCAGATGGTGTTGTGTGTGAAATGTCCACCAATATTTATTTAATATTTATATATTAAAATCCATCGTAGACCGCATCGTTGCTTAACATCAGGCGAGATGGCGGTCTAGTGTAAACCTATAAAAGTTATAAAAAATATACCAGCCCACTAAATGTTCCCACTGCTAGGACTCGTAGCCTTCTCTCGCAAGGAGAGAGTTAAGGCCATAATCCAATAAGGCCCAGTGCGGGTTGGTGGATGACACATGACTTCGAAAGATTCTAGGTACATGTCGGTTTCCTCGCGATGTTTTCCTTCGCGATTTTTAAGTTAGCGCCATTACGCACATGACTTCGAAAAGACAGTGATGCGTGCGGGGTTTGAACCCGGAGTCTCCGGATCGGCAGGCGCCGTTCTCCCGACTAGACCAGCCGTAACTAACGTTTGGCTGTTTTAACACATAAAACAACCAATAGGTTACTAAAAATGTTCAAATTTTTAAGGAGAATTTGTGAGTAATCCACATCGTGTTCCAACCACTGGACTCGGGGCAGTCTTTCGCAAGGAGATCGTCAAGATAGCCACCACGCTGGCCAAGAGCGGGTTGTTAACCACGATAAATCTCTATATGTAACAATGTTATGTTGGTTTGTGTACGCTTCAAAAACTCAAAAAGTTCTGCACTGATCGAGCTGAAATTTTAGAATAATATACAATCCGCATCAAGGTTGTTTATATCTAATTTTTGCATTGCATTAACATTGTGGTGCAAAAATGCACCACAGGGTACAGCTAGTGTCCTGTAATTTATGAAGTTATGAACAAGAGTAGTTAACAACATTAACAACAAGAGTAGTTGTCCTGAGGTAGCCAGGAAGGTGATTCAGACAGGTGCCGGATGCCGGGCGGTGCCGGTCTTTCCAGAGGGAATCACCATGTCCTCTCCCGGGCACAGATGTAGACCACCGAGGAGGTTTTAGTAAGTGATGTACACTGATTGAAGACAACTGAACCGAATGATCTAATACCCATCTTGCCTTTTTTTAACCCCCGACCAAAAAAGGAGTGTTATAAGTTTGACGTCGATGTCTGTCTGTCTGTGGTACCGTAGAGCTCAAACGGATGGGCCGATTTCGATGCGGTTTTTTATTTGAAAGTTAATACCCGTGCGGATGTTCTTAGCTATGTTTGGTTAATATCGATTCAAGATGGCCGCCGCCACAAAATGGCGGACAAAATATTTCGTCACAACCTATCTCAATATGGGTATCAAATGAAAGGGCTTGACTACTAGAATACTATACACTACATAAAAATTCAAATCCAACATGGCCGCCACCACAAATGGCGAATTTTTTTTTTACTACTCCCTCACTATGGGTATCAAACGAAAGGGCTTGACTAGTAGAATAAATTGCACTATGACAAACTTCAAATCCAAAATGGCCATTTTCACAAAACTTCCACAAAATGGCGAAATACATTTCTTTTTTCACAACTCCCTTAATATGGAATATGAAAGGGAACTAGTAGAATGTTGTACAGATAACAAATCTGAGGTAGTCGGAGGTTAATCAAAATTTTTAATTTTGTTCTTGTTTATCGGGCTGCTCGTAGCTCGAAAAGGCTACATCGTTTCACTATTGATGTTGCAAAGACTCGAACGAAGAGGTTTGAGTCTATTTTTGTGATAAGAACGCCTAGGCCGTGGGATACATTGCGTGAGTGGGTTGTTCCCGATGGTTACAATTTAGGTGTCTTCAAATCTAGAGTGAATCGGTTTCTTCTAGGTAAACACGCTCCATCGTCCACCGCATCGTCGCTTAGCATCAGGCGAGACTGCGGTCAAGCGCAAACCTATAAAAAAAAAACAAGGTCTAGTTTAACTCAGCTGCACCACAAGAAGGCCTGGTGCCTGAAATGGACCCCCCTCCAATGAAAAAACCAGCTAAAACAAGCGATAATATTTTACCTTCTTCCAGTTGACGATCCCCGGGCGGATGATGTCGTAGAGCTGGAAGATGACCAGCCCGTCCGTGAGGTCGGAGTACAACCAGTTGACGTGCGGCGCCACTCCCATCGAGTTCATCCAGTTCCGGTAAGCTGGAAATATAACGTGGTGGATTTACCCTCAACAATATTTTAACAGTCCATTCTAACACCGATGTAGACATCATTACCCAAGGTCTCTTTCCCTCAGCACGGTGGATCACGAGATAATACGAGTCAAAGTTTAACAAGACATTAACCAGCTTCAACCCTAACACATGTATAGCTGACGAACGACCTTACTGCCGACGCCGCGACGTCGTACTAAAATCCGATCCGAGATCTGGCCGTTAAGGGTATGTCAAATAAAATAACAAATAATTAATTCTTGACTTTGTATGGAAAAAAAGGTTGAGCTTTCATGTCTAATTTTCACAGATATGATTCAAAACTTAATATAGACAAACTACCACAAATATTGTTGCACCTTTCTGCAGCACCTTAACATTATTTTTATACCTTTGTTTGAGGCTACTCCTAGTACCTAAACCTTGAAGCAAGTCTTCATGGTTTCAGTCTTGTCGTGACCACAGCTGTTGTGCTGCGACTGAACGGTAAAGGGGTAATCCTACTTTCTACTAACATTATAATTGGGATAGTTTGGATGTTTGTTTGTCGTTACGATGCAACGGCTGAAAGGAACAAATACCACATAAGTTTTTTGTCGCGTGAAAATTACAGGAACGGTTAGTACGCGGGTTCACTCGTAAACGAACGTAAAACACCAAGCGGCGCCAGACGTCGCACTGTTCCTTTTTGACTCTTCATGCTAAAATAGTTTGTACAATTCTGAAACTAAGGCATAAAGTTAAATGGAATAGCGCGGCGCCCGGTCGTTGCTTGGTGCAGAGACCCATCTGATACTTTTGTCTGATCATCTGGTGATTTTATTTAATATTGAGATACATACAAAACTATCCGCGTCGATTGGTTTTACTCTCGTATCGCTAGGGCAAGTTTTTTAGTGTCACTTCGTAACCTGACAAAAAAAAACGCAGTTTTCGGAGTCCAAACCACGGGAATTATTTTACCGTTTAATGCATATTTTTTGTTCAACATATCGATTTGATTTGATCATTTCACTAAAAATCATAAAGAACCAAGTAGATACGACAAATAGACATTTTTTTTCTGAAAACAGAAATTTAAAAACTCTCTGGTGTCAAAGTGTCGCTTGGTAATTATTGTCTTTCAAGCGTCAAGTTAACTCACTCTTCTCTTCCCTAGTCTCGTCTAGTTGATGGTACTCCTCGGTGTCGTTGGTTCGCTGTAGCGCCGGGTGTTGGTTGAACAGATTGGCCACGAACGCCAAGTTGAGTTTGTAGACGCCTCCCACCACGTCGGCGGGCGAGACGAACGCCCGGCAGCGGAGCTTGGCCGCTTGTTGGAGCATCACCTCGGCACGACGCAGGAGGTCGGTTTCCTGAGGAGTTCAATTGGTGAAATAAATAATATGTTATTGTTAGTAGCAGGACTCTTTGCAGAGCTCACTGTGGAAGTAGATAGATTGATAGATAAACTTTTATTGCACTTAATTACAACACAAATAAACAAAAATATAAAAACTTTAAAAAAAAACTTTGTCACTAAAAGCGATCTCTTCCAGGCAACCGCAGTATGGAAAAGGAGAATTGAAGATGAAGAAGTACCAGGTTTTAGCCAGTTATTGTACCACCAAGCAGCAACCTCTGTGTTGCACATTGTTTCAGAGTCACAACTTCTTATGAACTAGTGACTATCTCAGGAAGGTGCCTCAGGTAAGGTGTTAGGGGGATACCAGTGCATTGCACAGTGCAGTGCATGTAAGTAGTTTTACAAAATAAACTACTTACATATAGAAGGGGGCCCAACACACATAATTCAATCTTGATATTTTATAGTTACGATCTTTGTGGCATCAAATCGAGAGTGAATCGGTTTCTTCTAGGTAAATTCGGTGTTCCACTTTGTTTCAGAGTCACAACTTCTTATAGAAGCGATGAAAAAAGTGATTAAATTTAATTTTAAGGTCCTAAAATAATGACGTTATTCACAAAAATCTATTGACATGTCCAGACAAGTCAATATATTTAGGGTTCAGAACCCAGGTTCTGAGCACTAAAATCCGGGGATTTCACGCGTCTGGTCGTAGTTGCTATATTCTAGATGAAGTGACCCTGCTTTGAAGTCTTCAAGGGTGTCCTTATTACGTCTCCAGTCCAGTGTCCTTAGTACGTATTACGGCCTCCAGTTGGAAGTCAACTCAACCTAAGACAATCGTTCCAAATGTGGTGACTCACCCTGAGAGCGTCGAGAGTGACGCCCGCGTCGTCGGGCGCGATCTGTTTGAGCAGGTACGAGTATATCTCGGAGTCTGCGACGTCCTGCTGGAAGTTGGTGCAGCGCCGCGTCACGCCGGCCGACTGGAGCTGGTGGTTCACCCAGCGGAGGAGGATCGCTTCTGGAGACAGCGCTAGCAGGTCTTCGATACGTTCCTGGAATTGTCAAATAATATAATTGAATACCAAATTTAACATCAAAATTAAGGGCCACAAACATGCTACTTCATTCATACTTAACGTGCAGACGTCCTGTTTTGAAAGGGATTGTTCTTTTGTAATTACGAGTCCCTGTAGCCCAAAAATGATCAGTTTTCTGGACCTAAAATTGACCAGTTTTCGGAAACCGCGCGCCGTTAAGATGTAAATTTAAAAAACTTTCAAAGAGTTTAATTTTTATTTAAAATCATCATCGTAGCATATAAAAGCAAAATTGTTCCTCTGATAAACATAAATATTACTAAACGTCTTTTTAAACGTTTTTTTAATTCGTAATTTTTCATAGCAAAGTTTTTCTGATAATATATCTTTAAAAAAGTATAGTTTTTCATTAACGACATCTTAATCGACTTAATTATATAAACCGATGTCCCGTTTCGAACAAAAAAATGAACGGTCACAATTTTCATACCTGATCATTGAGCAGTTCAGTAAGTCCCGGACAGTGTTCTAGAGTGATCTGGTTGAACAGCCCGATCCTGATGATCTGCCACAGTAGACCGAGGACCAGATGCGGCTTGCCCTTGGCCAGGTCGTGTGCGTCGATGTTCACGATATTACAACCGATGGCTTGCGAGGAGACCAGCGCTAGAGTCAGGTTCTCGTGCTTTGTGTAGAGGGTTAGGTTCTTCTTGTTTATCGCTCGCTCGTCTATCGTGTCTGGGCAGGAGTGGTTTATCACTTTGCTGTGGATAAATATATTGTGTTAATGATTGAGAACGTTGGATTCCTTTGTAATTTACTAGCATCTCAAGTAAGTTTGGGCTCGACAACTTATCCATAGCCATAGCCCGAGACTTATGAAACTTACGATCAATAAGAACAACATAAGTAGTTTGTTAATAAATTATTGAGACTACTAATCGAATAAAAAGCTATGTATATCTCTAAAGTTGGAACAAAACTATACTACTTAATCTATACTAATAATTTCGTCAAGGGGTACGGTAGACTTGATCGTAAACTTATATGAATAACAAAACATAAAAAAAATTGATTTTGAGTTGACAACATATGTCCAAAAAAATCGGATTATGGAGAATTTTGTTAAATTCTGATGGCACTGACAAACAAACCGTTGTTGCCATCTTTGGCGTGAAGCACGTTCAATCAATCAACACATTGCGTGCGTCCGTCACGCCAACAAAAGTATTCATCACAAAAAACTGTGACTTTTGTGACTACGTAAAACGAAACGTCTTGCCGCCGGACCGGAATTTTATTAGTAGGTACTTATATTTAGAATCAGCATTGCACCCGTGCGAAACCGGGGCGGGTCGCTAGTAATATTTTAAAACTGAAGAGGTTTTTTTGTTTGAACGCGCTAATTTTAAGAACTACTGGGCCGTTTTTTTTTAAATCGTCGGATATGTACCTTCATGATTCCTGATTTTATACGCTACATATCTATAGCTACTGGAGCAATTTCAACGTTTTTTATTGGTTGACATGCACGTGATCCCTGAGTGCTATAGGCCCGTGGTACATATTATTATGTACCACGGGCGAAGCTGGGGCGGACCGCTAGTTACACATAAATGCAAACTTTCGTGAATGTCGGTTGACTTGGCAAAGAGTTCGCGGGAAACAAACATCATCATCATCAGCCGCAAGACGTCCACTGCTTAACATATGCCTTCCCCCTAGATTTCCACAATGAACGGTCCTGCGCAACTTGCAATCAGCGGGTTCCAGCGACCTTTGTGAGGTCATCTGTCCATGATTTTTAGGGTTCCGTAGCCAAATGGCAAAATACGGGACCCTTATAGATTCGTCATGTCTGTCTGTCCGTCCGTATGTCACGGCCACTTTTCTCCGAAACTATAAGAGCTATACTAGATGTAATCTGTGAACCGCATTAAGATTTTGATACAAAAAATAGAAAAATAGAACATTTTTAGGGGTGTCCCATACATAGAACTGAAAGTCAAAAATTTTTTTTTGATCAATACCATACGTGTTGGGTATCTATGGATAGGTCATCAAAAATGATATTGAGGTTTCTAACATTTTTTTTTCTAAACTGAATAGTTTGCGCGAGGTACTCTTCTAAAGTGGTAAAAAGTGTGTCCACCCACCCCCCTGTAACTTCTAAAATAAGAGAATGACAAAAATAAAAAAAAGTGTATGATGTACGTTACCATGTAAACTATCAACGAAAATTGGTTTGATTGATATCTAGTAAATAGTTTTATTTTAATACGTCATATGTTAGCAATAAAATGATTGAGTATTGAGTATTGAAAATTGACTTTTGTTAAAACACCGATTAAAGTAACAACGAAGTACAAGAATTTTTGTATTATGTTACAGCAAGTAACGCTACGGAAACCTTCATGGGCGAGCCCGACTCGCAATTGACCACTTTTATTTAAAAAGTAAACATTGGTTTTAGAACTTGAAATGCAAGAGATTTAAATAACAATTCTTCGACTTAATTAATATCTGTTCTTGAAAACTAAGTACTTACGTCTAAAATTAATTATCCGTCCCGGTTTTAGTAATAACAGGATAATGGTACTTATTAAGACATCAAAGAAACAACACAACTATTGTTTTCCGTTTCCTTCTTTTTATCCTGTTTCGTTTTGTCTTCATCTAAAAACGTTTAATGTGGCAATAACAAAAGACATACACACAAGAAAAAGGCCATGTGACTCGAAATATACAAAACGAATTGGTCCCCGTAAAATTGTAATCACTGTCACATTATAATCTAACGCGTGAAATTGTAATCTAACGGCAGGTTGGGTTAGTTTATGAGCTAACCCGTCCGGCTTCATTCATGCTACGCTCATATTGATAGTAGCGTAATGTTTTATAGCCTATAGCCTTCCCCGATAAATGGACTATCCAACATAAAAACAATCTTTTAATTCGGACGAGTAGTTCCCGAGATCCTAGCGTTCAAACAAACAAACTGTTCAGCATTATAATCTTAGTATAGATTGTGACAAATCATCTCTTACCATAATATAAGTCCGTCTTTAAGTTTCTCATAGAGCTGTTTCCCCTCGTGGTCGATGGGTAGCAAGCAGATGGCTGAGATCCGGGTCGTGAATTGGTCCCCGTAAAATTGTAATCACTGTCACATTATAATCTAACGCGTGAAATTGTAATCTAACGGCAGGTTGGGTTAGTTTATGAGCTAACCCGTCCGGCTTCATTCATGCTACGCTCCTATTGATAGTAGCGTAATGTTTTATAGCCTATAACCTTCCCCGATAAAACATTACGCTACTATCAATAGGAGCGTAGCATGAATGAAGCCGGACGGGTTAGCTTTTTTTTTATAGCCTATAACCTTCCCCGATAGCAAAGGCAAAGGCATATGGACCGGAACCACTAATGCCTATACCCCAGGCTCAAATAAAAACGTGGCTGCGCAGAAATACTGAAAAATCCCATTTAACAGAATGGAATAACAGTGAAGGATGCAGGCAAACAAAAAATGCTGTTCCGGAAGCATCGAAAAAACTTGCCCGCAACCTCATGAGATTAAACAGGGACAAAATTCGTAAAGTCATAGGTATAATAACTGGTCACTGTCCCTAAATAAGCACCTATTTACCATAGGTGTAACAGACAGTCCTCTATGCAGAGGATGCATGGAGGAAGAAGAAACGCCACAGCATGTACTCATGGAATGCAGCAGTGTGGCGAATCAACGGGCAGAATTCCTCCAATCTCCGTCGTCTGTTCCGGATGCCTATCGCAACCTTAATAGGATGCTCGCCTTCTGGGACGGCCTAGGCTGGTTGGAGTAGAAAGGGAAGTATGAGTCACGTACAATGGCCCAATAAAGAGGCTAGGTGCGGAAAAGGCCCCGCTAAACTAACTAACTAACTAACTAACCTTCCCCGATAAATGGACTATCCAACATAAAAATAATCTTTTCATTCGGACGAGTAGTTCCCGAGATCCTAGCGTTCAAACAAACAAACTGTTCAGCTTTATAATCTTAGTATAGATTGTGACAAGTCATCTCTTACCATAATATAAGTCCGTCTTTAAGTTTCTCATAGAGCTGTTTCCCCCTCGTGGTCGATGGGTAGGAGATGGCTGAGATCCGGATCGTGTTCCAGGTTGCTGTTGATCCAGCCGGAGAAGGCCATCTGTTCTTCGAGGCGGACCGAGTGGGTTGTGCCTGGGGAGTGGACGAGGAGTGGTTAACAGATGAATAGCTTTTTGTCTCCCAGATAGACTTGGACTGCCCGAGAATGGAGTACTGGACTCCACTGGACTGGACTGTTGGTCATTCCAAACCAAATATATTCCAATAAGTAATCTTGGTGTCTTCAGATCGAGAGAGTGAATTGGTTTCTTTTAGGTAAGCACGTTCCATCATAGACCGCATCGTCGCTTAACATCAGGCGAGATGGTGGTCAAGTGTTAACGTATAGTATTAAAAGGGATAAGCGTATCGAGTTTTCAATTATGGCACAAAGCTCAGATTTAAAAAGCACTTACAAAACTTAACGAGCTCTTAGATTTTAGAACAGTAAGCGTGTTTCAGCGGCGTTAGTTATGCAATCAAATAAAAAAGTTTTAATGAAACGCCAATTACTTGGAACTGATTAAAATATTTACCATCACTGGAAGCTTCACTCATACCACCTAAATGTTCCAGGTTTTCTTTCTTACTGACAGCCTGTTTGAATGTGCTGGACACCTGGAATTATAAAATGAAGGTGATATTATTAATTGAATATAAATTACGAATCCCTTAGCTAAATCGCAAACTGTCGTACAACATACTTTTACTCTTTCAAGCGAACATAAAGAGAGAGATCATTTCATTTACATAAAATAAAATGTTGGGGGCATTTCACACACGACACCATCTGACCCCAAACTAACCAAAGCTTGTATGTACAAGGAGCCAGATAGCTGATATAATACATACAGATACTATAGTAAATGCATACTTATTATACATAGAAACAGAAAAACCCAGAAAAAAAAATCATCACACAAATATTTGCGGGTCAACTTTTAAAATGCTTTGTTTCTTCTTATCTTAGCTTCAAACAGCAACAAAGATTTACGTATTTGTGTTGGGTGATAATCGAACCCACGACCCTCGGCTTCGCAGGCAGACTTTTTTACCAACTAAGCCACGAGGCCTGTCAATTAAACTGGCTATTAGATCATTTCCATTAGATTTGTAGATATAATATTAAAAACTGTCAGACGTGTAGTATCACCCTGGGTAATTCCTTAAACTATTCACATTACCACACATACTGACGCAGTGGGTGACCCGTTTAACGTATCTTTATTGACCGCTATCAGCCACAAAAACTATAACAGTTACAAGAAACCGTACAGATGAGTCATACCTACAGTAGCGTCATTTAACCTCTTGTGATAATAATTTATTGCTTTATTGACTGGGACAAGACTAATCTATTCACATAAACAAACTTAATGGGCTCACGGAGTAGAATCTCTATTGGGTTCAATAGGAGACACTTGAGCTTATCAAGTGTACGGAATAAATAATTATGTGGCTTTCTACGTAGTTACCTACTTTTGAATCGATAATTGATAATTACATTACGATTTATTTCTCTTTATGAGCGTGCCAAAACGTAGAGTAAAAAAATTGTTCCAAGCTAACACGAGTTTTCACTACTCAAATAGAATGTCTATATGATTTTAACTATTTTTTTTTTTTTTTATTACTAACTGACCCAGCGAACTTCATTCCACCTTTTAAATCTTCCCTTGACTCTCACAAATAATTGAATACCAAAATCAGACCAGCTATTCTTGAGTTCTGGTCTAGTCGGGAGAACGGCGACTGCGACCCGGGTTCAAGACCACGCGCACCACTGTCTTTTCAAAGCCATGTGCGTAATGCCGCTAACTTAAAACGGTGAAGGAAAACATCGTGAGGAAACCGACATATACCTAGAATCTTTCTAGGTCATGTTACCAACCCGCACTGGGCCAGCGTGGTGAATTACGGCCTTTACTCATGTGAACATTTGGTTGGCTACTTATGCTTATGTTACGTTATGTTTGTAGTGGTAGGAGTCCTAGCAGAGTCCGCCTGGGGAAGTACCACAGCTTTGCCAGTTATTCTAACGCCAAACAGTAATGTGAAAACACTACTGTGTCTTCAGAGAAATTACAGGGCTTAGAGATAACATCTTAGATCTCTGGGTGATGAGCGGAGTGCAGTGCTAGGTAATGATTTGGACTCTTCATGTTCCAATAGCTGCGTGTCACTGTGCTGTTATGTGGCAGGCATGTTGCTTACTGCCTGCTCGTCTCATCACTTCCCATTTAAAACCTAAAAAATAAATGTTACTGACCTGTTGTGCCTTCAAATTTGCGCACAGCTCCTCAAACTCGTTGAGGCTGATGCCATTCTTCCTCGCGTCCCCGTTCATGCTACCGTTGACGCCGCGCGCGTGCTTAGTTCCATTGTCGTGGTACTCCTCAATCATGCAGCGAACCTGAAACGTTATTACAGAAATGTTAGCTAACGAATAAAACAATGGTCATTGTGATTTTGGTAATCAATCTGTGTTTATAAAAGGGTTTGGCGGGAGTAAACGTCTGATTCACTGTATGACAACACCTATAGTCTTCAAAAAAAGTATGTGTATACACATATGTTTTTTATAATTTAGAGTGACGAGACGAGCTGGACATGTGCCTGATGGTAAGCAACATGCCAGCCACATAACAACACAGCGACACGCAGCTAGTGGAACATGAAGAGTCCAAATCATTAACTAGCACTGCACAACGCTCGTCACCCGTACGCACGTAAGTTTGACGTCGATGTCTGTCTGTCTGTCTGTGGCACCGTAGAGCTCAAACGGATAGGCCGATTTCGATGCGGTTTTGGCCACAAAATGGCGGATAAAATATTTCTTCACAACTTACCTCGATATGGGTATCAAATGAAAGGGCTCGACTAGTAGAATACTATACAGTATAACCAATTTTAAAACCAAGATGGCCGCCGCCACAAAATGGCGAATTACATTTTTATCACTACTACCTCAATATGGGTATCAAATGAAAGGGCTTAACTAGTAGAATACTTTGCAATATGACAAATTTCAAATCCAAGATGGCCGCTACGACAAAATGGCGAAATACATTTCTATTTTCACAATTCCCTTAATATGGGTATCAAATGAAAGGGCTTGACTAATAGAATGTGGTACACATAATAAATATTTTTTTAATTAAAATTTAATTTTGTTCTTGTTATTATTTACTATAAAGTATAGTAAATAATAACCTTCCGCCGTCCGCCTTCACAGTCGACAGATATGTTCTGTGGTTGACAGTAACCACGCCACGCTTTGCTACCACCAAGCAGTAATATGCATTTATTATTGCATTTCACTCATTTCATTCAAACCGTTGAAGGTCAATGTTTCGCTGTCGAACGCAGTGCTAGGCAGTATGAACTCTTCACGTTTAAATAGCTGCGTGGCTCTTATGTGCTAGCATTTTCTTATCATCAGGTGGAAGTGTTCTCTGTATCATAAGAAAAATAAATATGAAATTCTTCAAAATACCTACCTATGTACCTCTTTTGAATAAAACAAACTTTAGAAAAGCCATTGAATAATTAGTATGCAAGTCGTTGGCTAAATGTGAACGGCCTGAGAGCAATAAAGAACCTGAGACATCATCCAATTTACATATTGCCCGAAACGATTCGCCTCATTAAACATAGCCTTGAGTTAGCAGTTAGTGATAACGAAAGTTATAAGCATCATTTCGGATTTAGCAAGAATTCGTCGGGAATATCAAAAGATATATTTCGATAATCGTCACATATGTTATCGGATGTTATTTTTAATTTTATTCGGAGACACGCGTGTTTATGGATAAAATTTTATGTTTTAATCAATAGTGTAGATATTTTATGATTGGCTACGTATCAGTAGTTGATAAATGCGCTGGTTTGACAACGAACTCTGGTAGTTCAATGACAAACCAGTTAAAGAAGCGTCGAGGTTGCGAAGAAGCTGGTTTGTTGTTAGCATTTTAAGCCACTTTTTTATTTCGGATTGCTCGTAGCTCGGAATAGTGACTTCGTTTCACGGTTGATATTACAAAGACTCGAACGAGGCGATTTGCCACTATTTTTGTGATAGATCTAGGCTGCGGAATGCCTAGCCAATAGTTGCAATCTTGTTGTTTTCCAAGTCGAGAATGAATCGATTTCTTATAGGCTTACGCTTCATCGTAGACCGCGCCATTGCTTTACATCAGACAAGACGCCGGTCAAGTGTAAACCTATAACAGTTTTGAAGAAACCCCACCACTGGCCTGGTGGTTCCATACTAAGAGAGATATCGAAAGAAGATCTATTGCTCCACTCGACAAACCAAGACCGCGTGATTTGATGCAGAAAAATAAGGAAACCCGATCCCAAAAAATAGGAGAAGAAAGCAAGTAAAACACCTAAAGCACTACGTTAATATAGTTTTTTTAAATCAGCACTCAGACATTCGTAGCCGAATCACAACAGTTCAGCCAATCAAATCAAGCCATAACGATCATTACCAATTTATTATTAAAAATAGAATCTTGATCACTGATTGGCTCAAGAATCTCTGTCACGCGCAATCAACACTTTATACTATGTAATTAAATGACTCTTAGGGACTACTGAACCGATTTCAAATATTATTTCACCGTTGGATAAGTTCGTGAACCTTGAGTGGCTATATTTTATGTACCACGGGTGAAGCCGGGATGGACCGGTAGTAGTTTATAAACTTGAATGGTATCTTACCTTCCATTGTGGGATTTTGTATCCGACGCTGTCGAGGGCATCTTTCAATTCCTTCAAGTCGATGTACCCGTTTCCGCTTGTGTCGATCTGAAACAAAAGAAATCACGTTATAGTACACATATTTTAATGAAACAAACATCTGAGATTACATCACCGTACTTTAAATATTGATGAGGCATTGGGTATCTAGAGCGTTATGAAATAGAATTGATGAATATTAATGTCGTTTATAGTTACGGCGGGTCTAGTCAGGAGAACGTCGACTGCCGATCCGCAGCCCCAGGTTCAAATTCCACGCGCACCACTGTCTCTTCGTCACGTGCGTAATACCGCTAACTTGAAACGTTGAAGGAAAATATCGTGAGGAAACCGACACGTATCTAGAATCTTTCGTGGTCAAGTGTCCTCCACCAACCCACACTGCGCCGGCGTGGTGGTATAATCCACCATGCTGGCCCAGTGCTAGTAGACAACACAAAGACCTCGAAAGATTCTAGGTACACGATTTTTCCTTCGCCGTTTTAAATTTAGCGTCATTACGCACATGACTTCGAAAAGACAGTGGTACGCGATTTGAATCCGAGGTTCCGGATAGGCAGTCGCCGTTCTCCCGATGAGACCAAAGTTACCCGCGAATTAAAACGTGGAAAGTGAAATTGTAAAAAACCTCACATTAGTTATCAGTTACAGTTGAAACTACTCAATAAGAACGATCTATGTCTCTAACTATCCGTATCTAATCTGGAGCATTGCAACGAGGAGCACAGAAAATGGTCAATTACTTTTAAATACGGCAACTCCTTTCATTTTCGCAAAGCAACCGTATTAAGTTAACGATCATAAAGCACAATAGCATCGCTGTAAAGTAATTAAATATCGTAATAAATAGTGGATGCGCGAGAGTGAAACCAGAACCAAACTCTTGTTCTTTATACTGTGAACCGTAAACACATAAATTTGATTCAGATGACTATTACCACAGAAAGAGCATGTAATAATATTACGTTTAAGTAGAGTTCCGTAGTATTATCGACAGAAAAAATTTTTAGCCGCTTTTGTCCCTTTTTTTAGCGAAAAATCTTGTAAGTTCACACGACATGCGTAAAAGTAGTTTAAATGTAGCTTAGGATGATGTATCTTAAAAAGGTATTTTCTTCTAATAGTAGCAGGACTCTTTACAGGGTCCGCCTGGGGAAGTACCAAACCTTTGTCAGTTATTTTACTGCCAAGCAGTAATGTGAGAGCATCACAGTATTCTGGTTTGAAGGGCAATATTTCCAGTGAAATTACTGGCCATAGAGATAAAACAACTTGCATCTCTGGGTGAATAGCGCAATTCAGTGCTAGGTAATTATTTTGACTCTGTTAAACACTTTTTGATGGGGAAATCTAATCGTATAAAAATATGGCGGCTAAAAAATGTGTTCTTCAAAAAATTCAATATATTTCCACAGCTGCAGAACCCTAAACCTGAAGAAATGCGTAGGTGAGTGTAAATTTATACATTGTGTTACCGACCTTGAGGTCTCCTTTTTTGCCTCGTCCGATGTTTTTCAACTTCAAAAGCATTTTATATGGTAATCGAGGATTACCGTGAATAATTTGTAATAAAAGAAAATAATATAAAAACGAAATTCATATAAAAATATCGTTTTAAGATGTCATGGTTCCTTATTACACTAGTTGTGTCAAAGAAAGCCCAAAACCAAATACCAAACTACCCCGGTTGGGTTGGATTCACCCTCTGGAATAAACATTGGTGTGATGAATATGGAATGTTGTTCTGAGTATAAATGTTTATCATAATTATGTAGTATCCATTCATATTCAAGTTATACTCGTATTATGCTCATATAAGTTATGCTCGTATTATCTGGCTCCCATAGTACCTACAGCTTTGCTTATTTTGGGGCTAGATGGTGTAATGATGGTCCACCAAAAATACTTGAGGCAATAACATATCCCTATAACTATACACTCTTTTCAAATACAATAGCGCAGTGTTTGCAAAGTACATCGTAACTTCGTAACTTAAGCAGCGAAAGCAGATGTAACTTCCTAGTATCACAATCTTACTCCAGACCTGCATAACATGTCAATTACCTCTATTACCGTGTTGATTAAAACTAAACTTAAAAAAATGATCTTTCAGTTGACGTAATATTGTAAATAACAACCGAATAGTAAACCACAAGGAACAATTGACGCGTAAGCATGTTTGAGGAAGGATACCCACGCATACACAGGCAAGAAATACTCCCAAGAGATATAGTGTGTTCATTATTGTTGAACTTGTTATTCTTATATAGCCAAGAGTCCTGATTACTCTCGCATCAGTATCCTTGTCTATAAATTTGTAGTTTGTAATTTTACAACTGCTAAAGGCAGTTACTACAAATACTAGAGCTTAAATGGGAATGAGCGGGTCATGTGAATAGGATGCACCCTGATTGGTGAGCCAGGGTTTCTACGGAGTGGAAACCATGGATCAGTCGATCCCAGGGTCGTCCACTAATGCGATGGTGAGACGAGCTCAGCGCGTTCAAAAAAGATTAGACGATGGAAACTCAGAACCGAATTAAGTGGAGGAAATCGGGGGAGACCTATGTGTGGAACTGACTGAAGTTAATTAAAAAAATACATTCATCTATGTCATATTCGTTATTTTTTATTAAAATCCGTTGACAGTGCAAGTTATTTTTTTAATTGAAGTCTGTTGTTTCTTCATTTAGAGAAGAGTAATGAAAAGAGAGAATAATAATAATTATAGAGTACTTTTACGGACGCGGTTTGTCACAAATTCAGCCAAGACGTAGGCGCTTCGTCAGGTCAGGCGCTTTGTTCATATGTTTTGGAACATTTTAAAGAATGGTCCTGTGGATACGTAATCTTGTCAATACGAGTCGCAGAATAGTAAACATCGAGGAACAATCGCCGTGTCCGTATGTTTACCTTACCTCCGCATAACATTACTCATCGATGATTTAATTCGATCCGTATATTTGATAACTTACGTACGAAAATGACTCAATTTGAAATTAGTTTGATAGTGATCTGATTAAACGTATTTTTATCGCGAAGTTCGAGTTTGACAACTAACTCTATTCGGCGTCCGCCTGGGGAAGTACCACACCTTTGCAGTTATTCTACCGACGACCAGTAATGTGCAAAACTCATCATGTTCCAGTTTGAAGGGCAATGTTTCCAGAGATATTACAGGACAAAGAGATAAATCGTCTTATTATATTTCTGGGAAACAACGACAGTGCTGTGCTATGTTATGATTTGGGCTCTTCACGTTCCAATAGCTGCGTGACACTGTGCTGTAATGGGCAGACGTGACATATTTTCCATCAGAGACATGACCTGTTCGTCTCGTCACTCTCCATATAAAAAACAATCATGATTACATTTTTCTTTTTTTCTGGCTTGCTATCTAGTCGATATATCTGCAATGTTCACGGAAATGTATTTCAGAGTAAATGAGCCTATGTCAGTATAACTTTTACTTTCAATACGTAAGACAAGTTTTATTTAGATTAGGTTAGTAGGACCCTGCTGCGCCTTCTGCGCTTGCCTAAAGTAAAAGCCTACCTACTGTCATTGGTCTTTTATAAACAAATTAAATTTGTTTTCTCTCATTTCTCTACTTGTTTTTTTATCAGTAAGTAATAGGTTTGGACTTGACCGCCATCTTACCGTTTTGATTTAATGAATAACATAAATTTATTGTAACAAAAAAAAGTTCAATTTTTATTGAATTGAGTGACGAGGCGACTAAACTACGTAGGTGCTCAGTCCAGCTTGGGATGCCATTGGCAGTTATTTCATCGTCACGCAGTGAGATGCCAATACTACTGTATTCTGGTTTTAAAGGCAATGTTACCAGAGAAATTACAGGGCAATGAGGTAAATGTGGCGTAATTGCCACGAGCTTAGGGCCTAATAATTAGCAGTAATTTGGATTTTTCCTATTCGAATAACTGTGTAATACTGTTATATAGTGTAAAGCCTTATAAATTACCATCAGGCATATGTCTTGCACATCACGTCACTCTACCTATTTCACAACAAGAACAAAATTAAAAATTTTGATTAACCCCCGACTACCTCAGATTTGTTATCTGTACAACATTCTACTAGTCAAGCCCTTTCATTTGATACCCATATTAAGGGAGTTGTGAAAAAAGAAATATATTTCGCCATTTTGTGGAAGCGGCCATCTTGGATTTGAAATTTGTCATAGTGCAATGTATTCTACTAGTCAAGCCTTTTCGTTTGATACCCATATTGAGGTAGTAGTGAAAAAAAAAATTCGCCATTTTGTGGTGGCGGCCATCTTGGATTTGATTTTTTTATAGTGTATAGTATTCTAATAGTCCAGCCCTTTCATTTGATACCCATATTGTGGTAGGTTGTGATGAAATATTTTGTCCGCCATTTTGTGGCGGCAGCCATCTTGAATCGGTATTAACCAAACATAGCTAAGAACATCCGCACGGATATTAACTTTTAAATAAAAAAAACCGCATCGAAATCGGCCTATCCGTTTGAGCTCTACGGTGCCACAGACAGACACACACACAGACAGACAGACAGACAGACAGACAGACAGACAGACATCGACGTCAAACTTATAACACCCCTTTTTTTGGTCGGGGGTTGAAAAAATAAGTCTATCGGGAAAAGCCCACTCAGCCAATGCATCCACAACATTATTTATTCATTGAAAACACGAAAACATGTTCCAATTAGTTGCATAACACTCACTTCCGATTCTAACTGCATAACACGTCTAATTGTGATGAATTAATTTGAAAATGTGTGTCACGGTCTGTACGCCACCGAAATGTAGAGGCAAGGTCGAAAGCTTACCGCCATGTTTGGGTAAATATAAAACACTTGTTGTATTCGCATTTTTGGTCAATGAGTGTGTGTTTGCTGTATTTGTCACTTGTTGAAGATGAGATAATAAAAACTTTACACACATTTGTTCTTATTAGCGGTGCCTCGCAGGTTCATACGCGTAAATCCCATTATAAAATATATTAGAATACAATCTAACTGCGTTCCTAATGTCAGTCTGATCCGTTCAGCCATTCTAGCGTGATTGAGCAACAAACATCGAAACTTTCACATCCTGCTACTTAATATTATTAATGTCAAAGTTTGGATAAAAAAATCAGCTCATATGTTCGGAAGCTACGAGTACTATGCCACAGACAGACATAAAGACACGACAAACTCATAACACCACATCGTTCTTTCGTCAGTGATTAAAAAAGCGAATGTTTACAAAACATTCGAGGAAACAAGATAATATATTACTTATTTGTTTTACGCAAAAAAACGTATGTTTCTTCAGTCGACCGATAATCTCTTGAACATTAAATATTGACCAGCTGGACGATATCTCTTACAGATAACTTAGTTTCTGTTGGATATGTGACTCAGCTGCGATAAGAACTCTCGATTACTGGCGACATTTCAAGAAAATTGTGTTATTGGTAACTGCACTGGGTATTTCTAGTATTTCCGCATCACCCGACGCATTTATATTACCATTTCTTGAAGTAAGCACTTCTTTAGTAGTGTGACTTTGGGATATGGGGAAAATAGTACGAGATCGCGACACCGACACGCTTATATTTATTGTATATGGACTGGCGCATGCGCAGCGGCCTGTTTACGCTAATACATACACACAGTATTTCACCAGATAAAGTGTTTTTTTTTATAGAATAGAGTGACGACCACGGCTTGACCCGGCTGGTACCTACGCAACATGCCTGCCCATAACAGCACAGTGACACCCAGCTATTGTAACACGAAGAGTCCAAATCATTACCTAACACTGCACTGCATACAAAGATAGAACATGTTTTGTCTTTGTGCCCTGTAATTTCACTGGAAACATTGCCCTTCAAACCGACACGCGATGTTTTCTGGCAAAGGTTTGGTTTACTTCCCCAGGCGGATTCTGCAAAGAGTCCTTACCAATAAAATAGTTTTTTTAAATATAGGTATATTTCAAATATAACTTTATGAAATAACTTCATCGGATCGTAATTTATATCGGAGACTGAATGTAATCTTATCATAATTGACGCACATACATTCTAGATTGTTGCAATTGAAATTGTTGAATGGAAATCGGCTTTACATCATTTATTTTCTCTAAAAAAACTTAAATTCAGACACCCGAGCAAATTTCATTAGAATCTGTTACTACGCTCGCGTCGTATAAATAAATACATGAAAGCACATTTTTAATTGAATAGTTTTTGATCATATTTCAAAAACAGCCAAACCGATTTCGATAAAATTTCTATGGGCCTCTGAACTATTATCTCCCAAACAATAAAAAACAGCAAAATTGATTCAGAATTGGCGACGTTATCGTACATACATAAAAAAAACACACACACAAACCAATATGAGTACCTCCTCCTTTTCTGAAGTCGGTTAGAAACTGAATTGAAGACAAGCCTCAAGATTTCAACGGTTCGCTCTCAAGAACTCGATTAGAAAGACGCAGAAAGAAGTGATTTATTAGAGGTCACAATATCTAGCTTTGAGGTAAAGTTTTTACGATAGTAAATAAGTTAATTATTAAGTTACTATCATGGATAAGGCCAGGATGCTAGATTTCTCATCAATCTGAGAAAAGAGACATTTTTATTATGTAACACAGCGTCTCGCTACTATTTA
Organism: Ectropis grisescens; assembly: GCA_017562165.1. Lineage (NCBI taxonomy): Eukaryota > Metazoa > Arthropoda > Insecta > Lepidoptera > Geometridae > Ectropis > Ectropis grisescens. The sequence continues at coordinate 8,636,059 of CM029793.1, read as the reverse complement.
AAGATGAACAGTCCAAATCATTAGATCATTACTTAGCACTGCACTGCGTAGACATCTAAGATGATTTATCTCCTTACCCTGTACTTTATCTGTAAACATTACCCTTCAAACCGGAATACATCAATGTTTTTCATTATTGCTTATCTGTAAAATAACTGGCAAAGATGTGGCACTTCCCCAGGTATAGTCTGCATAGAGTCCTAACACAAAAAAAAAACGAGACATAAATACATATACCTACATAGTAGAATCTCAGTAGTACAACCGACTTAGAAAAGTTAGCTATTGATTGAAAGGCGACCCCCAGACGGCGACGGTGCGGTGGGAGTGTGGAGCTAGACTTTTCAGCAAAACAATATAATATGTAGGTATACGTTTTACTAAGAAATGGTATAGGCGAGGAACAGGTTGCGATCTTGTCGGAGTTCTTATTAACAGCACTAAACAGATGGTGTAATCTGTGTGCAACGTTGTTACATACGATTATACTATATGTCACTGTTTAGATATAGCGTGGAATAGCACATACGATAAGCTTTTTATCCCGGGAAAACAAAGTATGTGAGTAAAACCGCAGGGCGCTGCTAGTCATCTCATAGCTCTTGGTGACGAACGCAATGCACTACTAGACAGTGATTTGGACTCTTTGTGTGCAAATAGCGTTTTGCCAAATTACTATCATCAAATCGATCGGTTTAAAAATTACAATACCACAGACAAGTACAATGTTACATCAACGTTATAACTCCCATTTTACGTCGTTAAAAATATTGTAAGTGTATGTATGCGTCTATTCGATATACAAATAAATAAAATTTAAGTCTGTTTGTGATTTAAAATAACCGCTTTTTACTACATGCATAATATGAATGTATAATATATATACGGTACATATTTCACTAAAATATTTTTTTTGCAATTTTTGTCTGGCTGTTTGTTCCGGTTGATCTCCGAAACGGCTGGACCAATTGTGACCGGACTTTCACTACTAGATAACCGAGGAAGAGAACCCTGGGGTTCCCTGAAATACACAAAAAAACCCTTAAAATGTGTGTGAAACCGCGAGTATAACTAGTTCACATATACATATACACAAGTATACCCAACCCTCGGTAGCTTTGCTTTTATTTTTATTATGAATACGCAAAATGAGTAATAACCTGATGAAAGTGATTTGACCCAATGACCTTGTATAATTGAATCAATCGGGTACACTTTACCTCATCTAACTCAGTACTTACCTAAATACCTATAGGAAATTAACAATTTTGTAATTAATTGTAAATTATCCGGGCATTCTCAGTATTCATAACCTACTTGTAGATTTTAGAATATCCTACTAAACTCATCAGTATTATAAATTTGAAAGTTTAAACGCAGAAACAGAACGGATCTGAAATTTAGAACTTAGATTATAGTCTAAAATGGCATACCTATATAATAGGCTTTTCATTCCGAAATAATATGTGGTTTGTTAGAATATAGCATTTCGACATGGACGTATAAAAAAGTCGGACGTAGTCTCGCTAAAACAAAAACTGTGTCACTAGACTCGGCCACATTTACACGTGTGCGTTGTCAGGTTATACACAAGTAGCGCATTTTTATTTAACTTTCAAATAGGTAATAACGAGGGCAAAATCGCGAACAGATCATAGAGAAACAATATTTTGAATTTTGTAAACGGATATAATAATACTTTATGTGTATTAAGTATAAGAGAAATCTTCTTTTACTAAAACTTTGCAGGTATCGTATTATTTCTATCGTACAGCGAGTCTATCGTACATTCAACGAGTACTATATCACGTACGTAGACTAAGTCGGGGGCACCCGAGATGTCAGCTCAAGACCTCGACGCCGGCAGGGAACTTAGGGATCGCCCTAGCATTCCCCAAGGGTGAGCTCTTCGGTCCAAATAGTTTCTCATAGTATGATAGATATACCATGCTGGTGATATTACTGTTTGGTAACTTAAATTTGGGAGAGTCTGTTTCCTTACGAAATTTTCCCTCACTATTTGCAAAATTAAATTGAGATTATCAAGGAATAATCGCATAATCTATAGTAATAGTTGCTGACGTAACGCTAAGATATCCACAGCTGTTTTTATTATCTTTTATCAGTTCGGAACGTGTGAGCGAAGATAACTAGGTATTTATGCGGAGTTTGTACTATGGTGTTATCCTACTAATAATATAAATGCAAAAGTGTTTGAATGTTTGTTGCTCAATGACGTCGGAACATGGAACATCAACGGATTGGGTTGAAACTTGGAACATAGTTATATTATAGTAGGTACACGGGTCACCAAACGGCGGACCGCGGTCCTCGTCCGGACCGCCGCACCGACCCATTAGAAAACCCGCCAGAAAAAATATGTATTTCCCCCGCAGTATTTTTGTTGACATAATGTCAATAGCTTGCACCAATTTCATTCCAAACTTCAGACAGATAATCAGCAGCAAAAATTACACTTTTCTCATTGATAAGTACCTTTGTAATTTTCGTAATTACTTACCTTTATGTAATAAATACTTTTTTTAAGAAATGTGTGAACCGCGAAGGTCATTTCATTTCTTAAAATGGACCCGAGCGAAACTAATTGGTGACCCCTGGAATAGTACATAGGCTACTTTTAATATTTCGGGAAAATAACGGGATCGGAGACCGTTCAAGTGCTACGATGCCACTGACGTATTTTTTCATTATTATTTTTTTTAATTAAGAGTGACAAGACGAGCAGGACATGTACCTGATGGTAAGCAACATGCCTGACACATATCAGAACAGTGACACGCAGCTATTGGAACATGAGAAGTCCAAATAATTACCTAGCACTGCACTGCGCTCGTCACCCAGAGATTCACGGTTTCCTAGATACACAAGTACCCTTTTCACATCGAGAGTTCGTGTTGAGAGACGACATGGACTAAAACCATTATTTATTGTACTCTTCCACGACTTCGGAGTTTTCTGTGAAAATACAACCCTTGTCTCTGGAAAACTGGAATGAATAGGTATCTCTTGGGCAAATGTGCTCCATCTTACACAACGTGGTCACCTTTAATTTCATTTGGACTTATATAAAAACTGTTTTTAGTTCTTAGTTTTTATGGAATAATTATGAACATTTGCGTAAAACACAAAAAAAAACATTTTTCATTCGGATTTCGTCAAAAATTCATTCCTGAAATTAACTGCAAGTGAGATTTGTCCTGTAGATTTGTTTTTTTTTTCAACTGGTGTGCATGATTGTTTTTTTTATAACGATCAGACATTGATTTAAAAACGCTGATACTATTAAAAATAAAAATGTATATTTTTTCCAGCAGTGGGACAACAGAGATTATCACCCACTCAGGCAATAAATTTCACAGTCTAGACGTTCTTATCACAAAAGTAGAGTCATACCTCTTCTTAAAATTATTCTTTAAATAGTAATGAGTCTCGAAATAAACTATGATTATTAGTATTTATTCGCCTTGCTAAACTGAAAAACTTGAACACACAGTTGTAGCTGTCATTGTTCCTTATGACAAATTTATATTACCTGATACATCGTTGTTTTGAACAAAACTGGTCATCAAAACATTACATTTCCAATTACAATTCCTTCCTCATTCGCTGGACTAAAGGTCTTCATAAATCAGTAGGTACAACTACGTAGCCGGTACAGCTTGGCAAAACACTCTTGAAATTAATACTCAATCTTCATTTCGGGCCGTATCTTTGTAAACTGGTTCAAATTTTAGTTTCTAAATAAAGTGTTTGCCACGAGTAAACATTTTGTCATTTGTTTGTGCTATTTTGTTTGTGGAACGAGTTTTGTAAGTCATTATCAAATTTAAATCTATTTATAAATTATTACTATATATAGCTGTACCCTGCCACGCTTCGCTGTGACATATTGTAATGCAAAAATTAGATATGATTAGATAAAAACAATCCTTGATGCGGATTATATATCATTCTGAAATTTCAGCTCGATCGGTGCTGAACTCTTTGAGTTTTTGAAGCGTACACAAACCAACATAACATTTTTATATATACTGGTAACTGCTCGTGTAAAACAACCATTGTTTTGTGTGTTTCCGATGAAAATATATCTCATGTGTTATCAAAATCATAAACTATCTGTGTTCCAAATTTCAACTAGATCCGTTCAGACGTTTTGACGTTATTGTGCAACAAACAACCAAACTTACGCATTTATAATATTAATAGGATATTAGGATTGTTTCTGTGCGAACGGTCCTTAAACCTAAGTCAGTTATGTTTTTAAATCGTTTTATAGTTTTTTTTTTTTTTTTTTTAACTTTTATAGGTTTACACTTGACCGCCATCTCGCCTGATGTTAAACGATGATGCGGTCTACGATGAAGCGTGTTTACCTAGAAGAAACCGATTCACTCTCGATTTGAAGACACAAAGATTGTAACTATCGGGAAAAACCCTCTCAGGCAACGTATTCCACAGCCTAGACGTTCTTATCACAAAAGTAGAGTCAAATCTCTTCGTTCGTGTCTTTGGAACATCAACCATGAAACGATGTCGCTTTTTCGAGCTACGAGCATTCCGATAGTTGGGTTAATTGCATCTATGTAAATTTGAGGGTTGCTTAAAATTGTATTTAGTCTACACTTTTTTGCCAATCTGTACATATGCGTAAAGGATACAAGACGTGAGTCACTTGTCATGTACTTGTATAATATAGTGAATCAGATGTGGACAACGGTTTATACTAATATATTTTATTTAGATATGTATATTACAACATCCTTTGTTACATGTATTGTAGATATCTACTTGTATTTGCGACGACAGTAATTTTGTAATTTATAATTGAATGAAATAATTACACTAACTGATAAATTAAATGGTATAGAAAATAATTCATTTATCTTCGTCCGTTCTTTATTTCATAATCTAAGTAAGTCATCACTACGTAATTCGTACCTGCCTAAATATCATTTAAAAAAACCGAGCAAAGCTCGGTCAACCAGGTACTTAAGTATTATATCAGCTATCTGGCCGCCATAGTACAAGCTTTGCTTAGTTTGGGGTCAGATGGTGTTGTGTGTGAATTGTCCACCGATTTATTTATTTATTATTTAATTGTGTACTAGCACCAACTATCCCACAGCTGGGCAAAGGCCATTATTGATGCTGAATTGAAAAACAAAATTCTAATCTCGCATCCCTATCGCAGGTTTTAAAAATGACGGTACCTTGGCGATAATTAAAATCACGTATACACTCCTTATCGCGAACATAATATTAATTTTTGACCAAGCAGCTAATTCGAAATTCCCTTTTTTACCTGGAAGAGATTGCTATCCGGGATAAGGCTGGAGTCTGTTACATTGCTTTTATGTGTAGAAACTGTTAAAACCTGGGGATTGTTGTTATTTGGTGTGTTAAATAAAGTGTGTATGTCTATTATATGAATACCCATATTTTATATGTTTGGAATTGAAACTCGAAATTATTAAAGTTTTCAATAATAAGATTATACAAATATGATAGTACTCGTACTAGTCATTGCGTACGTTTATTTAATAACATATATAATATATTCGAGCGGCAATATATTCTAACTATGTGCATAATATAAAATACTAAGATAAAGGTAAGATAAGACGAATACGTCTACCTGGGTCAAAAGATCCAATTAGGTAGATCCAACTTCGACAAAGAGGTCCAGCGAAGGATCCAACTCGGATGGGCAGCGTTCGGGAAACTTCGGCACATCTTTGAGTCTAGAATACCCCAATGCCTAAAGACGAAAGTCTTTAACCAGTGCGTGTTGCCAGTGATGGCTTATGGAACTGAGACGTGGCCCTTGGAGACTGTGGACATCATAACGAAGCTCAAAGTCACACAGCGAGCTATGGAGAGGGCTATGCTCGGAGTCTCTTTGTGCGACAGAATCCGTAATGAGGATATTCGCAAAAAAACGAAAGTGGCCGACATAGCTCAAAGAGTAAGCAAGCTGAAGTGGCAATGGACAGGCCACATCGCTCGCAGAACTGACAACCGATGGGGAAGAAAGGTTCTCGAGTGGCGACCACGAACCGGAAGACGCAGTGTTGGACGGCCTCCCACTAGATGGACAGATGACCTCATAAAGGTCGCTGGAAACCGCTGGTTGCAGGTTGCGCAGGACCGTTCGTTGTGGAAATCTAGGGGGGAGGCCTATGTTCAGCAGTAGACGTCTTGCGGCTGATGATGATGATGAAGATAAGGATTGTCAGAAAGTTATCACGACAGCATGGTGTGGACACCTCATTTTTGATTTCCTAATATATTTCGGAGGGAGCGAAGACAGGCCTTTGCCCAAAATAGGCTAAAATGGCAATAATTTCACATAAAGTTATGGTCGTCCATAAATTGTTTAGTATGATAGTTTAACCACAGAATGTTCTCTGATTTTCACTTACCCTTTATAATTTATAACGTGGCAACATATTTCCCTAAGTTACGTACTTACATACATTTGTGATAATTACGTTGAATGCGTAAGTAATTCAAAAAGATTAATTTTCTTTAAATCCCTAAAATAAAAAGGGAATGTGTTAAGTTTACTGAATCAGTTACAAGCACGGACGATCGCAAATAGTACAGATTACTGTGTCTTAAACGGTAATCCAGGTTGTGAAGCATTGTTATCCATGCTTGGACTGATCCTATGTCGGCTTTACAGTAATAGTACTTACTCTCTGCCAGACACAATACCAAAAAATGTTTGTCAATAATAGTTAGTCAATTTCTTTTGCTTATGAATTTTTCTAAAATGTATGTATCTTAAGGAAAACTGGAAAAATAAATCAGTTTCAGCTATAATGAGTTGCTATAATCAGTCAATGAGAGAATTTTTTGGATATTGTTCATATCAGCACAGCATAAACAGCCTACTACTACACTACATGTTTCTACGGCTGCGAATCGAGGCCTTCTCTCGTAACGAGAGAGAGTTAAGGCCATAATACACCACGATGGCTTAGTGCGGGTTTGTGCAATACGCATGGTCTCGAAAGATTCTAAGAACATATCGGTTACCTCACGATGTTTTCCTGCATATTTTTTTTTATTTAGCGACATTACGCGCGTTACTTCGAAAAGACTGGTGCGCGTGGGATTCGAACTAGGGGCTCCGGATCGGCAGTTGCCGTTCACTGAACTAGACCAGCTTTCTGAGTAACTTTAATTGTTCATATAAAATAACAAAATATTTATCACTTTTATTATCATCAGTTTGCTCGAAATTATATCCAATCATATTTTGTGCAACCGATTGTTAATGCGATACAAAAGTCGTATCATACTAAGCTAGACCCGTTAGTACTCCATAAGAGTTCTAGAGTCAAAAGTACGAGGCATCAGTTCCTTGAACCGATGAAGCGATTAGGGGACCAATGACCTCGGCCGTCGCATTTGATCGAATACCACTTTCGGGAGGCAGCGAGCGTGGTGCATTGTCGTGTGGCGACGGGGATTAAGATAGGGATAAGCTGAAGTCTTGTAACTTGGCTGCTATTACGATATGGTGATATTTTGTTGAGCTTTTTTGACTGATATTTAAGGTACAAAATGTAAAGATATTAAAGGTGAAAAAAAGCAATAAGAACAAGATACATCTCGTATTATTACCTACTCAGAGAGCAAGTTGTGGGTTTGATTCAAGGATACAATTTAGAGTGATGAATACGGACATTTTAGTGCCTGTGCGCTTCTACATAATTATGTGTTATAATTTTCTATTTAAAAGCAAATTTTACTGTACTTGCAAAAGCAGTAAATTGGCAAACAGCTAAGCCACAGTTTCGTCAAATACTCGTTGAATTGTTTGATAATGATTTCGCAAGCCTGTAAGTATACAAGTATACATATTAAATTATTTCTCCGCTAGACGGTTTTTGAAAGTATTAATTAAATCTAAAAATTATAATACATTGAATAATATACAATACTTATTAATCTCCTTAATCCAAACGCACCAAATTAGGCGGTATAAGACGACAGCCGACCCTAGCCTGCTATGGTCAGGCAATAGACCAGTTTCTCCATATAAAACCCAACAAAGACTACGACAGAGCAGCATTCCTGCATTTGGTCTGTATATTTTTCCATTAGGGCGTATTCGCACGTCGTGTTTACGCTGTACGCGGGTAAAAGAAACGTGCGTTTACAGCGATGGAACAGTGTGTTTTAGTGCGAAAGCACTAGCTGGTCTGTTATTTATTTTTGACCAAAAATACTTCTTTGTATTGAATTTGAACACGTAAATATCGCAAATAAGTTCCTTAGCTGCGTTGCGTATCGATAAAAACTTAACAACAATCAAGTAATAGTTAAAATAATCCACCAAGCAGGATAGAAAAAAGGGTTTTAGGAACCTATATCAATTATCTTCCTTTATTACAGCTTACTGAAGTTTAAAACAATGAAAGTTGCCTGTACACTCATTCAATATAATAATATATGATACTCGCGATCCGCTCCGGCTTCGCCCTTGTTATATAGCCTAGGAATCAGGGAAATATCCAACGGTGAAAGAATTTTTGAAATCGGTCCAGTAGTTCCTGAATCCTGAGATTATCGCGTTCAAACAATGAAATTGTTCAGCTTTATAATATTAGTATTAGATACTCGAAGATAGTAGCCAGATAGATCGGTCTGCCTAAAGAGAGGGGAAAATTGGTAGATTATGATTAAACCTATCGTCTAAAGCCTGATAAACGCTCGTCGCCTGCGCCGAAAAAATACGCCGTGTGAATCCGTTCTTAAGCACTTGCATTATAGCGTGCCGAGTGTAATTACGAGCCACTAATTAGAAACCAAGGTGCAGATGGGTCTTCTGTCGTCTAGAGACAGATGTTTTTGTAATATAATCGAAATCGAAAGTACTGAACGTGAGTTTTAACGTGAATTCTTATGCGTTTGAATATCAACTGGTGATGCGATTGAAGTGTAGGGGTATTTTTGCTCTGTAGTGATTGAGTTGGGGAACGATCTCAGTAACATAAATCGGGAGACTTATGTATAGCAGTGGACGATGAAGGGCTGATGCTGATGGTATTTTTGGGATAATTTGTAGAGCCGAGAAAATATTGTCAAGTGGTCCCTACGTACTATAAAAATATTGTTATGAGCGCAATGCTTAGGTACTAAGGCCGCCAGAGTAGTACATCTTAATCAATCGTAAAGTAGAGTTTTGGACGGAATGCCAAGTAAGAGATGTGTAATAACTCTATCAGTTGAATAAAATATACCTACTGATGATAATGAACGCTTCAGCGGTTCGATATCTGTAATAGCCTTTCCCCTTTTGTATAATACTGCCCGTCCCAACAGACATAGAATTGGTTTCATTAATATTATTTATTTATGGTTCAATAATGCCTAAAGATCCGTCACACAGTTTTTTTAACTTTTATAGGTTTACACTGGCCATCTCGCCTAATGTTAAGCGACGATGCGGTCAACGATGGAGCGTGTTTACCTAGAAGAAACCGATTCACTCTCGATTTGAAGACAAAGATTGTAACCATCTGGGAAACCCCACTCAGGCAACGTATTCCACAGCCTAGACGTTCTTATCACAAATGTAGAGTCAAATCTTTTCGTTCGTGTCTTTGGAACATGAACTATGAAACGATGCTACAAGCATTGCGATAATATTAGAAACAAACATTAGATCAGGTGACACCATTAGCGTTAGCTAGTACATAATGCAATGTACCTGTACCTACGTTGAGCGTTTTCGCATTTACGTTGAGCGTATTAACATTCAGGACAAATGTGACAACGATAAGCCATCAACAAAGATCGCAGCAGATGTTCTAGACTGCGTGTTTCTACCGTGTCATATGTGTTTTAACTTATCTTTGTTCGGTAAACATGCAGCTGCTGCAAACGCAATATTCGTTATCTAATGTTGTTCCATCTGCTTCCAGTCACATTAGCAAAGTGAGATTATTTTGCTACTTGTTTTACTAGGTGTTTTTCTGAGATGTACGGTGCGAGAATACGTAGCAAATAGGGATTACAATGCAGTAACGTCAGATACCGCGATCCAGCAGAACGCAGTCAATGCAACAAAAATGCCGAGGGATCCCTAGTACCAACTAGGGATTGCAATCTCGCACTGTTTCCGATTTGATTTTGCGGAGCGTTTCACAGCTTTGGTAAGCTGTGAAACGCTATCAATTTGATGGTATTGAGAAAGATATTGTGATGGTGTTCACGTATTCCTTCTATTTCGGCCATGTCCACTTTGGGTTGGGGTTTTGCGTAAATTATGCATCCTCACATGACTGATATATATAGATGTATAATCATGAAAAGAAAGATGTACATCGTTAAATTGTAAAAACCAGCCATATTATAATCTAACCACGTCAGACAACAAACTAACCTAACTTCGCGGTAAGTTATTATTATCACACGCACTAGCTTATAACCTGACTTAACTAAACTAAATCTGACGGTGTTGACAAACCTACGGTGACAAATAGGTGCAAAGCGTAGAATAATTAATGGCAGTAGAATGGTGTTCAGCATCCAAAGTGTGATGTTATGGAGTTATTTGTACCCTCCCTCTATACACACAACTACAACATTACTTGCCTCTCTTTATTACTCACACATAGGTTATTTTGTTTGGTGTTGCAGTATTAATGTTATGTCTAAAATTCGAGTGTTACTTGATAACAACAAGCGACAGAATAAACATATTCCCAGACATAACAGATAAGTCATGACTCATCAAAACAGGGTGTCCCCTTTACGGCCAGATTAGGAAACCCTATGAAGGGTTCGAAGTTCAAGCTTGTAAAATACATGGTTTATATGATATACGTGCCCTACAAGGGTGGAATGATGTTTGTTCACCTTTATAGCGAAAGGCAGGCGAGGTATAAAGAATTCGCGGCAGACACGAATGTCACGAAGACAGCCTAGCAAAGTTTTCTTACTTTGGTTCAGTGTCGTAAAATGTGGAAGGTTTATTGATCTAGTAGGTATGTTATTTAGGTACATTAGGTTTATCGGATGCTCTAGTTTTCTTGGTAATTAGGTTTGTATCGATCATTAGAAGGTTCAAGCAACGAATCACAAGTTAGGAATTTGAATTACTGTTTAACAAGCTAGAAATTCTAGTTTTGCTGCGCCTAGAATTTGTACATTACTTTAGGTTTACACTTGATCGCTGTCTCGCTTGATATTAAGCGACGATGCGGTCTATGATGACGTACATGGAATACGTTGCCTGGATGGATTTTTCGATTGGATGTCGACGTAAAGTCGAGAGTGAATTTAATCAAAATCTTGGCGTCTTCAAGTTGAGAATGAATTGTTTTTTCAAGACCAATACTCTCCATTGTAGACCGAAAGGTGGCCAAGTGGAAACTTAGTGTCGATAAAAAAGACTTGAAACCGATTCACTCCCGACTGGAAGACGCCTATTTTATATGTATTATTCATTAGGGAACACTTACTCCGACAACCTATTCCACAGTTCGTAAAGTTATTTTTTAATATTCTCGACTGGCGGAACGAGCAGGGCATGTTGATAAAATCACAAAGCATAGTGTCACGCAGCTATTGTTACACGAGTCCAAATCATTACCTAGCATTGCACTAGACTCGTCATACATATATGTTTGCACACTACTACTTGGCGGTAGAATAACCGGCAAAGGCTGGCAAACTGGCAAAATAATTTCCCCCAGGCGGACTCTGCAAAGAGCCCTACCACTACAATCACATTCCGATAGTGGAGTACAATCCTCATGGCATACAAATCTACATTACTCCTCAAGCTATTTCGGCCCTCCGTCATGTCACATAGGTAGGACACCGGACGTCGGTAAGTGGACGCACGAGGAACGGACCTCCGGCTCCGTGACTATTACGTCTTTATTATAATGGAGTATAACTAGACCAGCATGGTAATGGAACTATAATGGAGGCCTGGGGGACTGCTGTAGGTTTATTAGACTTTAGGAGCTGTTGCGACATAATGTAGCCGTGTTAGTTAAGACCAGCATTGAACTGAGTACCGTCTCATGGGAGAAGCTTAGTGGACCTAATTCAGCCTTCTCCTTTCTACTATCGGAGAACGAGACGAGTCAAAAGTTTAGTGTACTTACTCAGGAATAGACATGGGGACTAAAAATTGAAAAATTTTCCGTCAGATTATTGACAAATATTGCACAAGCATTTTTTCTTTTGTTTCGTAAACAAAATATGACGAAGATAAAGTGCTTATAAGTTTCGAGTGACGTCACGTCTATATACGATTTTATGTAGACGTGACGTCACAACCAATCTTCGGAAGTTTGGTGATCTTTAATAATTTGATAAAATAAAACATACAAAATATGGGACACGTATTTTTCCATAATCTACTTTTTTTTTTAAAGCAGTGACGAGAAGAGTGGGGAATGTTCCTGATGGAAAGCAACACGCCTGCCACATAACAGCACGGTGAAACGCAGCTATTGACGGACTAATTAGAATGGTAGGTATTTTTGAACCCGTCATCATCCCAATCGCACAACCTAATTCAGCCTTTTCCTTTCTACTATCGGACATGAAAGAAGCTTACTGCGCCAAGGAATTGCACATCCTAATTTAGCTCTTTCCCTTCTACTATCCGTCAACCAGACATGCAGACAACAGATTTGAAATTCATGGAAAGTGAGAGCAGTGTCAAACCTTTTTAGTTCGGCGGTGGACTCACTGGAGTCAAAACTTCTTAAGCAAAAACGTGCTCTGCGTTTTGAGTTTGACCGTTACGAAATAATGCTGGAGCATAGTTCTTTCCAAGTTCTTCCCCGTGACTACATCCTTGTCAAAATCGTTAGTCAAGGCGCGGTCAAACGTGAAGACATCCAGCGTACAACTAACCTCCGAACTTGTTTATTGGTCTGAATCGTCGACTTTCCATCGCGATCTGTCACGCGTCAAAGGTCGCGCGGCTGACATTAGAACAATGCGAATGGGAAGCGGAGCATGGGAAGGCAGCCGCCGTCAATAGGGTCTGGAAAGTTCGCATGAACAGGTGGCGCGGTGGCGGTGGGTATTACAGGGTTCATGGGAATGATGGATAGCCTTGATAGGTATTACAATCTAAATTAGCACTTAAAACATCCATGTCACAAAATAATTAATTTAGGTAGACCTTTGAAGAGTCTGTCTGGGGAATATGCAATGTTACTGTGCTCTGGTCTGAAGGGTAATTATAACAGTGCAATTACAGAACAAGGAGACATTTACGATCATAAATATTTTATTATGCGACCCAGATAGCTAATTTAATACTTTTATAATATAACGATACTTACGTAGTAATTTTATTTCGTAATTATGGATTTGGACTTTTGTGTTGATAAAATTAAGGGAGGTATTAAAATACTATATTTATCCCAAACCATTAGATCAACCCCAAGATAGAATACGTTAAAACCGCATGCCGCAGAGGCATTTACATAGTAGAATCGAGCCGTCTAGACTAGACAAGACTGCAGTAAAAATTAAATTCCCGCGAGAATACAGTAAAAATTTAATATTCGCAATGATTTTCTGAGACGTGCTTTTGTGTTATCTGCTATACGTGCACAAGTAATTAGCTCGACAGTTAATGATTCAGAACATATTGCGGTAATGGAAAATTATGCAGAAAATTATGTTCGTGCAAATACTAACGTTAGCGAGAACAAGATAAAACACTTGAAAGCAATTTAATGAGTGTAACATGCATGTACATACTAACTATTATGCTCAGTTTGAGATAGAAACATAATTGATTAACTACCAAAAACATCCGACATAGCATATCTTCCGACAAGGTTCAATGAGCCCACTGTAGTGTATGTCGAAGGACCGAAAACCGATTGTCTTGCCGATTGATGATCTGAACTGTGTCAAATAGGGAAAACAGAGAAATTCTAAAAAAGATATCTGTTTAAAATCCGTGTATCTGGTCACATAACAGATCAAAGAGCACAATTCTTCAACAGGTCCTACCGCCAAACTCTTCTGCTTTCTGCTTTCGGCGATGAAAGCAGACAACTACAGTCCCGTCTACCGCCTAACTAAATCGGCTATGGCTTTGCTATTGTTGTCTCTATCATTTCAAGCGAAAAGAAAAGGGACAGCAAAGCAGTTTTCGTTCGGCGATAGACCCTCCGCTGCATACGGAAAGCAGATGTTATCTGCTATCATCAGCGTAATCAAATTGGTCAATGACGTTACAAATGAAAGCATAGCAGATAGATTAAAAGTTAGGCGGTAGACCTGCCGGTCTTCAGCAAATGACGGAGATTGATGATTGATGGATGGAGATGCCCAGAGGCCTATTACAATCTGAACGGGTTGCTGGTCGTCTAGAATAGCCTGGGCTGGTTGGAGTAGAGAAAGGTAAAATGAGCCACGCACAATGGCCAATTAAGAGGCTAATTGCGGAAATAGCCCAGTTAAACTAAATATTGGTCGACACTTTTTACACAACACTGGATAGCCACAAAACTATGTCGTAACATACCACTATGACCATCTCTGTTGTAAATAAGTTTTCGCTTCTATTGATGGAAAATTGCTAAATTTTAATTATCTACGAATTTATATACTCTATTAGCTATTTCGTAATGTACGCATTGTTTTCTAATAATACCCTTGAATTGCAGTTTGGGCTGACGAGTCTACTAACAATGCAATGATTATACTAAGCTTAAAACCGTGTCTTTTGGGGTCTTAAGTTATCAGAGCTTGAGACTCCTTTCAATTTTAATTAGATTATTTCAACTTATTTTGAAATTTTAAATGCCGTTATGGCTTAGTTGGTTGTGTGTGCACTGAGCCATAGGTAGTGGGTTTGATTCACATCCAGAACAAACGTTTGTGTGACATTATCTGATTTTTATTCTGTGTGTATCTAATGTATCACATTGTGACAGTTATCCGGCTTCCATATTACAAGCTTTGCTTTTTCGCTAGGTGCTGTATGAAAAAAGTTGACCAATATTTATTTATTATTTTGTAACAATGCACCCAGTAAGTACGTGTTTTCGTGCCGATTGCAGATCCGGTGTTACCAGGTGTCGAATTAATTTCGATCATGTGCGTTGCGTGTCACGCATTTATGCAATTTCTTATGCGCTAATGTTGCCAATTTCCTTTTTTCTGCTGACGTAATGAGATCGTGGATGACCGTGTGTGATACTTTCCGCAATGTGTGTTAGCGAAACATTACGTTTGTGGAATTTGTAATCGTTTGTCATCGGTTTTGTGAAATTGCATCTTTAATTTGCGCGTACATCGCAAGCAGTCTGTTACACTTCGTTAGTTTATGAAAAACTAGCTACTGCCCGTGGCTTACAGCATAAACTATTGTCATTATTATTTTCCAAAAATAAAAGAACCATCAACTAGCCTCCTTAAAATATCAACTAGTGAGAGTTCCATTAATATCGGTCCAGCCATTTCAGAGATTAGCCGGAGCAAATAGAGAATTGTGTTGTCTGTTAATCGAAATGTACATACTTACTTGCATTTAATGAAAAGCTTTTTTTTATTTGGGTTTACAAACGGACACTTAATTAAAAATCTATACAAATATGTGTGAATTGATGCAAACGGTCGCGGTTTTTCGGGTTCCGTACAAAATAATAAAGACTAGAATCTAAACTCTTAGTAAGACACTCAGACCATAGTAAGGACTTAGGTATTTATTAAGAACCTTTAGGCTTAGTTAATTGCACAGAAGTTTTAAAATTTTCACAGTATTAAGAAGAATTATGGCGAATTAACAGATAAGTAAATAATAAAATAAAAAATATACATACAGAAAAGTTACTTTTTGGTAGAAAGTGTAAGCAAGAAAGAGAGTAAGTAGTTTTTTACTTTCTGCTCTATAAGAAAACTGTAAAAAATATAAGCTTCTAAATTCGGCGCATGATCCTCCTGTCATCTTATAATAGAAAAATACATGAATACATTTTCAATTTTGTATAGTATAAAATTGTTGTAAAAAAAAAAACTACCACTACCATATTGAACTACCATAAATATTGTTGGACGTTTCCGCCACACGTTGTATATCTTATACCTTTAAACGAGCAATTCTTGTATATATAAATATATAGAATCTGAATCTCGGAAACGGCTCGAACGATTTTCATGAAATTATGTATACAGAGGGTTTCGGGGACGATAAATCGATCTAGCTAGGTTTTATTTTTTAAAAACATCATTTTATGCGTGTTTTTAGACAATGAAAAACTCCTACAATGTCATTAGAATACAATAACTTATTTCGCCACTGTTCTTTAAGTCTAAATGGCTCAGACGGAATATGCTTGCCCTCGGAGACAACAGGCCCCGGTTCGAATCCTGGTGGTTACTTTTCTTTTTGTTCTTTTTTTTTTTGCTCGCCCTCGGAGTCAACAGGCTCCGGTTCGAATCCTGGTGGTCCTTTTTTTTCTGAGAAAATCTTATATTTAGCGCCTTTTAGTAGGTCTAAGTAAGTCATCACTTCGTAATTCGTACCTGCCTAAATATCATTTAAAAAACCGAGCAAAGCTCGGTCAACCAGGTACTATATTATGATACTAGCAGCCCGCTCCGGCTTAGCTCGGATATCGTCATATCAAAAACCATCAATGGTGAAATAATAATAAGATCTTAAATCTCTTGATGACGAGCGCAGTGCAGTGCTAGGTAATGATTTGGACTCTTCATGTCCCAATAGCTGCGTGTCAGTGAGGTTTTATGTGTCAGGCATGTTGCTTACCATCAGGTACATGTCTTGATCGTTTCGTCAATCTTTATTTAAAAAAAAATCTAAAAACTATCCCATCTTTCAAGTTGCTATCCTATATTATTATGTTTCAAACTGCACACGGTGTATAAATTTAATTAAAACGGTTATGTATGTAGTTTAGGAGTCTATCGCGGACCGTGGCGGGTAATTTATTTATCTACATCTATATACTTCTATACTATTTACTACTATTTTTTTGGTTTTTGTAACTTTGTTTACTTGTGAAGTGCAATAAAGAGTTAATCTACCTATCTATCTACTAATATTATAAAGCTGAAGAGTTTGTTTGTTTGTTTGAACGCTAGGATCTCGGGAAGTACTGGTCCGAATCGAGGGATTCTTTTTCTATTGGATAGTCCATTTATCGAGGAAGGCTATAGAAAATAACGCTACTATTAATAGAAGCGGAGCATGAATCAAGAATGTAACAAAATCGGGAAAATATTATATTTTGAGAGTTTGAACGTTTCGTGCTTTGACATGACACATGACAACATGTGTCTAAGATTGCGTCATTGAATATCACAGATTACATACCTCTTGAATATAAAACCTTTGCTAATCATTTTTTTTTCTAAATATGAGTTGGTACGACCTATTTCCGACAGGTGGCGTAGCAGGTATCTGAAGAGGTGTTTTGTTTGAAAGCGATATTCTCAGGAATAACTGAACCGATTTCAATCATTCTTTCACGGTTGTATATGTACGGGATCCTGATGAGTACTATATAATGTACCACGGGCAACGCCAGGGCGGACATCTAGAATCATTATAAAATATAAATAAATAAATATAAATATTGGTGGACATTTCACACACAACACCATCTGACCAAACTAAGCAAAGCTTGTACTATGGAAGCCACATAGCTAATATAATACTTATATATAATATTTAAATCCATACTTATTATACATAGAAAACACCCAGGCACAGTACAAATATTTGAATTCATCACACAAACATTTGCACTGGGTGGCGATCGAACCCAGTTATTATGCAAAATAATTATAATATGTATGTGTTTTAAGATTAAGAAGATAACACAGATGTGATATTGACTGTTGAAATTATAATATCGTTATGAATGTTTCATCACAGACTGTCCGTCAATTGTCTCCTCAATGTCAATGGCAATCACAATACCGAGAAACAATGACAATGGGATAATAGTCCCTCGTATATGACGTATCGTAGTGCAAGACGACTTTTATGAAAATAACCTTTGTGAATACTAAGCGTAGTGTAAGATTTATAATGACACCAATATTATAAAAGCAAAAAATGTGGGTTTGTAAGTATGTTTGTTCTGATGTATTAAATAATCCCACTTCCTACGAATGTTTGAATGAATTGTTTTGTAGTGGTAGGACTGTTGGCAGAGTCCGCCTGGGGAAGTACCACACCTTTGCCAGTTATTCTACCGCCAAGCAGTAATGTGCAAACATTACTGTGTTCCGGTTTGAAGGGCAATGTTTCCAGAGAAATTACAGGGCTTAGAGATATAAGATCTTAGATCTCTGGGTGACAAGCGCCGTGCAGTGCTAGGTAATGATTTTGACTCTTCATGTTCTAATAGCTGCGTGTCACTGTGCTGTTATGTGTCAGGCATGTTGCTTACCATCAGGCACATGTCCTGATCGTCTCGTCACTCTTTGTTTAAAAAAAAATGTTAATTCAAAATGATGTGGCGATAAATATGATTCAATGATCTTTTAATTCAAGCTTTTAAAAAGACCAGAAGTAGAGTCAATCCACCTAATATTTTTTTAACTATAATAGGTTTGCACTTGACCACCATCTCGCCTGATGTTAATAATGTAAATGCGAAAGTTTATATGCATGTATGGATGGATGTTTGTTAATCTTTCATGTAAAAAGTATTAAAGGAATCTGGATTATATTTATTATAATAGGTTTATACATACTGGTCTTAGATACTAGTGTATTGTCTGTGTGAATGACACAATTACAAAAAAAATATTATAAAATTATTAATACCATTACTTAAAGGGAAAAAACCTGAATTCGAACTAATACCTAAACTAATATCATCAAATGATGATGACGTTTTAATTACTAACGCAATCGGTAAGTCACCGTGGTCAAGTCAGTGAAGTACCGTGACGTAAATGCTTGTATTAATTTTTATGGGTTTTTAAATATATGTATATATTTTTAAAATAGTCATTGTTACAGAGTACAGTCATTCATACTAATTTCGAGAATTTGCAAAGTGACAGATAATTAATTTTGCACTGAGTGACGAGCCCAGTGCAGTTCTAATAAGTAGTTAAACTATTCAGGATTGCGATGTATAATAAGTATATTATATTTACAACTATATAAGTATTATATCAGCTATCTGGCCGCCACATTGCAAGCTTTGCATAGTTTGGGGTCAGATGGTGTCGTGTGTGAATTGTCCACCAATATTTATTTATTTATTATTGTACTATTATGGACATTGCTAACCATCTGCTCCATATCTCGCTCGTTCTATCACTGTTGTAAAAGCTAAAGAATTTATTTGTTTGAACGCGCTAATCTTAGGAACTACTGGACCTATTTAAAATATTCTTTCTGCGTTGGATATGGACGTAATCCTTGAGTGCTATAGGCTATTAATTTGTACCACAGGCGAAGCCGGGGCAGACCGCTAGTATAAAATATTCCCTACAAATAGTAATAGTTAAAATACTTAGTGCATTCTTATAGTCAAAAAGAAAGCACATTAGCGATGGGCCACCTGATGTCAATTAGTAGGAATTGTCGACGAAACTTCTGGTAATTGTTTAAAAATAACATTAGGAACTGGGGTAGCCGAGTGAAACCAAAGAAACGCCAGTACATTTTGCAACTATTACATCGCATATGCCTTCATTATACTTTTTTTGCATTGTGAAAGTATATATATAGGTGAACGAGAAATTAAGAAACAGTAGGTACTTAATTTATTAAATTTTTGCGATGTATTACAAAACGTGCATTAATATTATAGTTGTAATGTTGTTTATAATAATACCTCTATTTAACTGGTTCAATTTTAATTTCAATATGAAAACCCCGACATTAATTTCATATTCAAAAAGGAATTAAAAAATAATAAACTTGTGCGCCGTTGCTTGTTGTTGAAAACTGTGCGTAAACAGCCCACAGCGTTCTTATTTTTTATAACGAATCTGAACTTTAATTTAAATGTTCTAAAAAATACCAACAGTTTATTAGGGACCTATCGGGGATCAAAAACGTGAGACATGACATTATGGATAGTGCACAAATCAGTCAATACTTATCACGTTTTATGATGTGCTAAGCATGAAGCGTCAAAATCACCATATTTATGTATGTGAATATGAACGACTTTTGTTACAGTAGAGTAGAAAGTTATAAATACGTGTTGCATACCAGACCTCAATCGGCACTTAACATTAACAGGCAAGCAAATGCAATAAACAACTAAAAAGGCGTGGTTCTTCTAAATCAGGCAGGTTTAGTTGCCATCAGGGTTGCTTATGGCTGACAATACAAGACTGGACTGTAGATTTGTACCCACAATATGTTAGCTATTTTGTATTTTATCTCAATACATATTAAACAACGCCCTCTCTTTCTCTTTTCCGCGATCTCTATAGATGGCTAATTAATTAATGTAACCCAATCTTTCATGCTTCTTCAATGCTTTTGTGAGGTCGGAGGTTTTGGATCGGTTTGGTGGCGTTAAGCCTTTGGGGTCCACGCAAGAATTAAAAACAGTATTTAAATTAAACTAGATAATCTAGAATCAGAAGCTTAAAATGCGAATATACTCGCGAGGTACAGCAAATAATTTGATGGATGCTATGGATCCCAGTACCTTAGGTATGCATAATAGATTGCATCGGAAATACATAAAAATGTTCCCAGATCCAAATACTAGATGTAGCTCAGAAAGCTCTGCTAAAATTAGACTGCAGGTACCTATATTGAATCCTCCTGTGACTGGGTCTTTGACTGTTGGACAAGGAAAAGCCGGAAAGAGGAACCTAATATCCAAAAAATACGTGGCGTAATCCCACCTAAAAAAGTTAACGATAAGGACCACTGGAAGGAGAGGGAACCCTTTAGCCAAAATTAGGATAGGAAGGAAAACAATTCAATGCCTGCAGTTATGCAGGTATAAGCGATGGTCACTACTTTCAGGTGTCCTATGGCAAATTGGCTAGTTCCTAGTTTAAAACAATAACCATCCTATTTGTTTTTATTTTAAGGTGTGTAAATTGAAATATTAACAGCCCTGCGAAGTCCTGGTTCACCGGCGCACGCGCACTGTTTACGGAATGACGCCACTCTAAACATAGACATTCCAGGAAACCTTATCCATGCTAATACTGCTCAGGCATTTTGGAATAGTCTTAAAGTGAATTTGATTATTTCTGATTCTGTTTACATAACAACCTAGTTAAATCGATTAATAATGTCAATTTTCATTAATTTAAACCAAGTATTAGTCTCCGACTACGTCTGCTTAGAAATTAGACAAAAGAAAAGCATTGCTCCCTGAGGAACTCTTAATTTTTTTTTGGGATGTGAAGTGTTCATTATATATTTATATTATTAGTATTAATTAATAGCGCATTATGATGACATCTAAATTTCAGCTTGTATCGTATCTGTAGTTCTACCGACACAATCGAGCAACAATACAACTTTAATTGTCATATTAAGAAGTCGTATTATTATGTACGTTATACCTACTACTTATAGAACGATGGATGTATACGTTTTAATCTACTGAGCTAAAGGATAATACGGCATCTAGGTCACTGGTTGTGACATCATGGTCTGTGGTTGAGCACATAATATCTTATTTATGTAAGAAAAATATTTCAGAGAAAAATAGCAACAATTTACATTTTTAGTATGTAAATAAATATTGCCAAAAACATAAAAAATAAGACAATTGATGATGACATACATTTTTAAAAATAAAATATGATCTGTAATATTCTTCTAATATAATATATTTCATGCGAAAATATGCAGAGATGGTAATGGATTCGGATATTTCCAAACTGGTGAAAAAAACAGTTTTAGTACTTAATAGGTACTTAATTTTATGCGTAAGTATATAATAGTTTTTTTTCCTTGTAAAACGGAATTTCCTGTTATTATCGTCAACATTTTCCTTTAAGCCAGATCACGGAAATGGAACACAATTAAAATGAATGTTTATAACTAGTCGTTTTCATAATTTTCATAGAATCTAATCCACAGCAAGAATGTTTGGAAGAAAAAGCTTCCAGCGATAAATGTTACGCTAATTTAATGTATTTCTCGTTATCATAGGATATAATATAAGGATTCCACTTGGCCATCTCGTCTGAAGTTAACCGACGATGCGATCTCCGATGGAGCGAGCTTACTTAGAAGTAACTGATTTACTCTAGACTTGATGACACCCGTTATATCCATCAGGGAATTCCCACTCAGGCAATGTAGGTAGGTATGGTAGGTTGACTGTTTACATGCCTTTATCATACAACTGAATTCATGTCCATTTGTTAATCTTTGGAACATCAATAATGACAAAAAATTGATTTTTCGAGCTTCCGAGCAGTCCGAAAAAGAAAATAGAGATTTATGTTCGCAGCAGTAACAGACTAACAGTCGATTCTACTCTAAGAAAATCGCAGCCAATATTACTAACACTAATAGTGTTGCGGTTAAGTAAATTTAGTCAACCTGGTCAACCATGCCAAGTGCAAAGATGCACTCCAAACAATTAAAAAAATATCTGTGGGTAGCATCGTAAACATACAAATGTTTCTGTGAGCCTAGTACTAAACGTCAACCCAGAAATACACAAAAGAGTCATTATTATACCAGTAAAAAAATACGCACTACACGCGTGAATTTTTATGTTACTTCTTTTCAATAGGTAGTAAAATCGTGAACTTCTCATCAGTTCCCCTCACCTTTGTTGCCTCTGGTAGGGTGAGTCACAGAGTGTTGACCTACCGAAGTGCTTCATACAAACTGACATACTATGTATACGTTTACGGAGGTAACAGTAAGACATATCTGTGTGAGTGAGATGTGAGAAATGAAAGCATCTCTTGAACGATCATGCGAGCCTGGTACCTCGAAGTTTTGAGAGCTTTCGTTTTACTTGCGTGATCGTTGAAGGACTTTTCTGGCTGGCTTAATTAGTTACTTTAAGAGCTTAAAAGTTTAAGTTGGGTTTGCCGAACTTCGTTAAACTTTGTCAGAACGCTGCAATTTTGAATTTAATTTTTCGACGAATGAAATTACAATTTGCATTTTTTGTTCTAGTCAAATTATGATTACCGAGTAATTTAAAGAAATTCTGGATTGAAAATCTCGTACCTTGATAGGAAAGCACGAAAATGTGTGTGTGTAAATTTTTTACTATTTTATAGTTGGATCATTATTAACAATCGCCGGTGAAGAAAACATCTTGGGAAAATCAGCGAGTTCCTATAAAGATATCCTGCGACGTTATGTCACGTGGCCAGCGCGGTGGATTAGTCTTGACTCTCATTGTGAGAGAAGACCTCTGCAGTTGGATAACAAACACTCTGGAGATGAGATTGGAACCAACGATCTTACAATTGTGAAATCGTCCCATTTCATCATCCCACCATCACGACTCTTTTTCAAGGAGACTAAAAGCAACATTGTTAAGCGATACGACGCCTAACTGACCTGCCAGCTGACCCGACGAACTTCGTACCGCCATCGCCATATTTATTTTTAGAGTAATAACCCATTCAACACTGTAAGTACCGTAAACACTCGTACTTTTACTACAAAATCTGTTAATTGGGACCTAAAATTTATTCTCGATCTTAAAAAGAGCAATATCAGACAATGACCGACCATTTTAGTTTCGGTGGTGGTAGTGAAACAGGCAATGCAAGTAGTTACAAAACTACATATTTATTACAATACCCAGTGAATTTTAATACACCCTATCGATTTTCCAACCCTTTTCTATGTCCCTTCCATTTGGCTTGAAAGTGGGCCCCGCTGGTGATTCAACTAACCGGTTACGAAGACCGGTTAGCTATGACGTCGCATGCTATACCTATTACACATTAACATGACTCATTGTTGGTCCTGCGATTTAGTTCATGTTTAATTTGTTAGTCAAATATTTTTGGCTTCACTTTGGGTGGTATGAGAGAACACGATGTCTTATGTTTGCTGTCAACGTATTATTTAAAAGTTTTTTTTGACCATCTTTTGGAAACAAAGTTTTTTTTAGTAAAGAGTGACAAGGCGAGCAGGCCATGTGCCTGATGGCAAGCGGCACGTTTCCCGTCAGTCAGTGTCACGCATCTATTGATGAAGAATCCAAATCATTACCTAGCACTGCACCGCGCTTGTTTGTCTGTTTGCGACATGCCTAATAGCAGTTTAGCAGTATAGGTACATATTTTTAGATAAGCTATACAGTTGACGCATTGTGTAGCACTAGTGCTGTATTAATATTAAAATTCTAAGTTAAAAGTTTTCAATTCAATCGGCTGTCCCTAAGACTGTCATTTCGTTTACATAATATGATAGAGAGATGGGAAGAGCAAGACTAATAAAGTTATAGGTTGTAAATATGTAAAACCCGACAAATTGTGGTGGCGATCATTTTGAAGCAATGTTCATCAAACATAGCTAAGAACACTTCCAACTAAAACCACCTTTCAACCTAAAAATCAAAATCGGTTCATCCGGTCGGGAGCTACGATGCCACAGACACATACAGGAGGTTAAAAAGGACCAATTGTACTAAGTTCATTCATAGATTCTAACACGTGCACTGCGTGTGTGGGTATAAATAAAATTCAGCGTTCTCTGAACGTAGTACGAACGTATCTCTGAGATAAACAATACAATGTACCGATTTGGATGTATATTTGTCGGACCCACTCGAAGCATGGAATTAGGTCAACAATTTGGAGTGACTTGTTACTTAAAATAAAATTGATAGCAACAAAGTAACTAGGTAATAAATAATTACCGATATCATATTTATTTATATACTTAGTAAATATTTGAATTTTTCAAATTTTGTTTGTTTTTTACCGTTTTTTAACCCCCGACCAAAAAAAGGGGTGTTATAAATTTGACGTCGATGTCTGTCTGTCTGTTTGTCTGTGCGTGTGTCTGTCTGTGGCACCGTAGAGCTCAAACGGATGGGCCGATTTCAATGCGCTTTTTTATTTGAAAGTTAATTACCGTGCGGGTGTTCTTAGCTATGTTTGGTTAATATCGATTCAAAATGGCCGCCTCCACAAAATGGCGGATAAAATATTTCTTCACAACCTACCTCAATATAGGTATCAAATGAAAGGGCTTAACTAGTAGAGTACTATACGCTATAAAAAAATTCAAATCCAAGATGGCCGCCACCACAAAATGGCGAATTATATATTTTTTTTCACTACTACCTCAATATGGGTATCAAATGAAAGGGCTTGATTAGTAGAATACTTTGCACTATGACAAATTTGTTCTTGTTGCCTACGACGCGACGACGATGAAATCTATGGCATTGTACGAGTATGTTTAAAACTAACGGTATTTTTTATTTATTATTCTTTACTTTATTGTAAAGAATAATAAAAAAAAAAGATTATGGGTTTACTTGACCGCCATCTCGCCTGATGTTAAGCGACGATGTGGCCTACGATGGAGCGTGCTTACCTAGAAGAAACCAATCCACTCTCGATTTGAAGACGCCAAGATTGTTATCATAGGGCAAATCACACTCAGACAACCCATTCCACAGCTTAAAAGTTCTTACCACAAAAGTAGAGTCCATGAACCATGAAACATCAGGCGAGATGGCGGTCAAGTGTGAGCCTATAAAGGTAAAAAAAAAAAAAAAAAAGAAACGATGTCCCTTTTTAGAGCTACGAATAGAAGTTTTAGATTGTTATAGAAATTTGATAAGCATGCGTACTCTCAGTAATTTGTCATTTTTCTTCATTCATTTATAACTCATCTGAGTAATCGTCTCATTACCATGACATTTGACAGTATGAGGCTGCTTCGTAAATGAAAAAGAAACCAGTTGCGAATTCTGTTCCGCCATAAAAAAATATAGAGAATTAATTAAGTATGTTAAGATTTTTTTACTTACACGAAATGTGGATAATGAAATGAGAGTTTCAATCGAAGCTAATGTGTTCGAAGTTCGATAAAGTAATGTGAGTAATTTAAATATTTGATAAATCATTTGGGTATTTAAATAGCAGTTGCCGATGACTTATTAAATCATTAATTAATTAGTTGATATTTTTTTCGTATGATTCGGCTATCGATTGTCGTATTATAATAACCACAGTGACCGGAAAAATATTTGCATTACTTACATGTTTTTTTTTCAGAAATACAGGAAATGAACCACTTTGGTAATTAACTTCAAATTACAATTATTATTAAATTACAATTTTCAATGACTCTTTAATTGTTTTGTCAAGGTAATTTTATTTTAATTTTCATCATTTTTATTCTTTCGGGTATTTCAATACCGAATGGGTATTTAACACCTGAAGGGGTATTAAATATCTATTCCAACAAATATTGTAAATGTTATTTGAAATATATTGTTTGGATATTTGAATGTTTGTATTGAATGTTTAATTTTTCAATCACGTCGTAACGTATAATCGGATCTTGCGCACAAATATACTACAAAACATCTACACGACACACATACGAAAACTCGTTCAATCTTCATTCACAGAACCTACGACGTTTACGTCCGTGTGACTCATATGTTTGTACAATTCAAAATTTCCACGATTTCCGTGTACCCACAGTGCAGGAATGTTTGTCAATAGTCGAATGAATCACTGCCTCGACCGCAGTTACCTGTTGTGGTTGGAGAAAGAATAATGAAAGTTGGAAATTGCTAATTTAAATATTACGTGGAAATATTAGTTTTTTATCTATGACAGTTGACCTCATAATACTGACTACTGACAGCGTTGGACTGGCTATATAGTCGAGGTGGCACGCACAATGGCCCGATTAAGAGGCTAAATACGGAAAAGGCCCCGACAAACTAACTAACCATAGTCGAGGTGGCATTTGCCAGCCGGGCCCAGTCTGCGCGGGCTCCCGCGGGCCTGGCTTGCGAGGCAAGTGGCAACCGTAGGATAAGGTTTCGGACCCCGGGCCCTGTGTGTTTGCCATGTAGCCACTCGGGCCCTTTCGGTCCAGTCCGACCCTGCATACTGTAGTGCAGTCATGACCAGTGATTTGGACTCTCCAATTTTCTTGTAAAAATACCTACATGCCACTGCAAGCTGTTATGGGTAGGCGTGTTCGTTACCATCGGACTTACTAGCCCGTCTCATCACACTAAATAAAAAAATAACAAGGATAACACTTTCATGAACATATTCGTGAACTGTGTATGTACTTCAAAACAGAAACTTGTGGAGATATTATCAAAGTTCGGATGTTTGTTGCCCAATCACGGCGGAACGGCTGAACGGATCGCGTTGAAATTTGGAACATAGGTTATAGTCTGTAATAGCAAATGGTCTACTTTTAAATAGCCAGAAAATAACGGAAAAGGGAAATACGCGGGGCGTGCTAGTGTGCCTATTAGGGCATTTTAATTTTGTAGAACTATGTGATCGATCAGTAATAGTTCATTTCTCGCCATACGCGCTAATTTGCTTTCGAAGCAATTAAACTCGAGCGAGCAGTGAAATTACAAACGATAAGAAGCGTTGATAAAACGGCAGCTGATAACGTTTCGGAGAATTCGAGACAGGACGCTCGGACTATGTACGCGGTGATAATGAGCTACTATCCTTGTTGGTTTTACCCGCACAGTTCCTGTTCCCGGTACTTTCCTGTGATAAAAAGGAGCATATCGATACCTTAATTCGCAAAACGAATAACTCCGTAGTAGCAAATTTCACGGGGGCCACTAAACATTTGGTTAAGGCCAGGTAGTTCTGTCAAATTAGGCATTTAACGCTGTCTTGTTCTCGCGACCGTCACCGACCGCGGAATCGGTGCCACAGTGCAGAAATAACATTAAAATATTGGACTATGTAATTTAAACTCATTTTTTGTTCAAGATTTGTTTATACTAGTGATAACAATTTTGTGAATTGTGAAGTGATAAGAGTTTTTTTTATATATAAACGAAGAAATATTAAATTTATCTATACTCGTAGATATACAAAACTCAACCTTTTGGTCACACTAAGTTGAGAACGGCTTTTCCAATTTCATGCATCTTTTTAAAATAGTTCCTAATAATTCACAAGTTCGTCAAAAATTAAAAAAAATAGGCTGAAACGTAATGAAAGGCCAGTAAAAATAGAAGGCTTCAAAGGTTCAACTCTTCAATCATGATGATGAACGGTGCTGTTTATTCGAGCAACGAGCAATATGATAGAATAACTTTAATTTAAAAACCCCGACTACAAAAAATCTACAGGTAAAAAAAAAATATCTACATCTAAGGACACTTTGGCGAGTCAGACTAGTCTTAGAATATCTTAGTTACCAAAATCCATCCAGCCGTTTGGGAGATATGTGGAAAATAAAAGTTTTACAAACATAAAAGATACGCGCGAAAAACATAACCCTTCTTCCATTCCGGTAAAAAGGGACATGTTTATGCTACTGGGAACAGAATTCACATCTTATTATTTTTACATTGTTATCATCAAATTTGACATAATAAATCGTAATCGGTAAGTTCGAAAAAAAAGTTTACTGGCAACAAAAGATGGGAAATTTTATTTTCTACAATAATAATAGGCTTTATAACTTTTGCAGAATATTGGCCAAAAACGTTTTTTCGAGCTGGCGCTTGAAGCTCCACCTGGATTTGTTATTATTTTGTGATTTTATGCTCAGGAAATGATTCTAAACCAAAATACGAAATACAAATCGGAAATTTAGTGCAGAGTTAAATTCTACGAGTAATTTTACTGCCTAAAAGGCTTCTTATCAAATTTGGTCGAGTGTCTTAATTTCTATGAACAATATCAACATTTTCATACAAAAAAAAAAAAACAATAAATTTTGGTGGTGTCACAAACTTGGAAAAGAAATAAAAAAATAAAAATTCTAACAAAACCATACGTGTATCTATGGAAAGGTGTTCAAAATTGTATTGAAGTTCCTAAAATTTTTTTTCTAAACTGAATAGTTTGCGCAAAAGTCTCTTCCAAAGTGATAAAATCTGTAAGTGTGGACTTTTCTTCCAAGTACTAAGTACCTTACTACCAAAGAATTTACCTAAATGGCATATAAATGCAAGTTTTATCATAAATGATACCTAACTTGCATTTATATTAGGGGATTTACGCAGGGGATTTCTCCCCTCTCATTATTTCCTTATCCCGATCTCTGATTTAACGGACGAATATTTTACCGATACTTAGCTATTTTCCATTGCATCCGCATTGAATTTTTTACTGATGTGTTTTCGAAGTCAGTTTTTGGAGACTCCCCTTTTGATCTACAACATAAAGTAAACAGCGTACTAATTAGTATCAGCGTCTATTTGCAATTCCAATGAAAACGGTATCAAAAATCAAGATCATAGCGTGCTTCACTAGTAATACCTACTGATATTGTTATACTGTGGCACTATGATCGTAATATTTAAAATGTATTGGTTGTCAAAATTGCAAAATCAAGCACAGGCCCGTCGTCCGTGAGCGCCGAAACGCGACTGATTAGGCCTGCCGAACGGCGCGCTATATATATGGTAGATATTAAAACATAGTGAATAACTGATACTTTATAACAAGTCAAACTCTGCGAATGCATCTATAACTTTTTAGTGGCTTTCGTCGAGTACAAAAATTTAGTAAAACAATGCATTAGTTTAGTCATAAACTTGAAAAACCTTTTTGAAAAGGGGTAACTTTGGGATTTTTTCCTATTAAGTAAAATTCATTAAACCGTGTTACTGACTGCGAATTGCACTAGATTAGATCCTTAACTATTACATATATTTTTTTCAGAGTTTAATACACTATTTTAAAGGTCTTAAAGTTGTTTAAAAAATTCAAAATTACGGCCCACACGCCCTTAAAAATTTTTGTTGTCTGTAAAGTCGGTTCGTTTACGGACAATAGTTTAACGTGGCAACGTCATAACAAAACATTGATAAATGCGGCGCAAGCGGACAATGAGCGTAACGGGACATAATAGGACACTAATTCGTGCATGCAGCCGACGTTCATCGATTTATTAGACGTTGTCGCGTCAATAATTAAAGCATCAGAAGAAATATAGGAAAAATCCCTTTGGCAATTGTGTTTCTTATAAACTATTAACACTTAAAATTAAATACCAGTTATACCACCGCAATAGTAGGAATTTTAGTGGGGATTTAGTGGCCCCTGTGAAATTTGCTACTACAGAGTTATTCGTTTTGCGAATTAAGGTATCGATATGCGCTATTCCGGACTCTATAATCTGTGTTCCAAATGTCTAACTGTTCAGACGTGCCCAGTTGAGCAACTAACATCTAATCTTTTGCATTTCTAATATTAATATTACTAGCCCCGCGTAGTTCCCGTGCCCGTTATTTTTTCGGGATAAAAAGTAGCCTGTGTGTTCTTCCAGACTAACCTAAATAAAAAAATATAAAAAAAACATTGGTGGACAATTCACACACAACACCATCTGACCCCAAACTAAGCAAAGCTTGTACCATGGCGGCCAGATAGCTGATATAATACATATATAGTTTTAAATACATACTTATTATAAATAGAAACACCCAGACACAGTGCAAACATTTGAATTCATCACACAAATATTTGCACTGGGTGGGAATCGAACCCACAACCCTCGGCTTCGCAGGCAGAGTTACTACCCACTAAGCCACGAGGGCAGTCAAATGTATAATAAGTATGTATTTAAAACTCTATTAATTATTATATCAGCAATCTGGCCGCCATATTACAAGCTTTGCTTAATTTGGGGTCAGATGGTGTTGTGTGTGAATTGTGCACCAATATTTATATTTATCTATTTTTAACCTATCTGTGGATCAAATCTAAACCAGATCTGTTCAGACGTTACGATGTGATTGAGCAATTAGTATTTACATATCCAAAGTTTCGCATTAATAATCATCATCATCATTGTCAGTCCACTGCTGAACATAGGCCTCCCCCTAGATTTCCACAACGAACGGTCCTGCGCAACCTGCAACCAGCGGTTTTCGGCGACCTTTGTGATCTGTCATCTGTCCATTTAGTGGGAGGCCGTCCAACACTGTGTCTTCCGGTTCGTGGTCGCCACTCGAGAACCTTTCTTCCCCATCGGTTGTCAGTTCTGCGAGCGATGTGGCCTGCCCATTGCCACTTCAGCTTGCTTACTCTTTGAGCTATGTCGGCTACTTTCGTTCTTTTGCGAATATCCTCATTACGGATTCTGTCTATCTGTCTGTGCGTTAATAATACTTAAATAGTATACGTAGGACCAGCTGCTCCCGTTATTTTCTGTGTTTCCAGACCAATAATCTAATTCAACTACTGACACATCGACATTTATAATATTAGGAGGACATTTCATGGTTGATGTTCCAAAGATACGAACGAAGAGGTTTGACTCTACGTTTTGTGATAAGAACGTCTAGGCTGTGGAATGCGCTGCCTGAGTGGATTTTCCCCGATGGTTACAATCTTGGTGTCTTAAAAACGAGAGTGAATCGGTTTCTTCTAGGTAAACGTAAACGTTTCATCGTAGACCGCATTGTACTCAGCTCAACATCAGGCGAGATGGCGGTCAAATGTAAACCTATAAAAGTTTAAAAAAAACAATTCTTACAATGCTGAATCACGATTTACAAATATATAGCTTTCAACGGTTACGATTATTATCTGTTGTGTTTCTATAACCGTAATTAAAGTTAACAAACCGTGGTTGCTAGTAAACCTTGGTATTTCTACGTAACATGGGATAATGACACGACCACGGATTGTTATTGCCTTTAACTGAAATCACTCGTTTCATTTTTTTAACTGTTATAGGTTTAAACTTGACCGCCGTCTTGCCTGATGATAAGCCACGATGCGGTCTACGATAGAACATGACTTACCTAGTAGAAATCGATTCAGCCTCCCTCGACTTGAAAACACAAAGATTGTTGCTAATTAGGGAAAAATCCTTTTTGCCAAAAATAAAGTAGGCTATATTTTGTAGGGGTAGGACTCGTTGCAGAGTCCGCCTGTGGAAGTACCACACTTTTGCCAGTTTTTCTACAGCCAAGAAGCAGTTACATATGTCCAAACATTCATGTGTTCCGGTTTGAAGAGCAATATTTCAAGTACAGATGATAAAATAATTTATATCTCTAGGTAACGAGCGCAGTGCAGTGATAGGTAATGATTTGGACTCTTCATGTTCCAATAGCTGCGTGTCACTCTGCTGTCATGGGCAGGAATATTGCTTACCATCAGGCACATGTCGTGGTCGTTTCGTCACTCTATACTACAAAATAACTAAAAATGCCCAATCCAGTGAGATATCGGGAGAAACCGCGAAACGAAGTTAGCTTTAAATGCCAAAAAGTGACAAACGTGAGGTAACGTTATCCGGCGGTTCGAATTGGCCATTTATCTGCAAGTTCGCGGTCATTGCCATTTGGTATCTGTACCGACCACTATATCCGGCGCCGCGGGAGGTCATTCTCTCAACTGACTTCCAGTCGGGGATGAAAAGGTGTTGAGTGGTAGAGAGGTCTACCGTAACTGGTTGGATGGCTATCTGCAAAATTTTCTACGGGTGTGTACGTAACGTGTGTATACGACGAAAGGAGCTCTGAACGGTAAAGCTTTTTTAATTGGTTACTAACGAAAAGGATTATAAACATGTCTGTTTTTTATAGCATACAGTGACAAGACGAGCAGGACATGTGCCTGATGGTAAGCAACAAGCGTGCCCCTAACAGCACAGTGTCACGCAGCTATTGGAACACGAAGCGTAAATCATTACCTAGCACCGCACTGTACTCGTCATCCGGAGATTTATGGTGTTTTATCTCTTACCCCAGTATTTTTTCTGGGAACTTCACCCTTCAAACCGGAACACAGTAATGTTTGCACACTACTGTTTGGCGGCAGAATAACTGGCAAAGGTGTTAGACTCCCCCAGACGGACTCTGTAGAGTCCAACCCCTATTATAAACTGTGTACCTGAATAATGTTTTTTTTCCTTCACCATTGTTTTTTACTCAGTAGCCGTAGCCTGGTCATAACAAGGCAATGTTAATGCAACGTAACTTAAATAAATACTTTTAAGAGGAAAATCACATCAGATAAAATGTTTTATGAACTTGTGTGATGATTCATTATGTAAAATTTCTCGCACAATGGCACTACCTACGGTGAACATGAGAAATATGTTTGATAGTTCTATTTGCATCTTAAAAACGGCTTAGGTCAGGCTTTCTGTGTAATCCCGAATAGGTGTTAACAGCGTCTAAATTCAGGGTAAGCTTCAGCAAGCACAAAACAACAAAGCCTTTTTTCATCTGAAACAAAACCTAACCAGTTCTTAGAAGTCAAATGTAGAAGACAGAAGACACAATAGATTCGTGGTAGTTAGCATCAAAGCCTGTGAGATCCAAGTGTTTACGTCGTGACAACATAATCGAGACATTTCAAATGGCAGCACCGTCACAATTATTCATCAGTAATATATAAAATTGGAGTTCCATCGTATAGCCGATTCTGCGGACTTGTTGTTACGAACAAGACTCTAGGTAGAGTATAAGTATACACTAAATATTCAAGCGCTTATAGACCTTACGATTACGTCATAAGGTTGAAACATGGAGAATACCAACCGCATTCCAAGCCAAGATCGGTGCCCAGTTGCCCAGCGCCCAGCATAATATTATCGTGTTTAAGTTAGCAAATAATACATTAAACACACTAAGTATATTATGTTTTCTACCACGGTGGACTGCGAGCCAAAGTAAAATACAGCTTCAAATGCACTTTTCCCCTCAGAGGTCGGTGTTTCAAAACATAAACGGATAAAAGCATTCTTCAAATTCACAGACCCTACGTAATCTATCAGCCAGACAGTAAGCCTATTATTATTGCTAAAAAAAACTAAAGTTTACGTTTGACGATCGAATAAAATATAATAGACAAGCTGGAGACCTTGTAACTTGTAATATAATACAGGTAGAATGTTTTCTACCTCCCTTGTTCCGAAGAACCTTGGTGCATTCTGAATGCAATTTTTTTTTATATCTTTTTATATGATGGGAATCAAAGAGTTTACAAAATCTTTGATGGGAATTCTCGCGTGGCAAAGAAACAAAACAAAAAGTAAGTGAAAATTGATTGAGACCATAAAGCATACTCTGCAGCGAGTTGGAGACGACTTCCGAAAAATAGCAACTGAGGGAGTTTCAGGTCGAGCTCCGAAGCATACTATCCATCATTATACAGCAAAAGGCCGAAAATAAATAAATATGGGTGAACTTTTTTCTCACAAAACCTAGCCCCAAACTAAGCAAAGCTACTCGTAGCTATGGGAACCAGATAACTGATAAATAATATACGTGTTAAAATATATATATGTTGTAAATACATACTTATGAACTGAAATACCCAGACAGAAGATGATGATGTTTTTAAAACTATTCAACAGTATAGGTGGGGATTACGTCAAAGCTAACACCCACTCGCTTTGGCTATACAAATAGGAGGCCATGTCATTTGTTTGCACAAATGGTACGACTGTTGCGAAATACTATTAACTACTTCATATACCTGTGCCTATTACTTTTAATTATTACATTGATAATCAAGCCTATAGTTTTCAAGCTGCAAAATCTTTTATGCTAACGCGAGTTATCACCAGACAGCGAAAAACTAAACCAGAATCCAGTTCATAAACCACAGAACAAATTTTGATGTGAACCAATTGCTCCATATAATATGAGGTACAATTTTGGGGGAACTCAACTAACTTCAGACTTGGTTCTCAGGAGTGCACTTCATATACTTCCTACTGTCCAGTCCCTTGCGTTCATTTTTGAAAATTCTCCCATAAACAGCAAAGCCGTAGCAAACATTTAAGAAAAAGACAGCATCAACAATTAAGAAGATAGTAATTTATCATTCATAGATTTAGGCTTGGCTGTCTTGCTAGATATTTAGCGATCATACGGTATGTGCAATCGGTTCAAAAAATACTTTTAAGGCAACTTGTATCTGTATTTCAACTAAATCGATAGTTACGTTGGCATTTTGTTATCATGTGCTTACAATCAGGCGTAAGTCTTTCTTGTCCCATCACTATACACTATAAAAGAATTGAGAGAAAAAAATATGTCAGTTGATGTTTGGGTATGTAACAGTCAGTGAAAGAGTGCAAATGTTTTAATGAATTCTGAAACCTAATTCAGGCCAAATAGATGGTTCTTAAAACATTGGTAAATGTGGCGTCTACCTATGGGATGTATTATTGGGATGCTCTTATTGGTTTCTGAAATGGTTTGATGTTCGTTGGCTGCTGGCTGCTAGACGAAGATCTAATGTTACTAAAAGTATGTTAGCTCACGATACCAACCGCCGATGATACGACAGGCGACTGAAATTTAAGTCCGTTTGGCTTGAGCAGTAACAGAGACAAACTTATTTGGTGACCAAAAGAGAAACTAACGATGTTTATATCAACTGTATAGCAGAATGCGATAATGGCCACTTTTCAATGAGACTGTATAGCTTCCATTGGTTCATTTGGTATCAGAAAGTTGGGTATGGAGTTATTGACACGCAAATAAGGAAAGGATAGTCGGCAGTGCAATTCGTTTTTGGCATCCATGAGTGCATTAATCTCAAAAAATTTAAGGTAACGGTGAAACCGGTCCAAAACTGGATGGCCTCGTCTGCAATTAGTCATTTATGGAGTCAAGCGGAAACGCTGCGACCTCTGAAGGTCATACAAGAAATTATTCACAAAGTATTAAGATCTTATTTATTAAAAAGAATTACAAGTCAGTTACCGCAAGTGTACAAAAACTGAGGAACAAATAGGCTAAAAATGTTTTAGGAAATTTATCGCACTCAGTGGGTTTATGCAGTACTTAAGCATGTATTTTAATTATTTTTTTTTTTAACTTTACGCGAGCGTCCAAGACGTCCTAACTTCAACATCGTGCACTGCCACTGAGAACCTTATGACAAGGTGATACCGCATACAGTAATGATACAGGCACAAGTACTAGCCTCCTAAACACAAAGGACAAAGGATTTGGACAAATGCAGCGAGGTAATCAGATCGTTTAATCCAGTGCATTTGAATTTCGACGCAATACAAATGCAAAGACATAATTTAAGGCAGTAATGTGCAAACATTACTGTGTTCCGGTTTGAAGGGCAATGTTTCTACAGAAATTACAGGGCTTAGAGATATAATATCTCTTAGATCAATGAGATATTATATCTCTAAGCAATGTAATTTCTCGAAAAAAAAAAATTACTATCAACTATCTAGTCAATACTATTAAAAAATTCATACATAGATTGGCTTAGGTACATAATGTTACAACAATAACATAACATTCTTAACATAAAAAAATTGTACGTGACAATTAAATAAGTAGATTAACGGTGTGTAGGTCATCGCTGACTTTTCGATATATCGAAAACCTAGTTAGCATTTTCGTGTAAACGCTGAATTCAGGTATTTTCAGTAACTTTAATCAGAATCACGATAGTTTGTACGGAATTTGTGACAGGGCTGTTTTTTTCTAACGTTGCTGCATTAAGAAATCGCAGCTCCTACAGCATAAGCAGGCCACGGAATGTTCTCACTGCTGGGTATAATGGGCTTCTCTCGCAAGATGAGAGACAAGGGCCAGTGCGGGTTTGTGGATGACACATGACTTCGAAATGTTCTAGAAACATATCGGTTTCTCCACGATGTTTTCCTTCGACGTTTTTTAAGTTAGTAGCAGTACGAATATGAATTCGAAACGACAGTGGCGCGTGTGGGATTCCAACCTGGAACCTGGGGCTACTATCGGCATTAGCCGTTCTTCCGACTAGACCAGCGCAGCGCAACGGTAGCTTAGCTCCTACAGCAGCACTATCGCAAATTCTACACAGTTGACAATTAAAACTGGCACTAAGAGTTACTGTCGGTCAACGCCTTAATACGATAAATGGATTATAATGTAGGACACACCCAAACAAGTAAACAAGCATTATCCAATTTAATTCGGCTGGCGGTCGTCTAGCCGCGACTATTACGGGAAACCATTTAGGAACAATGAACTTGGCTTTGGTTTTCGTATTTTAAATTGAAATTATTTGGTTGGAACAGGAAAATTGAGGATCGAGCTCAGTATCGTGCCTTGGGAAACGCCTACGTCTAGCAGTGGAGTATTACAGGCTGATGATGAGGACCAGATTTAAAACGCTATAGGTAATAAGAAGGTATTCTAAAAGAAAATATACCAATACAGTTTCACCTTTAGATATAATAAAATCGAAAATTTTGTAGATCATTACAGATCACAGATCTTACTCAGCGTCTTTGGAAGAAGTTACTTCTGAAGGGTTTGGGTTTCGTACAAAAAAAGACCTTAAATATGGCTATCGAAAGTATGTTTTTAACGTGCATAGATTCACGTTACGTCAGCACGTGTGATAGTAAGCGTGAATGGACTAAGGGCTGATGATGATGATAGACAACAACAGCGTATAAGTTTACATAAGCGAAATGCACTTCCTTATCAGACCACAAGGCAGTGTACTCGTACAATGAGAGTTAAAAATAGCTCATAGTTGTCCGTGCATTTTAAATGATAAACAAAGGTTTTTTCTGCATAAGAAGGATATGACAGAACGCCCACTATTACACATCTATTATAACTAAATACCTTCCATAATAACAAAGAAACAAAGTTAACCATTGTCCACACATAAAATATGTATGTACTGCCGGTTGGTAGTTATAATCATACATAAATAGATAGCATAAACTACCTACCAACCTTACATAAATACGAGGGGTGATCCAAAAGTAATGATAATCAATAATAAACACAATGAATAAAATCAAAAACTAAATTTATTTCTCAACATAGTCTCCTAGCAAGTCTATACATTTAGTCCATCTCTTTTCTAAACCTAAAATTCCCTTAGAAAAAAATCTTTATCTTGACTCTCAAAAGTCCTCAACCGCGGCCATCACGTCGCTATCATCGTCAAATTTCTTGCCCCGGAGGTGTTCCTTGAGTCGTGGAAAGAGATAGAAGTCACTGGGGGCTAGATCTGGTGAATAGGGGGGGTGTTCCACCAGCTCAAAGCCCGCTTCCTGAATGGCAGCCATGGCAATTGCAGCTTTGTGAACCGGTGCGTTGTCTTGATGGAACAGCACTCCAGCCCGCAGTTTGCCTCGCCTTTTCTCCTAAATAGCCTCCCGCAATCTTCTTATTTGTTCTGCATAGTAGGAGCCTGTAATAGTGGCCCTTTTCCAAGTAGTCCACCATGATTATTCCTTCAGCGTCCCAAAAACAGACGCCATAACCTTCCCTGCTGAGCTTGACACTTTGAATTTCTTCGGCGTCGGTTCATCGGATCGTTTCCATGTCATCGATTGTTGTTTTGTTTCAGGATCAAAATGGTGGATCCAGGTTTCGTCCATGGTCACAAAACGTGACAAAAATTATCCTTGTCTGCCTGGAACTTTTCGAGATTTGCTCTTGACATGTCGACTCGTTTCTTCTTTTGCTCGTCGTTTAACATTTTCGGTACCCAACGCGCGGAGACCTTTCTCATATGCAATTCGTTCACAAGGATTCTTTGAATGCTGCCATATGAGATCCCTGTGACCTCAGCTACATGCCTGATAGTCACTCTTCGATCTTCAATACAACTTCTTCAACTTTTTCACATTTTCTCAGTGAGGGACGTCGATGGGCGCCCTTCGCGGTGTTCGTCTTCCGTCGATGTTCTTCCCAGCTTAAACTCCTTAGCCCAGCGTGCAACTGTGGAATATGGAGGAGAACAGTCCCCAAAGTTTCCACCAAGTCGCTGTGTATGTATTTGGTAGACATTTTTTTTCAAGCAGAGGTATTTAATGACAGCTCTGATTTCGTGTTTTCCATTTTGATGTTCACTCCTTGACAGTCCGTATTCAAATGAATGTAGCTCCCGGAATCGTGGCCTATTTATATGATTTTTTTCCTGAACTAGTGGGTAATTGAGCAAGTGACTGTAATTTTTTTGTATTTTTGTGTGCACTAGAAATAACTGATTATCATTACTTTTGGATCACCCCTCGTAGCATAAACAGCCCACTAAATGTTCCCACTGCTGGGACTCGGGCCCTTCTCTCGCAAGGAGAGAGTCAAGGCTATAATCCACCACGCAGGCCCAGTGCGGGTTGGTAAATGACACATGACTTCGAAAGATTCTAGGTACATGTCGGTTTCATCACGATATTTTCCTTGACCGTTTTAAGTTAGCGACATTACGCACATGACTTGAAAAGACAGAGGTGCACGTGGTTTTTGAACCCGGGTTCTCCGGATCGGCAGTCGTCGTTCTCCCGACTAGACTTTTAGCCGTAACTTTTAGTTATAACCTAACCACACAAAATTATAGGTAGGTAAGTGGACGCACAAAGTGCGCTCGATCAATGACTCAATATACAAATCTCGGAACGGTTGGGAACAGTTTTTGTCTTTATCTGTATAGTGTTTCCTATGAGCAGATAGTTTCTGCGGCATTGTGGTGCTGAGTGTATCCTATCAATGACGTCTAACGACGAGAAGGCACCCCTTTGAGTAGCTTCTCGTCGTAAGACCTGCCTCTATCTGTCTCTATCATTTCAAACGGAAAGAAAAGAGAGAGAAATATCAAAGCTAATACATTTTTCGTTCGGCGGTAGACCCCCTGCAGTAAGAACAGTCGGACTGTAGTCGCTTTTAAAATTTCCAGCGGTTCCAGTGGTGCTGACGTCATTTTGGGGAACTCTAGTCTCCCACACTAGGTAATTGTAAAACCAACTTGTGTTGTGAGATTCATTGACATCCATCTATCATTTGATATATGACTGGCCTCGTGGCTTAGTGGGTTGTAACTCTGCCTGCGAAGCCGAGGGTCGTGGGTTCGATTCCCACCCAGTGCAAATATTTGTGTGATGAATTCAAATATTTGCACTGTGTCTGGGTGTTTCTATGTATAATAAGTATGTATTTACAACTATATAAGTATTATATCAGCTATCTGGCCGCCATATTACAAGCCTTGCTTAGTTTGGGGTCAGATGGTGTTGTGTGTGAATTGTCCACCAATATGTATTATTATTATTATTATTATTATTATTATCTATACTAATATTATAAAGCTGAAGAGTTTGTTTGTTTGAACGCTAGGATCTCGGGAAGTGCTGGTCCGGATTGAAAGATTTTTTTCTATTGGATAGTCCATTTATCGAGGAAGGTTATAGGGTATAGAAAATAACGCTACTATTAATAGAAGCGGAGCATGAATCAAGAATGTAACAAAATCAGGAAAATATTATATTTTGAGAGTGAGAACGTTTCGTGCTTTGACATGACACATGACAGCATGTGTCTAAGATTGCGTCATTGAATATCACAGATTACATACCTCTTGAATATAAAACCTTTGCTAATCAATTTTTTTTTCTAAAACTGAGTTGGTACAACCAATTTCCGACAGGTGGCGTAGCTATTCAGCTACCTGCTGAAGAGGTGTTTTGTTTGAAAGCGATATTCTCCGGAATGACTGAACCGATTTCAGTCATTCTTTCACCGTTGTATATGTACGGGATCCTGATGAGTACTATTTAATGTACCACGGGCAACGCCGGGGCGGACATCTAGTTATTAATATTTGACAAGTTAGACAATATAAAACAGTTGTTCATTGGCACCTATAATAATACTTAAATTAATATTGGTACTGCTACTGGTTATTGTCTAGGTAGTAAGTAGGTAGTAGAAACAATTCAAAACGTTCTGCCATAGGTTACCATTAGAAGAATAGTGGAAAATAACTCATGTATTTCGACTTTCTTCTCTTTTTCTACTATATGCCCTTAACTTAAGTAATACAAATATATATTCATGAAAATTCCTTATAAGTACATGTTACGTTGTATTATTATTCGTTAGCTGAATGATTGATACAGTCTGTTAAAGTCGACACAGATCTTCCGCCTATCTGTCCAGCGCAGCGTTTAGTAGTTATGAAGGTATAAACAAAAACATTACGCAAGATATGTAGGCACAAACATATAACCACAAAGATATCGATAACTATGTCAGAGTAGTCGAACATAACTTTCATTGCATGTCTGTAACTTTAATTTCCCATAGGTAAACTTAGTCACGACAGAACGAACCTTCGCTATGCGTCATTTCAATACCCACGAGGCGATTTCGACGCCGCACTAGTGTTGCCGACCGATATATCATCGATATTGATAAAGTAGAATGTCCATCGTATACCATATTGTCGTTAAAAATAGTTGAGTTGGTGAACAGATGCACACTATATTAAGTAAATTCGTGGCTTATGTAGAAAGTAAAATGGAATGGTTTATCCGTCAACATAGTGCAAGTAAATGGACTAAAATATCAAGGGCTCATTCCACCATATAACCACAGTAAAAATATTGTGTAATAAATAATATCAGTGTAAGAAAAAATAAATAAGTGAGACATTTCTCTCTATTCTTAAAATTGATTATTCGAAGTTTTTAAACAAGCCTTTTCAGAGTTTCCAAGATATTCTCATAATATTATATCTTTTAGAACTCGTAAATAATGTAACTTTTGTTTACAAAATCATTCATCAATAATCTTTTATCGATAGGTCTGCTAATAGGTCCTACCTACCTGTCGGTATCGATACTTCCTACAACACTGCGCCGCACGTTTACGTATGCAAAACTGGTATATGATGTCGCCTTGACATGTTTAGACCACAGACGGGTTATGGAATAACCAAATAGATAGCCCGTGTAACCAAATAGATGGCGATTTTCTGCTCTTTTTTTAATGTTTGTAGTTGTTTTGAGGTATAGTCTGATGATAGGAACAAGTATGCCGCCTGGTGGCATACCGTTGCTGTCGCCTGACAAATAATTTAAATTTGAGTGTTGACAACTTACTATATCGCAAACCATTGCTAATGAATGAACGAATACTGAATGGATTTTATAATCTCCCTCACATAAGAAACCTGTACAGATTAAAGGAGCATAAGAGAGACAGTCGGCGTCATAAGTCCCAGTTGTCCCACGCGCCATCACTGACAAACACTGCACATCACATCCTCAGTAACAGAGTGGTTTACAACTGGAACAGGTTGCCTGAGGATGTTATTTCGGCAAAATCGTTCAACTCTTTTAAAAACAAACTTGACAAATGGATAGTAAAAGAGAATAGTTATTTGTTAAAAGAGTGCAATTGATTTTTAACCGCGTGCTCAATTTTGAATAGAATCCTGAGCGTTAAAAGAGCACAAGGTGAAAAAATCTTTGCACTCGTTAACTTTTCATTCCACCTAGCAAAATGACTGCAAAAATGGTTTCGCGCTAAGCAAATAAAAAAAAAGTAAGCGCACCAAGGAGGCTCCGAGTCTGAGTTTTTAACATATTAAAAAAAATGTATGATGCATTCGGCACCAAGGAGGTAGAAATAAATAGGTTGAATTATGTTTTGAATTCAAAACCTCAGTACATGCGATGTTCTAAATTCAAATTTACTTTAACCTCTAGAGGGTAAAAACGACTTTTGCGCCCTGATATCGAGGAGCAAAAGTACTCTTTCCGAGCTGGTGGGATGAAAAATAATTTTAACAGACTTTATAATTTGTTATTTCAACACTGAGATATAGGCATATCAGCTAAAGCTGCTCGCCTATTAATAAATAAATAAATAGATAATGTCTGCAAATAAATAATGTGTTATGACTGATGGCAAGACTTTGACAGAATTTCCTCAAATTCGTTAAATATATTTATTTGTACGGTCTATCTTTATACATGACGTTGGCGGAATTGTGAGGCTAAACCACAATAAAAGCCATAAACCAAGAGTTGAAGTTGACTGATGGCAAATCCTTGCTGTAGTCTCCAGATAAGTTTTCCGAGTGGCAAACCATTGGTGTTGCCTGCAAATAACAATTCTACTGCTTGATAGAAAACCATTGCTGTCACCTGCAAATAAATAATCTGGATGACAATTTACGAGAACCCATGAGGGGCGACTGCAAATGGTTGATGTCGCCTGCAAATAACCCATTTGAATGACTATTGGTAACAAACCATTGGTGAAGTGTGTGTTTCCATATTAATCAGTATAGTCAACAAAGGACTCTTCCTTTGGTAGCGGAGAGAGAGAGAGAGAGAGTGGTACTTAACATACCCATAGAAATTCCCTGAAAAAAATCCATCGTATTTTGTATATTAATACAAAATGTAACTGCAAAATAGTTTTTTACTGCCGATAAATTTATTTCTACATCAATTTATTTTTTATAATACATTTATTATAGAATGAGCACTTGAGCACTTGA
This sequence comes from Ectropis grisescens, assembly GCA_017562165.1. Lineage (NCBI taxonomy): Eukaryota > Metazoa > Arthropoda > Insecta > Lepidoptera > Geometridae > Ectropis > Ectropis grisescens. The sequence continues at coordinate 8,592,643 of CM029793.1, read as the reverse complement.
GCAGAATCCACCCCGATCAGTGGTCTAGGGCTCTAGCTGGTATGCCAGGGTAAACTATCAGCCAATCGACCCCAAACTTGTCCTACAATGTGACGGCATGATAAGCTTGGAGTGTTTAAAAAATATTGGTGAATGGAAGATCGAATTAGGCAGAGGGAATTTGAGAACTTTTCTCTTAATTAATAACAAACATATTTAACTGCTCATAACATATTTAATCACTCGCAGAACCGACAACCGATGAGGAAGAAAGGTTCTCGAGTGGCGACCACGTACCGGAAGACGCAGTGTTGGACTGCCACCCACTAGATGGACAGATGACCTCATAAAGGTCACTGGAAACCGCTGGTTGCAGGTTGCGCAGGACCGTTCTTTGTGGAAATCTAGGGGGGAGGCCTATGTTCAGCAGTGGACGTCTTGCGGCTGATGATGATGATGATATTTAACTGGTTTATAAAACTAACTTGTAAAAAGTTCAACAAATATAGACTATCTATTAGAATTTCGGTTTAAAATCAACACAAAGAGGCGAGCCCGCCGGTGGGCTATCACCGCTTGACTGGAGAACTTACAAATTTTAATGACAAGCATGTTGTACTTTAGGCATCGTGTGACCTCTGTATTGCTTGGTAAGGCAAGATTAAATAGGAGCCATTAAATAGGAACATTTAGTATTCAATAAAATATGATAAAGACAACTTTGAAACAAAACTACATCAAAATTAGTGCATTCATTGTACACACTTATAAAACCGTTTCATATCGGGAACTGAGAACAATTTTCAATTGTTTTGATAAGCATATCAAACACTATACTGTATAAATTAATATTTAAAACACTTGCATATATTTTTGCATTGTAAATGAGACAGCAGTATTGCAGTAATGCTTGATGAATTCTAATCACTAATCAGTTCAATTGTTTAAATTAATTATTACATTTAATTATTTAATTATCCTGTTGATAAGTTAGATAACATTTTAAACAGGTAATTTTTGTGTATATTTACTGCATTTACCATTTGGTGTATTTTGATGAATAAAAATATTTTAATTCAATTTAAATTTTGTATGTATGTGTTATTTAAAGATTTAATTTAATTTTATATGGAATAATAAAGTTAAAATTTCGATCTATTTAAATTGAATTTTATTTAATGAAGGCAATTTAAAGTAATAGCTTTCTCAATCTTTGGAAAGTGATTATTTGTCTAAATAAATGTTTTTCTGTTGTTTTGTTCTTTTTTTTTTGGAAATATTGTGTTAGTTTATCTGTGCTGTAAGAACACTATTGCCTTTTTTTCCTTGATACAGGATTATACAACTCCAGTTTGTTACTAAGTTACACTGCAAGATGTATTAAATTGTTACAAATCACCTTAAGATATCATAACCTTGCTATCAAGATATGATATCAGCTTGAAATGTTGAAGGTATGTAGGCCCATTAAATGATAGGTGATAAAAAAATGAATTGAAAATGATATCAACCAATTAAAATTAATATTTGAGAAACCAATAAGAATATAAGAGAACCTGTTATAAATAAGAATGAATAATGTAATGACCATCAGATTATAAAAATAGCAAAATATTAGACTTTCAGGACAAATCGTATGTTTTGTCCTGAAAGTTAGAATTATACACAATACCTACACGATTTAACGTAACCAGAGGTTGTCCTCAAATTTGCAATGATTTTATACTTTATACACTAAGTACATTTACACACTATAAATCATTCCAAAACCATCGTACTATTGTCGAAATGAGTAATTTCGCATTCTAAACACGCCGCAGTCTGCAAAATACGTCGGTATTTCTTTGCATGGGTATAGCGCGGTGGCGCAATACGACTGTACAAGTGTTCAAATTCGCTGCCCGCAGCTCATTTTATATCAAAATCTGAAAAATACCTGCGCAAACTGCTCCCTGATCTCCAAAATTTCTTCCTCCGTCAATTTACTGTTATCTGCCATGATTACACAGGTAAATTCACAAAAACAACGATCACATCAACAACACCGTTTGCGATTAAACTTTTATCTATCACTGTACTCTTACACAGACAAAAATGGGAAGTATAAAATCACAGTAAATACACTATAAGATTCACCGTAAATTGCAATAAAAGGACAAAAACCAACGGGTTTGTGAGAGCACAGCACAACACAATACGACAAAATTCTCAAAATTGTTTAATGAAGCAGTTTGAAACCGGCCACGCACCGCGGCATGGAAATCAACGAATGAAACGAAACGTAATTTCGGCGTTGCATAGCATCGTGTTGCCAGTAATTAATTAAAATTACCAATACTATTCAGACGTTTTCGGGAAGACAGAATAACAGACGGATGGGTGAAGAGTGAACAATGAAAGGTAATTTCAAATGAGGTATAATTTACAGAATACAAAGATAAATTCACAAATTTGATGTAATGCACATTGGCGCCATTTTTGTTGAGAACTCCTCATGAATCATGAACAAATTGATTTGTATTATTTTTGTTTGGGTTTGGTATACCCGGTTGTGGTACGAAGGGGGAAAGGGGAGGTCACAGGGGGACATGACCGATGGTGAATCCACAAGGTGGATTGCAGCTGTCTTAAATTGTGTATAAGAACTTTGTAGTGGTAGGACTCTTAGCAGAGTCCGCCTGGGGAAGTACCACACCTTTGCTAATTATTCTACCGCCAAGCAGTAATATGCAAACATTGCTGTGTTCTGGTTTGAAGGGCAATGTTACCAATGAAATTACAGGGCTTAGAGATATAATATCTTAGATCTCTGGGTGACGAGCGCAGTGCAGTGCTAGGGAATTATTTGGACTCTTCGTGTTCCAATAGCTGCGTGTCACTGTGCTGTTATGTGGCTGGAATTTTGCTTACCATCAGGCACATGTCCAGCTCGTCTTGTCACTCTAAATCGTAAAAAAAAAGAAGATTGGTCAAATGAAGCGGACAATTTTATTGCTGAAAGGATCAAAGAGCACATTGCCGCTGTAAAAAATCGCTAGACACAAAAATATGCTATTGCTGAGCATTTGATTGATGCTGGAACTGGTTATGGGATCGAGCTTCACGACTCTAAGGTTCTCTCTACCGAAAGTAAATACTAGGCGGAAATCTCCTCATCTCGTAATGAAACGACCCGCAATGTCTTTAGTCTTCTCGTCACCATGGCTGTTGTAACGCTGCCGAAACGTCGAGGTAATTAAATAATCATTCTGATCGTGATCAAGTCTCGGATATAGCGTTTACATTATGTTAATGTATTCAAAGATCAAAACGTGAAAGTTTTAAAAATAAGGCCTATAATATTGTTATTGAACTTTCGTGATATGAACACATAATAGTATGTACTTATTTAAAAAATATATAAGTATTATATCAGCTATCTGGCTTCCTTAGTACAAGCTTTGCTTAGTTTGGGGTCACGGGGCCAGATGGTGTTGTGTGTGAAATGTCTACCCATATTTATTTATTTATGTTTGTATGGTACGGGGCTTAGTCACGATATAATTCATTGTTTAATACCTTGACGTTTCGGCAGCGTTACAACCGCCGTGGTCACGAGAAGACTGAAAAAATTACGGCTCGTCTCATTGCGAAGTACTCGTCTCATTGCGAAGTAAGGGGATCTCAACAACAAGGCCTATAATATGGAACGTTGAAAATTCTGAAATAAATGATTGATTGACGGAATCATCCGAAGTTAAACATAATTTTCATGGTAAATATAGTAAATTATACTTAACTTAACTACATAAAATTATACAAAATAAGTTTGGGAACCTGTGCACTAGATAGACATATGACCTCACAAAGATCGCTGGAAACCGCTAGTTGCAGGTTGCGCAGGACCGTTCGTTGTAGAAAGCTAGGGGAGAGGCATATGTTCAGTAGTGGACGTCTTGCGGCTGATGATGATGATTACTTTAAATTATCATTATCTGAAATAGGTTTACAGGTAACTAGCGATGCGAACCATTTTATACAATAATGGGCAGTGAAAAATAAAATGCTTATGCACTTTACCAGTGAAAATTTAAGTATAGGTTGATATATATTGATGAAAGGTTTGATTTCCTATAAACTCCGTTTTGGTCAACCACAACCTAAGATAGGGAAAAATATTTACACTGGCGACCAATATTGTGACGACATTTTTTCCATTATGGTTTTACCGTAGTGGATACATATTAATAAAGCCAGTTTAAAACAATCTAATGAGGCGTTTTCCAGACGCAAAAAGACTTGTCAAAGATAGTTCTAAATATTGCCAATTGTGGCACCACTGTTGGTTTTTGTGAAATTTATCTAATAAAATAAAACAGTGGCGCCACCTATGGTAAAATTGGGAACTGTATTTGACAAGTCTTTTTACTATTTGAAAACGCCCCATTCAAACATGAATCTAAAAACTGATTATAGATAAGTACTCGTACTTTCTTACTCTTTATTGTGACACAAACAAATAGAAGTATTACAGTAAGACTAACTCTAATGAACTTTTTATAGAATCACAAGTTGCGTCCTTATTGCTTTGACCAATATCTTCCAGATAACCAGCGTTTTAGAAAAATTGTCTACACATAAACATAAACGAAGGCGGGGTAAGGGACGTTTATTTATAATTATTTTTAAGCGCAGTACACACTGAGCCCGCCGGGCCGCCGACAAAGCCCGGCGACACAACCCGGCGGCCTGTATGAAAAGAATCATGTCAGCTTGTCAGCAACATGCGCCTGCGCGTGTTACCCGCCGACATGTTGCCGGCTTGGGTACGCCCCGTACGCCTCAACATTTTGCAAATTCAACATTGTGGTCCAGAAGAACGCCTGCGCTCAGTTGCCCGGCGACGCTCGCAAATTTTCCGACTTGTGATAAGTGAAGCAGCCAACTAGACCGCCGACAAAAAGTTGCCGACATAATAGTAAAATATGTCGGCGGCCCGGCGGGCTCAATGTGTATTGCGCTTTGCGCTTTATAATAACCTGACTGTACTGTACTGACTGTATGTAAGTAGGCACATAGGTACCATTAAGAATACCTGTTATAACTTTGAAAAAAAATTCTTCTTTCGTAGCTGGTTACGAATCAGTCAGTTACCAAAGTGGACGAAGCGGAACTATTATGTAATGAGCTTCTAACGCATTAGGCTTTAATATAGACTATAAATATGGCATTCGTTTTAACTAAGTTATAGATATGTACCTACCAACGAAGGATTAGGTAAGGATTATCTGTAGACCTACAGTGGTTTATGCATAATTCAGGTGGTGTAAGTAGTTAGGTAGGTGCAGGCGCGGTCCCAGCCTCGAATTTTGAGAGGGTCACCAGTACGCAGTCTCAAATTTTGGGGGGGTCATTACAATAAATCATTAACTTTTTCGATTTTTAGTTTAACGTTTACGATTTTGGGGGGTCACTGTGACCCCCCCTCGCCCATGGGTAGGTGTAAATTGTATTTTAGTTTAAAGACTCTGCCCAGATAAAAAAAGGATTAGGTCACTGGTACCTACATTTAATAGGTCTATGTCCAGCTGTGGACTAAGCTGATCTGTGAGGCTGATGATGATGATTGATTTAGTCAGAAGCATAGATACGTCTACAGTTCTATAGTGTATGTATGTACACTGTACAAATAAATCCTAAAATATACCTGAATTACCAGCGCCCTGTACGAGTAGATATGACACCGTAAAAACACCTTCAGATAAACAAAAACCAAACTAATCTATCAGGAGATTACAATCTCACGCGTTAGATCATAATCTACGTGTTGACAATTTAACGGTGTCAGATACAATGATACATTTCTACCATAAAATTCCTTATGGTTGTAATAATGTTGAAGGAAAATAAAACCCACATAGTTACATATACACATACATTTATTATTCTAGAATTCACCTAAAATAAACAATCAGTCTTACAAATAAAAGAAAAGTGGAATGGAAGCTGCCAGAGCTAACACAATCAAAATACCTAATCACTGAGCGTCGCCATTGGACTGGTCCTTGACTTCTTTGCGAACTGGTCCAGTCTGGGTGATCGGGACAGTGCGCTGACCTTCCACTGCTGGCTGCAGCTTCCTCGGAGCCGTCACAGTCAAAACTCCATCAGACGACAACCTGGATTCGACGGTCTCTGGTTTACAACCCTCGGGTAAGGCGTAACGACGAGTAAACGACCTCGAAATAAATCCATGCTGGTCCTGTTTTTCTTCATGCTTCCCTTCAACCACAATGTATCCGTCAACAGTCTTCACACTGATCTCCTCGGGCGAAAAATGCTGCACATCGAGATTCACTTGGAACTTATCACGATCTGACTTGATGTTAGAACCCACGTCCCTGGCGGCGGCAGCGAGATGTCTCCAAGGCCGGTAATACTCCCGGCTGACTAGAGGACCTGATGCGATGGACAGAAAATCGTCAGGCGTCAACCCCAAGCCGAAGTGCTGGTCCAAAATCCGGCGAGGACGGTCGAAATAGGTACGGTCGAGGTCGTAATCCATTAGAAACGGTAGCAGAGACATTTTAATGATTGATGTGACTTGTATTCGCAGTAAAACAGTAGTAACACAACCGTAGCAACTGGTAGTCTTCGCAGTTTAGAACTCCTGCAAAATTTCTTGTAGCTTTGTAATTTGTTTCGAACGTGAACCGCTGAGTCGGTTGCTATCTTCAAACTGACGTTGAAACCGCGCGCTGCGGCTTATAAACTAGTGGCGCTACCTGCCAGAATAAAGTAGAGCATTCCCGATGCAGCGATTCTAAGTAGCAAAATGTAAGCGGGTCGCTTAATCGAATTTTAAAGAGTAAAACTTCCCCGTAAGAAGTTCTGGTCTCTTATTTTATTCTGTGATTGTCTAATTTTCTTCATATGCTTAGTTTTGATATTAAGGCACAGCATTTTTTTAATGCGGTTGTTTAAAAACCTTATTTAGGTCCTTACAAAATTATGAAATTGGTGTTTTGTCGTATTGGCCACATTGATCTCAAATGTCTCCTCTTTGGTTTGGAATTCCAATTTCAAATTTAAACAGCTGTTTACTCATGTTTTCGTGTTTTGTAATATAAACAACAACAATTTTTATTTTGTAATTTAAAACATGTTTTGAAGAATAACTTTGTCCCCATAATGGCCATAGACAAAGCGAGAAAGTAGTCGATGAATATAAGATGAAGATAAATTACGTCAAAATCAACGACAAATGATACGAAAGACTTTAATTATAAGAAAGAAATAAAAAAGTAGTAGGTTTCTCAATTCGACTGTATATATTTTTTGTATTATTACCTTCAAAATCTACGACTCATTTGTCGCAAATTGCACCTCATAAAATTGGATTCAGTAGACTATTCCATAAAAATAAGGTGACAATTTGATAAAAGGAAAATTATTAGTTGAAAACCAGTGCAATGGACTGTTGTTGCGCTAAACTGAGTTTTATTGCGTCTATATACCTATTGCTTTGTCAAGAAACATAATGACAAGAACAAAATTAAAAATTTTGATTAACACCCGACTACTTTGGATATGTAACTTGTACAACATTCTACTAGTCAAACCCTTTCATTTGATAGGTACCCATATTGAGGTAGTAGTAAAAAATAAATATTATTCGCCATTTTGTGTTGGCGGCCATCATAGATTTGTAATTTGTTGTGGTGTATAGTATTCTACTAGTCAAGCCCTTTTATTTGGCACCCATATCGAGGTAGGTTGTGAAGAAATATTTTGTCTGCCAAACAGAAAATATTATTTGTAGAATAGTAACAAATCAAGCGACCAACGTTTTAAAAGAGATTGGAGTTACTTGTAAATTTAGTTCATCTACTCAACGCTAGATGGCGCAGTACGCCAAGAAAATTCCAGCACCTTCGGGAAATAGCGCAGAAAAGATTTCTAGAAAAAAACATACAGCCGAATAGTGAACCTCCTCCTTTTTTGAAGTCGGTTAAAAAGAGTGAGTTGCACCAGTGGACCTGATTTACTGTTTTATTCATCGATTTAAACAAATGGATGTGCCCTGAGCACCTTGAAATTTAATAAACAGCGTCTCTGTGTCAGCGTCACTTATACACAACTAATATACTTGACTCCTAAAATCGCTAGCGGCGATATAATATATGCTGTGGTTCACTTATTTTGATTGTTAACAACGATTAGTGATAGGTATAAACGTCTGGCGTCCACCGCTTCTTGCAACCGATTAGAACGGAAAGAGTGAGCGCACTCTTCCAAACGATGACATAATTCCGCCCGCTTCAAGTTTGGAAGTGCACATCTTACGGTTTATATCGTAGATTTTATTCGTTTTTGACACGAAAATTTGTAAAATATTGTCATGGATGTATAAAAAAAGTTATTTTTTTATTTTAATTTAAAACTTTTTTATACTGCCATGGTTATTGTGTAGTCCAGGGTTTCCATTGTATAATCTGCTTTACACTGAGCACGTCTTCTCATAATTCAGTGTATTACTATACTAGCAGTACCTGGCGGGTTTACCCGCGTCACGCGTAGTTCTCGTTCCCGTTATTTTTTCTGGGATGGAAATGGGACGGGAAATTAAATGAAATAATTATTTATTTGCCAAGAATGTAGGTAGAGAAGATGTTACAATCATATGGTGTTTCCTTACACTCTGCCATTTCTGGCGTGCAAATTATTTTGAAAGTAAATACAATAATTTGCTTTTCCTACTTGGATACACTGATTTAGAAAATCAACAGCATTCACTCATCAGTGTTACAATCGGCGGCCTTATCGCTAATGGCGATCTCTTCCAGGCAACCTTAGGATGGAAATGGTTTGTAAGAATATTCTATGAAGCGGGCGTGTAGGTATCTAAAAATATATTTAAGCACTTACAGTTATATAAACAAGAAAAAATAAACAATATACAATAAACATTACATACTAATACTTACGATACTTGTAAAATATACTAATACATATAAATACATGACTACGATGAATAAATTAGTACCTATACATAATAAATACCAAGATGATAATTATGCAATGATAAATTCGACAAACATTCTCATAAAATTATAGGTAATATGTACATGTGATAGAAGAGGTAGATGTACAAGGAAATTACTGAGACTCCAGCATTTTTACATTTTTATTTTTTTTGACAAATAAAAGTTTCTAACATTAATTTTAAAGGTATCCAGCGATGGAGATTTTCTTATTGAAACAGGCATCTCATTCCATAATTGTACAGCCTGAAATGCAAAAGATTTGCCGTAGTACATCTCAGAACGTGCAGATGGGGCATTCAGGGTCAAATTAGTTTTTGATCTCAACTAAATCTCAACAAAAATAGGGTTGGGTAGGTATGTATTTGAGGCAAGCAGAAAACTTGTCACATAGCTCGTGTTATACACCAACCCAACACAGAGGGGCAGACCTGGCTGCTGAGTAACGGCAGTAGTTTAAAATTCTATAAAGGACATACAGGCAAACATTTATTTATATAGGTACATATAAATATACACAACGAGCAAAAACAATACTTAATCAAAAGACGCACGAAAAATAACATAAGCATTTTCTGTAGTATCAAAAAGTATTTTTATTTTATATGATTGATTGATTAAACAAAATTAAAAATTTTGATTTACCCCCGACTACCTCGGATTCGTAATTTGTGCTACATTCTACCAGTGAAGCCCTTTCATTTGATACCCATTTTGAGAGAGTTGTGAAAAAATAAATGTATTTCGCCATTTTGTGGCAGCGGCCATCCTGGATTTGAAATTTGTTATAATGTATAGTATTCTACTATAAATATATAGTCAAGTCCTTTCATTTGATACCCACATTACTTAAGGTAGGTTGTTAAGAAATATTTTGTCCGCCATTTTGTGGAGGCTACCGTCCATCTTGAATCGATATTTAACCAAACATTGCTAAAAAATACGCACAGAAATTAACCTTCAAATAAAAAAACCGCATCGAAATCGGCCCATCTGTTTGAGCTCTTACTCAAACCGTCAAACTTATAACACCCCTTTTTTGGTCAGGGGTTAAGAACAGTCATGATATGGAGAATCATCTAAGAGAAATAGATGAGTGAGTAGCGCTTATAATAATGATATTTATTTATTATACGCTTTTGAGTGCCTATTTGTGGTTTTGAAGTCGGTTAAATTTTCTGTACGAAAATAGTTTATTTTACCCTTTTTAGTGCAAAACAAATTTTTATTACTTAATGCATTTCACAGATTTCTAAATTTAGAAATCTGTGATGCATTTATACAGTTTTGTATTGTCAGGATCGAGTTTCATAACTTTTGTGAAATCTACAACTACGTCATCCAGATAATTGTACCTAAGCAAATTTTAGTTTCAAAAATCACCAGACTGATTTCGGTAAGATTTATATGGGACCTTTCGGGAAACATACTCATCCGAACACAAAAAGATTTTCTAAATCGGTACGGGGTTTCTCGAAAAATCAGGTAACATACATAAAAATAAAACATTGTGGGCGTATTGATAGCCTCCTCCTTTTTTGGAAGTCGGTTAATTAAACAAGGTGCAAGGTTGCAACCCTTTTTCTAGAACGTGTTTGCTACGAGTTTTCTCGAAGGTTCTGGAACTGTCTTGACGTGACACGCCATCTAGCGTCGAGTAGTTAAACTAAAAATACAAGTAGCTCCAATCTCTTTCAAAATGTAGGTCGCTTGAAGGATGCAACTGACAACAAATAAATAAGATTTACATGCTGTGTCCCACATGTTTAATTGTTGCTAATACAAAAAACTTTATTGCTGTTTGCAGGTAAGATAAGGTGATACAAAACATTTTAAAAGTTGACCCATACAAACTGGCCTCTTCAAGAGGCATGCAATATATCTGGCAACATTTCTATTGGTCTGAATTTTTACAATGATAATAATAGTCAGCTGGTAAAGGCTTCTTCTTCTTTTTTCATTTTTAGCTTTTAATCGGTTGTAAAACTATATGTCATCGTCTAATATGCAAGCGTACAATGAGCGTAACGGGCCATAACGGGACACTTTTTCGTGCATGCAGCCGGCGTTCATCAATTTATTAGACGTTGTCACGTCAAAACAAGACAAAGTATAATTGGAAAAAACAATTGGTTTACAGAAAACAAGAGATCAAAATCTCTTTGGAGCATGTTTTTCTCTTGCTAAATTTAATGTAGCGACCCGCTAAAATTTTGCTGTTTGGAATCGCTGCATCGGGAATGTTCTACTTTATTCTGGCAGGTAGCGCCACTAGTTTATAAGCCGCAGCGCGCGGTTTCGACGTCAGTTTGAAGATAGCAAGCGACTCAGCGATTCGATTCACGTGCAAAGCGAATTACAAAGCTACAAGAAATCTGCCAGGTTTTCTAAACTCTGCGAAGAATACTAGTGCTTCGGTTGTGTTACTACTGTTTTACTCCGAATACAAGTCACATCAATCAAAAAAATGTCTCTGCTACCGTTTCTAATGGATTACGACCTCGACTGCACTTATTTCGACCGTCCTCGCCGGATTTTGGACCAGCACTTCGGCTTGGGATTGACGCCTGATGATTTTCTTTCCATCGCATCAGGTCCTCTAGTCAGTCGGGAGTATTACCGGCCTTGGAGACATCTCGCTGCCGCCGCCAGGGACGTGGGTTCCAATATCAAGTCAGATCGTGATAAGTTCCAAGTGAATCTCGATGTGCAGCATTTTAAGCCCGAGGAGATCAGTGTGAAGACTGTAGACGGATACATTGTGGTTGAAGGGAAGCATGAAGAAAAACAGGACCAGCATGGGTTTATTTCGAGGTCGTTTACTCGCCGGTACGCCTTACCCGAGGGTTGTAAGGCAGAGACCGTCGAATCCAGGTTGTCGTCTGATGGAGTTTTGACTGTGACGGCTCCGAGGAAGCTGCAGCCAGCAGTGGAAGGTCAGCGCACTGTCCCGATCACCCAGACTGGACCAGTTCGCAAAGAAGTCAAGGACCAGTCCAATGGCGACGCTCAGTGATTTTTTAACTTAAACATTTGAAACTCATTTAGGCTTTAGAGGCTGCCATTCCACGTTTCCTTTATTTGTAAGACTGATGTTTAATTTAAGGTGAATATAGGATAATAAATGTGTGTGTCTAAACTATGTAAGTTTTTATTTGCCCTCAATTATTTTAAACCGTAAGAATGAAAGAAATGTGCCTGTCACCGTAAAATTGTAACTAAACTGATCTGACGGTGCTTACAATTTTAAGGTGACGTCTAAGCTAATCACGAGATTTCATGCAGCAAATTATTATCGTGCCTTTGTAGGTACCTATTTAAGTACCTATGTATTAGCATCCTATTGTTTCAGTCGCGTAGTTCACGATCCATTTATGTTCGGCGTAAAAGTAGCCTGTTTAGGTATCCATATAGGGTACCAAAATTAATCCTTAGACCATTTAGCCGTAAAATAGGTACCTAATGTTACACGACTTCATTCTGATTTTTTGCTTGAAAGAGCATCTTTTACCATTTATACGTAATGGTAAGTATACTACGTTTCCTTTTGAAATCATTGCTTTCTCATCTTTCAAAGAGGAACAAACATCCACACATAATATAATTATGTAATTGATATCTATCCTATAAACTTGCTCATTCTACTTATGTTATTAAAATTAACATTCATACTCAACGATATTTAAACAACTTCCTACTGATATAATATTTATGCTAAGGCCGTAAAGCCTGGATGTTTGTTGGTTGATTACCTACATCAGATTGTTGAACTGAAGATTAGTTTTTATCCCGGGTGTATACCGTCTAACTAAAATTGTGTTGGCTTCGATATTGCTCTCCCTTTTCTATTCGCTTGAAATTATAGAGACAGCAATAGTAAAGCCAAAGCCAATTTAGTCAGGGGGTAGATGGGCCGGGAAAATGACGGGAACTGCTCGGGTAAAGACGCGGGGCGCTGCTAGTTTTGCTGTGGGATTTATTTGCAGCGTACATTTTGATCTCATGGCTATAAGAGTAGGTATGTACAACTTTACGAGCTCGTCCCGTTCGCCGTGAAAACGGCTGGACCCTGGGGTTCTGAGGCGAAGGCTTTTGTTGCCATCTTGGGGCGGGGGCGTGATCCCCGCTCAGAGGGTCTACCGCCCACAGACTAAGTAGAGAGATGGCGTTATCCAAAGACAAAGAAAGTATTAAACAGTGGCTTGTGGCTTTACCTTTGGGGAAATGAAACTATCTTGAGAAGAGATACTCTTATTTGCGTCCTGAAAACGCTGCGCCGACGCTGCCTTATTGTTTCAAATTGGAAAATTTTGGTAAACTTATATCAGTAAGTTGACAAACATATTTTTTAACCATTATGTTATATTTTTTATCAATTTATCTTTCATATTATTATACGTGTTATTATTTTATTATACTCGTACGTGAGTGATATCGGTAACGTCTCAATTGTTTGTTTATTAATAACTGTTTCTTGTTTATCGATATTTTTCTGTTGTTAATACATTGATATTTTTTATATGGAAATTATTTGTTTAAAGTTTTGTATGTCCTGGTAATTATATTATGTTCATAATGTAAAATAAAATTTACACCAGTTACCTACACTTATTATTAAAAAACAATGAAAGTACAAATACATATTTATACATTAATACTCTATATCATATATTTTATTAAGCATATTATATGATCACACACGCATACACACCTTAACACACCCACGCACAAACACATACACACACACATCCACACACACACACACACACACACACACACACACATCCACACACACACATACATATATTTACTGATTGACCATGGGAGGAGCCATTGTTTTCCGAAATACAGTTACGACTAGTTCGGAGACAATGGGTTCATATCGAAATTTTGTTAACTTCCCAACAAACATTTGATAGGTTGCTGGTCGCAAATACGTCGCTATCACGTTAAAAAAACCTAAAATAGGCCCATTTTATACGAATCAGTGTCGTAATAGAGTTACGTAGCAGTCGTTTAAATAACTATATAGTCGTGTAGTGGTTGTATAGACGTCGTGAGACGTTCTTTTCGTCGTGTTATGATGCTAATTGCCTCTACTTTAGGGCATGTTATCGAATAACCAGCATTCACCAGGACTTTTATATGGGATGTCGATATAAACTGGTTGATTAAAAGTATAGTATTTAAACTAAAGCGACAATTTACAATGTGTCTTATTAGTTATTATACTCCATTACTTGAAACGCCATTTCGTCGAACTATTACGTCTTTGAATCATGTTCAAGTACAGAAATCTGTTGGAAAATTAATTTTATCGAGTGATATTTGCTACTTTTCTCAATATAGCTAACGCGCCTTATATATTCGTTAAAATAAGCAATATTTTTAACTATATTTTTAATGAACGTGCTACCAGCTACCTTAATACAACTTCAGGTTTAAGACACAACCGTAATACAACATTTAAACGACTTTCCACTCCAGGCGCTTTCTGAACAGCCATATTAACGAAATTTTTAGGGTTTAGCTGAAAGAAATTTAATATAAAAAACCATGAGAATTAATTTACTATGAAATTGAAGGATCAGTCGTCATGCCTGTTACTTGTATGTAGAAAAAGTAGTTTTGTAAGATCATCAACAAAATTCTTTTTAAAACAAGGGTTTACCATTGCATTAAAAAGATTTTCGTTAGTTGTAAACTATGCTTCAAAATAGTTTTGTTCGTTTTAAGCCATGTTCCAAAGAAAATATTCTTGCCTAAAAGAACCATCTCAATACATACATGTTTCTATAAAAAGTTTAAATGATTACGTGTGGATACCCTTATGATTGTATTTTTTCTAATTTATCGAAACCAATACAATCTAATCTAAAGCAAAAAAAAAAGATTCGATTGTATGTAATAAATAAAACCAAACACTGTGATTTTTCTTTTTTATTTACACCTTTTACTATTTTATCTTACTTCAAAGAATGAATAAGTGGAACAAAATAATACTTAATTCTTTCGAGTTAAAAATTAAATTTTGTGCGGAACCATCTATAGTTTGGTTGCACTTGACATATTGTCGTGTAGAAATATTTGATATAATAAAATCAGACATAGAATAGAACATCTAGTCATTTAAAAGTTGTGTAAAAGTGCTCATATTTGCTTAAAGCCGTAAAGAATTGCAATTTATCACTCTAATACGATCGTCACGTAAAAGTAGTTCTCGCGACTCTAATACAATTAATGTCGGCGTAAAATCCGTATAAACGTTATTAAGGCGACGTACTGGTTAATACTACTGAAAGTTGTATAACAGTTTTGTAAAGCAGTCGTATAGAAGTTTATAAGACTAAGACTAAGAGTTGTATAAAGATAAAAGGCACTAAGTCGTGTTACACACTCAAATTACTTCAGTGCGATGTTTATAGCATTTTGAATCGCGTTATAACCACTTATACGACTAAAATGTTTATTGGGTTTTTTGTAGTGTAAAAAATAAATATTTTGTATTTGTATTTTGGTATTTTTTGTATATGTATATTTTGAATTTTGAAACACAAGTCTCATTCTTAATTTTGTAAAAACAAATTACAATGTTTTTTTTTTGGCAAATGATGCTTTCTACTCGTAACATAAGATACAGAAACATTTTAGATCCGTTTTGTGTTGCGTGTTTGGGCATTTCACAATGATGCACTGTTTTTTAAGCAATCTTTGTTTGGGTAAAGTTAGGAATGTGGATATATTAAGGCAGGTACGTAACAACTAGGGTTGCTCTGACACAATATCCTATTTTCCTTATTTACAAACTAGCTGTGCCCCGCGGTTTCACCCGCGTCTATTTGAGGAAAATCCCTACTAAAATATATATTGCTTTAAAAGCTAAGATCTGTAAGACAACTATAGAAAAATAAGAAAGGAACGCTGAAGAAAAGTACTGGGATCTACTAAAATGTGTTTTATATAGTACAGGTATTTTGTTTTTTAAAGTACTCCTGTGTAGGTATACGATATTTATAGTTTTTATTTCTTGCGGTAGAAGAACAAATTGGTTATCTCTGTAACCTGATGATCTGGATAACGCAACGGATACCTAAGTAGTTGATTAGTATAATGAATATTTTAGGAACTTTCGTAGTTTTAAAACAACTCCTTAACAAAATAAAATACCACTTTATTGTGGGCACGTGGTCCAATGATGTTTCTTAGCGTTGTCTTCAAGATGAGGGTCCTCGAGGCAATGTAGCCACAGAGGCGGAACCGCGGCCATCTCTAGCTGCGGTCGTGAGGGCGAACCTCTCGCTCTCGACCATCCTAGCCAAGACGCTCAACGGTGAGAGGTCGTGTGAGTTGGAGAAGCGAGAGGAGGCCATTACCTGTCACTCATGCAATGAGCCGAAAGTGGACACGGGAGCGATCCTAGAGGTGCACTTGACTCGCGTCCTGCCTTCACCGGAGGGTCTGGGGTGTCGGACGTTTATAGGGCGGTCCGACACCGCACCTAGGGTTATGGTTTCCCGAGGACGTAACACGTCGCTGGTTTTTAACGCGTCACTGGAACCAAATGCGGTGGTTCGGACGCCTCCCTTAAGTTGTTCCCGAAAAAGGCAGCGGCAATGGCAGAGTCATCCAAAACATCCATATATCCAAACAACTAGTATATTGACATTTATAATTTTTAGTTTGATTTGTTCCTACTTGAGAGATAAGATTGTTAATAGCTCAAGTTATGGTCGCATTTTTTTATTGCATATTGACGTACTTAACTGGAACTTATACGAAGCCGGAATGGACCACTAGCCGCTAGTGTACACTCCGCGAGGTATAAGCTGAGCTTTGCATTAGTGTGAGTGATCACCAATCAGGCAGGAGCGCGGCGAGACAGAATGGCGCCGCGCCTAAGGCCGGTTGTCACACCTACACTATCCATGTACACTCACACAAATGCAAAGCTCAGCTTATGCCTCGCGGAGTGTACCTATATTGAAATCTTATTCTAGGGTGTATATATTCTTCTATAGTGTGTTACGGGTTGGAGAGAAATGTTTCCAGATAAATTACAGGGCACAGAGATAAATCATCTTATAGTTCGGAGTGACGAGCGCAGTGTATTGTTAGGTACTGATTTGGACTAAAATAGCAGGGCAGCGCTGTGCTGTACTGGGCAGGCATGTTGGTTACATCAGGCGCGTGTCCTGCTCGTCTCGTCACTCTGTATTGTATGAAACAAAATGCTTATTTAATTTATATAACAAAATTAAAAATAGTCGCCAGCTATGGCGAAGTTGAGAACTATCTATGGGAGGTATTTTTTTGATCGCATTGTGGAGTATTTATTGAAAACGTTATAATTTAAATGGGGCTGGTGGTAGTTGAAGACGTCTGGCTGAAGGCTGCGTATCATGGGACAGGACCATATCCAGCACCGGACGAATAAAAGCTGATGATGATAATGAATAAAGGTACTAAAATTAAGTGGGATACATTGATATAAATAAAGTGTATAGTCACAATTTGGAAGTTATTTATTCCGAACAATCGTATGTACAACAGATGTTATGAATCATTATAGTTAATTATTGTAATTACTTGTAAGTGTAATAATTAACAATTATGGTAGCCGATTAATTTGTATCGAAACAAACACGAGATACTTTTCAAAACTAGTTTACAGAAAATGTCAACTTGTCTATTCAAGGCTATCTCTGGTTGGTAACTGCTCGGTGCGTGGTGCTTCCAAATTTACTTCTTGATGTAGGAGGAGTAGATGTAGGGATTGTAGGGGTTAGAGGAGTAAAACGGGGGCATTCTTGATCACCGTGGTGGTGGGGTAGTTCGGGATTAGGGGAGACCCAGTGTAGAAAGTAGACGGGAAGCTGTGGATGGCCAACTGAGGATCAGCTGCGGGTTCTGGCTCGGCTTCAGCGGATCGCTTCTTGATCAGATGAGTCGCAGCGTAGGGAATAGCAGCAGTAGGGTAGTAGTTGCTGACCACAGGGTTGGTGACGTAGGGAGTAGCGACGGTGTTGATGTAAGTCGAGGGCGTCAGGAAGGTGGAGGGGAAGAAAGTCTGAGGGTTGGCGGCGGGCTCAGGAGTAGGCTCGGCGGAGCGCTTCTTGATGAAGTGAGCGTTGACCAGCGGCAGCTGCGCACCATAGTAAGGAGTCTGCAGGTAGGGGGTAGAGAAGACGGGAGACACGGCAGGGTTCGCGATGTAAGTCGTGGGCGCGATGTAAGGAGTGGACAGCAGCTGCGCGGACCTCTTCTTGATCAGATGGGCAGCGACGGGCAGTTGAGCGATGGGTGCGCTGTACAGAGACGGGGTAGAGATCACGGCGGCAGCGGGGTTGTAAGCGTAAGTCGAGGGGAAGTAGTTGAAAGGCGTGCTGTATGCTGTCGTCAGGAGCTGAGGATCGGCCGATCGCTTCTTGATGAAGTGGGAGAAGCCGAGAGGAGACGCGTAGGTGATCGGGGATGGGTGGATCACGCTGCTCGATTGGCTGCTGTAGCTGGTTACTGCCGGTGACACCACACTCGAATACGCAGCGTAGGGTTGCACATACGGAGCGGAGAGCAACACTCCAGGATCGGGGTCGGCCACCGCCGCAGCCACGAAAGCGAATACAACCACAAACTTGAACATGTTGCTTGCTGTCTGAATCGACTGATGCCCCGACTTCCACGCATACCCTATTTATACAAATCCATCTGGAGCTAAGGGCGATCTCGTTTTGAGAACCGGTGCGGGTTTCAGGAAGCTGGTATTTGCGCGAGGTCGTCTACAAACCTTAGTACATCATTCTCTTTGTGATTGGTGAGAGCGAGCCGATAAACTTCACTTTTTATTTGCCAATGTTAAGGTCAAGCGGCAACGCACCCTCGTTGGGAACAAACTTGTAGATCTGGTCTAGATTCGATCATGTGCTATAATTATTCAGAGTAATAAAGCCACAGTCGACATTTGTTTTCTGATTAGCATGGCTGACTTGCTCGTAGGTTATTTATTTTCTTCTTTGTTCAGTGGTAACGACTTAATTATATTTCAACTAATGATTCATATGATTATAGATCGTTTGATTAATAAATTAAATTATAATATTAATTGCAATTATGTTCACACGATAAATATCTAAATAGTGTTAACCGAACTATCAAATGTAATCAATATGTGCGATTTATTAGCGAAATCCTGAGGAAGTAACCTTGGAAACAAATTTACAGCGATTTGTAGGGAAATGTTTCCGTATTGTTTTCGTCTAGTTTTCACTTCTCATGCAGTCTATAACAATAATAATTTACTGTCAACAAATGTAAAGATTACCTACAATCGCTCCTAAAACGTTAAATTGAATTAACGAGTGTGCAAACATTTGTGAGATGAAGAATACAATTTTTTATGTGTCTGGATGAAATGTATAATAAGTATGTACATTTACAACTATAGAAGTATCATATCAGCTATCTGGCTTCCATAGCACAAGCTTTGCTTACTTAGGGGTCAGATGACGCTTTGTGTGAATTGCCCACCAATATTTGTAATAATATTATATCTCTGCTTTCCGTAAATAAACGCTGATACTGGTTTCATTATTAGACTAAGACAATAACCGGGGGTATCTCATCTGTGTTTCTAGATTATGTGATACTGGACTATTTCCATTATGAAGTTATAGTTTCTTTATGTAAAGCTTTTAAACTAGTCTATTCTCTCTTTGTTTCTCAAATGGTAACCTGGTAGAAAATTTAGGTCTAAGCTTAGATAAAGTATAGGTATAAGGTGGGTATAAGTCATTATCTGTATTGCTTACTCGATATTTTTGTAAGTGTTTTTACACAATACCTCTTAAAAGTCTTCTTTATGAATGTTTGTAAGTAATTAGCACAGGGTGGCTAAAATAGTAAGTATGTCAGTATAATAAGTACGTATTTACAACTATATAAGTATTATATCAGCTATCTGGCCGCCATATTACAAGCTTTGCTTAGTTTGGGGTCAGATGGTGTTGTGTGTGAATTGTCCACCAATATTTATTTATTTATTTATAATAGTTGGCAGTGGGTAGTAGGTGGTGGGCTTTTTTTGGGTAGGCGTGGACCTTCTCATATTTTTTTATAAATGTTTAGAATGACGTCCCGAGCAAGAGAAGTTCCATGGCAACACGTCAGTTCATAACAACATTGTGCCACTTCATTTGGGCAGTTCAAAAAATTAGTTTTCACTACATCTTTTGTAAAATCCATCACATTTGTATAATTTTTGTCCATCCCTGTACAATTATGTGGTAAATTACAGTTTTATGCTCAAGATATAATTATTTAAGAAATCGATGCATTTATGCTTATGATAGTAACGGATGCAATTAGGGATGTGTTAACACAAATCACATGTTTACTGGTCAAGAAATTATCGAGAAAATTTACTTTCGTTAGCTGCTTCGGCACAACTCTACTCTTGATAGGATTGGTTATTTCTTTGTATATAAAACCTGTTGGTTTGGTATGGGTGGCAGTGACTTCTATAATTACCTATATCGCTACAGCAAGTGCATTAACTACTTTATCTTGGTCATTCGTCGCAGAAATATTCCCGAGCAAAATCCAGTCCAAGTTTGAGCTCGATAATATCGTATACTTTGCTTTTAATTTCTGTCTAATTTACCCCAAGTATAATGAATCATTTTGAAGAAGCAGTAATGTATGCTTGTTTTGCATCTGTCACGCTAATTGCTGCTTTGGTGTTATTGTTTTTCTTGCCAGAGACGAATGGAAAGATTTGCAGGATATTGAAAATAAATTGTTTTGCAAATGGCGTACTTTTTATCACGGAAAAATAACGTGAACGGCGTGGGTAAAACCACGGAGCTCTGCTAGTAATATTACAAATGGGAATATATGAATGTTTTTTAAAGTTTATCGAGCGGATTGGGTCAAAATTTAGAATGTATAATTTTTTTTATCGCGTATAGGTCCGCGTTTGACCACCAACTCGCCTGATGGTAAACGACGGTGTGGTCGAAGATGACGCACGTTGACCTAGAAGGTACCAATTCACTCTGACCTTGAAAAGTTCTAGATTGTATCTCTCAGGGAACAAGGAGGCCGGCAACTTATTCCACTCCAAAGCTGCACGTACGAGAAAAGTGGATTCAAACTGTTTAGTACGGATATTGGGAATATCCACAGTGTATGGGTGGTAGTGAGCAGACTTACGACTTGTCCTGTAGTGGAAAGGGGAAGGCAATATCAGGTCGTGCAACTCCGCTGCACACTCTCCAAAATGTATCCTGTAAAACACTGTCAGACTAGCCACTTTTCGACGATGTTCTAGGCTTAACAGTTTTTTAGCTACTAAGTCTCTATCGCCGATTAGCCTAACAGCGCGTCGTTCAACCGAGTAAAGAGCCTCTAGCTGGTATATGCTATTCCAGGTGTACTAGTGGTTCTTGGCTCAGCAGATCTCCCTGGCCATACAGAGGGGGAACGCAGCGAGTTGGGAGTTCTGGGCACGTTCGGGCAGGGGCCAGTGCGCGTTGGTCTCTTTGACCTCATTTGATTTGTAAATTTTGTTATTCTTTTTTTTCTGAGGATAGTTATAATAGTAAATGAACATTGTATTTTTGTGAATAAATAAAAGTTTGTTCCAGATTATAATCAAGAGATTATAGCACATAGGAACTGCGCGGGTAAAACCGATGGTCGCTGTCTCTGCTATTAATAAATGGCAAGTTTGTGAGGATGGATGGACGTTTGTTACTATTTCACGTAAAAACTACTGAAAGAATCTGGATGGAATTTAGTACATAGATAGACTAACAGTCTGGAATAACACATAAGCTATTTTTTAGTCCAGGAAAATGACGGGATCGGAAATTATGAGGGAGAGCGCTGCTAGTAGGATATATTTAACTAGTGGACAGTTCCGGCTTCGCTCGGATATTGTCATAAATATAAAGGCTATTAATCGAAATAAAAACTATCCTATCTGTCAAGTTAGCTCAAAGTACACACGGTGTGCAAATTTGATTAAAATCGGCTAAGTAGTTTAGGAGGACAAACAACGTGACGCGTAATTTATATATTTATACTAGCGGCCCGTTCCGGCTTCGCTCGGATATGGTCACATAAAGCCTATTAATCGAAATAAAAGCTATCCTATCTTTTAAGTGGGATCCATCTACACACGGTGTCCAAATTTGATTAAAATCGGATAAGTGGTTCAGGAGTCCATTGAGGACAAACATTGTGACACGAGATTTATATATATTAAGATTAAGATGGCTGAATAGAATAACAACTGATACGATCAGAAATGACATTGCTTTCATTTTGAATGACAGTCGAAACAATTCATTTGAGAATTTTATTACCTACTATAGTACTTAATGAGTAATGTAGAATAAATTCATTAAGTACTTTTTTGGTGTGGTATGACATTTTGCAGAGTCCGCCTGGGGACGCACTACATCTTGATCAGTTTAATGTCAGCCGCCTATCGCAAAGTGGAAACTTTAATGTGTCCCGGTTTGAAGGGCAACGTTTTAAAATAAATTACTTGGTAAAGAGATAATACATTTTGTACATGGGTGACGAGTACAGTGAAGTGATTAGAACTTTTGATATTCAAATAAATGGCTGTAATGTACCTACTACGGTGTTACGGGAAAATTTGTTACTTGACCACAGGTGGATGTACAGCTTGTTTCATCACTTATCTTTATTAAAAAAAAAAATAGGTATCTGGTAGCCCGACTGTTGCAAAACCCCACTTTCGACAAAGGTACCTCTTATTTTATTACCTATTTTTTCATCATCATCATCATCATCATCAGCCTGTATTCGTCCACTGCTGGACATAGGCCTCCCCTATGATACGCCACTCAGCTCGATCCTCGGTCTTACTTCTCCAACCGCCACCAGCTGCCTTTCGAATATCGTCACTCCATCTAGTCTCAGGACGTCCTACACTACGTTTGCTGATTCGCGGTCTCCACTCCAGAACCCGTCTGCCGCAGCGGCTATCGGGTCTGCGACAGATGTGACCAGCCCACTGCCACTTCAGTTTGCTAATACGCTGAGCTATGTCGGTGACTCTAGTTCTCTGGCGAATTACTTCGTTCCGGATGCAATCCCTCAGAGAAACCCCAAGCATAGCCTTTCCGTAGCTCGCTGAGCGACTTTGAGCTTACGGACCATTTGCACTGTCAGTGTCCACGTTTCAGCACCGTAGGTCATAACGGGTAAGACGCACTGGTTATAATACATTTTTGTCTTGAGACTTTGTGGGATGGGTGACGAGAAGACTCGACGAAATTTTCCAAATGCTGCCCAGCCCAACTGGATTCTTCTCATAGCCTCACTCTCAAAGTTACTTTTACCTAGTTCGAGCATCTGCCCTAGGTAAACGTATTTCTGTACAATTTCAAGAGTGATTCCATTTACGGCAATCGGCCCCGGAGCAACGAATTCGTTGCACATGACTTTGGTTTTATCCAAATTCATCCGGAGGCCGATGTGTTGAGAAGCGTCAGCCAGGCTGTCCAACATACACTGCAAGTCCTCCAGCGACTCTGCCATGATAACGATGTCGTCGGCAAATCGTAGATGAGAGATGTACTCGCCATTGATGTTTAGGCCATGTCCAACCCAATCCAGAGTCTTAAACATATCCTCTAGTGCGTTTGAGAACAATTTCGGGGAAATTACGTCCCCTTGTCTCACGCCTCGCTGCAGAGGAATATGCTTCGACTGCTGGTCTTGAATTTGGACCGTCATCGTAGCGGCGTCGTACAAACATCTCATCACCTCGATGTATCGCCAATCGACTTGGCATCGCTGTAAGGACTCCAGAACAGCCCAAGTTTCGACCGAGTCAAACGCCTTTTCACAGTCCACAAACGCTAAGCAAAGAGGCCGATTGTACTCTTTTCTCTTCTGTACAATCTGCCGTACCGTGTGAATGTGGTCTATGGTGCTGTACCCACTTCGAAACCCGGCTATTTTTTATATTCTACTATTTTTTAATTACCTATTATTACATTAATATATTTTGGAAACAGTATTTTTTTTATATTACCAATTGTAGCGTGAAGGGACGAGCAGGACTTGGAACATGAAGAGTCTAAATCATTATCTATCACTGCACTACGCTCGTTACCCAGAGATGTAAGATGTTTTATCTCTATGCCCTGTCACACTACTTTAAATGTTCTTTTTAACCCC
Source organism: Ectropis grisescens (assembly GCA_017562165.1). Lineage (NCBI taxonomy): Eukaryota > Metazoa > Arthropoda > Insecta > Lepidoptera > Geometridae > Ectropis > Ectropis grisescens. The sequence goes on along the minus strand of CM029793.1, from coordinate 8,568,425 downwards.
GACAAAAAAGGGTGTTATAAGTTTGACGTCGATGTCTGTCTGTCTGTCTGTCTGTCGGTCTGTCTGTCTGTCTGTCTGTCTGTCTGTCTGTGTGTGTGTCTGTCTGTGGCACCGTAGAGCTCAAACGGATGGGCCGATTTCGATGCGGTTTTTTTATTTGAAAGTTAATATCCGTGCGGGTGTTCTTAGCTATGTTTGGTTAATATCGATTCAAAATGGCCGCCTCCACAAAATGGCGGACAAAATATTTCTTCACAACCTACTTCAATATGGGTATCAAATGAAAGGGCTTGACTAGCAGAGTAATAAACGCTATAACAAATTTCAAATTCAAGATGGCCGCCACCACAAAATGGCGAATTATATAATATTTTTCACTACTACCTCAATATGGGTATCAAATGAAAGGGCTTGATTAGTAGAATACTTTGCACTATGACAAATTTCAAATCCAAGATGGCCGCTACCACAAAATGGCGAATTACATTTCCTTTTTCACAATTCCCTTAATATGGGTATCAAATGAAAGGGCTTGACTAGTAGAATGTTGTACAGATAACAAATCTAAGGTAGTCGGGGGTTAATCAAAATTTTTAATTTTGTTCTTGTTTCTGTAAGTCATTTTATTTGGTGTGTCAATAAAGAGTATATTAACTTTATATCTATCTATTTATCTATATGTGTAAGATGATCTCTGTGCCCTGTAATTTCTCTGGAAACATTGACTCTCAAACCGGATCACAGAAATTGTAAAAAAAAACAACTGTCTTTTCCAACACAGTCTTTGGAACTAAAATAAAAGGCATGGAACCTGAATTATTGTAATTGCTTAATTGGTAATTAATTTTATTGGTGTTTTCTGTGTGTTTATTTACTTTCATTACCAATGACCGAACGTAAAACCAGATGACATATTAATTTATTGTGGGACAATTACACTTCACGAACACTTCTACCTGGGTTTATAATTTTTGGTAGTAGGGGAACCTGTTGGTACAAGCCAGTTTTTTTACATTTTCATTTTTTTATTTTTTTTTATTTCGAGTGACGAGACGAGCTGGATTTGTGCCTGATGGTAAGCAAAATGCCAGCCACATAACAGCACAGTGACACGCAGCTATTGGAACACGAAGAGTCCAAATAATTACCTAGCACTGCACTGCGCTCGTCACCCAGAGATCTAAGATATCATATCTCTAAGCCCTGTAATTTCTCTGGTAACATTTCCCTTCAAACCGGAACACAGTAATGTTTGCCCATTACTGCTTGGCGGTAGAATAACTGGAAAAGGTGTGGTACTTCCCCAGGCGGACTTTGCTAAGAGTCCTACCACTACAAAAAATGGTGGGTATTAAATCTACCAATTATGGGACAATGGAAAGATTAGTTATTCAGCTATGCAATTAGTGTAGGTATAGAATAGGATATATATATAGAATAGAATAGGTAAGATATAGAATATAATTTTAACAAATAGAACCGACTTTCAACAGAAAACTTATAAAGTAAAAAAGTTCAAAAAATGAATCATCAAAATCGGTTCATTAACGACGAAGTTATCCGCGAACACACATAAATAAAATATATACGGTCGAATTGAGAAACCTCCTTTTTTGAAGTCGGTTAAAGAGGGAAAACTGTCCAAGGTACAACAGACCTGCCCCTCTAACGCCTAAATAAATCAGCGATGGCTTTGCTGTTGCTGTCTTTATCATTTCAAGCTAAAAGAAAAGAAAGGGCGACAGTAAAGATAGTTTTTATTAGGCGGTAGACCCCGTGATGTACCTCGGACCGCACCAGCTTACTTTGGACAGTATTTATTTAGAACTGGATTAAAATTCATATACATATATGTATACAATATTTACATATGTATAAAAAAACAACATAATATTATTTGACATTTGATCCATAGATAACGTATCACAATTTAAATATTTAGGCAGTGTGATAACCAATGATTCCAGGTGTACACCAGACATTATAGCTAGAATAGCAATGGCAAAAAGAGCTTTTAACAATAAAAAAAATAGGTTAAAAAACTTTTTAAGTTAAACGGTTTTATGTTAAACGTACATTGCAATGTTTAAGATAAATGTACTAAAAATAAAAAATAATAAAATAGACACAGTAGACTAGACTAAAATAAAACCGTGGGGCACGTCAATTGTCTACAATCGTTGATTAAAATGTTTGTTTTGTAATGTACACTATAATTAGGCAGTTGTTCAACCGACAACGATGGACGTGTGATAAGTAGGGCTAGAATGTGGAAACAAGCTAGCAAGCTCGATTATAAGCGAGTTTTAGGGTTTCATAGTGGCAAGCGAGTAATACTTTTATCATATGTTTTGTCGATTAAAGACTAACTACCAGCAGTGAAACGATTCCTCGCCAGCCAGCAGTGTGAATGTCCAACGATAAACTAGTTGAAACATCTCTTTTATTTACTTACATGGAGTGTATAACTATTGGAATTTCCATTAGCAAGAAAATAGTAAGTAATTTCCTCACCGTCTGCGGGCCAACTGCCTAACGACGAATTAAACGATTCTTCTATCGCACATTAAGTCGATAATTTGTAGACAGTTGACGTGCCCCACGGTTTTATTTTAGTCTAGTCTATGCATATGTTTATAATTCCCACGACTGTATCTATTTTATTATTTTTTGGTTTTTAGTACATTTATCTTAAACATTGCAATGTATGTTTAACATACTAAAACCGTTTAACTTAAAAAGTTTTTTTACCAATTTTTATTTTCTAGTTTTTAGTTTTTATTTTGCATTCTGTTTAATTCATTTAGTGCTTCATTATTGCAAGGTTTCTTGCCCGTTAGTTTATTGCAGTCCAACTCCTCTATACGTCGTCCCTGCAAAGATCTTACTCTACTAAGAGCCACGTAGGCTTGACCTTCAAACAGTTTCGCACCTAAGTATACGACTGCGTGATCCACAGTGCTGCCCTGCATTTTATGTATTGTAGAAGCCCACGGTAGTATTAAAGGCAACATTCTTCTTTCAGCCGTCCCGTAATTGTACTTAGCTGGAAACTGTATGGCTTTCGGGTGTATAAGATATACTCCGTCTCTTGCGAAATCAATTCGGACGGAAGGTACATCTGTTGCATACATCTGAGTTCGACGAAATTGAGGCCAAACGATTTCGTTGATGTAGCCTATAGCGCCATTTACTAATCCCTTTGAAACGTCAATATTGGACCGTAGCATGACTTTTGCCCCCACAAATTGTATTTTTTTATATATTTTTTTACCATTTTGTTCCCACGAGTAATGGACATTTAAACGGTCGACCCCCCCAGAGGTCCAATAAAGGGGCAAGGCTATGTACAACAAGATGCGCCTGAGTCTTGAGATGAAAACGCTAACGACATATCATTTTTATCCACCTTAATGCCATACAGTTCTCGGCGCGTTTTAACCTTTCACCTTAACTTGGGTGGTGTACCGCTAACGACGTATCATTTTTAGCCACCCTAACGCCACACAGTCCTCAACACGATACAAAATCTTGACTTGGGTGGTGGATTCAGGCTGGATTAATCAGATACCTAAATTACAGATTCAATTTCTAAATTTAAATCTTATTCTTATACGCCATTTAGCGGCTGCGCCCATCGTAAATATTGAGTTTATATAGTGCACTGTATTCTTCTTGTCAAGCCCTTTTATTTGATACCCATGTTGATGGGATTGATAAAACCTAAGTTATCCGCCATTTTGTAGAGACCGCCATCTTGGATTTTAATTTTATATAGTACATTGTATTCTACTGGTTCAGCACTTTCATTTGATACCCATATTGATGGGATTGATAAAACCTACGTTATCCACCATTTTGTAGCGGCCGCCATCTTGGATTTAATTTTTTATAGTATAGTATTATTCTGCTTGTTGAGCCCTTTCATTTGATACCCATGTTGATGGGATTGATAAAACCTACGTTATCCGCCATTTTGTAGCGGCCGCCATCTTGGATTTCACTTTTTTATAGTATATTGTATTCTGCTTGTTGAGCCCTTTCATTTCACATATTGATGGGATTAATAAAACATAAATTATCCGCCATTTTGTAGCGGCGGCCATTTTGAATTTATAATGATAATGAATAAACATAATTGTATTGTCACCAAAATCCAAAATCCAAAGGTTGACAGTAAGAGGGTGAAATTTTAATTACTAAATTTGACCCAAGAATAAATAAAACAAACGGGGTGAGCTAAATAAAACCGTTTAAAAAGCATCTGTTTAAAGCCCGAATATCAAAGAATATTCGCAAGAGGCTGATTAAGATCTACATCTGGAGTATTGCATTGTATGGCAACGAAACGTGGACCATGACTCAAAGGGATAGGGAAAGATTAGAGGCATTCGAAATGTGGTGTTGGAGGAGAATGGAGAGAATTAGCTGGAAGGAAATGAAGGGCAATGAAGAAGTTTTGAAGATGGTAGAGGAGAAAAGAACATTAATGGAAACAATAGAAAACAGAAGAGGGAAGATGTTGGGACATCTGATACGACACGACAACTTCATTAGAACAATAATGGGAGGTAAATTATAAGGGAGGAGGAAGAGAGGTAGACCTAGGAGAAGTTACATGAACCAAGTGAAATAGAAGATAAATGTAGTGTCGTATCAGGAAGTAGTGTAGAAGTACATGGAAGGAACTCCACCGACAAGAGCGTCGCTCTTAAATTGTGAATGAATGAATGACATTTGAGGATATATGAGGATTAAATGGAGATAAACACTAGCGGGTGCTGAAGGCGGTTTATTTTTTAACTAGCGACCCGCCCCGGGTTCGCACGGGTGCAATGATACTAAATATAAGTACTAATAAGAATGATTATTGTGGATTATATGGATTATAAAGTTTAAGAGTTTGTTTGTTTGTTTGAACGCTAGGATCTCGGGAAATACCTGTTGGTCCGAATTGTTTTTTTGTCTATTGGATAGTCTATTTATCGAGGAAGACTATAAGATATTTAATATTACGCTACTATCAATAGGAGCAGACGAAAAATGTAACAACAACGGTATAAAATATTCCTTTTTGAGAGCTGTGCGTTGACGGGACAGCATGTGTCTAAGATTGCGTCATTATAAATCATGACTACATAGTATAAAACAAAGTCACTTCCCGTGTCTGTCCGTCCGTACATATCCTTAGATCTTTAAAACCACCATACAGATTTTGATGCGGGATTTTAATAGAGACAGTGATTCAAGGGGAAGGGAAGGGAGGGTTTATATATGAAGAAAATAACAGAGAACCTTGGATAAATTCAAAGGTTTCTAATGTAATTTCATATTTAAACACATTCTTTGCGCTTACCAAACGCAACGTCCAGCATTTTTAAATCTGTAATATCTTCGAAAATACTCATTTAAAACATATGCCGTAAAGCGCCATATAGTAGATCTATATTAAATCAATAATATATTACAGGTATTTCAATAGATAAGGATTAAGTACCTGGTTGACCGAGCTTTGCTCGGTTTTTTTAAATGATATTTAGGCAGGTACGAATTACGAAGTGATGACTTACTTAGACCTACTAAAAGGCGCTAAGTATAACATTTTCTCAGAAAAAAAAGAACAAAAATAAAAAGACCACCAGGATTCGAACCGGAGCCTATTTGACTCCGAGGGCGAGCAAAAAAAAGAACAAAAAGAAAAGTAACCACCAGGATTCGAACCGGGGCCTGTTGTCCGTCTGAGCCATTTAGACTTAAAGAACAGTGGCGAAATAAGTTATCGTATTCTAATGACATTGTAGGAGTTTTTCATTGACTAAAAACGCGCATAAAATGATGTTTTTAAAAAATAACACCTAGCTAGATCGATTTATCGTCCCCGAAACCTGTATACATAATTTCATGAAAATCGTTCGAGCCCTTTCCGAGATTCAGATTCTATATATATATATATAGATATATACAAGAATTGCTCGTTTAAAGGTATAAGATGCTGTATTGGTTAAAATGACTTCGAAAAATAGCAATTATTTGTCGTAAAAAGTAAATGACATTAAAAAAAAGAGACATATACCATAGAGGAGTTTTCTGTAGACCTTTTCAATGTGTACATTATGCGTTTGCAATGTAAGGGGAAAAAAATAAATTATTTACGACATCACATTAGAAACCTCAAAAATAACAGTATTTCTCTACTATTTAATGGATGTTATTATACATATAAACCTTCCTCTTCAATCACTCTATCTATTAAAAAAACCGCATCATAATCCGTTGCGTAGTTTTAAAGATCTAAGCGTACACAGGGATACAGGGACAGAGGAAGCGACTTTGTTTTATACTATGTAGGGATTAAACACAAATAACTACAGCAGGACCTTTTTAATCCGAACTCCAAAAATTTACCCCTCGTTCGGATTACTAGAGCGTTCGGAGTACAGTCCGCGAGGTATAAGCTGAGGGTTGCATTAGTGTGAGTGATCACCAAAAGTACAGTCAGAGTCAGATATTAAAATAAAATAAAACTAAATTGATAAAATAAAGTCCAGCTGTGTATTTGACTGATGAGTATATTATTGTGTGATTATTACTAAAAATTCAATTTGCAAGACAAAATAACTACACATCTTCTACACCAGACATTGCACCATAGTCACTTTCTTTATCACTCTCGTTATCATTTTCACTCGTCTGATGTGTCGTTTGTTTTAATAATGAATCTTTCCGTTATATTGTCAATAACGGCGTCGTATCCATGAAACTTTTTTTTCTTTTTTATGCATGGTCACAAACATTTTTCCATTCCTGTACAGTGATACTTTCAATTTTTTCATTTGCTAACCTCATTATTGTATCCATATTCATTGACACGTTTTTTTTCGCGACGTATCCTTTTATCATTGCCCATATATTTTCAATCGGATTGAAATCTGGGTGATAGGGTGGTAGACGAAGGACGCTGTGACCATGTTCTCTTAATAAGGTGTCAATTTTATATTCAATAAATCGTTGTTTATTATGCAGTATCAATTGATAAAGTTGTGGTTTAAGCATGGATATTGAGTGATCAATATTGCGTAACTTGAGCCAGTCAATCATATCTTGTTTGCGACTATTTGAGTTGGGAGCGGGATTTTTTAACGAATTATGGTAAGATGCGTTGTCAACTACAATAATGCTATTGGGCTTCAAATTGGGAATTAATTGCGTTGGTAACCATTTTGTATAGTTTTCTGTATTCATATTGTTATGATAATCACCACTTTTTTTGATTAGCTTTAAACATCAGCAGCGCATTTGGTATAAAACCGTCCTCGCCGCCGGCATGAACGATTATCAATCGATTTCCTTTAGAAATAGGTTTCTTCAAACCAGAAGTGCTGCCATCTGAATATGATTTTGATGAAGTGTGAGTGGTGTCAATATATGTTTCATCGGTATAAACGATAGGCCTGCCCTGAATACGGTATTCGGAAATTTTAAGTAAATAAGTTATACGTAGGTGACGGATCTCATGCTTTTCCATTAAAATTTTTCTGTTATTCTCTGTCCTTGACCATTTGAATCCTAAAAGAGATACTTCTTTTCGCAATGACCATATTGATCCTGGATAGTTAATGTCATCCTTTAGTTTTTCATGAATTCTTTTCATTGTTGGCCACCTCTTTGTCAGTAATGTGAAAATTATGAATTGTTCTACGGATTACTGCTTTATCAAAATCATCAATGATTATTATATTTTTCCTGCATCTGGTCTTTTTCGGAGATTTGAATTTGGTTCCATCTTTCAAAACACGTTTACCTTCCAATAAGACTCTTTTAACAGTTGACAGTGGAATTCCTGTCGATGTCGATACCAATTGGGCTGATGTAGTCACACTTGACATGTCTTTATCGTTCATGTCTTTAAAATAGCTATTTAAATTACACAAAATTTTGTTTACTTGGCTATTTAATGGTTTCCGTATTTTGCGCTTATTTGTGTTGGCATCCATTTTACTAACACTTATATCAAACAAAAACAAAATAATATTAAACACGTCACGCTGCAGTCTGTACAAGAGGCAGGAGCGCGGCGAGACAGAATGGCGCCGCGACTCAGGCCGGTTACCCAAAATCAGTTTAAACCGGTTTTTACCGGGCAAAAATGGCGCCGCGCCTAAGGCCGGTTGTCACACCTACACTATCCATGTACACTCACACAAATGCAAAGCTCAGATTATACCTCGCGGAGTGTACGGTACAGAGGATTTACAAGGTATTTAAAAAAACTTTCCTTTGACGTCGAAGCTTTGACGTACAATGGCGAACTAGTTACAATAACAAAAAAATGCGCATGATATTTACTCGACATTTGGTAAGGAACTTGCTAGACGGCAAATATACTATAACGCCGGCGGGAGCGGGACGTTCGGATTACATAGGTCAGTCCTGCTGTATAATACAATAATTGTCTTTTCTACAATATTGTCTACAGTAATAGGCTAATTATATCAACACTTGTCTCGGACTATTGACTTATTAATTATACTTTGAGATGTACCTTGGCCGGTGTCCAAGGTACCTACATAGTCAGTTGGGGGTCCAAGGTAGGTACACCATCTTAACAAAATTGTCCAACTACATAAATGTCACTGTGCTATTATGTGACAGGGATGATGTTGCTTACCATCAGGCAAATATCGGGCTCGTCTCGTCACTCATTATTAAAAAATAACACACAAAATTTAGATTTAACTGTTTGTTATTTACATATATGGAGATTAGGTTGGAAATAAAATGTTTTTATAAATAAGTACATACGTATCTATAAGTATACATACATGTAAGAAGTGCAAACAAGAACAAAATTATCATTTTTGATTATTACCCCGACTACTTCGGGTTTGTTATCTGTACAACAATCTACTAGTCAAGCCATTTCATTTGATACCCGTATTGAGGGAGTTGTGAATAAAGAAATGTATATTTCGCCATTTTGTGGAAGCGGCCATCTTGGATTTGAAATTTGTCGTAGGTAGTGCTTAGTTTTCTACTAGCTGAGGTAGTAGTGAAAAAAAATGTGTGCGCTTAAGACCGCACGGCAGAAGTGAAAACTAAAATAAGAAATACTTATATTTAAACACGATTAAATAATTGTAATAATTAAAAATAAAAATCAATCAATAGAAATTGAAAATTAGAATATACATAATAAGCACAGTAACACAAGGATAACATTACGGATGAATGACTAGGGTATTCATGACCAAGTTATAAATTTAAAAAAAAATTACGCGGGTTGGAAATACCGTTTGACTAGCACATTTTTTTAGTATTTGCAAATTATTTTATTTGTTATAGGTATTTGGCTAAAAATGCATAAATATGTTGTGTTTATAGTGTACTAGCTGACCCGTGCCCACATCGTTGGGCATAATGTTGATAATCCTATTTTAGTACAGAGTGTTATGTTTTAATTTCTAACTGCCAAAAAGAGGAGTATACATAGGTATAGTTTGTATTTGCATGCTAATACAAAATTCGAAAGTAACTCTGTCCGAAAGAAAAAACATTTTCTGCGGGATTTGCGATAAACGAATTCCATGAGGACCAAGTCGCGGGAACAGTTAGTTTGGTTATGGTAATTTTAAAACTTATCTGTAATTATATTGGATGTAATGTTATCTTTTGGTAGCAAAATATATTGTCTATCAGAAGTTCCAACCCGAGATAAGCCAACATATAACTGCCCACACAACACGGCTTTCTCAGGTCAGTACCCACCAGAGAGAATGTTTGACCTTGGGGCTTGTTAATAGTGAGGGCAAAAGAGATATTCACTGGAAACTGTAGTAATTATGGGTATCCGCGGAATATAAGCCAGTTGTCCCACTGCTGGCCCTGTGAGAATTGTCGCCACGATTATATTGTCCAGTAACTCTTTTGTAAGCAGCCTTGTCCCATTACACATGTTGGGGGGCTCAAGTTTCTTAATAGCATGATAGGAATGCCAACTTATAAAAAAGGTCGTGAGAAGGTAAGCCAGAAGGGTACAAAGAATGTAAAAATTCCTGGGGATAGTGCACTGTATCCTCAATAATACACACCGTACCAATAGACTTATAGTGTTTGACCTGACCGGGATTTTTTTCTAAAATGAGTTATTTATTTAATTCACTGTTTCGTTTCGGGGTGACACTATTGCCATAGAACAAAGCCAATGATAATCTCTCTCCCAATAAATTTTCAAGACCGTGATATATTGCGTCAATAAGATGTTCCAACGGCTCATTCTCATAATATCAGATTCTCAAAATATCAACCTGTGCTGTTGGTGTTAGGACAGACAATCTTTCTTTCTTTTCCTTTCCAAGATTGAGTAGTTGACGCGGAAAGTCGTAATCGTCGTTGTCGCTCAAATGGGCTCTCATGTTTGTTCGTAAATTGAGAGATGCAACTGAACTCCGATGATAAGTAAGATGATTTTAAGCATGCTTTGAAGACATCGGCACGTGTTCTTTTTGTTACTTGCAGTGTTTGCCGAAAATCGCCCGCGAAATATACAAACACACAAACTTTACTTCTTTATAATATTAGTATAGATGGTAATATGACTAATAAATATGACTTAACGATTTCAATTATTTTACTGATATTAAAAATTAAATTACCTATACTAATATTTAAAAAAACTAATTTTTGTAACTTAAATGTAAAAGTTAGACATATGCACTTTTTTGTAGGCATTTCAAGCTCCACATCTTTTCTTTAGAACTCAAAAATATATCTTTCATAGTTAAGGCAGCGTTCGTAAGAAACGCATTCATTCGACCGTTTTTTCTTCGATTCTCTTTGCAAAACCGACTACCACGCAAAAGCCTTTTTATTTTTCGGTTGTTTATATAACCTATGACACTCAGCAATAATGTGGCTTTCTATTAGTGAAAGAATTTTTAAAATCGGTTCAGTAGATCCCGAGATTACCCCTTACAATTTAACAAATATACAAACACACAAACTTTACTTCTTTATAATATTATTATAGTATAGATGTGTAAGGTGATGAGGTATGCTGTGATGAAAATAGATATCATTTTGTGTGTTTACGTAGTGTAAGTGATGTGATAAAACAGTAATACGAGTATAATGCGAAGGATGAGAAATGCAAATTTAATATTTCGTGACAAGGTCAATAAATGTGGTAAGTACCTAGAAGTTAATGTCGCGATAAAAATACATAAATATAATAAACACAGGTACACAGGGACTATATTATCGGCGGCCATCTTGAAACGATATTAACCAAACGTAGCTAAAACCATCAGCACGGAAATTAACCTTCAAATAAAAAAAACGGTCCTAAATTTCAGCATTTCCTATCGGATCTTCGTGAATATTATTAATATAAATTATGAAAAGTGTGGGACCCAGAATACTACCCTGTGCCACGTCTAAACCAATTTTCTGTGCGCTGCTAACCTTATTGCCTATTTTGACGCACTAAATATATAGACACATATGTACATGTAAATAATAATATATGCGCAGTGGAGGCTCTCGCACCAAAATATCGGGCCGACTAAATAACCTAACCGGTCCGATTTGGTTACTTAGATATTCAACAATTACAATCTTGGCATTAGCTTAGTCAGGTTTGCATTTTAAATATGAATATTTAATACGATGCGTATTCTTTTAAACTTTAGGTATTTTTAATTTAAGTGATACAAACATTAGGTATTTTAATTTTAGGTTATTCGAACGGAAGTGTTTTAACGTAAGGTTTTTAAATTTTAGACATTTAAATACGTATACCTTTTAAACTTATTGTTTACAATTAAAACCATTATGATGGTTTGTGTGGTTCTTCACTTTATAGTTCAGTACTTAGACTGGTTACGCCGAAATCAATCTGTTTTTGCCTCACCTAAGATGAAGCGTTTGTTTGAAGATTATCGATCTAGGCGTTATTAATCTGTGCTCTTAACTGAGATATTATCATCTCAGTTTGTTAATATTTTGTGTGTCATCTGTGTAAACTGTATTATGGTGTCTGTAATAATCTAAAAAACTTCTTTAATTTATTAATATTATTCATATTCAAAATTAAATTCAGACACTTGATTAAATTTCATACGAAGCTTTTTGTAGTTATTTCAAAACCGCCACACCATTTTCGATAAAATTTACCTTTGAAGTATTTATTACATGTCTACTTAACAACAAATAATCATTAAAACCGATTCACCATTAGCGGAGCTATGGCCACAGATCAGAAAATAGTTACTTCGTAACAGATGCATCACTGCCATACAAAACCGCAAATACCTACACGATAATAACCTAAACTTTCGTAAACTACTTACCTACTGTTACTTGCAAGCAAAAATACACCTTTGCGCAAGCACGCAAAGTTGAGAATACCGAGCGCCCCGTGTGGCTTGTCGTCTGCTTACGTCACTGACCAAACGTGCTAGGGTTGTACAAAATATGATAAGATGATAAAAAAACTAAACTGCAAATTGTAATTTTCTTTATTGTTTATTTAAATGGAATGAAAATGAAAAAAAAATGTTTATTATCTCAATAACGAAAACCAAATCACAAGAAAAGCTACAAAACCTAGCGTCTACCGCCTAAAAGTTATTAAAAACAGTTTCACGCGCTCCCGGATGTTAAATACAAAGCGACAATATACATATACAAAGAATACATATATGTGACAATAAATTGGTACAAAGAATGAATACTTAACATGTTTTGCTAGTGTGAACTAGATCCCACACTATGGTGACCTGTTTTGTGGATCCAGGCAAATTTTATGCAAGTAAAAAAAAAGACTGAAACGACTAAAAATTAGATATTTTTATTTTATTTTCAAACAATTAAATTTTCTCCGAAAAAACAAACTTTCAGATACTTACTCGAATTCTAGAATTTTATAATTTTGCCTAAGTGTAAGCATCACCACGTCACCACGTCACCACGGCAGCATCACGTCATACAGATATAATAGATATATTAAATGTATATATATACTTATGCTTTACATACCATTGCAATTTTTCCAACATACTGTATTGCTATTGCAGTCATCCACAATACAATAACGCCGCGACATTATTTATGCGCGCACTCGGCGTTCGTACGCACGTCAACTCGGGCAAGCGGCCGGCGCCCCTGTGATTTTAGTACACCCGGGTGGACCCCAACGAGTAGGTTAATATCGCGCGCCGTATAGCGAGTGGTGAGGGTGTGCTATGGCGTAACAAAACTTCCAAAAAACATACAACCGAATTTAGAGCCTTTTTTGAAGACGGTTAAAAATTATTTTGAGTTACGACCACGGGACAATCTATGTCCACAGTCAGACCAGATTCATTTTCAGGCACTTTTCAATAAATTTTCATTTTTTTTAAATTAAAATCTCATTCACAAATACTGTTGATATTTGTACAGCTTTAATTGGATTTAATGTTTCCTTACATTTTCTATGCTAAATATTATGAATTACAATTACAATTTGTTACGTGATAAAAATAGTTTTTTTTACCTAGAAGTAACAGTTATGTCAATTGTGGGACCGCAAAAATAAGGCCTTGTTAGCATTAGTTTACAAACAAGCTTAGAATCTCAGTAAAGGCATTTATTGTAATTCAATAGAGATGAATAACATTACGATCTTGCTTAAGTGAATGTCTCTTCCATTTTCAGCAATACACATTCCTTATTCTCGGGGTTTGTCATACTTACACCTACTATAATAATATACTTATAACAATATACTTCTATATATAAATAAAGATTACTATAACTATAATACGAGTACATTCATAATAGTGCAATGCAGAACATCTACCTATTTTATTTATTTACTTTATTATCTAGTTATAACTACTAAGTCGAAAAGGCGCGATATTTACGCCGCCGCGTAACAAACAACTTTTTGTTACTGGAAGCTAGTCTAAAATCAGTTATTTCAAAATCAATTATAATCTGTTACCTAAAAAATATTACTAGCTATTTTCTAAGATCGCAAAATTGGCCCTATCGATTTTGTGTACTTACCAATAAAATATATAAGTTTTTTGTCGGACATGCCGTTTTATTAGTTATTTTGGATTGGGTTGAGTTCGTTAACACTTTTACTTTTAAAATTGTCTTCAATAGTTTGCAATGTCTTACCATTTGTGTCTGGCAAAACAAAACACAAAATAAGTCCACAAACAAATGTTGACATTCCAAAAACTGTGAACAGAGTTACCTCGCCATAAGATTCTAATACACTGGGAGTAATTTTTACCCAAGTAAACAGTAGTGTAAAAGATAAAGCTGAATTCACTCCAGATCCAAATCCTCGAGCGTTGTTTGGTAATAATTCAGGAGGAAATGTCCAACCTAATGTTACAATAAGACTAGAAAAACAAGAGTACATCACAAAACATAACATAGGAAGCCATCCAATATTTCCATTCTTTGTCAAAAAGCTACCCATTAAACACAATGCAAATATTGCAGAGCCAAAATTGCAAATTAAAAATACGATTCTTCTTGATACAAATTTTCCAATCGCAAAAAATCCTATGGCTATCATCATTCTGATGCTGTCCATGACAACCGTTAGAAGAAAGGGGTCGAGGTCTCCTTTAAAAACTTTTTTAAATAAATCTACCGAGTAAAAGCTCATAACATTAATACCTGAAAACTGTATAGTAAACACTATCACTGTTAGAATGAGCATTGGCTTAATAAACGATTTGGTTCTCACTACATTAAGCGTTTCTTTAAAAGACATCTTCGGAGTTTCAGATCGCCTGGCTAGAATAATTTCCAACTCGGCTTCGGATTTACTACCGCGAAACCAACGAAAATTTTGTATACCTTCGTCGGTTTTTCCCTTAGCAATCAACCACAGAGGGCTTTCTCTTAATAATAGAAAGGCGAAAATAGAAGCAGCTGCAGGAACAATACAGATTATAGAACTAGTTTTCCAATATAGATAATATCCAATCGTGTGGCTGGAGATTATTCCTAAATTCATAAAAATGCTTGACATCAATAAAGCTAATGAACGTACTCTAGGTTCTGTTATTTCTGAGACGTATACCGTCGTCAAAACTCTGTTGGCTCCTGACGAGAGTCCAATTATAAATCTGCCAACAATGATGACACTAGTTGAATTAGCGCAGGCGATGACGACCCAGCCGATGATAACGGGAACTCCCAAGATGATGTGAGCCGCTTTCCTGCCGTAACTGTCCTGGATTTGTCCACTAAATAAAGATCCAAGGATTACGGATAATATTGAGATGGATGCTGAAATAGAAAACAATAAGAAATTAACGTGTATAAATTTCGATAGGATCCATAAGGATCATAATAGAGACACACATCCCTATCTATGGATTTTAAAGATATTTCGTTAGGAATTAGATGTTCGATACCAGCCCTTCGTTGAGTGCTCCTAGCGTATCCGAAACGGCCTGAGGGGTGAGGAAGCTTGAAATTGGCGGGGGGTGGGGAGTGTCCGTTCTATCTATATTATCTATGCTATGGTGACAGGTAAAGGCCTCCTCCAGACCTTTATTCTGTTACAGTTTCTTACTTCTGAGAGATCACTTAGAGACTAATAATAAACATTGTAAGTCGCTAGAAGTAAAATGTGATAATTGTTGTTGTTTTACATAACTGGAGTTGTTTCCTCTGGAGGGTTTTGGTCGTAATCTTCCACGGGGACCAGCCGGCTTGGAAGATGTGGTTTGGTATTTGTTTGTAAGTAATTAGTATTTCATGGGAGAGGGCAGTAGTTGTTATTTTTTGTTGTTTTTGAGTTTTATTCTTTTTATAAGCTTGTGATTTTGGTTCTACTCGCGTAGGCTCATAGTACGAGTACTCGGGTGATATTAGTAGAGCCCTTTGCTTGTTTCTTGAACTATCTGTATTATTGTTCTGTATTATCAGTTTGTCGTACTTGATGGTGGCGAAGTTTCCTTTTTATTTTTCAATGTTTACTTCCTTTTGCAGTTCCCTTCTTTTTTCTAAAACATGCTGGGGAAAGTCTTCTTTTATATAATAAATGGTATCTTTTAATATTCTCCTTTGCTTGAAAATTTCGATTTTCATGCCCAGTGTAGTGAATGTTACGATAATCGGTCGAATATTTCGTCCTTTCTTTCTAATTCTCCTGGTTTCTTGTATGACCCTGAGTTCTAACCCAACAGAGAAATATTCATTATGAAGCTTAGTATATTTTTTTCCAAATCTGCGTACGATGTTTCGGTTTCTGCTAAACCAAAAATTACTACGTTCCTTTTTTTTTTCTTTAAGATTTTCGTATTTTTCATTAATTGTTTTGAAGTTTTCTTCTAACGTGTAGCTTATGTTTTGTGTAACTTGTTCCGCAACTTTCTCAGCTGATTGTAAAATTGTTAATTTTTGTTCATTCAACTCATTTTCAATTTTTTTGAGCATATTCAATATTTCCTCCATGTTTATGGGATATATTTTTATGATAAAATTATGTGATTGTTTTTGTCTTGTTTTTTTGTTCCTTGTGGTGCTCTCTGTCGGGTCGATGTGGTACTAGAAAGTCGAATAGTAGTTTGATAGACAATGTGTGCTTCCGAGTATTTTGTCTAGATGGCGTCGTTTTATTGGCCAAAACTGCTAAATCATGCACCGATTTTATTACTTTTTGCAATTTTTACACTTTAATGATGCACGTTGTAGATTTTACACTTCGTACACTTCTATGTAAACCACTGATAGCAATTTAATGCGGGAAATTCCAGCATGGAAAGCTGGAGTCTCAGTAATTTCCTTATACATCTACCTCTTCTATCACATGTACATATTACCTACTATTTTATAAGAATGTTTGTCGAATTTATCATTCCATATTTATCATCTTGGTATTTATTATGTATAGGTACTAATTTATTCGTCATAGTCATGTATTTATATGTATTAGTATATTTTATAAGTATCGTAAGTATTAGTATTTTTACTGAACAGCGCAATATCTACACATAAGTTTGCTCTCGGGACCCAAGATACAAGTCTTACCTACACTTAGTTTGGGGCGCGTGAATTATTATTCATTGTAACGTATTGTTATACATATGCTTTAATTGAAAAACGTGTTACCTTGAGCTGTATTTTGTGTGGATTTAAAATGATTCTGATTCATGGGAGGTTGTATCAATTTACATAATTAATTGTTTTTAGATACATATATTATATATCTACACTTATACCATCTATATCTACACTAATATTGTAAAGAGGAAAGATTTGATAATTTGATTGTTTTTTTTTTTTAACTTTAATAGGTTTACACTTGACCGCCATCTCGCCTGATGTTAAGCGACGATGCGGTCTACGATGGAGCGTGTTTACCTAGAAGAAACCGATTCACTCTCGATTTGAAGACACCAAGATTATAACTATCGGGAAAACCCACTCAGGCAACTCATTCCACAGCCTAGACGTTCTTATCACAAACGTAGAGTCAAACCTCTTTGTCCGTGTCTTTGGAATATCCACCATGAAACGGTGCCGCTTCTTCGAGTTACGAGAAGTACGATAGTAAAAAGGGCAAGGTGGTATAAGATCATGCAGATCAGTTGCACACTCTCCGAAGTGTATCCGATAAAAAACCGATAAGCTAGTAATTTTGCGGCGATGTTCAAGACTTTGTAGTCTTTTTCGCAGAAGAGAGTCATTGCCTATGAGCCTTTTGGCACGTCTCTCGATCGATTCTAGGGCCTCCAGCTGATACATAGCCGATCCATCCCAAAGGTGCGAACAGTACTCCATACAAGAGCGAATCTGTGCTTTGTATAACAAAAGCAATTGTTCAGATTTGAAGTACTTTCGCACCTTTGAGAGGACACCTAGTTTTTTTGCAGCTAATTTTGCCTTGGACTCGATGTACGAGCCAAAGTTGAGCGTAGAAGTCAAGGTAACGCCCAAAAGCTTAAGATGATCAGTAACCGGTACGGATACACCTCGAAAAGTAGGAGTATGTTGGAATGGACTCCTTTTTGCGGAGAACAGACACGCCTGCGTCTTTCCCTCGTTAAACTTGGCCAGATTGGTTTCGCCCCATTCAGAGACTTCCTCAAGGGCCAAGTTCAAACGCTCAATCATACTCTCTCTCAGTACCTTAGTTTGCTGTCCACTGGCTCTCACGCTAGATATGTAACTCTCTACAACGGTGCTATCATCTGCGTACCTAAAGATACCGGGCTTCAACAGATCGTTGATATGTAGCAGAAAAAGCGTCGCAGAGAGTACCGACCCTTGAGGGACTCCGGCATTGATAGCCATTCGATCCGACGAGCAGCCATCAATGACAACTCGTATGGATCGATCCCTCAAGAAGTCCGATATCCACGCAATAAACCCTGAAGACAATCCATAACTAGGTAGCTTGCTAATAAGGCCATCATGCCAAACCCTGACGAAAGCCTTCGAGATATCCAGGGAGACTGCAAGTGCTTCCCCGTGTTTCTCGATGGCTTCACTCCAGATGTGTGTGACATACGCTAGAATATCTCCAGTGGACCGGTTTCGGCGAAACCCGTATTGCCGGTCACTGAAGAGATCGTTAGATTCTAGGTACATCAGGAGCCTGCGGTTTAAGACACGCTCCATAGTCTTGCAGAGTATGGACGTGACCGAGATGGGCCTGTAGTTGGCAGGGTCAGCACGACTACCTTTTTTGGGCACAGGTTGCACATTAGCAAGCTTCCATGATTTCAGTACTTGCCCAGTATGGAGAGAGAGTCTAAACAGGCGCGTCAGTACAGGAGACAACTCAGGCGCACAAGCCTTCAACACCAGAGCAGGAATTCCGTCCGGGCCACTGGCTTTGTTCACATCCAGATTGCGTAGCACTTTACGAACCTCCATTTGGCGAATATGTATTTCCGGCATCAAGGTCGGACTGCCCGGTGGAGTAGAAGGTGTCGCCCTACCAGCATCTAGACGCGAAGATACCGCAAACTGAGATGCAAACAAGTTTGCCTGCTCCATTGCGGTGTGAGCCAGCGCCCCATCAGGTTTCAGCATTGGAGGCAGTGAGGAGCGGCAGAAGTTCGATTCGACCGATTTAGCTAGGGACCAAAACGCTTTGCTGCCCGCAGGGTACGAAGCTAGTTTGTTCCCTATTCGACTAATGTGGTCAAAACGTGCCCTCTGAAGAACCCTTTTGCAAGCCTTGGCAGCCCTGTTGAACGCCTTCTTCTTCCGGTGTGTGTCCCTTGCCTTACGCAGTCGAGCATCAACCCATGCTAGGTAGGCCTCATGTTTAAATGCTTCAGCACTTTTACATTGAGAACCGAACCATGGGCGAGCTTTGCTGGATAATGGAACGTCAGAGTATGGAATGAAATATTCCATAGCCGTACGTATTGCATCAGTCACAGCATCCGCGCAGGCTGACGGATCATCAGAAGAGAAGCACAGTGACTGCCATGGGTAAGATGCAAAGAAAGAGCGCATCTCGTCCCAGTCTGCTGACTTGTATCGCCATAGCCGCCGGTTGCCCCTGGGGCTGAGATCGGGCGGATGGTAAACGGATACTGATTTCACCAGACAGTGATCAGAGCTGCCTAACGGCGAAGATACCACCACGGAGTATCGGTCTGGATCAGTTGTCAGCAGAAGGTCTAAGCAATAGGGAGTATGCGACTCAACGTCTGGTACCCTTGTGGCTTCTCGGACCAGCTGGGTTAGGTCTAACGACAGAGCAAGCTTTCTCGTTTCCACTCCAGCGTGGTCAGTGTCCCGGTATGGGTACAGCCAATTCTTGTGGTGGCCATTGAAATCCCCCAGTAACACTAATTGGGCAGTTGGGTACTTCTGTTGAGCCGCGTCCGCTGCCTCACTCAAATAATCAGTGAGCCGAGTCGTCTCCTGATCTCCACTGTGCGACCGATAGACACATGCATAGACAATTTTGTCGATGCCTGTATCTATCAGCACCCATAAAACAGAGAATCTGGTGTCCTCAAGATTACGGAGACGCCGACAGCAGATATCGTCACGGGCGTGCAGGCACACTCCAGCACGAGGCTTGAAGTTGTGCTCCAAGGTGTACCCTGGATAGGTTAGGTACGCCACGTCCGACGGACATCTTATCTGCGTCTCCGTAAGAAACAAGAGTGACGGCTGCTCAGTCTCGAGGTGATGGTGGACTGGGGTGACATTTGAGTGCAGGCCTCGAATGTTAGTGAGGTGCACTTTGAGTGACAAGGAGTGCAGCCGCTGTTTAACTCTGATTCTATTTCTTGTACTTTTCATGATTTTTAAGAGAGTGAGTTTCGGTGGGAAAACGGAAGTAGACCGAGGCGGCACACTGCCAACCAACGGCCACAACACACAAGACAAATACACCAATGGGAAACTAGTCTGGAGACTGCGGGGACGCCCGAGCCCCCCCGGGATGTCTATCTGGCCTTGTCATCCGGTCGCCAACCGGCAGGATAGCGCATCCCGGAATTTTTCGCTAGATGGCGGGGCAGCCTTTCATGAGTGGCTAGCTCACTACTTGGGCCCCCAACTATCTGCGGTCGGTCGCGGCAACCGTGCCTCGGATCCCGCTACCCTCCATGACTAGCTTCCCGATGTAATGTTTCGGTGTGTGACAATGCGGTCTTGCAGATATGCAGCAACTGTTCTGACCCGTTTTCCCTAATGGCGTCACCAGACTACATGCCGGGAACACGGCTAGGCCGCTTGGCGGCACGACTCAGTCTGGCGGGTGGTCACCAGCCACGGCCGAAGCCTACCACCGGTATTTTGTCACCTGATTTGCACCACCCAGGGACCACGTGTGGGGGGTTCTGTATAGAGGTGCTTCCCCACGGACGGAGGTGACACGGCCCCCAAAAATTGTTTGCATCGAATAGGTTCCGAAACTACTGGACCGATTTGAAAAATTCTTTCACTGGTAGGTATAATCCTACATTATCTGGAATGAACATAATAATGTTTGATCTCTATATAAACCTCACTTTATAAAATTGTCATAGCACGATTCTACAAACACAGAAAATGTTATATGACACAAATTTGGTAAGTAGCTATATGAGGCGTTCTTCTACAACAGTCTTTCCCAAAGTGGGCGATAACGCCCCCTCGCGGGCGCTGATAAAGGGCGGTAACAGATCCAGAAAAAAAATGGGGCCGCTGTTTAGAGCCTTGGAGCCGTTGTGTGTTATCTACTGGGCTCAGGTCTCAAGTTAACTATTGCGGGCTATAGTAAAAGTTCGTTTCTCGTTTAGAATTAATGTTTAATCTCCGCTAATATAGCTCACAATAATTAATTAGTAATATAATTTGAAGTTATAATGGTTTTTAAGTGCGTAAAAAGAGGGGCGCTAAAGAATAATATTATATTCTCAAAGTGGGCAGTACGTATACAAATTAGTTTGGGAACCTCTGTTCTACAAAATGGTGAGGAGTTCAACGTGACAGTTCCTACCTACCACGCTTCTTTATTGCTACGTATACGTAATAACCAAAACTAATTGAAGTCTGGTCATGGTAAACCAGTTTTCTTTATAAAGTCATGTTATGGACACTTAAATGTGCCTTAAGTTTTTTATGTAATTAGCTATCTTAACATCTCATAGTGATCATATCCATACCATATTAGCAAGGCTGCTAAGTCTGCCTTAGGTTACTTTAGTTGTTACTGTCAAAATTTATCAGTTGCACGAACTATCTTCGAACGTCACCATGCTTTGTGGTTTCTTTATATTGTTGAAATTTTACTTACATATAATACTTTTAATAATGATTAGTCGATTACCGATCCAAGATTCGTGATCCGGATTGTACGTTATGGATTTGTCTGTCCGTAGTTGCGGTAACATTACTCCTGAAATGCCGAAGGTCATCCCAGTGCTGAGGCCGATCAAACATGATGATACAGTCGCCAGCGCCTGTGAGAAATAAAATCAAATATTTAAAACAGCTGTAGTTTGATAAAAAAATTTGAGGATATAAGACAATACAACATAATAAGAGACAAAGAGTGACAAAGAGATACGTCTTCTTATATCTGAAACTTTTACAAAAAAAACATTCCGTTTTAAAACGTTCCGCTTACTAAATCCACAGATTCACAGAGTAATCCAAACGATCCAAATTCGAAATGACAATTCTTGTCT
Organism: Ectropis grisescens; assembly: GCA_017562165.1. Lineage (NCBI taxonomy): Eukaryota > Metazoa > Arthropoda > Insecta > Lepidoptera > Geometridae > Ectropis > Ectropis grisescens. Next base: position 8,546,262 of record CM029793.1, on the reverse strand, counting down.
CTGTCATTTTAAACGGATAAGATAAAGTCCCAGAGGTTTGATTCCGTGTCGAGATCCATGCTTGGAAAAGGAAGAGCCGTGCTCGGAATTTCTTTGCGCGATAGGATCCGAAATGAGGATATTCGCAAAAGAACGAAAGTAGCCAACATAGCTCAAAGAGTAAGAAAGCTAACGTGGCAATGGGCAGGCCACATCGCTCGCAGAACTGACAACCGAAGAGAAAGCAAGGTTCGAGTGGTGACCTTGAACCGGAAGACGCGGTGTTGGACGGCCTCCCACTAGATGGACAGAAGACCTCACAAAGGTCGCTGAAAACCGCAGGTTGTAGGTTGCGCAGGACAGTTCGTTGTGGAAATCTAGGGGTGAGGCCTATGTTCAGCAAACATTGCTGTGTTCCGGTTTGAAGGGCAATGTTTCCAGAGAAATTACAGGGCTTAGAGATATAACATGATCCCTGGGTGACGAGCACAGTGCAGTGCTAGGTAATGATTCGGACTCTTCATGTTCCAATAGCTGCGTGTCACTGTGCTGTTATGTGTCAGGCATGTTGCTTACCATCAGGCACATGTACTGATCGTCTCGTCACTCTTTATTAAAAAAAAAAATATGCTCGGAGTCTACCTGCGTGATAAAGCCACAAATGAAGAAATCCGCAGTAGATCTAAAATAACCCACATAGTTCAGCGAGTTGCCAAACTTAATTAGTAGGTAGTAGTGGCACAAAGCAGATAGTTTTAATTAAGCGGCAGACCGTCTAACGCCTAACCGAAATTTATCTTAGCTTTGATATTGCTCTCCGTTTCGTTTTCACTTGTAATTATAGAGATGGCAAAGCCAAAGCCGATTTATTTAGGTGGTAGAGAAGCTGGCTGCCATTGGGGAGAAAGGTTTCAATGGCAACCACGTAACCACGTGGGCAAACCGACACAATGGACCGACGCCGACTGTTTCGTGAAGATTGCCGGAAATCGTTGGATACGGGCGGCGCAAGACCGGTCTTTGTGGGCAGCCTTCGCCCAGCAGTGGTCGCCATTCGGCTGATATGACGATGATGATGTGGTCTAATATGTACTGTACATGCGCAGGGCACTAAATCTTCTCCCAGTTGGAACTCGGGGCTGTCACAAGGAGAGATCAAGGCCATAATCCGCTACGCTTGCCCAGTCTGGGTTGACGGATGAATCGACAGAGAAAACTTTTGAAATCACCTGTTTCACGATGCTTTATGTCACCGTTAACAAAGTGCAGATGCACTTGAAAACCCATTAAAGATGATGAGAAACTTGTCATTGCAAAAGAAAAAACTGAAAGGTGTAGGCGAAATTCAAATTTATGACTATGGGATTGTGAACTGGAAGGTCTACTCGTAGCTACCACGCTACCAGTCCACTAAGGTTTATATGTGTGGCACCGCCACAAATCATTGTTAACTCGCAGCACCCCGCGTTTACCCGCATAGTACCCATTTCCATTGCCCCGTTATTTTTTCGGGATGAAAAGTAGCCTATATGTTATTCCAGGGTGTCAGCTAACTCCATACCAAATTTTATTAAAATCGCTTCAGCCGTTTAGACGTGAAGAAGTAACAGGCATACACATTCACAAACTTTCGCCTTTATAATATTAGTGTCATAGATTCCAGAATATGAATCAAAAGGTTATCTGGAAGAGATCGCTTTTAGCGATAACATCGCCTTTTGTGGTCCATTATACATGTTTTGACGTGACAACGTCTTATAAATTGGTTTGCCGGGTGACACTTCAAGAAACTGCGTTACGCTCCGCTCACGTTATGCGCTCACAACGAGAGCGAGTGAGAGGCACGCGTCCCTTCCACTCGGGCATGGTTAGCCCGCCTAAGAGCGAGAGAGACAGACATAAAAAGTGAAAGGCACGCGTCCCTTCCGTAAAATTATTTTACCACTCAAAGTCGTTGTCACGTAAAACTTTCGCCCGTATACCGACTTTACAGGCAACCAATTTTTTTTTTTATTAGTTTTTATGTTGCCAATAAAGTGTTTTTGTGTTGTATTGTACGTTATACTATGCCATTAATTATTAGTAAAACACTGCACGTACCAAACATTATCATATTTTGAATTTTAGAGGTGATATTTACGTTTTAGCTTATCTTAACAATTAAATAGAGAAAAATTTACATTTACTTACCTGCTTGCATATAAACGAAGGCGTAAATTCAATCTTCTTAAACTTCATTTTGCATTAAAATCTTGTTTAATACGTGGTTGTCTTTTCTATGTAGAGTAAACCCCTTTTGTTTCTGTAATCTGTAATCTGTAATTCACGACTCAGGGTTGTTTCTACGCTGAAAAACAAATAATCTTTGACAAACCAAAAAAAGAGGATTAGACAAAACACGGGTACACAGAATAAGAAAAAAATGTGTCAGTGTAACATACATACACACATTACATTACATCAACTCCATGCGGCGAGAGCTCACAGGCGGGATCGTCTCTTCCTGTTGATTTTAAATCAAAATTCTAATATAGAGAGTCTGTATTTGTTTAACTTTTTGCGAGTTAGTTGAGGTTTAACTTAATAAACGGGGAATTATTAATAACGCTAACGCGTAGCTAATGCTCCTTCTGCGTTACCATAAAGTTGGCTAGGCATTAGAGGCAATTTGAGACTCATAGCTTAGCCATTAAAAAAACCCGCGACTAATTTGAGTGTCGATGTCATCATCATCATAGTTGTTCTTTCTTATCCCCATGAGGGAAGCTAGGGAGCCGGCTCCGAGGCGAACCTCCGGGGCCGGGGCAGGGCTCCTAAGTTCATTTCAGTCCAGACACGGTGGCCGCGTCTTGGCTTGGTGGTACTCTCTTAATCTTAGTTGTCGTTTAGCCTCATCTTCGTCACTTGCCGGTCCGGCTTGCAGAAGATCTCTCGGAAGTACACGCCAGTTACGTACGTCGGGGGGATGCGTGTGGTGTGGTGCGATGTTGTTTAGGTGGGGGTGTGGCCCGTTGTCCGCGCGGTCGAACATTATCATCATCAGCCGCAAGATGTCCACTCCTGAACATAGGCCTCCCCCCTAGATTTCCACAACGAACGGTCCTACGCAACCTGCAACCAGCGGTTTCCAGCGACCTTTGTGAAGTCATTTGTCCATCTAGTGGGAGGCTGTCGAACACTGCGTCTTCCGGTTCGTGGTCGCCAGTCGAGAATCTTTCTTCCCCATCGGTTGTCAGTTCTGCGAGCGATGTGGCCTGCCCATTGCCACTTCAGCTTGCTTACTCTTTGAGCTATGTCGGTCACTTTCGTTCTTTTGCGAATATCCTCATTACGGATTCTGTCGCGCAAAGAGACTCCGAGCATAGCTCTCTCCACAGCTCGCTATGTGACTTTGAGCATCGTTATGAGGCCCACAGTGAAGGACCACGTCTCAGTTCCATAAGCCATCACTGGCAACACGCACTGGTTAAAGACTTTCGTCTTTAGGCATTGGGGTATCTTGGACTCAAAGATGTGCCGAAGTTTCCCAAACGCTGCCCATCCGAGTTGGATCTATCGCTGGACCTCTTTGTCGAAGTTGGATCTACCTAATTGGATCTTTTGACCCAGGTAGACGTATTCGTCAACAACTTCGAGTGTGGTATTCCCAACAATAACCGGTACAGGTGAGACATGAACATATAACGGTCGAACATAGTTCGCGCTAAACGAGCCACAAACTCCCCCACCGCACCGTTTCGATTCTCACGTCTCTGGCGGTGACGTCATTCCGTACGTACCGGCCGGCTCCCGTGAGGATTCTCATGGTGGTGTTCTGCAACACGTGGAGGCGTTTCTTCTGCGTAGCCGAACAAAATGCGTACCACGCTGGTGCTCCATAGGTCAATCTTGTTCTAATAAGTACATCTTGTATATGCTGACCTTTGTTCTTATAGGCAGCCCAGACTGAAAGACCGGCCTTAACAGTGCTCTCGCGGCCTTCGCCTGGTTAACGGCATACGAGACCTGCGGGCACATGCGTTGGCCGCTGTCGATGTGGACGCCGAGGTACTTAACGGTCTTTTCCCATCTGACGTCCTGTCCTCTGAGCTGCAATGGCTGTGGTCTTTTTCTTTGGCTTCCGGTAAGCAGTGCCGCTGTCTTGCCCACGCTGACGCCTGATCTCCTTTGTCGAGCCAAAGTAGAAGGATATCCAGGACCCTCTGGGCTCTTCTGGTTGCCAACTTTTTGGAGCGCGACGGAGCGATGTATGCGCTGTCATCTGCGATTAGTGCTAGGACTAGTCCCCTTTTCCCTGGCAGGAGGTCGCCCTCCTCCAAGCACGGGGTGTCGTCCGTGAACAGCGCGTAGAGTGGTGGAAAGATGCAACTTCCTTGAGGAACACCCGCCGTGATGCGCCTGGGTCCGGAGCTGACGTTCACACGTAGAACCGGCGCTCGGCGAGGAAAGACGTAATGACATTGATCTACGCTGGAGGAGTTCCTGTCTTTACCAACTTGTAGATGAGGCCTTCATACCACACGTTATCGAAGGCCTTCTCAATATCCAGGAATACGGCGACGACCCGTCTATCTACCCCTGTTGATTTCTTCTGTAAAATGGTGATTACCCGCGTCAGTTGCAGCGTAGTGGAGTGGAGCATGCGGAACCCGTACTGCTCGTCCCTGGGTGTGAGATGGGGACGCAGTCTCCGCAGCAGCAGACACTCAAAAAACGTTGCGAGGTGTGACAGCAGTGTTATGGGGCAGTAGCTGGACGGTAGTCGCCTATCCTTACTGGACTTTGGGATGACGATGACGTTTCCAGTTTTCCAGGTCGAGAGGAAGTGTCCCGTTCTCAGGATCCCGTTGAAGAGCCGGGTCAGACACACTAGGCCTTTCTTCGGCATTTACTTCAGTGCATTATTCGGGGCTCCGTCTGGACCCGGCGCTTTCCTGAGCTTCAGACTCCTCACGGCTCTGACGACTTCCGTGGGGGGCGATGAAATCCTCTCCTCCCAGCGGAGTAGCCGGGGGAAACTCGGCGACGACCCTCTCGACTTCGGCGGCGTGGTAGTCAGAGGTCTCTTCTGGAATCTGGTGTGGCATAACCTGATCTTCCAAGTGATCAGCAAGGAGCTCTGCCCTCTCTAATGCTGAGTAACGCCGTTTCCCTGCGCCACCTAGAAGGGGTCAAACGGACGCTTTAGGTTGGGTCAGGTGGCGGCTAGAGACGGCGGCGACGTGTAGAGGTTGGGGAAGGGGGCTGGAAGACTTGGGAAGGTTACTCGGCCGATATATCGACCAAGTAAAATTCCTAAGTCTTCCAGATGAGGGTCCTCCACGAGCACTCTGATAAGCAGAGTGCTCAGTGGAAGGACAAGAGGCGGAACCGCGGCTATCCCCAGCCGCGGTTGTGAGGGCGGGCCTCTCGCTGTCGACCATCTTCGCCGTGATGCTTGACAGTGAGAGGTCGTGTGAGGTGGAGGAGAGCGCGACCCGAAAACCTCTCGCTCCTTCACTGAGGCGGAAGCGGATACGGAGGCGAGCCTGAAGGCACACTCATTCTCGCACTCCGTCTCCACTGGAAGGCTTGGGGCGTTGGACGTCAAGGGCCGTCTGACGCCCTACCTAGGGATAGGCCTTCCCGAGGAGGTGACGCGCTGGTGGTTTCCGGCGCGTCGCTGGATCCAAATGCGGGGGTGTGGATACCCACTCCCTGCGAGGTGGGCCCGTAAGGGCGATGGCAGGTGGGTCAGGGTCGTTGATGGGAGTGCGAAAAGTGACCCCGCGATCCTTACTCGGGCCATGCCGGAGAAACCTGTGGGGGTTTTAGTCGGTAGGGACACCATATTGACGCCCATGGTGCCGAGCCCGACATACCCCACCATGACCCTGCATGGTGGGCATACCTTAAAGTATTTCCCCCACATAAAAAAAAAGGTGGCGGCTGAGACTATACAAATTGGTCTTGTTCTCTTGGCACTGGGTAATGTGGTCATCCCAGGCAGCTCTTCTCCAGGCCTTGATCTCATTTACAAGTCTCTCTCTGATGGCATTAAACTTCGCCTTAACCCTTGGGCAGTGGGTGCGGGTCCACAACTGCCTGAGCTCTCGCTTCTCGTCGCTTAATTCTCTTAGGGCCTTCGGAAGTTCGGCGCGCCATTTAGTCCGTGGGCTGGTGGTGGTTGCGGCTTCTACGGCAGAAACTATCGCCTCGGTCAGTTCTCTCGCGCAGGTCTCCACCTCGTCTGGCGTGGAGAGTCCGCCGACCGTCAGTGACTGTAGCTACCGCTACACTACTGGTAAGTGGTCCAGTCCGTCGTCTTCACTTCTGCTCGGGGTGATGTGCAGGCCAGTGATCCGCCTACGGTGATGAGCAAGGAGAGATGCGCACCATCGAGGTCGTACATGATCTCGAGGGAGACCGGCGTCGCGATCCCCTTGTGTAGGGCGATGTCCAGCACGTCGGCTCGATGAAGTGGCGTCTCTGCTTCGGCGTGGAGTCTTTTTCCGCTCGTCGTCGACAGTTGCGACTCCCACTCTACGTGCTTCGAGTTTAGGTCGCGTGTCGATGTGTGCGCATTGTAAAAATCTACTCTGAATGTACAATTTTGTCAGCCAACTTCAATTTGTCGGTTTTTGGCTGGCGTTCTGCGCACGCAGGATTTAAAAATTCACTCTCTTATTTATTTCCAGCACAAGCACAACACAAAAGATGTAAACTTCAACAAGAACAAAATTAAAAATTTTGATTAACCCCCGACTACTTCGGATTTGTTATCTATACAATATTCTACTAGTCAAGCCCTTTCTGTTGATACCCATATTGAGGTAGTAGTGAAAAAATAATGTAATTCGCCATTTTGTGGTGGCGGCCATCTTGGATTTGAAATTTGTTATAGCGTATAGTATTTTACTAGTAAATCCCTTTCATTTAATATTCATATTGAGGTAGGTTGTGAAGAAACATTTTGTCCGCCACTTTGTGGAGGCGGCCATCTTGAATCGATTTCAACCAAACATAGCTAAGAACCTTCAAATAAAAAAAATATAAAAAAACCGAATCGAAATCGGCCCGTTCGTTTGAGCTCTACGGTACCACAGACAGACACAACACAGACAGACATCGACGTCAAACTTTATAACACCCCTTTTTTTGGTCGGGGGTTAAAAAACGCAAGGAAAAACATTAGTCACTTTACGATATATAAGTAGCTATATAATCATCATATTGACCTCATCATAGCAAATTCAACATTTTGACAACTTTTTTCTAACAACAGGCAAATAAAATCAACTGTCCAAATTCCAATACAAAGATTTTGATTTTGAAAACCTGCGAATTCGAAAAGTATTTTTTAGTGGACCGGCAAATTTATTTACCTGTTTTTGATTAGTCGCTTCGTAAAACGAATTTATAAACAGTAATCGCTTCGTTTTTTTAAATCAGTTCTCAGTAAACCTGATTATATTTAAACTTGTTTCGATGTCGATAATAAAACCCATACTAGGTAGTTTCTAACTAATAAAACTTCACGTATTTGTAATATTTAACTCACAATATTCTCTCGCCATAACGTTTTAAGTAATTGTGTTGTCAGAACGAATTTCGGTCTGCTACTATTATTGGCTGTTACGAGTGTGTCTCATACATTTTTATTTATCTTAACATTTCAACTGCATAAATACAGTCTACAAATATAATGCTTTTGTTTTTGGAATATGCGTGACCGTTCATAAGTTTTAAATTTGTCTGTCTTGTGAGGATCTTACCTGTTTGTGTCGTTCTATGAAGTAGGAATCATGAAATTTGAGCCAAAAATACTTGGAGTGAATTTGGATCTTACGCTGAAGTCACATATGACAAAGCAGGTTGGTACAAACAAGTAGTAAACTTAAATTATGTGAGAAGATTAAAAAATAACATGCTAGTGCAAGGTCGTGAAATAACAGTTTTTGTTCATGTTCTTGTCAATGACACACTTTAAATCATCTGTGCTTAGTGAAAGTTTTGGTACTTGGATAAAATAGAAAACAAAATACGTGGCGGCGCAGCGGCGAGAATTTTAATTTCACAACTGTGAGGTCTTGGGTTTAAATCTCTCCTAGACCTCTCAGTATTTTACCAAGTCAATTTCTTGACACCATTGAATTTAACAGCCAAGGAAAATATCGTGATGTTGCATCTTCGAGGCACATCCTCGAAACATGTAGTTCTTAGAACCATCTTCATTTCCAAAATTTCATCATTCGCCAACCTACGCGTGGTTAGCGTGAATATACGAGTACAGATTATGGTCTCTCTCTATTATACGGATTAACTCTCCTTTTTAGAGAAGACCCCAGAAACATCCCACATTTCCCCAGCAGTCCCAGCAATGGGAACACAATGTGGGATGTTTTTGTAAATACCCATTCCAGCTCCACAAACAGTGGATGGTATGACAACAAATAATTCTGATACAGGAATAACGGTGATATATACCTCTACTTACCTAGACAAATCCCGAACACGTATGCATACACTAGGTAAAAAGATTACACATTATGAACGTATAAACAATTTGTAAAAACGGATTTGCCATATTCTCTTCTTTTTACAATTGTTTTCACCCTACTATATTTTTTTCACTTTTTACTATTTTTAAAGGCACTAGTCTAATTTAAATTTCGAAACATTTAAAATCCATTTTGTGGATTGAACAATTTTTACTGTGCACATCCGCGCGTGACCGGCGCTTAAGGCGCTGACAATCGCCAAACAGCACTTTTTTCAACACAAATTTACCAAAATATATGTGGTCAGCGTCTTAAAGTGCAAGGAATGCTCGCGACCTCTAAACAAAAGAAAAAGTACTATACCTACCTGTATCACACTAAAAAATACTTACGGCAACCTAGAAAAAAAAAACGTAAAATTTATTTATTTCTAAAGTAAGTAGCTTGACCAATGATACCGTAAAGGATTAGTAATGTTTTCTAGTTTGGAAGTAATGAACGACCGCAATTACGATGTCGTATCTTTCCGAGGGGAATTACCATCAGGTTTATAATTCATTAATTCAGTTGTTTAGTTACTATATAATTCAGTTGTTGTGTTGTAATGGGCTGTGATGGCTAAAGTGTTGTTTATCATCCGGCGTATGTTCTGCTCTTTCTGTCACTCTACACTATACATATACTTAATCAAACCAATATACACATCAATGTCAAAATAAATAAACGAGCACCAAAGTACTAATTTCCTAACAAACTTATCTGTAACTGTTTGGCTTAAATCAGAAAAATAACTGTGAGATTTTTTTTTGACGTGACAACGTCTTATAAATTGGTTTGCCGGATGACACTTCAAGAAACTGCGTTACGCTCCGCTCACGTTATGCGCTCACAACGAGAGCGAGTGAGAGGCACGCGTCCCTTCCACTCGGGCATGGTTAGCCCGCCTAAGAGCGAGAGAGACAGACATAAAAAGTGAAAGGCACGCGTCCCTTCCGTAAAATTATTTTACCACTCAAAGTCGTTGTCACGTAAAACTTTCGCCCGTATACTTACTTTACAGGCAACCAATTTTTTTTATTGTTTTAATTTGACAGAAATTGACGAGTACTGCATACGTTTCTGGATAGAAAGTTGATTTTCTTTTTAATCGCAATTTTTTATATAAGTAATCAAATTATATGGTACTTCAAATGTACTTAATTCAAAATTTCCCCTTGCTCCAATCAGCCGTTGCGGCGTGATTGAGCAATAAACATCCCAATTTGACATTTAGGTATAGCTAAACACCCCGCGTTGTTGCCCTGTTTTGCCTGGAGTGAAAAGTAGCCTATGTGTTATTCCAGACTAATTTATCTATGTTCCAAATTTCAAACCGATCTGTTTTGGGGTTCAGACGTGATTCAGCACCAAATATCTAAATCAAAATTTTCGCATTAATAATACCTATTCTATTTGTATGATTAATTGCTTTCGATAGTTGTTAATAAAAAAAACATTTTCATTTTACAGATATTGGCCTTAATACCATCATGTCTGATATCAATCTGCAGTGGAATGACGTTTGGCATCACCGCAGTGATGCTTCCGCAGTTGAGACAAGACAAGACAATATCCTACGATGCTGCTCATGAGTCTTGGATTGGTATGTATTTTAACTAGCATTTACCGGTAACTTTAAAAAATTAAAAATAAATTGACAGTCATAAGATCTGCTGATAGAAGTGAAAACTTATAACTCGTGTGTGTATAGTGAGTTGTTTTTCGTGGTATAAAATGTCCATAACTTCGGCCGATATATCGTTAATCGGACTTCGTAGTAGACCTGCTGGTCTAGTCCGGAGAACGGCGACAGCCGATCCGGATCCCCTGGCTCAAATCCCGCATCACTGTATCTTCGAAGTCATGTGCGTAACGCTGCAAACTTTAAAAGGCGAAGGAAAACAACGTGTGGAAACCAATATCAAACATGAATCATGAGGTCATGTGTCATCCGAAACCCGCACTGGGCCAGAGTGGTGGATTTTGGCCTTGGCTTTCTCCTTGCGAGAGAGAGGAGTCCCCGAGCCCCAGCAGTGGGAATATTTAAAGGGTTGTTTATGTGTTTATGCTCTGAGTAATTACTACACAACTCTCATGCTATACGGGGGTCTATCACTCAATAAACCGGATCATATAAATGGATGAATATGCCCCAAAAAGAAGCCAACGTTCTGTTGAAAACAGTAACGTTCTGGATTCTATACATCTGCAAATGAATATTGTCTAAATCTAAATGTGCATTTTCATATTTGATGAGACGTGACGAGACTTGTTTTTTGTCATAATGTAAAATTGTAAATTTTGTTAAATGTATACTGTTTAAAAGATAAAATTCAAAAGAATAAATAACATTTCGTGTACCATACATACCATACAAGATATATTAATGGTAGATTCTCCAAGAAATTATACACAACCGTTTCAAATTCCGAGTTTTAGGTTTCCTCTCAAGAAATTGCTAAGAACGCTAACTATGGATATGTATACCCCCATTTAACTTATGGTATAATCTTTTGGGGAAAATCAGTTGAAGTTAGAAACAATCCAGAATATTTTTTTATAAATAAATCTTCTCGCACAGATATATTGCGCTCAAAATACAAATTTAACGTACCTACGTGTAACACAGTCAAATAATGCCATGTTTCACAGAAGCACTATTAATACAGCTATCAAAATATTGAATAGCCTACCAGTATTTATTAAATCTATAACCTCGAACAGTATTTTCAAAACGCTCTGAAAAATTGGCTCATTGATAAAACTTTTACGACTTGGAAGAATATTATACATTCATTGCTGCTATTTATCCTAATAATAAGTATTGAGAAGACGAGCGACAATGAATATTTTATATTATGTAAAATGTGTTTTAAAATTTGTTGTCATTGTACTCGTTTTACTAACTCGAATTTAAGAATTTTTGTTATGTGAAGTGATGTGTTATTGTTATAATTATATGTACAAATATAGATAATAAGGAAAGTTTGTACTTACTCACTAAATGGTTCGCTCAAAACTACTAGCTTAGCTATTAATTACTTAGTTATTAAAGCTCAACTATTGCATGTCCGCTAGGACAAATTGTTGATACCAGACCGTTGTAACACCATTGTGTACACGGTTTTACGCAATAAAATTTATTTCTTTCCTTCTTTCTAACTAACCCACTTTTTGGTTTTTTTCTTCAGCTTCCATCTCTTCGTTGTTCATGATCATTTCATCCCTGAGCAGCGGACACATTCTGGACCGTTATGGGAGGAAGACGGCACACATCCTGGTTGGAATACCATACATCATTGGGTGGATGGTTATCGCCTTTGCGCAAAACACCAGCGTCATCATCATTGGCAGAATTTTCACGGGATTGGGATCTGGCGCCAACAAGTCCATAATGTTAGTTTACATTGGAGAAATTGCAAACCCCAAAATCAGATCAATTTTTTTATTCGTGCCTAGCATATTGCTGAACGTAGGCGTTCTAGTCAGCCATTTATTTGCATATTATTTGCAATGGAAGACCAGTTCATACATATGCCTTGTACCTTCGATTCTCATCACAGTAACGTCACTATTCTTAAAAGAAAGCCCTTTGTGGTTGATTTCTAAAGGAAGGATCGAAGAAGGCATTGAAACTTTTAGATGGCTCCGTGGAACTGACGAAGCTTCAGAAGCTGAACTGAAAACTGTTTTGGAAAGACAATCAGAGAAACCTAAAATATCTGCCAAAGAAACGCTCAAAATAATATGTTCAAGCGCCTTCATAAAACCAATGCTTACACTCATAGCTGTGGTTGTAAATATACAATTAACAGGTGTAACAGTTTTAAGTTTTTATTGCCAAGATGTATTCAGAGAAACGTTTTCCGGAGACATTGATCCATTTATAATGATGATTGTAATGGATTGCCTCGTCGGTGTCGTGTCTGTTGCAGTTTGTTTTTCGGAAAATTTGTGTCGAAGAAAAAATCGTTCTTGTTGTCCAATTTAGGAGTCGGAATATTCGTCGCTGGCTTAGTAACATGTTTACAACTGGGGTATGAAGGATTTATATGGCTACCTGTGGCGTGTCTAATATTATTTCTATGTTTCTCTACTGGTATCTTAACTATTGGGTGGGCGTTTGTTCCTGAATTATTACCTAGTAATGTCCGTGGAATTGGGTCGGGAATAAATACCTCATTTGCCTGGACTTTTCTTTTTATTTTAGTCAAAGAAACTCCAGCTATTATGAAGTCCTATGGTCCATCTGCGGTCTTTGGTTCATACGGTGTAACCGCTATTGTGTGTGGATTTGTTTTGTATTTTATTTTACCAGACACTGAAGGTAAAACATTACAGTCTATTGAGGACGATTATAATAAGAAAGTAGATTCAACAGCACTATAGATAAAATATTAGTTTTATTTATTTATTGTATTCATAAGATGGAATGACGCGAAGAACAAGAAAAGTGCCTGATGGTAAGTAACATGCGTAACAAAAATCAGGCGCAGCGTTCGTTATTTTGATATTCTTATAGCTGTCTTCCTCTAAAAGTTTGTATATTTTTCTAAAAACATAATATGTAATTACCATGATCAAATTACTGTTGTAGAATTTAGTACATTAAATTATTTCTTATTCTTAGTACATTTTTGTAAATGTCGGTACCGATAATTATTCTCGTCACAAAAAACGTTACAAAGATAATTTTAAATAACAGAAAGAGGCGTATGATTGATGGAATGTTTAGACAACCTCAAATAACTTTGAAAAGAAATGTACACAAATGTTAATATTTTTCAATGTAATCTATTTTTAAAGTAATTAGAATAAGTTAAAAATAATTATTCTAACATAACAATAAAATTGTCAGTCTCATGAGCAGTCTTCTTCAACTATTATTAACGATTACTCCTTCTTCTCTTCCTGCTTCGATTCTTCTAGAACGTCCTTTCTGACTGGACCTGTGTGCGGATTAGGAACTGCTCTCTCTCCCTTCACAGCCTCCGCTTTTGTTGGTGCTACAACTGTCAGGACTCTATAACCTTGATTCAACCGTGCCTGGATTCACTGGTTCAGGCTGATTGAATCTTCGGGAAAATTGTCTCGAAACAAATCCGTATTCATCTTGTTTCTCTTCGCTTTTGCCTTCAACGATGATGTATCCTTCCGAAATCTTGACCGATATTTCATCGGGGGAGAAGTGCTGGACGTCTACGTTAATCTGCCACTTATCCTTGTCGACCTTGATGTAACTTCTATCTATGAGCCACCAGGGTTTCAAACGCGACGCGATGGGGCTAATCGCAGCTGCCCGTATTTCAGTTGGAGTCAAGGTTAGGCCGAAATTCTGGTCCAGAACCCTTCTGGGCCAACGTGGGTTTTCATGGTCAAACAGCCATGGAAACAGCGACATTTTTTTTCACTGCTGGCTCATTCTTGAGTTGTCTGAATTTTTATAATTGTGTCATGGACGTATGAAAATAACGGACGTAGTCTCGCTAACACTGTGTCAAGTCAAGTCGGCCAGTTCCCTGTCACATACAGGTTGGCACTCATACATACTCACAAAAGTCGGCCATTACGCGCGCAAACCTCAGCCAGCCGACACGTTTTGGGTTAAAGAAAAATCTCAACACACAGGATGTCTTGTGTAGTGAAATGCTGTAAAAGCCGTAGTAACTAACGCAAAAAACATCCAGGAATTACGTTTCACAGGTAGATACAAAATTCAGTTACTTATTTCCACATTTTAAATATTAAAATCAATCTTCATTTGCTATAACAATATTGCGCATTACAAGTCCAGTGCTGCCAAAGTTAGCGTGTGATAATTACCGAAAATATATGGGACATTGATTATTTGTGATTGTTTAGTATAAGTTTATTAATTGTAGTAAAATTAGTGAACTGTGTGAATAAAGATTTATGTCACATTATATTAATACATTTATATTGTTTATTAGTTGCCACTAGGTATTTGCTTTATTATTTTGTTTGCTAGATTTCTTAAACAAAATCAAGCTTGGCGAAATGACTGGATTCAAATAATTAGAAATAGTATAACTGTGAAAACGATTGGATCCCAAACAAATACAGTGTCATTTGTAGTAAACATTTCGAAGTTGATAATATATATATATATGTAACGAAAAGAGGGCTGGGGCGTATTGTTACATATTATGCAATGCATCAAAAGATAAATTAACAATCTAAGGTAATACTCGTACTGTATTTTATAACTCGTGATTTAGTTGGTAGTAAGTCTGCTTGCGAAGCCGAGAGTCGTGGATTCGATTCCCACCCGGCGTAAATATTTGTGCGATGAATATTATTTGTTTTATGTCTGGGGGTTTTTAAGTAGGTATGTATTGAATAAATATATTGATAAGTATTACATCAGAGCTATCTGGCTCCCACAGTAGGTACAAGCTTTGCTTAGTTTGTGATGGGTGAAATGTCCGGCAATATGTTATTAATATTATAACATTTTTACATATTTTCTAGCAGCATAAGCAGCCCTATAAGTGTTCCTACTGCTGGGACTCGGTGTCTTCTCTCACAAGGAGGTACTTAAGCCCATAATCCACCACACTGGCTTAGTGCGGGTTGGTGGACGACACATGACCTCGAAAGATTCTAGGTACATGTCGGCTTCCTCACGATGTTTACCTTCACCCTTTTAAGTTATCAGCATTAAGCGCATGACTTCGAAAAGATAGTGGTGCGCGAGTGATTTGAACCCGGGGTCTTCGGATCGGCATGCACCATTCTTCCGAATAGAACAGAACCTTACATTTTCTAGTTAATTTTCCGATATCAACAAATACCTTTTAAGTGCCGTTAAAATCAATAGAACCGATCCAGATTGACTACTAATCTCAAGTATGCTGTTTGTTTTTAGTATTGTTAATAATTAATATTGTTGCTAATAATATTAGGTACCTACTATAAGTATCAAATAGAGATTTGTTGATTTTGTGCGAGCTTAAGTTAAAATTGTGTGATTTAAGTATACGTTTCCCTCGCGCCCTGCAAAAAAATGTGATAAAGTTTTTAAGGCAGAAAAAATCTAACTGTCAATTTACCTCCCTCCAATGGCTAAATGTTCTATCTAAGGTTAAGCAGTAAGAAGAATAAATATTGATTACGTGTTTGTGTTTTTTGTGGTGTTAATTTGGCTAACATGGCAACTAAGAATTCCTTCACACATTAAAAAGCCGCCGCCATTTTGGGATTTTTGGGTGCCTCAGGTTTGTCTTTGGATGGTTCTGTCCGTGTTATTCATACGTCCATGCATTGTGTACAATTTTTACAATAGAGTTACTTAAGGCCAGGTATTTCTGTCAAAGTAGGCATTTAACGCTGTCTTGTTCTCGCGACCGTCACCGACCGCGGAATCGGTGCCACAGTGCAGAAACATGTGCTACCGAAATACCAGACCAAAACCTTTTGTTAATAACTGTGTATCGAAATGACCGTGAGATTGAGATATTTTTTGATTTTTTGACTAAACTTTTATTAATATTAAGCCAAGAAACTAGAAAACATATTGTTATTGGTGGGGATTTTAACTTGGATAGGAAAAAAAACCAAATGAATACGCCAGACTGTGCGATACCATGTTAGAAAATAACTTCCACCAAACAGTATCACAGCCAACTAGAATAACATCAAAAACTACATCTTGCATTGACCTACTGTTCACAAATAACAAAGATAACTGTTTGACAAATGTAAACGATTATGGTATCTCTGATCACAAAGCTGTTACATACAAGTTTGAGACTACAACCAACTACAACAAAGATGTCATAAAACAAATTATAACTAAAAGATTTTTCAATCAGACAAAGATAGACAATTTCAGAAATGCCTTGACAACAGTAAACTGGAACAATGTAATTAAAAATGACGTAGATATAAACACCAATTATGAAAAATTCGATAACATTATTCAAACATTGTTAAGCACCCATATTCCTAAAAACACAATAACAATAAAATCAAAACCCAAAAATACCTGGCTCACAATTGGTTTAAAAAATTCGTGCCGACACAAAAGAGCATTAAAATCACTAATAAACGAGTCCAATAATACGATATTAATGTCATACTTTAAAACTAACCAGAAAGTACTAAAAAAATGCGTTAAAACAGCAAAAAAGCTAACAAACATTAAAAAAATGGCCACAGCGACAAATAAAACTAAAAAAATGTGGGAAATAATCAAAGAGATAACGAACAAAAAGGTACTAGAAAAAAAAAGCAAATATAAAACTTAAAGTACAAAACACAATAATAGATGGGCCCCTCTCTGTTGCAAACAAATTTAACCAATATTTTGCCTCTATTGGAAAGCCAAATCCCCCAAATAAACCAAACATTACAAATCAAAAGAAATTAAAATTAACCCCACATCCTGTTGAAAATTCTATGTACCTACCACCAGTTACAGAACAAGAAATATTTAAAATTATCAAAAAACTCCCCAATAAACACAGCACTGGAATAGACGAGGTTCCGACCTCACTAATAAAAACCTGTATCGTAGAATTAACTTTCCCGTTGACTATGCTGATTAACCAGTCAATAGAACAGGAAACTTTCCCTGAAAGATTAAAAGTCGCTAAAATAAAGCCGATACTGAAAAAAAAGGGAAACACTGATGATATGAGCAATTATAGGCCAATTGCTTTGTTGCCCGCAATTTCAAAAGTTTTTGAAACTGTAGTTTCAAATCGTATTTACAACTTTTTAGAGAAATACAAACTATTGGATGAAAATCAATATGGCTTCCGAAAAAAATCTTCCACCACTTTGGCTATATACAAATACACGCAAAAAATCCTGGATTATATTAAAGAAAAACATTATGCACTCAATCTAGACATGAAAAAGGCCTATGATAGAGTTATACATCCTATACTACTCCAAAAATTAAATAATATCGGTATAAGAGGCAAGCCACTAAACTGGCTAAAATCTTATTTATGCAATAGAAGACAATTAGTAGAAATAAACCACTTTCGTCAGGATGCGACGTCTAAATTAGATGTAAAATCTGAACAGCAAACCCTCAATTGGTCCATTCCACAAGGCAGCGTATTAGGATGTGTCTTATTTTTGATATATATAAACGATCTTCCCAAAATATTAAATACCCCATGTATCCTATTTGCCGACGACATATCGCTTATTTTCAAATGTTCATCTGACTCTATCTCACAAGAACAAATAATTGACTCCCGCTCAAAAATGAAATATTGGATGGACCTACACAACCTCGAACTGAATACTAAAAATCAAAAATGATTCAATTTCACCCTACCAAAAACACCTCTAAACCTTTCATCCATTTCAAAACTGTTAGACATCGAAGAAATCAATAATATTACGCTACTTGGTATTGAGATAGACTCACAGTTCAATTTCAAAGCTCACATTCAAAAATTAAAAACAAAGTTATCACAATTCATATACGCTTTAGCAGTATTAAAAATCAATACAAACCAGAAAAAAGCTTTTAGTGCTTACTATGCCTACGCCTATGCTTGGCTCAAATACAGCATTATCATTTGGGGAAATCGGACAGAGGCTCATGATCTTTTTGTGTTACAAAAAAAATGTATCCGTATTCTAGGAAACCTCCGCATACCCAACAGTTGCAAGCCTTACTTTACCAAACTAGAAACGCTAACATTACCTAGCATGTACATACTAGAAGCCGCTATGTTTGTTAAAAAACACCCGACTTATTCTCTTTCAATAAAAGTACTCGACGCCAAACTCAACTTGTGGCACCAGAGCCAAAGCTAGAATTTGTAAAAAAAGGCCCCGAGTACATGATAACAAAAATATATAACACCTTGCCTAATGATATTAAAAACGAACCCTGACCAAAATAGATTTTATAAAAAGTTAAAATCGCTATTAATACAAAAAAGTTACTATAGTATAACTGAATACCTAGATGACTTTAGATATATCCCACGCTCACGGCATTAGTATTAAAAATACATTAGTGTAATATCTGTATATATATATTATGAAATACTATCTACTTATACTAAGATTGTAACTGTACAATTTTAATATTGCTATGCCCTAACAGGGTAAATGCTTAGCCTATTTTGTCAGCTTTGTATTATTATGCAATAAATGATTGAATAACATTAAAATATTGGACTATGTAATTTAAACTCATTTTTTGTTCAAGATTTGTTTATGTTTGTTTGTTTATGATAAGAGTTTTGTTGCTATATAAACGAAGAAATATTAAATTTATCTATACTCGTAGGTATACAAAACTCAATCTTTTCTTTTCTGGGTCACACATCATGCATCTTTTTAAAATGTTTCCTAATAATTCTTAGTTCGTCAAAATTTAAAAAAATGTGCTGAAACGTAATGAAAGGCCAGTAAAAATAGAAGGTTTTTTGGTCAACTTTGCACTAAATTTCTAGACCATTTTTTTCCTATGAGGTAAAGATCACTTACTGAGCATAAAATTCCAAAATGCTCACAGATCCAGGTAGAGCTTCAAACGCCAATTGAAAAAAAAACTGTTTTAGCCGATATTTTGGAAACTATATATTTTGACAATAATTGTAGAAAATAAAATTTTGCATCTTTTGTTGCTAGTAAACTTTTTTTGTAAAACTTACCGTTTACGATTTATAACCCATTTAATGATACGGTTGCGATGATGCCGATAATAGTGGATGAAAATGATGTGGTCTACGATGGAACTTGCTTCTCTAATAGAAACAAACACAGTGTACCTCGTAACCCCAAGGTTCGAACCTTCGACAAAAACCCACTCTGGCAATGCGTTTCACAGCTTAGTTGTTCTTATTACAAAAGTCCAAACTCTTCGTTCAACTCTTCAATCATAGTGATGAACAGTGCTGTTTATTCGAGCAATGAGCAATATGATAGAATAACTTTAATTTAAAAACCCCGACTACAAAAAAAACTACACGTAAAAAAATTGGTTGCCTGTAAAGTCGGTATACGGGCGAAAGTTTTACGTGACAACGACTTTGAGTGGTAAAATAATTTTACGGAAGGGACGCGTGCCTTTAACTTTTTATGTCTGTCTCTCTCGCTCTTAGGCGGGCTAACCATGCCCGAGTGGAAGGGACGCGTGCCTCTCACTCGCTCTCGTTGTGAGCGCATAACGTGAGCGGAGCGTAACGCAGTTTCTTGAAGTGTCACCCGGCAAACCAATTTATAAGACGTTGTCACGTCAAAAAACATTACCCACTATCTAAGGACACTTTGGCGAATGAGACTAGTCTTAGAATATCTTAGTAACCAAAATACATCCAGCCGTTTGGAAGATATGTGGAAATAAAAGTTTTACAAACATAAAGATACGCGTGAAAAACATAACCTATAACCCATATTATAAATGATACCTAACTTGCATTTATATTAGGGCATCCGCATTAAATTTTTTACTGATGTGTTATCGACGTCAGTTTTTTGAGACTCCCCTATTGGTCTACAACATAAAGTAAACAGCGTACTAATTAGTATCAGCGTCTATTTGCAATTCCAATGAAAACGGTATCAAAAATCAAGATCATAGCGTGCTTCACTAGTAATACCTACTGATATTATTATACTGTGGCACTATGATTGTAATATTTAATATTTATTGGTTGTCAAAATTGCAAAATCAAGCACAGGCCCGTCGTCCGTGAGCGCCGAAACGCGACTGATCAGGCCTGCCGAACGGCGCGCTATATATATGGTAGATATTAAAACATAGTGAATAACTGATACTTTTATCAAGTCAAACTCTGCGAATGCATCTATAACTTTTAGTGGCTTTCGTTGAGTACAAAATTTAGTAAAAAAATTCATTAGTTTAGTCATAAACTTGAAAAACCTTTTTGAAAAGGGGTAACTTTGGGATTTTTTTCTATCAAGTAAAATTCATAAATCGTGTTATTGACTGCGAATTGCACTAGATTAAATCCTTAACTAATACATAATTTTTTTCAGAGTTTAATACACTATTTTAAAGGTCTTAAAGTTGTTTTAAAAATTCAAAATTACGGCCCACACGCCCTTAATTAATAGTTCATTTTCTCTTAAAAGCAAACTACGATTTCAGTTTGAAATTCAATTTAGACACTCGATCAAATTTCATAAACACTATACAGTGCTAGAGAGTGTCCGCTCTAGCACTGCTTAGCAGATTTTTTTTTATCGAACACTATTTTTTTTGGGAGATGTTTTGATTTTTAGCTAAAGTCGTAGAACAAATGTTGTTTGTTTAAATATACAAAACATGATGCAATATTAACTATACATAATACAATATATTAACTAGGTATATCAAGAATGCATTAAAATTAATTGATATTATTAAGAATGCGCCTCTTTATTACTATGACTTCATGTCGTGAAATAGCTTTTTTTTTATTTATTCACAGTAAGAAGTGATACATGGTAGCCTTAGGGTTTTAGAATTTGAGAGTTACGAATTGTATTGTATTGTCGTGAAATAGCTAATTATTATTTACCTTGTTTAGTTTATAACATTATTTTTAATTTATAATGTGTAGAATATGGTAAGAAGATTTATTTTTGTTTATATTTTGCCCATTTACAGTGTATTTACACTGGATTTAAGTTTTGGTTGACAATGCATTTGGCAGCTAAGTTTGATATATGTGTTAATATGTTAATACATGTTTATCTTATCTTATCATGCCCTTAAACGCATACGGGCTGATTACCAGTAACTATGTATAAGGTATATGGATCACGATGTTTTCCTTCTAACTGTCACCGTTATTACTATCGAGCAAGAAATGGTAAAAATCAAGTTTGTTGTATGGGAGCCCACCTTAAATATTTATTTTATTTTTAGTATTTATTGTTATAGCGGCAATAGAAATACATTATCAACTAACTAGATAGATATATCTTTATTGTTCAATAAAGAGTTATCTATCTATATAGCATCTTTGAAAATTTCAACTATCTAGTTATCACCGTTCTTGAGATACATCCTGGTGACAGACGGACGGGCGGACGGACAGCGAAGTCTCAGTAATACAACGAATGATTGAATGAATGAAAATTCTTTACTGTTCACGACAGTATTGCCGTACAAAAATCACGCGACAAGGAGAAATGTTCCCCCCGCCTTCAACTGCACTCAGTTAGTTGGGCAGCTTACGAGTGACGGCAAAGTACCGAATCTTATTATTTTATACCCTTCTATCATCCTACATAGGTTTCCTTCGGGTTCATTTGACCCATACATATTGGTCACGGGCCTGTAGTCTATTACAGTGGTGGCAGCTTTGACAAATAGAAGTCTTTAATGTGGTCTTTATGGATAGACAACGATTGCAATTTTCTAATACAGACTGGCAAATCGTTCCACAATTTAACAGCCTGAAAAGCAAAGGATCTGCCATAAAAGTTTCAGAACGTGCAGAAGGGGCAATTAAGGTCAGGTTGAGTTTAGCGCGAAATCGGGAAATGTGATCACATTTGCGTAACCCAAATATGAATATAATGCAATATTTTTTAAGGCGCTCAAGTTTATTAAGGTAGTCCTCTCGTAGATCAAGAAAACAGACGTCAGCATAGTCCAAGATGGGGATCAGGAGACACTGTGCGAGTGCAACTTCAGTGGCAGTGGGTAAAAAGTTTCGTAGACGCCTAAGTGAGACACCTGATGTAAAAATCTTGCTGCTAATCGACTTAATGTGGCTGTCCCAAGATAGTTCGATCTAATGTTATACCAAGATTCCTAACCGAGTCACTGAATGGTATCACAATGCCGTTAAACATAATGTTGGGAATCGTAGACCATTCAATACTAAGACCCAGTATGAACTACCCACTACAATAGCCTGTGAATTTCCGGGATTGACATCCAGACCAAAAACTTGCTCCATTTGTGAATAGAAAATAAACAAATAGGAAATTGTTTTTGAAATGGCTAATGCAAGTTCGAGGAATGAAGCTTTTGTATTAATTCGAAGATCATCTACATAAAAGCGGTAGTATACGCGGTCTCAGCCTCGAATTTTGGAGGGGTCATCAGTACGCGGCCTCAGATTTTGAGTGGGTCACCAGTAGGAATACAATGTATCGATAAAAAATATTTTACTAGTAGCGCCCCACGATTTTACCCGCTTAGTTCCCGTTCCATTTGTTTTCCCGTGTTAAAAAATAGTCTATGTACTATTAGATACTTTTAACTTTTTTAGATTTTTAGTGTCATCATCAGCCTGTACTTGTCCACTGCTGGACATAGGCCTCTCCCAAGATACGCCACTCAGCCCGATACTCGGTCTTCCGTTTCCAACCGCCACCAGCTGCCTTTCGAATATCGTCACTCCATCTAGTCTCAGGACGTCCTACACTACGTTTACCGATTCGCGGTCTCCACTCCAGAACCCGTTTACCCCAACGGTTATCAGGTCTGCGACAGATGTGTCCGGCCCATTGCCACTTCAGCTTACTAATACGGTGAGCTATGTCGGTCACTTTAGTTCTCTGACGAATTACTTCATTGTGAATGCAATCCCTCAGAGAAACTCCAACCATACCTCTTTCCATAGCTCGCTGGGCGACTTTGAGCTTACGGACCATTTTGACTGTAAGTGTCCACGTTTCAGCACCATTCAGTAGGATTATAACGGGTAGGACGCACTGGTTGTACATTTTTGTCTTGAGACTTTGTGGGATGGGTGACGAGAAGACCCGACGAAGTTTTCCAAATGCTGCCCAGCCCAACTGTATTCTTCTCATAGCCTCACTCTCAAAATTACCTCTACCTAGTTCGAGCGTCTGCCCTAGGTAAACGTATTTCTGTACAATTTCAAGAGTGGTTCCACTAACGGCAATCGGTCCCGGAGGAACGTACTCGTTGCACATGACTTTGGTTTTATCCAAATTCATCCGGAGGCCGATGCGTTAAAAAGCTTTAGCTAAGCTGTCCAGCATCCACTGCAAGTCCTCCAGCGATTCTGCCATAATTACTATGTCGTCCGCAAATCATAAGTGAGAGATGCACTCGCCATTGATATAAATATCAATGGCGAGTGCATCTCCACGTCCATCCCAATCCAGCGTCTTAAACATATCTTCTAATGCATTTGAGAACAATTTCGGGGAAATTACATACCCTTGTCTCACGCCTCGATGTAGGGGAATATGTTTCGTCCGCCGGTCTTGGATTTGGACCGCCATTGTAGCGGCGTCATATAAACATCTCATCACCTCGATGTATCGCTTTTCGATTTCGATTTTCGAGGTCGATTTTTTTATGTACCAATAGTAGAATCTGGTTGGGGATTACTGTACCTCTAATATAGCTGAGACAAGCTGAGGGTACTTTATCAAGATACTTCAAACCTTCGATTATTGACATCAAATGAGGAGGAGAGAAGAGGACAAACAAAGTTGAATATTTTTTGTAAAGGCGGTATGTCGATCTTTATTAGTAGTTTTGTTGGGCTCTTGTGTTTTCAAATAAGGGGCGGGCACAAGGTACTCCAGATTTTCGATATTCCTAGTTTTTATAGTTTTCCCTTTATGTGGCCATTAAACCCTAAGTCTAAGTACTAGTTCTATTTTGACTATCATGAGTGAGTGTCGTAAATGCGAAACTTTGCATTCGCTTAACTTCGGAACTAAATGACGTACAGGCTTCAAATTTTGATTTTAAATATGTGATTATGGCTTACTAGATGACGAAAATTTCAGCGTTGTGGTCTTATCCAGAGGGCTCAAATAGAGGCCTGAAAATGCAGCGAAATGGTTCCAGTAAAGGATGGTACGGCAGTGTTTGCTTCGCGCTCGACTTGGCGGGGGCACTGCCGTGCCCCCAGATTTATTTTAAATACTTACTTATTATACATAGAAAACACCCAGACACATTACAAATATTTGAATTTATCACGCAAGCATTTGCACTGGGTGCCACTCTGTTGATTTTCTGCGAAACAAATCTGCATCACGCACCATGATCTTGCATTGGCGTTTTGCTTTTCAGCATTGTATCTGACCAGTACTTGACAGGAGGTTGATTTCGGTGATTACAGCGGCTCGATTAATACTCGCAAATTTTTTCAAAGTATCACGCCAGGGATTTACTTCTTTGTTTTCTTCCATCACGAATCTCACTTTTGATGTCGGCGACACAGAGTCTCGCCATCATCGTTATTCATCACATCAATCTGCTGTGGGCGTAGCGGCGGGTAGTGTTGGATGAAAACTCGCTAACACAATCGAATTTATGAAGCACAGGTAACAAAGTTGGTTTTATAGCGAAGTACGTATCGTAGAACGCGCGATGGTTCAGTGCCGACCGCACGCGTCGAAAGCCAAGAGAGAACTGACTCAAAGAATCCGTCCATTCGACAGCGCGCGCGCCACTAACTCCATCGAGTGCCACCAGTGGCACTTGCGTCCTGGACACTATTAGATTGCAACTGTATTAAGATTCGATTGCGACTCGATTACGATTCGATTACGACATATATAATTGCTGGTCATTATATATAACGACTAAATTGTTTAGGCAAAGTTATTTGATTAATCACTTTATCAGGAGATTTTAAATAATAGCAAGTTGAAGTCAGTCAAAGTAAAAATTATCGTATTTCCCGTCATTATTAAATGGCTACGTGACAAATCGGACCGGTTAGGATAGGACCCAGATCCGACTCGGAGCAACGAACCCGACTCCACCTAGTCTTTTCGTTACTACGCCTTGAGTGGATATATAAAAATGTGGGAGCTAGAAGTTCTGCGGTCAGCCCTGAGTATCGCTTTCCATACTTGGCCTGCTTTCCACTAAGCTTGGCCTCGCGTGTGGCTTGCTCCACTCACCTTTTTTTTCTCAAGAAATAGAATTTTTGTCTCAAAATTTTTTTAAATTTTTTTTTATAGGAATTTTTGTACAGAAATTCGTTTACCTAGGGCAGACGCTCGAACTAGGTAGAGGTAATTTTGAGAGTGAGGCTATGAGAAGAATACAGTTGGGCTGGGCAGCATTTGGAAAACTTCGTCGAGTCTTCTCGTCACCCATCCCACAAAGTCTCAAGACAAAAATGTACAACCAGTGCGTCCTACCCGTTATAATCCTACTGAATGGTGCTGAAACGTGGACACTTACAGTCAAAATGGTCCGTAAGCTCAAAGTCGCCCAGCGAGCTATGGAAAGAGGTATGCTTGGAGTTTCTCTGAGGGATTGCATTCGCAATGGAGTAATTCGTCAGACAACTAAAGTGAGCCGAGGATCGGGCTGAGTGGCGTATCTTGGGAGAGGCCTATGTCCAGCAGGGGACAAGTACAGGCTGATGACGATGATGATAATAGTAATATTACAGTCTAATAAATCGTGCAACAAAGACGTCTCCCAAGCACGCTCCCCAACTGTGGACAAAAAACGAAACAAAAATGTTAGTGGTTTGGGAGAGTGGTTCAGAGGTGACGTTTGACGCATGTTTTGTATTTATTCTCTTCATAATTATTGTTAATAATCTAGGAATTGTTTATCGTCATAGGATTATATTATCATGTAATATGTTTCCTACAATGTCGTTGTCACTTAACAGTGTTCATAGATAATATATGAATTAAAAAATAATAATAATCATCTTTATTTGTCACATGCCTCTGTATTGTCGGCGTTCACCGTAAGCTTAAATTCGTCGTCCTACCGATGGTTTTTAACCCCCGACCAAAAAAGGGGTGTTATATGTTTGACGTCGATGTCTGTCTGTCTGTCTGTGTGTGTGTCTGTCTGTGGCACCGTCATAGAATAGATAATATAGATAGAACGGACACTCCCCAGCCCCCGCCAATTTCAAGCTTCCTCACCCCTCAGGCCGTTTTGAGTACGCTAGGAGCACTCAACGAAGGGCTGGTATCGAACATCTAATTCCTAACGAAATATCATCTTGGTGGGTTGTTGTGCAGTTTACGGCTGTCTGTCAACTAAACGGTACAAGTTTAAAATAACGTTGCTTTATAATAACGTAGTAATTTTTACTCAAAGTTCGTAACTTACACAGCCAATTTTGAGCACGGATTGATAATGCCTGGACCTGGAGCAATGATTATTCTTAGTGTCAGAATAAAGTTTCCTTCTTGGGTAAGTGTAAAATAATATGCGAATGTGTACGCAGAACAGTAGTAGATATTTAGGTACCTATCTATCATCGGTTTCGTTTGATTTTACGCTACATACTTACACCCCTTTAACTAGTATAGTAATTATACTATTCTAATTATGGCTATTCTAAGTGGCTCCATTCTATTTTTGTAACTGAACATTATAGAAAGTTTGTAAACTACTTTACGTCACCAGGTGAACTCAAGGGGCACAACTATTCAATAAAACAATTCAGTACCCTAACTCTAACGCACACATTCACGTATGTGTACGAACGAGATCTGCGTAGTTGTGTGAAGAGTAGGTAATTCCACAACGGCGTTTGTATGGAGTTTTAGTGAAGTGTCCGGTGTGTGGCACCGTAGAGCTCAAACAGATGGCCCGATTTCGATGTGGTTTTTTTATTTAAAAGTTAATATTCGTGCGGGTGTTCTTAGCTATGTTTGGTTAAAATCGATTCAAGATGTCCGCCTCGACAAAATGGCGGACAAAATATTGCTTCACAACCTACCTCAATATGGGTATCAAATGAAAGGGCTTGACTAGTAGAATACTATTCACTATAACAAATTTCAAACCCAGGATGGCCGCCATCACAAAAAGGCGTATTATATAATATTTTTCACTGCTACCTCATTATGGGTATCAAACGAAAGTGCTTGACTAGTAGAATACTTTGCACTATGACAAATTTCAAATCCAAGATGGCCGCTACCACAAAATGGCGAATTACATTTCTTTTTTCACAACTCTTATTTTCTATTACCCTGGGTATCAAATGAAAGGGCTTGACTATAAGAATGTTGTACAGATAACAAATCCAAGGTAGTCGGTGGTTAATCAAAAATTTTAATTTTGTTCTTGTTCTTTATACTGTGCAGTCGTCTACGAGTATTTGATAAACATGAATAAATATCGTCTTTTCGTCTTTCTTTTAATTTCATTTAATTCGTATTTGTTTATTGTTAGTGTCTATGGTAACATTGAGAATATATTTATATTGCTTCATGGCCGAAAATCTAGCACTTTGCGACTACATCTAATCAAACCAAATCAAAACAATCTTTATTCAGTTATCATAGGTTATATTCTCTATTACATGTAGATAGAGATTTACTACGATAACATGGCCCGCCCCTCCAAATTACTGTTTTAATGTGTGTAGAGTCCTTACGAAAGAGTTTGTATGTAGTTGTAATTATTCGTCTGCAGTAGCCAAAGAAATTGGCAGTAGCAGTACGCACACATGCGTGGTGGTGCGTTGTACATACCTTCACAAATACTTTCAAACGTTTTGAATTCTGGAGGGGCGGGTCATGTTATCGTAGTAAATCTCTACCTACTTTGAAACGTCAATAAGTGAGTAATTAATTTTGACAGACTGATCTTCAATCAATCTTTATTCAATAAACATATTACATGTAGGTACAATAAGTTCGGTACAAATTAATTTAGGTAGGGCTTATTTTATATAGTTAATTCAATACTCATTCAATTAACGAAAACATGTAAGACATTTTTAACATTAATAATTAATAACATTAAATTTCTAGCACCATAATAATCACATTGAAAAAAAAAAAAAAGTTCTGCAATAGCATCGTCAAAATAAAATTATATACATAGATATTGATTGTTATAGGAATGTGTATATGTTCTCTTACGCTATTTTTATATCCATAGAGATTTGCAAAAAAGTTTGGCGTGTCAACATTTTAGTTATATTTACAAACATTACTTACTTTGTGTAAGAAAAATTACATTTAGCTGTAAAGCGGCTTTGTACATTAAAAAATTTAAACAATTAGCAGAAATAAACAAATTTCAGCTATAGAGGGTCCAGTCCTAGCACAAGTAAGGTTCACATCAAACTATTATTCAGGTAGTACAATACAATACTTCAATTAAGTCAATAACTATACGTAACCACTAGTATAATAATATACTTCTACATATAAATAAAGATTACTATAACTATTATACGAGTACATTCATAATAGTGTAATGCAGTTCATCTAGTTATAACTACTAAGTCGAAAAGGCGCGATATTTACGCCGCCCCGTAAAAAACAACTTTCTATTACTGGAAGCTAGTCTAAAATCAGTTATTTCAAAAATCAATGAAAATCTTTAATCTAAAAAAATATTACATAACTATTTTCTAAGATCGCAAAATTGCCCCTATCGATTTTGTGTACCAATAAAATACCTACATAAGTTTTTTGTCACACATGCTGTTTTATTAAGTATTTTGGATTGGGTTGAGTTCGTTAACACTTTCAGTTTTAAAATTATCTTCAATAGTTTGCAATGTCTTACCATTTGTGTCTGGCAAAACAAAACACAAAATAAGTCCACAAACAAATGTTGATATTCCAAAAGCTGTGAACAGAATTACCTCGCCATAAGATTCTAATACACTGGGAGTAATTTTTACTAAACTAAACAGTAGGATAAAAGATAAAGCTGAAGTCACTCCAGATCCAAATCCTCGAGCGTTGTTTGGTAATAATTCAGGAGGAAATGTCCAACCTACTGTTACAATAAGACTAGAAAAACAAGAGTACATCACAAAACATAACATAGGAAGCCATCCTACATTTATATCCTTTGTCAAAAAGCTACCCACTAAAAACAAAGCAAATATTGCAGAGCCAAAATTGCAAATTAAAAATACGATTCTTCTTGATACAAATTTTCCAATCGCAAAAAATCCTATGGCTATCATCATTCTGATGCTGTCCATGACAACCGTTAGAAGAAAGGGGTCGAGGTCTTCTTTAAAAGCCTTTTTAAATAAATCTACCGAGTAAAATATCATAACATTAATACCCGAAAACTGTATAGTAAACACTACCACAGTTAGAATGAGCATTGGCTTAATAAACGATTTGGTTCTCACTACATTAAGCGTTTCTTTAAAAGACATCTTCGGAGTTTCAGATCGCCTGGCTAGAATAATTTCCAACTCGGCTTCGGATTTACTACCACGAAACCAACGAAAATTTTGTATACCTTCGTCGGTTTTTCCCTTGGCAATCAACCACAGAGGGCTTTCTCTTAATAATAGAAAGGCGAAAATAGAAGCGATTGCAGGAACAACACAGATTATGGAACTAGTTTTCCAATATAGATAATATCCAATTATGTGGCTGGAGATTACTCCTAAATTCATAAAGATGCTTGGCATCAATAAGGCTAATGAACGTACTCTAGGTTCTGTTATTTCTGCGACATATACCATCGGCAAAACTCTGTTGGCTCCTGATGAGAGTCCAATTATAAATCTGCCAACAATGATGACACTGGTTGAATTAGCGCAGGCGATGACGATCCAGCCGATGATAACGGGAACTCCCAAGATGATGTGAGCCGCTTTCCTGCCGTAACTGTCCTGGATTTGTCCACTAAATATAGATCCAAGGATTACGGATAAGATTGAGATGGATGCTGAAATAGAAAACAATAAGAAATTAACGTATATAAAACGCGATGGGATCCATAAGGATCATAATGTGATCATAATAGAGACACACATCCCTATGGATTTGAAAGTTGCTCCTAGCCGCGATGCATTTTATGGTTTTCTGTCGTCTAAAGTGCTTTTATTTTCCGTTTGTTGTATAATGTGTGCCCGAAAGTTGTGTATTGAACAACAAAATCTATTTTACTCGTTATATTAGATTACTAGATGTCCGCCCCGGCTTCGCCCGTGGTACATAAATAGCACTCATCGGGATCCCGTACATATCCAACGGTGAAAGAATGACTGAAATCGGTTCAGTCATTCCTGATAATATCGCTTTCAAACAAAAAACCTCTTCGGCTACCTGCTACGCCACTTGTCGGAAATTGGTCGTACTAACTCAGATTTAGAAATAAATATGATTAGCAAAGGTTTATATACAAAGACGCAATCTTGGACATTGGCGATATTACGGTGATATTACAGAATGGAAGCCAAAAGAAAAAGTTGAAGTTGACGCAATCTTAGACACATGCTGACATGTCAAAGCACGTTACGAAAACTCTCAAAAAGGAATAATTTTTTTCTCGGACTTCAAATTTTTTTTCGATAGCTGTCACACGGGAGTCGTGAATTTTATTGAAAATTACGAATAATTGTGCCTTAACGGGCATTGTGTGCGCGAAATATCACGTATTTGTGTTTTTATTAGGTGGTGGTATAATTTAATACGGCGGGTGGATCTTATTTTGCACTTTTCTGGTTTTTTATTAAATTTTGACGTCCATCATGGACGCCAAGAATCCAATTCCTCCTGTCCCTCCGGATATCTTCACGTCTTCATCATCAACTGGTGCTAAACGCCGAGCTACTGATGTTTCCGGTCAAACGGTTGCGAAGAAAACAGTTGTTAATCATGAATTATCTAACTCCTCTATGCAAAATGTGTATATACACCATCCCTAGTAATAGGTATCAAACAATATACCGATTTAGAGAAAGGCCCATTTTGGTTCATATTTCCCGCTCAGACCCTGATCTTGCTACTGACGCCTCAATAAGAATTATCAAGTTTGGCCAGTTTCTTTGTAAGAATCACGTCGCTAATATTTGCCCAGATGGAATCAAAAAGTGGGTCGTAACAAAGTTTCTGTAGAGTTTACATCGAGTGAAGCAGCGAACAGCTTCCTAGATAATCCCATCCTGGAAGCCAACAAATTTGTCGCCTCCATACCAAATTATAATATTACGAAAATGGGTATAGTACGTCACGTCCCCGTCGACCTGTCGATGGACGAGTTTGCGAATTCCCTTGTTGTCCCCAATGGATGCGGTATCCCGCTTAAAACTCGCAGACTTAACAGGAAAGTAGTTACCGAAGGAATACCCTCCTGGATCCCTACCCAAACTGTGGTCATAACCTTCCAAGGCCAATGCCTTCCCAAAGGATTTTTCTTTTCATACTTCTCTACAGGTAGAGTCTTATCAATTTCCTACTATACAATGCCTTAACTGTTGTCGTTTCGGCCATATTAAATCTCAATGCCGCTCGAAGCCCAGATGTTTCCGATGTGCCCAGCCTCATACTGGTGACTCATGCAATGTTGAGGAGACAGATGCCTCTTGTTTGCATTGTTTAGGGCATCATTTTGCTAGCAACAAGAGTTGCCCTGAGCAGGGCAGACAAAAGGCTGTAAAAATCCTGATGTCGCAAGAAAATTTATCTTATGATGAAGCTTCCAATCGTTACCCAAGATCAAGCCGTCCATATGCAGAAGTTGCTCAGTCATCTTCATTTCCTTCATCACTCACTCCTTTATCTTCCTTCCCATCCAATCCCAATCATCTACTAGTAGCTATAGAAAAACTGTTTTTCTTCTCCCCGCCCTAGAGCTCCGTTGTCCAAATCGTTTGACAGAACAGCTCATAGTGCCATAACTGCGGAAGAGTCTTCTGTCCTTCCAAATGGGTTTGCTTTATCTCAATCTTCTCCCTCTCCCAGGATCATAGCATCCTGGATGCCCTTCTTTCTACACTTATTACTATTATCTCTCAGTATAATTTCAACCTACCGTCCCACGTTGCCCAAAAACTTTCCCAGATCTCATCAATTTCTAATTATGGACCAAGTCATTCTACAATGGAACGCAAGAAGCCTTCGTCCCAAGAAATTTAGCCTTCTTCACTTGATTAACAAGTTTAACCCATCAGTCATTGCCATCTCGGAGACATGGCTGGTGCCTGGTTCTCGTTTTCGAGTCCCTGGTTACTCTTGCCTGCGGGATGACAGGGCTGACGGGTATTCCGTTGCTGCTTATTTGTAAAACGTTCTCTCTTTTTCCCAAATCGTCCTCCTCCCTCCCTCCCCAACATTAATATCGTAGCTGCTAAAGTAGTGGATATCACCTATGTTTCCATCTACATATCTCATCCCCATTCTTCCATGATAGCCGATATCCTCTTACTTCTCTCGGCAATCCAGCCTCCCATGATTGTGATGGGTGATTTCAATGCCCACCACACTTCGTGGGGCTGCAGTGCCGATGATGATTTTAGCCTTTCCCTTCTTGATATTTTCGATGATTTAAACCTTTGTATCATTAACAATGGTTCTCCCACCCGTAGAGTGTCTCCTACCCAAAACCCAAACAGTGCGGTTGACCTCACCATCTGTTCACCTGCTTTAGCTTCTGTTCTTTCTTGGCAAGTTCTCTCTCACACATATGGCAGTGACCACTTTCCGATCTCCATCTTCTTTTCTATCAGACCTCTACCTGCTCGTAACTTTAACCCTCTACTTAAATACCGGCTATCTAACCCTAACTGGTCGTCTTACTCCTTAGCCCTTGAAACCCGAATAGAGTCCTTTCCTCCATCCAACTACATAAACGTTCTCCAAATTTATCAAAATTTCGTGGAAGCCATTTCCTCGAGTGCTGACGAAAATTTTCCTATAAAAAAACCATTTAATTTCAAGGTGTCAACTCCTTGGTGGGATGCTGAGTGTACAGCTGCTGCTAAGGAACGTAAGGAGGCTGAAAAAGTGTACAAGCACTCAATGACTATGGGGAACTTCCTTGAGTACCAACATATTGCTGCCAGAGCCACTAGGTTGTTCAAAAAGAAAAAAAAACAAGGTTGGATAAATTTCTGTCAAAGTTTGTCACCTAGGACCCCATCTTCTTTGGTTTGGAAGCAAGTCAAACGTTACCGAGGTTCATTCCGTCCAGACACTTCATCTAGTGTTGACCCTAGTGCTTGGATTGAGGATTTTACCAACAAGATAGCTCCTCCTTTTGTTCCTAACATAGATTGCTTTCCTCCATTTCATGTCCTCTTCCATCTTTACATAATCTGGATTCCTCTTTCTCTTATTCCGAACTACAACTAGCCCTTAATGGACTAATAGACACTGCTCCAGGAGGTGACGGTATTCCGTATTCATTCCTAAAAAACGCAACAGACAAGGTCAAGGATTACTTTTTAAATATTATTAACACATTTTTGAATATGGTATAGTTCCACCTGCATGGAAGTCCCAAATTGTCATCCCAATTTTGAAGCCTGGAAAAGATCCGTCCAACTCTCATAATTATAGACCAATAGCTCTATCTTCTGCTTTAGCGAAAATTACAGAGCATCTGATAAAAAATAGACTAGAGTGGTTCTCAGAACATAACAACCTTCTTGCTAAGACACAATATGGATTTAGAAAAGGTATGAGCGTTATGGATAGTCTTAGCATCTTGACTACAGACATTCGTACTTCAATAATTAAAAAAGAATATCTGGTTGGAGTATTTCTGGACATTGAAGCAGCATATGATAGCGTAATTCTTCCAGTGCTCAGGAGAAAACTGACACAAATTGGTTTCCCTCAGAAATTGGTTCGATTCATTTATAATATGTTGGCCGAAAGAACTATAACAGTTAAGACTCCCAACTTGTTAATGTCTGCTAGAAAAGTGTGGAAGGGTTTAGCCCAAGGCTCAGTTTTTAGTCCTATATTATATAGCCTGTACACCCACGACCTGGATCTGACAGTATTGCCTTTTTGCGAGATTCTTCAGTACGCTGATGATTTAACCTTATACTATTCAGGTAATTCCTTTGAAACAGCTATCAGTCAATTGAATATCGCTCTGGAACATCTCATGAACTGGTTATCTCCGCATGGTTTTGCCTTAGCAGCCTCTAAATGCAAGGTAGTGGTGTTCACTAATAAAAGATTGTCCCTCCGGCTGTAATTACAATCAACGACGAGGTAATTCCAGAAGATCTAAAAGTCAAGTTTTTGGGTGTTTGGTTGGACCGGAAGTTATCAGGTATTCCCCATTTTGAATTTGTCAACAAAAAATGTGAAAAAAACATTAATGTTTTACGGTCCTTATCTGGCGTATGGTGGGTGCTCACCCATTTACACAAAAATTAATGTACAATGCCTTAGTTCGAGTCATATAGATTACGGTTCATTTCTCCTGGACCCAGGAAACAAAGCAGGTCTAAAGAAACTAGATAAAGTACAAGCTAAATCGTTGCGAATAATTCTTGGGGCTATGAGATCGTCTCCTATAAACGCCATGCAAGTTGAATGTTGTGACCCTCCTCTATCTCTCAGACGTCAATTTCTTTGCGATTCTTTTCTCTCTAAACTGGCTCAACAGAAAGAACATAGCTTGCTGCTCAAACTAGAATATCTAGCCTCTCTTTATCACCCCCAACGGTTATTCGACGATGACATACCATGCCTGCTTCGTAGCTTCCTTTTCCTATTTCGTCTTCCTCACCCACTTTTTCAGGCTTCCTTGTTACCCCTTTATTCTACGCCTTTTGAAGCGCTTACTTTCCTTCCCAGCAATATCATTTTAGACTTTGGGGTTGACAAGAATACCATTGAAGCAAACAAGGTTTTCTGTCACAAAATTAACACGGAATACAAAGATTGGATCAAAATATTTACTGATGCTTCCAAGTCTCCTTTTTTTCCTGTTGGTGCTGCTGTGTGGATCCCTCACACTAATATTATATTGAGTTTTAAATGCCCCTCCGTAACTTCAGTTTTTACGGGAGAGGCTATTGCTATCTTGGAATCTCTCCTATTTATAATATCACACAACCTAAACAATTCTATAATTCTATCAGATTCTAAGAGCTGCCTCCAAGCTATTCTTGCCAACCCCTTTCGCTCAAAACCAGGTTTCCTATAATTCTCAAGATCCGAGAAGCTCTTTTAGAATGCCTCTCTCGTAATATTAATGTAGTACTGGCCTGGATTCCTGGTCACGCAGGTATATTGGGAAACGAACGTGCTGATGCATTTGCTAGTGAGGCTGTTCAGTCCGGTCTTTCTACATACTCTCAAATCCATGCTCATGACTTATGTACTATCCTTAAACCAATGTTACGTAAATGTTGGTCCCAAAAGTGGCAGGAATCTAGGATCGAGAAAGGTAAATTCTACGGTGACATCCAGCCTGAAATTCCCCATAAACCTTGGTTTTTCAAATTTTTAAAAGCAAATAAAGCTACTACTTCTGTAATTTCCCGTTTACGTCTCAATCACTCATGTACACCTGTCTTCCTGGCCAAACTAAGGATTAGGAATCACTCATTATGCGATTGCGGTTTGGACGAAGGAAATGTGAACCATATTTTTTCAGTTGTCCCTTAATGCAGTCTTCATTACATGATTTTATCCTCCTGATATTCCTCGTCCCACCTCCGTTAAATGCCTGCTGTCTCTTGTTTACACCCCCTTTGTTTATATTTTATGTAATTATATTAAAAGAAATAAGATTAAATTGTAAAATTAGTACTTGTGAATATTTTAAGTTAAATATGTGTGCATTATATTATTATTAGATTTTTTGTGTATATGTCTGTTATGTAGCTTTAAGTTTTTGCGACCTAGTAAAACATAGAATACGTGACAAATCCTCTTAGTACAATACTCATATTACTGGCCCCTATCTCTTTGTTTGACGGCCTATCATTTAACGTGTCTTTGGCGGAATTGTGAGGCTAATCCACAAAGAGCCATTCATAAAAAAAAAAAAAAAAAAAAATTTTTCTCAACTTTTTTCCTAATTTTTCAGAATATTTTTCTCCCGTTTTTGTTACATTCTTGATTCATGCTCCGCTTCTATTGATAGTAGCGTTATGTTCTATAGCCTTATAGCCTTGCTCTATAAATGGACTATCTAATAGAAAAAGAAACTCTCAATTCGGACTAGTACTTCCCGAGATCCTAGCGTTCAAACAAACAAACAAACTCTTCAGCTTTATAATATTAGTATAGATAGTATAGATTATTGTTAATGATCCCTTCAAAATTTCAGGCTTCGACCGATTGTGATTCAGTGAAGTTTAGTTTGGCTTCCATTCGAATTCTTAACACTGGTTAGAAACTCTCAATTCTGATGGTACCTACTGAGTCATTGATTATTAGAACAGGTTCATCTGTCTTAGTATAAATGCAAGACTGATCGCATCATCTATACTTATAATAAAACTGTAACGGGTCGAATTCTGTACATTGAAGATATTTTGAAAAAAATTTTTTTGGGGCACTCCATAGTCGATACTGATGGCGAAATTGATTTTTTTTCCTTTCATGTCTGTCTGTCTGTCTGTCTGTCTTTCTGTATAGGGATCACGCATCACGCCGAAACTACTGATTCAATTCAGCTGAAACTTGACATGATTTTAGTTTATACTAAAGACATTGCTGTAGTCTACTTTTGATCCCCAAATTCTGATCGGTTTTCTTGCGGGAGGGGGTGAAAGTCAGAATGTGTATTTGGTTGTAACTCATGTTTGCGTTGTTTAATTTCATTAATTAATTTTTTGTTAGAAAGAACACATTTTTTATATTGTCCCGTCAAAATTTGAACAATATCGGTCTGTTGGTTTGGAAATTACACAAACATTAAATAATAACGACACGCGCGGCGCGTTAGGTACATACTAACTTCTAAGTATTCTGTGTATCACAGACGATCCACAGAATATCTAGATTCTAGAAAGTGCCCACGTGATCGCGTCGCGTCGTCTTGGATGACAAAATAATTGTCAAAATATATTTTGTGTAGAAAACAAACATCATTCGGTTATAATCGACTTCAAACAAGGAGGATGCTCTCAATCGGGTTGCATGTTTTTTTATTTGGTTTTATTTTACGCGATAACTCCGCTAATTGTTAGTTGATTTTGATAATTCCTTTTTTGTTTGGTAGAAAATACTTCAGAGGTGATCTTAGATATCGAAAACAGGGAGGTAGTTTTTCAATTATGAACAAAAAACTAAAATCAGCTTAGATTTCCTTAAGGGCCTTCTCTCGCAAGGAGAGAGACAAGGCCCAGTGTCGGTTGGTGGATGAGATATGACTTAGAACTTAGATTATAGGTAGATTTCGGTTTTTTCATGGTGCTTTCCTTCACCGTTTTAATTACCGGCATTACGAACATGACTCTGAAAAGATAGTGGTGCGCGTGGTTTTGAACCCTGGGTCTCCGGATCGACAGTCGGCGTTCTCCCGACTAGGTCAGCTGTAACTTACTAGACTAGCCGTAACTTATTAGAAAACGTATTATTTAAATCCAAATACCGTTTAAAATTTAAAGGTAGTGTTCAACAAGCTTCGGTGACCAAAGCAGACTGTTGTTAGGGTTCCGTACACAAAGGGTAAAAAACGGGACCCTATTACTGAGACTTCGCTATCCGTCCGTCCGTCCCTCCGTCTGTCACCAGGCTATATCTCAAGAACGGTGAAAGCTAGACAGTTGAAATTTTCGCAGATGATGTATTTCTATTGCTGCTTTAACAAAAAAAAATAAAAATAAAATAAATATTTAAGTGGTGCACCCATACAACAAACTTGATTTTTTACCGTTTCTTGCTCGATACTAATAATAACGTACCCGTCACAGGTAGACGCTTTAACTATTCACTTACGTCGGAACGGCTGAATGTATCGAGTTAAAATTAAAGACACATTCTTGGTTTAGCTTAAGTAATACATAGAGTACTTATACATAGGCAATGTTTAGCCTATGTGTTCTTCCAGACTGTAATCTAATTCTATTTCAAATTTTAACCCGATCACTTGATACGTTCCGCCATGATTAAGTAACAAACATCCAAACAGTGACATTCTTAGTATTCACAGGACAACGTTGGAACGGCTGAACATATTCGGATGGAATTCGAAGCACACGTAGTTTGAACTCAGAAATAGCAAATCGGTTACTTATAGGTTACTGTGACGTAGGAAAGACTAAGCAAATTTGGTAGAAAATTGAAACAGAAATAACTCATAGTCTGAAATACCACATTTATGTATTTATTACCTATCAACCTGAAAAGAAGCATGGGTCCTAAGGAAACAAATTTTAACAATCACGTCAAAACGGCACAACGATATGGGTTGACATACGAAACACATACAGTTTAGAGTCTAAAATTTCACATAGGCTAATAAGTCTATAGTTTAATTTAACGCCATATTAATAGAAGTAGGTATATATTTTCGTAAGGAACTTGATGTGATGGTAAGGTAAAAGCCAAAAATGAAAAAATATATGCACCCGTTTTGGCGTAGATAATATAGGTAGGTGATTTGCGTTCACAATCAAAATAACAAGCAACATAATATTCTCATTAGACGGCGCTAACGCCAGTTTAAATCTATAAGCACTAAAGGCCATTTAAATCGATGTTTTGCTATTGTGGTATGTATTTTTTCTTTCATCACTAGGTGGCGTTACTGGTATTCTAAATTGTACTAATAAGTTTTTGCTGCTAAAAGGATTATGATGACGAATTTGGATTCTTTCGTTCTTGATTTTTTTCTGTGTTACCTACAATTGTCTGTCCTACCTGTGTCTGGGTGTTTCTTTGTATAATAAGTATGTATTTAAAACTATATACGTATTATATCAGCTATCTGGCTGCCATCACACAAGCTTTGCTTAGTTTGGGGTCAGATGGTGTTGTGTGTGAATTGTCCACCAAAAAAAAAAAAATTTTTTTAATTACAGTATTTAAATAGAATAAAATATGTATCAATTACAGTATTTAAATAGAATAAAATATGTACCAATTAAATTCATACATTAACATTTCACTAGGACTTGGCTTAGATTTACGGGTTCAACTTGCTTGAATATCATTAAAACTCAAAATTTTAATTATTTTGATTCCACACAGGCTTCGTTCAGAATTTTACGCCGGTTAAGTCGCGGGTAACAGCTAGAAAACAGCTTGCGGATAAAAAGAAATAGGTAAGTAGGTATCAGATCATGCACATTAACTTCAGACTTTTCATAATGTTTCCTATAAAAACCCTACAAACTTAACACTTGCGGCTATGTTCGATACTACGAAACCTTGCTAAGTATGTTTGATTTTGTTTAAAAAAAGAAAAATAAAGATGATAAAATTAAATAATTTTTTGTGTGGAAAAACAAATTCACTCAAACTCAAAGGTCAATGACTACTTATCCAAATATTTGACGTACGATACTTCCAATTAATGTATAAGTCAGTAACATCTGCTTACGCGAACGAAGTAGCGGGTTCAGCTAGTATTTGTAATATAGCTTGTAACAGATTTCCAAGCTTGCCGGTGTGGTTTTTCGCAATGAGTTATCACAGGATATATTTTAGTTTTTGTTTGTAGACTAACTCGGTGTAATAGTACGATTATGTTCTCTGTGTTAGCTTTGTTTGTTATAAGTTTTTATTTTCTAGAATTCTGTTTGCCATTAAATATCTCATTTTAGTTTTTGTTTTATGTAATTTTTACTGAACAGCGCAATATCTACACATAAGTTTGCTCTCGGACACCAAGATACAAGTCTTATACTTAGTTTGGGGCGCGCCAATTATTCATTGTAACGTATATTGTATACAAATGCTTAAATTTACAACCTTGAGCTGTATTTTGCGTGGAAACAAAATGATTCTGATTCATGGGAGGTTGTATCAATTTACATAATTAATTGTTTATAGATATTATATATCTACAGTAATATTATAAAGAAGAAAGATTTGATTGTTTGTTTGTTTGAATCGAATAGGTTCCGAAACTACTGGACCGATTTGAAAAATTCTTTCACTGGTATATAATTATATATTATCGGGAATTACATTTTCTGGAATGAACATAATAATGGGCTGCTAGTTACTCACCTATATAAATACAAGAACAAAATTAAAAATGTTGACTAACCCCCGACTACCTCGGATTGGTTATTTGTGTAACATTCTACTAGTCAAGCCCTTTCATTTGACACCCATATTAAAGGAGATGTGAAAAAAAAATTTCGCCATTTTGTGGTAGCGGCCATCTTGGATTTGAAATTTGTCATAGTGCATAGTGTTCTACTAGTCAAGCCCTTTTATTTGATACCCATATTGTGGTAGTAGTGATAAAATTAATGTAATTCGTCATTTTGTGGTAGCGGCCATCTTAAATCGATATTTACCAAACATAGCTAAGAACAACCGCACGGTAATTAACATTCAAATAAAAAAAACCACATCGAAATCGGCCCATCCGTTTGAGCTCTACGCCACAGAGAGACACACACACAGACAGACAGACAGACAGACAGACAGACAGACAGACATCGACGTCAAACTTATAACACCTCATTTTTTGGTCGGGGGTTAAAAATTGTCATAGTGCGATTCGACAGACACAGAAAATGTTATATGACACAAATTTGGTAAGTACCTATATAAGGTGTTCTTCTACAACAGTCTTTCCCAAAGTGGGCGATAACGCCCTCTCGTGGGTGCTGCAGGCCTAAAGGGATCAAGAACAGATCCAGAAAAAAAGATGAGGGCGCTGTTTAGAGCCTTGGAGTCCGTTGTGTGTTACCTACTGGGCTCAGGTCTCAAGTTAACTCTTGCGGGCTATAGTAAAAGTTCGTTTCTCGCTTAGAATTACCTAATGTTAAATCTCCGGTAATATAGCTAACAATAATTAATTAGTAATATAATTTGAAGTTATAATGGTTTTTAAGTGCGTAAAAAAAAGGGCTAAAGCGCTAAAGGCGATAACTACAAAAATCTTTATTGCTATTTGCAGGTAAGAATAAGAATAAGAATGTCTTTATTGTATAAACTGTGTACATAGATGGTAGGTGGATACAATAATGGTTTCAACAGTTTTGTCCTCGCGAACATACAATAATGTTTTACGTAATGTCATACTAAGTATATATTTTTTACCATACTCAAAATTATCATAGGTACAGTTAATTACTCTGAAACACAATATACTTAAGTATAGAACAATTACACATTAATAAATTTTGTTAATTATAATTTTACTTTTTTATTAATGTACAGATTGAAATAAATAACCTATATTTCATACAATGAAAAGAAACACTATCGTTAATTTAAAACAACACAATTTTATGCGAAGTATGATCTCGACCATGAGAGCTTAACACCTAACTTAAGACTATTTGACTTGCTTCTAGTCAAAGTATTCTTTGAGGTCATAAAATGTGTTAGTAACTAGCCAGTCTTTTAGTTTACGCTTGAATAAATTACCGTTCAATATTTTCAGTTCAACAGGCAGATGGTTGTAGATTATAATGGAATTTGTGAAAGCACTTTTGGCATATATATTATTATTAACCTGATGTACACAAAGCTTATATTTATGTCTGGTGCGTAAACTATGAGCACGGCTAGATTTCAGATTAAAATAAGTATCTTTATTATTTTTTACAAACATGCATAATTCCAATATGTAGAGACTAGAGAGCGTGAGAATCTTATAGGTTTTAAATATGTTTCGCAGGGTTTCAGTGCTATTTATGCTAAAAATGTTTCTAAGACACCTCTTTTGTAATAGGAAGATTGACTTACACTCTACTGAATTTCCCCAGAAAATTATACCGTAATTTAATTGAGGGCAAACGTAACCATAGTATGCACTCAGTGCTACGTCTTTAGAACCAATACTGCTGATTATCGACAATGCATAACAGTAGCTTGATATTTTATTGGTTATTTTAGCGATATTAGCTTTCCAATTTAGGTGACAATAAAGTGTTACCCCCAAAAAGTTAGATTTTTCTACCTCATTTATTTCATTACCACCATGACTAACTTTTAGTTTAAGAGAATTTCTTTTTGAGCTACGAAACTGCATAAAGTTGGTTTTAAATGTATTGATGTTAAGATTCATAGAACTTAACCAGCTTGTAGATGTTTGCAAAGTTTTATTTATTTCGTTTTCAAAGTCACTGGAATTTAATTCTTTTTGTGAGATTCTTGTAAGATAAGGTGATACAAAACATTTTAATAATCGACCCATACAAACCGGTCTCTTCTTCTAGAGGCATGCAATATGTATGGCAACACAGTTTCCATTGGTCTGAATATACGAGGGTCAAACTGAAAGTTCTTAGAAAATCAAAAACTGATTACATAAGCCAGTTATTAGTTTTATTATATCTTTTCAAAATATTGTCCATTCACGTCAATACACCGCTGCATGCGATGGAACCACTGGGAAAAGCACTTTGCGCACTCGTCCTTAGTTTTGCGGTCTCTTCAATGGCATCGCGATACGCAGCCACCGCTTCTTCAGCATTCATAAACCGCTTTCCTTTAAGTTTTTCTTTAATTTTTGAAAATAAATAAAAATCACAAGGCGCGATGTCGGGGCTATACGGCGGGTGACCCAGTAATTCAACGTTTGATGTCGCCAAATAGTCGATCGTTCGCTTGGCGGTGTGCGATGAGGCGTTGTCGTGGTGAAGGAGGATCCTACTGCGAGGTCGTTTCTCTCGAACTTTTTCCAAGACAAGTGGCAAACAATTGGCAGTGTACCATTCTGCAGAAACTGTTTTTTGATCCTCTAACACAATTGTT
Organism: Ectropis grisescens; assembly: GCA_017562165.1. Classification (NCBI taxonomy): domain Eukaryota; kingdom Metazoa; phylum Arthropoda; class Insecta; order Lepidoptera; family Geometridae; genus Ectropis; species Ectropis grisescens. The sequence continues at coordinate 8,503,249 of CM029793.1, read as the reverse complement.
GCGAAATTACCTATCCTTCCAAAGAACGAGGCCACCATTTTTCCCCGCACTTCGATCTCTCTTCACTTTAGTTGGCAACTCCTCGAAAGGAAACACCCACTGAGCAGATTGTCTTTTGGTTTCAGGATCATAACAGTAAATCCAGCTTTCGTCACCTGTTAGTATGGCGAACACAGCATTTGAGTCACCTCCGTTAAATCTTTCAATCATTTTACGGCACCAATCCACACGATGGAGTTTTTGAGCCTCAGTCAAATTATGAGGTATCCACCGGGCGCAAAGCTTCCTGACCGCTAAATGTTCGTGTAGGATTTTGTGCACTTGACTCATACCGATGCCTAAGCTTGTCCGAATCTGCTGATAGGTCACTCTTTTGTCAGTCTCTATCATACGCCGCACAACACAGATGTTATCTTCAGTCGTCGCCGTAGAAGGCCGTCCCTCACGTAAATCATCAGTGAGATTAGTGCGACCACGTTTAAACTCATTAAACCAGTTGTAAACAGTCGCACGAGATGGGGCTTCATCGTGAAAGGCCAATCGTAGTCTATCATAACTTTCTTGTTGACTTAAATGACATCGAAAGTCATAAAAAATCATTGCACGAAAACTTTCTCGTGTTAAATTCATGTTGACGTGACACAGACAATTTTCAATTTGCCGCCAAATCGTAAAACAAATGACAAATGAATGAAGTATATACTCAGTAATATTGGCAAAGAGTTCTATTTTCAAATTATAGAATTTTTTTTTTATATTGTTTATAAGTGGCCAGTTCTAAGAACTTTCAGTTTGACCCTCGTATACAATGATAATAATAGTCAGCTGATAAAGTCTTCTTCTTCTTTTTTCATTTATAACTTTTATTCGGTTGTATCATATTAAATGTCATCTGATTCATCGTCTATAAGTTTCTGGCTTCTATCCAGTTGTGCTATGTTAGTGTGAAATGTTTGGTGAGCACAATTACGCCAACGTCTTGTGCTTCAACAGGATGCTGTTATGGACTTTTACAAGTATGTAGTTTCATGTAAAATTCAAGGTCTTGCAGTAGTAGTAGCTCTTGCAGTTCAGCCGTGTGAACAATGTCAAATAATGTCATTATGTATAGAAAAATCAAAAATAATAATTCAATATGTATATAATAAAACAATGTCAATGTGTATAAAAGAATGTCAATATGTATAAAATTTAAATAAAATTTCTCACAATTTATACAGAGTAATCTGATTAAACCTGTCAGTTACAATATATTATCTGGTCTAACATTAGTTAAATGTTAAGTTTCTCAAAATATAGACAGTGGACACTAATGCGGCTAATGGAATTTAATGGAATGCAAATGTCATATTAAACGAAATCTATACATCAGTATTCCAATCAATTTCCCTAACATTTGAAAATTATTTCACAGTGTAGTAATAGCATTTGCGTACCAGTATCTTTTTTAATCTACTTTTGAACATGGATAAGTTAAGTATTAATTGCATTTGGCAGCTTATTATATAGAAGAAGAGCCATACAAATGCTGTCACTCATAATATTTTTCTTGCGTAGTTATGAGCAGCCTACACTTATCACGTCGGTTCCGTTCCACTTTGTCACTCAAGAGAGCAAAATAATGGGGTTATTCCTTACAAAACACATAACTTCAAAAACATACAGGCTCGGAAGGGTTAAGATTTGGTTGTCTATAAATACCTGTCTGCAGCTATCTGTAACTTGCATCCCGAACATAGCACGAATGCATCGTTTTTGTGCTTTGAAAGCTAAGCCTGTATCCGTTGAGTTACCCCAAGAAATTATCCCAAATCTCAAGACTGATGCCACTAATCCATGGTAAGATGTAAGAAGAGTCTCTTTTTTTAACCCCCGACCAAAAAAAGGGGTGTTATATATAGGGGTGTCTGTCTGTCTGTCTGTCTTTGTGTGTGTCTGTCTGTAGCACCGTAGAGCTCAAACAGATGGGCCGATTTCGATGCGGTTTTTTAAACCCCCGGCCGAAAAAAGGGGTGTTATAAGTTTGACGTCTCTGTCTGTCTGTCTGTCTGTCTGTGTGTGTGTCTGTTTGTGGCACCGTGGAGCTCAAACGGATAGGCCTTTTTTTGTTTGAAAGTTAATATCATTGCGGGTGTTCTTAGCTATCTTTGGTTAATATCGATTCAAGATGGCCGCCTCCACAAAATGGCGGACAAAATAATTCTTCACAACCTACCTCAATATGGGTATCAAATGAAAGGGCTTGACTAGTAGAACGTTATACAGATAATCCGAGATCCGAGGTAGTCGGGGGTTAGTCAAAATTTTTAATTTTGTTCTTGTATTTGAAAGTTAATATCCGTGCGGATGTTCTTAGCTAATTGTTTGTTCAAGATTTGTTTATAATAGTGATAAGAGTTTTGTTGCTATATAAACCATCTTTAGTAATAATTCTCTGTACTCGTAGGAATACAAAAATTAACCTTCTCTTTTTTAGAGATGTTATAAGTTGAGAACGGTTTTACCAATTTCATTAATCTTTTTAACATGTTTCCTAAGACTTTTTAGGTTCGTCAAAAATTTTAAAAAATGCGCAGAAACTTAAAGGCCGGTAAAGATAGACAAACGGTTTTTTTTTTGTCAACATTGCACTAAATTTCTGACCCATTTTTTTATATGAGGTACAGATCACTTACTGAACATAAAATCACAAAATACTCACATATCCTGTTTATCACTGTTTTAGCCGATATTTCGGAAACTATGCACCTTATAGCAACAATTATGGAGACCGTTATTGTAGACAATAAAATTTTGCTTCTTTTGTTGCCAGCAAACATTTTTTTATACTTAGTATACGATTATTTAATTGGATAACGGGACACTCACGTATATACGGTCGGTCAATCCCGACTCGAGTTTCGGCCGCGTCCGGCGGCCTTTTTCAAGGCGAGTGCACACGCGCGGCGGCTGCCCGTTTGGCACTGCGGGCTGCCGCACGTCGCGCACGCAAGCTCAACGGCTGTTGCGGGGGTGCAGGTGAGGGGGTGCGAGAGGGTTGCGCAGGTATACACTCGAACTCTTCATCACTGGTAAGCTGCGAGTCGGGAACATTGCAGCACACTGAGCTCACTGTGTCTTCACTCATATCGCGAACACTATACCGAGCACTATGGAGGCACGGCTTCCAAGCGGGCGGCACATGCCATCCTCCATCTCTATTAAAGGTCGGACGCTTACCGATTTCAATGGCCTCCCCTGACCTTACGGGGGTACAAAGAACTTCTCCCGTGCCAGGACCTCCGCCTTATCGAATCGAATAAAATGTTGGGCGTCCGACCTAAGAGCATGTTCCGCCACCGCAGAGCCGTTAATATCTACATTTTTCATGTGCTCCGTGAGTCTTGTGGACACATTTCTCCGTGTTTCCCCTACGTAACTTATGCCACAATCGCAAGGAATCATGTACACTCCCGGAACACCCAAAGGGTCTTTGTCTTTTGGAGAGCGTACCATTTGCCTTAGCTGTCTGAGCGGACGATACATTGTCTTGATGCAATATCCACGGCGTAACAAGTTTCCAATTTTGTCCGTCACTCCTTTGATATATGGCAGGTACGCGGGTGACCTCTCCACCGAAGCTGGACCCGCCGGACGCGGCCGAAACTCGAGTCGGGATTGACCGACCGTATATACGTGAGTGTCCCGTTATCCAATTAAATATGTGTAACAACCACGTTAATTTTAATACTAGTATATGTAAGGTTCATGAGCTAATTACTGTATTTTAATATTACTTTATAGGATATTTAATCTGTGTGATGTTCATTTGAGTGCGTCTATGCGTCTTGATATTTAGCAATGGCAACATCGTATCAGACTGTTATATTATCTATGCAAATGAACATCACCTACTTTTTTAATTGGACACTGAAAGTATTACAACTGATTATATAAAATCCCATTAAAGCCATTATAAATCAGAGTAAAGGCTTTTCATTTTCTGAGATAAGGACCTGACCCTTCATCTCAGAAGTGGGATAAACTTCCAAGCCCACTATTTGTTGGATTTGTACACTGTAACAAGAGTGCCCGACATTATCATGGACAACGGACAAAGAGTATTTCTGGAGAAAACATCGACTTCAACGTCATAAACGCGCACGGCATAAAACCAAGAGTACTTCGAATGAAAAGATCAGACATCACCGCTGAAGGCACCCACACCGGAGCATTCATAGTCACGAGCGCAGTCTTAGTCCAAGCGGAGACTCTGTTGAGACCGGAGATACTAATTTACTAATTTTTTTATTTATTTATTTTTGAGATGCAGCCAGGACCGGAGATGCAGTCATGATCGGAGATGCCAGCCAGGACCGGAGATGCAGTCATGATCGGAGATGCCAGCCAGGACCGGAGATGCAGCCAGGACCGGAGATGCAGCCAGGACCGGAGATGCAGCCAGGACCGGAGATGCAGCCAGGACTGGCGACGCAGCGAGGACCGGAGATGCAGCCAGGACTGGCGACGCAGCGAGGACCGGAGATGCAGCCAGGACCGGAGATGCAGCCAGGACCGGCGACGCAGCCAGGACCGGATTAGAAGCCAGAAAGGGAGCTGCCGCGTGATCGAGTTCAAGCTGTGAGCGGAGTGGCGGTGGAGTAAGACGGAGCCTGCGGCGCCGGAGTGAGGAGCGTCAGGACGCACGGTGCCGTGCAGGTACAGGACATCAGGAAGATACAGGTAATCTTAACAAACAGTACAGTACATATTTTTCACTGAGTTAGTTGAAACCTTAGTAGTAGCCGACCTGAAGGAAATAAATTTACGATGTTGTTTCGGATTGCGACATCTGGTCAAAAGTCTAGCCATACAAATCTAGTTGAGTAAAGTAGGCGAATGTGGAAACTATATAATTGGAGTGATACTTATATCATACTTACCTACGCCTACCTACGAGTTTGTTCAGAGCATGTTAACAGGCATTAGCGTTTATTTCTATCCTTTATTTTTATTTTGGAACGTGTTGAAACTTAAGCTGTCTACAATAATGCATTCAAATAATAAAACGACAACTATACTGATTAAGTTTATGAAGGCAAGTCTGAACAAACTAACAAACACTAATAATCCCGCATTTTCCAAACTGATTCATAATGTGGAAAACTTTACCAGTTAATAAGTAAACTACTGTGTGTCGGGGAAATGTTATTATTGCAAGGAGGTTGGACATCACAGCTTTTACAAATATATATACCTATATATTCAAATGCAACGTATGCAAACTAGGTCACACGAGTATTCATTGTGCAAGATTACTTATTGATTATAAAAATAACATAAATACCATTTTAGGAAAATTTGTATTACACGACACCTAAAATATTATAAACAAAGTGACATTGCAAATAAGACGATTTATACGGTTCAGTGATTAATAGTTGATTAAGTCAATGAAGCGAAAACATTACGCTAAATTTGGCCCAGTAATAATAATAAATTACCAGTACAAAAAAATACATGGTAGGTAATTATGCTTCTGGGTAAAGGCAAAGGTAGATACAAAAATGCAAGATTTACGTAGTTGAGGATATAGAAATCTTTAGTGTTGAAGATATACACTGTATTGGTTGGTATAACACAGTTTCAAAGAAAGCCCTGACATTGTTGTAATAAAAAATAAATATATAATTTAAAAATAAATAGGTAAGTATACATTCACAAAAACTTTTTTGTGAGACTTGAACTAGTTTTCAAATATGATGTTTTAGTCCTTACGCGACCACTAACTATAATGCTCTTTGCTTGTAGTAGCAGCTACTCTGATTCTTTCCACTAGAGTCTCTCTGAGAGGAATACAAACATAGGCAATGAATTTTATTTATTGGCAGCTGACTACTTTGAAAATAATTAAAGTGGAATATTATTACAAAATATAGTACAAACGCCCAATTGTGTAACGCACCCAATAGCAATAAGTAAAAGGTTTTCTTTGATTTACGTGATTTTCATAAAGATTGTAAAGAATCAGATTTAAATGTTAGATCAGAGTTAACAAACAAACACGATCAGACACAATTGAAAGCACTACAAAAACCGTGTGAGGTACGTATGTTACTTTGAATGGTTTAAAAGAAATAGATTTTCTGGGATTCTATGTCAGTGGTAACGGAATAGGTCAAAAATGTTCACGATGTTAGGCGATTCATTGGTCTTGCAAGTTTTTTTTTAAAGTTTGTGAATATTTTGTTCCTATAGCAAGATTCCTGATATATTGAGTACTACATTTAAATGGCTAACAAAGATAGTCAAATGTTTGATAATTTACAATAACTGCTTACCCAATAATCTGTATTAGTTTTGTGTGAAACTGAGCCAACAAAGGACAAAGAACGCTGATGGTACAAAGCTAGGTATAGCGGGTATTTTGATGCAACATGATGTTGATGGTTTGCTGATTTGAATGATGAACAGTAGATAATTTTTTTGGCAAATTAGAGGCTTTAGCTGTAATAGTTTACTTGAGTTGTTTTTAAGATTATTTACTGGGTTTAAAATTTAAAATCCAGCAACCAACTGTAATGAACTACTGTCCACAATAACGAAATGAGATCTCGTTCCACGAATTTAACCATGGCGGGTACAACATTTCGGGAGTACAACTGCACCATTGAATACGAGTACACATATGACACACGTTAATGCCTTATATTGAACCTACTTGACAAAATAAGTATTATTGACTTACTGAATATTATGAACGTGAACGTGAAGGATTGGATCGTGTCTGTACAAGAAATTGATGAAAATGAACATGAATGATGAAATTAACTAATCATGTACTCGTAGTGATATTAAGAATAATTACCAACTTAAGGCTTTATATGTTTTCCAGTAAATGGAAATGTAAGGTGCCATTTGTAAAAGTGAATCATGAAAACGTCCATCATTCCGGATTTGAAAAAATCTTAAACAGTTTACAATCTACTTATTTTCCTAAAATACACCACGTTAGGAAGAAATATTTAGCTACGTTTACAAAGTACTTACATCAACATTCATTCAGTGCGTGGTACAAAAATCATAAATAAATGTTGTTAAGATTCCTAAATAATAATGCACCTATTTCGGGGTATCATCACGATTGATTACAGATCGCGGCTCATGTTTTCTTAGTACGAGTACAAAGTTAAGGGCTTCACCGTTAAACTAAATATTCACTAAATCATAAAACTCTTCTAAAAATAATCTGGATAAATGGATAACGAAAGACAATATCGTTTTAACAATTACCTATAATTATGTTATTTCAACACTGAGATATAGGTAGGCATATCAGCTAATGCTGATCGCATATTACGTATTAAATTAATTAATTAAACACGTAATGAACGTCGTAGCTGGCAGGCAGAATGGCAGGTAGAGTGATTTGATTAGACCATTTCAGAAGCGATGTCAACAAAGTGCCGTATTAAAAAAAAACTTGGCACTAGGTAAACTCGAGATATTCACATTGAGTCGAATAATATTGGCAGGTAAAAGTCTATCCGTATTATTATTGAGATGCAGGTTAGTTAGCCCTACCGATAACGTGATTGGTGACACAGTTACTGGAACATCTGTATTAGTGGTCACGATAATAACAGTGAAAGTGATCTAGTACGAATGGAACGGACCATTGGTGACAAATATCACGCAGACTGAGCTTACAAGTATTTGTCAAACACGATCCTTACAGTATTAATAGGATCAGAGATCATCTTACTGAATCATAGATTTCTTGTTGAAGATAGTTTTCGTAGAAAAGGCAACAAACGGTATGAAGATATCTTTGCATTGGATAAATCTACCCTTGACTTAATTTTAAACAATGTAATGGTAAAGACAGTGAAAGCGATACAGATGACGAAAGTTCTGACACAATTAAACGTTAGTTAGCTTATTATGACAATAATATGGAAGCTTAGTAACATTACTTAGTTACGATTGAATTGGATTTATTTGTGACAAAACTACAATATTTATTATGTTAATTGATCGAGAACATGAACACGATAATGATGGTTATGCTTAACACACTTTATTTGTACTTTAACCAACGAAGTATTATTAATAGGTCATTGACTTTAACAGATCACATTTAATGCATTTGTACAATGATCCCACACTAGGCTCTGGGCCCGTGACCTGGGCACCTTATCAGACTATGGTTGGTAACATTATGAAAAGATTCATCATCATCATCATCATCATCTTCATCATCATCACAATCTTCTTTAACTATCTGATGGATAAAGACCTCCCTTTTATCATACCATATTCCTCGTTTCTCTGTCGAGTCCAGGTTCGAAACGTGATGAAGACGATGACAAAGATAATTGTTTTTACTAATAAAGCTTGTTTGAGGTTCTTGGATTTCGATAGAATCAAGCATAGGCTATGAGCGATCAGTGCAGAGAGCGAAAGGTATTGGGTAACTAATGTCACACAGATGATCGCAGATCATAGCAGACTATGCAAGATAATATAAACTAGATAAGAGATGTGAATGATACTGTTAATTATTATTAATCAAGTTTTATTTCAGATTCTTAGATTATAATTTTGATGCGAGCATAGGCTATGAGCGATCAGTGCAGAAATCGAAAGGTATTGGGTAACTAATGCCGCACAGATGGTCGCAGATCATAGCAGACTATGCAAGATAATATGAACTAGATAAGAGATATGAATGATACGGTTAATTATTATTAATTAAGTTTTATTTCAGATTCTTAGATTATAATTTTGATGCGAGCATAGGCTATGAGCGATCAGTGCAGAAATTGAAAGGTATTGGGTAACTAATGCCGCACAGATGATCGCAGATCATAGCAGACTATGCAAGATAATATGAACTAGATAATAGATGTGAATGATACGGTTAATTCTTATTAATCAAGTTGGTTTCAGATTCTTAGATTATAATTGATGCGAGCATAGGCTATGAGCGATCAGTGCAGTAATCGAAAGGTATTGGGTAACTAATGCCGCACAGATGATCGCAGATCATAGCAGACTATGCAGGATTGAGATTACGAATATGATTAGATTTTAGATATTTTAATTAGATTAGAGATATGAATTTGAACAACTAGGCAAGAGATCTGATTAATGTTTGTTGAATACCTTGTTTGCTCTTGCCTTTTCTGATGATTGTATGCAGTTTAACTATTATTGTATAGTAATTACTTAAGTTCACATAAAACAGTTTTGTATGTAAATTACCTTCTTTTTTTTTTTGAGTTTTCATTTGTCATTTATGTTGTTATAACTTTTAAGTTTTGAATCATTCAAATTGTGAGAGGACTCACCTTAAGAGGATGGCCGAACTGTAAGGTTCATGAGCTAATTACTGTATTTTAATATTACTTTATAGGATATTTAATCTGTGTGATGTTCATTTGAGTGCGTCTATGCGTCTTGATATTTAGCAATGGCAACATCGTATCAGACTGTTATATTATCTATGCAAATGAACATCACCTACTTTTTTAATTGGACACTGAAAGTATTACAACTGATTATATAAAATCCCATTAAAGCCATTATAAATCAGAGTAAAGGCTTTTCATTTTCTGAGATAAGGACCTGACCCTTCATATACGATTGTTGGCCTATTTAATGATACGGTTACGATGATGCCGAATATGGTGGATGAAGATGATGTGGTCTACGACGAAACTTGCTTTTCTAATAGAAACAAATTCACTCTCGACTGGAAAACTTCAACGTTCGAACCATCGAGAAAAACCCACTCTGGCAATGCGTGTTACAGCTTAGTTGTTCTTATAACAAAAGTGGGGACAAAATTTTTTGTTCGACTCTTCAATCATGACGATGAGCGATGTTGTTTTTTCGAGCAACGAGCAATACAATACAATAACTTTAATTTAAAAAACCCGACTGCAAAAAATCTACCAGTAAAAAACATTGTATACTATCTAAGGACACTTTGGTGAATGAGACTACTCTAACAATATCTTAATTCCAAAATCCATACAGCCGTTTGGAAGATATATGGAAATAAAAGTTTTACAAACAAATAAGATACGTGCAAAAAAATTGGTTGCCTGTAAAGTCGGTATACGGGCGAAAGTTTTACGTGACAACGACTTTGAGTGGTAAAATAATTTTACGGAAGGGACGCGTGCCTTTCACTTTTTATGTCTGTCTCTCTCGCTCTTAGGCGGGCTAACCATGCCCGAGTGGAAGGGACGCGTGCCTCTCACTCGCTCTCGTTGTGAGCGCATAACGTGAGCGGAGCGTAACGCAGTTTCTTGAAGTGTCACCCGGCAAACCAATTTATAAGACGTTGTCACGTCAAAACATAATCCAGTCGGATAAAACGGGCAATGCTACTGTGGACAGAATTCACATCTTATTTTTTCTACATTGCTACCATTAAATGAGACATAAATCGTAATCGGTAAGTTCGAAAAAATTTGGCTGGAAACAAAAGATGTGAAATTTTCCTCTAAAGAGCATAGTTTTCGAGATATCGACCAAAAACGTTTTTTCGAGATGACGCTTGAAGCTCCACCTGGATCTATCATTATTTTGTGATTTTATGCTCAGTAAATGATTATAAACCTTGTAGAAAAATTACGGATCGGAAATTTAATGCAGAGTTCATTACGATAGTATTGTGTCAGTGACAGTAAGAGACAGATTGCACATCGCAGATACCGTTTCGACATACAAAATTTGTGAAAATGTAACCTCAAAATCATATTTAGCGAAAATAAATTACTGTGAAAGGCTACGAAGCCGCAGTTCCTAATTCTTGTTGAGCTCTTTATTGTCAGGTTTTGAAGTGAAAACTTCTTTTGACGTACTTGTAAATGAGGCTGGTCGTCACGCTCGAGTGCATCTAAGCGAGAACGATAATTTCATACGACATTGTTAACTAATCAATAAGTAGTTAAGCACTTAGAAATATTATTCTAAGTTCCTTACTACCAAAGAAATCACCTAACTGGCATATAAATGCAAGTTAGGTATTATTTATATAGACGTTTTCGAACATACTCATTCGCAGGGGATCCATCCCCTCTAAAAATTCCCTTCTCTTATTTCCTCTAATTTCTAATGGGTTTAAACATTTTAACCGATACTTATGTATTTTCCATTGAATTCGATAATAAAAGAATTTATTACTGAAACGGCATCGAAGTTAGTTGTTTTGAGGCTGCCTTATTGGCCTACAACATAAAACAAACAGCGTACTAATTAGTATTAGTGCCTATTTGCAATTCCAGTGGAAATCAAAAGAAAAGAAAGTCGAAAGAAGAGTTTGGTCTCCACTTTTGTTGGTCACAAGAACAATTAACCTGTGAAACGCATTGCCAGAGTGGGTTTTTGTCGATGGTCCAAAGTAAGGGTAAAGGTAAAGGTAAGTTTTACAAAAAAAAGTTTACTAGCATCAAAATATGCAAAATTTTATTTTCTACAATCAATTGTTGCCATAATTTCCAAAATATCGGCTAAAACATTATTTTCAATTTCAAGCTACATCTGGATCTGTGAGCGTTTGGAATTTTATGCTTAGTAAGTGATCTTTACCTCACACAAAAAAGAAATTTAGTGCAAAGTTGACAAAAAACCGTCTATTTTTACTGGCCTTTACTTTTCAGCGCATTCTTTTTAATTTTACTTGTGAAGTATTAGGAAACATTTTAAATAGATGCATGAAATTGGTAAAGCCGTTCTCAACTTCTAGCGTGACCAAAAAAGAAAAGGCTCATTTTTGTACATCTACGAGTATAGATAAATATGTCTTGGTTTATATAGCAACAACACTCTTATCACTAGTATAAACAAATAATAAAAACAACAAAAACCGAACAAAAAATGAGTTTAAATATTGGACTATATAAGTCCAATATTTTTATGTCATCTCTGCACTGCATGCACTGTGGCACCGATTCCGCACCGAACGGCGCATCAGAACGGTCGCAAGAACAAGACAGCGTTAAATGTCTATCTACTTTGACAGAAATACCTGGCCTTAAATGTGTCTTAAGTTTTTTATGTAATAGGGAATATGCATGCATTTTTTTATATTTTTAGTTCACTTTTTACATTATTATATTTAAAATATCGATATAATTTGTCCAGTTTAAACGCCGCCATCTTTCCCGCGCCTGCATGACGTCACAGGCCACGACCTGTGTTTGTTTACTACAAGTGTTGCAGTTACTTTGTACCGATTTTTGAGTTGTGCTAGCTAATCAAACGATGGAGAACACGATTTTTCTCTCTAACACTACTAGCTTAGTACGAATATCGACACCGTTAAAGCAGAAAACATGCCATGTGACGTCACATTTGGTTTCCACAGATAATGATGCGATTCGCAAACTTGAATTTCCCGCGCCTATTTTGCACTTTTTAAATAATATTTTTTTTAATTAATAACTAACTAAATAATAAAATAATTGTTTTGGCATAATGGCGGGACATTAAAGATTCTACGAAAAAAAAATCAAGCCAATTTAAACTACATGCATATTCCCTATTAGCTATCCTAACATGTCATAGTGATCATATCCATACCATATTAGCAAGGCTGCTAAGTCTGCCTTAGATTACTTTAGTTGTTACTGTCAAAATTTACTAATTTATCAGTTGCACGAACTATCTTCGAACGTCACCATGCTTTGTTGTTTCTTTAGTTTCTTTATATTCTTGAGATTTGACTTACATATACCTAATACTTTTAATAATGATTAGTCGATTACCGATCCAAGATTCGTGATCCGGATTGTACGTAATGGATTTGTCTGTCCGTAGTTGCGGTAACATTACTCCTGAAATGCCGAAGGTCATCCCAGTGCTGAGGCCGATCAAACATGATGATACAGTCGCCAGCGCCTGTCAGAAATAAAATCAAATATTTAAAACAGCTGTGGTTTGACAAAAAATTGAGGATATAAGGCAATACAACATGATAAGAGACAAAGAGTGACAAAGAGATACATCTTCTTATATCTGAAACTTTTACAAAAAAATACATTCCGTTTACTAAATCCACAGCGTAATCCAAACGATTCAAATTCGGAATGACAGTTCTTGTCTCTGTCATTTTAAACGGATGAGATAAAGTCCCAGAGATTTGATTCCGTGTCGAGATCCATGCTTGGAAAAGAAATAGCCGTGCTCGGAATTTCTTTGCGCGATAGGATCCGAAATGAGGATATTCGCAAAAGAACGAAAGTAGCCAACATAGCTCAAAGAGTAAGCAAGCTGAAGTCGCAATGGGCAGGCCACATCGCTCGCAGAACTGACAACCGATGGGGAAGAAAGGTTCTCGAGTGGCGACCACGAACCGGAAGACGCAGTGTTGGACGGCCTCCCACTAAATGGACAGATGACTTCACAACTAGTTACAGTTACATTATCCTTTTACTTTGAATTTTAGAAGTGATAAATATGCACGTTTTAGCTTATCTTACCAATTAAATGGACAAAAATTAACATTTACTTACCTGCTTGCATATAAACGAAGGCGTAAATTCAATATTCTTCAACTTCATTTTGCATTAAAATCTTGTATAATACGTGGTTGTCTTTTCTATGTAGGGTATAACCCTTTACCCTTTTGTTTCTGTAATCTGTGGGTATACTCGTAACATTAACGACTCGGGGTTTTTTCTACGCTGAAAAACAAATAATCTTTGACAAACCAAAAACAGAGGATTAGACAAAACACGGGTACACAGAATAAAAAAAAATGTGTGAGTGTAACATACATACACACATTACATTACATCATTTTGTACACACTCCAAGCGGCGAGAGCCCACCGGCGGGCTCGCCTCTTCCAGTTGATTTTAAACCAAAATTCTAATATAGAGAGTATATATTTGTGTAACTTTTTGCGAGTTAGTTGAGGTTTAACTTAATAAACGGGGAATTATTAATAACGCTGACGCGTAGCTAACGCTCCTTCTGCGTTACCATAAAGTTGGCTAGGCATTGGAGGCAATTTGAGTCTCACAGCTTAGCCTTTAAAAATCCCGCGACTAATTTGAGTGTCGATGTCATCATCATCATCATAGTTGTTCTTTCTTATCCCCATGAGGGAAGGTAGGGAGCCGACTCCGAGGCGAACCTCCGGGGCCGGGGTAGGGGCAGGTGGGGCAGGGCTCCCAAGTTCATTTCAGTCCAGACACGGTGGCCGCGTCTTGGCTTGGTGGTACTCTCTTAATCTTTGTTGTCGTTTGGCCTCATCTTCGTCGCTTGCCGGTCCAGCTTGCAGAAGATCTCACTGGCATGCCCAGTTACGTACTTCGGGAAGACGCGTATAGAGTGGTGCGATGTTGTTTGGGTGTGGCCCGTTGTCCGTGCGGTCGAACATAGTTCGCGCCAAACGAGTCACAAACTCCCCTACCGTTTCGATGTCACGTCCCTGGCGGTGACGTCATTCTGTACGTACCGGCCGGCTCCCGTGAGGATTCTCACGGTGGTGTTCTGCACCACCTGGAGGCGTTTCTTCTGCGTAGCCAAACAAAGTGCGTACCACGCTGGTGCTCCATAGGTCAATCTTGTTCTAATATGTACATCTTGTATATGTTGACCTTTGTTCTTATAGGTAGCCCAGACTGAAAGACCGGCCTTAACAGTGCTCTCGCGGCCTTCGCCTGGTTAACGACATACGAGACGCAGGTCTCGTATGCCTGCACATGCACGTCTGCGGGCACATGCGTAGGCCGCTGTCAATGTGGACGCCGAGGTACTTAACGGTCTTTTCCCATCAGATGTCCTGTCCTCTGAGCTGCAATGGCTGTGGTCTTTTTTCTTTGGCGTCCGGTAAGCAGTGCCGCTGTCTTGCCCACGCTGACAGCTGACCTCTTTTGTCGAGCCAAAGTGAAAGGATATCCAGGACCCTCTGGGCTCTTCTGGTTGCCAACTTTTTGGAGCGCGACGAAGCGATGTATGCGCTGTTATCTGCGAATAGTGCTAGGACTACTCTCTTTTCCCCTGGTAGGAAGTCGCCTTTCTCCAAGCACGGAATGTCGTCCGTGAACAGCGCGTAGAGTGGTGGAGAGATGCAACTTCCTTGAGGAATACCCGCCGTGATGCGCCTGGGCGCGGAGCTGACGTTCTCGACGAACACGTACAACCGGCGCTCGGTTAGGAAGGACGTAATGACATTGATCAACGCTGAAGGAGTTGCTGTCTTCACCAACTTGTAGATGAGGCCTTCATGCCACACCCTATCGAAAGCCTTCTCAATATCCAGGAATACGGCGACGATCCGTCTACCCATGTTGACTTCTTCTGTAAAATGGTGATGCCCCGTGTCAGTTGGAGCGTAGTGGAGTGGTGCATGCGGAACCCGTACTGCTCGTCTCTGGGTGTGATATGGGGACGCAGTCTCCGGAGCAGCAGACGCTCAAACAACTTTGCGAGGTGTGACAGCAGTGTTATGGGGCGGTAGTTGGACGGTAGGCGCCTATCCCTACTGGACTTCGGGATGACGATGACATTTCCAGTTTTCCAGGTCGAGGGGAAGTGTCCCGTTCTCAGGATTCCGTTGAAGAGCCGGGTCAGACACACTAGGCCTTTCTTCGGCATCTACTTCAGTGCGTCACTCCGTCGGGACTCCGTCTAGACCCGGCGCTTTCCTGAGCTTCAGACTCCTCACGGCTCTGACGACTTCCGTGAGGGCGATGAAATCCTCTCCTCTTAGCGGAGTAGCTGGGGGAAACTCGGCGACGACCCTCTCGACTTCGGCGTGGTGGTCATGCACCTCGTCAGAGGCCTATTCTGGAATCGGGTGTGAAATGAACTGATCTTGCAAGTGATCAGCAAGGTGCTTTGCCCTCTCTAAGGCTGAGTAACGACGTCGCCCTGCGCCACCTAGAAAGGGGCAAACGGACGCTTTAGGCTGGGCCAGGTGGCGGTTGAGACTATACAAATTGGTCTTGTTCTCTTCGCACTGGGTAATGTGGTCATCCACAGGCGACTCTTCTCCAGTCCTTGATCGCATTTACAAGTCCCTCTATTTATTATTATTTGAAAAAGTCTTCATTTAATATGAAGTTACATAATTGCACAATTACCATATTAGTATATGTTTAAATTAATCCTAGTAGTACAATGACGTGGTTTACAAAACGTAGTAGATAACTTGTGTAAAAACTTATACAAAGTAACTTACAAAATTAAAAAAAATTAAATTGTTTATAGGTACCTACCTAATGTTGGAACTAGTCATGATAAAATCTAAAAAACTATGCAAGCTTTAGTTGCAGCTAGGCATATTTGAGAGTCAACAAGTCAAGTCCTACAAGTCCCTGTGTCATGGCATTCAACTTCGTCTTAACCCTTGCAGTGGGTGCAGGTCCACAGCTGCCTGAGCTCTTGCTTCTCGTCCCGCATTGCTCTTAGGGCCTTCGGTAGTTCGGCGCGCCATTTAGTCGGTGGGCTGGTGGTGGTTGCGGTTTCTTTGGCAGAAACTTTCACCTCGGTCAGCTCTCTCGCGCAGGTCTCCACCTGGTCTAGTGTGGAGAGTCCGCCGACCGTCAGCGACTGTAGCTGCCGCTGGTAACTGGTCCAGTCCGTCGTCTTCACTTCTGCTCGGGGTGACGTGCAGGCCAGTAATCCGCCTACGGTGATGAGCGGAGCGAGCGGAGCGGAGCGAGCGGAGCGGAGCGAGAGGAGCGGAGCGGTGTGCGCCATCGAGGTCGTACATAACCTCGAGGGAGACCGGCGTCGCGATCCCCTTATGTAGGACGATGTTCAGCACGTCGGCTCGATGAAATGAAATGGGTTAGTGGGGACACGTGTGGGTGAGTCTGGTCTGGGTGAGTGATCCCTCTCCTCTCTGCTTCAGCGTGGAGTCTTCTTCCGCTGGTCGTCGACAGGTGCGACCCCCACTCTACGTCTTTCGCGTTTAGGTCGCGTGTCGATGTGTGCGCATCGTAAAAATCTACTCTGAAGATACAATTTTGTCAGTCAACTTCAATTTGTCGGTTTTTGGCTGGCGTTGTGCGTACGCAGGATTTAAAAAATTCACTCTCTTATTTTTTAAAGTTAACATCTTTTGTGCTGTGCACTAGTCTAAGATGTAAACTTCAAACAAACACAAAATTAAAAATTTTGATTAGCCCCCGACTAGGTACCTACTTCGGATTTGTTATCTATACAATATTCTACTAGTCAAGCCCTTTCAGTTGATACCCTTATTGAGGTGGTAGTGAAAAGATAATGTAATTTGCCATTTTGTGGAGGTGGTCTTCTTGAATTTGAAATTTGTTATAGCGTATAGTATATATGTATATTCTACTAGTCAAGCCCGTTCATTTAATACCCATGTTGACGTAGGTTGTGAAAAAACATTTTGTCCGCCATTTTGTGGAGGCGGCCATCTTGAATCGATTTCAACCAAACAAAGCTAAGAACATTTGCACGGATATTAAACCTAAAATAAAAAATATAAAAAACTGAATCGAAATCGGCCCACCCGTTTGAGCTCTACGGTACTACAGACAGACACACAGATACACAGACAGACAAACAGACGTCAAACTTATAACACATCTTTTTAAAAACGCAAGGAAAAAATTGTCACTTTACGATTATATAAGTAGCTATTTAATCATCATATTGACCTCATCATAGCAAATTCAACATTTTGACAATTTTTTTCTAACAACGGGAAAATAAAATCAACGTCCAAATTCCAATACAAAGATTTAGATTGAATACCTATGCGAATTCAAAAAGTATTTTTAGTGGACCGGTGAATTTATTTACCTGATTTTGATTGGTCGCTTCGTAAAAAGAATTTATAAATAGTAATCACTTCGTTTTTTTAATCAGATCTCAGTAAACCTGAGTTATATTTAAACTTGTTTCGATGTCTGTCACTATAAAACCCACACCGGTAGCCAACTAATAAAACTTCATATTTGTAATATTTAACTTACAATAATATTCTCTCGCCATAACGTTTTAAGGAATTGTGTTGTCAGAACGAATTTCGGTCTGCTACTATTATCGGCTGTTACGAGTGTGTCTCATACATTTTAATTTATTTTAAAATTTCAACTACATGAATACAGTCTACAAATATAATGCTTTTGTTTTTGGAATATGTGTGACCGCTCCTAAGTTTTAAATTTGTCTGTCTTGTGAGGACCTTACTTGTATGTGTTGTTCTATGAAGTTAGGTTAGGTTAGGTTAGGTTAGAATCATGAAATTTGCGCCAAAAATAGTTGGAGTGAATTTGGATCTTACGCTGAAGTCACATATGACAAAGCAGGTTGGTACAAACAAGTAGTGAACTTAAATTTTATGAGACAAGATTAAAAAATAACATGCGAGTGCAAGGTCGTGAAAAAACAGTTTTTGTTCATGTTTTTGTCAATGACACACTTTAAATCTGAGAAATATCTGTGCTTAGTGAAAGTTTTGGTACTTGGACAAAATAGAAGCCACTATAAATACGTGACGGCGTAGTGGCTGGAATGTTCATTTCACAACTGTGAGGTCTTAGGTTTGAATCCCGGCTAGACCTCTCAGTATTTTTCCAAGTAGGTACATTTCTTAACACCACTGAATCATCAATCTCGAAACATGTAGTTCTTAGAACCATCTTCATTATTCGCCAACCTACGCGTGGTCAGCTTGGATATACGAGTACAGATTATGGTCTCTCTCTCTTCATTATACGGATTAACTCACCTTTATAGAGAAGGCCCCAGAAACAGCCCACATTTCCCCAGCAGTCCCAGCAATGGGAACATAATGTGAGATGTTTTTTTAAATACCCATTCCAGCTCCACAAACAGTGGATGGTATGACAACAAACAATTCTGATACAGGAGTAATGGTGATATATGCCTCTACTCACCTAGACGAATCCCGAATACGTATGCATATCCGCATCCGCAGGTATCACAGAGATATTGTTCCCAGTCTTCCGAAAAACATAAAAAGGAGAGACAGATGTCCTGTTCCTCCATATAATAGTCAAGTTGGCTGGAGGAATTTTTATCACTTGGCGCCGATTTGGTACAATTTACTCAATGATAAAGTAAAAATTAAGCGCCTACTGCAGTTCAAACTAAAAATAAGGATTAGAGAATGGTTGTTGGGTCAAGACTACAATGATATAGAAAATGTGTTGAATACATTTCAATAATCGTATTCCAAGCGAGTATTACGTAAATCAGATTGGATCAATTTTATAACTTAAACTTATAACGGATAACTACATCCGTGATTAACATACGAGAGCACGCACAAACACACACACACCCTGTCTCTCTCTCACACACACACACACTTACACACCTTCTCCTCACACACGCATGCATGTACACACACGCACACACCCTCGCAAACGCAGTATATCATTTATTTATATATACATATGTATATTTAATACCTTTAAAAACATGTACATGTCCAGAGAGAATATTATCCACTGTATATTTATAACGTTAATTTCAAATTTGTATTATTCTAGTACCTAATGGAAGACACTGCCTTTTGCAACACAGTCTTTAGAACTAAAGCAAAAGGCAGGGAACTGAAAATATTGTAACAGCTTGGTACCGAAATAAATAAACATAACATAAATGTTTATGTTTTTAATGTCAAGAGCTATCGTAGATGTAAAGTTTATTCAACACAAAGACGCCAGGCAGATTCAGAAATAAGCATCTTGACGCCGAAAAAATTTTTTGTATCGGTACTAAACAGCCAATCAGGGGAGACTGGTGAAATAGAGATAATAGACGCATCTGCCCTGTAATAATAAATATATTTGGTTTAATAACTGTATAAAACACGCTAATGTATATTTGATAAGTTAATTTGCAAGAATTTTCTACAAAAAAATATATAGTATAATAAACTAGGTAAAAAGATTACACATTATGAACGTCTAAAAATTAGCAAAAACGGATCCCCATCCACTTCCGGACATCAGATCACCCGTAAATTCAGATTATGCTTTCACGTTTGCCATATTCTCTTCCATTTACAATTGTTTTCACCCTACTATTTTTTTTTACTTTTTACTATTTTTAAAGGTTTTGGCACTAGTCTAATTTAAATTTCGAAACATTTAAAATCCATTTTGTGGATTGAACAATTTTTACTGTGCACATCCGCGCGTGACCGGCGCTTAAGGAGCTGAAAATCGCCAAACAGCACTTTTTTTAACACAAAGGACAATGCCCACGTCCCATACATTGAAAGCCCATCAATTTTTTTTGATACTGAAAGTGTGCAAAGACGAATAGTGTCTAATTAGAATTGTTAATGCTTCTAAAAACGTCTGCTGTCGGTGTTTTCCATTTCCCAAATACCAAAAATGAGCTACAGTTAAACCAAAAGTTTTTAACCAAAAAAATTTACATTGAATAATAATGAACCTAGAAAAAAAAACGTATAATTTGTTTATTTCTAAAGTAAGTAGCTTGACCAATGATTCTGTAAAGGATTAGTAATATTTTCTAGTTTGTAAGTAATGAACGACCGCCATTACGATGTCGTATCTTTCCGAGGGGAATTACCATCAGGTTTAATAAAATAAAATAAAATAAAAATAAAATAGCCTTTATTTGCCTTGGAATATTACAGATCATCTTATATTTTTAAATCCTTATGACATAACTTGTTTCCTAGGCACCCATTTATGGATGAAGGCCTCCTCCATTTTTTGCCATGTCGCTCTGTCCAGTGCTAGGCGAGTCCAGGTCACACCCGCGACTTCCATGACGTCGTCACACCATCTTCTCCGTGGTCTTCCCCTGTCCCGCGTGGTGTCTCTGGGCCGCCAATGTATGATGCGCTCGCTCCACCTGCCGTCTCTAGCGCGTGCAACGTGGCCAGCCCAGATAAAAGATGAGGAAGAAGAAGACTTTAATCAGCTGACTATTATTTAATTTTTTTATTTATAAATTAAGACTAACAAATTGTCTTGCCAGACATATTGCATGCCTCTCGCAGAGGCCAGTTTGTATGGGGCAACTTTTAAAATGTTTTGTATCATCTTATCTTACCTATAAACAGCAATAAAGATATTTGTATTTGTATTTTCCCACTTCCACTTGAGCCTACAAAGCATCGTCACTGCGTCCAACACATTGGTCCTCTGTCTAATAACATCATTTCTGATACGGTCATTTAGTGTTAAGCCCAGAATCGACCGCTCTACTGCTCTCTGAAATACAGCTATTTCTTTAACAATTTTATTTGTGAGCGCCCACGCTTGACAACCGTAGAGCAAGGACGGTACGATGGTATTGTCGAAGAGCCATTTTGACGTGACAACGTCTTATAAATTGGTTTGCCGGGTGACACTTCAAGAAACTGCGTTACGCTCCGCTCACGTTATGCGCTCACAACGAGAGCGAGTGAGAGGCACGCGTCCCTTCCACTCGGGCATGGTTAGCCCGCCTAAGAGCGAGAGAGACAGACATAAAAAGTGAAAAGTGAAAAGTGAAGGTCCCTTCCGTAAAATTATTTTACCACTCAAAGTCGTTGTCACGTAAAACTTTCGCCCGTATACCGACTTTACAGGCAACCAATTTTTTTTAAGGTGTATTGGAATTTTACCTTTAAACACATCTTTATTTGCCCAGTATTTCCTCCATGCTACAGCAATTCTGCGGTCAACTTCGTTGCTGGTAAAGTCCAGAAATGTTATCAAATGACCAAGATATATATATTCGCTCTCATACTCTATTTCCTTATTATTAAGTTTGATAGGCTTTGGTGTTCCGTTTGTCATTATTTTTTGTTTTTGATTGGTTCATTTCAAGACCGATATTTCTACTTGCAGAATCTAGAGTTTCAAGCATGTACTGTAGACTGTCAGCGTTTTCTGCCACAATGACAATGTCATCTGCAAAGCGAAGATGTGTCAACCGTTCACCGTTTATGTTCAGTCCGTGGTCTGACCAATCTAGTTTTCTAAACACCGACTCTAGAATTGTTGTAAATAGCTTAGGTGAGATTGGGTCGCCCTGTTTAACGCCACGTTTTATCGGAAACGGTGGCCCGATGCTCTCTGTTTTGATTTTTGCTTGACACTTAGTATAAATTGCTTTCAGAATAGAAACGTATTTTTGCTCTACACCTTGTTCTATTAGACTGTTCCAGAGGTGTTATGGGAAATACAGTCAAATGCTTTTGCATAATCTATAAATGAAATATAAATGATTTTGTTGTAATGTTGTATTCGTTGCACTTTTCGATACATTGCGTCAAAGTGTAAATGTGGTCTATAGTAGAGGAAGCCTTTTCGAAATCCCGCTTGTTCTCGTGGTTGCTGCTCGTCTAGTGTTTTAGTGATTCTGAATAATATAACAGACGAGAACAGTTTATATAGAGTTGGAAGTAAACTGATCGGCCTATAGTTTTCAATGCTTTTTGGGTCTCCTTTTTTATACAATAAAGTAATCACGGAATATTGCCAGTCCTCAGGAATCTCCTCGTTTCTTATTATTTTATCAAATAATTGTGTTAGCTGAGGCGCCAGAGGTTCTAACATAGCAATGATGGTGTCTGTTGATACTCCGTCTTCTCCAGGTGCTTTGTTTTTCTTTAGACGGCTTATCCCATGCTCCACTTCCTGGACTAGCAACGGTGGTACTTCCAAAGATTTGTTACATGATACTTGAAAATTATCCATATTAAAGTATAAAGATGAATAAAATTGTGTTGCTACTTTTAGTATATCATTTCTGTTTGTAATTTTTTGACCATTTGTATTCTGTATCGTTTGTATCCATTGTTTCCTTTGGTCAAAGTTTTTTCTTGTGTATTTTGTAGAGCTCCGTTTTTCTAACTCATTTTCTAAACTTTTTAGTTTTATGGTCTTTTTGTTTGTTATGATAGCTTTTTTTATTTTACTGTGTAAATATGTCAGTCTATCTTTTTGTGCGTTTGTTCTTGGAGATATATTTTTCAAACGCTCTCTCTCATCTATCATCATCTTGGTTTTATCACTCATCGTTATTAACTCTACTTGTTTCTTATTTTTAGGCAGTTTTGTTGTACACCTTTTAATTGCTGAAATTAAAGCGCGGTAGAACGTGTCGATCTCTTTTTATTATATTTTGTATTTGTAGAGCCATCAGATGCTTCAAAGATTCGATTTCTATTGAGGTATAGTTTTTATTTCCGTAGTCTCGACGTTTTTCGGAAGTAATAATAACATTGTATGACATACGTAACATTCTATGATCCGTGGAAAATTTGGTTGGTAAGACATCAATGTTCGATACTCTATGTCTTTGCTTAACAAGTATGAAGTCAATTTCATTGAGTGTTTTCCCGTCAGGCGACTTCCATGTCCATTTTCTCTTCGATAGTTTTTTCAATAACGTGTTTGCTATTGTAAATCCATGTTCGAAGCAAAACGCCATCAAAATTTCACCTCTTTCATTTCTATGCCCGTAACCATATGAACCACAGATTTATTTCTCTTCGTTTAACGGGATTCCTATTTTAGAATTAAAGTCACCCATTATTATCGTACTTTTGCCAGTAAATTCTAGAGCTGTAATTAAATGTTTATAGAATGTTGTGACGTCTTTATCTTGAGCTTTTTCTGTGGACGCATATACCTGTATTATGTTTATAAAATCATTTCCAGTTTTCACGTCCAACCTAGCGACTCTGTCTGAATAAGTTCTAAAATCGAGAATAAAATCTTTGAGGCTTGAAGAAACGATAAACCCCACTCCGTTTCTGCCTTTTTTTGTCCCCTCGATACATCAATATGTAGTTATGTTTTTCTATTATGCATTCATTACTAATTTTCACTTCGCTTAATCCAATAATATCGTATGTTATAAAACTTAAGGCATACTCCAACTCTACTATTCTATTGATTGCTTTAAGGGAGCGTACATTATATGTACATATTTTAATCTGTGCTCTTGATGATACGTTCTCTCTTGATGAAATTATTAAAGAATTTCGTTGACAGTTGAAATTTCTATCGTAGTTATTTATCTTAAATGGAGGGTTATGGTCTTCAATTCCCGCGGCGACCACCCGTATTGGGAGTGCTAAATCTTGGTTTTCACTTGACTTTTTTGATAGTGTGTTTCTCTTCCGTACAATATCTTTTCCATTTTTGGGTGCCGAAGTTAGTTGCTATTCGTTGTTGTCATTTGTCAGGCTTGTTTTTCCCCGTGGAGATAATTTTTTCATGAACGAGGTGATAGAGTGACTTGTGCTTTGAATGGAAATGGCGGCTTTTGGTTGTTTGCTGTAGAAAGAGTCTGATGGTGTTCGTGGTAGAGTTTTGGTTTTCTTTGCTGCTTGAGCAGGTCTTTCTAACGCATTTTTACTGCTAACAAACGCATCCGACGGACTTGTAGATAGAGCCCTTTTGTTTGTACTCTTATTATTTACAATTAAGCGGTCGTACTTTAGGATAGCCGTTACTCCATTTTTTCTGTGCTCTAGCAAATGAGGAATCAGAGATTTCCTTTTTTCTAAGACCTCCGGTGGATAATCTTCTTTTAAGTAGGAACCAGATCTTTCAAGTGACGTTTTTTTTGTAATATTTCTATCTTTTTCCCAAAAGTTGTTAGTGTCACACTTATGGGTCTTGGCTTAGTGTTTTTTTCTTCCCATCCTTCCAATAAACTCTATTTCGTTCTTGTCGCACTGTATTTCCATTTTCAAGTGTATTATCTGAAGTACTATATCAACTAGTTCGACATAATTTTTCTCCGCTTCTGCTATTCCGAAAAAAATTAAGTTTCTTTGCCTTAATTTCCGTTCAAAATATTCTATTTTTTTTCACGTGATCCTCTTGAATTTTTTGAATCTCTTCTATATCTGACTCTATCTTGTTAAATTTTTCATCTATTTTTTTATTTATTGTTTGGGTAATATTTTCTTCAACTTGTTTAAGGCATTTTTCTGTGTCTTCCTTTATTTGTTCTCGTAACGCATTCAACATTTCAATCATTGATTCGTTCATTGCAGAATTGTAAAATTACTGGCGCCCTCTTTAATCGTTTGTTAACTATTTCTCCTAGTTTAAACACCAAAAAATCCGCTCTGTTCTTTTGTGGCTGTTTATCGACCATCAGGTTTATAATTCAGTTATTCAGTTGTTGTGTTGTAATGGGCTGTGATGGCTAAAGTGTTGTTTATCATGTCGGCGTATGTCCTGCTCTTTCTGTCACTCTACATATACTTAATCAAACCAATAATAAATAATTAAATAATTAGTGGACATTTCACACACAACACCATCTGACCCCAAACTAAGCATAGCTTGTACTATGGAAGCCAGATAGCTGAAATATTACTTATATATTTTTAAATACATACTTATTATACATAGAAAACACCCAGGCACAGTAAAAATATTTGAATTCATCACACAAACATTTGCACTGGGTGGGGATCGAACCCACGACCCTCGGCTTCGCAGGTAGACTTACTACCAACTAAGCCACCAGGGCAGCCATCAATATCAAAATACCAGCACCAAAGTACTAATTTCCTAACAAGCTTGCCTGGGGTGAAAAGTAGCCTATGTGTTATTCCAGACTAATCTATCTATGTTCCAAATTTCAAACCGATCTGTTTTGGGCTTCAGACGTGATTCAGCACCAAATATCTAGTTCAAAATTTTCGCATTAATAATACCTGTTCCTACTGTACCAACTGTACCTGTAATAAGTATGATTAATTGCTTTCGATAGTTGTTAATAAAAAAAACATTTTCATTTTACAGATATTGGCCTTAATACCATCATGTCTGATATCAATCTGCAGTGGAATGACGTTTGGCATCACCGCAGTGATGCTTCCGCAGTTGAGACAAGACAAGACAATATCCTACGACACTGCTCATGAGTCTTGGATTGGTATGTATTTTAACTAGCATTTACCGGTAACTTTAAAAAATGAAACAAAAATTGGCAGTCATAAGAACTGCGAACTGCCGATAGAAGTGAAAACTTATAACTCGTGTGTGAGTTTACCCGAAAATTTCTTATCATTCCCGAGCGTGACGCTAGAATTCAGTACGCAACCCACGAAAAATCTGGCTGTGCCGCGCAAAAAGAAGATTTTAACTTCAAAAATTATAGAATCGCAATTCCCTAAGGAATGTTGACCATGCCTGGTGATCTCCCAGGCCGAAACTGTACTTTATAAGCAACGAAATTCAGTTTCGGACTCGTGTGTCAGACGTTCCCCTTGGCGCCCCCAAACGTTGAGATTTGGTTCTCGATCCTCTCCTCTATGCGTTTCACCTCCGCCCTGGACCGTCTGTCAGACTTCCCTACCAGTTAGATAAGAAATAAGTATGAAGACTCCTTTTTTTCTGGAATGACTTGGACTGCTACTAGGCCTGATAAATCTATCACCAGTAACTTTCCAAGAAATTCCAGTCCCCCTAACGAACTTCTGCAAGTGCCGCTCGAAGGGCGAGGTTCACGTTTACAAGTTCGTCCTTCCCCAGACATCACAAGGCAAGATATCTAGGATATATAGGTATATATATGTATGTTTCTATGTATAATAAGTATGTATTTAAAGCTATATAAGTATTTTATCAGCTATCTGGCCGCCATAGTACAAGCTATGCTTAGTTTGAGGTCAGATGGTGTTGTGTGTGAATTGTCCACCAATATTTATTTATTTATTATTTATATACTTAGTAGAAGTGATATAGATAGATGAATATCTAGGATAAGTTATATAGATAAGTGTCATGCAAAAACAATTACCCATTTGACTGATCGTACGATTCCCCTCCGTCACCTGTTATAAGCATAATTGCACATCTAACCTACCGTTGAACCCGTTGATGTCTTTCTTTGCATCCTGCTCTGTCCTTAGAAGATTGCATAACTCGATCTCGTTTTGTCCAATCTATGGTGGAAAGTAGTGCCACGTGACATGGATATTCGGCTTATCATAACGCGATTTTTTACCTCGTCCTGCGCCCCCGCTGGTGACTTATGAATTAAAGCAGGTTCGTTTCGTGCGCGATCAAGGGTGCTTAATCTATGGTGTCATGCCACCAGGGTATAACCACGTGGAGGTCCCGAGACGTATTCCATGTGTTGAAACTAAATCATACTAAAATGTATTATGAAAATTTATTGGGCAACTGTCATTTGGGCACAAGCTCCTAAAATAATTGTTTGTCAAAATAAATAAAAAAGCCTTTAGTTGCCTTGGAATGTTACAGATAATTTTATTTCTATTTATGGCTAGTTCTCATTTTTACGATTCTCATCGTCACCTTCATGGAAAATTTTAATTACTATTTATTTATTTGAATTGGTTTTCCAAACATACATAAAACATTCAATATGAAAAGTAATATTTTCGATTCAGTAAGATAAATTGTGAACCTTGTTCGAAACAAGAACAAAATTAAAAATTTTGACTAACCCCCGACTACCTAAGATTTGTTATCTGCACAACATTCTACTAGTCAAGCCCTTTCATTTGATACCCATATTAAGGGAGCTGTGAAAAAAGAAATGTAATTCGCCATTTTGTGATATCGGCCATCTTGGATTTGTAATTTGTCATAGTGAAAAGTATTCTACTAATCAAGCCCTTTCGTTTGATACCCATATTGAGGTAGTAGTGAAAAAAAATATATAATTCGCCATTTTGTGGTGGCGGCCATCTTGGATTTGAAATTTGTTATAGTGTATAGTACTCTACTAGTTAAGCCCTTTCATTTGATACCCATATTGAGGTAGGTTGTGAAGAAATATTTTATTCGCCATTTTGTGAAGGCGGCCATTTTGAATAGATGTTAACCAAACATAGCTAAGAACACCCGCGCGGTAATTAACTTTCAAATAAAAAAAACCGCATCGAAATCGGCCCATCCGTTTGAGCTCTACGGTGCCACAGACAGACACACACACAGACAGACAGACAGACAGACAGACAGACAGACAGACAGACAGACAGACATCGACGTCAAACTTATAACACCCCTTTTTTTGGTCGGGGGTTAAAAAACAACGTTTTGAATTGTTTTGTTTCCACGTAGGTGACGCTACGATCCACAAAGGTGACGCAGAAACTTTGCAGGCATTTAAAAAAATAATATTTAGGTAAGTATGGACTATCTAAAGACTTTGAGAGCTTAAATATATCTGGGGGCACGGCAGTGCCCCGCCAAGTCGAGCGCGAAGCAAACACTGCCGTACCATCCTTTACTGTTTAGGGAACTTGGGTCCTCTACTCTTTTTAGGGATCACAATAGTTTTGGGTTGAAACTAAAGAAACCGTCTGAACTTTACAAACACCTTAGAGTTACAAAAACGCATGTTTTGGGAAAGTCACAAGACGACTTAATTACATCTCTCCCAAAAGACAAAAGTGCTTCAGACCTGGTATCTAGACTTCAATTCCATAAACAATTTATGGCAGGTGCACAAGTAAATACTGCTGGGTTGGGTGCAAGAAAGAAAATGGAAGACCGAGACATGGTAAAAACCTTTCTACAATAAGACGAAAATGACGGTTATTTGTAACCGTCATTTTCGTGTACGCTATGAATTTAGAAATGCAAAGTGAGTGGTTAACCATAGGTGCGTTCTGTATCCCATTAGCTCTAAAGTGGCGCACCTTGATCTATGACTGGTCTCCTGCCTTATTAAAGTTTTATCTAAATGCATTCTAGATGACCCTACCTGACCAGAGTAACTTGGTAAGGTGGGGAAAAGCCTCTGAAAAATGTTGCTATACTTGTGGAGAGGCGATATGTACAGCAAGGCACAAATTGGTGGGATGCAAGGTTCTCCTCAATAGGGGTCATTACTCACGGCGCCATGACAGAGTACTCGAAATCATACGTGAAGCCATGAGCCTTTCACTAGTTAGAGCCCAAAAGGGATTGACGACAAACAAAAGACAAATTAACTTTGTAAAAAGAAGGCTCAACTTCAAACTCCAGGAACAAGCCTTACTCAATCCTGGGTACAGCACCTGATAGGACTATTTTAATGGACACGTATGAAAAGCACTACAAAATGCCAGAAGATATGGGTATTGTGCGTGTTTCGTCATCCAGACCGGACATTTCCTTTTTTCTAGAGCTACGAAACGCATAGTCCTTGTAGAACTTACCGTACCGTGGGAAACTAATATACCTAAAGACCACGCGATGAAACAAAATAAGTATTACGACCTCCTAAACGAATTAACAAAAAACGGCTATGTAGTTAGTTTATACGCTGTAGAAGTGGGAGCGAGAGGTATACCAGCAAAATCTCTCTATAACCTGCTGAAAAACCTTGGCCTATCCAGAAGTGCAGTAACTTCTATACTAGAACGAGTATCTTAAGCTGCACTACTAGGTTCATATCAGATTTGGCTGGCCAG
This sequence comes from Ectropis grisescens, assembly GCA_017562165.1. NCBI lineage: Eukaryota > Metazoa > Arthropoda > Insecta > Lepidoptera > Geometridae > Ectropis > Ectropis grisescens. The sequence goes on along the minus strand of CM029793.1, from coordinate 8,473,866 downwards.
GGAGAAAAAAACTAGTAGTGAAGGTGAGTGTTGATGTATGTCAGAAAGGGGCCCCTTAAACCTACGCCCAAGTCACAAGTCTCGGGATCTACTCGAGTTTTCTCTCTCTGCCATACGATGGACCCGGCACCCGCGCGGTGAATCCATGGAATGCTAAGAATATCGTCTCAAATTGCTAAGAACGCCTACTATTGATATATCCATATCCCCATTGAACTTATAGTACAATCTTTTGGGGAAAATCAGTTGAACTAGAATCTTCCTATAAGTTGCAAAAACGTTGTATGAGGGCTATTTTCAAGATACACAAAAGAGATTCAGTCAGACAGTTATTTAAGAAAAATAAAGTACTAACCCTGTCCAGTATTTATATCTTAGAGCTGTGCCTGTTCGTTAGAAACAATCTAGAATATTTTGTATAAATAAATCTTCTCGCACAGATATCTTGCGCTCAAAATACAAATTTGACGTACCTACGTGTAACACAGTCAAATAATGCCATGTTTCACGGAAGCACTCTTAATACAGCTATCAAAATATTGAATAGCCTACCAGTATTTATTAAATCAATAACCTCGAACAGTATTTTCAAAAACGCTCTGAAAAATTGGCTTATTGATAAAACTTTTTACAACTTGGAAGAATATTATACATTCACTGCTGCTAATTATACACAGCGTGGCGCTATGGTGCCGACATTAAATGAACACACGGGTAGGGTGACTGACCAGTAATCATACAAAAGGAGTGAAAAATAAAAATTCGCTTATTTAAAAAAAAAAATAGTTTCTAACAAACTAAATAATTGTATCAAGCTATCGAATGAAAATCACGCTGTGCACTAGATTCATTCAATAACTTCCGTTGTGTGAGTAAGTTGCGTTTGAGTAAAGCTGGCAACGCCGCATCTATCATGCCTTCTACCGCCTAACTAAATCGGCTTTGGCTTTGCTATTGCCATCTCTTATCGTGTCAAACGAAAAAAGAGAGAGAAACTACAAAGCTATGACAGTATTCGTTCGTGAGGTAAGCCCCCAAGTACCTACCTATCAGCCGCCGCCGCGCCAAGCGGAGTCGTAGGTACCTATCTACAGATACGTTTACATAATTTTTAGTTATTTAATTCTGATTAATTTGGAACGTGAGTAGGTACATCATGAAACAGCAGATTCAACATCTGTTCACCACTAATAAATCGAATACCCAATAATAAACAACAAAGGTAAGCACACAAAATGTAAATAAATGCGTAGGTACCTAACCTATTGTAATTTTGGCGAAACATACCAAAATGTTGACTTTGAAATAATAAGATGCGTATTGTCAGTACTCATATCAAGGGCACTTCGCATTTTTCATTATTCCCACTGGTGGGACTAGGGACCTTCTCTAGCAAGGAGATAGGCAGTTAAGGCCATAATCCATCACGCTGGCCTACTGCAGCTCGGTGGATGACACATACCCACGAAAAGTACATGTCGATTTCCTCAAGATGGTTTCCTTCGCCGTTTTTAATTTAGCGGTCTTACGCACATGGCTTTAAAAAGTCAGTAGTGTGCGGGGGTACGGATCAGCAGTCGCCGTTCTTCCTACTAGACCAACCGTCACTTCAAGAACACTTGGTAATAACAAAAAGCATTAGCGTTTTTAGCCTGAAACCTGCTGAATTGGTTAGCCTACAACATTCTTTAAAAAATAAAATAAAACAACTTCTCGCGATAGGTTTGGTTTGAAGATTTGAATTTCATAAACAATTTAACCAACAAAACCCTTTGAAATAAAAGATAAATTTGTTTGAAATCTAATTACGATTACGTAAGTAAATAAAATTAAGAATGCCTTAAAAACAGTAACTAGGTAGGTACCTATTAGTTGTAGGGATAGTTGTAAGTTGTAAGTACCTATACACCTCTACATCTACATGCCTCTACGCACTCGCACGGAGCGGCAACACCGCGCCTACTCCGGCGCGGCGCCGCGCCGGGTAATCTTTTGAAATTTTAGGTACAAACATCGAAGCGAAACTTTTTTGATCTGCATTTTTAAAATGGTCTACGTGACCGCCACTTTCGCGAACACTAAACCTTATTAAAAATGAAAATGAAAACGAATGCTTGCCAATAAGTGTCCAGGTGAAGCCGAAATCTGTGATGCTCTGGGAAACTTGCACTTTGTCGATGACTTGCTTTGGGCGACAAATCGTTATCGCAAAGGCAGCTATTTGATGGGTTTCTGTGTCAACTAAAGTCATGTCTGCATACTATGGAGTTCCACAACACCAATTAAATAACTACTCACAAAACAAAATCACAACACAAAAGTACATAACAAAAAGGCGTCTTTATCGCGGTATCTAACCTAATCTAATTGACACTGACTCGTACAATAAATTACACTAAATAAACGACAAAAATAATGCGTAAGTCTTTTCGCGAATAATTAAATTACTTAATTACCTAGCTAAGGATTTAAAACAGTAAATTAGATATTTACAATTAAAGTTTTAGCGCGAGATATGTGTCAAGGACAACGGTCAACGGTCAACTAGTGAAGAGTAGGACAAAAAATTAGACGACCACATCCTCTCATTTCATTAGCTCGCACACAAACGCATGTGTTGTCTTATCTCTTTCTATTGTATTTGCCTTACGCCTGATTTTCATTGATAAACATATGGATCTGAGGTCTGCGACCTAATGACCTCGTGACTTACATTTTAGATACAGGTTGCTTTGATTTGGAATTTTGAAAATTGCAAATAACTCAGTAAATAAAACGATACACGAAATTTAATTTTACAGAATGCCTAAAAATTTGATGTGTGATATGTGGTTTCATTTAATGTCGGCACCAAAGCGCCACGCTGTATTAAAAATAAGTATTGAGAAGGCGAGCGACAATGGATATTTTATATTTTGCAAAATTTGTTTTAAAATTTGTCGTCATTGTACTCGTTCTACTAACTCGAATTTAAGAATTTTTGTTATGTGAAGTGATGTGTCATTGTTATAATTATATGTATAAATATAGATAATAAGGAAAGTGTGTACTTACTCACTAAGTGGTTCGCTCAATACTACTAACTTAGCTATTAATTACTTAGTTATTAAAGCTCAACTATTGCACGTCCGCTAGGACAAATTGTTGATGTTGATACTTTGTAACACCATTGTGTACACGGTTTTACGCAATAAAATTTATTTCTTTCTTTCTTTTTAACTAACCCACTTTTTTGTTTTTATTTTCAGCTTCCATCTCTACGTTGTTCATGATCATTTCATCCTTGAGCAGCGGACACATTTTGGACCATTATGGAAGGAAGACGGCACACATCTTAGTTGGAATACCATACATCATTGGGTGCATGGCCATCGCCTTTGCGCGAAACACCAGCGTCATCATCATTGGCAGAATTTTCATGGGATTGGGATCGGGCGCCAACAAGTCCATAATGTTAGTTTACATTGGAGAAATTGCAAACCCCAAAATCAGATCAATTTTTTTATTCGTGCCTAGCATATTGTTGAACGTAGGCGTTCTAGTCAGCCATTTATTTGCATATTACTTGCAATGGAAGACAAGTTCATACATTTGCCTTGTACCTTCGATTCTCATCCCAGTAACGTCACTATTCTTAAAAGAAAGCCCTTTGTGGTTGATTTCTAAAGGAAGGATCGAAGAAGGCATTGAATCTTTTAGATGGCTCCGTGGAACTGATGAAGCTTCAGAAGCTGAACTGAAAACTGTTTTGGAAAGACAATCAGAGAAACCTAAAATATCTGCCAAAGAAACGCTCAAAATAGTACGTTCAAACGCCTTCATAAAGCCAATGCTTACACTCATAGCTGTGGTTGTAAATATACAATTAACAGGTGTAACAGTTTTAGGTTTTTTATTCCCAAGATGTTTTTAGAGAAACGTTTTCCGGAGACATTGATCCATTTATAATGATGATTGTAATGGATTGCCTCGTCAGTGGCGTGTCTGTTACAGTTTGTATTTTCGGCAAATTTGTGTCGAAGAAAAAATCGTTTTTGTTGTCCAATTTAGGAGTGGGAATATTCGTAGCTGGCTTAGTAACATGTTTACAACTGGGGTGTGAAGGATTTATATGGCTACCTGTGACGTGTCTAATATTATTTCTATGTTTCTCTACTGGTATCTTAACTATTGGGTGGGCGTTTGTTCCTGAATTATTACCTAGTAATGTCCGTGGAATTGGGTCGGGAATAAATTCCTCATTTGCTTGGACTTTTCTTTTTATTTTAGTCAAAGAAACTCCAGCTATTATGAAGTCCTATGGTCCATCTGCGGTCTTTGGTTCATACGGTGTAACCGCTATTGTGTGTGCGTTTGTTTTGTATTTTATTTTACCAGACACTGAAGGTAAAACATTACAGTCTATTGAGGACGATTACAATAAGAAAGTAGATTCAACAGCACTATAAATAAAATATTAGTTTTATTTATTTATTGTATTCATAAGATAGAATGACGCGAAGAACAAGAAAAGTGCCTGATGGTAAGTAACATCCATAACAAAAATCAGGCGCAGCGTTCGTTATTTAGATATTCTTAATAGCTGTCTTCCTCTAAAAGTTTGTAAAATTTTTCTGAAAGCATAATATGTAATTACCATGATCAAATTACTGTTGGAGAATTTAGTACATTAAATTATTTCTTATTCTTAGTACATTTTTGTAAATGTCGGTAGCGATAATTCTCGTCACAAAAACCATGACAAAGATAATTTTAAGTAACAGAAAGAGACGTATGATTGAAGGAATATTTAAACAACCTCAAATATCTTTGAAAAGAAATGTACACAAATGTTAATATTTTTCAATTTTTAAATTGATTAGAATAAGTTAAAAATAATTATTCTAACATAACAATAAAATTGACAGTCTCATGAGCAGTCTTCTTCATCCTGTTTCTCTTCCCTTTTGCCTTCAACGTTGATGTGTCCTTCCGAAATCTTGACCGATATTTCATCGGGGGAGAAGTGCTGGACGTCTACGTTGATCTGCCACTTATATAAAAGCTTCCATCTATGAGCCACCAGGGTTTCAAACGCGATGCGATGGGGCTTATCGCAGCTGCCCGGATTTAAGTTGGAGTCAGGGTTAGGCCGAATTTCTGGTCCAGAACCCTTCTGGGCGAACGTGGGTTTTCATGGTCAAACAGCGACATTTTTTTTTCACCGCTGGCTTATTCTAGAATTGTTTGAATTTTTATCATTATGTAAAACTTTTACAATAGAGTTACTTAATTAACAATTTATTTTCTCTTAAAAACAAACTCCGATTTCAGTTTGAAATTAAATTCAGACACTCGATAACATTTCCTAAACACCAAACAGGCGCTAAACAATGCTAGAGAATGTCCGCTCTTTATCACTAGGTGACGTTACTGGTATTCTAAATTGTAGTAATGAATTTTTTGCTGCTAAAATGATTTTGATGCCGAATTTGGATTCATTCGTTCTTTGATTCTTTTTCTGAGTTACAATTAAATGTACAGGTACATTAATTAACATTTCACTTATATTTGGCTTTGATTTACGGGTTCAACTTGCTTGCGTAACATTAAAACTCAAAAAAATGTTATCATTTTGAAGGCTTCATTCAAAATTTTACGCGGGCGAAGTCGCGGGTAGCGAAAAAGAGGTAGGTAGGTATCAGATCATGCACATCAGCTTCAGACTTTTCATACTGTATCTTATAAAAATCCTACAAACTTAACAATTGCGGCTATGTTCGCTACTACGAAACCTTACTAAGTATGATTGGTTTTGTTTAAAAAAAGAAAAATAAAGATAAAATTAAATAAATTTTAGAATGGAAAAATAAATTCACTCGGTTTTTCAATGGCTACTTATCCAAACATTTTGACGTACTTTCAACTAATGTATAAGTCCGTAACATCTGCTTACGCGAACGAAGTAGCGGGTTCAGCTAGTACATAATGTAATATAGTACTAGGTATATCAAGAATTCAATAAAATTAATTGATATTATTAAAAATGCGCCTCTTTATTACTATGACTTCATGTCGTGAAATAGGTAATTACTATTTACCTTGTTTAGTTTATAAAATATTTTTTATGTGTAGAATATGGTAAGAAGATTATTTTTGTTTATATTTTGCCCATTTACAGTGTATTTACACTGTATTTAAGTTTTAGTTGACAATGCATTTGGCAGCTAAGTTTGATATATGTGTTAATATGTTAATAAATGTTTATCTTATCTTATCATGCCCTTAAGCATATTATAAAAAGGAAAGATTTGTTTGTTTGTTTGTTTATTTGTAATGAATAGGCTCCGAAACTACTGGACCGATTTCAAAAATTCTTTCACCTTTGGAAAGCTACATTATCCCCGAGTAACATAGGCTATATTATATTTAAAAAAAATTAGGAATCCTTACTAAAACTCCAATAATGTAACATAAGGTGTAAAAAAATGACCTGAAAAATTCCTTACGTCGCGTGCGCTGCGAAAACTATTGATGATAGAACAAAATCATTTACTACGACTTTGCAGAACTCATCATTATCTACAAAAAGTGTCGCGAGTCAATGTAATAAAATAAAGTGCCGCGCGGCTCACTCGCGCGATCGGCTCCTACGCAGCGGTCGTGTGCGTGATCGTATGATTTTAGCTTGAAAAATTTTTGAATTCGCTTTAAATTCGTTTCGTAGGTAAATAAGTATATGATAATAAATATTATATTTTAATGTAACTTTTCAAACTGCTTATAGTAGTATTTTATGGGTATTCATTCCTGTTCAAAATTTAAGCAAAAATTTAGTAAAGGTAGTTTTCTACGCCCATATTTTTAATTTTCTTTCAATAAGTACCTACTACTTACCTGATAATAAATATTATATTTTAATTATTCAAACAGCTTAGTACTTCATATAGTTCAATAAGCAAAAATTTAGTAAAAGCCTGTTTAATTATTTATTTCCTTCTATTTTTCATTTTATAATGCCCTAAAATGCCAAAAAGATCAAGATATCAACTTTCTAAACATAGTTCCCAGGCAAGGGCAATAAAAATACGGCGTAATGAGGAATCTTCATCAGAAACTGAAAATCGCCTTGCAAGTCGGAGAGAATACGCGTCGCAATCGCGTGCTAGAGAGTCAAGTATCGAGCGTTCGCAGCGGCTTGCTGAACAAAATTTTATCACTGGCCCAGCAGCTGGTCAACTAGCTCATATACCGAGGATACCGATGATTCCAACTGATCTGCCAATCCCTTTTAAACGACTTCAGTTTCCGGTGAAATCATCTTTCGCGTTAACTATTAACAAGTCCCAGGGCCAAACCTTCGAATTATTAGGGATCGACCTACGAAAAGAATGTTTCACTCATGGCCAACTGTATGTTGACCTATCACGTGTCGGAGCTCCTGAAAATCAATTTATTTTGCTGCCACAAAATAAAACTACTTCAAATATCGTTTACAGGGAAGCTCTGACTCACTAAAACTAATGGCTTTTGTTTTGTAAATATTATATATGTATAAAATTTTAGAATACAAAAAAACATTAATAAAAAATATGAATAAAAAAAATATCATAAAAAAAATTCAAACTTCCTTTATAATTTTACTTTTTTTTTTGAAACCCGATACAAAAAAAAGGGTGTATGTGTGTGTGTATGTACCCGTGCGAAGCCGGGGCGGGCCACTAGTATGTTAATAAATGTTTATCTTATCTTATCATGCCCTTAAACGCATACGGGCTGATTACCAGTAAGCATAAGGTATATGGTATACTCACGATGTTTTCCTTCTGACTGTCTCCGTTATTAGTATCGAGCAAGAAACGGTAAAAAATCAAGTTTGTTGTATGAGAGCCCACCTTAAATATTTATTTTATTTTTAGTATTTGTTGTTATAACGGCAATAGAAATACATTATCAACTAACTAGATAGATATACCTTTATTATTCAATTGTTCAATAAAGAGTTATCTATCATCTTTGAAAATTTCAACTATCTAGCTATCACCGTTCTTGATACATCCTGGTGACAGATGGACGGGCGGACGGACAGCGAAGTCTCAGTAATAGAATTAATGATTGAATTAATGAAAAATCTTGACGGCAAAGTACTGAATCTTATTACTTTATACCCTTCTATCATCCTACGTAGGTTTCCTGCGGGTTCATTTGACCCAAACATATCGGTCACGGGCCTGTAGTCTATTACAGAGGTGGCAACTTTGACAAATAGAAGTCTTAAATGTGGTATTTAAAGACAGACAACGATTGCAATTTTCTGATACAGACTGGCAGATCGTTCCATAATTTAACAGCCTGAAAAGCAAAGGATATGTCATAAAAGATTCAGAACGTGCAGAAGGGGCAATTAAGGTCAGGTTGAGTTTAGCGCGAAATCGGGAAATGTGATCACATTTGCGTAACCCAAATATGAATATAATGCAATATTTTTTAAGGCGCTCAAGTTTATTAAGGTAGTCCTCTCGCAGATCAAGAAAACAGACGTCAGCATAGTCCAAGATGGGGATCAGGAGACACTGTGCGAGTGCAACTTCAGTGGCAGTGGGTCAAAAGTTTCGTAGACGCCTAAGTGAGACACCTGATGTAAAAATCTTGCTGCTAATCGACTTAATGTGGCTGTCCCAAGATAGTTCGATCTAATGTTATACCAAGATTCCTAACCGAGTCACTGAATGGTATCACAATGCCGTTAAACATAATGTTGGGAATCGTAGACAATTCAATACTGGAGATCCAGTTTGAACTACCCACTACTATAGCCTGTGAATTTCCGGGATTGACATCCAGACCAAAAGACTTGCTCCATTTGTAAATAGAAAATAAATCGGAAATTGTTTTTTAAATGACTAATGCAAGTTCGAGGAATGATGCTTGTGTATTAATTCGGAGATTATCTATATAAATGCGGTAGGAAAAAGTAATGCGCTTATAAATAGTGATAGTGAAAATAGCGAAAAGAAGAGGAGATAAGACACCGGCTTGAGGGACACCAGCAGTTGTATTACACCAAGAAGAAAAGGTATCTTCTAGGGAAATCCGTTGCCGGCGATCTTGTAGATAACTACGAAATCAATCGATTACCGGTGGAGATATGTTAAGTGAGCGTAGCACTGCTAGTAAAATGTCGAAATTGACGGCGTTGAAAGCATTACTGAAGTCTAGAGTATGTTTACCGTCATCCATCCTCAAGCGAATATCGTCGGTGACTTTAATAATTGCAGGCACAGTGCTATGCCCCGGGTGGAAATCAGACTGGAATGGATTGAAGAGATCTTGTTAATTAAGAAATTCATTATACTGTTTGTGGACAAAACGCTCAAGGATTTTGGAAAGGAAAGGCAGGATAGAAATAAGACGAAATTCAGAAAATGAATTAGGGTTTGACTTTTTAGGTAGTGGCAAAATTTGTGCGTCTTTCCAGATAGAAGAGAAAATACCACTTCATCATCATCATCAGCCGCAAGACGTCCACTGCTGAACATAGGCCTCCCCCCTAGATTTCCACAACGAACGGTCCTGCGCAACCTGCAACCAGCGGTTTCCAGCGACCTTTGCGAGGTCGTCTGTCCATCTAGTGGGAGGCCGTCCAACACTGCGTCTTCCGGTTCGTGGTCGCCACTAGAGAACCTTTCTTCCCCATCGGTTGGCAGTTCTGCGAGCGATGTGGCCTGCCCATTGCCACTTCAGCTTGCTTACTCTTTGAGCTATGTCGGCCACTTTCGTTCTTTTGCGAATATCCTCATTACGGATTCTGTCGCGCAAAGAGACTCCGAGCATAGCTCTCTCCATAGCTCGCTGTGTGACTTTGAACTTCGTTTTGAGGCCCACAGTGAAGGACCACGTCTCAGTTCCATAAGACATAACTGGCAACACGCACTGGTTAAAGACTTTCGTCTTTAAGCATTGGGGTATTTTAGACTCAAAGATGTGCCGAACTTTCCCGAACGCTGCCCATCCGAGTTCGATCCTTCGCTGGACCTCTTTGTCGAAGTTGGGTCTACCTAATTGGATCTTTTGACCCAGGCAGACGTATTCGTCAACAACTTCGAGTGTGTTATTTCCGAACAATAACCGGTACAGGTGAGACATGAACATTTGACATGACCTTCGTCTTGTCCATATTCATCCTCAAACCTACCTGTTGGGATACTCTACTGAGGTCCCTGAGCATAGCACCGAGGTCCTCCAGCGACTCCGCCACAATGACTAAGTCGTCGGCAAACCGAAGGTGAGTGATGCATTCGCCGTTGATATTGATGCCATATCCGTTCCAGTCCAGTAGCTTGAAAACATCTTCCAGCGCGGCAGTGAACAGATTCGGAGATATAACAGCTCCCTGTCTCACGCCTTTCTGTAGCTGGATATGTTTTGTGCACTGGTTCTGTAGTTGGACAGACATTGTGGCGTTGCTGTAAAAACACTTCAACACTTCAATATAGCGATAGTCGACGCGGCATCGCTGGAGAGACTGAAACACTGCCCAGGTCTCGATGGATTCGAAAGCTTTCGTTACACATAGTGGCTGATTATACTCCTCGGTTTTCTGTATAATCTGCCGAAGCGCATGGATGTGGTCTATGGTACTATAGCCTTTTTCGGAAACCGGCTTGTTTGGGTGGCTGGAAGTGGTCAAACCTGCGTGTGAGACGATTCGTGATTACCCTCGAAAACTACTTATAAACGTGGCTCAGAAGTGAGATGGGTCTGTAGTTTTTCAACAAGGTGTTGTCACCTTTTTTGATGAAGAGCCCCACCACACTTCTGCTCCACGCTTCTGGCGTATTACCGTTAAGTATGACGGAGTCGAACAGCTTCTGGAGGACTTTAAGTACCGGTTTTCCACCCGCTCTCAGAAGCTCAGTCGTAATTCCGTCGTCGCCAGGTGCTTTGTTATTTTTAAATTGTTTGAGGGCCATCCTAATCTCATACAGGCTGACTTCCGGGATATCTTCGGTAAAGTGTCGGGTCAGCTTGGCTCTGGGGTCTTTTGCCATGCTAACGACAGGGTGTGCTTGCAACGATAGAAGTGTAATTGGAAACACCACTTAGAACTGAATTATTAAAAATGGCACACAGAGCAGGAAGGGTTATATCAAGGATGGGCATTAACACGTACCGATTATACTGTCACCGCCTACCTTAGAAGAGATGGCCATGAAGCTCTTCTTAACATCACACTCGGTAAATCGATTGAATTCAAAAGAAGGAAATTGAGGTTCAGGAATGGCAGAAAAATTACTACGAGTTAAATCTTTTTTTGCATCAGACATAGCCGATGCAGAAGTGAAATGTTGATTGAGAGAGTTATAATCAGTAATGTTAGAAGTGAGATTAGAACGTGATTTGCCAATTTCCATAGACCTAACGAATTTCCAGACTTTGGCTGGATTTTCATCCTCTACAGAAGTATGAATATGACGGCGTATTGCATCCACACACCTTTTTGAAGCGATTACGGGCCTGGACATATTTAGTTTGATTTAATTCAGGAAAACGCAAGTTGTATTTAGCTTTAGCTACTGCTTTTTTATCTATCAAAGTTTTAATATCGTCAGTGAGCCATGGTGCTGGTAGATGTTTAATAGAGTTCCTTTTTTACCCTTTGGGTACGGAAACCTATGCTTCGTTTCAAATTGCGGTGAAGAAAATGTAAACAAATCAATAAATAAATGTAAATATTGGTGGACATTTCACACACAGCTCCACCTGACCCAACTTAAACTGAACTATAATATCGGTAGCCAACTAATAAAACTTCGTATTTGTAATATTTAACTCACAATATTCTCTCGCTATAATGTTTTAAGGAATTGTGTTGACAGAACGAATTTCGGTCTGCTACTATTGGCTGTTACGAGTGTGTCTCATGCATTTTCATTTATTTTAGAATTTCAACTGAATGAAAACAGTCTAGAAATATAATGCTTTTGTATTGAAATATGCGTGACTGCTCAAAAGTTTTAAATTTGTCTGTCTTGTGAGGATCTTACCCGTTGGTGTTGTTCTATGAAGAAGGAATCATGAAATTTGAGCCAAAAATACGTGGAGTGAATTTGGATCTTACACTGAAGTCACATATGACAAAACAGGTTGGTACAAACAAGTAGTAAACTTAAATTATGTGAGAAGATTAAAAAATAACATGCTAGTGCAAGGTCGTGAAATAACAGTGTTTGTTCATGTTCTTGTCAATGACACACTTTAAATCATCTGTGCTTAGTGAAAGTTTTGGTACTTGGATAAAATAGAAAACAAAATACGTGGTGGCGCAGTGGCGAGTTGGCGAGAATGTTAATTTCACAACTGTGAGGTCTTGGGTTTAAATCTCTCCTAGACCTCAGTATTTTTCTAAGTAAATGTCTTGACACTATTGAATTTAACAGCCAAGGAAAATATCGTGATGTTGCATCTTCGAGGCACATCCTCGAAACATGTATTTCTTAGAACCATCTTCATCATCCGCCAATTTCCAAAATTTCATTATTCGCTAACCTACGCGTGGTCTACGTGGTCCTACGAGAACAGATCATGGTCTCTCTCTCCATTATACGGATTAACTCACCTCTTGAGAGAGATACAGGAATAATTGTGATGTATACCTCTACTTACCTAGACGATTCCGGAATACGTATGCATAGACTAGGTAAAACGATTACATAAATATGAACGTATAGACAATTTGTAAAAACGGACCCCCATCCACTTAGGAAGATCTCAGAGCGGCCGTAAATTATTTTTCCTTTCATGTTTGCTATATTCTCTTTCTTTTACATTACTACTACTATATTTATTCACTTTTTACTATTTTTAAAGGCTTCGGCACTAGTCTAAATTCAATTTCGAAACATTTAACACGGTAACTGCGTAGTAAAAATCAGTCACATAATAGCTGGTGGGGCGGCAGTCTAAAGAAGTCACTTGACTGTCTTATTATGCGTGGCAAGCTTATTCGGCCCGACGAGACAAGGTAATATTAAAGCCTAATTATCTTAGTCAAGGCGTAAAAAAAACAGTAACAGTCGTGTAAAAATAACAGTGTAAAAAAAGTTATATGTGTCATACCATATAACTTTTTTGCACTGTTAAAATTGTCATGAATCACTTGTCTATACGTTGGTTTCGCCCCTGAATAATTAAAACAAAAAATGAGAAATTAGCAATCGAAAGTGTCAGGTCAATGAGACCCGATACCGCACTAAGGTATACTTATTGTAATGATGGGATAGTGTAAGGGAAGAAAATATCGATTGTTGTATTTTATAAAGATTTAATTAGCAGAAGCCAAACCGCTAAAAGTGATGCGTTAGTTACACCATGCTGAAGCCAAACATCAAAATGAAAAAAAAAACTTGAGAGGTGTCGAGGGACACCCGGATAGAACGAAGTTCCTTTCGCTTAATTAGTGAAGGAATTATTATTATTTATTATTTACAAAAAACCTGTATACACTCAACAAAAATAATCGTCGCGACACCACACTGTTCAATGCGAAATAGAAATGAAAATATCTGGCTTGCTTTCTATAAGAGAGAGAGAGAGAGAGAGACAGACAGAGAAACATGCGACGCCGCACAGCTTACAATAGCAAAAAGTGTCGTGACAACTTTTCGTAAGATTTTTTTCCGTCTAGCCCCCTTTCACAACGCGCGATAAAGAACTTCGTTCCAATAATTAAAAACTATACATATAAAAGCCAAATATAAATGTTTGTGCATGTGTCTATCTTTGTTTTCAAAATACAATAAAGAAATAGATTCCTGTATTTAATTTGTTTAGCCCCCTTAAAAATTTGAGTCATCGTATTCTGCCTCGGATGATATGTGAGCTCAAAGTTGCGCAACGGGCAATGGAGAGAGCTATGCTTGGAACTTCACTGCGTGACCAAATCCGAAACGAGTACATCCGCAGAAGAACGAAGGTCAACCGACATAGCTCTTAAAGTTAGCAAGTTGAAGTGGCAATGGGCAGGCCATATAGCTCGCAGAACCGATAACCGCTGGGGAGTAAAGGTTCTCAATGGCGACCACGAACCGGCAGACGCAGTGTAGGACGGCCCCCCACACGATGGACGGATGATATGGTCTCGGTCGCGGGAAGTCGGTGGATGGAGGCGGCACAAGATCGGTCATTGTGGAAATCATTGGGGAAGGCCTATGTCCAGCAGTGGACGTCTGCAGGCTGCAGATGATGATGATTCTTCCTCGGAATCAGTGTTATTCTAGAGTAATCATCGTTTTACGATGCGCCATGGTTAAATGGCTTGCACAAAACGGATGAGCGAAAGCGCGCCCACCTGCCGTAGCAAGCACAACACTACTGACGGATCAACGCGTGCGCATCTGCACGGTGTGGCAACCGGCCGCCATCGGTCATCCACCAAAACAGGCCTGCTCCCGCACCGAGATGATATTTTTTTAATTGTGTGCGGAGGCGGTCTGAATAGGCCCGCCACTTTATTAAATTGCTATACTTCTAAATTGTTACTAACAAATCGAAAACTGTATTTGTCTCTATCATACTCGTAGTAATAGCCAAGAAATCCAGCCAAAGAATCGCACCAGCGAGAAACGCCTAGTTTTCCTGGACGCACAGAGGTTGGGCACAGCGTATTCTTCTTTTTCTTCTATACAAAAATAATCATCAAAACCGACGCGTAAAATACTCGTAAAAACAAAAAAAAACATGCAACTTAATTGAGAACCTTCTTCTTCTTTAAAGTCAGTTAAAAACTGAGTGATGTTTGTTTTTCCAGATTTATTTATCTGAACGACGTAGTCATAGCTTCTTAAATTAGTCGCGTGAACTTTAGTGAACATTTTACTTGACTTGAAATTTAGTCGAGTGACTGAATGTTGGCACATCTGATACGACACGACAACTTCATTAGAACAATAATGGAAGGTAAATTAGAAAGGAGGAGGAAGAGAGGTAGACCTAGGAGAAGTTACATGAACCAAGTGAAGGAGAAGATAAATGTAGTGTCGTATCAGGAAGTCAAGGAGAAGCCGGAGTGTAGAAGTACATGGAAGGAACTCCACCGACAAGAGCGTCGCTCTTAAATTATGAATGAATGAATGACTGAATTAAATTAAGTATAATTTTATAGAAGCCGGTTTTAGTTCTTTCACATGTGTTATTTCAATCCAAATACTATACTAAATTTAGTATAGTTTAATTTAGCTACTCAAACGGCGCAAATATGCAACCCTCGGAAGTGGTTACATATTTGAGCCATTTTTTGAAATTTAAAACACAAATAGCTTGGAAAACTGCATATAAACGATAACGTTATTATTATTAACAAAATAAATGTAAACAATTTTGATAAACCCCTGACTACCTCGGATTTGTTATCTGTACAACATTCTACTAGTCAATCCCTTTCATTTGATACCCATATAAACAACATTCTACTAGTCAATCCCTTTCATTTGATACCCATAAGGGGGTGAAAAAAAATGTATTTTTCGCCATTTTGTGGGAGCGGCCATCTTGGATTTGAAATTTGACATAGTGCAAAGTATTCTACTAGTCAAGCCCTTTCGTTTGATACCCATATTGTGGTAGTAATGAAAAAAATACATAATTCGCCATTTTATGATGGCGGCATCTTGGATTTGAAATTCGTTATAGTGTATAGTGTTCTACTAGTCAAGCCCTTTCATTTGATACCCATGTTAAGGTAGGTTGTGAAGAAATATTTTGTCCGCCATTTTGTGGAGGCGGCCATTTTGAATCGATATTAACCAAACATAGCTAAAGACATCCGCACGGATGTTAACGTTCAAATAATCGAAATCGAAATCGGAACATTCGTTTGAGCTCTACGGTCCCACAGACAGACAGACGGACGGACGGACGGACGGACGGACGGACGGACGGACGGACGGACGGACGGACGGACGGACGGACAGACGGACGGACGGACGGACGGACGGACGGACGGACGGACGGACGGACGGACGGACAGAACGGACAGACGGACAGACGGACAGACGGACAGACAGACAGACAGACAGACATACATCGACGTCTCTCGACTTGAGGTAAGGCAATGTTTCAAAAAAGTGACAACTGTTTTTGGCCGCTAAAAAAACGACGCCTCTAGCCCATACAAAAATCCAAAAATAAATAAATTTGATAGGCCATAACTCAGCTCCGATATGACTTAGAGCAAATCTGATTGCGCAAATAGCATTGAGGTAGTTTATTGTTACAAGAAAGTAATAACAGATCTTTGGCCGCTAAAAAAAACGACGCCACGAGTCAACAAAAGTACCCAAACCCCTTTAGTTAGCCCAAATCTGGACGATTGTCAGTTTGGCTTCTGAAAAGGTAGGTCCACACTTGACGCAATAGAGCGGGTGAGGGTTCTAGCAGAATAAGCAGTATCCAAAGGAGATTTCGTCTTGGCGGTGTCTTTAGACATTGCTAATGCTTTTAATACTCTCCTCTGGAATACCTTAAAGAACGCACTACAGTACCATCAAGTGCCCCCCTTCCGGATTCTGGATTCTGGAAGACTATCTCTCAGATAGATCAGAGATCAGAAAGAGAGATAGTCTTCCCGGGACGGAGTGGATGGAGACGATGGGCTATATCATGCGGTATTCCACAGGGATCTGTCTTGGGACCGTGCCTGTGGAACATCGGATATGAGAGGGGCCAATTTCCCAGGAGCTTATTTGACCTGTTATGCCGATGACACTCTGGCAACGACTAAAGGTTGGAGCTATAGCGAAGCAGGGACCCTAGCCACTGATGCGGTGGCCCAAACAATGGACCGTATACAAAGCTTGGGCCTCAACGTTAATATGCAGAAGTCGGAGGCTATGTGTTTTCATAAAGCTCGATGTCGACCGCCAGTCGGATCAGTGATTGTTGTTGGAAGTGTTTCGGTCGCTGTCGAGTTGACGATGAAGTACTTAGGACTCAACCTCGACAGTCGGTGGAACTTCAGAGAGCACTTCCGGCAACTATCGCCAAGACTGATGAACGACGGCATCGGCCCTTGGGAGCTCGCTGCCAAATATTAGAGGAGCGGGGTACCTCTACACAGGTATCGTGCGGTCAATGACTCTATACGGGGCCCCTACCTGGGCGGGTGCCCTAAATAGATATATAATACAGCAGCATTGCGGAGACCACAGAGATCTACGGCTATCAGGGCAATCAGAAGATACCGTACCGTGTCTTTTGAGGCGGCGAGTTTGTTAGCAGGGATCACTCCGTGGGACATTGATGTTCAGATGTTGACCCGCTTGTATAACCAACTTTCAAATGCACGATCTAGGGGTGACCTACCTCCCCATGTTGTGATACGCCATTAGCACAAGACGGGCCGGCAAGAGGTGTTATTGAGATGGGAGCGCAGGCTTGAAGAGCCAACCGCAGTGCACTTCACCGTGGAGGCATTTTGACCCATCCTGAGGAACTGGGTAAAACAGGAGCACGGACAGCTCTCTTTCAGGCTCACACAAATCCTGACAGGTCATGGCTGCTTTAGCCGATACCTGTTCAGGACAGCCAGGAGAGAGCCAACACCTGAGTGTAATGAGTGTGGTGGTGCAGAGGATACAGCTTAGCACACCTTCGAAATATGCCCAGGGTGGGCAGAACAACGGGCGCAACTTGTCACTGTGGTGGGAGCCGATCTTTCTCTGCTCGCCATTGGATCTGTGACGACGAGCAGCGAGACAACCTGGCATGCGATCCAGGACTTCTGCGAGGAAGTCGTCGGACATTAAGAAAGGCAGAGCGTGATAGGGAGCTTGATCCACTGAGTCACCGTATGCGCAGGCGCAGAAATAGAAGGCGGCTGGCCCACGAGCGCCGGCTGCCGCCCTAATAAGGTGCTGTGGGCGACAGGTTTGGGGGGACCAGTCGCTCGACAAGAGAGTCCCATAGCGAGAGGCCACGGGTAGGAAATGCCTATCAAGAGGGGATCCAAATAGGACCAGCGTAGTCGGGGCCGCGGAGGAGTGCGGAAGCGTGTCCGTAGTCTCGATCACTTTGCGGGCTGGTGTGATAGCCCAGAGTTTTTAGTGGGTAGGCCGTCTCTTCAGTGACGGAGAGCCTCACATAACCACAAGCCCCCCCCCCCCGGAGAGGGGAAGGGGGGCTAGTGGTATCAGTAATGGATTTTCCCTGGGAAAAAAGGATTATTAGGAAGTTGGATACTTTCGATAATTGTTAAAAAAAAACATTTTCATTTTACAGATATTGGCCTTAATACCATCATGTCTGATATCAATCTGCAGTGGAATGACGTTTGGCATCACCGCAGTGATGCTTCCGCAGTTGAGACAAGATAAGACAATTTCCTACGACGCTGCTCATGAGTCTTGGATCGGTATGTAACTATGTATATTTTTTTAACCAGCATCTACCGGTAACGTTAATAAACTATTTTCGTACAAAAAATTAAACCTACTTCAAAACCACAAAAAGGCACTCAAAAGCGAAAAATAAATTACAATTGTTATTATAAGCGCTACTCACTCATCTATTTGACAGTAAGTAGACACAGGTAAAGTAGTATGTATCTACCCCCTATTACCTTTACTTGTCTACCTGTTAGACTTGGCTGGACCGACTTCAAATAGATGTCAGACTTCCCTACCAGTCAGGTAAGTTTGTAGAAGACACCCTCTCTTTCTGGAATGACCTGGACTGCTACTAGGCCTGATAAAACTATCAGCCCAGTAACGTTCCAAGATATTCCAGTCCTCCCTCTAACGAATTTCTGCAAGTGCCGAAGTGCTTGAAGGGCGAGGTTCACGTTTAGGAGTACTTCCTTCTCCAGCAAGATATCTAGGATAAGTTATTGTGTATATTTGTATATTACCAGGTTACGTGGAGGTTCCCGTGAATTGAAATATTTTATGCAAATGAATGAATAATTAATTACTAGCAAGATACGGCTGGTTTAGTCTGGAGAACGGCGACAGCTGATCGGGAGCCCCGGGTTCAAATCCCGCACCACTGTCAAAGTCAAAGTTCTTTATTGATAAATGTACAATTTACACGTCAATTTTATAAAAAAAAAAAATAACAGCATACAAAGAGTGTACATTTTTAAAGTTTAAATTGAACTTTATATTGTACGATAATAGGTATCGTACAAATAAGTGTCAAAAATT
The DNA here is from genome assembly GCA_017562165.1 of Ectropis grisescens. Lineage (NCBI taxonomy): Eukaryota > Metazoa > Arthropoda > Insecta > Lepidoptera > Geometridae > Ectropis > Ectropis grisescens. The sequence continues at coordinate 8,454,688 of CM029793.1, read as the reverse complement.
AAAATATATGTAGGTACTTATTACAATTGTAATGAACAATGTCTTATCAAAGTCATATGCTGCTAACTTAAAACGGTGAAGGAAAACAACGTATGGAAACCGACATATAACATGAAACCTGAATCTTTCGAGGTCATGTGTCATCCGAAACCCGCACTGTGCAAGCCTTGGAAAAGTGGAAATATTTAAAGGATCCTTTGAATATTTCCACTACTGGGGCTCGGGGACTTTTCTTGCAAGGAGAGAGCCAAGGCTAATTTTATTTTAAGACTATTGATTGTTATTGCCGGTAATAGCTGTTTCTGAAACTATTTATTCTAATAAATTCTAGAAATAGTTTAAATAAATTCTAATAGTCGGTTTTTAGATATTCTCAATAAGTGTATTCGAACATAGCTGCGATAGCTGTTTGTATGCGGCATCACGTTGCCACGACGCGAGATCGAGTTAATCGACTGTAGCTGGTTTAGTAAAGAATCTAAGAATCACTATTTATTGTACGATCCGATATCGGTTTTTGGCTGTAGTAGAAAAATGCTGCTATTGTAACTATTGACGTCGCGTAACGACCACGACTATAAAGGAATGCTTTGAATAATTACTACAGAACTCTCATGCGACAAGAGGCATGTTACGCAATAAAGCGGATATTCTTTAACCACAGGCCAACCGTCTGTTAAATTCAGAAACATCCTGGATTATATACACTTGCAAATGAATGAAGTCTTTTGTCATGCAAAGGCTGAGTAAATGTCGGTAGCCAATAAACTCCTATAATACTAATAGTGCTTCGCTGTTTTAGCCGTGTAGTTCCAGTTTCCTCATTTTTCCGTAAGTAAAAATATCCTATGCTATTCCAAATTACAATTTATTCCAAATTTTAACACGATCCGTTCGTGAGTTTCGACACGATTGAGCAACAAACATCAAAACTTTCACATTTATAATTTTAGTAGGATGAGTTATGAATTTAGTTACGCATCATAGACTTAACTAAATATTGATATAACATCACACCCAGACACTCAATCGAAACTCCATACAAAAGGCGCTGTCGAGCTACCTACTCTTCACACAACTACGTAAATGTCGTTCGTACACACGCGTGAATGTGTGCGTTAAGTCTAGGTCTACTGAATTGTTTTATTGAAAATTGAATAGTTGTGCCCCTTGAATTCACCTGATGACGTAAAGTAGTTTACAAACTTTCTATAATGTTGAATTAAATAAATAGAACGGAGCCAAATTTTACTATTCTAATGAAAGGGCCGTAAGTATGTATCGCCGCGTAAAATTAAACGAAAACGATGATAGATAGAAAGATATCCATTTCTGTTAGTACACATTCGCATATTATTTTACACTGACTCAAAAAGGAAACTTTATTCTGACACTATAATCGTTACTCTAGGTATTATAAACGTGCTAGGAACTGGCCGCTGGGAATATTAAAATTCACAACACAACATCACACATTTTTTAATTGCACTCTACAGTGCTTTGAACCGCAATCACTTTTCACTCAAACATACATTAAGGCACACTGCAATCTATACTTATAATAAAACTGTAACGGGTCGAATTCTGTACATTGAAGATATTTTGAAAATTTTTATTTTGGGGCACTCCATAGTCGATACTGATGCCGAAACTGCATTTTTTTCTTTCATGTCTGTCTGTCTGTCTGTCTGTCTGTCTTTCTGTATAGGGATCACACATCACGCCGAAACTACTGATTCAATTCAGCTGAAACTTGGCATGATTTTAGTTTAGACTAAGGACATTGCTGTAGGCTACTTTTGATCCCCAAATTCTGATCGGTTTTCTTGCGGGAGGGGGTGAAAGTCAGAATGTGTATTTGGTTGTAACTCATGTTTGCGTTGTTTAATTTAATTAATTCTTTTTTTGTTAAAAAGAACACATTTTTTTTATTGTTCCATCAAAATTTGAACAATATCGGTCTGTTGGTTCGGAAATTACACAAACATTAAATAATAACGACACGCGCGGCGCGTTCGGTACATACTAACTTCTAAGTATTCTGTGTATCACAGACGATCCACAGAATATCTAGATTCCAGATTCTAGAAAGTGCCCACGTGATCGCGTCGCGTCGTCTTGGATGACAAAATAATTGTCAAAAATATATTTTTGTGTGGAAAAACAAACATCATTCGGTTATAATCACAGACTAAGTAGAGAGATACACTGTTATAATCGACTTCAAACAAGAAGGATGTTTTCAATCGGGTTGCATGTTTTTTTTATTTGGTTTTATTTTACGCGACAACTCCGCTAATAGTTAGTTGATTTTGATAATTCCTTTTTTGTTTGGTAGAAAATACTTCAAAGGTGATCTTAGATATCGAAAACAGGGAGGTAGTTTTTCAAATATCAACAAAAAACCTAAAATCAGCTTAGATTTATTTGTACGACATAGTTATACCTTCTTATAAAATTTAGTCGAATGACAGAATTAAATTACCTGTCATTGAAGTAGATTTTTGTTATTTTGGAGAAAACATATCAGCTTAATAAGTAGCAGCATAAACAACCCATTAAATGTTCACACTTCTGGGCGTCGGGGCCTTCTCTCGCAAGGAGAGAGACAAGGCTATAATCCACCACGTTGGCCCAGTGTCGGTTGGTGGATGACATATGACTTAGAACTTAGATTATAGGTAGATTTCGGTTTCTTCACGGTGTTTTCCTTCACCGTTTTAATTACCGGCATTACGAACATGACTCTGAAAAGATAGTGGTGCGTGTGGTTTTGAACCCTGGGTCTCCGGATCGACAGTCGCCATTCTCCCGACTAGGTCAGCTGTAACTTACTAGACTAGCCGTAACTTATTAGAAAACGTATTATTTCAATCCAAATACTGTTTAAAATTTAAAGGTAGTGTTCAACAACCTACGGTGACCGAAGCAGACCGTTGTTAGGGTTCCGTACACAAAGGGGTAAAACTAAACGGGACCCTATTACTGAGACTTCGCTATACGTCCGTCCGTCCGTCCGTCTGTCACCAGTCTGTATCTCAAGAACGGTGATAGCTAGACAGTTGAAATTTTCGCAGATGATGTATTTCTATTGCCGCTTTAACAAAAAATACTAAAAAAAAAAAAAATTTAAGAGGTGCACCCATACAACAAACTTGATTTTTTACCGTTTCTTGCTCGATACTAAAATAACGTACCCGTCACAGGTAGACGCTTTAACTATTCACTTACGTTAGAACGGCTGAATGTATCGAGTTAAAATTAAAGACACATTCTTGGTTTAGCTTAAGTAATACATAAAATACTTATACATAGGCAATGTTTAACCTATGTGTTCTTCCAGACTGTAATCTAATTGTATTTCAAATTTCAACCCGATCAAACATCCAAACAGTGACATTCATAATATTTACAGGACAACGTTGGAACGGCTGAACATATTTAGATGGAATTCGAAACACACGTAGTTTGAACTCAGAAATAGCAAATCGGTTACTTATAGGTTACTGTGACATAGGAAAGACTAAGCAAATTTGGTAGAAAATTGAAACAGAGATAACTCATAGTCTGAATATCAAACCCATTACATACCACATTTATGTATTTATTACCTATCAACCTGAAAAGAAGCATGGGCCCTAAAGAAACAAATATTAACTATCACGTCAAAACGGCACAACGATATGGGTTGACATACGAAACACATATAGTTTAGAGTCTAAAATTTCACATGGGCTAATAAGTCTACATTTTCGTTTAACTCCATATTAATATAAGCATATATTTTCGTAAGGAACTTGATGTGATGGTAAGGTAAAAGCCAAAAATGAAAATATATGGACCCGTTTTATGTAGATAATATAGGTGATTTGCGTTCACAATCAAAATAACAAGCAACATAATATTCTCATTAGACGGCGCTAATGCCAGTTTAAATCTAAAAGCACTAAAGGCCATTTAAATCGATGTTTTGCTGTTGTGGTATGTATTTTTTCTTTCATCACTAGGTGGCGTTACTGGTATTCTAAACTGTACTAATAAGTTTTTGCTGCTAAAAGGATTATGATGCCGAATTTGGATTCTTTCGTTCTTGATTTTTTTCTGTGTTACCTACAATTAAATTCATACATTAACTTTTCACTAGGACTTGGCTCAGATTTACGGGTTCAACTTGCTTGAATATCATTAAAACTGAAAATTGTAATTATTTTGATTCCACACAGGCTTCGTTCAAAATTTTACGCCGGCGAAGTCGCGGGTAACAGCTAGAAAACAGCTTGCGGATAAAAAGAAATAGGTAAGTAGGTATCAGATCATGCACATTAGCTTCAGACTTTTCATAATATATCCTATAAAAATCCTACAAACTTAACACTTGCGGCTATGTTCGATACTATGAAACCTTACTAAGTATGTTTGATTTTGTTTAAAAAAAGAAAAATAAAGATGATAAAATTTAATAAATTTTTGTGTGGAAAAACAAATTCACTCAAACTCAAAGGTTTTTCAATGACTACTTATCCAAATATTTGACGTACGATACTTCCAATTAATGTATAAGTCAGTAACATCTGCTTACGCGAACGAAGTAGCGGGTTCAGCTAGTAAGTAACTATAATTATTCACAACTACGTCAACTACGTGATTTTTCAAAACAACACAGGAATTTTATTAGATGATCGATACCAGCCCTTTGTGGAGTGCTCGAATGAAGTGAAAACTTATTTTGGCGACTTTTTCCTTTCGCGACTAGACAGATTTTTCTCGTGGGCTGTGAATTGAATTTTAGAGTCAGGCTCGGGTATAAAAATAAATTTATTTATATAAAAAATAAATTTTCGGGTAAGCTCGGGATGCTAGAGCGAGAAAGAAAATATGGTAAACAAGTGCGCCAGAGGGAGAAACATAATATAGTCAACTGCTCTTCGCTACTCTGTCCCTGTGTTTAGTATACTTATTCATGTTTTTTATCGCGACATTAACTTCTAGGTACTTCTTACCACATTAATTGAACCTGCCACGAAATATTAAGCTTGCATCTCACATCCATTGCAAAAAAGTTTTGCTTGTAATATATTACTGTTTTATCACGGCACTTACACTACGGAAACACCCAAAATGATACCTATTTTCATACCTACACATTCATACATTATAACACAACATACTTTTAAATTTTTAGCGAAATACCTACAAAATAATTTAATAACATATTTGCAAGGATATAAATAAAGCTCTGACGGCATTTTCAAACAAAAACAATACAGCATAAAGAAAAAGCGCGCGGAAAGCAGAAACAATATTAATTGTTCACAAATTAGCGATGCGCGCGCATCAATTCTTATTTTCACAGATAAGAAAATAGTTACTCCGGCATAGGCACAAAACCAGCCAGTATTACTATTTGTGTTTTGTTACAGATATTGTTGTAATTCAAAATTAATTAAATTAAAGAATTAAATGTTTATTTATTATATTTTATCTCCCAAAGTTAATTTTATTCAAAAAATTTTGAAAACTTTTGTCGTAATAAATATTTTAATTGTTATTAAAAAAGTACCATTCGTTTTATATTATATTACTGCACAAGTACGTAATGATACATTACGATATTGAAATTGGTAAAATGAGAGACCCCTTACGAGCAAATGTGTTATAAAATAAACAAGTAGCAAATACTACAAAATTTGCGAGTCAAACACTATTTCTGACCCGCGTAAAAATTTGATTTTAATTTATTCTTGAACATGGATACTAGTCATTCAGCCGCATATTAGTCTCGTGTTGCTGTGCTTACTAAGTATATTCCATTTCAATTTACAAATTGGTTTTATCTTTAATTATTAAAATTATTTAGTAGTCTTTAAATAGTTAAGTATTTCTTATTCTAGTTTTCACTTCTTAAGCGAACAGATTTTTTTCGTAATGTTCATTTCAATTCTTTAAAAATAAATGTTTCAAGTTTCTATCTTTGTAAAATATATGGGTATTGTGTAAAGGATCAATTTCAAAAGAATACCATTTCGTGTATGGTTTCTCCAAGAAATTATACACAACCGATTCAAATTCGGAGTTTTAACTAACCTACTTTTTTTTTCAGCTTCCATCTCTTCATTGGCCATGATCTTTTCATCCTTGAGCAGCGGACACATTTTGGACCGTTATGGAAGGAAGACGGCACATATCCTAGTTGGAATACCATATATCATTGGGTGGATGGCCATCGCCTTCGCGCGAAACACGAGCGTCATCATCATTGGCAGAATTTTCACGGGATTGGGATCCGGCGCCAACAAGTCCATAATGTTAGTTTACATTGGAGAAATTGCAAACCCCAATATCAGATCAATTTTTTTATTCGTGCCTAGCATATTGTTGAACGTTGGCGTTCTAGTCAGCCATTTATTTGCATATTATTTGCAATGGAAGACCAGTTCTTACATATGCCTTGTACCTTCGATTCTCATCACAGTAACGTCACTACTCTTAAAAGAAAGCCCTTTGTGGTTGATTTCTAAAGGAAGGATCGAAGAAGGCATTGAAACTTTTAGATGGCTTCGTGGAACTGATGAAGCTTCAGAAGCTGAACTGAAAACTGTTTTGGAAAGACAATCAGAGAAACCTAAAATATCTGCCAAAGAAACGCTCAAAATAGTACGTTCAAGCGCCTTCATAAAACCAATGCTTACACTCATAGCTGTGGTTGTAAATATACAATTGACAGGTGTAACAGTTTTAGGTTTTTATTCCCAAGATGTATTTAGAGAAACGTTTTCCGGTGACATTGATCCATTTATAATGATGATTGTAATGGATTGCCTCGTCGGTGTCGTGTCTGTTGCAGTTTGTTTTTTTCGGAAAATTTGTGTCGAAGAAAAAATCGTTTTTGTTGTCCAATTTAGGAGTCGGAATATTCGTAGCTGGCTTAGTAACATGTTTACAACTGGGGTATGAGGGATTTATATGGCTATCTGTGACGTGTCTAATATTATTTCTATGTTTCTCTACTGGTATCTCAACTATTGGGTGGGCGTTTGTTCCCGAATTATTACCTAGTAATGTCCGTGGAATTGGGTCGGGAATAAATTCCTCATTTTCTTGGGCTTTTCTTTTTTATTTTAGTCAAAGAAACTCCAGCTATTATGAACTCTTATGGTCCATCAGTGGTCTTTGGTTCATACGGTGTAACCGCTATTGTGTGTGGATTTGTTTTGTATTTTATTTTACCAGACACTGAAGGAAAAACATTGCAGTCTATTGAAGACGATTATAACAAGAAAGTAGAAGCAACAACGTTATAAATAAAATATTAGTTTTGTTTATTCATAAGATGGAATGACGCGAAGATCAAGATAGGTACCGGAAGGTGACATGCATAACATAAATCAGGCACAGCGCCCGTAATATTCTTTTTGCCCTTGGTAGATATTAGTAGAGCTTCCCCTAAAACTTTATATATTTTTGTAATAGCATATATTAGCATAATAGAGGTAATATTGTATAATTACAATGAACAAAATTAGGTTTGTAGAATTTAGTGGTAATTCTCGTAACACGAAACAAGATAATATTAAATTACAAAAAAAGGCGAATGGTCGAAGGAATATGTAAACAACCTCAAATATCTTTGAAAAGAAATGTACCCAAATGTGTAATCTATGTTTAAATTAATTAAAATAAGTTAAAAATAAGTATCCAAACTCAACAATAAAATTGTCAGTCTCATGTGCAGTCTTCTTCAACTATTATTCCTTCTTCTCTTCCTGCTTCGATTCTTCTATAACGTCCTTTCTGACTGGTCCTGTGTGCGTGATAGGAACTGCTCTCTCCCCGGCACAGCTTCTGCTTTTGTCGGTGCTACAACTGTCAGGACTCCATCAGAAGATAACCTGGATTCAACCGTGTCTGGATTCACACCTTCAGGCAGCTTGAATCTTCGGGAAAATTGCCTCGAAACAAATCCGTGTTCATCCTGTTTCTCTTCGCTTTTGCCTTCAACGATGATATATCCTTCCGAAATCTTGACCGATATTTCATCGGGGGAGAAGTGCTGGACGTCTACGTTGATCTGCCACTTATCCTTGTCGACCTTGATGGAGCTTCCATCTGTGGGCCACCAGGGTTTCAAACGCGACGCGATGGGGCTTATCGGAGCTGCCAGGATTTCAGTTGGAGTCAGGGTTATGCCAAAATTCTGGTCCAGAAGTCTTCTGGGCCAACGTGGGTTTTCATAGTCAAACAGGTACGGAAACAGCGACATTTTTATTATATTTTTCACTGATGGCTTATTCTTGGAGTGTCTGAATGTACTGTGAGAAATAAAAGCATCTCAGTTGCTTATATACAAGGCTGAATACGTCATGTTTGGCACACGTAACCACGCAAGGTGGGAGTGTTAAGAAAATTCTGGACGTCAGTAGATTCGGTCGTTCTATTTCGTGCGCCAGATATTTCGATGCAGTATTTACAATGAAGTGTCAGACTGAGACGTGTCCGGAATTTTTCGTAATTTCTTACAATCGTGACTCACGTATTTAATGTTTATTTTTTCTATTACTTTGGACGAGCGACTATGCGATATGACACAGGATGGAAGATAAATTAATCGTGAAAATTTGATAATTATATACAACTTTTACAATAGTATCAATTTTTAATTTATTTTCTCCTCAAAAACATAACCGACTTCAGTTTAAAATTTAATTCAGACACTCGAGCAATTTTCATAACAAGCCATTACTTTTGAAAACAATTTTTAGATTTTTGTTAATACGTATATCAAAAATCACATGACACCGATTTCGTTTCTTACATGGACTACATGGTAAGATTCGAGTCCATAATCCATCAAATTGGCAAGTTGGAATGTTCCGTATCGTCGGAATGGGCTTACTTACTTGCTGACCTTGCCACTAGGTACACGTTAAGGATAAGGTACATATATAAGGTATATGGTATCCTCACGATGTTTTCCTTGACTGATCAATTGTGTATCTGCTCATGCATCTTCTTCTTCGTCGGTATCACTCTTGACAGAGTGGTCGTGGTCATCACTTCAGGTGTTAGTGGCAAGCTTCACAACACGCCGCCACTCCTCTCTGATGGCCGCCTTTCATCGTACATTCGTGTACTGATGATAAATATGTCACCGTAAAATTATAATCACCGTCAGTTTACAAAATAACACGTGAGATCATAAACCCACGTCAAGTGAGGTTAATTTATAATCTTACGTCGTTGGTTCGTAATCTGACGATTTTTTAATTTTACGTGACGTTGAAACCAAAGGACATTGTTCATTTATAAGGGACTTTGGGCTAAACGTGACATTTATTTCACTCATATCATAAATTAAACTTGATAGTTTCTAGCAATAAAAATCAGAATATTAGCATCTGGTAGTAGCAGAAAGATTACATACGCATATTACCCATAAGTATAGCGAATGTTGACGAGATTATTTTTAAACAAAACTAAAACTTTTTGTATCATCAGAGGGCCAGAGTAGTTATGGGAGGATGCCGTCGATGTCCGAGGGCAAGCTAGGGTCCTAAGAATGCATTTTCATCAACTGAATACAAAAATCATAACATAATTTTCAAATTCGAAATACTCAAACATGACACAACAAAGCATAAATAAACAGCTACCTACGCATTTTGTTTCGATTTATGCAGTGCTGCCAGAGTAAAAATATCTTAATATCGATTTAAAATAATCGATATGATCGTGTAGGTAAAATCGATACTATTATATTATGGCGAACATTGTTTAAAACAATAACTCAAACATTCCCAGTCCATCCAGTTTGTGATCAAAATGAGTTGACGCTTATTTATACTGCTCTACGGCATTAGTAGGTACATGTTAGTAGATGACTTTGCTTCTCGTGGAATTGTGAAGTGAAATCAGGTGCGATGAGAACCATTACAGAAACAAGGGTAGCTACAATGTCGCTTCAAAATACCACTTGAAACTGATATTAATTGTTTAATTCACGCATAAATATAAAAATGTGACTTTTGTATCGATTTAAAGATTAAATTGGCAAAAATCGATATTATTCAAAGCTTATAATTATATAGACTGGCAATATAATTGGTTGATTAAAATACAAATAATTAACTTTTAGCTTATTAATCTGGGTACTATAATAATTCATGATAATTCTTTACAAAAATAAACAGATTTTTTTACTATTACCAAGAACATGTTGTCCACGGATAGCCCAGTTTGAACCATGTCCTTTGGGATTAAAAAACAAATTAAAGTGCTGGCTTATCAATCAACCTTTGTATTATAGTTACCATGAGTTCTTCGAAAATGATGGCAAAGTTAGGATAATGTAGTAAAAAAACGTTATTAATCACAATCACAAATGTTATAAATATAACATAATTGACACTTATCTGTACTATAATTACTAGCAGCACCCTGCGGGTTAACCGCTTAGTTATCGTTCTCTTTTAGGTATTATCTCGGGTTTAAAAGTGGTACCTATGTATGTGTTCTTCTAGACTTCTCGACTATAATCTAACTGTATTCCAAATTTCAACTAGATCCATTCAGACGTTACGATGTCATTGAGCAACAAACATCCAAATATCCAAATATTGCCATTCAAAATAATACATAGTAGGTAGTATGGTATTATGTAAGTCATTTATGTTCTGTCAATGTCTAAGGACACTTTGACAGGACCACCTCGATTTCATGGTAAGTTTCATAGTTAAAGTTATTTTTAACGGTGAGATCTTTTCGACTTACTGTGTATCTTCTGTGTACCTACCTTTTTAGTAGTCTTAGTAATAAATTCTATTAATGTTTGAAACGCCTACGTAAACAGCACGCCCAAAATATCTCCTTGACTGAATGACCGAATGACTCATCCAATCTAATTCTGTGTGTTTACTACTACTGCTTCGACTATCACCTGTGGAATCGCCGTGTGCAATCTACGATTATATACGCCATTTATTTGTGAAAACCAGCAATAAAAAATGTAGTGTTAGGGCTCTTTGCAGAGTCGGCCTGGAGAGGTACCTACGACACAAAAGAGAAAGACAATAAACCCAGTTTCACATCACTACTTCGTTACGCAAAACACGTCAGATGGAATCATCATCATCACCCGCAAGACGTCCACTGCTGAACATAGGCTTCCCATCTAGATTTCTACATGACGTTTCATGTGGTGTGGTGTTTTGGTGTTTTGTGGTCTGTTGTCCTGCGCAACCTGCAACCACCGGTTTTCAGCGACCTTTGTGAGGTCGCCTGTGCATCTAGTAAGAGGTCGTCCAACGTTCCGGTTCGTGGTCGCCACTCAAGAAGCTTTCTTCCCCATCTGTGGTCAGTTCTGCGAGCGATGTGGCCTGCCCATTGCCATATCAGCTTGCTTGCTCTTTGAGCAATGTTGGATACATTCGTTCTTTTGCGAATATCCTCATTTCGGATTCTATCGCTCGTCAGATGGATGTTCGGGTAATAACAACAGGCACGGTAATTTACCTCGTCCTCTGCTCCCCTGGTGAGTAGTGACAGTAGGCGAAATTAGTAACATCGACGATTAAAATGATCTAAGGACGAAAGTACGTCAGCTTTACTAGCAGGTAAAGTTATTTTACTGTTAGAAAGTAATGAGCAAATATTACTGTGTTGCGGTTTGAAAGGAAAGGTTTCCAGAGAAATGATAAGGCAAAGAGACAAATCGTCTTAATTATATCACTGGGCGTAATGTTGTGCTGGGTAGTGAAATGAAATGAATGAAATGATAATAATAATAAATTATTTTTTTTGTTTTGAAAAGAAAATCCTGAGATTGGCACGTTCAAACAAAAAACCTCTTATAACACAATTATTAGTAATTAGTAAAACTTCAATAGCCTTGTTGAATACTTTTTGGCGGGAGAAATCTTATGGCTTCGAGTTACAAGGTAGCCTGGAAGAAATCGCTTTCAGCGATAAGGCCGCCAGCTGCTTCACCAGTTTTACTGTTTTCCTATATTGTATGTGTTATTTTAAGTTGTGAACAATAAAGAGTTTTCATTCATTAATTACTAGCTAACGATAAGTACCTATAGCGGTGTAAGGTAGGAGCGGTGGCGGAGCAACGGGACGGGACATAGGGTCATTCAAGTATTACGTTAACACTATTGAGGTGTGAGGGTATGTGTTTTGCTTATTTTTTATGACATGGGGGTGGGAGGGTCTATATGGTCATTACGTCAGCAATCATTTTTTTACACATACGTATAATACAGTAAAGTATTAGCTTTGCTGCCTTTTAAATAAAGGCGTTGACGTAAAACTTAAGACCAACGGGCGTGGGATGCTATTGGGTCCAAACACAACTTTTGGCATGTGCCTCAGGCTCCAGGCGTGGATGTGGCCAGACTCCGGGGCGTCTCGCAGCCTGAATCTGGGGCGTGGTTCCACACGTTACATTCCTTCCCCTCACCTAGGAACTTTATTAGAAAACAACTCGTTGCGCGTGGCGGTGGATCTCCGCCTGGGCTGCAAGGTGTGTGAATCCCACATAATATGCGGCTCCCTGGTAGAAGCCGATGGCTATCGCGCTTTAAGTTGTCGACGGTGTGCGGGAAGGTTCTCGCGACACTATGCAATGACGTAGTTCGGAGAGCATTAATATCGGCAGGTGTTCTTTGCATACTTTTCTTTTATCTGTTTTTTTTTTAATTGTTCTTTCTATTTTTTAGCGTTTCAGTTTTTTTTACTTGCATAAAATTAGCCTGAGCCCCAGGGTGCCAGACTGGCTCCTTTGTACCTATTTATTGTCACATATATGTATATTGTACCAACGCGTGAAACTGTTTTTAATAACTTTACTAGACGCACTGTCAGTACTAAGTACTAACAGTTGGTTTAACCAATAGGGAATATGCATGTAGTTTAAATTGGCTTGATTTTTTTTATTATCGTAGAATCGCTTAATGTCCCGCCATTATGCCAAAACAATTATTTTATTATTTAGTTAGTTATTAATTTTAAAAATATTTAGATAAAATTATAAAAATGCAAAATAGGCGCGGAAATTCAAGTTTGCGAAACGCATCACTATTGGTCGAAACCAAATGTGACTTCACATGACATGTTTTCTGCTTTAACGGTGTCGATATTCGTACTGAGCTAGTAGTGTTAGAGAGAAAAGTCGTGTTCTCCATCGTTTGATTAGCTAGCACAACCCAAAAATCGGTACAAAGTAACTGCAACACTTGTAGTAAACAAACACAGGTCGTGGCCTGTGACGTCATGCAGGCGCGGGAAAGATGGCGGCGTTTAAACTGGTCAAATTATATCGATATTTTAAATATTATTTTAAAACCAATTTGTACATTTACAAGAGTATTTATATTTTTTAGTGTGTTATAGTAATGTAAAAAATGAATTAAAAATATAAAAAAATGCATGCATATTCCCTATTAAACACTAGCGCCACCTTTGGTGATATTGAGTTATTGAGCACTATCTGTGACTTCGAAATATTACGTAAACGTAAAGGTTCTACGTTTTTCTGTGTGTATTTTAGAGCTTAGGCATGGACGTATGAAATACAAATGGCCAACAAAAAATGGCCGACTTATGTGAGTATGTATGAGTGTCAACCTGTATGTGACGGGAAACTGGCCGACTTGACAGACACAGTGCTTGTTTTAGCGAGAATACGTCAGTGTTTTTTATAGTCCATGAGGTTAGGTGGTTGATGAAACCAAGAGGAAAACAACTGTTTTATACTTATATGTAATTTATTTACTAATAAAACAGTAATCAGTCTCAAAATTACAGATAACGTTTATAGATGGGATTGTTTACATAAAACTAACACATTATAACAGGAAATTAAAGAGTGTTTTTAATAGTAGTTTTTTAGATACCTTAAAGCATAGAATTCAGAAAGATAGGAACACGCAGGTGATGCAGGTTTCCTCAATGTTTAACTTCACTATTTAATCACGTGGTTTTGATACAGTGTACAACTACTGCAGTCGGAAAAATAATCAGATTAACAGGCATTTTTTTGGATTCAGAACTTAAGCTTTTGTAATAAGATATTTTTCCATTAGGTCACACACGGCTTCAGAAAAATACATATAACTGACAGAAAGACTACAAATTACAACACATTTTTGAAGTGAAAACTTCTAAATAATTTCCTTAATTATATCGATGAAATAAACGCGTTAATTTTGTAGCAAAAACAATAAAATTGAACTCGCTACGTTACAACTATTCCCGAAATAGCGGAAGTGCCATTGCCACTACTTTTTTAGAAAATAAAATCACTCAATGAAACTATCCAGCAAATTGAATATACCACATATTGCTAACACATAAATGTCAGGTAGAATTGTAATATGATTTGCAGCTGATTTCTGCGTTCATTGTTCTTTGATTTCGCCCTGGTCCTTGATTTCCTTGCGCACGGGTCCGGTTTGTGCGATGGGGACGCTGCGTTCACCGCAAGCTGTCACTGGAATCTTCCTTGGGGCAGTGACGGAAAGGACGCCGTCTGAAGAAAGTCGCGACTCCACAGTCTCAGGAAGACAGCCTTCGGGTAACGCGTACCGGCGCGTAAACTGCCGCGAGATATACCCATGTTCATCCTTCTTCTCTTCATGTTTCCCTCCACGACGATGTATCCATCCACTGTCTTCACACTAATCTCTTCTGGGGAGAAGTGCTGCACGTCCAAAGTCACTTGGAACTTATCTTTATCTGCTTTAATGTTTGAACCGACGTCTCTCGCTGCTGCCGCTAGTTGTCTCCAAGGACGGCAGTAGTCACGGTTTAACAAAGGTCCCGTCGTGATAGTTAGGAGGTCGTCAGGAGTGATAGCTAAGCCGAAATGCTGATCTAAGAGATGGCGTGGACGACGGAATCCGAAATCGTCGAAAAAGTATGGGATCAAAGACATTTTGATGATGGATTACAACTTAAAATTGGTTTTAGTCAAGGTTTTCTTCAAATCTGGTGAATCGTTTCGATTGCGTTTTGTTACTTTCAAGCTTCCACTCGCTGTACGCTCGATCGCATGTAGAAATTGAACTGACTTCCCAACGACTACGAAATCTTTTATATTGAAAACAGCGCCATCTAGTATACAGTAGAAATTTCGCGAAGGGTTACGTTGGTTCATTCATTGCTTCGCGCTACTCAACTTCTATGCTGCCCAACTTGTGGTCCGCAAAATATGTTTTTTCCTGAAAAAAATTTGGTCAAATAAATCGTAAACCAAAATAAGTTTTATTGATGTGAAAATGTTATATGTTGTGATTTTTTTTGTTAATACGCTTTTGACGAATATTTTACGAGAGACACTAAATTATTATGTCATTTTCCGACGAAATGTTTATGTATATACGATATACATGCTTTGTACCACTTTTCACTTTTCAGTACCTATTCCGTATCTATCAAAACATGACTGTTGACTTCGAGAAAGGACGACTTTAACCAAGGATTTTGAAAAAAAAAATGTTTGACCACCATCTACATTTTCAAAATTCCATATAAAATAACCGAATTATGGATTTTGATTTTGAATAAGGCAAGGATTGCGAAAAAACTACATCTTTTTTTACGACATACATTAGTACCATTATTTACATTTTAAAGATCCCATTTCTATCGATAGTCTCGTCTCGCCGTAGATTGAGGATAAAATGTTGATTGCGGGCCGTAAACGCTGTGCTTTTAATTTTACTAGCGGCAGTGCTCCCCAGAACAAACCAGAACGTGTGGTACTCGTATCGCAACGTAGAGTATTTGGAGTAGAATATCTGAGTTGTTTCTGGAAAGTTCTCGAAATATCCATGTTTCTACGTGTGACTGAACAGAAACAGCTGTTTTAATGTTTACGTTCGTAAATGTAAATATTATTATGACAGCAAGTTTCTCTTTGGATTTTCTAATTTTTTTTTATGCTTGACCTTGGTTCACAATCGTATAAGTAATATCGTTTTTATACGTACCTACCTAATCTAATTTGAACAAAAATAAATTTATAATTTAATACTAATGCTGTAAAAAATACCCAAGAAATGTAATTAAGTATGTATGATATATAATTTAATAAATACATGTAGGTATCTTATTGTAAATACCTAGCGTGAATTCTCAGGACTAGTAGGTAGTCGGGTAGTGGTCGAAATTCACCATATTTTTTAAGTAAAATTAAAAAAAATATGCCTCCTGCATTTATTCTCTGTTTAAGTTTACTGTGGGAAATTTCATATTCCGCTGATCGCATATTTTTTGTAAAGACTAAAGACATACATCATACGCACAAACGTACATGGTCATAGTTACCTATGTGATACGGTTCAAAGAGTATCTGTTAGAATTTTAATGAAACTTCAAACTTATAGTGTTTTATTGAGAACCACTTATTTACTTTCTTTTGAAGTGACTAAATTATTCAAATGCATTTAGTTAGTTAATTTATGATCGATGTCCCGCGACATCATATGCGGTAAAATATATGTATAAGTGGGTCTTTTTGTGGGGGCACGTTGGGAATCCCCGAAGGACTTAAAAAACTTGTGACGTGATAATTTAATAAATTTTGGTAAAAAAAAATATAGACTAACAACTTTCGAGAATAATCGTGCCCTAAAAATTGACAAAAACCGCCTGGTGTACAATTAAAGTATCCATATCCATAGACATCATGCATTCTCATAGGTACCCAACCAGCTCCAATATCGTATTGAAAGTTTAGTGCCTGTTTTGTCTGCAACCCTAATGAGTCGATTAGTATTGTCTCCTGTTGTAACGTATCTTCATATATCAAAGAACTTTTTTCACTTGAAGGTATTCAAGTGAAAAAAGTGTGTGCAGTTATGTACCTACGCATGCTAGAAGTTAATAATATTACTACTCTTTATTCCTCGTACTAAGGTGTCGTCTAATTTTAGCCCTAGATCTTTAATAACAATGTCAATTAAAATCTTGACCAGCTAACTTCAGGGTGTCGTATATTCTCCCTCATCATTTTTTCTAATGTACCTAAAGAATAAAGAGGTATAATTTCAAACAAAGATTGTAGAACTCAAGATTAGCCCTGAACATCTTGACATTGCAACAAACAGCGCCTGTGACTCTGTATCTATCTAAGACATCTCTGTCTATGTCTAAGACATCTATCTCGGTCTCGCTGGTTATACGAGTAATTAGTACTCTCATATAACCTCTCTCTGTCACACTGATGAATTAGAAAATATTTAATATAATTTTAAATGCAGTATACTTACGCATAAAATGTAATTCCATTAGATTTATTTGAGTTTCTAGAATTATTAGAAAACTTTTTGAACGCAAAGGAATCCATATTTTTTTATATTTATGTTCAAAATGATTAAAATCAGTGATAGGTAAAAACGACCGGCGCCCCCCTCTTCCTACAACCGACTAGAACGGAAAGAGTGAGCTCACTGTTCCCAATGTTAACATGATTCCGTGCGCACTAAAGTTTGGGAGGGCTAATCTTGAGTTCTACGATCTATGACTTCAAAAGTATTTAGTAATAAGTATTAAGTATTTGTAATCCCATTGTAATTGTTTCCGCCTATTGGGAGATTGCCTTGTAAAACAGACATTTATATTGTTAGTAGGGTTATCTAAAATAATCCTATTAATATTATAAAAAATTACCATGTTTGGATGTCTGGATATTTACATGTTTTTGCTCAATCACGTTAAGGTATTAACGGATCGGTAGCTTATAGCCTGGAAAACACTTCAGCTACATTTTATCCCTGGAAAATAACGGAAAAGGGAAGTAAGTGGATAAACCCGAGGGGCAGTACTACTCATATTATAATTTTAGAATATACTTCCTATCTTCACACTTCAAACAAAAACTTTTTTTTTTCGGTTTGAATAGAAAAGTGTAGAAGGATTTTAGATATGTACTTATAATTGTGTGTATTCATAGGGGTTTGTTTTTAATTTCATTATAATCCAAATATTACGCAAGGTATATTTACTTATAACAATGTACCTTCAACTTCAACTCTTAGTTAATGGCTGTTATTGTAGATTAGCCTCACAATTTCGCCAATATCACATAGAAAACAATCTACCTTCCAATAAATTTTGAAGTATGACTGCCATTGGCAAATAATAATATTCCTACCTACATCAAACTACGAAGTTTTAAAATGTGATTTTTATTTCCTAACATACTATACAACCTGCTCGTCCATGGAACATCAACAATGAAACGATGGCCGTTGGCGCGTTCTGGACCTACAAATAACAGAATTTCCACGATGGACAAGTACAACTTGAACACGGAGCTCTGGGGTTGCAGCCGTTATAAAAATACTATTGTTTAACACAGACTAAGTTCTTAATCTATGAGTTTAATCTAAGATCGTTAAACGCTATAAATTAGAAATGTCCCCGATTTATTGTAGGTATTAAACAAACGTAGTTCTATCTTATTTAGTTACTTACAGCGCCCCGTGCAATTACATGGACAATTACCGTTTCAGTAATTTCCCGCAATTAAAATAATAAAAAAAATATAATCTAACTATATCGTTGATTCAGCTATGTTCCGCGTGTCCTTACCTACCTGATTCGTTGAGTCGTTACAGCGTGATTGACCATTAAAAAAAATGTTTTAACTTTTTACACTTGACCCCCATCTCGCCTGATGTTAAACCAAGATGCGGTTAATGATGGAGTTGGCTAACTTAGAAGAAATCGATATAGTCTCCATTTATTACTATTATTTATTATTAATTACTACCAATAGGCCTACCAACTACCAATCTTTAATTGGCCCAATTTGGACAATTTTATTTTTTTATTGTATCAAGTGACGAGACGAGTAGGAACTGTGCCTGATGGTAAGTAACACGCCTGTCTGTAATAGCAGTGTCACGCCACTATTAGAACACGGAACACGAAGAATCCAAATCACTACCAGCACTGTATTGTGCTCCTTAGCCTAAAATATAAGCACTAAGCACAATGTTTTTTGTTTTTTTCTGGAAATATTAAAATAAACCGTAACATACCTAGATTTACACATAACGTCTTGGCGGTAAAATAACTGCCAAAAGTGTGGTACTTCATTAGATGGTGTCTAAAAAGAGACCTAACTAGCGCTACACTAACATATTACAATATTATTTACACAAATCTATTAAAATATCGGTTAGAAAATGAAAGGGGGTAGCAAATTACTTCAAATTACTTTACAATCTATTCCTAGAACCATAAAATATTAACTTTATTTTGTAAGTACATTCAGGGATATACTCGAACCTATTAATGGAAAATACAACAAAAATGGGTCGCAGGTAACATGACCACCATGACATCGTGATTGTCTTGTGTTGGTATGTGAAAAATCTTCCTACCTACTTTGAATTTATTCATGAATTATTTTAAATACATAAGTTTTCTTTTAAATACCCTATCTAGGTATATATTTATAAAAAGAGCATATTTTTTTTCAAAACAGCAAAATCTGTCGCATTGTTTGATTTAATATGTTATTATGTAGTAGGTAATCATTATTTTACTTATAACAGTTTACAATATTAAAAAGAAAAGAGTACCTAATCAAATGCCGGCCCGCCTCGATATCGATCGCGAATTTTCCAGTAGCATTCCGGTCAATCATCGTAATAGCGTACATGTGTGGCATCAGTCGAATGAATCACCTTTGTTTGTGTGCGTCCACACAGCTGTTTCAACGTCAAATGGCAGCGCGCTCGAGAATTCTCTACTCGGTACTAGATGGCGCTATTTAAAATCTATAAATACGGAAGCCGATATCAGCAGCGTGTATTCAAATACAAGTGATCCAAGCAAAAGGTGCTCGACAGAACTGAAGCGATCCTCAAGCCTACCTGCAACTTTGAAGAATCCAACACATATACAATAATGTCTCTACTACCTTTCATTTTGGGATATGAAGCGCCCCGCCGTCGCCACTGGCCCAGCCGCCTCTTGGACCAGGAATTCGGACTAGCGCTGACTCCGAACGACCTTCTTCTAAGCGCGGGCCCAATGCTTTCCGAAGATTACTACCGACCTTGGCGACAGCTAGCGGCGGCCACGAGAGACGTGGGTTCCAGCATCAAAGCAGATAAGGAGAAGTTCCAAGTTAACTTGGACGTGCAGCACTTTTCGCCGGAAGAGCTTAGTGTGAAGACTGCGGACGGGTACATCGTGGTGGAGGGGAAACATGAAGAGAAGAAGGACGATCATGGGTACATTTCGCGGCAGTTTACGCGCCGGTACGCGCTGCCAGAGGGGTGTGTTCCTGAGACGGTGGAGTCGCGTCTTTCTTCAGACGGCGTCCTTTCCATCACCGCGCCAAGGAAGGTTCCTGAAGCGATCCGTGGTGAGCGCAGCGTCCCCATCGCACAAACAGGACCCGTGCGCAAGGAAATCAAGGATCATCAAAGCCAAACTCTGCCTGAAGGTAGTGTCCACAGTCAAACCCAATCTGAAGCCAGCGGCAACACCCAAGCCCAGTCAGAGTCCAGACCTAACCAAACTCAGCCTGGAGCTAGAGTTAGCATCCAAACCCAGTCGGAATCCAGCGTCAACGGTCATGCAAAGTAATCTTGAAACCTGTTTAATTTACCTCTGCTATTCCTAATTGAGACTGATTAGTTCATGTGTTAATTTAAGTAGGCGTACTTGTGTTTAAATTAATATATTTATTTCATTGTTTTATATCTTCTGGTTTTATTTATTTTACTTAGGTACCTACATAAAAATTAGACACAAAAGTCCTTTTTAGACCTGGGTGGTTGGTATAAACAGGATTTTAGTGTCTCCAAAAGTTATGTAAATTGCGCGATTTTCGACCGCCTAATTATAACTGGCACGTCTTTGTTATTCGTCAACTCGAAACGAAATTTTAGAGAGCGCACCACAGACAGATTTTTCACGGGCTGTGAATTGAGTTCTTGCGTCAACTCGGGACGATGGCCATTGGCTATCTAGAAATGCTAAGATGGTCGTGGCCAGGCCCTCCGGTTTCACCGGCTTAGTTTCCAAAGTGAGATATCAAATTCTGAGTTATAAGTTTTCACTTCTATCGGCAGTTCGTATGACTGCCATTTTTTTATACTCATTGTCAATTTCAAAGTTAGAGCCATTTGAGTTACGGGGTAAGTACTCTCTGGATCTAATGCGAGGATGTCTGTAACAGGGGCACCAAAATCATTTGATTCCTATGTCATTAAAAACAAAACCAACCAAACCAAAAATAAAAGTACCTACCTACCCACACAATAACTCATGGCTGGACTCATAAGAAAATAGCGGTCGAGCGGTCCATCCCGGCTTCGCCCCTGGTAGGTACTTATGAAATATAGTCGATAGCACTCTGGGATCACTTTTCAACATTTACAATTCAGATTTTTTTAAATCGATCCTGTAGTTCCTGAGATTAGGGCGCTCAAACAAATAAGCTGTTCAGCGTTCAGCTTTATAATATTTGTATGTATGAAAAAAGTGCCAGCCACACAGGCCACGAACAAGTGAAAACGAAGATACCGATATTTGGTTTTTCCATACGCCCATGTCTTTTACACAATTAAATAATACCTATTATTAAACAAGTGTTATATGTGAGTACCTACCTGTACCTACCGAAATACACGAAGGTAATAGACTTTTGACTACCTTCATCAAATAAAAGATACCACATTTAGAATTCCTTAGAACGTATGTAAGTACCCACTTCTTTGTAAGTACCTATCTTCAAAAATTTTAAGTGACAAAATTAATTGTCTATACACGTTTTTGCACGCTAACTTAATGCCTTTTTGATTTGTTGCAATCTCAGAAAAACGACACCGTTTCAATTTAGGCTTGTCAAGGGTTGGTTATATCCACAGACTAAGTAGAGAGATAATCTCTGCTGGTAGTTGGTTATATCTATTTGATGTTGAATGATTTACAGAATTTACGGAATGATCTATTGCAAAATCTGTACAAAGATGATGTTATAATAGTAGGGTAGTAACTCTGCCTGCGAAACCGAGGGTCGTGGGTTCGATTTCCATCCAGTGCAAATATATGTGTGATGAATTCAAATACTTGTATTGTGTCTAGGTGTTTCTATGTATAATAAGTATGTATTTAGATTAGAACTATATCTACTTACGAATTATATCAGCTATCTGGTCGCCTAGTACAAGCTTTGCTTAGTTTGGGGTCAGATGATGCTGTGTGAATTGTCTACCAATATTTATAAATACGGGCGGTAGGTACAGGCGCGGTCCCAGCCTCGAATTTTGGAGGGGGTCGCCAGTACGCAGCCTCAGGTTTTGGGGGGGGTCACAAGTGGAAATACAATAAATCGAGCAAAATATACTGTACTAGTAGACCCCAAGATTTTACACGCGTAGTTTCCGTTCTAGTTGTTTTCCCGCGTTAAAAAATAGTCTATGTACTATTAGATATTTTTAATTTTCTTAGATTTTTTGTTTAACTTATACGATTTTGGGGGGGGTCATGTCCCCCGTGACCCCCCCTCGGACCGCGCATGGGTAGGTATATGTAGAAACAACAGTTCTACCCTTTGTGAGCATGGAAAAATAAGACCTCATTTACGTAGGTAAGGTTATAATATGATCAGAATGATTCTCACAAATATTACATTTTACCAAAACCAATAACCTTTTTGGTGTAAGTACCTAAGTAGGTATGCTCGTTTAAATATTTCGCCAATCATATGTTTTAAGGCATTCAATGTTAATGTCATGCATGTCATGGTATAGAATATAAGAATATACACAAATAGGTGTTTAATCTGTGACACAAATATTAGGTTTGTTTTTAGTTTTAGTTTTCTAAAATTATTTTGATCTAATTTAACACAGAATAAACTAAAGTAAATAGTATTATTTGTTGTAGTATATAAATCCACATTTAAAATGATTATCAGTCCCTTTTTGAACATACGTCTTCGCCCAAAACTATGTACCCTATTCAGCCAGGCTAGAAACATGCGACCCTGCGTCAAAATCGGAAAGGACAAATTCCAACTTCAACTGGACGTTCGAAATTATGAAAAAGACGAAATTCGTGTAAAAGCGCGTCCAGAATATGTACTTATTGAAGGTAAGCAACAGAAACAAACAAAAAGAGGTTTAGTGATGCGTCAGTTCGCCAGGAAATTCAAGCTTCCAAGTGGATGTGTGATGGAGAGCATGATATCTAAACTAGGTCCTAACGGAATGCTCACAATAACTGCTCCTAGGAAAACGTCATGTGAAACAAATCTTCCGTGTGAAACACTTATACCAATACAGCCTGCATTAGCCAGCAAAGATCAAGATTGTTTTGTGCCAGTACAAGAAGGACCAACAGAGGTTGATGCAAAGAAAGATGCTTCTGCGTTATGTGAAGATAAAAAGAACGCTCCTCCACCAAGCGAAAAGAAAAACTAAAGTTTTCTGTATTAAATTTACGTAAGTAGGTTAAACCTACTAAACTATTTGTTTTCTTTCGAATCGTTTCGAAGGCGTAGTGGCTCAGTGGTAAAAACGTCACGATTTTACTAATATGAGTCGTAAATTCGGACCCCATCTGCACCTCTCGATTATTGTTTCCATCTGCTGATGCATGAATTTACATATTTGTCATTAACAATGCCTGTAACGTTGGAAGAAAAGTGAAAAGGACAGCGACCAACCTGCACTTTGTTCGCGGGTGGATTATACGCTTAAATTGTTCATTATGAAAGGCCTTGAGTGAAAACATTAGTTACAAAATCACGGCTGGTCTAGTCGGGACAACGGCGAGTACCGATCCGGAGCCCCGGGTTCATATCTGACGCGCACCACTATCTTTTCGAAGTCATGTTATAGAAGTCATATTAAGGTACAATGTGGCGTTTTTCAGATGCAAATTAACTTGTCAAAAAGAGTTCTAAAAATTGCCAAGTGCGGCACCACTGTTGGTTTTTATGGAATTTCTCTAACAGAATAAAACATGGGCGCCATCCATGGTGTAATTGGGAACTGTCTTTGACAGGTCCTTTTGCATCTGGAAAACGCCCCATTGTCTATAATACCTACAAGTCCATAATGACACATCTATAGACATCATTCGAAACTTAGATAATGCAACTTAAAATACAGCTTGTAATTGGAAGGTAGATGTGTTGACGACGACGTTTAAGTGTACCTAGGTCGTGATCCGAGTTAAACGTAAGATAAGGAGGTAAACCATTCTCACAGTCGTTTGTCGTCAAAACGCGGCAAGTAGGTAAGTATTCGTTGAGAGAATACTGGCAGATACACTATGTTTGTACAGTTGATACAGTTGTATTTATATGTAGGTAGGTTCGATGTTTCCTTTCCGATGGTACAGATATCAGTGTATGCAATTAGCATAAGTGTGAATAAGCTTAAGTAAAAGGCTTGCACACTCGCGGATACCAGCACTAGTTGACAGAGTGCCTCGTATTTATATGAAGGTACTTGTTCGATGTTTCCTTTTCAGATATCCGTCTTTGGGATGAACAACAACTTATGATGTATACTAATGAGGGTAGGTATGAAAAATAAAACATTTTTTACGAACCGTCTTTAATGACTACAACAAAATGACACCGCCTCTCCAGCAGAAGTAGGCACAAATGATACAATTACTTCAAATAGTGTATAAAACAATATATTTAAATTTTAGAAGCTCTGTTACGCATATCACTACGGTGCTGTGTATCCACATTATAAATTTACTTCAATATCGGTCTGGAAGTTTTTGGTTTATTTTCGATGGATTAGTACCTATTGGTAGTTGAAAAATGATATAATCATGTATGAACTTTACCACTGTAAAATGAAATTTTCGCAAAAATAGGACTTATATTCAATACATTCTGGCAAAAATATGTTAGCTGGGTGGGCCATATGTGGGAAAATAAAGTGGGATTTTATTGTTTTTGTCGTGAGAGATATGAAATTCCGTGCTTGAAACTGTATACATGTACCACACTAACGACTTTACCAGTTTCGCTTGGCGTTCACCTGTTTCATATACCTACCATTTAGGTTTCATAATTTTGTATCTACAAACTACAATGCGTAATGAAATGAAGTTTATTGGTATATAAATGTTTTTCTCGTGAGAGGTAACTACGCGAAAGGACTACCTTCAAAATAAAAAAGTCTCGCAAGGTGTCTGTACCCACACTCCAGTTTACTGTAATACTTACGTAAAGGGTACACAGAATTTCATAGAGCACTTGTGCTATGAATGGTGAATGGTTTTCTATCCACTAATCTTATAAACAACTGTTTCTTTTAGACCAACTATAAACGAAAAAAAACCGGCAAGTTGATAACCCCGTCCTGGCTGAACTCGGTTAAAAAGCAATTGTACTACACATTTAACTAAACCAAATGTTATTTTGATTTAAAACATTGTTTGCTATTTCCAAGTTGGTTTAATAGAAAAAAGTTGTCCATAACGTAAAGTAGAACTTAATCCTCAATTTAGTCCAAGTGTTCGGTTTACTAAAGAAGCTATGAAACAGCACATACAATTTTACCAAAATCATTTAGTCATCATCAATCATCTTCATCAAAAGTATAAAACCAAATTGTATTTAGTTGCGAGGTTGGAATTGGGACTATATGTACTGGTAATATAATTCAATTTAATTTGATCATTACGGAGTAGATATATAACCGAAATATGTACGTACCTACTATTACTGACAACAGTTGATAGACAAAAAGCCAGATGGGATATTGGATAAGAAGATAATTAATGTTCGCCATTACGATCTGTGGCGTAATGGCGAACATTAATCCTGCAGTGGACAGATAAATATGGGCTCACAGTTTTACTTTTATTTTACTTCCAAACCGATATTAAGCTCTACAGTAATTTAATATTGCTATACATTGAGACTACATCTATTAGTCGCTGCAATTATCATCCTAACACACAACTTTAGAAGCGACACAAAATTACATCCAAACAATAAAATTAACAATTACAGTAACATTTATCTACATTATCTATTTCAAACTTAGTAGGTATTTATAAACTTTATAATAACATTAATAAATAAACTTTTTCTGAAAGAATTTCGCCTAGTTTTTATGACAAGTTCTATGAGAAAAATACATTTAACAAAAAAAATGTTCAAGCTTTCGCTATAAAATACACTAGTAATATTATTTAGTTCGTTTTCAATGCAGTTTCATGCATTGATCACAGTAAATACATCTTAATCAATAATACTAGTGTACAATTTGAAACCTTCGCGATTTTAATTCACATCGAAAGACTATTAAAAACATTTCTATCGAGACAAGTCCTGTATCATGTTTTTAATTCATTATAAATTAACATGAATGATATGAGAACAAAAGAGATCTATGTTTAATGTTAATTATTCTATGTTTATTTTTAAACATTGTTTTTTAAACTTTTCGTATGCGTTTTGGTTCACTATCTTAGTATCTTTAATTGTAAGATATTTACCTTGGTTTACGATGGAGCGAGTCCCTGATATTGCGTAAACCTGTGAATTGATGGACGACACAAGAATTCGGGGACTTGTTCCCATATAAACACGGTAAATATTCAGTCAATAATGAAATTTGTATATTCATTCGGTTTAGGTACACATTCCTTAGTAAGGACAACTTTTACTTTCCAAAAAAAACTCACTATGCATCCAAAAAAAAGCAAGACACACACTTAATGGTAAGTAAAACTCAAAAATATTTGATTTTTTTCGCGATTTCAATTTTTTTTAAACATAATCATTAAGCGACGAGCAAGACACACACTTAATGGTAAGTAAAACACATGCCAAAAACAGCACAGTGTCACGCAGCTATTTTAAAAGAGTCCAAATAGCTTAGCACTGCACTGCGCTCTTCACTCGGGAGATAAAAAGGTAATATATTTCTTCATCCTGTAATTTCTTCAGAAACTTTGGTCTTGCCACCGAAACCTAGTAATATTTTCACAGAACTGCTTGGCGGTAGAATTAGAATTGGTTTGGCCTGGCAAAGGTGTGGGATTCCATAAAGGGGCTAGAATGAGTCTTACTGAGAACTACTAAGTGGTTGATTTCATAGTAAAAGTTAGTCATGATGTGTTGTAGCTTTTCGACTCCAGAATACATATGATCTGAAATTTGACATAGTTAATTTGTGACTTAATTAAATAAATAAAAAAGTGTGACGATTATAAATTGTGTTTATACTATTACTTCATTATATAACTTCAAAGTGATGAATTAACGATGTTTGTCTGTGTATTGATAGGTACTCATAATCAAATGAGTGTTAAAACATTATATTAACAATTAATTCATAAAGTTTATGATTATAAGTGCAGCTATCAGAATGACATCATAATATATGCAGGGTTCAAAAAAAGTGGCAAAAATCCGATTTTTATGATAAAATTAAAATCCTACTTTTTATACATATCTGATATGTATATATATCCAGGCTTAGAAAAAGAACCTAATTTCATTCTATAATTGAACTTAAGGCGAGGTATTTTTAAATAAGTAATTGAAAAAGTAGTAGTGTAGTAGTAAGTGTCAAATTACCACATGTTAAAAAAATAAAAATTATACAAAAATTAGTGTTTATTTGGGTTGAAACCCCTCTTTAAATGAGGTTGCCATTAAGGAAAGTAGTTTTTCACTACATGTTGCCAGGGTAAAAATTTATCTTTAAACGTTTTAGTTCACTAGACAGGAAAAAATCAATTGATATATATCAAGATAAAAGTCAATTGATAAATATATCATGATATATATCCGCTGATATATATCGGCGAGCCCTGAATATATATGTTCGTCATATATTCCGATCCAGTGTTGTAGATGTATTCTATATACTTATATTTACATGGAAGGCATGAGGCATGTGCATATAATCTCCAGAATAGTTATGTAAATAGGACGTTTATCAATTTAAATATCTAGTGAAAATTTAAAAAATGCAGTCGAAAAAGTAAACTAATAACATTTTTACCAAATATAAAAAGATTACACATTTTTCTCACATCTAACAGAATTTTTAACATTTAAATTTAGAAATACATTCTCTATATATTGTATATTTATAACTACGACTAAAATCTAAGCTACATAAAGATGTACGACATTTTGCTTTGCAACACTCTAATGCTAGAATACATTAAGTACAAAATTGAGCTTTACTGATATGTTTCGTTTCAAAATTTTACAAGCTTTCAAACTTTACAGGAGAATTACGCACAGTAGGTATTCTGTATTATTGAAGTCAAACTTTTCCGATGGATCTATTCACAGCTCAACACAAAAATATATCTAGTTTTTAAAGTTCATGTGACATTATCATTCGAATGAATCAAGAATATATTATAGTTATTTCAATTTTAATAATTCAATCCTTTCCACGGGGCTGGCAGATTAAAAAACAACAGATTAAAAAAACAATCCAAAAAGTTATTCCATCTAATAGAATCTATAGTCTTCTTGAGTGAATTAAAACTCATTACCTAATGATCCGGTAGTCAGTAGAGATCATTCGAAGTTAATTGCCATCGGTACTTTAAAAAAAGTACTTAAAAGTATTTAGTTTTTACACTTTCGCGATTTCAATTCATACTAAATTAATACTAAAACGTTAACAGGACTCAATCGCGATATAAATTATTGCCAATTATTTACCAATGATATTACATAATTTCTTCAGCCTTCTCATGCAGCTCTGAAAGACTTATCTACTACATTTCGCTAAATTTAGTCAATTGAATTCAAAAGCAGAATAGCTTGCTAGAATAGAATGCTAGCTTTCAGAATGCTCTTTATTCTTTATTACTCTTTACTGAATTCAGTAGAAACTAAATTTAGCCAAGTGTAAAGCCGCTGTGTTAACGCTGCCGAAACGTCGAGGTAATTAAATAACAATTTAGATCGTGATTGTCCCTGTTATGTTTTCAACACTTAAGGGGGCGTCCCCCAGCAAAACGAGTTTTTTGTCCAGTTTTCAAAGCTATCTACTCATTAGCCAAAACAAATATCAACTAGTAAAAAATATATACAATTTCTACACTTTCTTGGCTTCAAAATGGTAGTTTACTTTTTATGTTAATAAATTTATTGTTTGAATCTCCTCACAACGAAACCATAAAAAATAAAAATTATTGTAATTATCATGCATCTACTCGAAATCCCGCCATTATTTTGATTTTGTACTTACACCAACGGATAGACAATTCCATTCCGAACATTTTGGTAGAAATATTTTTTTCAAAAGACCAAAATCTGATTTTATATAGGCTTTTTTATAAAATTTTAACGTAAAACAGCGAGAAATCCTACTGTTTCTCTCTTGCTCTTTCTTGCGGTGTGCGATGAGGTAAGAAATACTCAAGGTCATTTGCTCGGGGTATGCCCTTAATATGTCATTTAAAATACGTCCATTTTAGTGACTACGAATAGAATCCTTCAAGAAGAATGTTTACTCTATCCGTCTGCCTATCGAGTCGATATGAACGCTTTTACTCATTAAGAATTTATTATAATCATCATTTAGCTACACAAAATGAGATGTTTTCAGAGAAGTAATACTATAATCCGAAAAAAATAATTTATTTATTCATTGTAGCTACCGAACGGATGAATCAATTTTGATTTTCTTTTTGTTGTGTTTGAAAGGTAACTTAGTCGGGGTATTCTTGGTATGCGTCATCAAAATCGATTCAGCCGTTTTAAAGTTATCAGCTATTTTTGTTGCTGCAGTAGAAATCTTTGACGTATAAAGGCCATCACACGCGTATTATTATATTTCATAGTTAGACATATTACCGTATCTTTTCTGTCAAAAATGTTCGAGTGACGTTAAATTTAAAATCAAAATATTAAGGAAATAATATTGGTGGTGGTTATGTACAACTACAGAACACACTACAGCATTTTAGTGGCAAATTCAGAATTCTTATTTTTATCTTTCTAAAAACATCTCATAAAGTTACATAAAGGTATTTTATACCAGAACACTTATTTAACATAAGTCACAATAAATTGATAGTCCTATATTTAAACGCAAATTCTAATGATATGTATTCATTTATAGGTTTAGTTTTTCACAGCTTAACATTATAAATAATTTGTGTTGTGATACTCATGTTTATACAATAATTCATATTTGTGTTCAAAATTGTTCTTACGAATATAATCACTAGGTAACATATTAAGATTTGTGTAGTAATTGACTTCTAATGGAATAGTGACTTTAACATTTTCGATAGACACAACATTCACAAATTTGATGCTTCATAATTTGTTTTCACACGAGCGCAGTTGAAATGTTATGAGAGAGTAAATTATGACATAAATATTTTAAACTTAAAATAATTCTGTCAAATATACAAGTAGACAGCTCCAAAATAATGATGCTTTTTCAGGTTGTTAGATGAAAAACGGGTAAAAAAACATGTCTTGACACATGTGGTGTTCATTAATATTAATATTTCAAACATCAATATTAATAATTGGCCATTATTTTTCAGCATTGCTTAGTTTGGGGCTAGATGGTATTGTGTGAAAAATGCTCTTTTTTTGACTTGTTCATTAGATGGCGTTATAGACAAAAGACAACAATGATGTCATTTGTATTAAAAAAAAGTACAAAACAATTATTTCCGTTTTATACAAAACAATCGTTCTCCATTTCACCATAGGTGGTGTTAGCGTTTCATTTTATTAGAGAAATCTGGTAAGCATACGTCAACATCTACTTTGACATATTTTTGAAGTTATACTTCTTTAGGCGCGTTATGAAAAAATGATGAGAGTGAAATTTAAAGATGCGCGCGCACCTGTGACACAAAATTAACAGTATGAAGTTGTCTGCTTAAGGTGGTTCGATTTTCATACTAATCTATTTGACCATTCAGACGCGAAGACGCGCGACGTTGCCAGCTCGTGACATACGCGGGTAACGCGCTGTTGCCGCTCTTCTCTGTCAACTTTGCTCAGCTGGCTCAGCTCAAGAATCAAATAAATTATTGAAAGATTGGACAATGTATTGCCAGTATTTGAATGTTATATATTGGATAAATTTTCGGTGGCGATAAATTTAATAAAATAAAAGAAGTATAACTTCTCACGCGCGTACATAAGTACACGCACCCATTTTTTAATCAGTTAATCAGTCTTCCACTCATACCTGTCAACCTGAAAACGCGTCACTATGACAATACAAACGAATAACCTTGATTCCTCATCCTATTTGACGTTACGTATCAACGTCTAACCCGGCAATTTATTTTGTGGCTCGACAGAAAACGAAATTCTCGCAAATTCAATTTTTGTTTGTAAAACCTCTACTGCACAGTGCGACATAGATACATACCCATTCACAATAATTGTAATAAAGAATTAAGCAAGAAAAATAAATAGAGAAACGAAATTTGGAGAGAAAATTGCGTTAGTCTAGACCGTTACATGTCTACACATTCTGAAGTCTAATCGTTTTAAAACTTTCCAGAACACAACGTCTATTTTCTACTTCAAATTAAAGCTTCATTCTTTACCATTTCGTTAAACACTTACATAAACTTATGTAACGTTTCTGAAGTACATTTATCTAAGTGTCACATACATAACTTCGTCTATGTGAAAGGACAGCGTCTAGAAATTAATACACAATCATAATGGTTATAAGAGGTATTTTCTACTAACAAAAGAAATAAATAATGAATAACTATAAAAATGAGTTGGGCGATAGAATTAAAGAAAATGGTATGACATAGGTATGACTTGCGTAAACAGGCGTTTTTCAGCGTGTTCACTCGAATCGTTGTCGCGTCAGTACACGGTACCGGTAACTCAACAAGGAAGCCGAGGGCTGTGGGTTCGATTCCCCACCCCGTGCAAATATTTGTGTGATGAGTTTAAATATTTGCACTGTGTCTGGGTGTTTCTATGTGTAATAAGTATGTATTTAAAACTATATAAGTATTATATCAGCTATCTGGCCGCCATGTTACAAGCTTTGCTTAGTTTGGGGTCAGATGGTGTTGCGTGTGAATTATCCGCCAATGTTTATTTATTTCTGCGTACGGATCTCTCGCTTACCTATACGAACTTAGAAGCGCTTCAACTCTCGTACAAGTTGCGCTTATACGAGTCTATATTTGCTATTCCAAAAACTTGCTAATACGCGCGAACAAAACACTAGTCTGAAATCGCTCAGAAGGGGTTATATGTATATTTTGACTGTATGCGCATAATTCGTATTATAATCATTTGAAATAAGAATTGAATATTTGTACTAGAAAAAAAAAACTACTTAAATATAAATTTTAAATAAATTTGACGATCACGCCTAGTTGAAATTTAGAACACAGTTATATGTTCTATTATGGTCTGATATAGCATGTTGGCTTTTTGACACTGGCTTTTTATAAATTTACGTTTTGCAAATAAAATAAATGTTTAACTTCAATAAATTCTAAACACAGTCCTCTCACGCTTACTCTACTCGTGCGTTTACATTTATCTTTATAGTTCTTAAAATATAGCTTGACCCGTGAGAAGTTTTCGACCAACTTATCTGTAGAATGTACCGATGGCGCCACGATCGAAAAGTGTTGGGAACACTTTTCGATTATTGTTCTATTACAAAATTATACAACTTCTGTGTTAATTAACACTCGTAATTCAGTAGTTTCGCGTCTGGCCGTTCTACACATGAGTTGGTGGCACTGTAACTTAAATTGAAAGGTTCTGTTGTTGAAGAATGAACTTTATGATAAACTATGAACTGTAATTTTCGCGACTGTCTAAGATCAAATTTTGTTGAATTAAAATTAAACCCGTGTTAAGAAAAGTCAGTTCCGTTGGCAATGATGATAAAGTTGAAAATAATCTCCAAATTATTGAATTCAACACTCAGATTTTGTTCAACTTTCATTCGGCATATTTTTTTTTACAAGATTTTATTTTACCAATATCGATGTTTTCAACCTAATCGACATACTCCAGTAAACTTGATTTTCTTAAGACAAATCATGGCGATGATTCGGTTAAAATTTGGCTATTTCTAGATCATTCTATATTTAACTAACTATAAAATTGCTACTTATACATATAGCTATCTAACAGAAAAGGCGCTGACCTCTACACGAATACTACTTTTAGATCATTTAAAAATAAAACATTTATAGTTTAGTCGCAGGCATACTTACGGTACTACGAATAAGGGCTATTATAAAAAGATGGCGCTGGATGTTTTTTTTATGTCGAAATACAAGTTGCGTTCTAAACATTTTTTTTTAAAACAGTTGTTGTAGTGGTGGCGTTAATGCTTTATTGATAAATTTGGTAGGTAAGCAAAATAAGTCAAGTACTACAATGTCAAAGATTTAACATATTTTTTCACCCTTCTGTTTTTCATACCTGTCACTTTGAAAACACCTATTTAGCATAACATTTTGTTCTTACTTCAAGATTTAGTAATAAATTGTCTAATACAATGTAAGATCAATAAGTTTTACTGAAACGTACCTTTTTATGTATCGCTATACATCGTGTATCATAGAAAAAGAGGTTTTTCTTTTTTTAAGCCTCAAACTGCAGTTTTTTATTTTATTTCGAAACATGTTGCTGTGATAGCAACGTTTTACTTGGCATTTGTATCTATACTAATATTATAAAGCTGAAGAGGTTTTTTTGTTTGAACGCGCTAATCTCAGGAACTACTGGGTCGATTTCAAAATGTTTTTTCATATGTAGTTGGTAGTGACTTTATATTGTGAAAGTTAAGTTCTGTTTAACAAAAAAAAATTCTCTTCGATCGACAGTCCAAATGAATGTTTTTTTTTTAATTTTAGGATTTTGTCTTTACCCAAAGTGTTCTAAGCTAAAAGTTTATAGGTGTACAAAAATAATCTTGTTTTTTTGTAGTTAATACATTTAACCAAGTAAAACTTCGTATACTCAGCAACAAAATTATTTCAACAAAATTATTCTAAACTCGAGTCGGATTGACCGACCGTATATACGTGAGTGTCCCGTTATCCAATTAAATATATTTCAATACTCCAAGACAGTCAATAACAAAATCTACTGTAACCTTTGTAGAAGAGTATAAAACGGGTAGTTTTTACTGTGTAATATATTGAATAGGAGTATAAAACAGACATACCTGCGACTTACAGAAGATCTGAAACGAAAGAACTAACAGTATAAAGGCGCAGTACTTATTTACAAAACCCAGCCTTAGAGATCGACCTACAAGCACCAGTCCTAAGTCGAAAATAAACCGAAATACATTTATCTAGAGCTCACAATAATTTATTATACAAAAACTTCTATGATTCACACTAACCTGGCATATTTAAACAAGCAATCACAATTCGTAATTTTTGAGTTTACAGTGCGGCCAACTTATCTGTAGAACGTAGCGACAGCGCCACAATCGATAGGGCTGTCACCTATTACGAAAATTAGACAACTTCTGTGTCCGTGTTCTATGGGCGTCAGTTGTTCCGCTTTTGGCCGTTCTGCTGATAAGTTGGTGGCACTACAGTTTCAATGCGTTTATGACGTAAGCAGCCGTTGTGATTGGTCATCGGATTGTATTCATTATTGGATTCAATACAACATTGGAATTTTTATTTTGTTAATAACTTTGATTTTTGTTTTGTACATCTAGGAATGATGATAAAAAAACTAATTAATACGTCAGTTAGATAAAAAAAATATTTAATACACGTATTTTTTCTTTTGATTCACTAACAAAAATAATATTTCTTTTGTATTTTTCATTCAGTTATCGTCCCTATTTGTAATTTTTATGTTTTAATGCACTTATGACGTAAGCATTGGCCAAGTTGTGATTGGTCGTCAGTTCATTATCTGAATTTATTACAACATTGTATTTTTAATTTTTATTAAATAATTTTATTAAATAACGGCTTCGGCAGATTATACAGAAAACCGAGGAGTATAATCGGCCACTATGTATAGCGTATGTGGACTATGAGAAAGCCTTCGATTCCATCGAGACCTGGGCAGTGCTTCAGTCTCTCCAGCGATGCCGCATCGACTATCGCTATATCGAAGTGTTGAAGTGTATTTACAGCAAAGCCACAATGTCTGTCCGATTACAGGACCAGTGCACAAAACATATCCAGCTACAGAAAGGCGTGAGACAGGGAGATGTTATATCTCCGAAACTGTTCACTGCCGCGCTGAAGATGTTTTCAAGCTACTGGACTGGAACGGATATGGCATCAATATCAACGGCGAATGCATCACTCACCTTCGGTTTGCCGACGACATAGTCATTGTGGCGGAGTCGATGGAGGACCTCGGTGCTATGCTCAGGGACCTCAGTAGAGTATCCCAACAGGTAGGTTTGAGGATGAATATGGACAAGACGAAGGTCATGTCAAATGTTCATGTCTCACCTGTACCGGTTATTGTTGGGAATACCACACTCGAAGTTGTTGACGAATACGTCTACCTGGGTCAAAAGATCCAATTAGGTAGATCCAACTTCGACAAAGAGGTCCAGCGAAGGATCCAACTCGGATGGGCAGCGTTCGGGAAACTTCGGCACATCTTTGAGTCCAAAATACCCCAATGCCTAAAGACGAAAGTCTTTAACCAGTGCGTGTTGCCAGTGATGACTTATGGAACTGAGACGTGGTCCTTCACTGTTGGTCTCATAACGAAGCTCAAAGTCACACAGCGAGCTATGGAGAGCTATGCTCGAGTCTCTTTGCGCGACAGAATCCGTAATGAGGATATTCGCAAAAGAACGAAAGTGGCCGACATAGCTCAAAGAGTAAGCAAGCTGAAGTGGCAATGGGCAGGCCACATCGCTCGCAGAACTGACAACCGATGGGGAAAAAAGGTTCTTGAGTGGCGACCACGAACCGGGAGACGCAGTGTTGGACGGCCTCCCACTAGATGGACAGATGACCTCACAAAGGTCGCTGGAAACCGCTGGTTGCAGGTTGCGCAGGACCGTTCGTTATGGAAATCTACGGGGGAGGCCTATGTTCAGCAGTGGACGTCTTGTGGCTGATGATGATGATGATGAAATAATTGTGACTTTGATTTAACTTTTTTTTGACGTATTTGTTTATTTAAGAATGTAACCCGAACCCGAACCGAATAGTAAACCGAAATAAAACATAATAATTGAGTACGCTATTATTGTTTACGTTTTGTGCCAGGCGTCTGTGAATAGATTTTAACTGGGTTATGCAGAGAAGGCGAAGAGTCGAAAGACACATGTTTACAGCTGATTTTTTAGTCAAGGTCACTACGACACTGCAATGAGTGTATCATATTATAGAGGTATATCAGTTTAGCTGCATTCTGATGAACCCCGACAAAGTAGAAAATAAATACCACTAAACGAAAAATTTTAATAACTACTGATGGTGAATGTAGATAATATGGTAGACAAACAATACTTCTCTTAAAGATTAAAGGTGCTATATGGTGAGGATAGGTTACGATGTGTAAAATTAAAATTATATTTATTTCCATTATACGTAGAGTGTTTGCATAATAAATAATGTTCTAGCTAGTAATATACTATGATATGTTTAGTTCATGTCAGTCTTCATTCTACTTCTAGAGTCAGTCCTAAGCTAGCGGATTTTACAATCCCATAAGAAGAGGACGCGATTCCAAAACAGAAATTATCGAAAAGCTTCGAATTATCGATATATCCAATTTCATAATATACATCTCTAGAAAAATATTTAGGTATATCAGCAACAAGTACAGTAAAATTATCAAATATTGTAATATTCACAGCATTCTTGATATGTTTCGTTTCCTTATAGTTATATACATCTACGCTTAAAACTATGTTTTTTTCGGTGATTACTTGTGCGTTAACTAAAGCGAGTGCATCGTGCGTATTTTCATATTTTACATCAACTACGGTTTCAATAAATTCATCGGACATCAAAATAGTTGCAATCTCTATCGATTTATCGTCGAGTTTCGATAATATTTCATCGAGCATCGACATTTTTTCATCGAACATCGATATTTTTTTACCGAGTATCGATACTTTTTTATCGATAACGAATTTATCGGCGTTTAAAAACATTTCTTTCCAACGAAAGGAATGACATCAAATGTAGTTTTTTCTTTTTTTGATATAAATTTAAATAGTTCTACAATGATGGTTATAGCACAGAAAAATTTGTTTATAAAGTTTTTATAATAACCGATAACTGTGATAATAGTGATGAGAATGTATAGATTCTTATTAGGGCCGTGATTAGTGATTGCGGAGCTAGGAGGAGTGGGATAGACGACGTCCACTTCGGCGATCTTGAAGATTGAGAGAAGGAGATGGGAAGAGATGTCCTCATCTTGATGGTTGATTCGGTCCTTCACTATTTTAAGGACATCTATGCACTCCTCCTGAAATAAATAAATTAGATAATTATTTTTACTGTGAAAACCGTCAATTTAAAAATAGACAAACAGTTAACTAATTTTAATAGAATTGTCTCTTTTGACGATAAAGTCACTATCAAAATCAATTTACCTCCAGTCGTAAGTTCTGAAAGACTTATTTATTGTTATTATTTAATTATCGGGACGTTTTGGCAGCATTTCTCCAACAAAATTAAACACATGTACCACCTGTGACAAAATTGAGAACTTTGACCGATTTACTTATATCCTAAAACGCCTCAATTTATTAAAATTTAGTTATTAAAACTGGGATTTTTGTTTTATGTTTGTTGGTAGGGAAGCTGTCAGAGACTTTCAGATCTAAGTTACTGATGGACACCATAAAAAAAAGTTGAAGTGATAAGTGAGTGACAGAGTGACAGAATGTTTTATATATATTTTTTTTTTAAATAAAGAGTAACGAGACGATCAGGACATGTGCCTGATGGTAAGCAACATGCCTGACACATAACAGCACAGTGACACGCAGCTATTGGAACATGAAGAGTCCAAATCATTACCTAGCACTGCACTGCGCTCGTCACCCAGAGATCTAAGATCTTATATGTGTGCAGAGAGTGAATGACTACCTTTTCTCTGTCAAGCAGCGCCTCCCCGGCTTCCTTCATCATCTCTTGCTCCTTGGGCGGGACGCTGGCTGATATGATCACGTTCTCGTTGCTGATGTTGAACAGGGTCAGAGTGCAGTTCGTCTGAAATTCACAAGTATTTGTGATATTAGGCATGGTGACAAAAAAAACTAATTATATAGTTCGTCTTTTAGATCATTAATAATATTCCACACGTACTCGACACGTATACACATATTTTCGTTTGTTTCTAAAAACAAA
The DNA here is from genome assembly GCA_017562165.1 of Ectropis grisescens. Taxonomy (NCBI): domain Eukaryota; kingdom Metazoa; phylum Arthropoda; class Insecta; order Lepidoptera; family Geometridae; genus Ectropis; species Ectropis grisescens. The sequence continues at coordinate 8,416,363 of CM029793.1, read as the reverse complement.
CTTACATTACTGGGTTCCGGTTGGAAGGGCCATGTTTCCGGAGAAATTACAGGGCTTAGAGATATAACATCTTAGGTCTCTGGGTGACGAGCGCAGTGCAGTGCTAGGTAATGATTAGGACTCTTCATGTTCCAATAGCTGCGTGTCACTGTGCTGATTATGTGGCAGGCATGTTGCTTACCATCAGGCACATGTCCTGCTCGTCTCGTCACTTTTTATTAAAAAAAAATAACAAAGATATCGAACTTCGAAGTTCCCAGTGACGTCACGTCTATACACGATTTTTATGCAGATGTGACGTCACAAGTCACAACCTCTGAAAGTTTGATGATAAAAAAATACGTGTTCCATTTTTTTTTTTTGACCCAGTCATTCCAATTATAGATATCCGTATTAACCGTAAGATATTATTTATTTATCAACAGGAAAACGGCTGGTTTAGTCGAGATAACGGCGACTGCCGATCCGGAGACCCTGACTTCGAATCTTACGCGCACCATCGTCTTTTCGAAGACATGTGCGTAACAAAAACGGCGAAGGAAAACATCGTGTAGAAACCGATATATACATAAGACTTTTTGAGGTCATGCGTCATTCGCCAACCCACTCTGGACTAGCGTGGTAGATTAAGGCTTTGACTCTTTCCTTGAGAGAGAAGGCACCGAGTCACAGCTATGGAAACATCAGGCGAGATGGTGGTCAATTGCGAACCTATTCTAGTTAAAAAAAAAATAATATAGTGGACTTTTTTGGTAGTACTTTTATTATATCTTACACCAAAGACAATCACCCATTTGACTGATCGTACGACTCCCCCCTCCGTAGCGTTTTACAAGAATAATGGCACATCTAACCTACCGTTGAATCCGTTGATGTCTTTCTTTGCATCCTGCTCTGTCCTTAGAAGTTTGCATAACTTTATCTCGTTTTGTACAATCATTGGTGGAAAGTAGTGCTACGTGACATGGATATTCGGCTTATCATAACGCGATTTTTACCTCGTCCTGCGCCCCCGCTGGTGACTTACGAATTGAAGCAGATTCGTTTAATGCCCGATCAACAGGGTGCTTAATCTATGTCTTATACATATTGTGCAGCATTAGTGATGTTTAATACTGAAATTCTACACTATCCACTATTTGTTTCCAGCAAATCCTCAAATATTTTGGACATGTCGCTCGTAGGGACCCTGACAGCCTTGAGAAGCTTATGGTGGTCGGTAAGTTTGTGGGAAAAGATTACGTGGTCGCTCACCTACCCGTTGGTCAGATCTGGTAAAGACACTCACTGGATTACCAATAGCCGAAGCTCTTAGGACCGCCGAGGACAGAAAGACATGGAAGAGCATGGTGCAACGGGTAATCAATACCTCAGACTAGACACGACCTTCAGCAATGAAGATAACGACTAAGAAGAAGAGGAAGAAGAATACTGAAATTCTAAGTAAAATAGTTATAAGTTTTCACTTCTATTGACAGCCCCCAAGAATAGCCTTTTTTTGAAGTGACGGATTTCCAGATGACCATGCTTAGAAGACTAATCTGGACTACCATGCTTTGAATATTTATTCCACTCTAGCACTAGTAGAGCCTTCCGCTTCCGACGGCTTAGTTTCCAAAGTGTGCTATCAAATTATGAGTTCACTTGTATCGCTAGTCACCATCACTGCCAATTTTTTGAAGTGAAAACTTCTTTTGGCGCGCCTAGACAAAATTTTCGTAGGCTGTGAATTGAAATCTAGTGTCACGCTCGGGTATGATAATAGCTTTTCTGGTAAACTCGGGATGCTAGAGCGAGAAACACAATACAGTGAACAAGCGCGTCAGAGCGAGAATGATAATATAGTCCCTGTGTACTGTGTACCTGGGTTTATTATATTTATGTCTTTTTATTGCGACGTTAACTTCTAGGTACTAACCACATTAACGGAACTTGTCACAAAATATTAAATTTGCATATCACATCCATTGCAAAAAAGTTTTTGTTGCAATATACTCATATTACTGTTTCATCACAGCACTTACACACAAAATGATACCTATTTTCATCACAGCACTTACACATACACTATAAACACAACATATTTGTGATTTTTAACAAAATACCTATAAAATAAATAAATAGCAAATACCTATTACCTACTACTAAAAATTTACTAGACAAAACGCTATTTTCGATACGCGTATTTTTTTTATTTATTATTGGCCATGAATACACTAATCATTCAGCCACATGTTATTCTCGTGTTGCTGTGCTTACTAGGTATATTCTAATTTTAAATTTCTAAATAATTTTTATTTTTATCTAGCTGTGCCTGTGTGTTTAAAAACTAAATAAAAACTACCCTTGATGTGGATTATATATCATTCTAAAATTTCAGCTCAATTGGTGCAGATTTTTTTGAGTTTTTGTTTTGAAGCATACACAAACCAACACATAAACTTTTTTATATATACAGATTTTTAAATTGGTCTTTAAATATAAGTATTATTTTAGTTTTTACGTCTGCCCTGCGGTCTTAAGCGCACACATTTTATTTTTCAAGTTTTTCCCTCGATCGTTGTGTGTTTGTACTCACTCCTTGCTTGTAGACAGAGTACATGTAGTGCTATTTTTCAAGATTTTCCCTCGATCGTTGTGTGTTTGTACTCACTCCTTGCTTGTAGACAGAGTACATGTAGTGCTGCAACAGCCGGACTGCATCCTCGGCCCCGAGTCCGGTGTGGGGCCGGAGCAGAGCCTCGTCCACTGCACTGAACCCGAGCAGCAAGTATACCCCTTCTGGGAGCTTGTATTCACCTGTAATCAATGGTTTATTTTCTTAAATAAAGACTGACGAGACGAGCAGGACCTGTGCCTGATGGTAAGCAACATGCATGCCACATAACAGCATAGCGACACAGCTATTGGAACATGAAGAGTCCAAATCATTACCTAGCACTGCACTGCGCTCGTCACCCAGAGATCTAAAATATTATACCTCTAAGCCCTGTAATTTCTCTGGAAACATTGCCGTTCTAACCGGAACACAGTAATGTTTAGAAATACCTAATGGTAGAATAACTAGCAAAGTTGTAGTGCCGTATAAAAATCATGTGACAAGGAGAAATGATCGAGATTTGCAACCCCCTATCTTCACCTGCACTTAGCTGTACAGCTTTCAAGTGACAGCATAGTGCTCAATCTTATTATTTTATACCCTTCTATCATCTTACATAGGTCTCGTGGTAGTTCATTTGACCCATAAATTTTGTTCATGGGCCTGTAGTCTATAACACAATTTCATAATATTTTCTAATGTCATTTTTTATTTTATCAGAAACATTCACTGACAAATCTTTACACAGCTGCATTATTTATGCATATTTTATTGAGAGTAGTGAGCCAGGCGGGAGGAACGGCGCGACTCTATGGGAGTGTAGTTCGGTGTGATCTTACCAGGGTTGGGTCGCATGCAGATGAAGGATCCAGAGTAGCAGTAGCAGCGGCCTCGGTACGCCTGATAGGCCGGCGCGGCGTGAGAGTAGTGAGCCAGGCGGGAGGAACGGCGCGACTCTATGGGAGTGTAGTTCGGTGTGATCTTACCAGGGTTGGGTCGCATGCAGATGAAGGATCCAGAGTAGCAGTAGCAGCGGCCTCGGTACGCCTGATAGGCCGGCGCGGCGTGAGAGTAGTGAGCCAGGCGGGAGGAACGGCGCGACTCTATGGGAGTGTAGTTCGGTGTGATCTTACCAGGGTTGGGTCGCATGCAGATGAAGGAATCAGAGTAGCAGTAGCAGCGGCCTCGGTACGCCTGATAGGCCGGCGCGGCGTGAGAGTAGTGAGCCAGGCGGGAGGAACGGCGCGACTCTATGGGAGTGTAGTTCGGTGTGATCTTACCAGGGTTGGGTCGCATGCAGATGAAGGAATCAGAGTAGCAGAGTAGCAGTAGCAGCGGCCTCGGTACGCCTGATAGGCCGGCGCGGCGTGAGAGTAGTGAGCCAGGCGGGAGGAACGGCGCGACTCTATGGGAGTGTAGTGTAGTTCGGTGTGATCTTACCAGGGTTGGGTCGCATGCAGATGAAGGATCCAGAGTAGCAGTAGCAGCGGCCTCGGTACGCCTGATAGGCCGGCGCGGCGTGAGAGTAGTGAGCCAGGCGGGAGGAACACGGCGCGCGGGGGACGCACGCCACCTTGCAAGACACCTGCAATGACGCCTCGCAGACGCATAAGTCTGTGCATTCTGCTAGCTCAGCAGACCGGTACAGCTGGAAATAAAAAAGTGGTAGAGTAACTGACACATAGGGGCAAACTTCAACTCTTTCTAATGGCTTCCATTTGGTAATGTTACCGTAATTTTGCCAGTGTCTAGCGTTTCAACATAGGTGCCATCCTGTGCCGGTTATAGGACTTAGTTTCGAAGTGAAAACTTTTGCATGTTAAGCATGTGTGCAAGTGGATGAAGAAAAATAATCAATTTTGCGTCATCGTCACATAATGCATTTTTAGATGGCTATGCTTAGAAGACTTATCTAGTATAATACTAATTTAGATGGCCATGCTTAGAAGACCATTATGTAGATAAATACTATGAATTTTCTGGATTCCTAATTCTACAATAATTACAACTTTGGGTTGTTAGCCAAAGTTGTAGATTTTTCGTAATAAATGGATGATCTGCAAGATCTACTACTGCAAGACCTTAGCCTTAGACCCTGGATGGACACACTGATCAAACTCAAAAACACAAGCCAATATCATGATGAAACACAAGACGCTGGCGAAATTGTGCTCAACAAGCATTTATCTCACACATATATATCACAACCAAATAGAAGTCAGAAATGAATCGAAGATGAAGAATCAGATGACATAAATAAAAACCAGAAATTAGTAGAAGATGAGGAAGAAGACTTTAATCAGCTGACTATTATTTTAATTTTTTTCATTTATAAATTAACACTGCAACAAATTGTCTTGCCAGACATATTGCATGCCTCTCGCAGAGGCCAGTTTGTATGGGGCAACTTTTAAAATGTTTTGTATCATCTTACCTTACCTACAAACACCAAATAAAGATTTTTGTATTTGTATAATGTTTATCAAGTCTTTCTTGCTAAAATTTGAGTTTTGGAGAAATAAAGAGTTTATCTATCACCTTTTGGTTTAGGTTGTTTCTGGTCTCAACTAGCAGTAATAACAACAGATTATACCATAAGAGAGAGATCTATCCGCATGATATGATGATGGTGATATGGGTTAGTATTTATTAACTAATTTATCTCTGGATAACTCTGGCTTAGAACTCAATTCTAATTAAAACATAGCACAGATTTTACAATATGAATTATTATATTCCTTAGTCCCAATTACAGTTTTTTGTATGTATTTTTTTCGATAAATATAAATACAGCGTGGCGCTTTGGTGCCGACATTAAATGAACACACGGGTAGGGTTACTGACCAGTAATCATACAAAAGGTGTGAAAAATTAATATTCGCTTATTTGAAAAAAATATTCTCTAACAAACTAAATAATTGTATCATGCGATAGAATGAAAATCATCCTGTGCACTAGATTCATTCAACGTCAGATGTGTGCGTGATTTACGTTCGCTTTTCGTAAAACAAGCTGGCAACGTCGCACGAAAGTACCTATCTGCAAGCGCGCGCGCGGCGCGGCGCACGGCGCGGCAACGCCGCCCCGGTCGAGAGGGTAGGTACTTACAAATGCGCGATAATTTGGAACGGGACGGGGATTCCCCGTCAACTTTATGCCTGTTCATCACTAATAAATCGAATACCTACCAAATAATAAAGCTAATAAAATAACATAAAGTAAATAGGTAAATGCTTTGGTAGGTATCTATTGTAACTTTGGCGAAACATTGCAAAATGATTGCTTTTTGAAGCCCACCAAATGTTCCCACTGCTGGGACTCGGGGATTTCTCTCGCACGGAAAAACTCAAGGCCATAATCCACAACGTTGGCCAAGTGAGGGTTGGTGGTTAACATAAACATGACCTCGAAAGATTCTAGGTACATGTCGGTTTTTTGTTCACGATGTTTTTCTTCACCGTTTTTAAGTTAGCAGCATTACGCACATGCCTTCGATAAGACAGTGGTGCGCGTAGGATTTGAACGCGGGGACTAGACCAGCACTTGGTAATAACAAAGAGCATTTAGCGTGAAAGCTGCTACCTACCTACAACTACTAAGTACCTACAACTTTCTTAAGAAATAAAATAAAAACAACTTCTCGCAATACGATTTAAATTTCGTAAACAATCTAACCAATAAAACCCTTTGAGAGAAAAGGTAATTTTGTTTAAAATCGAATTATTGTTGCTCGTATACTTACAAGCTTTAAACGGTCGAAAACATGTTCTGGGTCGATTTTCAAAATCCTATTGTAGGACTTATCAGACTAAAATCACATGTGCATAGGTACACTCAGAAAACACTGTACGTTTGGCGTCACTAATTAAATAACTATTCACAACACAATCAGAGTCACACAAAAACAAAACGAAAAGCAACCTAATCTTATTGACACTGACTCTAAAAATAAATTACACTAAAAGAACGAACAAAAATAACATGTAAGCGTCTTTTTCCCGAATAATTAGATTACAAAATTCCCTAGTTAAGGATTTACAGTAAAAGTTTTAGCGCGCCGTTTAGAGAAATGTGGTCAACACGGTCAACTTCGCATCCCGGCGGCTAGCACAAAACTAGTGAAAAATTAGAGAAAGAGAAATACTACATTTAACATTAGTTAATAGGCGTGTGCATTATTTCTCTTTCGTCTGCATTTCATTCACAACGTGCGTACGTTTGCACGTGTGTTGCAGGACATCACCTATCTCGTTTCTTAAGTATTTGCTTTTCGCCTGATTTTTAATTGATAAATCGGATGGACTGTGGGCTGCGGTGTAATGACCTCTGCGCAGGAAATTTTAGATACAGCCTGCTCTATTATGGTATTTTGGAAAATTGCGAATAACTCAGTAAATAATAACGGTAATTGAAATTTAATTTGACAGAATAGGTCAAAATATGATATTTTATAGGTGGTTTCATTTAATGTCGGCACCAAAGCGCCACGCTGTATAAATTTCGATATATATCCATACCCTTCGAGTTTCTCCCATTTTAATATACTGCGCCTGATCATCACTCTCCGGTTTCTTCACAATGCAATACTTGGTTGGTTCCAGGGTAGTGGTAGGTCTAGAGGTGGTTGTAGTGGTGGTTGTCGTAGTAGTAGTAGTACTGGTTGTAGTTGTGGTAGCAACCGTGGTTGTCTCTGTTGTAGTCTCAATGACGGGCTCAGATATTTGGGCCACTTCGTTTGGGATCACAGTTTGTTCAGACATTGTGGTTATTGGGCTGAGGTCTTCGTGGTTTTCCTGCGGGAAAATATAATATGGTAAATTGGTAAGAGTTAATAAAAAGAATAAAAAAGTTTTTTTATAGCATAGAGTGGCGAGACGAGACGACATGTGCCTGATCGTAAGCAACATACTTGCCACATAACAGCTATTGGAAAATGAAAAGTCCAAATGATTACCTACCACTGCACTGCACTCGTCATCTAGAGATCTAATATCATTTATATCTCTAAGCCCTGTAATTTCTCTAGAAACATTGCCCTTCAAACCGGACCACAGTAATGTTTGCACATTACTGTTTGGCGGTAGAATAACTGGCAAAGGTGTGGTACTTCCCCAGGCGGACTCTGCCAAGAGTCTTACCAGTACAAAAAACTCCACTGCTTCTGTTAAAAAATCTATGCTTATAAAAATGAATGAATTATAAAATTCTTTGTATGTCCCTTATAGAATTGTTAACTATGAATTTGATCATGTTGGTGATTATCTTTTTGAAAGTTGATGCGCATGAGCCAAAGAAGGTCAAGTTGGTACAACCAATGACCCCCAGGAGGTGTAGCAATGTAGATTATAGCTTGCAGGTACAGTATAATTATTTTTCTTTGGTGAATTTTACAATACACAATTACATACATACGTATGAATTTGACATTAAATAAAATATATGAAAAAGAAATTCACTATCATGATATTTTCGAAGAATATAAAATGGTTGAACCATAAATTACTTGAAAATGAAGTATTACATACCAAGTGGTCATTAATATGGACTGGATAGTGCGAGCTGCCGTGTTGGGTAGTATGCTTGTGGTGGGTGGTCGTCCGGTGGTACAAAGGAGTGTCAGGAGCAACGGTGATGTATCGGATACCATTGTCAAATGGGGTTGTAGTCAGCAGAGGGCCATAAGTCTTCACGTGGTAGTCACTTTGGGATTCCACTGAAAAAAACATGTTATTTATAGAATAAAATGTAATTTATTTGTTAGAAAACACATACTCGTACACATTTGTAATTATTATTATTTATTTTTTATAATTTAGAGTGACAAGACGAGCTGGACATGTGCCTGATGGTAAGCAAAATGCCAGCCACATAACAGCACAGTGACACGCAGCTATTGGAACATGAAGAGTCCAAATAATTACCTAGCACTGCACTGCGCTCGTCACCCAGAGATCTAAGATATTATATCTCTAAGCCCTGTAATTTCTCTGGTAACATTGCCCTTCAAACCGGAACATAGTAATGTTTGCACAATACTGCTTGGCGGTAGAATAACTGGCAAAGGTGTGGTACTTCCCCAGGCGGACTCTGCTAAGAGTCCTACCACTACTATTTATTTGCACAGTGAACATACATTTATTAAACAGATTTTATAGCTAAAATCTATAACTATGTGTACGAAGACCCTGTTAGGGTGTTGCAAAACAGGACGACAACACAGTTTCGTCCGAGAGGTGTAATTATAAAATGTATATAACATGACATTTATATAAGATTTAAGAAAATGTTACAGGAAGCTGTAGAATTAAAAAAGTACTATTTACACTTTTATAAATTAATGCTTGAAATGATAATTTAAACTAGGATAGGACTAGAAACTTTGCCAAACCTACATATGTAAAAAAATAACTCGTGACTTTTTACTTTTACAGTGTCTGTATTGTAACTGATTACGTTAGTGTTAAGTATTATATTTCACAATATATTCTATTGTAAAAAAAATATATATATATAAACAGTCAATTGAGAAACCTCCTTTTTTGAAGTCAATTCATAAAACAAATATTGGCAAAGCATATATATTATTCAAAAATCACATTTCAATTTCAAAATTCAGTTTTAATTATAAAAATACTCTCACAGTTTTAAAGTTTTAATTCATTTTGAAAATTTGAATTAAAGTAGGTATGTATGCAAAGAAATGATAGGTACTCATAATGTTATGACAATTTATTGTCTATATTTTGTAGTAAAAAATGAAAACTTTGATTTAAAAAAAAAAAAATTATGTACTTGTGTCCTAAAACTTAACATTACAATAAAACTGGAAACAAAATGTATTTTTGAATAATAACAAAATGTATTATAGGTCATTTTACTTGCCGTTGTTATGAATAGTTATTCTACAACTTTGATGCATTTCACTCCACATGCACCGCATATATTTAACATCAAAGTGTGAAACACAACCAGTAAGCTGCTAAGGCCACATCGTTTACCATCAGGCAATCGATTTGTTTGTAGGTTTCGAAGTCTGAATAGATCTTTTGGCGCCTTTTCACTCACCAACACAGGGATTGAGCCACAGCAGCCGCTGCCAACCGAGGCAGTCATATAGCTGGGCGAAGTCAGTGCCTCTGCAGGCGCAAGCGGCCCTGAGCTGGGTACCAAGCACAGCTACCACGGCGGCGCGACAAGCAGCCGGTGATCCAGCACAACCTTGGGTCACGGCGTCGACGGCGCACCATTGTTCGTAATTCTCCAGGCGGATCCTGGAAATGTGATGAAGACAACTTTTTACCAATCATATTTCACAAATAGACAAAATAGGTAGATAGATAACAAATAGATAAATACGTAACACTCCAAAACAGGCGGCAAAACGCAAAAGCGCAAAACAAGAAACAAAATAACAAAAAATTCAAAAACAACAAAATCTGTCAAGTCAAATCAAAACAACTAGTGGTGCGATTCCCCATGATCTATGATCCGATTCGATTTTCGGAACCGATAATAGGAAATCGTTTTTTAGGATCGAAACGTTGCGTGACGTGAATTCTAGCAGTGCCCCGCGATTTTAATCGCGTGGTTCCCTTTATTTTAGCAAGATATAAAAGTACTAAGATCGTCTGTGTTCCAAATTTCAGCCCGATCCGTTCATACCTTACGATGTGATTGAGCAACAAACATCCAACCATTGACATTTATAATAATATAGGACTACTATAATTTGTATCTGGGTCTATAAACCTAATGTCGTTTGGAAACATTATACTAATGTAGATATGACATTAAAAGCCAGTATAAAACTTTAGATTATTTCTGCTTCAAATATTAAGAAGATATGGGCACTATGTACTGTACATTATTATTTACCTACATCCTACATATATCTACATTATGATCGCCTATGGTAAGTAGAAAAGATACATAAATAAACGATACGACATCGTTTATTGTGATACATTTCAGTACGTCCTTTTCTCTTTCTACTGCCACTTCACTTGTAGTCTCCGACCTTTTTTTTTTAAAACAGAGTGACGAGACGAGCATGACATGTGCCTGATGTGATGGTAAGCAACATGCCTGCCCATAACAACTTTGTGACACGCAACTGTTGGAGCTTGAAAAGTCCAAATCATTAACATCAGGCGAGATGGTGGTCAAAGAAGATTTCACTTCAAAAAATTGACAGTCATAGGAACTGCAGTGCAGTGAAAACTTATAAACTCAGAATTTGACAGCTTACTTTGGAAACGACGGAAACCGGAATGGGAAACCGGATGGCATGGCTATGAGCATGATCATCTAGATAAAATATGCTGACATATTTCTAGATGACCAATGGTAGATACTGGCGCATTTTTACATTTCTAGATGGCCAATGGTCATGGTCCCGAGTTTACCAGTAGATTTCTGATCATTCCCGAGCGTGACGCTAGAATTCAATTCACAGCCCACAAAAAATCTGTTGGTGCCGCGCCAAAAGAAGTTTTCACTTAAAAAAATTACTTACTTACTTGTATTTACTTATGCGTCATTTGTGTGAAAAAATGAAGCCACTCCAAAGTTTATTTATTTATTTATATATATTCATTGTTATGTTACACTTCTTAATATTAATACATAATGTCTAATTCTAAGTGAGGCGTTTTCAAGATGCAACTACTACAGGTGTTCTACATTCGTCGAAAAGTAGGTACGTAATAGCTATAATACTCATATTATAAATGACCAAACTAGTATTGAAAGTTACAACTAACTCAATGTGTTCTCAACTCAGCCAAACGTCACTCCTATAACCACTACATCGATCTCCAACTCCACAGTTTTGGCTCGTAGTTCAATAAGTCCAACTTTGCCGTCTGTCGCCGACATGGGTCCCTTTTATTTTTAGGTTGACTATTCAATCTTAATCAATAAATCCAATCTCGTACCCTTTTCAATTGAAGCCCAACTTTTATAAAGGGTTATATTAGTCTACTAGTCAACAACATACACTTTGTAATAAATGCTTACCTATTTATCCAAATCAATTAATGTTACCTATTAACACACGGATCAGAACCTATTGGTACAAGTTGATCGAGATTACCTATTTTGAGCTAGCGTATGATGCGACTTACTACAAAATGAATGTTCTCACAGTTGAGACTCGGGGCATTTCATAAGCAAGGAGTAAAGTCTATGATAATAGCTATACAAAGCTGGCCCAGTGCGGGTGAAGGATGACGCATGACCTCGAAAGATTCTAAGAACATGATGGTTTGCTCACGATGCGACGTTTTCCTTTAAGTTAGAGGTATTGTGCCCATGATTTCGAAAAGACAGAGTTGCGTGTGGGATTCAATCCAGCGCTACGGGTCGGTAGTTGTTGTCTTTCCGACTAAACAAGCCGTTATTTGCCATCCTACAGAGTTGTTCACTACATATTACGAAATCACTATAGTGGTTGTGTGATGGAGGGGATGGAGGTGGAAATTAGCAAGTTCAAGAGGCAATGGACAGGCCATAGCTCGCAGAAACAATAAAAGTTGTCGAATTGCGACCACGAACTGACAATGAAGGCACTGTATGAGGTTAGGGGATCAGGATCAATGGGGTAGATCTGGGAAGAGTTTAATTTACTGTCTAAATATGTCCAGTCTGCAGAGTATGTTCTATACTCAAGGGATGGGAATGAGTTACAAAATAGGGTGGATTTATTGGAAATGTGATAGTAATTGGAAAGGGGTCACTATCTCTCTATTAATAATATAATTAATAATAATATAATTTCGTTTTCCCCTTGTCGAGTCCGAGGTACCGTACTATAAATGCTCACCTCTGCCAGTTCTCGAGAATGGTCGTGCGTTGCTCTACTGGGACCGCTCTATCATCACGGACAGGACTATTGTTGCTAATAAGCCTGATATCGTGCTGGTAGACCGGTCTCAGCGTCGGGCTGTGATCGTTGATATCACCATACCACATGACGAGAACCTTGTGAAAGCTGAGAAGGACAAGCTTAGCAAGTACCTTGACTTGGCTCACGAGGTTACCGCCATGTGGGATGTTGATTCCACGATCATAGTCCCCATAGTCGTGTCGGCAAACGGCCTTGTAGCGAAAAGTCTCAACCAACATCTCAAGAGACTTTCGCTAGACGGTTGGATCAAGGGTCAGATGCAGAAGGCGGTCATCCTTGACACAGCACGCATCGTCAGAAGGTTCCTCAGTCTGCAGTCCTAACCACCGGTAGCCTGGGCCCTGCACCGCTGCTGGCGGCAAAGTAGGTTTAGGTTTTTATAATGTTTTTATGTTATTTTATATAAATATTGTAAAAACTTAGACTTAAGAAACATAAATAAATGAGTAAATAATAATTAAAAATAAAAGTTAATTAGAAATTGAAAGTTAGAATATCCTTAATAAGCACAGCAACACGAGAATAATATTGCTGCTGAATGACTAGTGTATTCATAGACAAAAACGAATTTAAAAAAAATCCGCGGTTCGGAAATAGCATTTGACTGGCAATTTTTATAGTATTTGCTATTTATTAATTTTATAGGTATTTCTCTAAAAATGCATAAATATGTTGTGTTTATAGTGTATTTGTAAGTGCTGTTATGAAAATAGGTATCATTTTGAGTGTTTACGTAGTGTTAGTGCCGTGATAAAACAGTAATACGAGTATATTACAACAAACATTTTTTTTGCAATGGATTTGAAATACAAATTTAATATTTCGTGACAAGTTCAGTTAATGTGGTAAGTACCTAGAAGTAAGTAGTACTGGCAGACATAAATATAATAAACACAGGCACACGGGGACTATATTATCTTTCTCGCTCTGACGCGCTTGTTCACTGAATTTTGTTTCTCGTTCTAGCATCCCGAGTTTACCCGAAAAGCTATTATCATACCCAAGCGTGACGCTAGATTTCAATTCACAGCCCACGAAAATTCTGTCTAGCTGCGCCAAAAGAAGTTTTCACTTCAAAAAATGTGTGCGCCTAAGATCGCATGGCAGAAGTGAAAACTAAACTATTTAAAGACTACTAAATAATGTATAAAATTAATACGATTTATGACTTGAATATACCATATATAGCAAGCAATATAGCTATATAGTAAATACAGCAACACGAGAATAACATGCGGCTGAATAACTAGTATCCATGGCCAAGAATAAATTAAAAACAATTTTTTACGCGGATTGGAAATAGCGTTCGAGTCACAAGAGGTTTTCCGACGAGACAAAAATAGTTCTAACGTACGCAGTAGATGGCGATAGTGTAGATTCATTATACAAATATACCTTCTTTAAACTTTAAATACTCAAAGAAAAAATTTCGTACTAAAACAATTTTTTTTCTTGTTTAGTGTTAAAATATTGGGAATAAAATAGTAAAACTTTAAGTATTTGTTATTAATTTATTCATTCTTCATTCGTGTCTTTGGAACATTAGCCATGAAATGATGTCGCTTTTCGAGCTACGAGCATTCCGATAGAAAAAAGGGCAAGGTGGTATTGGATCATGGTGGATCATGCAAATCAGTCGTACACTCTCTAAAGTGTATCCGATAAAAAACCGATATGTTCAAGACTTTGAAGTCTTTTTTGCACAAGATTATCGCTGTCTATGAGCCTTTTGGCACGCCTCTCGATCGATTCCAGGGCCTCCAGCCTCCAGCTGATACATAGCCGATCCATCCCAAACGCGCGAACAGTACTCCACACAAGAGCGAATCTGTGCTTGATATAACGTGAGCAACTGTTCAAACTTGAAGTACCTACCTTCGCATCTTTGAGAGGACACCTAGTTTTTTGGCAGCGAATGTAGCCTTGAACTCGATATACGAGCCAAAGTAGAGCGTTGATGTCAAAGTAACGCCCAAAAGCTCAAGACGGTCAGAAACTGGCACGGATACACATCGAAAAGTACAAGTCAGTTGGAATGGACTCCTTTATGAGGAGAACAGGCACGCCTGCGTCTTAGTCTCGTTGAACTTGACCAGATTGTCATCACCCCATTCAGACACTGCCTCAAGGGCCAAGCTCAAACTCTCTCTCAATACCTGAGTTTGTTGCCCACTGACTCTCGCGCTAGATATATAACACTCTACAACGGTGCTATCATCTGCGTACCCATAGATACCGGACTTCATGGATATGTAGCAGGAAGAGAGTCGTAGAGAGTACCGACCCTTGAAGGGCTCCGCATCGATAGCCGTTTGGTCCGACGAGCAGCCATCAGTGACGACTCGTATGGATCGATCCCTCAAGAAAACCGAAATCTACGCAATAAACCCAGGAGACAATCATAACTAGAAAGCTTGCTTTTAAGGCCATCATGCCAAACCCTGTCGAAAGCCTTCGAGATATGTTCGTCGAGGTGTGCTTCCCCGTGTTTCTCAATAGCTTTACTCTAGATGTGAGTGACGTTATTGATGGTTCGATAATAATATCGAACCATAAATACATTGTCCAAACAAGTATTATTAATGATCAATTTCGATAATTCAATATATCGATTTATCATTAACATTCCTACTACCTATATTTTACATCGCGTAACTCGATCTTCCGCGCAAGCACGGATCCGTGTTGCTCGCTGATATTTTACCACTGGTACGATCAGCGAGGATCACTGAAGGGAGTAGGCATACACAGCGTTCCCCCGTTGTCAAAGTACAAGTCTGCGTGGACCACGGATATTCGGGGAATATGCCTTGATTGTGAATTTAGTTCGAAACCTAGTGTCTCCGGTCTCCTCCCAAAACATACATAAAATGGGCGGAACATTTCCGTATTAACAAATAATTTTGTCTATTTAGAAGGAGTCACTCAACGCCCACATAATATGTCACTAGGGATTGAAATGAGTGATTTCAAAATTTATTCGACATTTTATTTTGGGCTGTATTATTATATTTTTATTTATTAAGTTTTACTAATATACAAATACGTAAATATAATTATAATATATAAAAATTGATACCCTGTACGACATGTATTATACTATAAAGAAATGTATAAAGTTGGAGTAGGAATCTATTTGCATTTTCAAATTAACAGTTTTACGTTTAATGTATACGAAAGTACTAGCAGTGCTCCGCGGGTTTACCCTCGTAGTTCTCGTTCCCATTCTTTTATCGAGATAAAAGTAGCCTAAGCCTATGTGTTCTTCCAAAATATAATATTACTGTATTTCAAATTACAACTCGATCCGTTCATACGTTTAAACGAGATTGAGCAACAAACATCCAAATACCCAAACGTCCAAACATTGGCATTTGTAATATTAGGTACTAGGATTTACGATACCAATGACAAAAAAACATTATAATTTTTTTGCTTTCCTGCTTGTACTGGGTAATCTCTGAAACTGCTGGACTAATTTTAAAGGACTTTTAATGAAACAGTTTATTTAATAAACATTAAATAAACATCATTTTATTCCGGTTTGAAGGACTATGTTTCCAGAAAAATTACAGGGAGGTAAAACATTATATCTCAGACTGTCGAACGCCGTAAATCCTAATGCCGTGAATTGGACTATCTGCAAGGAAGGAAGAGAGGTATTTGCCCTGCAGTGAGACAATGTAGGCTAGTAATAATATTAACATTTTATTTTCATCAAGCAAGAGAAAAGTACACGTTAAAAAAACGTAAAAAGTTATGCCTTAGACGATCAGCTGTCTGGTAGTGAAAGTCCCGTCATAATTGGTACAGCTATTTTTTTTTTTTTTTTAAATAAAGAGTGACGAGACGATCAGGACATGTGCCTGATGGTAAGCAACATGCCTGACACATAACAGCACAGTGACACGCAGCTGTTTGGTAGATTAGTGGAACAAACAAGATAGACAAAAAGTTTTAAAATAGTTTTTAGGAATAGGTTTTTAGAGTAGTAAACAATTGTTAATTTGATATTACATACAAACGTTCCAATTTTATTTCTTTGTATATATTATTAATCTACAGCGTGTGGCGGAAAGGTCCAACAATATTTATGGTAGTTCATCTATACTAAGTATCAAATCACATGTGTGAATATTAGACACGAAAGCTTAAAAAAATTTCCATACAAAGTTAAAAATTCGTTGTTTGTTATTTTATTTGACAACCCTAACCGGCTGTACGGCGCGTTCACTGACCGCCGCGCCGCCGGCCACTGGCCGCTGCGCGCCGCTCCGTCGGTGTCGTGCACGCCGCGCCGCCGCCGGCGCCGGCGCATTGATACCTACTTATCTGTCGTTTGAAAATCTCCTAAATAGCATAGAAGTCGAACAAGAGAAAAGATTAGGCGTGGAAGCTATTGAACTGCCATATTCGATTGAGCCAGATAGCATAAAAACAGATGCTTTTTATTAGCACTAACCTAAAGCCTTATTACCCTTGGCTAAATTTGTTCGCTACTGAATTTAGTGAAGTGTAGTAATACCTAGCATTCAGTAAGCTACGAGCCTACGAGTAGCATACTACATTCAGAAGCGAGGTTTGCTTCTTTCTAACTTGCTTCTGAATTCAGTCGACTAAATTTTGTCAAGTGTAATAAGCCTTCAAACAATATTAGATAGGAAGGATGGAAGGAATGTCATATGAAATAAAACTAAGTAGGTACGTGTTTGAATCGAAAGTCAAATAAAAGTTAGAATAATTACTTAATTTAATTATTTAAACTCTCTAATAAGAATGGAAGATACCTACACTAACTACTTATTTTTTACTAAATTAACTAACCTTTTAATAATCTCATTATTATTTAACCATAGTCGCACTGTAATGTAACACTAAAATTTCAGTGCACAACAACACAACACAAACATATTTATCCATTTCACACTGCAATCCAAGGTGCTTGCGGCGCGGCGCACCTTCCTCCTACGCGTAACGAGGGCGGCCTCAGAAGTATCAGTCCAGGGTGGTGGACCAGCACCCAGCACTGCTGGTAGTACTAAAACAGGCCCTGACTCGGGCGTCTTTAGTGCTGTTCAGACGTTTGCGGGAAATTTCACGTTCTTCATGGCGACTAACTAGGTACCATGTCTAGGTACAGTGATGACATCGTAGATATCAATTTTGCGATAAAAACAACAACACACCACCAACGACGCTACAGAGCGACTGAACTTTCAACTCAAAATTTAAACCTCAAATACTTCTAAAAATCATATTGGACAGCGGGCTTCGCCTTTCATGGCGCGGCGCGCCGCGCCGTTCCGAAAGGCGAAAAACCGCAGCGGCACAGCGCGTCAATCGGTTTGACTCCGTTTGACAAATGCCGACTTGCCGACAGTCCGCCGTGGACATTTCGCAAAGAATAAAATAAAATTAAGAAGTGAAAATTAATTTGAAATGGTACAAAATGTATCACAGTATGTACCTAACTGATTTTGGCATACATACGCTTTCTTTCGTGTTGTTGAATTTAAATATTCTACTATCACAATCAATTAAACAACATTAGCAATAGTGTTTTTAATTCATAAAATTGGTCGGTATAGTGATGAGCGAAAAGAGACGTACACATAAAATTTAGCCGAACTGGCTTAGAATTTCTAAACCAGCGCTGTATACCGTAGTAGCTACCTACTCCTAGACGTTTTTTCTCTATGTTATTTTTTTCGAAGTAGGCAAAATAAATACAATACATATTCTGCACAAAATTTAGTCTTTGACAGGCAAGGTCGTTTGTCAGCTGTACATGCATTAGGGTTGCAGCTGGTCAATTTTACATCAAACTTTGACTCGTATTATCTCTCGATCTAAAGTGCTGAGGGGGAAAGAGACCTTCGGAGATGAAGTCTATATCAGTGTTGGAATGACCTGTTAAAATATTGTTGGACCTAAAATATTGTTGGTTAGGTTGGAAAGGTCCAACAATATTTATTGTAGTTCATCTATACTACGTATCGAATCACATATGTGAATATTAGACACGAAAGCCAATATTTTTTTTTCCATACAAAGTAAAAAAATGCGTTGTTTATCATTTTATTTGACAACCCTAACCGGCCGGCGGCGCGGCGCGATCACTGACCGCCGCCGCCGGCCGCCGCGCGCCGCGCCGGTGGCGACGCACTGATACCTATCTGTCGTTTCAAAAATCTCCCTAAATACCATAGAAATCGAACAAGAAAGAAAGATAAGGTGTGGAAGCTATTGAACTGCCGTATTCGATTGAGCCAGATAGAATAAAAATAGATGCTTTTTATTAGCGCTAACCAAAAGCCTTATTACCCTTGGCTAAATTTGGTTGCTACTGAATTTAGTGAAGTGTAATAATAGCATTTCATTCAGTAAGCTAAGAGTAGCATACTAAATTCAGAAGCGAGAATTGCTTCTTTCTAATTTGGTTCTGAATTCAGTCGACAAAATTTTGTCAAGTGTAAGTACCTAATAAGCCTTCAAACAATATTAGACAGGAAGGAATATCAAATAAATAACTAAGTAGGTACCTACATGTTTGAATCAAAGTCAAATAAAGAGTTAGGATACATCATTAATTTAATTATTTAAACTCTGTAATAAGTATGGAAGATATCTACACTAGCTAATTATTTTTGGCTAAATTAACTAACCTTTTAATAATCTCCTTATTATTCAACGATAGTCGCATTGTAACACCAACATTTCACTGCACAACAACACTATGTACACATAAACATATTTATCCATTTCACACTGCAATCCAAGGTGCTTGCGGCGCACCTTCCTCCGACGCGTTCCGGTGGTGGCGTTAGAAGTCTGAGTCCAGGGTGCTGGAGCAGCACCAGCACTGCTGGTAGTACTAATACCGGGCCTGATTGGGACGTTTTTCGTTTTGTGGCAAGTCAACGCTTCCCTTGCTGTTCAGACGTTGGCGGAAAATTTCACGTTCTTCATGACGACTACCTCCTACCATGTCTAAGTACAGTGATAACATCGTAGATATCAATTTTGCGATAAAACAAACAACACACCACCAATGATGCTAGAGAGCGACTGAACTTTCAACTCAAAAATGAAATATTCAAAAAAAAAAATTTTTGACAATTAGGGTTCCGTACTTTAAAAACCCCAAGCCACGTAAAAGGTCGCGTAAAATCACGCATGCTTTTATTACAATGAAGAGTGACGAGACGAGTAAGACATGTACCTGATGGTAAGCAACATGCCTGTTCATAACAGCTACGTGCTGTATGTGCGCAGCTATTAAACACGAGTCCAAATCCTTACCCAGGACTGCACCGCGCTCGTACCGCATATAAGATCTTATATTTCTATGCTCTGTAATTGATCTGGAAAATTTGCCCTTCAAACCGGAACACGGTAAAGCACAAAACTGCTTGGCGGTAGAATAACTGGCAAAGGTACTTCCCCAGACGGAGTCTTCGACCACTAGTACTATTACTACTTGTATCGGTGTGTAGTTAGATATCCTAGGTAGGCAGGTATCCTATGTGCTATTTCCAGGCTATAATCTACCTTTGTGCCAAATAAAACTCTTCACAATCGTAGCTCTCCACTAGGTCGTTCTGTGTTGGAGAACCTGTAGGTAGTTCACACAGACAAGGACAACGAAATCTTAAACCCATGGAAAATAATCGAATTTATCATTCAAATATCGACCAAGCCAAGAACCGAACTCACGATTTCCCGTGCTCAGCCGTAAGTATGTTTTCTTCGTCAAGATAAAACAAAACATAAAAAAAAATTGACGGAACCCCAACTTTTAAAATCCATTTTGACGATTTCTAGCTTGGCTTTTCGGTAAAGTACCGCCGCGACGTTTCGCCTTTCGGCACGGCCGGCGAGCGAGCTTCTGTTCTGCTATTGGTCGGCGCTGCGGCGGCGATGCACGGCGTCAATACGTTTGACAAAGCCGACATGCCGACAATTCCGTCAAAGAAAGTCCGTCGGGGAATTTCACAACTTCGCAAAGAATAAATATCTACGATATGAAGTGAAATTTAGTAAGGAATTTTATGAAAAGCGTTAAAAGACGGATAGTTGGCTTCTTACATCTTGTTGAATTTAACCCTACTCATCATCATCATCATCATCAGCCGCAAGACGTCCACTGCTGAACATAGGCCTCCCCCCTAGATTTCCACAACGATCGGTCCTGCGCAACCTGCAACCAGCGGTTTCCAGCGACCTTTGTGAGGTCATCTGTCCATCTAGTGGGAGGCCGTCCAACACGGCGTCTTCCGGTTCGTGGTCGCCACTCGAGAACCTTTCTTCCCCATCGGTTGTCAGTTCTGCGAGCGATGTGGCCTGCCCATTGCCACTTCAGCTTGCTTACTCTTTGAGCTATGTCGGCCACTTTCGTTCTTTTGCGAATATCCTCATTACGGATTCTGTCGCGCAAAGAGACTCCGAGCATAGCTCTCTCCATAGCTCGCTGTGTGACTTTGAGCTTCGTTATGAGGCCCACAGTTAAGGACCACGTCTCAGTTCCATAAGCCATCACTGGCAACACGCAATGGTTAAAGACTTTCGTCTTTAGGCATTGGGGTATTCTGGACTCAAAGATGTGCCGAAGTTTCCCGAACGCTGCCCATCCGAGTTGGATCCTTCGCTGGACCTCTTTGTCGAAGTTGGATCTACCTAATTGGATCTTTTGACCCAGGTAGACGTATTCGTCAACAACTTCGAGTGTGGTATTCCCAACAATAACCGGTACAGGTGAGACATGAACATTTGACATGACTTTCGTCTTGTCCATATTCATCCTCAAACCTACCTGTTGGGATACTCTACTGAGGTCCCTGAGCATAGCACCGAGGTCCTCCAGCGACTCCGCCACAATGACTATGTCGTCGGCAAACCGAAGGTGAGTGATGTATTCGCCGTTGATATTGATGCCATATCCGTTCCAGTCCAGTAGCTTAAAACATCTTCCAGCGCGGCAGTGAACAGTTTCGGAGATATAACATCTCCCTGTCTCACGCCTTTCTGTAGCTGGATATGTTTTGTGCACTGGTCCTGTAATCGGACAGACATTGTGGCTTTACTGTAGATACACTTCAACACTTCGATATAGCGATAGTCAATGCGGCATCGCTGGACAGACTGAAGCACTGCCCAGGTCTCGATGGAATCGAAGGCTTTCTCATAGTCCACATACGCTATACATAGTGGCCGATTATACTCCTCGGTTTTCTGTATAATCTGCCGAAGCGTATGGATGTGGTCTATGGTACTATAGCCTTTTCGGAAACCGGCTTGTTCGGGTGGCTGGAAGTCGTCAAACCTGCGTGCGAGACGATTCGTGATGACCCTCGAAAACAACTTATAAACGTGGCTCAGAAGTGAGATGGGTCTGTAGTTCTTCAACAAGGTGTTGTCACCTTTTTGAAGAAGAGCACCACCACACTTCTGCTCCACGCTTCTGGCGTATTACCGTTAAGTATGACGGAGTCGAACAGCTTCTGGAGGACTTTAAGTACCGGTTTTCCACCCGCTCTCAGAAGCTCCGTCGTAATTCCGTCGTCGCCAGGTGCCTTGTTGTTTTTAAGTTGTTTGAGGGCCATCCTAATCTCATACAGGCTGACTTCCGGGATATCTTCGGTAAAGTGTCGGGTCAGCTTGGCTCTGGGGTCTTTTGCCATGCTAACGACAGGTTGTGCTTGCGTAGAGGTGTATAACTGTTCATAGAACCTCTCAATCTCCTCCAAAATCTCGGGCTTCGACGAGACGATGCTACCACTATCGGTCTTCAGTTTGGTCAGCTGACTTTGCCCAAGAGACAGATTTCTTGCGAACACTTTCGAGCCTTTGTTCTGCTTGATTGCTTCTTCAATACTCGAAGTATTGAAGCAGCGTATGTCGCGTCGCACACAAGTAGAGATCTGTCTATTGAGCCGTCTGTATACCGTCATGTCGACCGAAGACTGTAACCGCATATCTCGTCTGACTGCCATGAGATCTAGAGTTTGATCAGAGAGTTTTTGGGTTCTATTTTGGCGTCGGCTCTTATAAAATTTTCTGCCAACAGCATGTACAGTTTCCACTAGCCTGTCATTTATTTTAACCCTACTATCACAATCAATTAAAAACACATTACCAAAGGTATTTTAACCCCCGGCCAAAATAAAGGGTATAAGAATGTGGCGAAATACATTTATTTTTAACCCCCGACCACAAGAACAAAATTAAAAATTTTGATTAACCCCCGACTACCTTAGATTTGTTATCTGTACAACATTCTACTAGTCAAGCCCTTTCATTTGATACCCATATTAAGGGAATTGTGAAAAAGGAAATGTAATTCGCCATTTTGTGGTAGCGGCCATCTTGGATTTGAAATTTGTCATAGTGCAAAGTATTCTACTAATCAAGCCCTTTCATTTGATACCCATATTGAGGTAGTAGTAGTGAAAAATATTATATAATTCGCCATTTTGTGGTGGCGGCCATCTTGAATTTGAAATTTGTTATAGCGTTTAGTACTCTGCTAGTCAAGCCCTTTCATTTGATACCCATATTGAGGTAGGTTGTGAAGAAATATTTTGTCCGCCATTTTGTGGAGGCGGCCATTTTGAATCGATATTAACCAAACATAGCTAAGAACACCCGCACGGATATTAACTTTCAAATAAAAAAACCGCATCGAAATCGGCCCATCCGTTTGAGCTCTACGGTGCCACAGACAGACACACACACAGACAGACAGACAGACAGACAGACAGACAGACCGACAGACAGACAGACATCGACGTCAAACTTATAACACCCCTTTTTTTTGTCGGGGTTAAAAAAGGGGTGTTATAAGTTTGACGTCGATGTCTGTCTGTGTGTGTGTGTCGTCTGTGGCACCGTAGAGCTCAAACGGATGAGCCGATTTCGATGCGGTTTTTTATTTGAAGGTTAATATCCGTGCGGATGTTCTTAGCTATGTTTGGTTAATATCGATTCAAGATGGCCGCCTCACAAAAATGGCGGACAAAATATTTCTTCACAACTTACCTCAATATGGGTATCAAATGAAAGGGCTTTACTAGTAGAATACTATACACTATAAAAAATCTATTCCAAGATGGCCACCACCACAGAATGGCGGATTACATAATTTTTTTCACCACTGCCTCAATATGGGTATCAAACGAAAGGTCTTAACTAGTAGAATACTTTGCACTATGACCAATTTCAAATTCAAGATGGCTGCTGCTACAAAATGGCGAAATACATTTTCCACAACTACCTCGATATGGGTATCAAATGAAAGGGCTTGACTAGTAGAATGTTGTTAAGATAACAAATCTGAGGTAGTCGGGGTTAGTCAAAATTTTAATTTTATCTTGTTTTACTACTCCCTCAGTATGGGTACCAAAGGAAAGGGCGTGACTAGTAGAAAGTTGTACAGTTTACAAATCCGAGGTAGATAAGGTATAGGTAGTCGAGCTTGCATGGAACTTCTAATTAAGCGTTTGTTTCATTATTCGTAAAACCTGATTTATTTTATTTTATTCGTATGAACTAGGTATCATAGTTGTAGACCGCCCGAATAGACTCCAAACGTCAAACAGTTCTAGTCATTACCTATTGTATTTAAGGATTAAATTCACAGTTAATAATTTAACCAAGTTATGTTTATTCCATTCACAGCTTCGAAGTAGGCAAAAAAAATTCTTTTCTGCACAAAATTTAGTCTTTGACAGGCAAGGTCGTTTGTCAGCTGTACATGCATTAGGGTTGCAGCTGGTCAATTTTACATCAAACTTTGCCTCGTATTATCTCGCGATCTAAAGTGCTGAGGGGAAAGAGACCTTTGGAGATGAAGTCTATATCAGTGTTGGAATGACCTGTTAAAATATTGTTGGACCTTTCCGCCACACGCTGTATATAAAACTCAAAGGTGACTGACTGACTGACTGACTGACTGTCATAGTGATCTATCAACGCACAGCCCAATCCACTGGAGGGATCAGGCTGAAATTTGGCACACAAGTAGATGTTATGACGTAGGCATCCGCTAAGAAAGGATTTTGATAAATTCTACCCCCAAGGGGGTGAAATAGGGGATGAATGATTGTATGAAACTTTTTATTCCTCAGATATATTGGCATGAAATTTCATAAAAATTGAGTTTAGCTAAAATCATGAGACACGTATTACAGCGTTTGACAAAATTCAACCCTCCAAGGGATGAAATAAGGGATGAAAGTTTGTATAGAAACTTTTTATTCCTTGGACATATTTACATCAAATTTCTTAGGTACTTAGTACTGCCAAAATAATGAGAGTTTGACAGAATTCAACCCTACAAGGGATGAAATAAGGGATGAAAGTTTGTATAGAAACTTTTTATTCCTTGGACATATTTACATCAAATTTCTTAGGTACTTAGTACTGCCAAAATAATGAGAGTTGACAGAATTCAACCCTCCAAGGGATGAAATAAGGGATGAAAGTTTGTATAGAAACTTTTTATTCCTTGGACATATTTACATTAAATTTCTAAGAAATTAAAAGAAAAGAAAAGAAAAAGAAATTTCTACTTAGTACGGCCAAAATAATGAGCTATGTAGTACTTTTTTTCAAAATTCGTCCCCTAAGAGTGTTAGACAAGGGATGAAAGTTTTATATTAACGCACAGGACGAAACCTTAGGACACACTTTAAATTTCACACATATATTATTTTTATAGCGTACGTAGCCACTAAGGGAAGATTTCTCTAAATTCAACCCCATAAGCGATGAATTAGGGGATGAACGAGTGCATGAAACTTTTTATTCCTTGGACATATTTGCATGAAATCCTACTTCCTACTCATATTATAAATCTCAATGTATGAATGTTTGGATGTTTGTTGCTCAATCACGCCCAAACGGCTCAACAGATCGAGCTGAAACTTAGTACACAGATAGCTTATAGTCTGGAATAACACATAGGCTACATTTTATCCCGAAATCATGCACGGTTCCTTAGGGATCAAGTATAAATAAATGTAAGATCGGAACGCCTAACTAGATTTTGTTGCAATTCGAAACACAGATTCAAACATCAAAATAAAACAGGCTATTTACTATCCCGAAAACATACACAGTTCCCAAAGGATCAAGTATACATTTAATATCGGAACGCCTTATTAGATTTTGTTGCAATTTGAAACACAAATAGTTCTTAGTCTGAAATCCTATCCTACTAATAATATTATAATAATAATGTTACGTTACGTTACGTTTACGTTACGTTTACGTTACGTTTACGTTACGTTTACGTTTTACGTTACGTTACGTTACGTTTACGTTACGTTTACGTTACGTTACGTTTACGTTACGTTTACGTTACGTTACGTTACGTTTACGTTACGTTACGTTTACGTTACGTTTACGTTACGTTACGTTACGTTACGTTTACGTTACGTTACGTTTTACGTTACGTTACGTTACGTTTACGTTACGTTTACGTTACGTTTTACGTTACGTTACGTTACGTTTTACGTTACGTTTACGTTACGTTACGTTACGTTACGTTTACGTTACGTTTACGTTACGTTTACGTTACGTTTACGTTACGTTACGTTTACGTTACGTTACGTTACGTTTACGTTTTTACGTTACGTTACGTTTACGTTACGTTTACGTTACGTTACGTTTACGTTACGTTTACGTTACGTTTTACGTTACGTTACGTTACGTTACGTTACGTTACGTTTACGTTACGTTACGTTACGTTACGTTACGTTTACGTTACGTTTACGTTACGTTTACGTTACGTTACGTTACGTTACGTTTACGTTACGTTACGTACGTTACGTTTTTACGTTACGTTTACGTTACGTTTACGTTACGTTTACGTTACGTTACGTTACGTTTACGTTTTTACGTTACGTTACGTACGTTACGTTTACGTTACGTTTACGTTACGTTTACGTTACGTTTACGTTACGTTACGTTTACGTTACGTTTACGTTACGTTTACGTTACGTTTACGTTACGTTTACGTTACGTTTACGTTACGTTTACGTTACGTTTACGTTACGTTTACGTTTACGTTACGTTTACGTTACGTTACGTTTACGTTACGTTTACGGTTTACGTTACGTTACGTTTACGTTACGTTTACGTTACGTTACGTTTACGTTACGTTTACGTTACGTTTACGTTACGTTACGTTACGTTTACGTTACGTTTACGTTACGTTTACGTTACGTTTACGTTACGTTTACGTTACGTTTACGTTACGTTTACGTTACGTTACGTTTACGTTACGTTTACGTTACGTTACGTTACGTTTACGTTACGTTTTACGTTTACGTTACGTTTACGTTTACGTTACGTTACGTTACGTTTACGTTACGTTTTACGTTACGTTTACGTTACGTTTACGTTACGTTACGTTTTTACGTTACGTTTTACGTTACGTTTTACGTTACGTTTACGTTACGTTTACGTTACGTTTACGTTACGTTACGTTACGTTTACGTTACGTTTACGTTACGTTTACGTTACGTTTACGTTACGTTTACGTTACGTTTACGTTACGTTTACGTTACGTTTACGTTACGTTACGTTACGTTTACGTTACGTTTACGTTACGTTTACGTTACGTTTACGTTACGTTTACGTTACGTTTACGTTACGTTTACGTTACGTTTACGTTACGTTTACGTTACGTTTACGTTACGTTTACGTTACGTTTACGTTACGTTTACGTTACGTTTACGTTACGTTTACGTTACGTTACGTTACGTTTACGTTACGTTTACGTTACGTTTACGTTACGTTTACGTTACGTTTACGTTACGTTTACGTTACGTTTACGTTACGTTTACGTTACGTTTACGTTACGTTTACGTTACGTTTACGTTACGTTTACGTTACGTTTACGTTACGTTTACGTTACGTTTACGTTACGTTTACGTTACGTTTACGTTACGTTTACGTTACGTTTACGTTACGTTTACGTTACGTTTACGTTTACGTTTTTACGTTACGTTTACGTTACGTTTACGTTACGTTTACGTTACGTTTACGTTACGTTTACGTTACGTTTACGTTACGTTTACGTTACGTTTACGTTTACGTTACGTTTACGTTACGTTTACGTTACGTTTACGTTACGTTTACGTTACGTTTACGTTACGTTTACGTTACGTTTACGTTACGTTTACGTTACGTTTACGTTTACGTTACGTTTACGTTACGTTTACGTTACGTTTACGTTACGTTTACGTTACGTTTACGTTACGTTTTTACGTTACGTTTACGTTACGTTTACGTTACGTTTACGTTACGTTTACGTTACGTTTACGTTACGTTTACGTTACGTTTACGTTACGTTTACGTTACGTTTACGTTACGTTTACGTTACGTTTACGTTACGTTTACGTTACGTTACGTTACGTTTACGTTACGTTACGTTTACGTTACGTTTACGTTACGTTTACGTTACGTTTACGTTTACGTTACGTTGCTGCGTTACGTTACGTTACGTTTACGTTACGTTTACGTTACGTTTACGTTACGTTTACGTTACGTTTACGTTACGTTTACGTTACGTTTACGTTACGTTTACGTTACGTTTACGTTACGTTTACGTTACGTTTACGTTACGTTTACGTTACGTTTACGTTACGTTTACGTTGCGTTTACGTTACGTTTACGTTACGTTTACGTTACGTTTACGTTACGTTTACGTTACGTTTACGTTACGTTTACGTTACGTTTACGTTACGTTTACGTTACGTTTACGTTACGTTTACGTTACGTTTACGTTACGTTTACGTTACGTTTACGTTACGTTACGTTACGTTTACGTTTACGTTACGTTTACGTTACGTTTACGTTTTTACGTTACGTTACGTTTACGTTACGTTTACGTTACGTTTACGTTTACGTTACGTTACGTTTACGTTACGTTTACGTTACGTTTACGTTACGTTTACGTTACGTTTACGTTTACGTTTACGTTACGTTTACGTTACGTTACGTTTACGTTACGTTTACGTTACGTTTACGTTACGTTTACGTTACGTTTACGTTACGTTTACGTTTACGTTACGTTTACGTTTACGTTACGTTACGTTACGTTACGTTTACGTTTACGTTACGTTTACGTTACGTTTACGTTACGTTTACGTTTACGTTACGTTTACGTTACGTTTACGTTACGTTTACGTTACGTTTACGTTACGTTTACGTTACGTTTACGTTACGTTTACGTTACGTTTACGTTACGTTTACGTTACGTTTACGTTACGTTTACGTTACGTTTACGTTACGTTTACGTTACGTTTACGTTACGTTTACGTTACGTTTACGTTACGTTATTACAGTTTAAAAAAAATATAATTACAGTAGTTCAATGATGGAACTGTTTTCTTTAGTACCTTCTGAAAACAATAGGTACTTAAGTTTCACGTTAATAAGATTATCTCTTGGCAGAGTCACGGCAGAGACAAACAGTAATGTGCAAACATTACTGTGTTCCGGTTTGAAAGGGAATGTTTCCAGAGAAATTACAGGGCTTAGAGATATAACATCTTAGATCTCTGGGTGACGAGCGCAGTGCAGTGCTAGGTAATGATTTGGACTCTTCATGTTCCAATAGCTGCATGTCACTGTGTTGTTATGTGGCAGGCATGATGCTTCCCATCAGGCATATGCCTACGAGAGTACCAGGCGGAGTTATATTATTATACCATGCTCTGATGGATAATTGACGTACCCATGTTGTATTCCTAAACATCGATGTGTCGATATTATCGAACTCAAAACATCGATGTTTTCCTGCTAAACATCGATGATTATCGATCAACGATCTAGTAGATCCCTACCCCTAGTGCAAACGTCAAAGAGAATGTATTGAATTTAAGCAAATATATTTTGAGTTTAAAATTTTTAAATTAGGTATATTATCTTTGGTTTGAACTATGCTTAACCTAATCTCTCTACTTAGTCTGTGACCTATTACCAAAACACCAAAACAGTATCAATAGTATCATATAACGTAGTGATTACTTCCTCTGTGCAGTATCAGTTTACATTTACACATCATTTTAATATTGTATTTTCTTGTTTGTCTGTTGGTACTAATTGCCGAGTGATCCTGAGCCAATGGACACAGCAGATACAAAGACTGACTTCTCGTTACCTGATAACTCCAGCAGAGACGAGAGGTTACCTGCAGCAGTAAAACCTGTGTCTTTCGAACAGGAACTCGGTCACACAATGTGTAGCACAACACCGCTATCCAGTGATTTAAACGAACATGTCCAGATACATTCCGAAGGAAAATCGTTACAATGTGATAATACACGTGGGTATGAATCAACTAAAAAATGTCAAAAAAAGGAAAAAAATGATTCACTTACTGGAGAAGCACCACATGAGCGTGATCATAAAAGGTCACAAACAGCTACATTAAAACAACACAAAAAAAAACCAAGAAAAAAAACATTTGAATGTTATATGTGTGATTATAGAGCATCACAAGCATCCCATTTAATACACCACAAATTAACACATTCAGGAGAAAAACCATATGAATGTGATATGTGTTTTTTCAGAACATCACATGCAAATAGCTTAAAAACACATAAATTAACACATACTGGAGAAAAACCATACAAATGTGATATGTGTGATTATAGAGCATCACAAACATCCTATTTAAAACAACACAAACTAAGACATACTGGAGAAAAACCACATCATTGTGATATGTGTGATTACAGAGCATCACTAGCATCCACTTTAAAACAACACAAATTAACACATACTGGAGAAAAACCGTTTCAATGTGATATGTGTGATTATAGAACATCACATGCGAACAGTTTAAAAATACATAAATTAGCACATACTGGAGAAAAACTGTATGAATGTGAAATGTGTCACTATAGAACATCACAAACAGCCCACTTGAATAGACACAAGTTATCACATACTGGAGAAAAACCACTTAATTGTGATATGTGTGATTATAGAACATCACGTGCATACAGCTTAAAAGAACATAAATTAACACATACTGGAGAAAAACCATTTGAATGTGATATGTGTGACTACAGAGCATCACTAGCATCCTATTTAAAACATCACAAATTAATACATAGCAAAGAGAAACGCCATAGATGTGATATGTGTGATTATAGAGCATCACAAGCATCCCATTTAAAACAACACAAATTAATACATAGTAAAGATAAACCCTATGAATGTGATATGTGTGATCATAGAGCATCAAATGCATCCCATTTAAAACAACACAGATTCATACATACTGGAGAAAAACCATATGAATGTGATAAGTGTGATTATAGAGCATCACAACCAAAGACTTTGAAAAACCATAAATTAACGCATACTGGAGAAAAACCATATGAATGTGATATGTGTAATTATAGAGCATCACAATCAGGCACTTTGAAAAAACATAAATTAACGCATACTGGAGAAAAACCATATGAATGTGATATGTGTGATTATAGAGCATCACAAGCAGGCCACTTGAAAAAACACAAATTAATACATAGTAAAGATAAACGCCATAAATGTGATATGTGTGATTATACAGCATCACAAGCATCCCATTTAAAACAACACAAATTAATACATAGTAAAGATAAACCCTATGAATGTAATATGTGTGATTATAGAGCATCACAAGCATCCCATTTAAAACAACACAAATTAATACATAGTAAAGATAAACCCTATGAATGTGATATGTGTGATCATAGAGCATTAAATGCATACAATTTAAAACAACACAGACTCATACATACTGGAGAAAAACCATATGAATGTGATATGTGTGATTATAGAGCATCACAAGCAGGCTCTTTGAAAAAACATAAATTAACGCATACTGGAGAAAAACCATATCAATGTGATGTGTGTGATTATAGAGCATCACAAGCAAGCCACTTGAAAAAACACAAATTAACACATACTGGAGAAAAACCTTATGAATGTGATATGTGTGATTACAGAGCATCACGAGCAGTCCACTTGAAAAAACACAAATTAACACATTTCAGAAAAAGAACTATTTGAATGTGATATTTGTGTATTAATCTATAATTAACACAATCGGCCTACTTGAATAGACAGATAGACACTAATTAACACATATAACACCATTTGAATGTGACTACAAGGTAAACAATTGCTACGAGAACACCTATTAATGTATGGTAGTAATACTCTGGACTTATGTTGTAGATGGGAGCAAGAGGTAGTTGTGTAAGTTGAATTTGTGTAAGTCAAGATTCAATTTTGAATTGAAATATAAATGTGTATAAAGTTGTGTAATCGGGACCAGATTCTACAGAACATGATAATTCAGAAGAAGCATGTTTAGTAAAATGTTAGATAACTAAAATAATTTAAATTACTTTGAATAAGACAACATATAGGTACTGAAGTAATTTTGATAACATGGTGACAATTATAAATGAGGCCTAAATTCAAAGACTGAGCACTTTTACACAAGGCCGGACCTAACATGGCTTTTTGGGCTGCAGCACACCCCGGACACTCCACTAAAATTCCATACAAACCCTGCTGTGGAGCTACCTACTCTTCACACAACTACGCAGATGTCATTTGTACACACGCGTGAATGTGTGCGTTAGAGCTAGGGCTACTGAATTGATTTATTGAATAGTTGTGCCCCTTGAGTTCACCTGGTGACGTAGTCTATAAACTTGCTATAATGTTGAGTTACATAAATAGAATGGACCCAAATTATACAATTCTAATTAAAAGGGTGTTTGCACAGATTTCTAAATTGTTTCAGAAATCTGTGGGTGTTTGTATTGCCGCGTAAAATGAAACGAAACCGATGATAGATTAGATCAGGTACCTAGATATCTATTTCTGTTAGTAGGTACACATTCGCGGTTTATTTTACACTTACCCATGAAGGAAACTTTTTCTGTCACTATAATTATTCCTCCAGGCATTATCAATCCGTGCTTGGGCACATAAATTACTGGCTGTGTGAGTTATGAACTTTGAGTTAAAAATGACTTCGTTATTATAAATAAATAAATATTGGTAGACAATTCACACACAACACCATCTGACCCAAAACTAAGCAAAGCTTGTAATATTATAAAACAATGTTATTGAAAAGTTTCTAATCTTACGTTATTTTATCATTAGGAAATTAAATAAAGCTTTTAATCTTGTCCCGTTTAGTTGACGGACAGCCGTAAACAGCACAACCCACCATGATGATATTTCGTTAGGAATTAGATGTTCGATACCAGCCCTTCGTTGAGTGCTCCTACCGTATCCAAAACGGCCTGAGGGGTGAGGAAGCTTGATATTGGCGGGGGGTGGGGAGTGTCCGTTCTATCTATATTATCTATTCTATGGCTGCAGCCCAGGGCAGATGCAAGGGGTCAAGTCAAAGTAGACAAAAATAGACGATTATGCGAAAATTACATAATTTCATTAAATTTAACAGATCGTAAGGTTTTGCAGCTGCTCTGCCGTAAACTTTTTTGGAGTAGTGCAAAAATATGTATTCTTTTCTGCTTCAACCCATAGATGGCAATTGATATATATTTTGAAATAAAACTGAAATTTACGTTAACATGTAAGCCACGCTAGAGGGGATTGTCAGTACGATGCTGTTAAAGTTTTAAAAATATCTATGACAATAACATTATAACATTTTTCAAAAGTTTCAGTGAAAAAGAAGATGAAAAACTCGAAACTGCAACTTTGATAATTTCTTGGCAATAAATTTTGGGTTGGTTTAAATCAGGTACTAAAAAAATTCATAGCCCTGGTTAACATATTTGTGAAAAATTTAAGTTAATTGGGCCATAAAACATAAAACAGTTTGTTCGCAACATGGGGCAACAATCAGAACAGAAGGATGATGATGATGGATCTTGAATGTGTATTCGATTGTCACTCTTTGTTGCATGGTCCAATTTCTTCAACTCTTTTTGTTCTTGGAAAGAATTCATTTTTTTTTAAATATTTTCACCGATCTGTTACTTGTAGTTCAGATATTAGAAACATTTGTAGTGGTAGGATTCTTAGCAGATTCCGTCTAAGGAAGTACCAGTGCCTTTGCCAGTTAGGTATTCTATCCCCAAGGAGTAATGTGAAAACATTGCTATGATCTGGTTTCAAGGGCATATATATCACGGGCATAGAGATAATATCTTGTATCTCTAGGTGAGCGTCGAGCGCAGTACAGTGCTAGGTAATGATTTGGATTCATTATGATTGATTGAAAAATATCGTATGTAATATGGAATGTCGTAGCGTCCAGGCCGGGGATCCACTCGGAAGTGGAGTTTTTTACAGCCAGTTACCAGAACCTACGCATCGCACGCTCCTCATCTCTCACTGGAAAATTCAGACATAGGGCTCACTCTGACTCACCACTGATCGGAAGACCTGTGTGACGTAAGCCTGGATCAAATAGTGTTAGCCCTTAGACAGCTCAAAAATGGTAAAGTCGCAGGAGAGGATGGTATTGCAGCTAAGCTCTTAAAAGCCGGTGGAACACCACTGATAAAAGAGCTCCAAGCTCTGTTTAATACTGTCCTCTTCACCAGAACTCTGAAGGCATCGCATAAAAGCGTGGTCATTTTGTTCTATAAAAAACGCGAAAAAACTATGTAGAAGAACTATTGGCCGACATATTTGAAAAGTCGTGTCTATAAGCTGTTTTCACAGTTTATCACGAAGTGTCTGGTGCGGAGATTCGACGAGTTCCAACCCCCGGAACAGGCCGGATTTCGAAGCGGATACAGTACCGTAGACCACATACGGACAGTGCGGCAGATGCTATGTTTAGCGTTTGTGAACTACGAGAAACCATTTGAATCTCATCGAAATCTAATCTGAATCGAAATCCTTACAACGGTGTCAAGTCGACTGGCTATATTGCGAGGTGCTGAGATGTATGTGTGACGCCGAAACGGTATCAGTCCAAGGTCCAAGCCCAAAATCAGCAAACAAAACATCTATTTTCGTCGAGGCGTGAAGCAAGGGGACGTAATTTCTCCAAAATTATTCTCTAACGCTCTCGAAGACATTTTTAAAACACTGGATTGAGCTGGACGTGATATAAATATAAATGGCGGGTACATCTCTCTCATCTATGATTTGCTGACGACATCGTCATAATGGCTCAATCTTTGGAGGAGTTGTCTACAGTTGATGCTGAACAGCCTAGCCGATGCTTCTCAACGCATTGGTTTCCGGGTGAACTTGGATAAATCAAGATCATGGTGAACGTGCGCGTAACTCCAGGACTGGTTGCTATATAAGGGGGCATTCTAAGTCAGATGTATGTGTACCCTAACCTAGGGCCGAAGCTTGAACTAGGGAAGCACAATTTCGAAAGTGAGCCCATGAGAAGGGTCTAGCTGGGCTAGGCAGCGTTTGGCAAACTACACCGTTTATCACGTCGAGTCGTCTATCCCACAAAGTCTAAAGACAAAAGTCTTCGATCAATGTGTCCTACCTGTCATGACCTTCTGTGCCAAAACGTGGACACTGACAGTTAAGGTGGTCCATAGGTTCAGTCGCACAGCGAGCTGTGGAACGAGCTATGCTTTTAGTTTCTCTGAGGGATCGAATTCGGAAAGAAGTGATCCGCCAAAGAACCAAGCTTACCAACATAGCTCAACGCATTTGCAAACTGAAGTGGCATTGGTCCGGCCATATCTGTCGCAGCACCTATAACAGTTGGCGTAGACGTGTTCTTGAGTGGAGACCGTGAATCGGAAAACGTAGACTGAGACTAGATGGAATGACGATATACGGAAGACAGCAGGCAGTGGAAGGAGACGTAAAGCTGAGGATTGGGCTGAGTGGCGAACGATGGAAAAGGCTTATGTCCAGCTGTGGACAAGGATAGGCTAATGATGATGATGATGAAAATCTAATATTATTGTCAATTTTTTTTCTTGTATTTTGAGTAATTAAGTAGTATTAGCCCAGGGCCCCTTAAACTCACGGTCCGGTCCTGCTTTTACAGCTTCTGTATGTCTTTTATCTCATTTTATTTATGACCTGGCAACGTCTAATAAATCGATAAACGCCGGTTGCATGCAAGAAAAAGTGTCCCGTTATGCTCAGTGTCCCGTTACGCTCATTGTACGCTTGCGCCGTATCTATCAATGTTTTGTTATGACGTTGTCAGGTTGTCACGTTCCATCGTCTAATTACTACACTAAAGTGTAGCCAACTATAAAAAGAATTATTATACTGTAAAATAAATTTGGTATAAAATGCGGTCACAAAATGGAATGTCCCGGGATTCAAACAATATTTTTTTAATTGTAAGTACTTTGTTTTATCTTATACAACTATATGTTTTTCATTTGTGAATGTATTTCTTATATTATTACAGAATAACATATACTTTTATAACCATAAGAAAATAAACCGTAATACATAGGTCTAAACCGTAAGCTTATGCTTCTTGAAAATAAGTTACAGAAAATGTTATTTTGTGCTTAAAAGTGGGTAAAATTTGATTGTGTTCTAGTTATTCTTAATAAAAAATGGTGTGAGACAATGAGGCGTTTTCCGGACCCAAAAAGACTTGTCAAAGATAGTTCTAAATATTGCCAAGAGTGACACCAATGTTGGCTTTTGTGAAATTTATCTAACAAAATAAAACAGTGGCGTCGCCTACGGTGAAATGTAGAACTGTATTTGACAGATCTTTCTACGTCTTGAAAATGCCCCATTCATCACATTCGGTTGTAGGAGCACGTATTGTCACAGAAACAAACATGCAAAAGGCAAGGTAATCTTAATTTTATAGTGTAAACAATTTGTGAGATAAGGTTTATTTGGATTAGCATATGTTTTTCTCCTATTAAACAATAAACATATAGGTAGCTGTTTTATCTAGAAAATGTAAATTTTGCATGCCGAAAGGTTCTATTATAGAGCTCGTACTTACTGTTATGTATAAGTAAATCTATTTAATGTAGGTACTCATAATCGCAAATAAATAAATAATGATTACGATTATTTTTTTAAGGTGTTTGTAGGAGCACGTATTTATGTAGTAAGATTTTAGTATATAAGCGGATTGCAGCGGGGAGCGAGCAGTCTCTCTCCCCGCGTCACTTCAATATATCGGCAGTTTATGCAGTGACGTGGTTTCATTTCATCTCCAGTAACACCCACAGGTTTATTTCCTCTTCAATAAAAAATAAATTATTGTGAAGACTTAGGTAACTACTTGTTATGTTTAAATAGAGCACTTTTTATTACTATGATACTATTTACGCTCTACGAAGATCCATAACCAGGTCTAGAATGATTGCAGAGTGCCACTCTACCCGGCAGTGTCTTGCACACAGTCATAATGTCACAGTTGAATGGAGAAAAAGCCACAACATATGCAAAGGAAATAAAAAAAAGCAGACGCACTTTCCAAAGCAGGTGCAAAGAAGAACGTCAGGCCAGACATAGCAGAGTTGTGCAAGGCAAATGCTTCAGAAACGCGAAACCTGCTATGTCTACACAGAAAAATAACAGCAAAATCTCTGGGATAAATCCATGAAATTCAAACACACTAAAGCTGTGTTCCCACTGATAGAAAGGAAAGTTACTAATAAACTCAAAAATGTATCAAGATCAGATCTTTGCCTGATGGGTAGTAGGGTTGATCACAGGTCACTGTGAGTTAAACTACCACATTCACAAAATATGATCTACTGACAGTAAACATAGGGGTATGCAGGGGCTGTTTGCGGAAGAATGAAACTGTGGCACGTGCTCTTACGTTGTGAGGCCACAGGAAGCATTAGCTTAGAATCGGCAGTCCTTGAAGAAACTCCAAATGAAATATGCAGAGAAACAACAACTGACCAAATGGGAGTGAAACCAGTACCTATGTCAGCGACCCAAGGCTACATACTTTAAAGAGCTAGGCTGGTTTGGATAGGCTAGCTGGGGGAACTGCACAATACACCCATAGCGGGATACCAGTGCAGGTCAATAACCCCCAACCTGAAAATTTAATTAGAATTAGAAGCACTTTTTACGTACTAATTCAAATGTAATTGGGCACAGAGCTCAATATAATGACATTCTAGTGTGTTTTCGTAATTGGAAAGAAAATTTTCACGCAACTTTATCTAAGCCTAAACAAAGCATAGCTTTTATTTTATTTATTGCTTAATTGCATATATACAATATACATATTTAAAATACTTGTACATACTTACCTTGCATTAAGGGTGTTGCAAACAGTAGTTTCGCATTTTTTAAGCATAACTAAAGCTTGAATTAAACCTCACTTAGCACAGACAGATTCGCTCTTGTATGGAGTAAGTAGGTACTGTTAGCACCTTTCTATCTACAAGTCTGGTCTTGGAATCTAAAAACGCGCCAAAAGGATGATAGACAACTCCCTCGTTCTGAAATGATTTCAAAGTCCTAAAACTTGGCAGCAACTTTGCAAAAATGCATCATCGGTGTTAATAGCTAACATTTCCGAGAGCGTGCAGCTAATCATCATGTTAAAGTACTTTGCCATTTTGACTGCTCGTAACTCTAAAAACGACATCGTTTCATGGTTGGTCTTTCAAAGACTGGAACGGAATGGTTTGATTTCACTGTTAATTAGTAATTGTAACATGAATATTTAGACAGCGGAATACCTTCAGAGTGGGTATTCCCTGATATACCTAGTTCGGTTTAGATTTGAAATTCGAATTCTATTCTGGCTGAACACGTCGACGCCGTTTGCCGCTCGATCGATATTTCATAATGCGCATTGTGTAGCAAAATACAAATGCCATTTGAATAAGGCTTTCAAAACAACTGATATTCATATGAAAGACAAATGGATGAAAATATACCTATGTATAATATAGATGTCGAATTATAAACATTGACAAATTTATGCTAACCAATTTTTTTGCAATTAACTGATAATTATTTAATTGTAATATTCAAAATTAAGTAGGTAATGAAATCCGAGAAACTAAGTACTACCTACCTACCTAGACAAGAAGTGTTACATCTACTTTCAAATTTTAAATCAACCTAACCTAAAACATTAGAAATAATTCAAATTGGTTTATAGGTTTTCAACGTTTGTAATATCAAATTAGCTTAAAACAGAAAATACTGAGCTTAGGTACAACTCGGTCAGAATATCTGTGCACCTCTCCGCGCACTCCCCGGCAGTGTTTCCACTTTAATCATTTCTTTTCCCCTCGACTCAATTAAGATTTCTCCTTTTTTACCCTCCAAAATTATTCTATATTGTATTGTATATTCAAATTTTAAAATTGCAACTAATCTCAATAATATTTAAGCTTTTTCATGCCTCATCGAAAACCATATTATAAGAAACATCGCCTTATTAAAAAAAATTAGAACGGATATCTGTATTAATTTAAAAATTACTCAATATGACGAAGTTTTTGAATTTGTTTGATGAGCCATGATTTCCCCTTTACATCTCTTTCCCCTTTTTGTACCCCTCTGGACCCTAATTTCCCCTCAAAAGGGGAAGTTCCCCTCATTGTGGAAACACTGCTCCCCGGTGCGACAGTACGGTTAGCATCTTCGCCGCCGCCGCCGATATGACGTCACGATATCAGGTGCACAGATATTGTGACCGGGTTGTATATCTGACAAATACTCAAAACCCTTCTATACGCCATAAT
This sequence comes from Ectropis grisescens, assembly GCA_017562165.1. Classification (NCBI taxonomy): domain Eukaryota; kingdom Metazoa; phylum Arthropoda; class Insecta; order Lepidoptera; family Geometridae; genus Ectropis; species Ectropis grisescens. The sequence goes on along the minus strand of CM029793.1, from coordinate 8,377,155 downwards.
GACCATAGCTGACATAACAACCATTATTATTTCACTACAATATTCACAGTAATTGCCGTGTATAATTATAGGAGCGGTAATTAAATTTAAAACGACAACTAATTAACGCAGAGTTTCAAACTCCATCAATTATGAGGAAACCACTATTAATTTTACCACGTTAAGACTGCCTGAGCCTTACGGTTTTACTCGTTGATTATAAATATAAATCATAACCCAGGGGGGTTATCCCAGGGCTGGGTCCTGTACCTAGGTGGACCACTAATTAGAACGCATGTATGTAGTTATCCTATACCTACTATATGACCCCCCCTGGGCCAAAGCTGGATCCGCCCTTGCTTTTGAGTACGCGAGTATGCTAAAGTTAAGAAAGAAAAGAAACAGGTAGATACATTGTATTGCATAAAACCGTGTACATAGTGGTACCTATTTAGTAAAAAGTCCTAACGTACGTGCAATGTATAATAGTTGAGTTTTATACTTGTAATGCTGGGGCCACACTAACGGGAAACGCCATTAATTATCGCGATAATGGACGTTAACCGTAGGTGTAAAATACACCTTCGGTAAACGTCCATTAGGTGTAGGTATTTTACACCTTCGGTAAACGTCCATTAGGTGTATTTTACACCTACGGTTAACGTCCATTATTGCGATAATTAATGGCATTTCTCGTTAGTGTAGCCCCAGCATAATTAAGTAGATGTAGATACTTTCAGGTATGCGCTAAGTATAATATAAATATACGGAAGTATAGTTAGTACGCAGAACAAACGTTCGAGACGTCGGAACTATGGTAATGCAGCTAAAGTGAAGTTGAGCTGGCCACGTTGCTAGACGCGATGATAACAGGTGGAGTAGAGTAGGTAGTGACCTAGTGGTGGCCAAGGCAAGGTAAGCGGAGTGTAGGACGTCCAGCTGCAAGATGGGTCGACGATATCGTTTCTATCGCGGGTCGAACTTGTACTAGATTGTCACAGGACCGGGACAGATGACATGATAAAAGTGAGGCCTATACATATACCCAGCAGTGGGATAGAGAAGGCTGTGGATGATGATGATGTTAATAGGTAGTAAGTAGGTAAGGTAAACCTTCTACATTAGCCCAAAGTTCGGTAGGCATAGAGACTATTTTATCGTGATATATAAGTTTCAATTTTCCTTGATAAAACAACTAGAATTATCTCTCCGATTAGCTACGAACATGTTCCAATCTTAGTAACTATTCGAACAATGATATGTTACCTCCCCAAATTGTATCTTCACACTATCTACCTTATAAACATCGCAGCAAGGTCTATAATAGATCGATTTAACTACTCACATTATGCAATTAGCCTCACCTGTCTAGAACCTGTCACTAATCTAATTTCAACCATAAGCACTGAGCGCTAAGGTTGGAATTGTTGCTAGCGGCTAGGATAAAGCCATATGTACATTTGTGGACAGGAAATTAGCAGTGTCCAAGTCATTTCATTTGCGGCGGTAACCTGATTGGAAACCCTTGTTCTAGATAGTGGAGGGTTGTTGAGCGAACATTGTATGTACGGCTTAGGGATGTTACAGTGTTGCGAACCCAATATTGAAAAACAAAACTTCAATTTAAAATTATTACCGATCTGATCCCGACTTAATCTATTATAATTGATCGGATTATATATTTGAAGTTTGACTTTTATGTCCTAGATACTTGGGTTTCCGTCCGGCACCCTACCTAATATCTGAGGTAGGGCCTAGGGGTGACACGCCGCTGGTTTCTCACGCCTCACTGGAGCATAATGCGGATTCTGTTACCTCAAGAGTGGCAGGGTCACACCCCGGACACTCCATTAAAACTCCATACAACCGCCGCTGTGGAGTTGCCTACTCTTCACACAACTACGCAAATGTCGTTCGTACACACGCGTGAATGTGTGCGTTAGCGCTAGGGCTACTGAATTGTTTTATTGAATAGTTGTGCCCCTTGAGTTCACCTGGTGACGTAGTCTATAAACTTGCGATAATATTGAGTTACATAAATAGAATGGAGCCAAATTATACTAATTTAATTAAAAGGGTGTTTGCACAGATTTCTAAATTGTTTCAGAAATCTGTGGGTGTTTGTATTGCCGCGTAAAATGATACGAAACCGATGATAGATTAGATCAGGTACCTAGATATCTATTTCTGTTAGTAGGTACACATTCGCACTTTATTTTACACTTATCCATGAAGGAAACTTTACTCTGTCACTATAATTATTCCTACAGGCATTATCAATCCGTGCTTGGGCACGTTAGTTACTGACTGTGTAAGTTACGAACTTTGAGTTAAAATTACTTCGTTATTATAAATAAATAAATATTGGTAGACAATTCACACACAACACCATCTGACCCCAAACTAAGCAAAGCTTGTAATATTAAAAAGCAACGTTATTGAAAAGTTTCTAATTTTACGTTATTTTATCATTAGGAAATTAAATAAAGCTTTTAATCTTGTCCCGTTTAGTTGACGGACAGTCGTAAACAGCACAACAACTCACCATGATGATATTTCGTTAGGAATTAGATGTTCGATACCAGCCCTTCGTTGAGTGCTCCTAGCGTATCCGAAACGGCCTGAGGGGTGAGGAAGCTTGAAATTGGCGGGGGTTGGGGAGTGTCCGTTCTATCTATATTATCTATTCTATGGCAGGGTTGCAATCGAATGCGCAAGTAGTCCTACGACTTTGCCGCCAAGTCACGGCTGGAGAAACCCATGGGAAAAACAAACTTTTAAATTAAAATTTGACAATCGAGTTGACTTCGACACTCTCTGACAGTTATTTACATCAACTTCATCAAAATTAATTATTTAATTACAATTTTTGAAATAACTCATCGACTTCATCGGCACACAACAATAATTATTTTAAAAGAACTCATCCACTCCGGTTCCGTTAAGCCCAGGGTTTATCTCATCCCTAGACTACGGCTTAATCGGAATGTTGATTGTGTCAACTGGGTAGATACATCTCTAGTGACATGTCAGGAGATTCCTACGTTCTAATTATGAGGTAGATTGTTGGTAGGACTGGAGGCAGTAAAATGGCGGGTCAAAGAATTCTAATTAAAGATTAGGATTTAGGATCAGTCTATTAAGATAACTGCTAGTTGTTTCTCGTCAATGCTATTTTTTTAAGCTAAGTTTGATACTATTTGTAGATACGCGATCAAAATCTAGGAAATTTGTATATTCATGATGCAATAGCTGCGCTGTACTGTTACGCGCTGCTTACCATCGGGCACATGCCCTGCTCATTCCGTCACTCTCTACTACAAATATTTTTTTTTACTAATTAGAGGTACCTAGGTACACTCCGCGAGGCATAAGCTGAGCTTTGCATTTGTGTGAGTGTACATGGATAGTGTAGGTGTGACAACCGGCCTTAGGCGCGGTGCCATTCTGTCTCGCCGCGCTCCTGCCTGATTGGTGATCACTCACACTAATGCAAAGCTCAGCCTATACCTCGCGGACAAAATTTCAAGCTCCTGCCTGATTGGTGATCACTCACACTAATGCAAAGCTCAGCTTATACCTCGCGAGTGTATAGGTCTTTATGCTACTAGTGGTCCACCCCGGCTTCGCCCGTGTTATTTATATAGCCTAAGTAAAACATTCAGAGATCACGAATATGTATATCTAACAGTGAAATAATTTTTGAAATTGGTCCAGTAGTTCCTGAGATTAGCGTGTTCAAACAAAATAACTCTGCAGATTTTCATAAATATAATATTTCAAAGTATAGATAATAAGCCAATAATTATTTGCGAAAAGCTTATATATCTTGAGAGGTCATCTAGATTATCCTACTCATATACATAAAATATTATGTGGCGATGTATACTTCAAAAATAAATAAATAGAGTAGATGAGATGTACTCGTATGTACCTAGATGAGTACGCTTCAATTAGTGTTTGTTTCATGTCAATGGATTAGTAAAAAAAATGCTAATTTCTACAGTGTTTATAAACTAAATAATCACATATTCAAAAATGATGCCGAAAGTCACATTTCCACGCAGACGAAGTCGCGGGCACTAGTAACACATAAAATACGTTAACTACTGTAATAACCTAAATTATAATAATAATAAATATAGGTCAAGGGTCAGATGCACGCGGCGGTCATCCTCGACACAGTCATCGTCAGGAGGTTCCTTACTCTGCAGCTCTGACCACCGGTAGCATGGGCCCTGCCCCGCTGCTGGTGGCTGTCTACCTTGGTTTTTATATTGTTTTTTAAATCAATATTGTAAAAACTTAGCTTAAGAAAAGAAATAAATACGTGAATGATAAACATAGCAACGATTACCTACACCATCCGTTGAAATGTGAAACATTGTTAATGCCATGTCCTAATAACCTTATCTTATAAAAAAGCCTCTATTTTTCATAAGTTTTGTTCTTGATAGCATTAATCTTACCTGCACTCGGGTTCTTCACGGCAGGCGTGGGCAAGCGTGTGGCACGCTGGGAGAGGGGAGCCCACTGCTGGGCGCTGGGCACACGACGGGTGGAGACGCTCCTGCGCGTTCATGCACGAATCCTCACGGTTGTCGGTTTTCCTGTACAAAAGGAGGATATTCAAAAACCAGTTATTTTTATAGGTATCCTAGCAGTGTCCGGCGGTTTCACCCGCGTGGTACCGGATCCCGTTATTTTCCCGAAATAAAAATAAGCCTATGTTACTTATTATACATCCAGGAATATGTGGCTAAATCCAAATATCTCAATACACAGATGTGCCCTCCCAAACTTCAGGGCGCATGGAATCATGTCATTATTGGGAAGAATGAGCTCACTCATTCCGTTCCAGTCGGTTGCAGGAAGCGGTGAACGCCAGACGTTTTTACTTATCACTATTCGTTGTCAACAACCAAAATAAGTAGAACCACAGCATATCGCGCCGCTAGCGACTCTAGGGGTCAACATTGGTTTAGTGTAAACCACTTACGACACACATAGAGACGCAGTTTATCAATTTCAAGTTACTCAGGGCACATCCATTGGTTTATATCGATGGCTAAATCGTAACAAAACAAACTTACTTTCGAGTTTATAATAAAAGTAGGTTTTAGAATATTGTGAGGAAGTGATTAAGATAAGACAAAAAATATTATTTTACTTTCATATTTATTAATTACTAGCGACCCGCCCCGGCTTCGCACGGGTGCAATGCTGATACAAAAAATACGAATAAAAATGGTTATAGTGGGTTATCCCCACGAATATCGGGTTATCCCTAAGAGATATACATATACCTTTGTTGACTTTTTTGTAGACCTTTTAAGGGGTATAATACTGCAGTACATTATTTTGATCCATCTCGTAGGATCCAGCCAGCGTTTGCAAGGTAAGCGCAAAAAATGTATTTACTAATGACGTCACATTAGAAACCTTTAAAATTATTAGTGTTTCTCTACTGTTTTATGCACATATTATACATATAAACCTTCCTCTTGAATCACGCTATCTAATTAAAACACCCGCATCAAAATCTGTTCGGTATTTTTAAAGATCTAAGCAGAGACTATAAAGAGCTAAGACAGAGAAAGATACTTTGTTTTACACTATGTAGTGATCTAATAGTCGATACTTTTTGTGAGATTAATACATTTTTTGCTACTAACATTATTAACGAGAAAGTTTAGTTACGATGTTTGTTGATCAATCACGTCAAAATGTCTGAATGGATCGGGTTGAAATTTGGAACACAGTTAAATTATAGTTTGGAATAAGGCATGGCTACTTTTTATCACAAGAAATTACCGGGAACGGGAGCTACGTAGGTAAAAGGGCAAAGAGCTGCTGGTAATTTGACATGGTTTTACTGATGAAAAGTGATATCCATCGTTTATGAACATCTTCAAAATTAGATATGCCGCCTCGCCTCGCCTAACCTTGTTATAGGCGATTTTCCTTTACAAGTTGGTTGTCTGGAAGAGATTGCTCTCAGCAATAAGGCCGCCATTTGTGGCGCTAGTTCATAATTGTGTGTTACTGTATTTGTTTCCTGTTTTGTGTCACAATAAAGAGTTATCTATCTATCTATATGCTGACTAAGTTTTCCCTGCCTGGGACTTTTAAAACTATCCCTTGATCTATTCGTTCTAAAAACCTGTGGAGGAAGGGAATTCTGTAGCCTGCGCCTGCAGTAGAAATTGGCTAGATATTTGGCTAGTTTTGGTATTTATTACTCCATATAGGCATGATCTTTTTGGCGGTGTCGAGTTAAGCGGGAGTGAAATTCAGGCGGTGGTAATTATATCAACAATTTCAGGACAGGTCCTATAATAACAGAGAATTATAATTGCATATAAACGCGATTGAACGAGAATTATAATTGCATAATATAATTTCTGCTGAGCACAGTAAACCGGTCTTACATATGTATTATGTGTTGCTCTCATAGTACAAACTATGCCTAGGCTATAAATCAAAATGTCCATCAATATAATTATGTCGGTATAACGTTGAAGATTAGGTATATGACGATACAATTTCGGAGCTGACTGAATGATGAATAACTACAAAGCTAACAAGGTTAACGCGTGTAGTATCTTATAAAAGCAAATTAAACAACCTTCCACGAAAATCTGGAAGAGAGAAACACCAAGAGAATATTACGAGTAATTCACATGGCAACAAAAATTCCTTGTCTCTTCCAGAACTTGTCGCATTAAAGAAATATTATTTCGTAAAGTTTTTTCGCTTTGAAGTAAGTACTTTTCTGACAAACAATTAGGGAAGTTTCAACATCAGGTAGGGATTGTAATGTGATTTTAGGGGCTTGTACCTAAATCGCGAAAAGGAACCTTCTTCCAGAAACGTTTGATGGTGACGCGATGGTTGTACATGCACCCTTGTGATTAAATTTACCGCGCTAATAAAAACAGTTCATTTCAGGTTTCCACTGAGACTCGAGACTTTTTCGCACAAGAAGAGAGCATAAGCAGGTGCTAGGTAATGATTTGGATTCTTCAGTCTAATAGCTGCGTGTCACTGTACTGTTATGTGGCAGGCATGTTGCTTAACATCAGGCACATGTCCTGCTCGTCTCGTCACTCTATATTATAAAAAATAGCAGCTTAACTTAAGTTTCTACTGTTGGGGATCGGAGTTTTCTCTCCTAAGAGAGAAACAAGGCCAGCATCCAACACGCTGATCATATACTAGTTGGCTTACGACGTTTGTATTCGAAAGATATCTTTCTAGGTACATGTTGGATTCTTTACGATGTTACCGTCAAAGCCAATGGTGATGATAAATGCTGAGGTGCAAATAGGATTTGAATCTACAACCTCGCGATCGTGAAATGAGTCTTTAATCACTAGACCATTATGGCTTCAATTCAAATTTAAGTATATTCAATAGAATATAATTTCTGCGTCAGATAGGTTGGTGTTTCCAATACTTCTGGTTGCTATTCTAAATCGTTGCAAATTCAATTTAACTGAAATTTCGCATCGTCAAACCACAGAACAGTCAGAGTACAAAAGCCAAACTCATTTATGTACCTCAGTTTAATTACCTACTCAGTGTTGGCGCTAGGGTTTCTAGTTCTAGCTTATGCGAAAACTAGCGTGGTAGTGGTACTAGTTGTGTGTTAGTTTGTTTTTGTTGCTCTATCTTTACACTCTTTACACAGAAACACAATGAGATACGTATTGGAAGCAGATGGGACTCCCGCCAATGAAGCTATGATGTTCACAATCGTTCCGAGATATCGTGACAGTTAGCGTTGTATATGAGAGCGTTGTTTGAGAGGGCTTTGTATTATTGGCTTAACTTCTGTACATTTATTGTTCTGTGGTTAAATCTTACACTTTATGTATAATACGATGTTCTAGATAGAATGAATTACTGAGTTTGAACACTCATTATAAATACACCATCTGGTGATGACAATGTCAGAAACGAAAGAGGTTATTGGTGTACTAGATAGAGGTTTGATTAATTTTTTTTTACTAATACTAAAAAAAATACGAAACGGTAAAAAGATCTATAAATAAAATGCATTACCGTAACTAACGATTTGTAAGGCTGCTGTACCTACATAAACCTTTATAATTTGTTAACACACATATACATAGACATAACACCTAAAACATGGACATGAATCTATGGCCTAGTAAAAATTGTTATTGGTCTTGCGTTTTTTTTTCATCCAAAACAAACCCCGTTTCTACGCTTATATATTATGTAGTATCTGCGTTCAACTCCAGGGCACTACAGGAATTGCCTATTAACGGCACTGCATATTAGAAGTAAAATCTTGGGCAACGTCTAGTATTTGGTGAAAGAAGGAAGCAGCTGCAAAACAAATCTAGAAATAAATGAATCGTATTGATATGAAAACTTTATTTTTATTGATTATGTCAATGATTGGATAAGGAATGAAAATATATTTATTTAGGGATGTATAAAACTAACTATGGATGGAAATCCATCAGACGACGTCCTATTTTGCGACGAAATGACGACAATATCATACCTATCACATTTTTGTTGCGGGAGGAACGTAACATCAGATATTTTGACTTACTATTTCTACTACGATGATGAGTCTGTGATGACTGCTATTTATTAGTTATTTGTTGTCATAGTTTAAAAGTTTTGTTTCATTTCGAGTACTTACTTCAGTAAGTAATTATTCAGAGTAATCATTACTTGCTAACCCTACTTTATGCAAAAATGACATAAAACAAAAATCTGTGACGAATTTACAACAACTTTATTTAACTGTGACATTGTTCATTTGTTTTTATAACTTAGTTTACTTTGAATGTATGGAGTATACAAATTGTGACGAATTTACTTTGTGGCGAATCGCCAATAACCCATCAATAAGATGACGAATATGACAGTAAATTATTTTATTTGTAGCCATAGAAAAAAGACCCAAAAGTACATTGCATGATTTGTTTACAAGATTATACGAATGGAAAGAGAATATTTTTGAAATGAAGGGCGGGAGAGACGTGAGTGAGGCATGATTGGGAAAAGGACAATATAATAATAACTTTCAGTAATTTGTAGATTCTTTTGGAAAGTTATAGATCTACATGCCTAAAGATTATGGACTTATTAATTGATTACCTATTTATTGCTGTTACGAAATCAAATGATAAGAAGAAGTACTTACTTGCAAAGACAAAAAGCGATCTCCGTATTCCAATGGACTCCAGGCTTCCTATAGAACCCCCTCAGCGCCGCCATACACCCCTCCCTATCGCAGTCGCTGACGTGACACTTCTGCAGCACAGGGGTCAGTGACGTCACGCACTCCGAGTCCTTGATGCAAGCGTCCAGGGCTACGTGGCAGGTCGACTGCAGCGCCACCTTGTCCTCACCTGATCTACCGTTCTCTTTGCCAATGCGCTCTGTTGGTATGTGATTCTTGTTAGTTGTGTGAGTGGATGGGTGCGTGTGTGGGTGGGTAACGGTTATCTTTTACAATAAATAGTTTAACATTGTGTAACTATGCGTTTTCGTGCGGATTTCGTCCAAACTGAGCAGAACATGTTTATTTCCATAACGTTAGAGCTTTCAATTCGAGCATTAAGGATTGTCTACTTTACAAAAAGGCGCGGAGAAGAGCTCTGCTTTTTAGTGTTTGAATTTTGTCATTAACCTAACTATTCGTATGGAGTGCCATCTATTATTACAAACCCCAAAACATATGTTATTCCTATGACATGTTTTATTTTATTCATAACTCTATTATAGAACGGTATTTTGTTCAAAGATAGTCATTAACATTTTTAAATCTTGCGTAATTATGAAATCTCAAACTTATCCAAATTTGATATTTACGAATATCAATGAGATTTCATACTTATTCAAGTTTAAAAAAATTTACAATACCAAAATAATTTTGACCCCGTGATCTGCACTCGATTTCTTCTAAACTGTGAAATTCGCTATAATATAATATGAACTATACAACATATTTGTTTCAGTATAATTAAAAAAAAGCTATGTGGTTGGAGTAACTCAAGAGCAAATATCGGGGCCATGTCGTAAAAATAACCGTTGCCCACTTTAAAATAAGACATACTTTAGTACGAGTAAGTATTAAAAAGCGTGTACTGTTATATTTACACAATACGTTATTCATCTGTTCATTTCATTAAAGTAGAGAATATTCAAAATTTTCCTATCATCTATTCCCAATTTTTGTTTACTATCATTGGCATCGAAATATTGTAAACATGTTTTTTGTCCTAGGCCACACAAAACCAAATATTAAAAGCATAAAAATATCAGTGTTAGATAAATGTTTCAAAATATAATATTAGTCAAACAAAAATAAAAATACATAATACTTATATGAATACTGAATTCAAACTAAATAATAAAATATGGTGTAAGTATTCAATTACAATAAATGCTCTCATGCCAAGACAAAATTTAATATACAAAGACTGTGAATTTTAATAATTAAATATGACAACGTGTGAGTGTGTATAAAATACGTGTAATACCATGAGATTGCCAATGATATTCATTTGACGAAAACTTTTTTTTTGTTTTAAATACAAGCACGGTTTTAATCAACATGCTATCAACAATTTTAACTTCTGTGTTAAAAATATTCAAAAGAATGATATTTTAAATGGGGTCATGCAATTGAAACAAAATTCCGAAGGTTTTCTCGGTGCCGTTGTTCCGTGAGATCAATAAAAACAGATTAATGTCTCGGAAGATGGATCTTTAACGTAAATGGGAAGCTTTCCGGAGATTTCCGAGTCTAAGCGCCTTTGCTAAATCGCTCCTTTTAAAACTAACCTAAGAATTTACTGAGGAGGGAAAAGGAAGCATACTTGGGGGTTCTACGCTTTACTATTTCCTTTCTAGAGAGTCTAGATACATCTTAATCTACGCCAAGCTATTCTGTGTCGATATTCTTTGCTAGAAATGTTCGGGGTTAGGATTTTTCTAAACTATAGTGCTCTGCTCTGAGGGTTGAAATAATAAAAATGGGAAGAGCACTCGAATTGTTATGACAGTGCCGAAGAATGGTTCCCGTGACGTGGTCCTGTCTCTATATTTCTTTTTTTTTACATTTGGGTGTGACTTACGATATCTATGGTTAATTGTAACCTAATGGTTTAAAGTGTTTATTCCTATTGTGTCAAGTCATCTTTCTACTTCAAATACTTGAAAAGGACAGCAGCTATCGTCGTTAATGGTTTGAAGTAGCGTTGTCTTCTTCATAGTATATCTCAATTTTATTAATATATTCTGTTTAGGAAAGATAACTCGACCAACAATCACAACCATACGTACGGTTCTCATCAATGTATCCGGGTCCATATACGGTCTTGGTCGCGTATAGGGGATCTTCACTTCCCCCCGGTTCGTGGTTCCAGCGGTGGTAATGGTGTCCGTGGGGGTTGAAGTGAGGACTCGCGTATCGGTGCACGTGCGTCATTAATTTGTCCGGAGCAATCAGGTTTCCATCCTGAGTAATGGACATACCGCCGATCCATGACGTCACTCCGGTTCCATTCCGATTTGCCGTCCGTCCGTCCGACATCAGCTTTACTGGAATTTCATCCATCGAATGGCTTAGCTGGGGAAGCTCCAAGACCGAGCCGTAGCGCGACCGGACTCCGAACTTCGTATCGCCAGAGGCAATCGCGCCGGCCGATCGATCGCACATAACGAATACAGTGAAAAAATCTGACCCTACATTAATAAAAGACAAAACAACAATATCGGCAGACGTTACGACATTCATCGGGCAATTATTGATGAAGACAGCGGTGCCCTCGGACGGTAGACCCGGTCAAACTATCAAAGCCAAGTCTATGCCGCGCAGTAACCATAGAGATCGTAGAAAAGTAGAAAATGCAAGATCACATGCAAACATGCACAATACAAGAGATCCCGGTGTAGACTTCCGTGGCGTCAGTGAATGCGATAGCGTTAATGAAAGTCTAGTGGAGTTCAAGGAACAGGGAAACGGCAGAAAACTAACATGCAGGCATAAAGTAGGAGCGAATATTCATTATACATTAAACAGGTAACATTGTGATAACTGAAAATCTCGTAAGCTAAAATCCTTAACTATTTAAATATTTAAATCTGAATCGGTGTAATTATAAATTTAAATCGGGTTAGCCTTTCGCTTTTAAATGTTAAAATTTGCTATTAAATTTCTAAGGGCCTAGAGCCGAGCGTCGTTTTACAGTTTAGGTCGTTTTAATCTCTATTCAGTGAATTACATCTAAAAAAAGACTGAAAGATTCGATAAATGACCGGAAAAGCCGCGCTCCTACCTTAGCAAGGCGAGTGCGAAGCGTGCAGTGCTAGAGGCGTCGGATTCCAGAGACACATAGAAGAGAGAAGAGAAGAGGGTGGTGCGGCGGCTCACCGTGGCGGGGCTGAGGGGGGCGCGGGGAGAGGAGGGCGGCGCGCAGGAGGCTCGCGGCGGCGGCGCGGGTCATCAGTCTGGTTCCATTCTCCGTGAGCAGCAGCAGGGTACCGTCTGGAGCCGCGTAGCGTGTCAACGCCTGCGTCGGGGGGCGAAGCCGCCGCGGAGCTTCGAACAGAGCGCGCACCGCCGGAGGGCACGCGCCCCAAGCCGCCGCTGCCCCCACAACACGTTACCAACAAGCCCCCCCACGCCGCAAGGAATACCCTCAATGGCTACACCGTCCTTTGAGAGTACTCACACAGACAAGGTTAGGGTAGTGTATGCGGTATGCCGCCTCGTCACCGAAGGCCGAAGGTGTCAAGCCAAGAATTCAGGTAACTGCGGGCATCTGTATGGTGTGTAGGTTGGGTACACTAAAAACAAGCTCGTGTCCGGTGAAACATAAATGACAGCCCTGTGTGGTAAAGTAGTGATCTAAGTCAATCCTAAGGCCTAGGCATCTAAACTGTGTTCAAATAAAATAGGCACGTATAAGAAAGGAACAGAAAAACAGAAAAGAAAGTAAAACAACTAAGTTAACACGTTGACGGCTAGTTAGAAGTGAGTCTAGTACTCTTCAGAAGCGTTTGATAGTGTGAGTGTTGTTGTCTTGTAGGTTTGTTTGTTGAAATTTAATTTTCGCATCTATATATTGTACATCTATACTCTGTATTCATTAAATAATTCATTAAATTGAATACGACGATTTATTTGTCAAAAATGATGACAATTTATGGCAAATAGAATTGGTGTCGCGCAGGGAGTTGTTTTTAAGTAACATATTGTACACAGTAGTTCTCACATTAATAAGTAATAACCACGCATTATTAATCGATTTTGCTTATGCATTTCAATATAAACACTTAAAGCTATTAATCTAAAACTAGTCCAAAGGTTCTGAGTGAAACATAAAATTATGTTCCCGCCGTAGCAGAAACACTGTTAAAGAATTGTTTTAGGTAGCTTTGCAATAAAGACAAGGTTTAAGTACGTTCCTGGTATATAATTAACTATTGTAATTATAAATTGTAAGTGTATACCAATAATAGTGGATTTTTCATCAATAGGCAGCCCATTGATTAACTTATTGTCCAATGTGACAAAACATGAGCCATAGATTAATATTAAATGGTCGTAGTAAATGGTACAATGGTAGACGAAGATCAAATAAAGTTGAATGAACTGTTTGGGTATGCGAATGAGAGTGCCAAAGGGGATAATACCTACTTACATTTTTAAATCATATAGGGGCCGCATCCTGATGGTGAGCGACAGTGTGGTCAAAGATGACGCACGCTGACCTAGAAAGTACTTTTTCAGTCTCACCCAGAAAAAATCTAGCTTGTATCTCTCAGGGAGGCCGGCAACTTATTCCACTCTAAAGCTGTATAAGGAAAGTGGATTTAAACCGTTTTGGATGAATTTTGGGAATATCCACAATGTATGGATGGTGGTAGGTCGACTTACGACCTGTACTGTAATTGAAAGGGGACGACATTAAAAGATCATATAAACCCACTGCACTACTCTCCGAAATGCGTTCTGTAAAAAACTAAAACTGGACACATTTCGACGATGTTCTAGGCTGAGCATCACGATCATCACTGATAACACAAATAAAGGTATTAATGTACAAGTTGTACCGATCCCATGCTATCTAAAAAAATCAAATCCAGAGCTATGCCTAGAATGTTGTTAACAGAAGTTTTATATTTTTCCTCCCCTAAATCCCTCCAGGGTAGTAATGAATGGCGCTAAAAGGCAGGAAAACAGAGTGATCGACATGTCATTTTCAGGTTACCCCTCAGGAACATAACAAGGGTTTTAGAAAGGTATTTTTCAACGAACACTCAGCTCGATATTCATATAAAATGAGCCAGTATGAACAAGGTAGAAAAAATAGTTATTTATAATTTATTTGATGAGTCAATAAGTCGAGTACAATTTTTTTATACTTTACTAGCGGGCCGTTCCGGCTTCGCTCGGATAATAACCCAGATACCAACTGCTGCAACCTGCAGTTAGATTGTACGACGTCGTGGCGTCGGCGGCAAGGTCGTTTGTTAGCTGTATATGCGTTAGGGTTGAAGCTAGTAATTTGGTGGGAATTTTACGTCAAATCCACCACGTTGTATATTCAAAGCACGAGCTACTCTTATCTAGAGCATGCATAGCGGCCTGTGTACACGTATGGTACATAGCATATTATATAATATACTAACAGTGCCCGCGGTTTCGCTCGCGTTCCCGTTCCTACTATTTGCCCGCAGCAGTATAAGTTCTTATCTATACTTATAATAAAACTGTAACGGGTCGAATTCTGTACATTGAAGATATTTTGAAAAATTTTTTTTTGGGGCACTACAGTGTCGATACTGATGGCGAAACTGCATTTTTTTTCTTTCATGTCTGTCTGTCTGTCTGTCTGTCTGTCTTTCTGTATAGGGATCACGCATCACGCCGAAACTACTGATTCAATTCAGCTGAAACTTGGCATGATTTTAGTTTATACTAAGGACATTGCTGTAGGCTACTTTTGACCCCAAATTCTGATCGGTTTTCTTGCGGGAGGGGTGAAAGTCAGAATGTGTAAAACTCATGTTTGCGTTGTTTAATTTCATTAATTCTTTTTTTGTTAGAAAGAACACATTTTTTATATTGTCCCGTCAAAATTTGAACAATATCGGTCTGTTGATTCGGAAATTACACAAACATTCAATAATAACGACACGCGTGGCGCGTTCGGTACATACTAACTTCTGTGTATTATGTATATATATTCTGTGTATCACAGACGATGGGCAGAATATCTAGATTCTAGAAAGTGCCCACGTGATCGCGTCGCGTAATCTTGGATGACAAAATAATTGTCAAAAATATATTTTGTGTGGAAAACAAACATCATTCGGTTATAATCACAGACTAAGTAGAGAGATACACTTATCGACTTCAAACAAGGAGGATGTTCTCAATCGGGTTGCATGTTTTTTATTTGGTTTTAGTTTACGCGATAACTCCGCTAATTGTTAGTTGATTTTGATAATTCCTTTTTTGGTTTGGTAGAAAATACTTCAGAGGTGATCTTAGATATCGAAAACAGGGAGGTAGTTTCTTCAAATAACAACAAAAAACTAAAATCAGCTTAGATTTATCTGTACGACATAGTTATACCTTCTTATAAAATTTAGTCGAATGACAGAATTAAATTACCTGTCATTGAAGAAGATTTTTGTTATTTTGGAGAAAACATATCAGCATAATAAGTAGCAGCATAAACAACCCATTAAATGTTCCCACTGCTGGCGTCAGGGGGCCTTCTCTCGCAAGGAGAGAGGCTATAATCCACCACGCTGGCCCAGTGTCGGTTGGTGGAACTTATGACTTAGAACTTAGATTATAGGTAGATTTCAGTTTCTTCACGGTGTTTTCCTTCACTGTTTTAATTACCGACATTACGAACATGACTCTGAAAAGATAGTGGTGCGCGTGGTTTTGAACCCTGGGTCTCCGGATCGACAGTCGCCGTTCTCCCGACTAGGTCAGCTGTAACTTACTAGACCAGCCGTAACTTATTAGAAAACGTATTATTTCAATCCAAATACTGTTTAAAATTTAAAGGTAGTGTTCAACAAGCTTCGGTGACCGAAGCAGACCGTTGTTAGGGTTCCGTACACAAAGGGTAAAAACGGGACCCTATTACTGAGGCTTCGCTATCCGCCCGTCCGTCTGTCACCAGGCTGTATCTCAAGAACGGTGATAGCTAGACAGTTGAAATTTTCGCAGATGATGTATTTCTATTGCCGCTTTAACAAAAAATACTAAAAATAAAATAAATATTTAAGGTGTTGTATGGGTGCATACAACAAACTTGATTTTTTACCGTTTCTTGCTCGATACTAATAATAACGTACCCGTCACAGGTAGACGCTTTAACTATTCACTTACGTTGGAACGGCTGAATGTATCGAGTTAAAATTAAAGACACATACTTGGTTTAGCTTAAGTAATACATAGAGTACTTATACATAGGCAATGATTAGCCTATGTGTTCTTCCAGACTGTAATCTAATTCTATTTCAAATTTCAACCCGATCACTTGATACGTTCCGCCATGATTAAGTAACAAACATCCAAACAGTGACATTCATAATATTTACAGGACAACGTTAGAACGGTAGAACATATTTGGATGGAATTCGAAACACACGTAGTTTGAACTCAGAAATAGCAAATCGGTTACTTATAGGTTACTGTGACGTAGGAAAGACTAAGCGAAATTGGTAGAAAATTAAAACAGAGATAACTCATAGTCTGAAATACCACATTTATGTATTTATTACCTATCAACCTGAAAAGAAGCATGGGCCCTAAGGAAACAAATATTAACTATCACGTCAAAACGGCACAACGATATGGGTTGACATACGAAACACATATAGTTTAGAGTCTAAAATTTCACATGGGCTAATAAGTCTACATTTTCATTTAACTCCATATTAATATAAGCATATATTTTCGTAAGGAACTTGATGTGATGGTAAGGTAAAAGCCAAAAATGAAAAATATATGCACCCGTTTTGGCGTAGATAATATAGGTGATTTGCGTTCACAATCAAAATAACAAGCAACATAATATTCTCATTAGACGGCGCTAATGCCAGTTTAAATCTAAAAGCACTTAAGGCCATTTAAATTGATGTTTTGCTATTGTGGTATGTATTTTTTCTTTCATCACTAGGTGGCGTTTCTGGTATTCTAAGTTGTACTAATAAGTTTTTGCTGCTAAAAGGATTATGATGCCGAATTTGGATTCTTTCGTTCTTGATTTTTTTCTGTGTTACCTACAATTAAATTCATACATTAACATTTCACTAGGACTTGGCTTAGATTTACGGGATCAACTTGCTTGAATATGATTAAAACTCAAAATTTTAATTATTTTGATTCCACACACAGGCTTCGTTCAAAATTTTACGCCGGCGAAGTCGCGGGTAACAGCTAGAAAACAGCTTGCGGATAAAAAGAAATAGGTAAGTAGGTATCATATCACGCACATTAGCTTCAGACTTTTCATAATGTATCCCATAAAAATCCTACAAACTTAGCACTTGCTAAGCTTGCTTGCTATGTTCGATACTATGAAACCTTACTAAGTATGTTTGATTTTGTTTAAAAAAGAAAAATAAAGATGATAAAATTAAATAAATTTTTGTGTGGAAAAACAAATTCACTCAAACTCAAAGGTTTTTCAATGACTACTTATCCTAATATTTGACGTACGATACTTCCAATTAAGGTATAAGTCAGTAACATCTGCTTACGCGAACGAAGTAGCGGGTTCAGCTAGTATATAATATATCTTTAGCTATACTGATGACGTATTGTAAAACATTACTGCTTTTTATTTATTTATTTATATAATTAAAATTCTAAGTTGTAAATCGTCACTACAAATCAATCAAATCAAAAATTCATTTATTCTGTCGACACATACGGTGCACTTAGAAACGTCTAACATACAATCCTATTTTAGTTAGTTATTTTACATACAGTGAGTTGGTGCCAACCGAGATTATTTGCAGTCAGTTTAATGTTATAAAAAAATGAAAAAATAATAGTTGGTACAACGATATTATCACCAACGCACCAAAATTCAATGTCATTTTACCCATAGCACAGTAGTGTTGACAGCAACGTTACAATAGTTATTATTAGTCAAGCAACTTCTATTGGTAGTCAATGATTTTTAGTAAAGGATCTTAACTAATATATAGGACATAAATTGAACTTTTTTTTTTTTTTTTTTTTTAAATAAAGAGTGACGAGACGATCAGGACATGTGCCTGATGGTAAGCAACATGCCTGACATAACAACAGTGACACGCAGCTATTGGAACATGAAGAGTTCAAATCATTAGCACTGCATTCGTCACCCAGAGATCTAAGATCTTATATCTCTAAGCCCTGTAATTTCTCTGGAAACATTGCCCTTCAAAGCGGAACACAGTAATGTTTGCACATCTTTGTCGGTAAATAACTAATGTGGTATTTCCCAGGCGGACTCTGCCAAGAGTCCTACTTCACTAAAAAGATTATTAATTAATTAATTATTAATTATTTGAAGTTTTCTTACTGCTATAAGGACAATATACCAGCTCCGGGTTATTTTTCCCGAAGCAGCTAACTTGGGGAAGTAATTTGAACAGTTGTGTGTTCCCACGTACTGAAAGCGAGCCACGACACCGCCATATTGGATTTTAAATAGCGGACCAGTTGCGGCATTTATAATGTTATTCTATTTTTGATGCGATGTTATTGGATACCTTATTACCTTTTCGTATACGGAGGAAGTAATTTTCAATTTGATGGTACTTTCAGAAAACATTGAACCCGTGAACAATATTTAGTTATTTATTAATAAGGAAGTATATGTAAAACCCTTTCTTCCCTGCTAGGTATTTTATAAGGTGGTATCCCCCTTTTTACCCTTTGGCGGACGAGTATGAAATTTCGCATATTTATAGTTTGTATATTGCAGAATACTAATAGTTTATTTTTGAATATGTATATAAATTAAGTGCAGTTATCGAATCGATGAAAAAACATTAGGTACACTATCATTTATTTGACACGAACGCATAAAATACTCTTTTGTTTGTTGTTAAATTGCTATAGGTTAAAATTTCGGCCGTTAGGTGACCACTAGTTAAAATTTGTTATTGGTAGAGATATAAATTAATTCTATACTGCACTTTTATTTGCGACAACGCGGTCTATGATGGAGCGCGTAAATGTGTTAGAAAATGATTCATTCTCTGAATATGTAACTACACAAAGATCATATACATCTCATAATAGAATGTTGTACAAATTACAAATCCGAGCTAGTCGGAGGTTAATAAAAAAAAATGTTCTTGGTATAGAATTGTATTTAAGTGTATGTTGTTGGCTCAAACGAGGAGTTTTTGAAGCGAAACAAATATTCCAAACAGATTTGGAATATTTATTTCGCCACAAAGCTTCATATGGCAACTTTCATGTGATGGTTCGTTAATACGAGTAGCTATGATATTGCGGTAAATGCAGTGATATCATAATATTTACAGGTACAGCACAAAGAGAAATTCAATATTTTATGCTTCGTAAAATTGTGGCAAACTTTGCAGTTGTTTTAAATTTTGTGTACTGAAAAGTACTAAATTTAATTTCAGATTGAATGTTTTTTTTTAGTTTTGGGGACATTTTACTTCCCTGTTATTAATTAGTGTTCAACCATCTGGACATACATCTTTCAGGCTGAGTGGTGAACCATGGGAGCCATTTTTCGAAACAAGCCTATATAACATTCAGTCCAAAAGAAATTACAAGGCTTAGAGATATAAGATCTTAGATCTCTGGGTGACGAGCGCAGTGCAGTGCTAGGTAATGATTTGGACTCTTCATGTTTCAATAGCTGCGTGTCACTGTGCTGTTATGTGTCAGGCATGTTGCTTACCATCAGGCACATGTCATGATCGTCTCGTCACTCTTTATTAAAAAAAAAAAAAGACCGCAAACCTCTTAATTTTTGAGAATCGTAACAATTATTTTATAACCAGCCAACCACTTCAAATCTGATATTTTATGTATTAACCAAATCTGGATTGAGTTTCACGTTAACAGCACACTCCTGCGTAAGACGGTCTACCGCCATGATTCTTATTCAAAATTTCCTCTTTTTTTTTGTTGTTCCAGTCGTCCAATCACTATTAACATAATCAAAATCGTAGAAGGAAACGTGTCAAAGGCCGAGGGGTAGAAATTCTTCAAAAGGTTGGTTTTGGGAACCTCAAAGTACAAAGGGCGGCTGTGAATGGAGCTTACCTTTTTGTTTCTTTTTTGTGAGTGGGGTTTCTGTGAATTAATATACGATTGAAGGCTTTGACTTTACTCAATGGCTGGCACTTTATATACTTGTATCGCATCTGGGTCAGATGTTTTCTGTTTTGTAAGGGTGAATTTTCGGAGAGACATTTCGTTCGCGTCTTTTTAAAGATTTATTATACGCAACGAAGTGTATTGAAGGATTAATAATTGACGATGAAATCATGAATGTGTTAGTTGGGTTATCAAATCTTTTAAACGACTTAGCATAGCATAAGTAACCCACTAAATGTTCCAAGTGCTGGACTTGGATCTTCTCTCGCAAGGAGAGAGCCAAGGCAACAATCCACTACGTTCTCCCAGTGTGGATTAGTGGATGATGTATAACCTCGAAAGTTTCTTAAAACATGCCGAATATCTCACGATATTACATGTCTACGTTACGTAAACCATTGATGATAAAAAACTTGTACATCTATTCTCGGAAAAATACTCATAGGGGCAAGCGAGATTTGAACCCCTGACTTCGCGAGAACCAAATTTTGAGAGGTTGGTTAGTTGGGCTCTGTCTTCTGCGCTACCCTAAACCTAGGTAAGTAGTAAATACCACTGAGGCAATTAATAAAAAAAAAATACAAAAATTGGCTGATTGAAGTGAACACTTATATTTTTTTTGTATTAAACACAACCAATTTTGCTCAATACGTCACCTGTACCGCTACAGAAATCTATATTCCGTCACCCATTCTCAGAAGTCTGCACCAAGGACCAATTTTAACGACTCGGCTACGACCCGACAAATAAAACACACTCAGATATGTGCTTTATGTCATGCACATTAAGGCATAGATTACATTAGCAACACAAATTAGCAGACTGCTCGCCGACAGCCGTCTGCTAATTTATGTTGCTAGTGTAATCTATATCTTAATTTGCATGACATAAAGTCCATATTTTAATGTATTTTATTTGATGGATGGGAGCGGAGTTGTATATGTGGGCACATACCTTAATTCCGCCGCCGCTTCCCGACATTAACATGTCGGTGACGTGAACTCATATTTTTCTGTACCAAAAAGGGCTTAACGCAGCTAAAAAACTTTTAAAAAAATGTGATTACTGGGTCAGTACTATCAAAATAACGCCCTAAATCCTATTAACACACCAACCAACCAAGCATTTGTAACTGCGGCCAAACACAACACACAAACCTGTTATTTCAATTTCAACAATTTAGAATTTAATATGATGTTTTATTCAAATCCACAAACATACAAACGTTTATTTTAATTTACCAAAATCGGAATTAAAACACAAACATACAACCGTAAATTAATTTGAATAAATTTTATTCCCGAGTGTTTACCCGCCATTTTGTATTCTCTCATCTTTAGTATTGCTTTTATTTACCGTAAATAATGTTAAATATTAAATTTCCTGTTGTTTTCGCGTAATTTACATGAATTATATGGTACGTTGCGTGAGTTTTTATTTGTAGTTTGCGACTCGTTTTTAGTAGAATTTGCGTGAATTTCGGTTGGGCCAAATTGCTTTTTTGTCTGCGGGGCGAAAGATTTTTAAGATTGACGATGCGATACTGCCCGGACACCAATAAACACTTTAATTTGATTAATGATTACTTTGATGATAACATTTAATTTTTTTATTTAAAAAGTAACGCTGCTATGTACATTTTAAAATTAATTCTCGGGTTTCTCACGTGTGCACTTAAGTCGGAATGGACTCATATAGTCACTTCATTCCGACTTAAGTTTCACACACATTTTCGCGTCTACGTTTACATTAAACTACTCTAGTGTCCTAAACGATAGCGACGGGTTTAAAACCTGCGCTATGAATTAAATTTGCTGGCATAATTATGAAGTTTTACACGTAATATTTGCAAATAATAATTTATAGCAGAGGGCATAATGAAAGTCCACAATTACAGTTTGTTGATGGTAAAGTTATGATAAAAAATATTGACATTGTTCATTATAATTGTAACAAATAAATATACATAGATTAACACTTTATCTGTACGGTAACTGTTTTCGTTCAGTGAAACGTTAATTTTAAACTTTGAAACTGTGTACTATTTGTATGCTATTTCTTTTGTTTTTTTTCATTAACCTTTGACGTGTATGTAATAATGAACAGTGAATAAAGAACTTTGCCTTTGACTTTTGACTTCGGGTGTCCATTAAAGTTAATGGACACCTGAGACCAACAGCCTCGATTGGGTACCTTGATAAATGTAAAAGTAAGTTTATGAATAGACTTGATATAGTTAGAATCAGGTGCCCACCGAACTTTAATTATAAACTTGCATAATGCTGTCTGCTGTAAAGTATTTGCAAGTTTGATGAGTTAAACTTTGCTAATTGCAAAGTTGCTTCAAAATACGTTACGATTGATTGAATTAGCACTATTGATAGAAACTTAGTAAAACTGTCACACTAACTGTTACAAACACTTGGTGTCACAGTTTAAATTATAGATAGATATACAGAATATTACAGTAAGAAATATTATACCTTAAATTAGTATAATAATTAAGGGCTGAAATTTGGAACACTGTTCAAATATAAACATCACATATAGGTACCACTTTTTATCTCGGTAAAATGACGGGAAAGGAACCTACGAGGGTAAAACTACAGGCGCTTTTAGTCAATATTTACCCCATTTTCATGAAAAATATCGTGTCGTATCTTTAAAAATATCGGACCCCGCGTACACCAATTATCGTACCAAATATTTGGCGAGTCAATGCCGGGAATTGACTACCCGCCCGGAAAGAATGTCTACATTGAGCATGGCTGCCGTAAATGGGAATAGGACGAATTATGATTCATAAGCATATACAGCCCACTAAATAAATGTTCCACTTCTGAGGCTCGTGGCTTTCTCTCGCAAGAAGAAAGTCAAGGCTCCATTCACCACGCTGGCTCAGTGCGCGTCGCTGGATGATACATGAAAGACTCGAAAGACTCAAGGTACATGTCGATTTCCTCACCGTTTTTAAGTTAGCGGCGTTACGCACATGACTTTATGACACATAATGAAAATAGTGGTGCGTGTGGAATTGGATTCTGGGTGCTTCGGATCGGTAGTCGCCGTTCTCCCGACTAGACCAGCCGTAACTTCAAATTATGATTCGCTAATGCTGAATAATGCGCACGTTCTAGCTTCTAGGCCGTAGTGTCCTAGTGACTAAAAAGTAGGACGTCTCATTCATAATACAGAGGACGTAGGTTCAAATCCCATGTGTACCTTTGAGCCAATAGCGCTCAGGAATCACATAAACACAAACGGTGAAAGAATTTTAGAAATCGGTCCCATAGTTCCCGAGATTAGCGCTTTCAAACAAAAAACATCTTCTGCTTTGTAATATTATTCATCATCATCACATCTAATTAAAATAAAAGCCGGTCATTTTCATGGTTGATGTTCCAAAGACACGAACGAAGAGATTTGACTCTACTTTTGTGATAAAAACGTCTAGGAACGTCTGGAATACGTTGCCTGAGTGGGTTTTCCCCGATGGTTACAATCTTTGTGTCTTCAAATTGAGAGTGAATCGGTTTCTTCTAGGTAAACACGCTCCATCGTAGACCGCATCGTCGCTTAACATCAGGCGAGATGGCATTCAAGTGTAAACCTATAAAAGTTAGAAAAAAAAAAATTGGGAGCCTGACTAAGTCCGGACTAGTGTCTAAAAATCCAGAGATGTTCGGACCTATCCGGACAGATGAATTGACGTGTAATTGACGTGTAAATTGTACATTTATCACTTAAGAACTTTGACTTTGACAACCGTACATCGGTACATTTACCCACAAGATTTCATCCATCTGAAACGTGCTCCACTGCTTCACCATCTCTCTGAAGCTACGCCGCTATATTATTGGCATCTAGATGACGCGAATATACAAGATTTTCTTCTATCAAAAAGCGACATTTTTTTAAAGTAAAATGTGACAAGATGTCCCTGATGGCCAGCAACATCTGCCCATAGCATCACAGTCTATTGGAACACGAAGAGTCCAAATCATTACCTACCTAGCACCGCACTGCGCTCGTCACCCGGAGATCTAAAGTGTTTTAGATCAGTAATTTCTCTGGAAACATTCCCGAAACCAGAACATAGTAATGTTTGCACACTACTGCTTGGCGGCAGAATAATTGGCAAAGTTTCAATTCGATTCTTTATTGGTCTGTAAAATTAGGTATTAGTGTATACATAGGTCTTAAATAAATAAATGTTCTCTAATTTTCACCAGGTAAGGTATCCAGACAAAAACATCTTAAAAATCTATGTTGTGGTTTGCAAATTTTGCAAAGTTTAGTTTAGGCATGTACATGTGTATTAAAATTAAAATATTTGTATGTACGTATTGTTATGTGATGAGGCTAGGTAAATTATTATGTGTAAGCACAGATTTCTAAAACAAAAGGCAGATGGAACGTGCAGAACACAGATCCTTAGGTCCAGAAAGCAAATATCAAACGCCAAAGCAAATACAAACTCCAATCAGTACGAATCGGACTTCCGTCTCGTACGGGAGTCCCGTGTGATTTTAAGTTTTGTTTAAGATTATGCCGCCGTAATGTCTTCAAACATTGCAAACATTGTTCCCAAAAATAAGAAAAGGAAAGAGGAATATCATTTCATAGGAAAGTTTGAATATTTTACTGCTATTTATATAATTTAGGCAATTTAATTTCATTTAATGAATAGAAACACAACACCTCAACGAAAATTGATTAGTGTTGCTATACTAAATTGAAATTATTTTCCCTAAAGTTAAGGTAAAATATAGATTATGATTTTTTTGAAGATACTCGTAGACCAAATTATTTATGTAGATTGTATTATTCTATTTTAAACCTTATCTTTATAATCGTATTTTTTTAATTTAATGTTAATCGATGCCTGCACTAATCCACGTCATTACTAGCGTTTATAAAAATACTAATAGTGTTGATGAAAACCATAGTTATGAAGCAAGTTTTATACTTGTAAGTAGGTATAGTGGAGCTTAAAAAAATAGGCGAGTCTTTTTGAGAGATCTAATCGTTTTAATTAACCTCATGTTATCGGGTCGAGTCAGTAGTGGCATTGTCGAAGTTTTATAGGGTGCTAATTTGTGCGTACATACTTACCCAAAAAGATGTTGGGATCAGGCCAATCGCTGTTGGCACCACATATACTGGCCTTGCCCAGACAAAGATTGGATACTAAACAAATTGAATGATCTGGCCCTCAACATCAAATCAGTTGACAAAATTATCGGCACTTCCTGTGTTCATCGATATTAAATGAGTAGTTGCCACCTTTTGTCAAGCATAATATTCAAAGTTTTACAAAAGCTCCGATAGAATACTCAAAATAAACACACACATGACTTTTACTATTATTCGGCGTTGTCTTTTTATTCCGAATTTTCTGTACGAATATTCGAATTTTTAGTTGCATGCAAAATCAAAATTCTTAACATCACAGGATGGAAATTACTATTTCTATCATAACAAGAAATCCTTTTATAATTTATAATCGGTGTAATAATAAATTATTTTAACATTATAATATATTTTATGTGTTTATTATACGCGAAGATTTCCGAAGCTAAGACAACAATAGTGGGATTTTTTTCTTAAGACTGGGAACATTACACGCACACCAACGTGAGTAATTTGACAACGTCGGTGAGAGCTGTCACGCATACATAACTAATTACTGGCCTCACAGTGTCGTTCACGAAGGTTTCATCTGTTTAGAAATCTGTGTGTGTAAGATTATTATTAGCGTAAGATTGATGTCGTCATTCGCCGGCACTAGCGGAAGACTAGCGCCGATTGGATCCAACCGGCATTTTGCTGAGCTGGGGTCGGGATGTGGCAAAAATTCGTAAATTGAATAGATTTTATAGAACGATGTATTCATGTATACATTTTTATGTATGTATTTTTTCTCACAATAGGTAAATAATTTGTCAATTGTCAAATTTCCCCATCAAAAAACACTTCTGGAAAAAATTGACTAATCGATAGTTTTCATTTCTACCCACATTGTTAAAATCAAAACACTCCGTGGCCAGTCTTCAGCTAGACGAAGTATACAAAGGTAACTCCAAAAATTCACCAAACCCAACTAGCTATCTAATCTTGGCTGCGATTCCGCCGCTGAAATGTCCAATAAAAGATAAGCGGAATCGAATCCGACCTTTCGATTATACCTTCGGAACTAAAAGTAAATATCGAGTCCCGTTGTTTGTCTTATCCGTGAGAACGAAATCTGAAGTCATTAAACCAATACGTGGTTTAAGAAATCTGAAGTCATTAAACCAATACGTGGTTTAAGACTTCTATTAAATTATAATGACTGTCAAAATTATTGTCATGTACCTAGTGTTGGGGTCTTGTAGGATCCCTTAAGGTGATCATATAAACCAGAAGATATGCCCTGCCAAACTTCAGGCGCACGGAATTATGTCATCATTGGGAAGAGTGAGCTCACTTTTTCTTTTCGGTTGCGGGAAGCGATGAACGCCGGACGTATTTACCTATCACTATTTGTTGTCAACAACCAAAATAAGTAGAACCACAGCATACCTCGCCACTAGTATTTGATGACGATTGTAGGGGTCAAGTGGATTGGTGATTTGTAAACCACTTACACTACAGTACTGAGACGTAGTTTAATACCATTTTCAAGGTGCTCAGCGCACATCTAGTGGATTATATCGATGCATTAGCCTTTATAAGTCGTGGTGGCATGAACGCTTGCCTTATAGTCTTGAGGTCATATATGTATGAATACCCCGCCTTTCTTTTCTTTTTTTTGGTACTCTTGGTAGTTCAGGAAATGTCAATCCAATAACATCACCAAGACAATTAATCTTTTCTATGTATCATTTTGCTATCTGTTACAAACGTCGTTAGCAACAAACCACGATAATTACTGTTGCCAAATATATTTGGTGTTCCTAGAAAATTCGTCAACCGACGAATGGGAAAATTTTCTCTAACGCTTACAGTATCTCCTTGAGATGTTCCCGGAATCACGGATCATAACTAATTATCATTATGTAGTCAGTGGATAAATTAATGTTTTTTTTTTTAACTATAATAGGTTCGCACTTGACCACTATCTCGCCTGACGTTAAGCGATGATGAGATCTACGATGGAGCGTGCTTACCTAGAAAAAACCGATTCACTCTCGATTTGAAGACACCAAGATTGTAACCATCGGGGAAAACCCACTCAGGCAACGCATTCCACAACCTAGACGTTCTTATCACAAACGTGGAGTCAAATCTCTTCGTTCGCGTTTTTGGAACATCAACTATGAAACGATATCGCCTTTTTGTGGAACGAGAGGTCCGATAGAAGAAAGGGCAAGGTGGTATTAGATCATGCAGATCAGTTGCACACTCTCCGAAGTGTATCCGATAAAAAACCGATAAGCTGGCGATTTTGCGGCGATGATCAAGGCTTTGAAGTCTTTTGCGCACAAGAGTGTCACTGCCTATGAGTATTTTGTCACGTCTCTCAATAGATTCCAGAGTCCCCAGCTGATACTTAGCCGATCCATCCCAAAGGTACGAACAGTACTGATGTTAGTATGTTGAGGAGTGATAAATATTTATATGAGAAATCATTGAACGTGGTTTTTGTTGTTTTGCGGTTTTATTTTCCCTCACAACCTTGAACGAACATTTATTTGAAGAAACATTTGACGTGATCTTACATTGTCTTCGTTGCTTCCGAATTTAGCTTAGCTATTGCGATGTTTTAATGGTAACACGCTTTGCAGTTTGCTACCTTGGAAAGTACTATACCTTCTGCTACTTTTTTACCGACGTAGATTTATCAGAAACATTGCAGATTGGACACGTGATCAAAATCTAATCTCAACACTTAGTCTGTGATTTAATACCGCCTTGCTATTATTTACCGTTATTAGAGTATCTTAGTCTCTGATCACAAGGGTCTCTCTACTTAGTGTGTGTCGTTATTGTCATAGATTGGAAGAGTGACGTGAAATCGGTGTCAAGTGTAAACCTATTATCGATAAAAATATACACCAAACTGACAGTAAAACTTTATTTGATTACAATTCAAGATATTATGAGATTGAACCATCAAGGTTTATTTTATGTAATGATAAATTTGCAGAAAAGCCACAAATAGATGAGCAGACATCTAAATAAATTACGTTTGACGAGACTCAGGGTGATAATACCGTTTATTAGACCGGGAAATTACATTAATATATTTCGTAAGGAATAATTCGGTTTCTTTAGTGGGCGTTGGGATCAGTACCCACTTCGCTACGGAACAGAGGACAGTGAGCGGAGCAAGCAGTTTTCACATACAACATTATAGAGTTAGATCAAACGCTTTACACCGAAGGCACGGCCCCTCTACCGCCTAACTTAATCGGCTATGGCTATTGCTGTCTCTATCATTTCAAACGAAAAAAATGAGACAGCAATATCTAAGATTTTTAGAGAAAGATTTTCGTTAGGCGGTAGACCCCCGGATCTGATCGCTCTTGTGGAAGCGTCATATTTTTGTCGCGGCACATCACTATGTCGACATAACTAACATACATATGAACCGTACGGAAAAACCTGATCTATTTACTTATTCTTTATCTAAAGCCCAGACGTTAATGGTTGTTGGATTTAAAGTGAAATGTTTTCAGAAAAAATACAAGATAATGACATAAATCATCCGCCATCTTCATCATGTTTTTTCAACAAGCTTTGATTAGGTCGACCTGTGTGTAACTAACTATGTAATTAAATCTAAGGTAATTTAACCATCTTCCAAGGATCGTAGTATCATAAAAATTGGCAGCTGTATGTACATAGTTCTGATGATAATAATACAATAATAAGGTACTATCGGACTGATCTGATGATGAAGCTTGAAGATATGAACTGGAACTTCATGATGGAACATCGTATTATAGCTGTGTTTGGTTTGTTAGAAAAGTCTTTCAATGAACTTTGACCACATTTAGGTTTTAAGGTGTGATGATGCAGCCGAAAGCTAGGCAAGCGTGTTTTTCTAGTGTTTTTAAACTATTAATTTATTATATCCAGAATATAAGAGTTGTGAGTCCAGCTGTGTTTTATACTCTTGTGGGCAGGTCTCTTGGTTATCATCAGGTTATCTATTATAAATAAACGTATGCAATTAGATTTATTTTTATTGTAACAGGCTTACACTAAATCGCCATCAGAATGCTGTCTACCATGAAGAATGCCTATCTAGAAGAAACCGATTCGCTCTTGATTTGAAGACAAAGACTGTAGCGTTCGGGAAAATTCACTCAGAAAACGCATTCTACAGCCTATACGTTTTTTATCACAAACCTCTTCGCTCGAGTCTTTCAAATCATTTACTTAAAGCGTGGCTGAAAAAGGGGGTCACTTATGCTTTATTATCATCATCATATCAGCTTATCAGTGCTGGAAATATGCTTCTATTATCATATCTCCACAATCCACAACTCACTTCCGACAAATTCAACTTCCAACCAGAAATCAAAATCAGTTCATCCGTTCGGGAGCTACAATGCCACAGACACACACACAGACACACCCTACTTAGAACACACCATGTTTTTTTGTGTCGTGTGTTAAAAATTGGGCAAAATGGTATAACTCCAGGCGAGCTTTACAAACTACCACCCACGCTATCTACACCAACTACTGTCAGAGAACAGAGCCAATATAATTAACTCGGGAAAAGTATTGTGGAAGGTGGTCGAAGAAGAAGCTTAGGTCGTCTTTAGAATGGAAACTTGAGTGTGGAATACCATCAGACCTTTCTCCGTAATGCTTTAAAATTTTCCGATTCCCCGCATCAGAACGTCGCATTTTCCAGCTGTGAAATCTCGTCTTTCCGCGAATTCCCGGGGAGAACGCCGGATTTGAATTACGTGTTTTCTATTTGTGTTTGTTTGTTAAATCCTGCTAATCCTTAATCTGCCGCTTCGTGTTACAATCCCGACTTCGCGGTGTGTGGCGCAAGCTATCGACTTATTGCCAAACTATATAGAAATACATACATGTACCTACCTACGTCTTTGTAGAAATCTAAAAGCCGCGAGATTATAATCACACGCGTTAGATTATAATCTATCGGTGTTAAAAAAAATTAACGGTGAAGTCACCGTTAAATTATAAATATATACTAATTCTGCCTGCCAAAGGCAGAATTGAAAATAGCATGGACCTCGGTTTTTAGAGATTATTAAAAGAAATAAAACCTACATCTTAATATTTGTGATTGTATGCAGGTGATTTTTTTTATGCTAGTATGCCTTTTGTGGCGCTTTTTCATAAGTGTTTCCCTGTAATATTGACATTTGTATGAGTTTAAAAATATATTTGTTTCCCTGTAATATTGGCATTTGTATGTATGTAAAAAATCTGTTTATTTATCTACATATTTGTTCGATCTCTACCAATCATATCTAAAGTCGGTGATGTGAACTTACGAGATTTCACCCATCCAAAAAGAAGAAAACGAACGCGCACGTCACACCGCCACATTAAGATGTCAGCGACCTATGATGCTCGGTGTCTATTTGAAGGATAAAATCAGATTTTCCGTTTAGAGAAATTAGATTATCCGTCAAAGAACTATAAGAACTATATACTAAGGTGATTGAGATAACTCAGCGAATCAGTTAGACGAAGTGGGAAGAGGCTTAGTGCCTAACATACTAAGCTGAAGTGGCAATGGGCCTACCACAATTATAGAAGAATCGAAAAAAGCTGGACTATGTGTTCTATCTCGAGCGTGGAGACAACGTATTGGCAAGGGCACCCTGCTGCTAG
This sequence comes from Ectropis grisescens, assembly GCA_017562165.1. Lineage (NCBI taxonomy): Eukaryota > Metazoa > Arthropoda > Insecta > Lepidoptera > Geometridae > Ectropis > Ectropis grisescens. The sequence goes on along the minus strand of CM029793.1, from coordinate 8,345,978 downwards.
ATGGAGCGACGATATACGAAAAGTAGCTGGAAGCAAGTGGATAAGAACAGCAGAAAACAGTAAACGACTATTAGATAGACATATGCATAGTTTACCAAAATGTGTTCATTATAGCTAAAATCGCTAAAAGCCTACATCTTGTATCGCGCGCTAACGAAGCCAGTGAAATTCAAAGATTTCAGTTTTTCTTCCAAATCAGAGTTCGTCGGAACCCCAGAGTGATGAGATTACGTTATATCTTATAATATAAGACTATATTTATGTCGTCATGTTTATTCGTATTTGCACACCATTAAATTTAACTGTGTTGGAATATATTTCGTTCTTCAAATAAGTTAGTAGGTAGGTATATCGTAAAGTGTTTTTCTACTAGTATCGTTAATTTAGGTATATTTATGTTATATTAAGAGCTTAGCTGTTGATATCCTAAAAAAGTCGAGAACAAACGATTTACAACCGTGAGGTTCGTTTTTTTTTATGTTTTAAAGGTTACATTCAAAGAGTTTACGTTTATACGACGTATAGAGTTAGAACAAACGCTATACACCGAAAGCACGGGTCTGATCGCTCTTGTGGAAGTGTCATACTTTTGTCGCGGGACATCACTATGTCGCCATAGCTAACATACACCTCATCTGCTTACGATTGGTACAAAGAAACCGTGCGGAAAACACTGATCTATTTACTTGTTCTTTATCTAAGGTTACATCCTACTAACATTATAAATGTCAATGTTTGGATGTTTGACGCTCAACCACATCGTAACGTATAAACGGATTGGACCGAAATTCAGAACAAAGTTAGAGTACTTAAAGCCTGGAAGAACATATACGAAAACTTTTTATCCCTTGAAAATAACGGAAACGGGAACTGCGCGGGTAAAACCGTGGAGCACTGCTCGTTTTTTTAAGTTTTACAGGTCGGGTTTTTTTTGAAATCGGAAATCGACGCGGTCCACGGTGGTTTATCTCTCGATTTGAAGACATTAAGCTTGTAACCATTGGGAAAAACCACGGAGCTAATACAAAGAGGAGCTGCCCTAAGCAACTGTGCACTGTGATTTTCAACTAGGTCCTGACGTCATCATGGGGGGCGTTATTTATATATACAGGCGAAATTTAGTTACTACACCTCCTCTTCGTATTCGCTCCGTGGGAAAAACTCACTCAGGCAAGCTATTCTATTTATATTTTCTGCAAATTAAAAGTGACAAATGAAGTAAATGGTTTTTATTATAAAGATGAGTAGAAACGCATTGTGGCTTATACCAGGCGTTCTGCTCAGACCTGCATTAAGTAGGACGCGTCTAATAATTGAAAGTGAACGGGAATATCTTCCCTGGATTAAAGGATTCGGCTCCTGAAACTCGCAGCGCAATAAGAACTGAGGATTAGAAGAAATAGAACAACCGGGATATTGAAATCATAGATTAAAAGTATCGTAGGGACGGGCGTTTGCTTGTTGTTTGACTGCCCTAGTGGCTTAGTTGGTAGTAACTCTGCCTGCGAAGCCGAGGGTCGTGGGTTCGATCCCCACCCAGTGCAAATATTTGTGTGATGAATTCAAATGTTTGCACTGTGTCTGGGTGTTTCTATGTATATAATAAGTATGTATTTAAAACTATATAAGTATTATATCAGCTATCTGACTGCCATCACACAAGCTTTGCTTAGTTTGGGGTCAGATGGTGTTGTGTGTGAATTGTCCACCAATATTTATTTATTTGTGTTAGTTGTACAAGATATTTTTATAATTTATATGTTTTATAATTTTGTTTTTAAATAATTAATTTTAAACATTCGTTTTTTGTAAACAAAACGATTAGTGACTAACAGCAGCAGTAGCTGCCAGGAGAAGCCAATATAAAATACCCTTTAGTAGGTAAATATGTCCTATATACTTTCTTGCTAATGTTGTTGTTGCAACAATAGATGGACAAATTTGTTGCTATTTCCTGCATAAATACTGCATAAAAATTGGCATAGAGACTTGACTATTATCTAGAATAACATTATAGACTTTTTTATACAATGTCCACGTAGATTCCTTAACACCACTAATCTATCTTCCAGATCATAATCTAAGATCTAAATTTCAGCCTGAGCCATCCAATTTTAAGACATGATTGTCTACAAACACCCAACAGAACGCTTCACATGTTTGTTATTAATAGCAAAATGTAAAACTTCCTAAACTAGACATGTTCAATAATTGAAGAGCAGTGGGTGGAAACAAGTTAACGAGTAGGTGCCCGAAATAGTTTACTTTGAAGCTTGAACTAAGAAATCAGTCTGACTTCCAAACCCTTCATTCATTGACAAGTTTCAAACGAGTGGGAGTAAACTCCAATACATATATACGTGTACGTTAAACCCACTACACACGAGCCCTAAAATCAGAGGAAATTACGTAAAAGTAGTAGGGAGGAGCCTACATCGCACTATAAATCACCAATCATAATGTGCGATGTAGGGTCGTCCCCACTACTTTTACGTAATTTCCTCCGATTTTAGGGCTCGTGTGTAGAGGGTTTTATATTACAGGTGTGTTACTTACCATCAGGCACATGCTTTGGTCATCCAATTACCATAAAATACATAATACTAGCAGCACCCCGCGGGTTTACGCGAGTAGTTGTCGTTTTCGTCATTTTCCCGAGAAAAAAGTAGCCTATGTGTTCCTTTGCCTTCTAAACTAAAATCTAACTGTGTTCCGAATTTCAACCTGATCCGTTCAGAAGTTTCGACGTTATTGAGCCAAAAGCATCAAAATATCCAAACATCGACATTCATAATATTAGTAGGATAGGATTCGAACAATAGTACGTATTAAAGAGCGTTATGATTTCCACTGCGTTCAGATTTTGTGGTCTCCGATCCAAAAATTGGGTGTCTTAATTATTATTTTTTACTTTTATAGGTTAGACCGCTATCTCGTCTGATGTTAAGCAACGATGCGGTCTACGATGGAACGTGTTTACGTAGAAGATACCGATTCACTCTCGATTTGAAGACACAAAGATTGTAACCAACAGGGAAAACCCACTCAGGCCTTTTCCCTGTTTTGAACACACATTCACAATTCACAAACACGTATTCCACAGCCTAGACATTCTAATCACAAAAGTAGAGTCAAATGTTGATTAAACATGTAGCTTCTAGGTAAGGTAGGCCTGCTACATCTCAGGCCACGTCATAGCTTTATACTAGCCGGTCAAACACAAACCTATTTAGTAAAAAAAGGTACTAAGTAAAAGTAAGCAGCTTATTTTTTACTGGATGAAAAACAAAAAATATTTTGAAAGTTACACTAATACAAATTTAAACTATTGCTAATATAAAGATATTAAGATGTTTTTTTTGGCTCAGGGGTTTAATGAAATACGTACATTATGGGATAAAATTCACTCTTTTCAGGTGAAGGTAATTTAAAATTGCCTGAAACGTTTTATTTTTCAGAAAACAGTAACTTTCATCTTATAAACTGTGTTGAGTAGTCCCGTAAAGTTAAATTATTTGTAGTTTTGACAATGGGGGATTAACCACCTATTCAAATTGCTTTATGATATATTAGCGGAGAGGCGTCTAATAAGAATAAGAACGTCTAGGTTGTGGAATGCGTTGCCGGAGTGGGTTTTCCCCGATGGTTACAATCTTGGTGTCTTCAAATCGAGAGTGAATCGGTTACTTCTAGGTAAGCACGCTCTATCGTAGATCGCATCATCGCTTAACATCAGGCGAGATGGTGGTCAAGTGCGAACCTATTCTAGTTAAAAAAAAATAAAAAAACATCTTCGGAAAACATTACTTATTGCGTTCGCAGGAAATTAGATAGATATACTTATATATCTCTGTCTAATTCTCTTGTCTGTACAAGAGAGAATGGGAGTACTCTACTAAAACAAACCATAAACAATTGTTTTATATAAACATTATTGTGGTTGGGGGTCCACCGTTTCAATCCTACTCAACATAAATTGCGCGACATATAAACGCGACATTTTGTAAGAATTTATTGAATCATCTTTGTTACTCTTTCAGAACAAAACCACTGAAGAAATTTGGCTGAAATTTGTTAGTACGAGTAAGATAAATAACAGTCTAAAAATGATACAGAGGCTGTTTATTTGTTTCGAAAAATAACGAGATCGGGAAATAAACAGGTGAAGCCGTGGGGCGGTGCGAGTTAAAAAATAAAATGGTCTTGGCTTTGAAATTGAGAGCATCACTTTATTTTACCACAACAAATAATAATAAACAATTCATTAACTTCAAAGACAGTGATTATCGTCGTTTGTCCAACAAAATGCCTGTTCCACAACGGTATCAAATATACCAAGTCAAAATTGGAATTTCCATAAGTAGGCCAATGTAGGCGTGAATCGGGTCCACTACTGTAGGCACATTAACCACAGACCTTGCGTGTCCCCTCTAATCTCTCAATCTTTGAACGCGAGTCAATCAAAGGCTTTATATAAGTGAGTCCATTATATTAGTTCGTGAGAGCTTAGCCGGTGATCCTTCGAGTGGTTTTGTAGGGCGAAAGGGAATCAACGTTATTTTAGTTTGATACGTTGCAGTAGTAGTGGTAGGACTCTTGGTAGAGTTGGCCTGGGGAAATACCACACCTTTGCCAATTGCAATAGTGTGCAAACATTACTGGGTGCTGGTTTAAAGGGCAATATTTCTAGAGAAATTATACGGCTTAGAGATACAATATCTTACAACTCTGGGTGACAAGCGCAGTACGGTGCTAGGTAATGATTTGGACTCGTCATGTTTCAATAGCTGCGTGTCACTGTGCTGTTATGTGGCAGGCATGTTGCTTACCCATGGGGTACATGACCTACTAGTCTTGTCACTCAATTACTATACAAAAAATCGGTTTCAAGATTTAGAATTGACAAAAGAACACCAAATGTTCTATAATAACAATTTCCGCACGGCACATAAAGTTACGAGTATTTGTCGAAATAGGCGTTTAATTTTTGACAGGGATAATTAGTTATTTCTACGAATTACTGATATAACTTATTGCAAAGTTATTAGTTTCGAGTACAATATGGCTACGTAATCAATAACTTGCTTGACGAAGGTTAGGATTAGTTCTACGGGTTAATAGTAGTATTGATGGATAATCGACATGCCCATTTGATTCTCCGTTTCAAATTAATTCTCGAACAATTTTCAGGTCCCTCTTAAAAGGGTTTCCTCGTATTCCAGGCTAATACGATGAACGTAATTAGCATGTGTCTGTTAGAGTTTTTGAAATATTATTTTTATCTTGCAGGCATCAAAGCGCTGTTTTTAACCCCCGACCAAAAAAGGGGTGTTATAAGTTTGACGTCGATGTCTGTCTGTCTGTGTGTCTGTCTGTGGTACCGTAGAGCTCAAACCGATGGGCCGATTTCGATGCGTTTTTTTTTTTATTTGAAAGTGAAAATCCGTGCGGGTGTTCTTAGCTATGTTTGGTTAATATCGATTCAAAATGGCCGCCTCCACAAAATGGCGGACAAAATATTTCTTCACAACCTATCTCAATATGGGTATCAAATGAAAGGGCTTGACTAGCAGAGTACTATACGCTATAACAAATTTCAAATCCAAGATAGCCGCCACCACAAAATGGCGAATTATATAATTTTTTTCACCACTACCGCAATATGGGTATCAAACGAAAGGGCTTGACTAGTAGAATACTTTGCACTATGACAAATTTCAAATCCAAGATGGCCGCTTCCACAAAATGGCGAATTACATTTCTTGTCTAACAACTTCCTTAATATGGGTATCAAATAAAAGGGCTTGACTAGTAGAATGTTGTACAGATAACAAATCTAAGGTAGTCAGGGGTTAATCAAAATTTTTAATTTTGTTCTTGTTTATGGATTATTTATTGTGTATATTCCGTTGAAACTTGAAAACTGAAAATTTGTTAATGTGAGCTTCCCAATCGTAAGCCACGATATACCACTATAAAGTTTGAGTTATCGTAGCTGTAGCATTTAGTAGGCACAGATACAAATTCGGTGACACCTCACTACCAGCCTTGATGCAGCAAAACAGGATCCGAAGCGTTCAAGAGTATATGTGAGTAATGCTCACCTTTCTCGTACTAGGCTGAAACTCGAACCTTCCTTCTCCCGCAGTAGTGTTCCCAGGCTCCCAGACTCAGTAAAGAAGTATGTCTGGAAACCAGTACCCAACCTCCCCAACATTGATGATAGAAGAAAACAAGATGATGATGATCAATACAAACTTATGTAGTGTATTGATTAAAAGTGAAACTATCGACGTTACTATGAACTATATTGAAGATTGCTAAAGTAGTGACAATATAAGAGCTTCTAAAACTAGTTTAGGTCATGAACCAAGGAAAACAAATACAAAACCCTTGTACCGTCTAACTAAATCGGCTTTGGCTTTGCTATTGCTGTCTCTATAATTTCAAACGAAAACAAAAGAGAGCAATGTAAAAGCTATGGCCATTTTAGATACGCGTTAGACCCCCGGTAAACAAAACAGTCCGTCTGGTTTTTGCCAAGATTCCTTGAAAAAAATTAAAGTATTATCAACATGACGTTGAGTAGATATTTCTTTATAGTTTTATGATGGATGTTTTCACTCAGAACCCTTAGATTACAAGCAAGGCGTGACACGGTGCAGACTCACCGACACAGGGGTTGTGGTTGACGACGGAGAAGATACGGTCGCAGCGTTTCTTCATGTGGGTGTTGGGGCAGATGCAACCGAAGAGAGGAGAGAGGCGCAGTCCAGCCCAAGCCTCCCGGCATGATTCCCTGGAAAAAGGACTGCATTACTAACGAACACATGGTAGTATTTTTATGTATAGTTATAGTTTGACAGAACGGAGAAAGAATGTGCTTCTCATTTACCCCCCCTCAGACCGCGGCTGATAGGACTAATGGCAAAAATAAACATATTCTTCGAAGCTTATGAAAATGCTATTAATCATGTAAATAAATGTGATTGTAATATTGAATCCAATTATAAAGAAAAAATAAAGGATACAAGATGTGCATTTTTTAAACGGGGAAAGCGAACGAAACTGAATTACAACGAGCATTACACTATGCACACCTGAATTATCCATAGACCAATAAAGGTCAAAAGATAATGTGGTTACCTATCTTCCATACGGCATTCTCCATCGCGGGCCTTGCAAGCGTTCTTGAATCGGTCGAAGAGGACAGAGCAGGCTTTCTCGTTGTGACAGACGCTCAGGGCATACGTACAAGTTGGCAGGGTCTCGACGGGGTACGGGTCCTTTTCTGTAATACAAATGTTGTTGAGATTAAATGGAAAACTTCTAAAGTAGCATATTTGGTTTAGTCAGGAGAGACACACTGAGAAAACGGAAGAAAAAATGCAAGGTCACCGAATCTTGGTAATCTGTCACTGTTTCGGTCAAGCAAGCCTTACCTATTATGGAACTTCTAGTTCTAGGCTTATGGTTTTAATCACATATTTAAATCGAGTTTCACTAATAGACGAATAGTTGGGTAACAATTTTATTGTATGTTGAATTGGTTTCCATTTTCTTTGCTTCCGTTTGGTTTATATAACTTTATTTTTCATTTTCTTTTTTGATAGCAGAGCAAATCAGAATAAATACTAGGGTACTTTTTAAGTCTGCTTTATCTTCTACCACATCAGCAACGCGAGTTGGAGGTCACACGACCAAAGTTACATAGTCGATTTTATTCCTAACTAGATGTCCGCCCCGGCTTCGCCCGTGGTACATTATATAGCACTCATCGGGATCCCGTACATATCCAACGGTGAAAGAATGACTGAAATCGGTTCAGTCATTCCTGATAATATCGCTTTCAAACAAAAAACCTCTTCAGCTACCTGCTATCCCACCTATCAGAAATTGGTCGTACCAACTCAGATTTAGAAACCAATTTGATTAGCAAAGGTTATATGGCGAAATTACGGCGAAATTACCGAATGGAAGCCAAAATAAAAATTTGAAGTTGAAGTGAAATCTTAGACACATACTGTCATGTCAAAGCACGCTACGAAAACTCTAAAAAAGGAATATTTTTCCCCCGTTTTTGTTACATTATTGATTCATGCTCCGCTTCTATTGAAAGTAGCGTTATGTTCTATATCCTATAACCTTCTTCGATAAATGGACTATCTAATAGAAAAAGAATCTTTCAATTCGGATCAGTACTTCCCGAGATCCTAGCATTCAAACAAACAAACAAACTCTTCAGGTTTATAATATTAGTATAGATATGTTTTCTTTTTATTATTGAGCGACGGAATGAAGAAAAGATTCGAGTGATGATAAGAAACACCTAAACAGCAAAACATAAAAATGAAAACTCCAAATCTAACACGCTGCTGTTCTCGTTACTCAGAGGTATGAGATGATTTTTTTTTGCCCTGAAAATTCGCTGAAAACGTTTCTCTTCAAACAGCAACACAGTAGGTAATGTTAAAATGTTTCGAGGGTTTTCCCGATAGTTACAATCTTGGTGTCATCAAATCGAGAGTGTATCGGTTTCTTGTATGTAAAATTTGACTATCGTTTTAACAAAACTCACCCTTTTTCATGACAAAGACGCAGGGATGATCAAAGAGGAAGTCGCGGAAGGAGTTACACTCAGGATCGACGTTTGGTTCGCGGCAGAGGCAGGTCGGCTTGAAGAACGGGAACGCTTGCAGGGTCCGCAGGGCAGCTTGGCACTTGGTCACCGTCACAGTGGAACAGGCCACTGGAACAAAATATTTACATGTGCATTATTGGGGGTAATATGATTAATGTCATGACGACCTTGACAAATATCTGAAAGACTGACCAGATTCAGATGTAAGGGAAATTAGATAGTGGAAAAAGGATCGGGATGGGTGGCGGGTTACTGGAGAGGCGTCTGTCCAGCAGTGGACAACTACTATGGGTTCATTGTGATTCTGAAGATAAAGTGGAAGTGGATAGAGTGGAGTGGTAGGGAGGTATTTGCGAAACAATATAAAACAAGTATAACCATAACTAGCCCACTAAATGTTTCCACTACCTACCAAGTATATAGAGCCAAGCAGGCCCAGTGGATGGCGCATGGTATTATTAGTGGCACTAAGTAATAAACATCCTAAGCATTGAATTTGACCGTACGTTTTTAATTTATATACCGTGACGTACTCGTATATTGTGAAGATCATTTTGTACCTATTTCCTACCTATTTTAATGATCAATTCATATATATATAAATACATTTTTTTTTTCAAATCAACATTTTTTTCATTGCATGCATAAAAAACTACGGTAGGTAACAACATAAAAAAAAAATTTTCTCCGTCAGCTTGTTCCGGCTATTCTGAAGCGGCTGGACCAATACAAATAAAAGTGGTCAAGTGCGAGTCGGACTCGCCCATGAAGGCTTCCGTAGCAGCAAGTAATATAATATAAAAGTTCTTGCAGTTCGTTGTTACATTAATCAGTGTTTTAAACCGATATCCGTGGTTTTAACAATAGTAAATTTATGACTTAAAATAAAACTACTTACTAGATCTCATTCAAACCAAGTTTCGTTGATAGTTTACATGGTAATGTACATGATACACTTTTTTTTTCATTCTCTTAATTTAGAAGTTACAGGGGGCGGGGAACACACATTTTACCACTTTAGAAGAGTCTCTCGCGCAAACTATTCAGTTTGGAAAAAAAACATGTTAGAACCCTCAATATCATTTTTGATGACCTATCCATAGACAACAGACACGTGTGGTCTAGATCAAAAAAAAGTATGAGTTTCAGTTCTAAGTATGGGACACCCCTAAATGTTTTTGTTTTTTTTTTTCTATTTTTTGTACCAAAATTTTAATGCGGTTCACAGATTACATCTACTTACCAAGTTTCAATAGTATAGCTCTTATAGTTTCGGAGAAATGTGGCTGTGACATATGGACGGACAGACAGACAGACATGACGACTCTATAAGGGGTTTATTTTAGGGTCCCGTATTTTGCCATTTGGCTACGAAACCCTAAAAAGAACCTAGCTAGTTTTAAATACAAATTATATTGTGTCTCAAAGTAATAACTATTAACTATTGCGGGACTGGAATAAAAAGAATAAAAATGTAATTTAGTTTTGTAATAAAGTCTCTGAAATTGATAACATGTAACTCAATTCATCTCACACAATACAACTGGAAAATCCCAACCCACAATCATTTCTACCAACCAATCAGACACTCATAGGGTTGCAAGGCATTAACCAAAAAAATCCAATTCACTGGTCGGTCACTCCCTAATGTCAGCTCGACATAAAAACGTATCTAATTTCTGAGTTAATCCCGTATGATGCTTTTTTTGGTAGTTTTTCTGGTCTCTTGTTAAGGCGGGGTTGCCAGTCGAAGTCGTAGCACCCTTGGCCCTTTCACTTAATGGAAGGTTTTTGCTAAAGGTGTTTTAGTTGGGAGTTTGCAAAGTTTTGGGAAGTAAAACGCGAGGGCTTGTCAAAGTACTAATGGGTTGACTGAAGAGTTCGGCTGTTTTATCGTAGGGTAGTAGTTGCTATGGAAAAAGTTTGTTTTTGGCCAGAATGCGATCGTCTATCGACCTTTTGACTTTTATAAGCGTATTCAGCTACCAATGTTTGTTGATCAACTTTTGTAAGTCAATTTTGGTTCCTTTGTTTATTGTTCCAACGATTTTTTACCCGACTCAAAAAAGGGTTATGTTTTTCGCGCGTATTTTGTATGTTTGTAAATTTCTTTATTCCCACGTATCTTCCAAACGGCTGGATGGATTTTGAAAATTAAGATATCGTTCGATTCGTCTCAATCACCCAAATGTCCTCATGGAGCGGTTTCCAATTGCAATCAGGTTTTGAAAATTAAAGTCATTTAATGATAGCTTTTCTGTTCGTTCTCCTTTTGTCACACTTTTGGTAGATTAAAATCTTATACATTCGCGTCATTGACATGCTAATGTAGCGCCATTAAGATCTGCGCCCACTTATACATTAAGGACTCCGCTCCAAGCCAACAAATAAAACACTCTCAAATATGGGCTTTATACCATAGCTGTTAAGATATAGATTGCATTGGCAACATAAATTAGCAAACGGTTGTCAGTGAGCGGTCCGCTAATTGGTGTTGCCAATGTAGGTGATCTGCCATAATTTTTTTGTTTCGTAAATCGTAGTTCAGATGTGGTTCAGAATAAGGGTATTTGTGGTCATTTTATCGAAATCAGTGGGGCGGTTCTTTGAAATATGAACAAAAAACTAAAATTACCCTTCATGTATTTATTAGTACAAACATTTAGACGACGTAGTGATACTTTCGTGTGCAATTTGGTCGTTTGTTTACATTTAGCTTTAGATTGAAGTTGATTTTTGCTTATTCGTAGAAAATAAATTATTATCAGGAATAAAGCTATCAAGGAGTAATATAAAGGCAAAGTGCATTTGACCCGGCAAGTAAACAATCTTAGACCCAATGAATAATCAAAGCGACCCGTCAGAAGTGTCACGAGGTAAGCGCGGCGCACACTCGCGTCAAAAGTGAGAAGGGTCGCTTATCGATGCTAATGCCCGAAAATTCTCTCAAACATTCCTTATAATTTGCCTCTTGCCCTTTTGAGCTACTGAAATATCGTCGGTCATTTGTCATCCTTAAATCTTTTTCCCTCTTCCAGCTCAATTTTCTTTAAATAATGGCGCAGAATTAAACCTACTTATAGTTGCTAACAATCTTAGCACAAAGAACTGTCAATCCATCCAACGAGGGTTTTACTTAAAAAATAATAAAGCTTGTTTATTGTGGTGAGATTGTGGTCGTCACTAGATGACACCAATGAACTGGCTTATGCCTGTTTCGGCGTACAATTGTTTTTGTAATCATGCATGTAAACAAAAAAACAAAAACTTTGAAAATGTATACAATTTGTATGCTCTTTCTTTTGTTTTTATTTTTAATAAAAAAAAACTATATTTTTTTAATTAATTGAGGTGTAAATTGTACATTTATGAATAAAGTACTTTGACTTTAAATAATTTTTAATAACAAAGTAATTTAAATATCTACCCGTGACAAAATACACAAACAGGTCATGTTAAGTTATAATTGATAAAACACATAAATTCCATTCCTGCTCATTAGTGTTTCTTTTGGGGAGTGTTCTAAGGTGTTTTTCCACCTAATCCTACATTATCCTTTCCGATACCGAACATCAAAGACTGGAAAATCACTCCACCGATTTGCTATCGAGATACTTCGCTTTCCCACGAAACGAATTCGAGAACTCGTTTATTTTACGTACAGTCGTAGCTAGGAATAAACTAGCTGCAGTAGTCTGCAATCTTACAAATAACTTGCCTATCTTCAAAGGAAGAGTGAATAAGGGAATAGGGAAGGGATCTTCAGGGCAAGCGTTTTATTCCTCCGACTTTATCGGCATCGATAGGGTGACTTAAGGTCAAATTTAGGCACAGTTTCCATAATTTTCTAGCGATAAAAAGTAACTCATCTGTATTGCAGACCATTTGTTATATTTGTAGCTTAGCATTAAGGTATTTAGCTTTCGGGAGCGCGAGAAACTGTTTATAAACCCTAATTTTAAAATTAAATTAATACTAAATACCTACGTCTAGATGAGCCGAAGAGTTTATTCAGACTAAATTTGCTTAATACTTATTATACATTAGATATCTAATAAGTTATAATCTAACCCAGACGCAACTCTGCCTTTCTGGGTGGCATGGCATGATGTCGCTTGATTCCTGCGTAGGCGCAGACGCTAGGTCAGCAACTTACGGAGGTTCGCGGGAACATAACGAGGTTCATTCAGTGTTTTTTGTATGAAAAAGTACAAACATCCATCTATCCTTACGTATGGACTGTTGGGGCAGTTGCAATTACAATATTAATCGAATTACAAAATTATTGCACGACAATCCGATCAGATATTTTTATAAAGAAGCCGCTCAAAGTATTTCATAGTATTAGTGAAGCGTTTTCGGAAGAAAACAAGTAGTTTCAAACTACGCAGACTAGATGGCGGTAATGGAAGTTTTAGCCCTAAATATCCACTAATAACGATACGTAAAAATACATAAATGTTGCATGATAAACATTCCAAAACACGATGCCAAACAGTAAAGTGAAAACATCACTGTGATCCGGTTTGAAGGCCAATGTTTCCAGTGAAATAACAGGGCAGATATAACATCTTAAATGTCTGAGAGACGAGCGCAGTGAAATGCTTGGTTGATTTGGACTTTTCATGCTCCAATAGCTGTGTGTCACAGTGCTGTTATGGGCAGGCATGTTGGTTACCATCAGGCGCATGTCTTGTGCGTGTCTCCTCACTCTATACTATAAAAAATGGGGAGATTGAAATATATTGTAATTTGTCTAAATATTTTACAGTAATCATCCCAAATGATAGAACCGCAAATTTTGTAAAAAAAAATATTTTAGGCACCATGTCTCATAATATTTATTTTTTATTATTTGTTCTCAATTAAATTCAATTCAATTTATTTATTCGAACCATTATTTCAAAATAACACTTGGTAACGTCACTTACAATTAAATTATAGATCATTATTCAGTGTACATAATCTATATAAATAAAACATCTTTGTAATAGAATAATACCAAAAAATAATGTCAAATAAAACTAATCAGCTGAAAAGGGGCCTTGTCAATCAGATGCAGCTGTAAAAAGGCTTTGTTATGACAAAATACAATTATCTAAAAAATTAATACATACAGTACTTATAAAAAGTTACATTAATGTCCAGTATTATTAACCTTGTTCAATAGTTCAAATTGCGACATATTCCTTTTCGAAACATTACTGTCCTTTACAAAATCATCTACAGTAAGTATAATATGCTTTGCCCATTAGGTAGCTCTTTATTGCAGTTTTAAACCTAGTTTCATTGAGACCTTCTACTTGTACTGGGATTAAATTATAGAAGCAAATACCATTACATTTAAAAGAGTTATTTGTTTTTTGCAGCCTGCATTTAGGAAACACAATTTTATGATCATATAATCATGGCCATAATTCTCGTTAAAACATGCCCAATTTCCATGAAAACTAGAACAATTTATACACTTTAAGCCCTTATTTGTACAAAAACACAGAGGAGGAGTTTAGAGCTATTCCCGATGACAAAATGACTGCGTGACATCGGGCGGGACGAACAGCCGCCCGTGTCACGCCGGAGGTTTATTGTCACGTCATTTTGTCGCGAGTGGATCCCGTCTTTATAATGTGATCGGTATTTATGGTTTGCTAGTTCTTTGCCGGATGACGAGGGACCTTTTCTACGAGACTATTTATTACCTTTCGGGGCTCTATTGGAAAGTGGATCTGAGGCTTTTTCCTTGTTGGTCATTTTTAATCTACGATTTGAACAGAGAGGTGTTGGCAATAATATTAAATTTCTATATAAAATATTAGTTCATCTGATCTTGCAACATTGTTAAAAACTATTTCATTTATGCAATTCACTGTAACATAATTTGCAAATGACGTGAATACTTTCTATGGCAACAGAGTGATCTGCCGCGACCCGTGGCCATGACGTATGACGCCTCCACAAGAGCAACAAGGCAAGAAAGATGCTACCCGTGCTTTCGGTGTAAAGCGTTTGTGCCAACTCTGGTATATGTAAACTCTTTGCAATTATGTCAAATGCATTAAACTCATCTTTTAACGTCGAGATTTAAAAATAGTCACGTTTTACAGCAGCACATTTCTCCCTCTATTATAAGCTCCATGTATTCTTTCCTCTGAGGATCACGTTTGTTATTATGTTGGTAAACTCACTGACCTTTACAAAATGGCGAATTCTAAAATTATTATGTTCATCACATTACAACTTAGAACTGGTATATCGATCGATCATAAGCATTCATAGCTCAGTTGGTTTCAATTATATTAATTCCCTTTAAATAAATAAATAAATATTTGTGGACAATTCGCACACAACACCATCTGACCCCAAACTAAGCAAAGCTTGTAATATGGCGGCCAGATAGCTGATATAATACTTATATAGTTGTAAATACATACTTATTATACATAGAAACACCCAGACACAGTGCAAACATTTGAATTCATCACACAAATATTTGTACTGGGTGGGAATCGAACCCACGACCTTCGGACCAATAAAATACGTATTTTGCTAATCTTTTCTGTCCTATGTATATATTAATCTCTATACTTCCTGCCTTGCATCTTCAACAACGTCATCAGAAAGGGCGACTTTACGGGCCTCTGTTGGTTTGCACTCAATGAAGTGGTGGCTTCTTGGTTTCAGTTTCGAAACCCATTCATCGAATCTACCATAAGTTATAATATGCTTTTTTTAAATAAAGAGTGACGGACTGGGCATGTGACTGATGGTAAGCAACATGCCTGCTACAGCACAGTGACACGCAGTTATTGGAACATGAAAAGTCCAAATCATTACCTAGCACTGCACTGCGGTCGTCACCCAGAGATCTAAGATGTTATGTCTCTAAGCCCTGTAATTTCTCTGGAAACATTAACCTTCAAACCGGAACACAGTAATGTTGGACATTACTGCTTGGCGGCAGAAACTGGCAAAGGTGTGGTACTTCCCCAGGCGGACTTTGCCAAGAGTGCTACCACTACTACTATTTGTGTTTTACTCAACCGTCTGGTTTGTTCCGCTATTTTTGGATCTTTCGCTATTGATGGATCACCCAGCACGGTTTTATAGTTCTCTACAGACCACTCGTTTCACTGATTTACTTTGTATTGTTGCTATGTAAATATTGTATGTACTATGTTTAGTTTAGACCTCACTCGCGAGTCCCAAGACACACGCTTAAGCTTAGTTTGAGGCTCACTGGCAAGCTTTTGTAAAGGGTGTCTTAGTAAGAGTGGACTTTTTTATTTTAAAATAAAAACAAGTATTTTATAAGTACGTAGGCGTAATTTTGGTAAATAAAGTATTTGTATGCGAAATGATCACCAACGTTTTTTTCTAATGAACCTTATTTATACACTAGAAAGTTCAGAATTGACTGCAGAAGCATCAGAGACAGTCTAAATGAGATGGAAACCCCGAGGGGATCTAGCCTTCTAGCAGGGATGTCAGACAAAGATACAGTATATTTCCGTTCACTGTTCACATCAGTTCACTGCATACTAAAACAATTAAAAAACACGAAAAGTAAACTAACTACACTTCACGTATATACCTTGTACTGACCATACTTGAATTGTCCATAGACCCATAGATCTAATAATTAAAATTAAATTTTGATGCACTTTTTACATTTTTAGGTTTACACTTAACTGCTATCTTGTCTCATGTTAAACGACGAAGCAGCCTATAATGGAACGTGTTTAGTATTTACCTAAAAAAAACGATTCACTCTCAATTTAGGTATAAATTGTCTTAAATTTTTTCATTCATAATATTTTACGTACTCAAATGCAGCATAAATATTTTCATATAATTGTGATTGAGTTAAGTTTTTGTGAGAGAGAATTGGTACCTTATCGGATACATTTCGGAGAGTGTCAACTGATCTGCAGGAACTGATTCTCGTAACTCGAAGAAGCGGCACCGTTTCATGGTGGATATTCCAAAGACACGGACGAAGAGGTTTGACTCTACGTTTGTGATAAGAACGTCTAGGCTGTGGAATGAGTTGCCTGAGAGGGTTTTTCCCGATAGTTATAATCTTGGTGTCTTCAAATCGAGAGTGAATCGGTTTCTTCTAGGTAAACACGCTCCATTGTTGACCGCATCGTCGCTTAACTATAAAAGTAAAAAAAAAAGTACAAGACCAGAAACGCATTGATTTATATTCTCGATGCTGACACAAACTGCCCGATTTTCCGACCAATTATTCCGTCAATGCAGCTTCCAAAGCCTCCATTGGCAACAAAGCATCTCCGGAAAAGGTTCGTTCTTTCAAGGAAACAATACAGCTTGACTCGCTTCCGTACATTCATCTTAATTAGCAACGTTTCAAACGGCGGCGAACGACTTATCATTGTCAACCGTAAATTGGTACCATACCACGGTATCGGGTAATTTCGGTGGGGTTGTATTTACTTGTACATCAAATCAAACGTCGCGTCTTTCAAATTGAAACATACCTCTATTAATGTTGGTATTTCAAAATTGGGATAAGTGTGTACTGTGTTCCGGTTTGAAGGGCAATATTCCCAGAGAAATTAAGGGCTCTGAGAGATATAACACATAATATATTGTAACTGACAGGCTTAATCAGATTACTCTGAATATATTGTGAAAATTTTTATTTAAATTTTATACATGTTGACATTCTTTTATACACACTGACATTTTTTTATTATATACATATTGAATGATTATTTTTGATTTTTCTATACATAATGATATTCTTCGACATTGCTCACACGGCTGAACTGCAAGAGCTACTACTGCAAGACCTTGGATTCTACACGAAACTATAATTTGTCAAAGTCCATAACAGCATCCTGCTGAAGCACAAGACGTTGGCGTAATTGTGCTCACCAAACATTTCACACTAACATAGCACAACTGGATAGAAGCCAGAAACTAATAGATGTTGAATCAGATGACATATAATATGATACAACCGATTAAAAGTTAAAATGAAATAAGAAGAAGAAGACTTTATCAGCTGACTATTATTATCATTGTATAAATTCAGACCAATGGGAACTGTGTTGCCAGACATATTGCATGCCTCTAGAAGAAGAGGCCAGTTTGTATGGGTCAATTATTAAAATGTTTTGTATCACCTTATCTTACCTGCAAACAGGAATAAAGATTTTTGTATTTGTATTTGTACAACATTCCTGAGATAAAGTCAAATCATACTAAAATCGTTGAAAAAAAAACATCTTAGATCTCTGGGTGACGAGCGCAGTGCAGTGCTAGGTAATGATTTTGACTCTTTATGTTCCAATAGCTGCATGTCACTGTGCTGGTATGTGGCAGACATGTTGCACTTAACTTTTGCATTAGGCACATGCTCAGCTCGTTCCAAAACTCTTTATTAAAAAAAAAAAATTTAATAACTTGTTGCTGTTCAAGCAGTAATGTGAAAACATTACAGTACTGTGTTC
This sequence comes from Ectropis grisescens, assembly GCA_017562165.1. NCBI lineage: Eukaryota > Metazoa > Arthropoda > Insecta > Lepidoptera > Geometridae > Ectropis > Ectropis grisescens. Next base: position 8,327,858 of record CM029793.1, on the reverse strand, counting down.
CAATGTGTGAAGGGCAATGTTTCCAGTGAAATTATGGACCACAAAGATAAAACATTTAATATCTCCGAATGACGCAGAGTAGTGTTAAGTAATGATTAGGACTCTTCATGTTTCAATAATTGCGTGTCACTGAGCTGTTATGTGGTAGGTATGTTGCGTACCATTAGGGAAGCGCCCTGATTGTCTCGTCACTCTTTATAAAAAAAGAGTTTTACGAGCTATACAAACAAATCTTGGATTAATTTTTATTATTTTTGTAGAGATGAGTTATGATAGGAGCAAAACATGCACCTGGTGGTAAGCAACACGTATGCCCATAACGCATGACGCAGTGTTGGACGGCCTCGCACTAGATGGACGGATGGCCTCATAAAGGTCGCTGGAAACCGCTGGTTGCAGGTTGCGCAGGACCGTTCGTTGTGGAATTCTAGAGGGGAGGTTTATGTTCAGCAGTGGACGTCTTGCGGCTGATGATGATGAAGCCTATACCAGCACGGTGTCAAGTAGCTATTTGAATCTTGAGTCCAAATTCTGAAGTAGTTTCTGATCCTGTTTTGTTCTCGGGATACAAATAGCCTATGTTATTCCAGACTATTTATTACCTATGTAAAAAAGTTTTATTCATATCCGTTCAGTAGTTTTTGTGTGAAAGGCTATTGAAACGATTCCATCATCACGAACTTTCGTATTTATAATAATAGTAGGAAGTGTTTGGTTTTGAAAAGGTATTGAGGCTGCGAAGCCGTGGGTCGTGGGTTCGATCCCCACCCAGTGCAAATGTTTGCGTGATGAATTCAAATATTTGTACTGTGCCTGGGTGTTTTCTATGTAAACATGTATTTAAAAATATATAAGTATTATATCAGCTATCTGGCTCCCATAGTACAAGCCTTGCTTAGTTTGGGGTCAGATGGTGTTGTGTGTGAAATGTCTACCAATATTTATTTATTGATGCCATATTCTTTTCTATTTTATACCCGACTGCAAGAAAGGTTATTTCATTTATTCATAAAAAAGTATATTTATGGTGTTATGTGACTCTAACCATCTACTGGGTGTGAAAACCCCGTATCTTGGTGGTCAGTTCCTTCCAATTGTAATAATGTTGCACATTATCACACTGTATTACAACATATTTTGTGCATTTATTCTATTCCATTCTATTTATTTATGGTTAAGTTACTTACGTTATTCTTTAATTTTGAATTTTAGTAATTATTAAGAAATTTATGATTACATTAAAATAAAAAAATCTAAAAACAGTATTGTATTTTACAAATTATCAACGAAAAAAAAATAATTTTAACATTATATTTAGTTTTTTTAGTCATTAAATACTCCATTCAATAATACATGCATACCTAATGAAAAACTTTAAACGTTGTCTATCAGCAAGTCCTTATTTCGGTGTTATACCCAATGTTACGAGTTATACCACGATAATACACAACATTATGACCGTTTATTAGAAATGCATTTGAATTATCCGATGTACAAATAAATATCTTTTGTTTCGGTAGCTCGTCGGAATGAATAGTTCGGTTAAGACTATTGGTTGGCTAGTCTCTAATTGTCGACGGCGCACTATTGTTGGAATCCAATGCAATAGAAAACTTTACTAATTATAATTTCATTTTGTCCGAAATAACATTCTTAAATTTTAAATTAAATTCAGACACTCGTAATTTTTGTGGATAACATTTTGTGGACAACTTAATACACTGTTTTCAATAAGATAGCGAGTTAGGAAAAATGTTTCTTCAAGGTAAGCACGATTTAGATTTTTGTTGATATTTAAAAAACTGATAAGGCTAGTTCACATTACACTAGTATTTTAGTTCAGTAACGAGTAATTTAGTACCTAAACTTGACTGAATAATGGAAATTTAGTCGTGTAGTTTAGTAACTCATTTAGTCGAGTCGATCCATTTTGTTCTATTTTCAACTGGCGAGTAGCTTCCACGCTTCCACCACGCATTCGTCCTTACTGGTTCACCGACTTAATAAGTCTGAACCTCTCGAATTATGCTATATATCGCATATAGCTCGATAGCTCAATCATGTACCTATTTATTTTATTGCATTGTAGGCTCTTCATGTTGCAAAACACTACTGACTTGCAAAGTGCGAACGGTTTTTGAGTAATAGCGAGAATTTTAGCTACTAAATTACTAGCCTAATGCGAAGTAACCTTAAAGTACCTACATTGATTTCAACCCAATTTATGTAGAACCTGTAATGTATTGAAAGTATGCTTTACCAAACAGAAAATAATCATCAAAATCCATTCAATACAACTGGCGGAGCTATCGCGTACCTAACATGTGTACATGCAAAAAAACATACAACCGGAGAACCTCCTCCTATTTTTAAGTCGGTTAAACATAGTTGAGATCAAAATTATGACACAATATAAAATAGTCCTATTGTGCTATTCTGTTTGTATTCTGTATTCACGTAGTCTAAAGATATAACAAACAAAAACAGTATTAGTATAGACTGCCCTCGTGGCTAAGTGGGTAGTAATTCTGCCTGCGAAGCCGAGGGTCGTGGGTTCGATTCCCACCCAGAGCAAATATATGTGTGATGATTTCAAATGTTTGTATTGTGTCTGGGTGTTGTTTCTATTTATAATGAGTATGTATTTAAAACTATATAAGTATTGTATCAGCTATCTGGCCGCCATAGTACAAGCTTGCTTTGCTTAGTTTGGGATCAGATGGTGTTGTGTGTGAATTGTCCACCAATATTTATTTTTACATTTATTTATTACAGCAGTGAAACGGTATTTTCTAGGTTTTAGCGTTCAGTCTACATTTTAGTATAGTCCACATCGTCATCAATAACACAGATTTTTTTAGCGTAGAGTGACGAGACAAGTTGGACATGTGCCTGATGGTAAGCAACATACCTGCCACATAACAGGACAGTGACACGCAACTATTGGAACATGAAGAGTCCCAATCATTACCTAGTACTGGACTGCGCTCGTCACCCAGAGATCTAAGATATAACATCTCTATTCCCTGTAATTTCTCTGGAAACATTGGCTTTCAAACCGGAACACAGGAATGTTTGAATATTACTGTTTAGCGGTAGAATGACTGGCAAAGGTGTGGTACTTCCCCAGGCGGACTCTACCAAGAGTCCTACCGCTACAAATATGCGGATGAAGCATACAATAACATTTGCATGTCGTGCTCGTCCTGCTAACATTATAAACGCTAAATGTATGTGTATATATGTTGTACAAAAGATCTGACGGCATGACTGTTGTGCCTTGGAAGTTGGGTCGGCCCCTAGTGTGGGACGCAACTTGCGTCGATATTCTGGCACCATCACATCTTCCAGAGACACATAGTAGGGCCGGTGCAGCGGCTAATTCAGCTGAACGATTCAAACGGCGCAAATATGCAACCCTCGGAAGTGGTTACATATTTGAGCCCTTTGAGGTTGAGACATTGGGCCCGTGGGGGCCGGGAGCTCACCTCATCTTCAAAAGCCTTTCCGAGCGCTTGGTCGACACGACACGTGACGAAAATGCTGGCGTTTATTTGGCCCAACGCATAAGCATTGCCATTCAGCGTGGTAATGCCGCCAGCATGCTGGGGTACGCTTCCGTTTTGTAGTGGCCTTGAACATCTTGATTATCTCTAGACCTACAGTAGTCTATGGATAATTCAGGTATGCTTAGTAGTTTTTTAGGTAGGTTTGTAGTGTAGTGTAGTTCTCATTATATTTTAGTTTTGTTAATAAAGGCTCTGTGTATGTTGTATGAGGTTGGCTGAAGGTACAAGCAATCGTAAAATAAATTCTTTGTCTGTTCCAAAAATCGTTTTTCCTTATATGGTCTTATTCCCAATGACCATCCTCGTCCCGTTTCTTTCTCCAACCCCCACCTGTATATTTCCCCTTTTTGTATAGGTAAGAATACTCAATAAGTTTATTTTAATTAATAATATCAAATTGTGATTGTATAAGTAACTTAATTTATTATGCGTTTATGTATTATTATGACATATAAAGGCACAAGAGGCCCTTCACCCGGCATGTGGGCTACAAAGGTAAATTCAAATATAAAAAAATTATACGAGTAGTTATAACGAGGTTCGCCGTACAGACTAAGTAGCGCCGACGACTTCCAATTGATAAGTTCTGTCAAAAATGCCCGACCCGTTACCATAGACACGACGCTTCGCTAGTGACGTCAAAAATCGCCACTTCTTGGTGTTACCATTTTCTGAGACACACTGACCAATTTATTTATTACTGGTCTATGTTGTGACGTCATGTGTTTGTCCATTTCAGTAGTTAGAAACTGATTACTAACGAAGAGTACCAGAACTCTAGTGAACATCCGCCATCTTCAACGCTACGCTGCATTAACACCGAAACAACTACAAAATAATGTGCCACCAACCACACACAAGTCATTGCCAAAGTTGCGGCAAAGCTGCGGCAAAGCTGCTTGCAGAAGCCAAAGATAAAAGTTGAAGTTGAAGTTTGTATGGATGTACGAGTAGTTCACGCAAAAAACTACTGAATGGATTTGAATGAAATTTGGTACAATAACAGGATCGGAAACTATGCGGGTGAAACCGCGGGGCTCTACTAATATTATAATAAAGTAAGCAAACGTAGTATAAGACCATGTTACTCATGAAAACTAACGTGATTATTACGCATTTCAAATAAATACACGGGTAGCTCACGTTTGATATAGTCTGTCTAGCCCGACTCAAGTTTCGATCGCGTCCGACGTTCATTTTTAAGGAGAGTCCGCGCGCGTGTTAAACGAGTTGCGAAAAAGCGCTCGCTGCAGTCTCCTTGAAAAAGATCGCAGGACGCGATCGAAACTTCAGTCGGGATAGACTGACTATACAAAACGTGACACAGGTAGCTCAACACATGTATTTATTTAAAACCATGTTACACATTAAAAAAATTGAATTGTGGTCAAAACACATTTACAAATTTATTATCATTCTTAAAAACCCTATTTGACTACAGGGCAAAGACCTAATGATATTTGATAAAAGTAAATTACCTACTTATATCATGCATTTACAGCTTCCATAAAAGATTCATGCAGATCGAATAGTGAACGCCAGTTAATTTTGTACTGCGGCTGTAGATTTTAATTTAATTCTGCTCGTGAATAACTGCGTGGTGGAATAAAATAAACAAATAACAACAGAACAGAAATTGAAACTCGTCCGTTTAGTAAATAACACAGCTGGCAAATTGCTACCCTCAAATTTATATTAACATACCGAAATTTAAAACAAAGTGGAAATTCCTTACTCCCCGTCTCGAGCGAAGAAAGGGCTTGGCTTAGAACAAAACATATTTAAATACCCTCAACCTTGAGACAACAATGACTTTAAAACAAAAGACCCTTTTTCATGTGGAGGTGAGGTTGCGGGTAATTTTCTACATTTCGCATTGTAATCGTGATTTAGCCTGGTTCCTTTTAGCGATCTACTGCGGCTCCATAAAACGATAAATTGGCTTAGGGAGGGTTCAGTACATATGTCTCGGGCTGAGCTGAAAAAGTTGTATATATACAGAGCTAGAGTGATGAGCGCAGTGCAGTGATTTAGACTCTTCATGTTTACTTAGCTACGTGGCATTGTATTGTTATGGGCGCTGGTTACCATCTGGCGCATGTCTTGAATGTTCCGTCAATCTTTATTAAATAAAACAGTACAAGATTTGATAGAATGCATGAAGAAATAGAAATAGATTGGATTTGAAATGTGTACAGGATTCTATTAATCAAGTAAAATCATTTGATACCCATATTGAAGGAAATTGTGAAATAATATCTTATTCACCATTTTGTGGAGTGGACGCTGCTATTTATTATCTACTCCTACTAATATTAGAAATGTGAAAGTTGAGATGTTTGAACGTTTGTTGCTCAATCACGTCAGAATGACTGGACGGATCGGGTTAACATTTGGAAAACAGATGATTGTAGTTCGGAATAATACAAAGGCTATTTTTTGTCATGGGAAAATAATGGAAACTTTAACTGCACGGATAAAACCGCACTGCTAGTACCTAGTTATATAAGTCATCTTCATCATCATCATCAGCCGCAAGACGTCCACTGCTGAACATATACCTCCCCCCTAGATTTCCATAAGGGACGTTATATAGGTACCTAAATGAAATAGGAAAAGTTGTTTCTTTGATAAAATTTCATCGAGGTTGTCATCGGTAGCCACCTACATCAACCTACCTTCCTGAATCGTTATCGGGCCAAGGTTCAAATTTTATGGATAAATTTGAAGCGGAGAACCCTCGAGGTTTCCAAGGGCTCTTCAACTTTGTTCGAGACGTCTTGTAATGTTATTTAGAAACGGGATCTCACGGAAATCTGATTAAATACACGCATAAAATGCAAGTTGTCGGGAATATTTGGCATCTACTTTACATTAGTAGTACCTAACTACTTTACTGTAGTGGTAGGACTCTTTGCAGAGTCCGTGTGAGGAAGTACCATACCTTTCCCAGTTATTCTACCGCCAAACAGTAATGTGCAAACATTACTGTGTTCCGGTTTGAAGGGCATTTTTTCTAGTGAAATTACAGGGCATATAGATAAAATATTTTATATCTCTGAGTAACGAGCGCAGCGCTATGCTAGGTAAAGATTTGGACTCTTCATGTTCCAATAGCTGCATGTCACTGTGCTGTTGTGGCAGGCATGTTGCTTACCATCAGGCACATGCCCTGCTCTTCTTGTCACTCTATACTATAAAAAACATTGTTTAGTTTTAGATATCTTGTGTGAAGTGTGTTTGTTTAAAGCTAAATAAAAGTCAATAAGTACATTTTTTTAATGACTCGGTTGATTTCAACCTAACAGTTCGGCTCCGCCACCGCACCGACGCTACCCCGACACGTGAGTATGTCTGTGACGGTGTACTCCGATTTTTTCTTATTAAATAGTGTAGTAAGAATTTCCCCTAAATTGTTCCAATAAAGAAATTTTCATTTCATAAATTAAGAAATGTTTCTTATATACCTGTAATTCGAGAAGAGTATAAAATCGATATCCACTAAGTAAGTTACAGTGACCTGTTTCCATTGTTAGGACCCCCGCACACGACATAAGGCGCGCCGCGCGTAGAATATCGGCCATCTTTTGTTACCGATCTTTTGTTAGCCTCTTGGGTTATTAATTTTTTTCATGATATATTGCGGGAATCCACGTGGGAAAGGGTACTTTTCGGGGGTTCTAAATCATTGTTATAGGGTAGGAGATGACACTTAATATTAGTAAGATTAAGGTCGGTATTACCTGTGGCATTACCTATAGGGTCGATGTTATAAACAGTGTAGGTCCTAAAGAGGTCCCTTGTTGGATCTTTGGATGAGATACTGAAGGTCAATTGGTTCCTCGTTTATTTTATTTAAAAAGAAGAATCAGACATGCGTCTCAGCATAACTGAAGCAGGTCTCTAAACCTTCCCACTGTTGGGACTCGGGGTCTTTAATCGAGGACAATTTGTCGGGGGTTTTGTAGTTTAAGTAATTAAAAATAGCAATTTCGTTTCATGGTTGACATTTCACTCCACTCTCATAAGCATAAGCAACCCACTAAATGTTCCCACAGCTGGGGCTCGGGGCCAACTCTAACAAAAAGAAAGTCAAGACCATAATCCACCACGCTGGCCAACTGTGGCTTGGCGGACGACGCATGGCTTGGAAAGATTATAGGAACATATCGGTTTCCTCACGATGTTTTCCTTCACCGTTTTTTTAAGTAAGCAGCATTTTGCACATGATTTCGGAAAGACACTGGTGTGATTGGGATTCGAGTCAAGGGCTTCGGATTGTCAGTTAACGTTCTCCCGACTAGAGCAGCTGTAACTTAGACATGTGATGGTAAACAATGCGCCTGCCCTTAACAGAACAGTGCTACGCATCTAATTGAACACGAAGACTCTTAGTCGCTATCTATTATTGCACTCCAAGCAAAATTAGGATGATTGATTACACTTGATTAAATACTAGCGTATTTTGTAAAATAACTAAAGTACTTCAACGGATCGATCGAAACTCAGGTTTATTTATCATTGGGTGAGATGGTGGTGAAACGTAAACCTATTAAGGATTAAATGATGCTTTTAAATCATTATTTTTTCTTAATGATTTGATATCATAACTTTTGTCTTGTTTTGTCGTCAGTCAGCCATTGTTAACTAAATATTTGTTTAAATCAATTTTTTCATCATTACTCTACAATTCTCATCAATACAATCTAGAATGTATGTTTAAACACATTTTAATTTATTAACACGCTTTTATTACCTTCACTTGTAACTAACTATAGAGTAAGATCCCAGGGCCGTCAAACGTCACGTATTTTCTGATGAACGAAATATGTACCATTGAGTAGAGTTAGTAGGTACGAAGAACACATGCTTACTCGCTAGCTTGCTTAGACGGCCAATTTTGAGATATGATGCCCAGAAAGTACATAAAAACATTTATGTACGAGATTATGAGTTTAGGGGATGACTGGCCCTTTAGATCGGCTTGTCTTTTCGGAAAAGGTTTTAAAATAGTTGTCTGATAAACATATGTACAAATGGAGCTTGAGAATTTAAGTGAAATTAAGTCATTATTTTGGGAGTTTTAAAGAATCTGTTAAGCAAAATGGCCGAAGAAAAGTGTCTGGGAGTATTGGGGGCATATTTTTAAAGATATTGCCTATAAAATACGTAAAAATCATTTATTAGAAAATACCTGAAGTAAGTAATATATCTTCTAGACCCCATATCTCAAAATTGCCTGTCTAAGCAAGTTAGCGGGTAAGCATGTATTCTTAGTACGTACTAACTCGTCAACATTTCGTTCATCAGAAAATACGTGACGTCTGGCGGCTCTGGGATCTTGGACTACTATGTATGTAAGCCAATCTTGAAATCTTAATTTGACACACTTCGTGGTCATTGATTAAAATTAAATTTTGCACACGCTCTGAGTTCTAACCTAAAATTATATTTGGTAAATGTTTGTCAACCTGCTAATAAACTAGAAAAAGATCGATGAATTCCAATCTTAATTTGTCAAATTGATAGTTTCTTTTGTAGTGGTAGGGCTCTTTGCAGAGTTTCGATGCCGGCCTACATCTCCACTTTTTAACCGACTTCAAAAAAGGTCAATTCGGTTGTAAGTAATTATTTTTCAGTTCAGAAGTGGTACCATATAAATTTTATCTAAATCGGTGCGGTGGTTTTTGAAATATGAACAATAAACAAAAAATTGCTCTCATGTATTTAGACGTATTAAAAATGAATGGACGATGGCAGCTCAGGACCGGATAAAGTGCAGGGAATTCGGGTAGACCTTTGCTAAAAGTGGGACAGTTGAGGTTAAATAAACAAAAAAAAGTATTTAGACGATTTGATGATAGTTTCCTATGAAATTTGTTTGAATATCTGAATTTAACTTTAAATTGAAGCCGGTATTTGTTTTTCTGGATTAAACAGATTATTCAAGTGCGAGTTTGTCATCACTACTCAAGAAACTTTATTAAAAAATAATACATATGAGCTTATACTAGAACAAGAAGAATTAAAAAAAGTATTAAAAATAAAACATACACATAGGATTCAAAAGTATCAGTTATATATTGTTGCACGTCCTATGGGTTCGGATATGGTGATACCTTGCTTAAATTTATTATTTTAGATCTGTAACCAATACCTAAATTCCAGCAATAAAGATAATTTGATTTCATTTGATGTATATTTATTTAAAAAAAGTACACGAATTTATTCTTATTTTTTTTTTAAATTAGCCACTACACAGACTCCGGGGTCCGTGATCTTTGTCATTACAATTATCGTTTTTTACACATATCTTGGATAAGGAGAAGAAGAGGAAAATAGGAGGGAGTTGGGTACATTTAAAATCTAATTCTAGTGCTCGTCTGTAGAGCCGATCACTACCGGTTGGGATTCCGCTAGTAATCGACTCGACATCGAGTGTTTGCCTTGTCATTTGCCTAAGCTGCCTCCTCCCGGCCCAGAGCCTCCACAACGGCCGCATTTCTGTCCCTGATGGCCATCTGTAGGTTAAAATCGCGGATGGTCTTCGGTGATGCAGCCCACGCTCGCCGCACGAACCGACCGATGGCGTCGTCGGTGTCGTCAGCGTAATATGTGAAGGTCCCCGTGTGCCGTGAGATTGCCACTACCGCATGGGGCACGCTCTCGTGCAGCTTCATGTTTGCCTTGGTTTTGATTACGATTACCGACTCGTATGTTAGTCCTTGAGCTTCATGGATAGTAAGGATGCGTGACCCGGTGCCGGATCCATAACCCTGGTTTGTCAGGGTCTCCTTCTCCTCTTGAGTGTGAACTAAGAAGAGGGTATTTGGTAGGGTGTTGGGTATTTGCGCTCCCTTATATCTTCTCTGTTCTAGGGACTTTATACGGGACGCTGAAGAGTACATACCGGAGTATATTTCCCTCAGTGCATATGCGACGTCCATTGGGTTTCGATGTATGCAGAGCAACTCCTGGCTGATCTTTGTTACCAGGTTCGGGCGATGATACCTCATTTCGAAGAGATTTTCCCTGTCGATATAAGGCAACTGATTGACGTCTCCAATGAGGACAATTTCACCAACACCAGACAGCCTTGAAGAATTTATTCTAGAAGACCGGTGTCATTACTACTTAGTTTAACGGTGAAAAAAAATCGTGATAAAAGCAGCAAGTTTATAAAAAGACTTATTATAAAGACCTGTGTCATTCGTCAACCCACATTTGGGCAGCACGGTGGATTATGGCCTTGCCACTCTTTACGAGAGAAGACCCCGAGTCTCAGATGTAGGAACATTAATCATAATCATAGTCTTTATTGCGTAAATGTTTTCTACATGTCAAAACAACCCCAGCGACACCTAGGTTCTTTCTAGTGTACTTCAACGAAATTTATTTTATTATGTAGCATATACCGTGTCATTATCAGCCAATAACATCACAGCTACATGACGCGATATATTTTTCAACCAATAAAATGGTTCCTATCTCACCCTTTCCACGATCTTTGGATTAGACACGTTTTCAATAAAATTCTAGCATTCAACTCACATACAAGCTGTTTTTTATTTATTTCCAAAAATATTTAAAACGTATAATTCCACAAGACATATAAAGGCGCATACATGCCAGGTTACAGATAAAAAATACTATCAAACAGAAAATACCTGTTTTAGCAAATTTGATTGTACTTGAGTACATTTATTTATTGTTTTTCAACTAAAGGATCTCCTTGAGGCTATAGAAAGTCTGATCGACAAGCCAGCGCCTCAGGCGAGGCTTGAAACAGGTCTGGCTAGGAGCACCAATTATGTCACGAGGTAGCTTGTTGTACGTAGTCGGTCCCATAACATGAGTGTGCTTCTCATACTTCGCTAGTCTCTTGGGGATTAGTTCTGGGAATTAGTCATTAAGTAGGTACATACAATTAATAGCATGTACAGTTCAGAGTTCAAAACTTTCAAAAACTTTCACTACTCCAGCACTTATGTGATCCTGAGCCCTAAGATTTTAAACTCAATGAACCCTAAACTTTTCTGCTCCATCATATTGTATGAAACTTACCTTATTAAGGTTACAAGAAAGTCAAAGCTATTAACCGTGTGTGTGGGGTTCTTCAGATTGGGATTATTGAACCGAAAGACTGCTCTGATATATGTTTGACGCTTTTAATATCTGTGTGTTAGTGCACGGTATAAAATCAGTTTTCACTTCCATCAGCAGTCTCTTTGACTGTCATTTTAACCCCTGACCAAAACAAGGGGTGTTATAAGTTTGACGTCGATGTCTGTCTGTATGTTTGTCTGTCTGTCTGTGTGTCTGTCTGTGGCACCGTAGAGCTCAAACGGATGGGCCGATTTCAATGCGTTTTTTTATTTGAAAGTTAATATCCGTGCGGGTGTTTTAGCTATGTTTGGTCAATTAATATCTATTCAAAATGGCTGCCTCCACAAAATGGCCGACAAAATATTTCTTCACAACCTACCGCAATATGGGTATCAAATGAAAGGGCTTGACTAGTAAAGTACTATACGCTATAACAAATTTCAAATCCAAGATGGCCGCCACCACAAAATGGCGTATTATGTGATATTTTTCACTACTACCTCAATATGGGTATCAAACGAAAGGGCTTGATTAGTAGAATACTTTGCACTATGAGAAATTTCAAATCCAAGATGGCCGCTACCACAAAATGGTGAATTACATTTCTTTTTTCACAACTCCCTTAATATGGGTATCAAATGAAAGGGCTTGACTAGTAGAATGTTGTACAGATAACAAATCTAAGTCGGGGGTTAATCAAAATTTTTAATTTTGTTCTTGTTAATATGTGTCATGTGTGTCATGTCAGTGTCATTATTAATGCCTTTTTAATAAATGGACATATGGAAGTTGGACTCAGATGGCTTCCAATTCCTATGGGATTGACAAAGTTAAGGTCATTACATGGGGGTAATACCAATAAATTTAAAACGGCGACGGAAAATGTCGCTAGACATGTTTTTAGAATCTTTCTCTTCTTGGAGAATTTTGGCCTTGATCCCAGTAGGGGGAACATTTTGTGGTCTGAGTAACATGAGTTAATGACAAGCTAGTGAAACGTGTTCAGCCCTTTCGGCTTAAAGCACTCTTTATGTGTAACCTAATCTTAGAAAGTTTTGAAAGCGCGTGAAAGCTTTGCACATATCATAAACTTAAATCATGTAAGATCTAAAACTTAAAAACCTGGATTAAACGTAAAAAATACGGAGACTAAATAATGAGTCTTCAGAGTTTTCGTTCTTAGAAAGATTAGGGGATTTCAAAACTATTAAAATGGATTAAATAATTCGATACAGCTTGGTACTGAGCTACTGAGATTCGTCTATCGATGTTGGATCACACCGATAGACGCTTATCTTATTGGCGATAATAGTCCTGTCTGTGATAACACATCGGTCCCAGTAGAGGAACGCACGGCCATTTTTGAGAACTTCCAAAGGTGCGGATTTACAGTGTGGCATCTTGGACTCCAGAAACCTGTATCCAAAGAGTTTCTGGTGGATGATCCTGGCTAATAGGTTGTATCTGTGCAGGTACTCGCCGTTGGCAAGATGCAAACAACTGGAAATAGCATAACAAAGGGATTCTCCGGGAGAAATGCCCGACAAATGTCGATCATACCGTCCTTCCCAATAGAGCAACGCACGATCGAATCATATTCGAGAACTAGCGCAGTTTGTAGTTATTGTTCACTACGTATGCCCCGTAGTGTAATTCGTGGCTTACCAAAACAATTATTTGGTACCTCCCTAAGGGTACATTTTTACAAACTTGGAATGTCCTTGGAATATCCAGTCAAAAGCCTAAAAACAAGTTTCAGACTCAAAACTGACATAACTTCCATTCAAATTTTCATCCCTATTTTTAACCCCTTGCAATCCTTTTTACGCATTAAAAAACGTTGCTTTCCTGGTCTTTGGTCTGAGAACGTAACGCTTTTTTTATCTATCTCTGTACCAAATTTCATTTTAATCGGTTCAGTAGTTTAGGCATGAAACCGTAGAAGATATTGAGTTGAGTTACTTTCGTGTTAAACAATGCCAGTAGTTCCCGTTCCAGTTATTTTCGGGTGATTAAATGCCTGAGTTATTTCAGGCTACAATTTTTAAAACTGTATTCCAAATTTCCACCCAATCCGTTCAGCCGTACCAACGTGATTGAGCAAGAGACTTCCAAACATCCAAAGTTCTGCATTTATAACATTGGTAAGGTACATGAAAACTAACAAAGTTTAGAGTTTGAGTCGGACTGGTCGGAATTTAATAAATAAATTAAATATTAGTAGGATTAGTGGCGACTATTATTGAATAATCCTATTCTGTTCCACTGAAAGGGAACAGCGACATTCGTACCATCTAGGTACATATACTCGTATCTTTCCAAAGCCATGCATTTACAGTCCTAACAGCGAGAGCCAGATTCGATCCGCCACCTCTCTCTCTGCCGGGGGGTCGTTTCTTTTATTACATTAAAACATTTTTTTCTCAAATAATAATAGAAATCTAGGTATCTTTAAGTCTAGAGTGAATCGGTTTCCTCGAAGCGCACCGTAGACCGACCCTTCTACCGCCTAACTAAATCGGCTTTCGCTTTGTTATTGCGGTCTCTATCACTTCAAACAGAAAGAAAAGAGAGAACAATAGGCTTTCGCTTTGCTATTGCGGTCTCTATCACTTCAAGAAGAAAGATAAGAGAGAGCAATATCAAAGCTAAAGCCTTGTTCGCATTAGGTTAGTATATTAGTCTAGTAGCGAGTAATTTAGTGACTAAATCTGTCTGAACACTGAAAATTTAGTCGAGTAGTTTAGGAAGTGATTTAGTCGAGTCAATCCATTTTGTTCTATTTTTAACGGGCGAGTAGCACCCCCCACCACGCGTTCGTTGCGAGCGGTGCGCTCATTGGTTCACCGGCTAAACAGGTTCGAACTTGTCGAATTAGTCTGGAGAGAAAAATAACTTCAAACTATTTTCCAAATACGAAATTGTCTGTGGAATAACTTATTTTATTGATCACACAAATTTCCTCATTCACCTCTTCTAAAATAGCCATTACGAAGCGATAAGATTAGCTTATTCATTCATTTATTTTATTGCGTTGTAGGATCTTCATGTTGCGAAACGCTTCTCACTTGTAAACTATACTAAAGCACGGCGAACGATTTTTGAATAGTAGCGAGTATTTTAGCTACTAAATTACTCTCTACTAGACTAATTTGCTAGCCTAATGCGAACAAGTCTTAAGACAGTTTTGGTTAGGCGGTAGACCCCCGTATTGTCGCTGCAAGCGGCATAGCAATCAGATACAAACCAAAGTCATAATAATTGCAATACTCAATTACCAAACCTCAACAGAAATTATAAGCGTATATGCACAAGTTAAGACCTCAAAACATGAGACCATATGTCAGAGCAGTGATTATTTGATGATGTTTCACTTAAGTAAAGCCTGTGATGTTTTATTCTGGGCTCCCAAGAGCTCTTGCGGTGAGAGGTCAAAATACTTGGGTATCAGTTACACCGTACTGTTGTGGCAAACACTTTGTTCAGGTGCAAAACCTTGAATGGACGCTACATCTAACAAGCCAATATTTTCAGGAAATCGATACGATAGCAAATAATATGGTACCTGAGAGAAAGATGAGTCCAGATTTGGAAGAAATCTTTTGCAGTTGTTTTAATAGAAATAAGAAGGTAAAAGAGATAAAACATCTTATACCTTAGAAAGGGAAGTACAGTATTTGCTCGGCAATGATTTTAACTCTTCCTATTCAACTATCTGCGTAGCGCTGTGCTGTGTTCTATTGTTGTAACGTCGTGGTATAGTATACACAATATTATATGAACTGTCCGGCTTCCATGGTTTCAGTAGTGTTTAGTTTGAAGCTAAAATAAATGATTTTATTTGAAAGAGACTTAAAATATATAAAAAATATATTCGTGTTTTCATGTTTTCTGTGTGTTCCATGTCACTGCCATGATGTTTTTAAGGCTGGTTAAGCTATAAAAAAAATAACAAATGTAAAATTTGAAAATCGCAAAATGTAAAATTCTAAAAATTTTATTTTATGTTACAGTACGGTGTGAGAGCGAACCATGCATCTCGCCAGGGATGCCGCGGTTACGTCACATATAACACGTCATATACCCGTTGTACAAAGACCCGGGAACGCGGTGAAATCCACACGAAACGGGGAAACTTTGCATTTCTGAGTTTAACTCGTGTATTGTGTTATTTAGTCGGATGCATGAATTTGAACGCCACAAAATTGGTACAAAAGACTTTTTGACAATAATACCTATAAAACAATTAGCAAACCGTTCGGGGTTTGCTCAGATATTGCCATATAAAGACATCGAAATAAAAATTATCAAGTTAAACCAAATTCCAGACAAAGGCCAACTCTCGTGAACATCGATTAACATAATGAAGAGTTCACTGTGAACAATCATGCCACTCAGGCAACGTTTTCCAAAATTTTCATATTATTATTATGAATATTGACTCTGCTTTCGTTTGGTTTGGACTTTAATCATGAAACGATGTCACTTTCGCTATAGTTTACTTGGCAGAGAGAGCCTGACCCATGAATGATAAATATGGATGTTTAGTATCTGGTTGTTTCTACCCATGTAACGACTTTCACCATACAACTAAACTGGGGAATGTATTGTCCGAGTAGACTACATCTCAGTTACAAATCGAAAAATATTTTAAATAAGTACACTGCTAACTTACGTTTAATATAGTCAGTCCAGTCCAACTCAAATTTCGACCGCGTCCGGCGATCTTTTTCAAGGAGAGTGCGCGCGTGTTCGCTTCTCGTTTGGCATTGAAAAAAATCGCCGGACGCGATCGAAACTTCAGTCGGACTGAACTGACTATATCAAACGTGAGTTACCTGTGTATTTATTTATATTGTTTTCTTTTGTCTGATGTACTGTCTCCAAAATAACGGTCAAGCGTAGCACGGTCTTTGATTAAAAAGCTTTTATGCTAACCTTAAAATGAAACATTTAATCAAAACCATTTGTGAAATTAAATTAGGTAAGTTTTTAAATATCATCCAACCCTCGTCTATTTGTTCTTTAGCATTACAAACAACCTGAATGACCGTCTGCTATTTCTACTAAGTCTTCGATGCTATATCACCGTTGAATGAAATCCTAAAACGAAAGGTTAAAAAAGGTTATAAGGGTGTGACCTTCAGGTCTAAAGCCCTTGATATCTACTTGATTCACTTAAAGAACCTCGATTGTTCCATGTAGCCGGATCTTAGATAACTTTTGTTCGATAAGGGTAGAATTTCAGAGGTCTTTAG
The DNA here is from genome assembly GCA_017562165.1 of Ectropis grisescens. Classification (NCBI taxonomy): domain Eukaryota; kingdom Metazoa; phylum Arthropoda; class Insecta; order Lepidoptera; family Geometridae; genus Ectropis; species Ectropis grisescens. Next base: position 8,310,925 of record CM029793.1, on the reverse strand, counting down.
CGTTTCTTTTCCAAAGAAACTACGAGGCTGTTACTAACTATACGCCAATTTTTCTAGTTATGAAAAGTATGTTGTAAAAGCAAGAACGGAACAACATTTTGGAGAGTATACAGGTGAAATGTATTATTTGATCCAAGCTGACCTTTTTTCTATCGCACTGCTCGTGGCCCGAAAAAGCGACATCGTTTCATGGTTGATGTTCCAAAGGTTGAACATGGAAGTTCGATGCCAGTTTCGCAATAAAAACATGGAACAGGCAGGATATTGCTATGGTTACGCTCTAAAATGCTTTGTCTGAGTGAGGTTTTCGATTCATACAATCTTGGTGTCCTAAAGTTACTTTGTTAAACAACAGACATATGCCAGTGAAAGTACCGTTAAAATCCATCCATTTCAGACATTATCCGGAACAAATAGACAAACAGACAGAGCTTAGAGTTTTACAGAGAGACAAATTTTAAACATTGTTTTTTTTATGTTAGTATCGCATGTACCTACACATATACTCCCTTATGTATTTAGTTAAAACTGTTCATTTGGAATTACAAACAAACATTTTAATTTTATTTTAAATATATAGAGACCAAAGACAATAAGATCTGTGATAGAGACCATTTAAACATTGTTTTTTTTACATCAATATTACATCCTCTCATATGCATTTAGTTAAATCTGTTCATTTGGAATTGAAATTCACTTCATTTATTTTCATCGAAAAAACAAGAACCGACTTCAATTTGAAAATTAAATTCCTGTTCTCACTCCTTCTCTCTCACTTCTTCTCTCACTCTTCCTTTATTGTCGATTAAGACAAGAACAAAATTAAACATTTTGACTAACCCCCGACTACCTCGGATTTGTAATCTGTACAACATTCTACTAGTAAAGCCCTTTCTTTCATTTGATGCCCATATTAAGGGAGTTGTGAAAAAATAAATGTATTTCGCCATTTTTTTGGTAGCGGCCATCTTGGATTTGAAATTTGCCATAGTGCAAAGTATTCTACTAGTCAAGCCCTTTCGTTTGATACCCATATTGAGGTAAGTTGTGAAGAAATATTTTGTCCGCCATTTTGTGGAGGCGGCCATTTTGAATCGATAGTAACCAAACATAGCTAAGAACACCCGCACGGATATTAACTTTCAAATAAAAAAAACCGCATCGAAATCGGCCCATCCGTTTGAGCTCTACGGTGCCACAGACAGACACACACACAGACAGACAGACAGACAGACAGACATCGACGTCAAACTTATAACACCCCTATTTTTGGTCGGGGGGTTAAAAAGGAAGAGATTTATTTAACAGTGGACTGATTTTAATTACGCTGGTAACTTAAATGTATTCTTACCAAGTTCGGAGCCGCAGACGCGAGGGATGATCTCGAGGATGGCGGAGCAGGAGGCGTCTTCGAAGCAGAGCTGGCGAGCCAGGAGACAGTTCAGGATCGCCATCGTACCCTTTAAACCGGAACCTGTTGACAATACAGAAACGTGGTTAACACCTGACAAAGAAATAGTTTTAATTAAAAATCTAACGTGGTTGTTATGACGTATTTTTTAAATGAAATCATAGTCGTTTGTGAGTACCAAACGGGGAGCGATCACGCACGCGCACTCGCCTTGAAAAAGGCCGCCGGAATCGGTTGAAAGTTAAACCAAATTGGATCCTCAAGAAAATCTTCAAGAAAATAAAGACTGAATGTTTTTGTAGTGGTAGGATTCTTTGCAGAGTCGGCAAGGGGAAGTGTCACACTTTTGCTTGTTATTATGAGTAGTTAGGTATATGTAAACACTGAGAAACTACAGGACCTAGAGATAAATTATCTTACATCTACGGGTGATGAGGGCAGTGCAGTGCTAGGTAGTAATTTGGATCCTTAATTTTTTTTCATAAAAAAGAAAATGCTTAAATAGTTTTGTAACTATGTGTAGCTGTAACGGCAGTAACTATAGTACCTATACATAAGTATGTATAAACGTAAGCAGCCCACTAAATTTTCTCACTGCTGAGAATCGGGGTCTTCTCTTGCAAGAAGAGCGTCAAGGCCATAATCCACCACGCCGGCCAATTGCGGTTGGTAGATGATACAAAACTCGGAAAGATTCTAGGTACATGTTGGTTGGTGATGTTTTCCTTCTGCGTTTTTAAGTTAACAGAATTACGCACATGATTTCGAAAAGACAGTGGTGCGCGTGGAATTTGAACCCGGTGCCTTATATCCGTGGGATTTTGTGCTCCGGATCGCCAGTTGCTGTTCTTCTGAACTGTGACTTAGTATGAAGATGAATGAAGTATTTAAAATAAGTCTTATTAGGAGTACATTGTCGGTCTATATCCCATACGCGTAGAGCATGTAGCGTGTTAAGGAACTTCGTTAAAACACGTTTTACTATGGAAAAGATGTGAATAGTAAAATTCACATTACATAAAGTTAGCGATCCGCGGTTTGCCTTCTCCAGTTGAATTCTATATCCGAATGTTCCAGAATAGATATGAATCGATTGCCCTAACTTCCTCGTGGATATTTCCAGCTTTATCTTTGAAATCTGGTACAATGTGATGTAGGTATTTTAAGCGGGGATATCAGCTTGCCACGTTTGTTAATAGCATGAAATGGAATTTCTTTAAGTTAAGTGCATAAGCCGCCAAGTCTATGTTCCCACAGCTGGGACTCGGGACCTCTCATATGAAGAGAGTGAAAGTCATCCATCCCGCCTAGTCCCTCCGGCCAAATGCGGGTTGGTGGATGATGAAAATTCTCTCAAAATCTGTTTCCCGTTTTCTCACGATCCTTTCATCGCAAAAGTCAATAGTAATGATAAACGCTCACGTCTGTGAACCCATGAAAAATAAAATTGGATTGAAATTGACCACAATGGTCAAATTTAGCCCGATCCGTTTAGATGTTCCGATGTGATTGAGCAAACTAATGTTAACTTATGATAAAAGTTTCGATATTAGTAGGATACTACAAGGTCTATTAAAACTAGAATCAAATATGCGTGATGATCAACGCAACTGCACATATCACAACGTCAGCTCCTGGCCTATGAAGAGTTATTTTAACTTCGTTCTAACTCGGTATAAAGCTGAATCGAGACTCAATTATCGAGCTTTGAACAATTTGCGTTCAGGTGTATTACTCGACACTCTGACTTTTGATCAAGTTCGTTTGATGTGGAACTGGGAATATATTTTTAAGACCACACGCTTTAGATCACTTCAGTCGATGTCATACAAATTATACAGGAGTCTTGAAAGCTCGATGTTAAAAGAGTTTTGTGGGTCTGGTTGGGGAGGTCGAACTATTCATTTAATTAACTGTTTCTGATAATTTTTGATTGAAATCGTAAGAATTTTGAAGATGTCTCAATTCAATTCAATTTATTTATTCGAACCATTATTTCAAAAGAACACTTGGTGACGTTACTTACAATTAAATTATAGATTATTATTCAGTGGACATAATCTATATAAATAAAACAAAACAAATCTCGGTCATAATACGGATGACCGATGTATAAGAATTTTTTATCGAAGTCACTTGTTTTTAAATGTCTTTGTTGGACGTCTTAGGTTTGAATTCCGCCTGTACCTATAAATGTTTTTTTTGAATTGCAGATGTAAGGTTGTATCACGGAGCTAACACAAATCTTCTTTGTATTAGCCTCCGTGGGTTGTATCATCAGCGCTGGCTTAAATGATGAAAGAAAACATCCTAAAAAAACCAGCGCGTACCTAAAAATACACGTTTTGAAAACATACCTCAGCCACCAACTGGGACGTGGCCAGGTGTTTTAACCCATGGTGGCTGGCTTCTAACGGCCTCTACTGTCTGCCAAACCACTGGTTTACGATCGGTTGAGAGACAAGGATAGATCAATGTTGACGTCGTACCATAAAATAAATGCGACAGCATAATCGAATGGCATGTGATTACAGACGAGTGAGTTTAAAAATCGGGCGATAGGGGTGAAGCTGGTGAGCCCACGTTATAAATTGAAGGAAATTTAAAGACATCGCTTAAACGTTGTGGTAGTACGTTTGCATTCTAATCTGAAGGTTTTATGAAGGCTGGTTGGAATGCATGTTTTTTTATAAATAGGATTTAAAAAATATCGCTAAACAATTAGACTGCAGGCCCGTGAACAAAATTTATGGGTCATATGATACAGCAGGAGACTTATGTAGGATGATAGAAGGGTATAAAGTAATAAGATTGAGCACTATGCCGTCACTTGTAAGCTGTCCAACTGAGTGCAGTTGAAGAGGGGGGGTTCTAAACCTCGATAGTTTCTCATTTTCGCGTGAAATTTGTACGGCGTTGCGGAATGGTTTTAAATTCTGTAATGAACAACCCACCAAAAATCTGTACCTATGTGACGCGCCAAAAGAAGTCACTTCATAAAGAAATACTAACCCAAGGGGCCTTCTCTCGCAAGGAGAGAGTCAAGGCCGTAGTCCACCACGCTGGCCCAGTCCGGATTGGTGGATAACACTTGACCTCGAAAGATTTTAGGTGCATGTCGATTTCCTCGCAATGTTTTTTTTTCAACGTTTTTAAGTTAGAGGAATTACGCACATGACTTCGAAAAGACAGTGCGCGTGGGGTTTGAATCCGGGATCTCCGGATCGGCAGTGGCCGTTCTGCCGACTAGACTAGCTGTAACTTCTATTATAGAGTAGTAAACTGTACAAAGTACATTGTTATTATCAAAATAACAGACCGTACAATTGAGCTCATATACAGTACTACCTCTATAGACAGAGTTTGCGGTAACTGAACCTGTCACGACCAGATAAACTTCTGTGAGTTAAAATTAAATAGCCAGGCTTAATCAAGGCTAGGGCTTTGATTCCGTAAAAGCAGAATTTATACACAAAACAAAACTTAGCGAAGCTTGGTATCATTCGTTCTGAAGGTTGATTTGAAGAAAATGGCGGATTGCGGATAGAAGTCAAAATGTAAAACTTAAGTATAATTAAATATCATTAATGTTGCACAATAAAATAAATACTCACTTCAAAAACACTTCTAAAATTAGGCGTTTCCGGAATGACATCTATGTGTGATATATGGTTGAAAAATATGTTAAAAATATCTTCGATATTAATAATTTCGTCATGGGGTACGGTAGACTTGATCGAAACCTTATATGAATAACAAAACATAACAAATATTGATTTTGAGTCGACAACATATGTCCACCAAATTATGGAGATTTTCGTTAAATTCTGATAGCACTGACAAACAAACCGCTGTCGCCATCTTTGTCTTGCCGCCGGACCGGAATTTTATTAGTAGGTACTTATATTTAGTATCAGCATTGCAGCCGTGCGAAGCCGGGGCGGGTCGCTAGTTTATTAATATTGATGAATGGTCATCAAATATCTTACAGGCTTGTCGTTTTTTACTTTATAGTAACCTATAAAAGTAAAAAAACGACAAGCCTGTACTTTACTTACACTTTACCGTCATCTCGCCTGATAAATGTTAAGCGAAAATGAGGTCTACGATGGAGCGTGCTTACCTATATAGATAACAGCGATTTCTTTCAGGAAACCTCTTTTACAGTTTTTAGAGTTCCCTAGCCAAATGGCCAAATACGGGACCCTTAAAGATTCGTCATGCCGGTCTGTCTGTCTGTCTGTCGGTATGTCACAGCCACTTTTCTCAGAAACTATAAGAGCTATATACTATTGAAACTTGGTAAGTAGATGTAATCTGTGAAACGCATTAAAATTTTGATACAAAAAATAAAAATAAAAACAAAAAATATTTGGGGTATCCCATACTTAGAACTGAAACTCAAAAATTGTTTTTTATCAAACCATACGTGTGGGTTATCATCCATCCATCTATGAATAGGTCATCAAATATGATATTGAGGTTTGTAACGTATTTTTTTCAAAACTCCTCCGAAGTGGTAAAAAGAGTGTTTCATGTCATGTGTATAAAAAAAATAGTGTTTGATGTATATTACCATGTAAACTATCAACGAAAGTTGGTTTGAATGAAAACTAGTAAGTAGTTTTATTTTAATACGTAATAAACTGACTATTGTTAAAACACTGATTAAAGTAACAACGAACTACAAGGACTTCTATATTTTGTTATTTGCTGCTATGGAAGTCTTCATGGGCGAGTCCGACCCGCACTTGACCACTTCTTTAATTTGAAAAAAAAAAATTGCAATAGTTTAGGGAATTTTATTAGACGGCGGATGAGCTAGGGTCTAATATGGGGGGTAGTGGTAGGACTCCGGTAGGTAGGAGTGGTTGGCAGAGTCCGCCTGGGGAAGTATCAATCCTGTGCCAGTTATTGTTATGAATTCAAATGTTTGCACTGTGTCTGGGTATTTCTATTTATAATAAGTGTGTATTTAATGTGTGGCCGCCATAGTACAAGCTTTGCTTAGTTTGGGGTCAGATGGACAGGGCTTACAGATACAAGATCTTAGATCTCTGGGTGACGAGCGCAGTGCAGTACTAGGTAACGATTTGGACTTTTCATGTTCCAATAGCTGCGTGTCACTGTGCTGTTATGTGGCAGGCATGTTACCTTAGCTTACCATCAGGCACATGTACTGCTCGTCTCGTCACTCTTTATTTAAAAAAAAAGCATGAAGTACCTAATTCTATTTTTTTGAAACGTTTGCTATTGGGCTAATAAAATCTGGTTTTATACTTTTTTAGTTGTAGATACCGTGTTTTATAGATTATTTTAGTTCTGTTTGATGACTATGCCAGTTTTATTGCGTGAATTGTAACGAGAAGTCTGACTTTGGATTGTCATTTACCCTTAAGTATACTTTCAAGTACGACAAAGTTATGGTTTTATCACTAAGCATTGCGTACAATTTTCTAAATAATACTTAGTAATTGCTTAGAAGGCTGATAGAATAAATTATTTTAGAATAAATTATTTAGAAGGCTGATAGAATACTTAAATAATACCCAGAAACAAAACAAATATTTGTTTTCATCACATAAATTTGCACAGTGACAATAATTAAACTCACGCCTTACAACTTCGCAGGCAGACTTTCTACCATAGATTTTGTTTTTTTTTGCGACGTCTTGGCTTACTACCAACCACAGACTAAGTAGAGAGATACCTACCAACTAAGCCACTAGGCGTGCACTTTAATGGACATGACTCGACCACTGCTAATTCAGCTAATACGTTGAGGTACGTTATAAGTTATACTAACTTTTTTTTTGCCCAGGGAAAATTCTTTATGAATTCCACCCGGCTTCAGGGCTTCTCGGGTGAATATGTGGGATTCTCTCCTAGATTGGCAGCCATTAAAAACTGTTTGGTGTTTCGTCCGTGCCCTCTTTGCCGGAGTTACGGGAACGCTTTTGCACTCTACCATTACCTCTATTGTTTGTTATTAATATCAGATTATCATTCGGAAGTATCTATGTGCTCCTAATTGTACTCCCCGTCTTCCATTATTAATTTCTTTTTTACCATCCTACGGTTGCCTGGAAGAAATCGCTCTTAGCGATAAGGTTGCTAATTGCTACTATTCTATGGATTTTTCTTTATTGTTTTTCTTTGTAATTTAAATGCAATAAAGAGTTTATCTATCTATACATCTATCGTGGCATTGACTATATATACTAACTAACCTAACCTTGGTTTTCTGACTCGGCCCCTCTACCGCCTAGCTAAATCGGCTATGGCTTTGCTATTGGTGTCTCCATCATTTCAAGCGAAAAAAAAGAGAGAGCTAAATCAAAGCTAAGACAGTTTCAATTAGGCGGTAGATCCTCGGGACTTCGTTTCGGATATGACCCCTCAGAGAAACTCCGAGCATACGAGTTGCTCGTTCAATTGCGCGCTGTACAATTTTACCCATTTAATCAAACAAATTGAAGTCCATAGGCATGGTGACTAAAAAATACTAATTTATTAGTCCGTCGGTTAGAATTAAAAAAAAATTGGGATACATTTTTTTCTTTTGTTTCACAAACAAAAAATGACGAAGTCAAAGTCAAAGTACTTTATTCGTAAATGTTACACGTCAATTAATAAAACATAAAAACAAAAGAAAGAGCTTACAAATTGTATACATTTACAAAGTTTTAAATGACTACTTTACTGTATTATAATAATACTACGTGTCTGCCCCGGCTTCGCCTGTGGTACATATGTAGGTATATAGCACTCATCGGGATCTCGTACATATCCGTCCGTACGTAAAATAATTTTTGAAATCGGTTCAGTCATTCCTGAGAATATCGCTTTCAAACAAAAAACCTCTTCAGCTACCTGCTACGCCACCTGTCGGAAATTGGTCGTACCAACTCAGATTTAGAAACAAATTTGATTAACAAAGGTTTACATTCAATGACGTAATCTTAGACACTTGCTGTCATGTCAAAGCACGGTAGCAAAACTCTCAAAAAGGAATATTTTTTCCCGTTTTTGTTCCATTCTTAATTCATGTTCCGCTTCTCCTGATAATAGCGCTATGTTCTATAGCCTATAGCCTTCCTCGATAAATGGACTATCCAATAGAAAAAGAATCATTCAATTTGGATCAGTACTTCTCGAGATCCTAGCGTTCAAACAAACAAACAAACTCTTCAGCTTTATGATAATAGTATAGAATATAGATATTATAATTGTACAGAAAACTGTCAAGCATTATACGAGTATAATATGTGTTTAATACAATTGTACTGACCCATCTCAAATTTATTTCTTTACATTTTGATGGGACATAATGCTTAGAATTTTGGAGTGACGTCAGGTCTCTTTACGATTTTTATGTACGTAGACGTCACAACTCCTCTCTCCAGAAGTTTGAGGATCTATATTTTTTAGATTTTTGTTTGTGTAACAAATAAAATTGGTATATTTTTGACCCGGCCATAATGTCAATTCTCCCAATTGTCTCTTACTCACTTCACTAAAACTACTACATTTAAACCAGCACAACCTACCGTAAACATTCTTATATTTATTACTCCTTATAAAAGTCTGAAAAGAAATACTTTATTGGCAATCAACTGAATTATTAACAGTCCATCTCTGCGCACGGCTCGTTATAAAGTAACGAAGTAAAGTGGATTTTTCTTATATTTACCTTTTCTTAGTTGCTTAGGAGTTCGACAGTTGGACAGTTTCGGCTTTCACGTCAAAATTAATGATATATACTGAGGGCTTGTAAAGCTTTCGGGTGATTCGATTATCGTTTGGAAAATAGATGAGATGTAGTTAGTGGTTTTTATAAGCGATTAGGTTAAAGTGAGTAAGATTAAGACAGACAGACTGACACATTTTTGTACTTACACAAGAATAAATACTATATATTACGCGCTTTAAATGAGGGTTTCGATGTTTGTTGCTCAATCACGTTATTACGGCTGTACGGATCGGGTTGAAATTTGGAACACAGATCGATTGTATTCTGAAATAACACAAATGCTAAGTCGGGATAAAAATCTCATAAAAACGGCATTGAGAACTACGCAAGTGAGACAATGGGACGCTTCTGGTGTACAATATGGCAGAATAAGTTTTTAAGGATTCTTTTTATTTTAGGTAAATGTCAATCTCATTTAAATCCATTCATCCAGATATGTGAGACCAAACACACACGCTTACATATCCCCAAACTTCCGTCTGTAATATAAGTGTGATATAAAAGTATAGATCTATACATAGATAGATAATATTTATATAGATGGAGAACGTTCAACAATGCAGCTACTTGTTCCACCAAATACGTATATTTGGAGCAGACTGCAGATTGAATAATTTAACTACCGGTATTTGTGTACAGCGAGCGAGCTGTGTCTCTATTTCGAGGAAATTACAGGTATTGACCACTTCAGCCGAATATACTGAACATTGGCGTTCAAACCAAATATTGTTATTATTATTTAATTATTTATTCATTATGAAGATAGTTTAATAATGTCGAATTTTACGTATTATAATTTTTGAATTTCGAATGTAGAGGTTTGACTCTACTTTTGTGATAAGATCGTCTGGCTGTGGAATGGGTTTCCTGAGTGGGGGTTTCCCGATAGTTTTTTTTAATTTTGGTGTTTATTCAAATCGAGAGTGATTCGATTTCTTCTAGGTAAGCGCGCCTTATCGTAGACCGTATTTTCGATTAACATCAGGCGAGATGGTGGTTAAGTGTAAACCTATATGAGTTAAAAAAAACAGTCTCTATGTATACCCACTGCTGAGACTATGGAACACACAAGAAGACTAGTTAAAATTATAATTTACTATGATCACCAAGTGCAATCACCGCAATTTTGGCAAATCGCTGGGCAATCCACAATTCACCGCAGAAATCTTGAAGTTTCTCGAAGTTACATGGACCATGCCGGATTCACGATGTTTTCCTTAACCGTTAAAACCAGTGGTACTGGCAAATTTATAAATCTGCACTTAGAAATATATTTAAAGGTGAAGTGAATCGTTACCCATGAGCTGCCTAGCACGGTTTTCGATTGGATCTATAGCAAACTTAGTTCCTTATTTCCTGAAAGATACAATCTAGAGGTAAAACTTTTCAAGGGCAGAGTGAATAGGTACTTTCTAGGTCAGCGTGCTGCGTCTTTGACAACACCGTGGCTCACCATCAGGCGAGTTGGTGAACAAACGCGGACATATACGCGGGAAAAAAAAATTGGTTGCCTGTAAAGTCGGTATACGGGCGAAAGTTTTACGTGACAACGACTTTGAGTGGTAAAATAATTTTACGGAAGGGACGCGTGCCTTTCACTTTTTATGTCTGTCTCTCTCGCTCTTAGGCGGGCTAACCATGCCCGAGTGGAAGGGACGCGTGCCTCTCACTCGCTCTCGTTGTGAGCGCATAACGTGAGCGGACCGTAACGCAGTTTCTTGAAGTGTCACCCGGCAAACCAATTTATAAGACGTTGTCACGTCAAAATAAACTAAAGATGCAAACATAGTACTCCACACAACGAAGGAACCGCCATTAGAATTTTCCTATAGCTTTAATTTGACCCCAAAATGGTGAGTGTACCCTGATTCGTTCTTAACCTCATATCGTCATAGATCGTAAAATCGACCCACCGTCGCCACTTTATTTTTAGAGCTTCTAGGAAATACTGCTTCAGTCGTCGGAATTGAATTATACGCGTTTAAAGTAACATAATATATTCATGGGTTTTACAAAGTCGACTTTGAATTGTTGAACGGAAGGTTAGTGTGACAATGTAACTACCTTGTTTCCTGTGTATTTCTAGGAATACAGCTGTGTTTATTGGAGCGACTATTATGGTTCTTACATAGACGTTATTAACTACAATAAACGATTAAACTTATTAGTGTTTAGTTGGTAAAACTATTTTTATACAGGGTTATTGGCAATTACCAATAGCCGAAGCTCTTAGGACCGCCGAGGACAGAAAGACATGGAAGAGCATGGTGCAACGGGTGATTGATACCTCAGACTAGACGCGACCTTCAGCAATGAAGATAACGACCAAGAAGAAGATTGGTAATCAGCCATGCAGGCTGGTTAATGTACTTAATATCCCTTTAAGGGATACATTTAATACGTCAACTTTTGTTCTACAGTTTATAAAAATATCGTACGTTTTTTCCTATACAAAATAAAAACGGCATTAACATGGTCTAAAAACATCGAACTCTGTAAAAATTCGTAAAAAGAGCATGTGCGCTATTTAATGCTCGATAAATGAAGTGCCAAAGTTAATAAACACTAAACAGCCGCTAAGCAGTGCTAGAGAGAGGGCAAATAACACTATTTTTTGGGATATGTATTGACTTTTAACAAAAGTTGGATGATCCTGATGGTAACCAACACACATTTTTTTTTGCATTCTTTAAATTTTTTTTTTGTCTATATTATCCTATCCGTGCATGGTTGCCTGGAAGAGATCGCTTTAAGCGATAAGGCCGCCAAATAAAGTGTCTAGCACAAAATTTTCTTAAGTTCCTGTTGTAAATTTTTGTGTTTTTATTGTATGTGGCTTTTAATAAAGAGTTTTCTTATAATAAAAACTGTGCTACGCAACTATTTAATAAACTTGAAGACTTCAAACACTGCACTGCGATCATAACCGAGAGATATGCTATGATCTCTGTACCCTGTAATTTTTCTCGAAATATTGTCCTTCAAACTTATAACAGTAATGTTCAAAAATTAGTGCTTAGAAAAACTGGCAAAGGCACAGTACATCCCCAGGTGGACTCGGAAAGAGTATAGAGTGGACAATAGCAGCACTTGGAAAATTACTAATTTGGAATGTAACGCTAACTTCGTCTTACCACTACAAAATTCTATTTAATATATCGTTGACCCTCCCACACGGGCCAAACCGAAACATCGATAAATTAAAATGGGTAGTTCGCCACCGTACACCTCCTGAGACCACCTGGGTAAACCGTGGAAAGTTTTTTTACAACGGCTTACTTCTCAGATAATACCTGAAAGCCTATAACTTCAAATTGGTGACGGTACACCTAATAAATATGTTCCGGTCCGATTAAGCTCTTTCAGGGAGTCAAAACTCAGGGTGGGCTCCCGCCAGAAGCTCTGGGGTGAGCCCTGCGTGTCGCTTCTCCATAGTCGGCTGCGCTCCACTACGGAGGTCGCCGGTCGCTTCGCTCGCCACGTTCCACTCGCCATCCTTCACTACGCTTGGCCTCGCTCCACTCCTCCCCTCAGAACCTCCCATTGAGCTTCTGGCATTCTTTTACACTCTAGGGGTAGTAGCGACAAGACTATGTGGAGTCGGGGTAGGTACTCAGAGTATAATTTGGGGGTCCTTTGTAATCTATCCGGTCCGATTTGGTTAGTTAACGGTCCGATTTGGTTATCCGGTCCGATTTGGTCGTGTAAATCACTCTCGTTATCATTTTCACTCTCGGTTAACAAGGCGGACGGTGAAATCTAAATATTTCCCGCGGTTCACCCAGATGTCGTGTAAAAAAGGTATCAAACACCCAGGTGGTCTCAGGAGATGGACAGCGAGGAAACACCCATTAAAATTGATAGGTAACACCTTAAAACTTTAGCGTTTACTACATTCTCTTTTAACTGAGCCTTATAAACTTGAGGCGTTTTAATTAGTTGCGTATTTTGGGACGCATATTGGCCAACTTATTTAGTTTTGAAACAAAATAAACATAGTTGTCATTATGATCAGTTCAAGTTGACTTTATGTTATAATGTAGTACCAATGCTACATTGGTCTTTAAAAAAGAAAGAAGTCGTAACCAATTTTGTAACGGAAATCGAGTAACTAAAACAAAGTTTTTCCTCAAAATAAAACAGCTTATAATATTTTGACAAATCGTATAATAAAACTACAAAATAAAATACAATACAATGCAAATCTTAAAACGCAATAATCTAATCTCCCTCATCTCCACCCTCTTCTTCTTCGTCAAACTCGCCTTCCTCTTCAGCCGTGGCGTCTTGGTATTGCTGGTATTCTGACACCAAATCGTTCATGTTGCTCTCAGCTTCCGTAAACTCCATCTCATCCATACCCTCGCCAGTGTACCAGTGGAGGAAAGCTTTACGCCGGAACATCGCTGTAAACTGTTCAGAAATACGCTTAAAGAGCTCTTGAATAGCCGTTGAATTTCCAATGAAGGTTGCAGACATCTTCAGACCTCGTGGAGGAATGTCGCAAACAGCAGTTTTCACATTGTTTGGGATCCATTCGACGAAATAAGAAGAGTTCTTGTTTTGAATATTCATCATTTGCTCGTCAACCTCTTTCATAGACATACGTCCTCTGAATACGGCTGCTACAGTTAGGTACCTTCCGTGGCGAGGGTCACAAGCAGCCATCATGTTTTTAGCATCGAACATCTGTTGCGTCAGTTCAGGGACAGTCAATGCTCGGTACTGCTGGCTTCCTCGGGACGTTAAAGGCGCAAATCCAGGTATGAAGAAATGTAGACGAGGAATGGTACCATATTCACAGCCAGTTTTCTCAAATCTGCATTTAGTTGGCCGGGGAATCGAAGACACGTAGTTACTCCCGACATTGTTGCAGAAACAAGATGGTTGAGATCGCCGTAAGTTGGTGTTGTCAGTTTTAGTGTTCGGAAACAGATATCGTACAGAGCTTCATTATCTATACAGTATGATTCATCAGTGTTTTCCACCAGCTGATGCACTGAGAGAGTTGCATTATATGGCTCGACAACGGTATCGGATACTTTCGGAGATGGCACAACGCTGAACGTGTTCATGATACGATCTGGGTATTCTTCTCTTATCTTTGAGATCAATAAAGTTCCAAGCCCCGCGCCAGTGCCTCCTCCTAGCGAATGTGTCAGTTGGAATCCTTGAAGGCAGTCACATCCCTCAGCTTCTTTTCTTACCACATCTAGAACTGAATCTACTAGTTCTGCGCCTTCTGTGTAATGTCCTTTGGCCCAGTTATTTCCTGCTCCAGATTGGCCGAAGACGAAATTGTCTGGGCGAAAGATTTGTCCAAATGGGCCGGATCGCACCGAGTCCATGGTTCCAGGTTCAAGATCGACCAGAATGGCTCGTGGTACGTATTTTCCACCCGTAGCTTCATTGTAATACACGTTGATTCGTTCGAGTTGCAGATCAGAGTCACCATGGTAGGTGCCTGTTGGATCGATGCCATGTTCGTCAGAAATAACCTCCCAGAACTGAAAAGCAATGAAAAAGATACAAGCTTTGACAACAAAAAAAATTGCTATTTGACTTTGTCACAACGGGGCATTTTATATTTTCACCTTTTGGGAACAAATAATTAAAATCCCTCTGAAAATTAGTCCTCAACATACACGATAAATTATTCTAATAATAATCAAATAATCAATATTTGTTGCGTAACAGAATTGTAACGGCGACACTACACCTAAATGTATAGTTGCGCTTCTTTATTACGAGTACCAATATGTTAGAGAGCGAGAGCTTTATGGAATAAAGATAGCTAATGTCTTGAATGTAATTCAAATGCCTATATGAAAACGTATAAGATATAAACTTCAAGATTACGCCGTCATTATTGGATCAGTGCAATTATAATGAACATCCGATGAATAATGTGTAGTAGAAGCAATAATCCATACATTTATAACTAGCAGCTGCTAAATATATTAATGTTTGAATGTAATGTTTAGACCCCGAATTTACCAGCGGCAGCGTAGATTTGGTTCTCATTATTTTATCGATATAAAAAGTAGTTTATCTGCTATTTCAGACTACAATCCAACTTTTCAAATTTCAACCCGATCCGATCAGACGTTCCCACATGATTGAGCAAACATACAAAATCTAAGCATCGAAACTTTCGCATTTATAATATAAGCATGATCTCTAACAGACGTTATTAAAGTATCTAATACATACCTTAGCACCAATTTGGTTTCCACACTGCCCAGCCTGAATGTGCACTATTTCCCTCATTTTCCTTACTTATGTTTAAATCACTAGATCGACCAATCTAAATCTATACCGAATGAAAACGCGACCTACTCGATACACTGACGCAAAACAATTGAGACGGTTCCAATTTTTTTAGATAAATCAATTTAAATTTGAAATATCAAAACTATTCGGATTGTTTTTCGTCGGTTTTCATTTGAGTTTGAACGTCTGTGAAAAATGCGGTTGGTTACATTCATGTGCAAGTTTGCGAGAGTTTCTAGGATAACATAGAAAATAATTATTCTAAAATAATTAGAATAAATTAGAAATTTATGTATTAAGCTACCATTAGCTGTTGGCTTCACGGGTAAAACGTGCATGTTAATACTTCGAATTATCAGGGACTCACTCCACACTTTAACAACAGTTTATCCCGTATACATGGACGTATAAAAAAAGTCGGACGTAGTCTCGCTAAAACAAAAACTGTGTCCATCGAGTCGGCCACATAATATGCACGTGTGCGCTGTCACATACAGGCTGACACGCACACATCAGTGGGTCATTACACGCGCTACTTGTGTATATGTGTGCGTGTCAGCCTATCAGTGACACCCACCAAAGTATCACCCTGTCCCTGTACCTACGTTTCATTTATAAAATCTCAGTTGTCCTTCAAACATCTGACAACCGACGCTGGACTGGGCTCTCCAGTTAACTTATGCTTCGATCATGCAATATTTTTAAGAGCTCTGAGTTATTATTTCTGTCGCGTTGGAGGAGGAACATGAGGTCGCCTGTTCGATGGCGTGACTCTGCCAAAATTCGGCATTTTTTGCTCATAGCAACTACTTTTATAAGCAGTCCGCTAAAAAGTTCCCAATCCTGGGACTCAGGGTTTTCTCTCGCAAGGAGAGAGACAAGGCCATAATCGCAGAGAGGAGAGAGTTAAGGCATATGTTTACTCAATATGGTTTCTTCACAGTTTTAAGTTAGCGGCATTACGCACATGACTTCGAAAAGACAGTGGTGCGCGTAGGATCTGAACCAAGGGCTCCAGAACGGCATTCGCCGTTCTCCCGACTAGACCAGACGTAGCTTACAGGACCCGCTCATTCCCATTTCAGCTTAGCAGACCAAAGTCCTACATTTGTTACACCTTTGATGTTACACATTATGGTATTACGAATGTGGTATTGTCTCTTAATGGCAAAATAATGCGTTCCGTTGCATTGCTATGTTACTTAAAAAAATTGGATGAAATACGGCGAATCGTTTACTCTAATCATTGTAAATAAAATTGTTACAATATACGTAATACTCAAATTAGTACAAATGAGATTACACGACTATTAAGGTGTCTGTTAGTTTTTAGCCGCTGACTTATTTTGACAATTATTATTGATAGACAATAGATATGCCTATTAAATTACTGTTAGAAACAATTGTCTGAAGCTCTGAAGTATTATAAAGGGACTGTTTTTTTACGTCCTCAAAAATTTGTACACGCTCACCCATAAAATGGATTATGCAACATTTTTCTTTTTAGAACATACTGTAAACTACCAAATAGACCAAGCCCGCTTGAATAACTGCGAATTTAGTATCGCTTATGAAAATACTAATTACATGAAACTACTAGCAAAGATATAATCTTATACCTTTAAAGGACCAATTCTTGTAGGTATATAGGTATATCTATGTAGAATCTGAATCTCGGAAACGGCTCGAACGATTTTCATGAAATTATGTATACAGGGGGTTTCGGGGACGATAAATCGATCTAGCTAGGTTTTATTTTTTAAAAACATCATTTTATGCGCGTTTTTAGACAATGAAAAACTCCTACAATGTCCTTAGAATGCGACAACTTGTTTCGCCACTGTTCTTTAAGTCTAAATGGCTCAGACGGAATATGCTCGCCCTCGGAGTCAACAGGCCCCGGTTCGAATACATTCGGTTACACTCGGGTCTTTTCTTTTTGTATTTTTTTTTCTGAGAAAATCTTTTAGAGCCCTTTATAAACGCATTTAAACCGAGCAAAGCTACTAAAATTTAATATTATTTTATTATATTTATTTCAAGGTGATACTAAAAGTGGGCTACTACTATTATTCTCAGTGCACTTAAAGTCTAAAATATTGGTTTTAATAAAAGTCTTGGCGTTGTGTGTAAATTTTCTAGTTGACTCGACCGCTCGGGACTGTCCCCAGGTTTTATGTGTTAGTCTAGACTCCAGATGTCGTTTAAATAACTTACTACCATTGCTAGTACTAGTTTTGCAAATATTTAAATATAAAAGTTTATCTTTCGAAATAAAATATAACTTTAACTATTGTTTTCTTTGCGAGCTACCCAAAGTCAATGGCACGGTAATATAATATTACCGTGTCAAAGGTGAGCGTAAAGCAAATTGGCGAAACGGCAATATAGAGGTTGACGACACAACTATGTGGAACCTAAGGATATTTATGATTAGAAATTAATTGTCTTATAACACAGAACAGAACTACTAACGATAGCTTCAATAGAACAGCAGAATGGTCGCACCGACAGAGAAATACTTTTTACCGCCAACTTGGGGCGTCTGCCGTGAAAAACTCTGTACCCGCTCCTTTCTGGGTGGTTCTTATTTATATCAATATTGTTTGAATAGGGGGTTTTTGGAAGTTATGCAAAAAAATAACTCAATAACATTAGTGCATTAGTGAACAACCCAATGTCTAATATTCTTCCGACAAAAGGCAATTTTTGCCATTTAAAATGACGTCCCGATCAAGACAATAAATACACTTTCTATAATAGCACAGTGCTCTGTAGCTACGACTAAGTAAATAAGTAAGTAGTCAAGGCTAAGTTACGGCTGGTACGGCGACTGCCGATCCGGGCGGGGCTCCTGTCTCAGACGCGCTTCACTGTCCTTTCAAAATCAAGTGTAATGCCGTTAACTCAAATAACTGTGAAGGAAAACATCGTGAAGAGGCTGGCATGTACCTAGAATCTTTCGAGGTGATGCGCCATCCACCAACCCGCATTGAGCGTGGTGAATTATGGCATTGGCTCTCTCCTTGTGAGAGAAGGGCCGCAGTCCCAGTGGGGAACATTTAGTACACTGATTATTCTTATGCTCTGTAGCTATTTGATCTTAACCAGATGCCTACCTAGCACTGCGCCTCTGTTACCCAGAGTTTAAACTTGATAAATCACTTTGTCCTTCAAATAAATTATATTTAAATATTTATATTAATTTGTATACGAATTATTTTTTAGTCTACGATGGAGCGTGCTCATCTAGAAAAAATAATAAAAAAAAGAAAAAAAAAGAAGACACCAAGATTGGAACCATAGAAAAAACCCACTCAGGCAACGTATTCCAAAACCTGCATGGTCGAATTAGGAAAATGGAGTCAAAACATTTGTTCGAGTGTATGGAACGTCATCAATGGAACGATGTCGTTTTTTACTCACATAATTTCTATTCCAAAAGCGAGACAGAACTTTATAGTAGTATCGTAGGCGTATTTAGTTCAATGGCACTCAAATTGATGATTCCATTGCACGAGGCTGTGACAAAGCTTTGAGGTTTGTTTGGTAATGAATGACCCGCTCGTTTATCGTGAAATTTCAGCTGGGATACATTAAAATGTCGATCCATCGATTTGATCACAATTTGTGCAGCAATGATATAAATGTCTACTTACTTACCTTATAAATAGGTGTCATTATAGCGTATGACATTTCGCAAAAAAGTATTATGTCGAAGGCTACAATGGATTCCTTCATACATTAGTATTTGAGGTAACGATGAAATAGAGAATGAAAGGCAACGGCAAAAGCCGATAGTCCGTGTAAAAGTACGGAACCCTAAAAATGAAGGAATGGCTCTCAAACCTTCATTTGAGTTTGAAAACCCCAACAAAGGCTTCAAAGCGTACGACTATCGATTTAAGCTACACAACAAAGTAGCCCAAGTTGAGGCCCGCTAATAACAAATTTCAAATTATTCGCGTAAGTTAAAAACCAGGGAAATTGATAAAATCTATGTTGCGATTTTTTTTTATCAAACACTGTTTGATTAATAAGCTATTATGATGGTTCAGTACACTAATATTAATTAAGGCATTTCATTGTGGTTGATCAGTTAACATTCTAGGGTTTTGATCAATTACAATATCAAAGTTTTATCGACTCGTGCACTCACCAGTTGGCAAAAGATTTTTAAACCGTTATTTTACCCCATTAACTAAAAATAGAACATATAAAACGCGTATGCTTTATATAATATCTATAAAATGTGCGTTTTATACGTATAAACGTATATGAACCTCACACATAAAAACAGGTAACCATGAACGTGGTTTAAATTTTAAACAATTTAATTGACGACTAAAAATATCAAGAAGAAAAAAAAAAATGTATGCAGTTAATATTTCGGTTTCACAAAGGTCACAAAGTTTTATGTGTATTAAAGAAAAACGAATCACATGAAAACAACCCTCTAACTACAGACACATCACGTAAACAGGAATTAAAAATCGTGACGCCAGTCACCGATCTGGTTAAGCACAATGTTATGATATATCTCTAAGTGTGAGTATCTTTTTTAACAAAAGTTGACTGCTTTTTATGTTTTTCTTTTGAAATCATAGACAATATTTTCGTCAGGTTTAAAGATAATGTTAATGTCTGCGAGTAAGTGCACGTAGAATTAGCCAGAGACACAGGCAGAGGCTAAAGGAATTGTTTTTAACGTATTTTCTTAGAATAAAAAATAGTGTTTATACTTATCTAGTAAACCTACGAGGTTTGGTTATATTAGTGTAGCTTTTATGCTAAAGTACGATTAAGTATAATGAAAGTTTTTGTATGTTACAATCAAAACCATGGTAGCCAGCACGATCCGAAGTATTGGCTATTTGAGGCTAAGGACTAAACATCCCTTTAAACATTTCTATATCCGATCCACAAAACCGAATTTCAATTAACTAATGAAATTTACACAAATTTAGTCGTAAATATGCAAATGAGCAACAAACATGAACATTTTTAACATTAGTTTGCTTCTTCTGAGGTACCTTTCTTCTTTTAGCCCCATTAATAAAAACGTTGAGCACCTTTGCTCTGCAGTGATTTGGGAACAACAACCCCTAACTGTGCTTCTGTTTTTATAGATGTTCTATAGAAACATGACCACGATTTAATGTTTCTATCAATCAAAATTAACCCGCTTTGTAACTCTGTAGACCAAACACCCTTGGAAATGATTTCTTGGTTCTTTTGATTAATAGCAGCTTGACGAGGTTTTAATGAAAACAAGTTTTGGGTAATTTTTACAAAAACGCTTCAAAACCAGAGTTGTTTGTTTGGGTGTCTATAATCTCTCTACTTAGTCTGTGGTCTATATTAAAATCTACAGAAGTGTATGTCACTTTTCGGCCTTCCAATTTTATGGGAAGGTTA
Organism: Ectropis grisescens; assembly: GCA_017562165.1. NCBI lineage: Eukaryota > Metazoa > Arthropoda > Insecta > Lepidoptera > Geometridae > Ectropis > Ectropis grisescens. The sequence continues at coordinate 8,290,070 of CM029793.1, read as the reverse complement.
ATTTGGTGCTGGTATAGAATAAAATCTCCTTACTGTGCGTAAAGGTGTGTAAAGATTTCACCACAGCCAAGATTTTTCCAACACATCCTGTGGACTGTTTCTAGACTAGGTGGTATTACATTATCTATTTTTGTGGGACTGGGGCTTATTGGCCACATTTATAGCTTTGTGAAACCTCTGAAGCCGTGGTGGCTTAGTAGTGAGAATGTTCGTTATCACTATCTCAACTTCACAGTCTTAAGTTCGAATCCCGCTGGCTTCTCAGAGTTTTTCCAAGTGCGATTTTACTAGTATGTCATCACCGTTTGTTTTGGCAGTGAAGGCAAACATCGTGAACAAACCAGTACGTTCCAAGAAAGACAGCTTTTGAAGACATAAGCTACGTGACTACCTCTATAATAGTCATAACTCTGTCCTTATGAGAGAAGGCCCAGAGTCCTATCATTGGAAACAAAGTGGACTTCTTATGCCATGAATAGGCTGAAACTTCTGAAAGATCGGTTGTGACTTTCTTCATTCCTAGACCCCTCATGTCTGTGGTAATTTCTGTTATACAATAGCCATGGTGTCGTCTCATTTGTTCTAATATGTGCTCACCATAGTCCAGAGTAAAGTAGCACGATTATTGTCACTATTGTCAATAATCTGCCAGGTATTCACAAGATTTTAATAGAAATCCATATTTTAACATAAAAAGTAAAATCTGAGACATTTTAACGACTCAAACTTCAGTTTATTAATGGGTCTATGAAATATTAAATGAAATACGGTAACATTAAGAGTTTACCAACTCAATTAGGCAGAAATGAGATTGTATCTTAATAATTACTGTTTAAATATTGATTTTGTTCAAACCATTAAAGTTTTTAAGGTCAAATATCACTGCTCTTAAAAATTTACTGTTTTTTACATCGTAGCGTAAACAGTATGCATATAAATGAAAACGGAAGCAACAACTCAGATGATCTATATCTATGTCGATTTTAGTTTCCGTAAAACATAAAAAAGGAACCCTTATAGATTCGTCATGTCTGTCTGTCTGTGCTTTCGTATCTCACAGCCACTTTTTGCCGAAACTATGAGAACTACACTATTGAAACTTGGTATGTAGATGTATTCTGTAATATGTTATAATGCGGTCATTAAGATTTATACAAAAATTAAAAAAAAAAAATTTTGCCCCATACTTGAAATCAAACTTATATTTTTTTACATCAATACTATCCATGTCGGGTGCCTCATTTTTGAAGACCTATCCATATAGATCTTCAAAAATGAGGCTGAGGTTTCTAATGTCATTTCGTTCTACACTGAATAATTGGCAGGCGAGAGGCACTTCCAAAGTGGTAAGATGTGGGACCTCTGTAACTTCTAAATTAAGAGAACGATAAAATAAAAATATAAAAAACATGATGTACATTTCTATGGAAACTTCCACCGAAAATTGGTTTGAACTCGATCTGGTAATTAGTTTTTTTAGTTAGTCATAAATACACTATTATTAAAATTTCGATCTCACACCAAACTACAAGAACTTATGTATTGTTTAATTGCTGCTACGGAACCCTTCATGGGCGAGTCCGACTCGCACTTAGCTGCTTTTTAATAATTTGATTGAACAAAAAATACAGGTCCCGTATTTTTCTGTAATCTACCTGACTGATACTTTCTGCTCAATTGAGCGGTCATCCCAACAAGTATAGAGGGTACTAGAGAGTAAAACTTTTAAAATCTATCTAATATTTACTGGCTCCGTGGCTCGTTTGGTAGTCACTCTGTCTGCGAAGCCGATGGTCGTGAGTTCGATTCCCACCTAGTGCAAATATTTGTGTGTTGAATTCAAATACTTGTTTCGTGTTTAGGTGTTCCTATGTATAATAAGTATCTATTTACAACTATTTACGTATTATCAACTATATGGCTTTCATAGTACAAGCATTGCTTAGTTAGGGGGCAGATGGTTTTTTTTTAATATGACGTCTCAAAGACATGTTATCCCAGTGTTGGCATGGTTTAGGCATAGGCGGCTACTGTTTACCATCAGAGAGCTGACGGTCTACCGCCTAACTACAACTGTCTTAGCTTTAATATTGGTCTCTCTTTCCTATTTGAAATGATAGAGACAGTAATTTCAAAGCCATAGCCGATTTAGTTCGGGGTTAGAGGGGCTGGTCTGATTTTTTTTTCACTTTTGCAAAAATTTAGAAAAGAAATCAGACGCGCTTATAATAAACCATGAAACCATAAATTCTGTTAACGGCCATATCTGCCTTGGTGGGTTTCAATACTCAGCTTTAGACTTAGCAGCAAAGATCCCTCCAACTTTCGAAGGGTTAAGAAAACAAGTGATGGAGGTCTAAGATTTGCATAGATTTGTTAATTTCAATTTCGGGTGCTCCAGGAACCATAATATTGATTTAATTGTCAGATTTCAGGAAGTCTGGAAGTTATCCATTGAATTATTCGAAGTAGAATTTGAATTTTGAAATGAAACTTTAATAGATTAGTATTCAAAGTAAATTATTTCCTATTTATAACTATGTAAATAATATCCTAAGCAAATCATATCGATGTTTCGAGTTTTGATAAGAGTTTTTATGGAAGAGGAAACTTTATGTTTATTTTGCGGTTGTTATGTTTAACTTTGAAATAAAAAGCAGTTATGAATTCGGTACTCTGAGTAATATATATTTTTTTAATTTGCAAGCTTTTTTTTCTCTGGTCAGTCAACTTAAAAAAAATGAATTGCTTATTTTGTTCGAATCTTTTCTATTGTGTGTTCACTGATATCTATGTATCTAATTGTGAATTGTGAATATCTGAAACTCATGTTTCATTCACATTTACAACTTTAAATCTTAAGTTTAGAACTTTAATTTTTTTAAATATACAATACATAACAGAATAAAACAGTGATAAAGCCTAATCATTATTAAATCTAATCTAATTAATTTACGTACAAAAAAATAAACCGTTTTCAAAACCACAAATAGTCACTCAAACGCGACAAATAAACTGATTTAATTATTATATGTAAATATATTCTGCACTAGTCACACATCCATGAATTTGAAGTCGGTGCCAGTCAAGTCTAACAAGTAGTAGATATATACTACTTACCTGTGAAATTAAGCACAACAAAATAATTACAAAAAGATCACAAAATGTATAGTATACTAATAAATATGACTATCTATCTATTAACATAGTAACTACCATAATGATCATGATAAATGAACGGACATACCTATGTCCAGCGGTGGGCGAGCGTGGGTTGATCATTATATTGCAAGCTTAGTGAGAATCCCACGTCCATATAATTAATCTGTAGCAAGATACAATAACAAGATACAAGTGCAATGTATGCACTGTTGAACCCAAAGAGTTTACGTAGTATATGTAAACTCTTTGGTTGAACCACTTACTTTTATTCTCTGTGTCAACATTAATCTTTCCTCTCTACAACAGAAACGCATTACAGAAATTGATCAGATAACTGGCGCCACAATCGCACAATCTTTATACAACTCTATAATTTGAGTGCACTGATTGATCGTAGTTTATTTCCTCGTATTTTACAACTTCATTTTATTAAACCATCGTTTCATTTTATCAAAAACTGATCTTATTGCTATGAAAAACGATATTTTACGGAACATTCTAATTATATTTATTTCTGATAGATCCTATAGTCGCTTTATACTTGTAAGATTTTTCAATTAAGTAATTTGTATGACATTATCCCCATTTATAAATGTAACTAGGCATATTAATAATTTCGTCAAGGGGTACGGTAGACTTGATCGAAACCTTTTAAAAATAACAAAACATAAAAAATATTGATTTTGAGTCGACAACATATGTCCACAAAATTCGGATTGTGGAGAATTTCGTTAAATTCTGATGGCACTGACAAACAAACCGCTGTCGCCATCTTTGGTGTGAAGCGCGTTTCGTTCCATCAATCAACAAATTGCGTGCGTCCGTCGCGCCAAAAAAAGTATCCATCACAAAAAACTGTAACTTGTGTGACTACGTAAAACGAAACGTCTTGCCGCCGGACCGGAATTTTATTATATTTAGTATCAGCATTCCACCCGTGCGAAGCCGGGGCGGGTCGCTAGTTATTTCAAGTGCAGTGTCTTCTGTACTATAGCTAAATTACAATGCAAACTACACTACGTATGTAACTAAATATAACTGAAATACACTAAGTTACACTAAGTACTTCTGAGATAACTGGAAATTGGACTGAGCCAAAAGTAAGTATACCGTTCTAGTTAGTCCGTCAGGCAGATTATGATAGAATATGAGACACAGTGTTTTTGTTATTTGAAATTATTAATTATCAAAGATATTGATAAACAAATTTCCGAAAAGGGACTTTTAACGTCGCGTCGATATAAGAATCGTATTTACACGTGATGTTCGCTAGAAACTTCTATAAAACGCTCCACACACGAGTCCTAAAATCAAAGGAAATGACGTAAAAGTAGTGGGGAGTAGCCTACATCGCATCATATGATTGGTGATTTATGGTGTGATGTAGGGTCCTTCCCACTACTTTTACGTCATTTCCTCTGATTTTAGGACTCGTGTGTGGAGCGTTTAAGCACGGCATCTTTCTCATTAACACGCTTTTATAAGCTTGGTATGTATGTATCTATGATTATATGTATCTGCGTAACGGAATCTTTTTTTGTTTGTGAAATAAAATAAATAAATAGATACGTGTATTATATATTTTAAAACTTAATCCAACTGACGATCTAATACATTTTTAAGTATCAGCATCGTTGATGTTGCAGATGTTCATAAGTGACGGATACCATCACGCAGACCGTATGCTTATTCCCACTCATCTAATAAAAATGGCGTCTCTATAATTTACCTACACCTTTGCCAGTATCAGAATCAGAATCATTTATTGCAAAACTGTGTACAAAGGTGATGTTATAAATAAGACATATAGAAACAACAGTTCTACCCTTTGCGGGCATGCAAAAATAAGGCCTCATTGGCATGACGTTACAAATTATACCGTTGGCACTTATAACTTGGCAGCACTTATAACATTATAACTTGGCAGCAGTATAAATTATACCAGTTATACTGCTGCCAAGCAGTAGTACGCAAACATTACTGTGTTCCGGTTTGAAGTCAATGTATCCCGAGACTGTTAATGTGGGCAGGCCACATCGCTCGTAGAACTGACAACCGATAGGGAAGAAAGGTTCTCGAGACTGTCATGTGGGCAGGGCCAAATCGCTCGCAGAACTGACAACCGATGGGGAAGAAAGGTTCTCGAGTGGTGACCACGAACCGGAAGACGCAGTGTTGGACGGCCTTCCACTAGATGGACAGATGACCTCACAAAAGTCGCTGGAAACCGCTGGTTGCAGGCTGCGCAGGACCGTTCGTTGTGGAAATCTAGGGGGGAGGTCTATGTTCAGCAGTGGACGTCTTGCGGCTGATGATGATGATGATGATGTATCCTTAGAAATTACTGGGCTAAGAGATAAATACCTTATATCTCCGGGTGACGAGCGCAGTGCCGTGCTAAGTAATGATTTAGACTCTTCATGTTTCAATAGTTGCGTGTCACTGTGTTGTAGGCAGGCTTGTTGCTTACCATCAGACACATGTCCTGCTCATCTTGTCACTCAAAGTTATAAAAAAAGTAAACTTTAAATAGTAATTTTATTATTCAAAACACCAAGTTCCACATTATTAAAACTTTCCCCAGATTGAACTAAACGATGCCCTCAGCTTCTATTACACTCATTATGAACCTAACCCTTGTTAAAAGGTCATGTGGCAAGCATTAGAAAAGGACGTAGATATACAAAGCATCGTAAACCTGAAAGAGACGACCCACTTGGCACATCATTTACACATCAGATGACTGCTCTTGTACGAACCCTGACTTTCAGTCGGGTAAAATTGCCCACTCTGATAATTGCGGAATTATATAGAGCTCTTTCACGGGTCAATTATTTTTCACAGATCATTATCTTTATTATAAGGTTGACTGTTTTTAATATAAAGCTAATTATAATTCTGAGGTAATTAAAATACGCCCACAGACAAACAACCTTTATTCATGTTGGATAACTTTTTTGTTTATACTGATCCGATTTGACTGAGTACCTACACAAAGTTTATTTAATTTTCAACAATAATTAAAAGTTTGATAACGTACAGGCTTTTGTAAAACGTCTGTATTAAGCTAAAATAATACTAAGCTCACTATTACAATATAATTTTGTTCGGACTACGCTTAAATTCACAAAAAATGATCCTTTCCATACAACAATGTCCTTAGGACTCGACAAAATGTACCAAACAGTTTTTTATATTAGGATTTGTTATGATCCCACGAAAAAATGTTGTTGATTAGTAAATAAGTTGATTAGTTATATATAATAGAATATATATAATGCTAGCGGCTCGTTCCAGCTTCGGATACGAACTGCAGCGCCATCTGCCGGGCTGATTTGTGAATCTGAACCATCCAGGGCCCTACCCAAACGTATACAAAAAATGCACTAAAATCAGTCAAGCCGTTTCGGAGTAGTTCACTTATATACTTAAATATATAGATAAGATAGATAAAAGTTTCAGGTGTAATGGAATATTTTTTGCAATACTGTGTTTAGTTGTGTTCAATTTGTAGTTGTAACAAACTAGTAAAATAGTTGTAGTAGTGCTAGTCCAAGATCCCAGAGCCGTCAGACACTTACCGTCGGCCGTTTTGCTTAACAGACTCTATTATTTTGGGAGATTTAAAGCGTCTGTTAAGCAAAACGGCCGACGGAAAGTGTCTGGGAGTATCGGGGCCTTATTTTTAAAGATACTGCCTATAACATACGTAAAAATCAGTTATCAGAAAATACGTGAAGTGAGTAATGTATCTTCTGGACCCCATATCTCAAAATTTGCCGTCTAAGCAAGTTAGCGGGTAAGCATGTGTTCTTAGTACGTACTAACTCTACTCAATCGTCCACATTTCATCCATCAGAAAATACGTGACGTCTGGCGGCCCTGGGATCTTACTCTATACGAGATGTTGCACTACTTGAGTATAGCAAGTGAGTATGGTAAATTTATGGAATACTTTCAAGTATGCTTCGTCTAATGCTTTCAAATATGCTGTAGAATAACTGGAAAAGGTGTAGTACTAGCCAAGAGAAACTCTGCACAAAATCCTACACTTTTTTATAGCAAAGGGTGATGAGACGAGCAGATCATGCGCCTGATGGGAAGTATCAAGCCTGCTCATAACAGCACAACCACACGCTATTGGGACATGACGACTCAAAATCATTACCTAGCACTGGACTGAGCTCGTCACTTCGAGAAATAAGACGTTTTAATTTTACTGGAAATTTTGCTCTTCAAACCGGAACTTGATGTTTTCATATTTTTACTTGGCAGCAGAATAACTAGCAAATGTGTAGTATTTCTCCAGGCGGCCTCTGCTAAAATTCCTACCACAGAAAAAAACCTACCTGACTATGACTCATAGGTAGGCCGTTAAAGATATTTCAGGCTGTCCTAGTGCCACAAAATTCAAACACAAATAAAGCCACCTAACGGTTCCTAATTAGGAATCTAATTAAATTAACGCGTGTCATCACCTCTGTGTGTGTCTAAAAGGGACGGCGAACTCAAAAAGCTTTCTCGTAGTGGACGGATTACGGAGCTGATATAAATAGGATGTGGCAAAAAATTCTTTAACGGTGTATCATTTTTGTCTTTACATGTTGATAACAAATTATAAAGGTTATAAAGATCGCAATAAACTATAAGATCAAAATATTTTAATTATACGTTTAATCCCTCCTGTAATTTTTTGTGTTGTGATATACGAGTAATAAAGTGTTCTGACTTGTACTCTACACTTGTGTACTGCTAAAACGTAGTCCCATAACTCAAAGCTACATAATGTTTCCATAAGTTGTACCTACTTCGCGTTACACCAAATATTTTGATACAGTAAGATTTATCTGTAACACGACGCATAGTGCTTTATAGCATCTACATATTTATAAAAATTGGAATTAAAATTAATATTTTAACAAGCTCTTCATTTTAGATTATGACAACAAGGCCTTGTGTTTGCATGCAATAAGTAAAACTGTAGATACGAATATTCGTACTTATAATACACAGTTTATACAAAAAATACCTTTTAAATATCTTTTACAAAAATGAGAACAACGTAAGTATTAATCTTCTCGAGTCGGTTAAAAAATTATATATGTTGTTGATACTGGACTACATATTAATTTTAATTAACTTACTAATATTATAAATAATTGTTTGGATACTTCAGTAAAATGATTTTTGCTTAATCACCTCTAAATGGATTGGGTTACAATTTGAAACAGTTACATTACAGTCAGGAATAGCTCATTAGCTTTTTAAATTGTTAAAATTATGGAAATGGGAACTGCGCAAGTAAAACTGCGGGGCGTTACTAATACTTCATAATATTTCTTTATCCGCTGGATCTGGAATCCCATCTTATCTTAAAGTTGGCGCGATTAAAAATAATGCAAACACATAATTCATAAAAAGAATAGATAAAGCATAGATACGCTGAAAGATTTTATAATTTTCGAAAATATTTTATAGTAATTACAATGAAAATAATATTTTATAATACCATATCCAACTCATCTACATCCATGCTTCACTCATCCACTATTCAAAACTCGCTGTAGACGACAAATTCACTGAAAATCGTCAGATTATATTCAGAAATTATACTAATTATACTGAAAATGTCAGAGTGAAATTTGAAAGTGAGATAGTAATAATATGCAAAAATATCAGAGAAATTTTGGAACTACGATCTATCAACATTTTATGAAAATGAGTACAATTTTAATGGATAGTAGTTCTGGAATTTTTGAATTTTGTTATTAGTTTGCTTTGATAGTAGGTCTAAATTAGTATGGTATGCGTGTGATATGGGTGTTTTATTAGTACGAAATTAGTATGGTACTAGTCTGGACATACATTTTTGTATATTAGGCAAAACAGGAGAACAATCACTATTAGCGATCTCTCCCAGATAACTTATTGATTGTTAGGTGTTCGTTTGATTTTCAAAGAGATGACGTTATGACGACGTACATTCATAAATATCTATATTAATATTATAAAGTTCAAGCTAAGTTAAAGTTCAAACAAATAAGCTCCTCAGAGCTTATTTGTTTGAACGCGCTAATCTCAAGAACTATTGGATCGATTTCACAAATTATTTGATCATTATATATGTACGTGACTCTTATAAGCTATATATGTACCACGAGAAAAGCCGGGGCGGATCGTTAGTAATCACATAAAACAACTCCATTGACGCCTACTCAAAATAAATATAAAGAGCTACAAAATTACCCCTTCTTACCATCAAAATGTATCTTATTACCAGCGGCATAGCACCTAACAGCCCTAATCATTTCGAGCTACTTCGTAACCACTCAACTCTATAACCATAATCGAATACCTAATGAACTAAATAAATCATAAAAACTCCAATTTGATTGATAATAGCGTTATTTAGGGTCTCAAGATGGAGGGCCCGATAGGAAGTTCTTAATGCTGGCATAGCGTGTGTTCATGAAGCGTTGGGCCCACGTAACTATGGATTAGAATTAGAAAAGAACAACCGGTTTTAGCCATTGCTTTCTACGGTTATCGTAGCGTTTTTCGCAGCAACATCATCATTATTGTTTTGTTTCCATTAAATTTATAATAAGTATGTACATATTTAAAACTATATAAGAATTATATCAGTTATCTGGCCGCCATTGTACAAGCTTTGCTTAGTTTGGGGTCAGATGGTGTTGTGTGAATTGTCCACCAATATTAATTTATTATTATATTTATTTATCATCATTACCAGTTTTCATATATCCCCAGTAGGTTATGTATTGCTTCTGATAATATAGTGGTATAATTGCGATCATAACTAAGCAAAACAATCTACTGTAGCGTAGAGAAAAGAGGTAGGAATATTTGATGTGTTGTAGTTTCAAGAAGAACAACATTATTTAAAAACTTCGAATGACGAAGGTATTACAGTGCTAGATCATCATTACCATCAGCCGCAAGACATCCACTGCTGAACATAAGCCTCTCCCAAGATTTCCACAACAAACGGTCCTGCGCAACCTGCAACCAGTGGTTTCCAGTGGAGGCAGTCCAACAGTGCTAGATAGTGATTTGAAATTTTCTAGTATATGTGTTGCACTGAGTTGTGTTCTTATCCCGGGAATATAATCCAGTGTTCCGGTTTGAAGGGCAATGTTTTCAGTAAAATTACTAGGCGTAGAGGTAAAAAACCTTACAGTGCAGTGCAGTGCTTGGTATGATTTGGACTCTTCGTGTTACTCGTATGATAGCTGCGTGTTACTGTGCTGTTATGGGCGGGCATGTTGCTTACCATCAAGCATAATATGTCCTGCTCGTCTCTTCACTCTGTACTATAAAATAACGGCACAAAGTCAAGTTCGGGGTGTTGATTAGAAGTTTTTTTTTTTTTTTAACTTTTATAGGTTTACACTTGACCGCCATCTCGCCTGAAGTTAAGCGACGATGCGGTCTACGATGGAGCGTGTTTACCTAGAATAAACCGATTCACTCTCGATTTGAAGACACAAAGATTGTAACCATCGGGGAAAACCCACTCAGGCAACGTACTCCACAGCCTAGACGTTCTTATCACAAAAGTAGAGTCAAATCTCTTCGTTCGTGTCTTTGGAACATCAACCATGAAACGATGTCGTTTTTTCGAGCTACGAGCATTCCGATAGAAAAAAGGGCAAGGTGGTATCAGATAATGCAAATCAGTCGCACACTCTTCAAAGTGTATCCGATAAAAAACCGATAGGCTGGCAATTTTTCGGCGATGATCAAGACTTTGTAGTTTGTAGTTTTTCGCAAAAGAGAGTCATTGGCTATGAGCCTTTTGTAATACATTTAGACTGCAATTATCCTTTAAAATGATTTCAATAACATTTGAGACGTCTTTTGAATCGTGATTTTAAAAATGAGGCTCTATTCAGCAATAAATAGCATGCACATCTGTTCAACCGCTTGTCGACCAACGATAAAATTTGATACGACGGGACTGTACAGTTTACAGCATCATAAACTTGTAATTTTATTGTGGTTTCCATAAAACGGTTCCCGGTTTTACATCGCTACTATTTAAAGGCCAGCCATTCGGAAGAGCCAATTTCGGAGTTGCCTTTGAAAAAATAAAATAAACTTGAGTTAATTATACGAAAATATGTTTGATGCTGTCGGGATAACGAGTTCACGTGTCTTTTGCACCAGCCCCTATTTATAATATAGCCGTATTTGTATTAACCTTCAACTAAAAAGAGGGGTGTTATAATTTTTACGTCGATGCCTGTCTGTTTCTGTGTGTATCTGTCTGTGGTACCTTAGAGCTCAAACGCATCGACCAATTTCAATGTGGCTTTTTTATTTGAAAGCTATTATAGTATCCGTGCGGAAGTTCTTACCTGTTTGGTTAATATTGATTCAATATGGCGGCCTTTACAAAATGGCGGATAAAATATTTTTTCACAACCTCCCTCAATATGGGTATCAAATGTAGGCTTAGCTAGTAGAATACTAAACATTATCACAAATTTTAAGCCCAAGACGGCTGCCATCATTAAATGGCAACTTACATCTATTTTCACTACTCCCTCAAAATGAGTTGGTACTGTACGAATTTCAAATCCAATGTAGTCGGGGTAACAAATCATTTTTTTTTCTTTTCTTCTTGAGAACTTTAAGCACTATTTAAGTGAAAAAAAATATGTCCTTCAATCGTCTTTTTTTTAGTTTTTCTAGGTTTACACTTGACCGCCATCTCGCCTGATGTTAAGCGACGATGTTAAACTTGGTGTCTTCAAATCGAGAGTGAATCGGTTTTTTTTATAATTTAGAGTAACAAGACGAGCTGGACATGTACCTGATGGTAAGCAAAATGCCAGCCAGCCATAACAGCACAGTGACACGCAGCTATTGGAACATAGTCCAAATAATTACCTAGCACTGCACTGCGCTCGTCACCCAGAGATCTAAGATATTATATCTCTAAGCCCTGTAATTTCTCTGGTAACATTGCCCTTCAAACCGGAACACAGTAATGTGCAAACATTACTGTGTTCCGGTTTGAACTAGGCGGTAGAATAACTGGCAAAGGTGTGGTACTTCCCCAGGCGGACTCAGCTAAGAGTCCTACCACTACAAAAAACAAGGTTTCTTCTAGGTAAACAAGCTTCATCGTATACCGCATCGTCGCTTAACATCGGGCGAGATGGCGGTCAAGTGTAAACCTATTAAGGTAAAAAAACGTACAAACACATCATATCTTTACAAAAAACTAAACCAGTACCAAATATTTACGTCCCTTATCGAGGATCGATAGGAAATAAGTCGCTTTATTGGCCAATGTATCAAGAGGTCGGAATTTGATCGCAAACGTCGGGAAACAGTCCAAGCCTACTGAATTGTTAATGGAATCGGTAATAGTTGTTTATTATGTCGATTATTTCGAATCGATAATGTAAGAAGCAACTGGACCTATGAACTCAAACAATCGTTCACATCAATTGTCTAAGTTAATGATCGATGACTGTTATTATTATTACTTGCAGTGGTAGGACTCTTGGCAGAGTCCGCCTGTGGAAGTACCACACCTTTGCCAGTTATTCTACTGCCAAGCAGTAATGTGCAAACATTACTGTGTCCCGGTTTGAAGGGATATGTTTAAGGAGATATTACAGGACTTAGAGATATAATATCTTAGGTGACGAGCGCAGTGCAGTGCTAGGTAATGATTTGAAGTCTTCATGTTCCAATAGCTGAGTGTCACTGTGCTGTTACGGACAGGCATGTTGCTTACCATCAGGCATATAACCTGTTCGTCTCGTCACTCTATGCTATAAAAAAACTTAGGTATACTTTATTAAACACACGAAAATAAAAATAATGCACAAATTGGAACAATTTAAACACTTAAAGCTAAAGTTAGTGTGACAGATGGTCAGCCTTATCCTAATAGTAATATCTTCCAGGATATCTTAGGTTGGAATCAAATATACTCGTAGAAAAATATAAGGGGTGTGAAAATAACACAACATTTAACAACATCAATCAATGTATTAAAAATAATTAAACCATAAAAATTATTTATATATAGATGTTTCACTTCGAACCGTCTGAACGAATCGGGCTGAAATTTGGAACATAGATAGATTATAGTCTGGAAGAACACATAGGCTTTATATCCCCGGAAAATAACGGGAACGGGAACTATGCTGTTAAAGGCGGGAGTGGTAAATCCCGTCATTTTTTCGAGATAACAGCCCTATGCGCTATTTCAGACTATCATCTAATTGTGTTTCAAATTTCAACTCGATCAGTTCAGTCGCTCCGACGTGGTTGAGCTGACATTACTGCTTGCCGGTAAAATAATTGGCAACGACGTCGAACTTCACCAAGTAGACTCTAAAAAGGACTAGCAACATAAAATAATAATAATTTCTTATCTAGGCCATATAAAATAACTTCATCATTTTATATCCTGGTTTCTGATACGCGGCTCCCCAAGACTCTAGGGCGTAGTTTCGACGTTTTTTGAATGGTAAATCAGCTACGTATCTACTCCGTAAGGTTGTTAGGAATACTTAATTCGTTTTTCAAGGACTGGGAGTGAAGATTTTTCACGGGATATAATAACATTCCTAGAAATAGAAGATTCATGTATTTTATTCACAGATACAAACACATTTAAACTACAACAAACACACAAACCGTGGTACAACAAATACTTAGTGATGTATCACGCAGGGATCAATACCAATATAAATATTGGTGGACAATTCACACATAACACTTTCTGACCCCAAACTAAGCAAAGTTTGTAATATGGCGGTCAGATAGCTGATATAATACTTGAATAGTTGTAAATACATACTTATCATACAAAGAAACACAGTGCAAATATTTGAATTCATCACACAAGTTTTTTTTTTCTTAACTTTTATAGGTTTACACTTGACCGCCATCTCGCCTGATGTTAAACGATGATGCGGTCTACGATGAAGCGTGTTTACCTAGAAGAAACCGATTCACTCTCGATTTGAAGACACAAAGATTGTAACTATCGGGAAAAACCCTCTCAGGCAACGTATTCCACAGCCTAGACGTTCTTATCACAAAAGTAGAGTCAAATCTCTTCGTTCGTGTCTTTGGAACATCAACCATGAAACGATGTCACTTTTTCGAGCTACGAGCATTCCAATAGAAAAAAGGGCAAGGTGGTATTAGATCGTACAAATCAGTCGCACACTCTCGAAAGTGTATCCGATAAAAAACCGATAAGCTAGCAAGTATTCAAATATTGCTACTGGTTGTATTATAGTTTCAAGCCCCATTGGTGTACAATTGGTAGCTGATTTACAGAAGTGCAGCCCGGATTGTCGATAAATTTAACCGTATTTTATGAGTCGTAGAATCTAGTCTAGGATAGAGAATTTCAGGACCGAGTAGCTCCACTTGTGTGGTTCAAATGATAAGAGATTTTACCAGTTATACTACCGCTAAGCTGTGATGTACAAACGTACCGTGTTCCGTTTTGAACGGGTATGTTTCCAGAAAAATTACAGGGCGTACAGATAAATTTAAACTTTTATTTGTATAAAAACAGATTACATTTATAAATTTATACAATGGCCCCACACTAGGCTCTGGGCCCGTGGGTACCTTTATCAGACATTTCAGAGCTTGAGTTACATAGGCATAATACATACAAAACAAAACAAGATAACTAATAAAGATGATAATTTTGTTTGCTACTCGTATGTTTAATCTTCCTATATGTCTGGGTGTCGTAGTGCAATGCTAGGTAATGATTTGAACTATTAATATTCCAATAGCTTCGTGATCCTGTGCTGTTATGGATAGGCGTATGGATTCAGATTCATTCAGATTCAGTCATTCAGATTCAATTTAGACAGATCGAAAGTTCCTACTCCAAGCAGAGGGGGATCATATAAACCAGCCTTTTGCGGTTTTCCGTATTATTTTGCTTATTTAATCTGTTGTGAGAGTTATCTAACTAAAGTTATTAAAAAAAAAGCTGAAGAAGAATCGGGAGTAAAACTTTTTCGTTTCGATCTTTTTCGTAAGTACGCTCCATCGCAGACCACGTTGTTGCTTAGGAAAAGGCGAAACGACGACGGTCAAGTGCAAACCTAAAATAATGAAAACGACAAAACCTGCCACTCTCTCTTCCCTTGTCCCACAAAACACAAGCCGTCCAGTTTCCTATTCGTGCTCAGCGCCAAATTGAACCTACCAAATACCTAGATCTAGTGTACCTAGATGTTCTGAATCTAAACTCTAGATGTACCTAGATCTGAGCCTGTAGCAAGGCTGGCGCGCGACCTACTTGTCGATATCGGCGAGCTCTGTAAAGCTGTGATTACACTTATGAATATAATGTAGAATGCAGTATCGTGGATTCTGTGATTGACAATTGATGTTTATGACTCAGTAGGTAATAACACTATTATTATGTACTAGCTGAACCCGCTACTTCGTTCGCGTAAGCAGATGTTACTAACTTATACATTAGTTGGAAGTATCGTACGTCAAATATTTGGATAAGTAGTCATTGAAAACCCTTTGTGTTTGAGTGAATTTGTTTTTCCACACAAAAATATATTTAATTTTATCATCTTC
Source organism: Ectropis grisescens (assembly GCA_017562165.1). NCBI lineage: Eukaryota > Metazoa > Arthropoda > Insecta > Lepidoptera > Geometridae > Ectropis > Ectropis grisescens. The sequence goes on along the minus strand of CM029793.1, from coordinate 8,274,290 downwards.
ATTTTTCTTTTTTTAAACAATATCAAACATACTTAGTAAGGTTTCATAGTATCGAACATAGCCGCAAGTGTTAAGTTTGTAGGATTTTTATAGGATACATTATGAAAAGTCTGAAGCGAATGTTCATGATCTGATACCTACTTATCTCTTTTTATCCGCAAGCTGTTTTCTAGCTGTTACCCGCGAATTCGCCCGCGTAAAATTTTGAACGAAGCCTGTGTGGAATAAAATGATTAAGATTTTGAGTTTTAATGATAATCTAAGCCAAGTCTTAGTGAAATGTTAATGTATGAATTTAATTGTAGGTAACACAGAAAAAATCCAAGAACGAAAGAATCCAAATTCGGCATCATAATCCTTTTAGCAGCAAAACTTATTAGTACAATTTAGAATACCAGTAACGTCACCTAGTGATGAAAGAAAAAATACATACCACAATAGCAAAACATCGATTTAAATGGGGCTTTAGTGCTTTTAGATTTAAACTGGCATTAGCGCCGTCTAATGAGAATATTATGTTGCTTGTTATTTTGATTGTGAACGCAAATCACCTATATTATTTACGCCAAAACGGGTGCATACATTTTTCATTTTAGGCTTTTACCTTACCATCACATCAAGTTCCTTACGAAAATATATGCTTATATTAATATGGAGTTAAATGAAAATATAAACTTATTAGCCCATGTGAAATTTTAGACTCTAAACTATATGTGTTTCGTATGTCAACCCATATCGTTGTGCCGTTTTGACGTGATAGTTAATATTTGTTTCCTTAGGGCCCATGCTTCTTTTCAGGTTGATAGGTAATACTTAAATGTGGTATTTCAGACTATACGTTATCTCTGTTTCAATTTTCTACCAAATTTGCTTAGTCTTTCCGACGTCACAGTAACCTTATAAGTAACCGATTTGCTATTTCTGAGTTCAAACTACGTGTGTTTCGAATTCCTTCAAAATATGTTCAGCCGGTACAACGTTGTCCTGTAATTATTATGAATGTCACTGTTTGGATGTTTGTTACTTAATCATGGCAGAACGTATCAAGTGATCGGGTTGAAATTTGAAATAGAATTAGATTATAGTCTGGCAGAACACATAGGCTAAACATTGCCTATGTATAAGTACCCTATGTATTACTTAAGCTAAACCAAGAATGTGTCTTTAATTTTAACTCGATACATTCAGCCGTTCCAACGTAATTGAGCAGCAAAAATTGAAACATTGACATAATTATATAATATTAGGAAAGCATAGGATTTAACAACATTTTATAAAAATAAAACGGGTCAAATGCAAATGGTACTCGCGCGAAGGGTTCTGAACCATTAGCAAATAAACGGATTTTATTGTATGGGAGCCCCCTGAATAATTTATTTTATTTTAATTAATTACTTTTAAAGAGAACATAAAACTAAATATTATGTGAATAGTTAAAGCGTCTACCTGTGACAGGTACGTTATTATTAGTATCGAGCAAGAAACGGTAAAAAATCAAGTGTGTTGTATGGGTGCACCTCTTAAATATTTATTTTATTTTTAGTATTTATTGTTAAAGCGGCAATAGAAATACATCATCTGCGAAAACTTCAACTGTCTAGCTATCACCGTTCTTGAGATATAGCCTGGTGACAGTCGGACGGACGGACGGACGGATAGCGAAGTCTCAGTAATAGGGTCCAGTTTTTACCCTTTGTGTACAGAACCCTAACAACGGTCTGCTTCGGTCACCGAAGCTTGTTGAACACTACCTTTAAATTTTAAACAGTATTTGGATTGAAATAATACGTTTTCTAATAAGTTACGGCTGGTCTAGTAAGTTACAGCTGACCTAGTCGGGAGAACGGCGACTGTCGATCCGGAGACCCAGGGTTCAAACCCACGCGTACCACTATCTTTTCAGAGTCATGTTCGTAATGCCGGTAATTAAAACGGCGAAGAAAACACTGTGAGGAAACCGAAATCTACCTATAATCTAAGTTCTAAGTCATATGTCATCCACCAACCTACACTGGGCCAGCGTGGTGGATTATAACCTCTCTCTCCTTGCGAGAGAAGGCCCCGACGCCCAGCAGTGGGAACATTTAATGGGTTGTTTAGGCTGCTACTTATTATGCTGATGTTTTCTCCAAAATAACAAAAATCTACTTCAGTGATAGGTAATTTAATTCTGTCATTCGCCTAAATTTTATAAGAAGCTATGACCATGTCGTAACAGATGGATCTAAGCTGATTTTAGTTTTTTGTTGATATTTGAAAAACTACCTCCCTGTTTTCGATATCTAAGATCACCTCTGAAGTATTTTCTACTAAACAAAAAGGAATTATCAAAATCAACTAACAATTAGCGGAGTTATCGTGTAAAATAAAACCAAATAAAAAAACATGCAACCCGATTGAAAACATCCTCCTTGTTTGAAGTCGATTAAAACCGAATGATGTTTGTTTTTCCACACAAAAATATATCTTTGACAATTATTTTGTCATCCAAGACGACGTGACGCGATCACGTGGGCACTTTCTAGAATCTAGATATTCTGTGGATAGTCTGATACACAGAATACTTAGAAGTTAGTATGTCCCGAACGCGCCGCGCGTGTCGTTATTATTTAATGTTTGTGTAATTTCCGAACCACCAGACCGATAATATTCAAATTTTGACGGGACAATATAAAATATATGTTCTTTCTAACAAAAAAAAGAATTAATGAAATTAAACAACGCAAACATGAGTTACAACTAAATACACATTCTGGCTTTCACCCCCTCCCGCAAGAAAACTGATCAGAATTTGGGGATCAAAAGTAGCCTACAGCAATGTCCTTAGTTTAAACTAAAATCATGCCAAGTTTCAGCTGAATTGAATCAGTAGTTTCGGCGTGATCCGTGATCTCTATACAGAAAGACAGACAGACAGACAGACAGACAGACAGACAGACATGAAAGAAAAAAAATGCAGTTTCGCCATCAGTATCGACTATGGAGTGCCCCAAAAAAAATTTTTTTAAATATCTTCAATGTACAGAATTCGACCCGTTACAGTTTTATTATAAGTATAGATTGTACATAGATTCTTTTAAGAAAGTATGCAAGAGCAACAGCACAACTCCTTTTTTTAAATAAAGGGTGACTAGACGAGTAGAACATGTGCCTGATGGTAAGCAACATGGCTGCCACATAACAAATAGTAGAGTGACGCGCAGCTATTGGAACACGTAAAGTCCAAATTATTACCTAGCACTGCACTGCGACCAGAGATCTAAGATGTTATATCTCTAAGCCCTGTAATTTCTCTGGAAACATTGCCTTTCACACCGGAACACAGTTTGTTTCCATCGTTTGTCAGAATGTTTCCATACTACTGCTTGGCAGTAGAATAACTGGCAAAGGCTTCTCCGGCGGACTCTGCCAAGAGTCCTACCACTACAGTCTAGCTATAATACGTAAAAAATGATTTATGTCCATTTAATTACAAAAAAAACTCCCTTCGTTCGGTTCCTTGTTTTTCAATCAAGTTTTTTGATAAATTTGCGTAAATTACACCTCAAATGAAAGAACAACAACCAAGCATGATTTCAACAAGGGTTGAGCAAAAAAATACCGTCAATTTTAATTTAAAAGAAGTGTTCATTATAATTTTGTAAATGTAAAACATGTTTTGTATAATGTTTTAAATTTGAATGAAAGGAAACATTTAATGAGAAAAAAAATTGGCAGTCTTACGAACTGCCAATAGAAGTGAAAATTTATAATTTAGAATTTGATAGCTTACTTTGGAAACTACGCGGGTGAAACCGGAGGGCGTGGCTATCTAGAAATGCCAATGGGATACGCTGGCGCATTTCTAGATAGCCAATGGCCATGGTCCCGAGTTTACCCCAAGATTTCTTTTCAATCCCGAGCGTGACGCTAGAATTTAATTCACAGCCCTTGAAACATCTGTCTGTGGCGCGTCAAAAGAAGTTTACACTTCAATAAATAATATATTTAGAAATAACGTTGCATCGCGTTAAAATTTGAGTTTTCCGTTGGTGACTGAGTAAGAAATATACAAACACCTAAAGACCCAATTTTTGCATTTATAATATTAGTAGGATATCATTCAGTAATTTATCATAACAAAAATCCATACATACACACCTTCGTGTCTATAATGTTAGTAAACAAGTGTTACACCTTTAGTGTAATCTCAGCTCATCCACAAGACAAGTTAGTAATCTTATACCGAGCTGGAATGTTACGTACGTGAGGTAATTTTGCTAAATCAATATTGCTCTTAAGATTCAAACTCTATCTATTAAGACTTTTTAGGTACGAAAATAAAATGAAGAAATAAAAAAGGCACGTACTTATCATTCTTAGGAACAAGTTTGGTGTATGAACGTAAAGAAAACTTAACAAACCTTTGTCATGGTAGGGTTCTTTGCATAGTCCGTCTGGGGAAGTACCACACTTTTGCCAGTTATTCTACCGCCAAGCATTAATGTGCAAGCATTACTTACTGTGATCTGGGTTTTAAGGAAATATAACCAGTGAAATTGCAGGGCATAGAAATCATTTCGACCGCAGATATATTTGTAGGAGAGTGTGCGCGTGTGATCGCATCTCGTTTAGCACTGACGTGTAACACATTCATATTATCATATAGTCAGTCCACTGACTATATCGAATGTGAGTTACCCGTGTATTTATTTATAGTCTAGAATGTTATTCACTGCACTGGCCTAGTGCAATCAGTGGATGGATGTCAATTATTGTCGTTTTAAAAGAATTCTTGACGACCGACTCATGATTTAATTGCCAGTAGATAAGTCTGTCCACAAAACCGATAATAGCTTCAATTCTCATCCATGACAAATATTTCTATGATAAATACTGTTAATAGTTGTTCCATGTGTGTATGTTCTTAGGTCTGGTGTATCATAAGTATGTATTTACAATTTGACTCCCCTGGTAGCTTTGCTTACTTTGGGGCTAATTGGTGTTGTGTGAGGAATGTGCATGAAAACTTAATTTGATTTCTTTCACGGTTAATGGGATTGAAAAACTTGTACATCTGTTCTGGTAAAAAATCTCATAGGGGGTTTTAAAGCATTGTAGGTGACCAAAATGCACATAACAGCATATTATCACGCATTTGAAGAGTCCAAATCATTACCTGGCATAACACTACCCTCGTCATCCAGAGATGTAAGAGCTCTATGCCCTGTAGTTTCTCTGAAAATATTGCTCTTCAAAATTGAACACAGTGATATGAACCTACAGCCGCGCATTTCAAAACGTTTTCGACACGATTTACGCACTAGAACAGTTTTTTATTAACTCAGGCTACATCAGTATCTACCGATGGCTTAAATTATTCAGTGAAATATCCCGAATATATGTACTTAACCGCTTCTATTCACTCTAAAATAACTAAACATCCCGGTTCTCCGCAAATCTATTACAGGCGGACTGCAGATTCTAATTATATTCGAAATCAATACGAGATTCTCAAATCTAAGTTAGGGCGCGACCAGACAGACTAGGCATAAGAAAAATATACTATAAAAATAACCTCACAGAGTTTGAAGACGACATTAAAACAGAATTCAGGGCCGAGAATTAAGATTTCAGTGAAAGCATTTTAAATTATACACAGACATTTCAATTTTATTTATATCTATATATATAACAGCGTGCGCAATTTATAAATTTCAAGTCAAGTAATAGTAAAAAATTACGTAATGTGTACCGCAGTTATTTTATCTCATGATGTAAATAAATTATTTTACTCGTCAAACACTTTCAATTGAACCCCATTCTGACAGAGTTGTAAAAAATATGTACCTAATTAGCCATTCTGTGATGTATTTTTTATAGTAGCAGGATATGTGTCTGATATTAAGTAACATGCCTGCCACATAATGCTGCCATCTATGTGCTGAACACTAAGTTGTCACACATAGCTAAAACTACTAGACTGCAGGCCCGTGAACAAAATGTATGGGTCAAATGAACCACCAAGAGACCTATGTAGGATGATAGAAGGGTATAAAATAATAAGATTGAGCACTATGCCGTCTTGAAAGCTGTCCAACTGAGTGCAGGTGTAGATAGGGGTTTACAAAACTCGATAATTTCTCCTTGTTACATGATTTTTGTACGGCATTACGGAATAATGGATTAGTTAATGGATTGGAGAGGTAATTAAGCTATAAAAATGTAAATTTAATTTTTTTATTGTTATTTTTGTCGGAAAAATTCATGATTTTCCGACGATTTCAGAATAAATTTGATCATTTGATTATGTGTGGCATTGGTTCCATGCAGTTTTTATACCCCTTCTAATCCATTATTCCGCAATGCCGTACAAAAATCATGTGACAAGAAGAAATGATCGAGATTTGTACACACATTTTGTTTTGTACACAGCTCCCAAGTGACAGCATAGTGCTGAACCTTATTACTTTACACCCTTCTATCTTCTATCATCCTACATAGGTCTCCTGGTGGTTCATTTGACCCATAAACTTTGTTGACGGGCCTGTAGCCTATATTTGTGTTTAGTCAATCTAGACAGGCCTTTAGTTAGGCAAATACTCGAACACGTGTCGAGCCGAGGTCGCCGGAAGCAGTTTGAAACAAGCCCCTCCGGAAACTGGCCACTGGGAACTTCTAGTTAACATATTAGCGTAACAAGTATTGTTGGTTAGTAATGCATTTAGGTATTTACCGATATTAAATAAATGTATTTGTTGAACGTCTTCACACAACTCTAACTAGTACGAAACTGACAAGAACAAAATTAAAAATTTTGATTAACCCCGACTACCTCGGATTTGTTATCTGTACAACACTCTACTAGTCAATCCCTTTCATTTGATACCCATATTGAGGTAGTAGTGAAAAAAATAATATGACTCGCCATTTTGTGGTGGCGGCCATCTTGGTTTTGATTTTTTTATAGTATATATTATTTTACTCGTCAAGCCCTTTCATTTGATACCCATATTGAGGTAGGTTGTGAAGAAATATTTTATCCGCCATTTTGAGGAGGCGGCCATCTTGAATTGATATTAACCAAACATAGCTAAGAACATCCGCATGGATATTAACCTTCAAATGAAAAAACCGCATTGAAATCGGCTCATCCGTTTGAGTTCTACTGTGCCACAGACAGACACACACACACACACAGACAGACAGACAGACATCGAAGTCATAAATCCTAATATTATAAATATCAAAGTTTGAATGTTTGTTGCTTAATAACGTAAGAACGTCCAACTGATCGTGTTCAAATTCGGAACACAGATTATGGACGATACACGTGAAAATAACGGGAACGGGTACTGCGCGGGTAAAACCGTGGGGTAGTGCTAGTAAAATAATGGTTTAAATCGTAGCTAAGTCTTCTGTAACGTTTTCAATATGAGTTCAAATTCCGAATGTTTAAAATCTATAGGTACTAATATTCTAAAGCTGTAGAGGTTTCTTTATTTGAACGCGCTTATCACAGGAACTACTGGATCGAATTGTTTTTTTTTGTCACTGATGGATTTGTACAGAATCCTTGAGTGCTATAGTCTCTAATATTATGTACCACGGGCAATGACGGGGCGGACCGCTAGTTCATAATACGTTGAATTAAGTTTGATGGTTACGTCATCACTACAGCGTATTGAAAAAAGCACAACATAGAAGTAAAGTCAGATGGATAAGCGAAGTGAACGCGTTGACTCAATTGGCATCCAATCCCGCGGCCATGCATACGTAAATACGGCTAGTTAAGGCCGCGTGATCGGATATCGCCTATTTTTTATTTAAATTGTTGAATTACTTAAGTTATTTTTTCGACAGTGAAAATAAACCTCTATTGTATTTGTTCATCTTCGTTATTTGTTTAATGTAGAATGACGAGATGAGATAGGCATGCGTCTGAAATTATGCAAAACATCTGGCATCCATATTACTGTCTAACGCTGCACTGATATAAATAAAAGATGATTTATCTCTGTTTGATCTTTATAAATGGCAAGAGGGTACGTTAGAGATTCCCTCCAACTCCAACTTGCGGCTGCGACCGTTGACCGGCAGTCACACGACGACGACTGAAGTAGCTACACCTCTCAAGAAAACCTCACGAAGCCCTGGGGCTTCATCATACAATTCAGCAAGATCTCCTGAGGCAATATTTGTGGTGCCCTAGGCGGGACCAGTTAAAAGGTTGGTGGAAAATCTTTATATCTTCATTGCCGTTTTGTTGAAAGAATAATTACTTCTCACCTCTTTTCTTTTCATAAATTTAAATTTTACAGTCCATAAATCGAGGGGCAGAAACTGACGGTGTGTACCGTACAATCTCTTTGCCTGCTAATTTCTCTAGAACTATTGTTTCAAACTCGAACCCGTTTGTATTTCACGATGTTTGCATTTTACATCAAAACGTCCAAATGTTCAAACGTTGCTAATATCCGATTTGAAGGGATATATTTGCCGAGAAGTTACAGGGCAAAGAAGTGAATCTTAAATCTAAGGGCGAACGAGCGCAGTGCAATGATAGGTAATTTGGGTTCTTCTTGTTCTAATAGCTGCGCGCCACTGTGATATTATGGCATGGTGTGTTGCTTAACATCAGGTACATGACCTACTCATCCCCATAATCTATACAAAAAAAATATTGAGATGTTATCTGCATCACCTTTTTATGGCACATTGCACATCGTGTTAGTAGTTAAAGTATGTAATGTAGTATAGTTTAAAATTAAAATTATAACTTGTTGTTTAACTTATAATTTAATTGTTTTAATAAAGGTTCTACCCATTAAAAATATTTATATTCAAATACGGTGTTTACCGTTCTTATATTTTTCACACCGTTTCACTTGAACGCGCTTCGCCTTAACACGTAAAATCGAACGCGTTAAAGGAGAAAACGAGCCGTAAGCACACGTACTGAATTAATGGCGTTTAATGTCACTTGCGGCTGCTTACGTTTGTAATTTAAATAGAATTTATACGAATACAAAAACTAAAACCTTTTGTATTTAACTTGGGGACAACTTTTCGAACAAAAGAACTAAACTTAGCATAAGTACACTTAATGTTCCCACTGGTTGTACTTTCTGACACTAATTCTATCGGAATTCTCATATTTCAAAATGAAACACCGTCATAATCTTGCTACTTATATTAAATCTTACTAATATTAGATATTTGGATGTTTTGATGTCTGTTGCTTCACGGCGGCTCGACTGAATGAATCGGGTTGAAATTTCGAACACAGAATTTAATCAGGAGTATCATATAGGCTACTTCTTATCACGGGACAATGACGTGAACGGAAACTGCGTGAGTAAAACCGCGGGGTTCTCATAGTTATTTAAATGACGAAGAAAAGGAAATTAGTCTCATTTTGGCGAAATTACTCGCATGACTTTGAAAAGACGCGCGCGTGGGATTCGTACCAAGGGCTTTGATTCGTACCAACACTTTCGTGTTTGGTGTTTCAATTTAAAAGACTCGAACGCGGAGGTTTGACGTCACTCTTGTGATAAGTTACTGCTGGTCTAGTCCGGAGAACGGCGGCTGCCGATCCGGAGCCCTTGGTACGAATCCCACGCGCGCGTCTTTTCAAAGTCATGCCAGTAATTTCGCCAAAATGAGACTAATTTTCTTTTCTTCGTCATTTAAATAACTATGAGAACCCCGTGGTTTTACTCTCGCAGTTTCCGTTCACGTCATTGTCCCGTGATAAGAAGTAGCCTATATGATACTCCTGATTAAATTCTGTGTTCGAAATTTCAACCCGATTCATTCAGTCGAGCCGCCGTGAAGCAACAGACATCAAAACATCCAAATATCTAATATTAGTAAGATTTAATATAAGTAGCAAGATTCTGACTTGAAAATTTTGTGGTGCTAAAAGCTTAAGTGGGATGCTAAAACTCAAAATTTATGTTGACTAAAAATCTTAGCTTGAGTTGAGCATTATACAAGTAGACAAGAAGTACAAAAAAATGAGTTTCATTTATTTTTGAAGTTTTTTTTTAACTTTATTGGCGCGCCATACTCAGATTTTTCGTGGAATTGAATTCTAGCGTCACGGTCGGGAATGATAAGGAATCTTCGGGTAAGCTCGGGACCATGGCTATTGGCCATCAAAAAATGCGTTAGCATTTCCCATTGGCCATCTGAAAATGTTGACGTATTTCTAAATGGCCATGTTCATGGCCACGCCCTCCGGATTCACCCGCGTAGTTTCTAAAGTAAGCTATGAAATTCTGAGTTATAAGTTTTCACTTCTATCGGCAGTTCCTATGACTGTAATTTTTTTTCACAGTATAGAGTGACCAGACGAGCAGGACATGTGCCTGATAGTAAGCAACATGCCTTCCACATAACAGCATAGTGACACGCAGCTATTGGAATATGAAGAGTCCAAATCATTACCTAGCATTGAACTGCGCTCATCATTACAAGATGTTTCATCCCTATACCCTATAATTTCACTGGAAACATTAATAAATAATAAATATTGGTGGACAATTCACACACACAACACTATCTGACCCCAAACTAAGCAAAGCTTGTGTGATGGCAGCCAGATAGCTGATATAATACTTATATAGTTTTAAATACATACTTATAATACATAGAAACACCCAGACACAGTGCAAACATTTGAATTCATCACACAAATATTTGCACTGGGTGGGGATCGAACCCACGACCCTCTGCTTCGCAGGCAGAGCTACTACCAACTAAGCCACTAGGGCAGTCAACCTTGACCTTCAAACCGGAACAAAATAATGTTTTCACATTACTTACTGCTTGGCGGTAGAATAACTGGTATAGGTGTGATACTTCCCCAGAACTCTGGAAAGAGTCCTACCACTACAACTTACTATTTTTATGATCCATGAGTACCTCACCTCAGTTGATACGCTCAATCACAACATGAAATCGACTTTAAATAGCCAATCGCCGTTGAAGTTTTAACGAACGAACATTGGAAAGTCAATCGCAACCAATTTGTGTTTCTATGCATTTTTAACTAGCTAACAATCAAATTGGGGCCCTGTCTACTCTACAATCTTCTTTATCACTTCAATATTATAGATACGATAGCTTTTGTATTTTCAATGGAATAGTATGGTGAAGTACTTTGAACTTTGTCCCTTTTCGACCTAGATTTTAAATTCCGTTATAGGTTAGTGTTATTTTCATAATAGGTAAATGTATGAAAACAAAAAATGCACCAAAACAACAAATTTTTCCGAGCATAAACATTTTCATTTGTTAGGTAATAAGAAATACTATGTTAATAAAGTTAGTATGTTTGTTTCTCAATCACGTCGGATCGGGTCAAATTTTACGGAACGGAAATTTTGAACACAGTCAGATAATATTCTAAACTAGCGACCCGCCCCGGCTTCACACGGGTGCAATGCTGATACTAAATATAAGTACCTACTAATATGATTCCGGTCCAGCGGCAAAACGTTTCGTTTTACGTAGTCACATAAGTCACAGTTTTTTGTGATGGATACTTTTTTGGCGCGACGAACGCGCGCAATGTGTTGATTGATGGAACGAACGTGCTTCATACCAAAGATGGCGACAACGGTTTGTTTGTCAGTACCATCAGAGTTTAACGAAATTCCCCATATTCCGAATTTTGAGGACACAAACATGTTGTCGTCTAAAAATTAATATATTTCTATGTTTTGTTATTCATATCGATCGATGGATTCGATCAAGTCTACCGTACTCCTTGACGAAATTATTAATATAGATTAATGCGTATCGTACCTTCGGTGAGACATTGACGTAATTGTCAAAAACTCTTTAACTTTATATAAACTAATAAAAATGTAGTGCACATTTCACACACAAAAACAATACTAACTACAATCCATTTAGCAAGAAACCAATGACTTTATCCTGCAGAAAATCTAAAATTTCTGCAGTGAAAACTATTGTCTCACCGAATGTACGATATGATTTGCTTAGTAAGTTAGCGTATGAGCCTTTTAAAGTTGCTAATACAAACACAGTAAACATATACATATATATATACATACAACATATATATCATAAGATCTAACAACTTTGTACTCAAGTATATCTTTCTGAATTGCCTCCAACGTAAGGTCTTATACCCAATTTATTAGCTCAATTCCATTGCAACTCCATAGATTAAATAAAACAGAGCGAACTGGCCGGCAACAGTGTTTATGGAAGATTTATGAGATAGGGGAACGAGAGTACCAGCACAATTGAAGCCAAGAAGGGCTGTAATCGGCCTCGCGAAATGTAAGTTTGTACATTCATTGATTAATTGGCATTTCATTTATTTCTTGGTGCTATTCAGGGTTTCGTTTATTGGTTTAGAATTAACTGGATTTTCGTTAATTTGCTTTTATTTTAGGTCGTCGCTCTAATTTACGTGCGAGTAAGAATTAAAGAGATTTTTTTTATTCAAATAGCTTTGCGTTTGATGGTCCGCCCCGTGGTTATATCCGCGTAGATAGTAAAAGACAAAAACGATAATGTCTTAGCTTTTATTATTAGATTTTTAAATTATTTTATTACAAGTATCTAGTAATTTAACGTTTTATGTTAGTGCTACGGTTATATATGTAGTATGTAATAAGTTAATGGCATGTAATAGTTAAATAACTTATCCAATCGTACACAGAAAAATATTTGTTTTTATGCACTCGGGTCTCAAGATACAAGCTATGTGTCTTAGTTTGCGGCCCACTGATCATACTTGTACCCACACACACATACGGATCGTATAAGCATTGTAATATTGGACTTGAAAATCTACTTATGTATGTGTTTTGTTTGTCTGTGTGTTTAATAAAAAAAATCATTTCATTTCAGATTCCGTTCCTGTTACATTTGTGCGATAAAAATACCTATATATGTATGTTCCAAATTTCAACCCAATCCGTTCAGTCTTTCTGGCGTGATTGAGCAACAAAGGTCCAAGCTTTCACATTTATAATATTAGTAGGATTCGCTAGCACTGAACTACATCTGTTATTTGTTTGTTTAAGATAACTGCAAGATACCTAAATGCTGAAACAGTCAATCTTCATTATGAAAAATAATCTTAAAATATCCATTTCCAGTGAAATAACGAGTTTCTCCGCGCTGTTAGAAATAAAAAATGGGTGTAAAAATTCCATGGACATTTTGTTCAAACACGATCTCATGGGATAATTCCTGTGAAAAGCCGTACCAGCGGGATTATCAGTAAAATTGGTCGTAACGCAGATGGACCTCGAAAAATTATTAACATGCGTCGAAACTGACTCGGATATAAATAAATGGAATAGACAAGTATAGTTTATATAACGTAAACCCCAAGCCCTAGATATATTATGCGCAGGTTTAATCGCAAGGTCCAAACCAAAAAAATAGATATCATTTTAAAACTCAAAAAAACCCGACTGCATAAAATGTGAACCAAACTACGTACTTACGAGTACATACTATAAAAACTGAAAAGAATAAAACAAGCGCTTAGATTTCTGATGGTATAGAATTCTATAATATGTTATTGAATTAATATTATTATACTATTGCAGAAAATAAAATATATTCTAGTAAAGCAACATAACAACTGAACAGTCGGGATCCATTGAACAATTAGATTGACTGTAGAATAATAATGTAATGTAATATATATGTTCCACGAATTTTTTTAACAAGTTAGATCGATGATTTTGATGAAATACGAGAGAAGTGTTGATTTTACTATAGCGGTTGGAAAATTGAAACCGAGGATCGGGCTGAAGGCCGTATTCAAAATGTATGGGTAGATAGACGACATTTTCACGAATTTTCACGACATTTTCAAGAATATGTACTCTGACGGGGGATATCCAATAGTCACGATGCCTTAATAAGAAATAATGAGAAATTATCACAATCTTACTAATGTTATTGGCGAGTTTTTAGCTGCCTTATGAGAAAACAAGATACGCTCAAAACTTGGTAGCAATTGTCAAAGAGGATACATATAAGCAGCTCTCTCGCTTGCCAAGTGCAAGCGAGAGAGCTGCTTATATGTATTTAGCCTATATTTGGCCATGGCCATGACGTGAATTGGGAACTGTATGACATAAGATTCGTTATTCGATTTTGGGTTCGATTTGAACCATAGGTGGCAATGTGTGATTACCCCTATGCCGGAGTAAAGTTTGTTTTTTATGAAGACTACTTGTTGTCCCGTGGGACATTGGCTATACTTTAATGACTACAGCTTCGCTCTTGTGGCTCGTAGCGTGATGTTATGTAACACATACTTAGTCATGAACAGATTTATTTATTTGGATAAGGATTAATATGAAGACACATTTTTTGACACTGTAGTGGGTTCGCACTTGACCTCCATCCATCTCGCCTGATGTTAAGCGATGATGGAATCTAAGCTGGAGCGTGCTTACCTAGAAGAAACCTATTCACTCTCGATTCGAAGACACCAAGATTGTAACTATCGGGGAAAACCCACTCAGGCAACGCATTCCACAACCTAGACGTTCTTATCACAAACGTGGAGTCAAATTTCTTCGTTCGTATTTTTGGAACATCAACCATGAAACGATGTCACTTTTTTTGAGATACGAGAAGTCCGATAAAAGAAAGGCCAAGGTATTAAGATCATGCAGATCAGTACAAATAGTGTAGCCAAGTGTGTACCGGCATTATTGCTGAAAAAATAATTGTTGTTACATAACTGTAATCTTTAGACAAATTTGTACCGACTCTTTTATAATTATAAAAGTGTTATATAAAACTGCAGCATAATATAGTTTTCGTTTATTGGTATTTATTTCCATAGAGTACTCGTTTTGTTGGGTTTGTTTTACGGGTTTTTGCACCACTTTGCATTAGATTTTCCAAGTGTTTAAACGGATGCCTAATCTAAGTCTTTAATTCGTTGTACGAATTTTTAATAAAAATAAAAATGTTGCATCTATGTCTTTAATTATATGCTTAGATAATTAACACAGCGAAAGTTGAGGTGGTCACCTAAAGTAATATCTTCCAGGCAACCTTTGTTTAAACTTTTATGTATAACCTTTGTTGAAACGTTTATGTGGGAAATTTAATGTATAACCACATTTATGCTATGCTTTTTATTTTTACTGTTGTACTTTTTTCGGATTTCTTCGTACACCGGAAATTCCTGATCGATGTCTCTTCCAGTAACATAAACCAATAACCAAATGTATCTGAAATCAATTTAAGTAACCATCTGTTGGGTTCCGTAATGTAATTAATTTCGCGTTTTTCTCTCCGCTTCGTTTCCGCCGTTAATCTGATATCTATTGGGCTATAGAATTTAACATTATTGTTATGTTAAGGTGAGGCTGTTTTTTGGGTCACAATTACCGTAAGTACCTATTACAGCGGTACAATATCCGGCATTCATTAGTTATTTATAGCCGTTTTTAGACGAAATTGGTTTATTCGATTTATTTTTCATTTAGAATTTTAGTTTCTATAATACATTTTCTAGAAAGTGAAATAAATTTACCTACTTACTGAATAAGAAATGAAGACAACATCTTCATTACATAGTATAAAACAAAGTCACTTCCCGCCTCTTTCCGTTCCTATGTATGCTTAGATCTATTCGATAGATAGATCTATTAGATAGAGAACAATCAAACAGATTTTGATGCAGTTTTTTTTAAATAGATAGCGTGACCTAAAAGTAATGTGATTTATGTGTATAATATGTGCATATAATAACAAAGAAACACTGATAATTTTAAAGGTTTCTAATGTGATGTCATAAATAAACACATTTTCCGCTTATATTGCAAACGCTGGCTGAATCCTACGAGATGGAACAAAATATTGTACTGCAGTATTGTATATACCCCTTAAAAGTTCTACAAAAAATCTGCAAAGGTCAATCTTTTTGGGATACACCATTTTTAACCCCCGACCAAAAAAAGGGGTGTTATAAGTTTGACAACGATGTCTGTCTATCTGTCTGTCTGTCTGTCTGTCTGTCTGTCTGTCTGTCTGTCTGTCTATCTGTCTGTCTGTCTGTGGCACCGTAGAGCTCAAACGGATGGGCCGATTTCGATGCGGTTTTTTTAATAGAATGTTAATTACCGTGCGGATGTTCTTAGCTATGTTTGGTAAATATCGATTCAAGATGGCCGCCGCCACAAAATGGCGAATTACATGATTTTTTTTCACTACTACCACAATATGGATATCAAATGAAAGGGCTTGACTAGTAGAATGTTATACAAATAACAAATCCGAGGTAGTCGGGGGTTAATCAAAATTTTTAATTTTGTTCTTGTTATTCGTATTTTTAGTATCAGCATTGCACCCGTGCGAAACCTGGGCGGGTCGCAAGTCTAACAATAATATTATGTTAATAATGTTATGTTAGTAGAAGCTAATTAAGATTGAAAGTTGGTAGCTTGAAGTCATGTTGGCCTAGTGGCAAAAAATGTCCAAGTTCACATTTGCGAGGTCGTTGGCACGAATCCCACATCGATCACTGGAATTAACGGTGAAAGAAATCATTGTGACCCATCAATACCTTAATTAAAGGAGTCGATGCGCTTTAGGACGAAAATCTGTCAAGTCAGTTTGGTTAAAATTGAATTTATCACATAACCAGCATGTTGCAAGGATGACATTTATCAAGCAACTATCGACTTTATAACATACGTAATTATTTTTCTATGACAAACGATTCAAGCAATATCTACGGAAAGTTTAAGAGCACTTCTTTTAATGGCTGTAGAGACTAGAGACCAATATGAAAACTCAGAGGCTCATACAGAAACTGTGAAAATAGATATAGTATTAACAGCTGAGACAGATGAATAGGTCTCAGCAGTGCCGTCTTACTAAGAAAGAAAAACAAATAATATATCTGGAATAACAAACGCATAGGATATATATGATTAATATTGTTATTTAATTGGATAACGGGACACTCACGTATATACGGTCGGTCAATCCGACTCGAGTTTCGGCCGCGTCCGGCGGCCTTTTTCAAGGCGAGTGCACACGCGCGGTGGCTGCCCGTTTGGCACTGCGGGCTGCCGCACGTCGCGCACGCAAGCTCAACGGCTGTTGCGGGGGTGCAGGTGAGGGGGGTGCGAGAGGGTTGCGCAGGTATACACTCGAACTCTTCATCACTGGTAAGCTGCGAGTCGGGAACATTGCAGCACACTGAGCTCACTGTGTCTTCACTCATATCGCGAACACTATACCGAGCACTATGGAGGCACGGCTTCCAAGCGGGCGGCACATGCCATCCTCCATCTCTATTAAAGGTCGGACGCTTACCGATTTCAATGGCCTCCCTGACCTTACGGGGTACAAAGAACTTCTCCCGTGCCAGGACCTCCGCCTTGTCGAATCGAATAAAATGTTGGGCGTCCGACCTAAGAGCATGTTCCGCCACCGCAGAGCCGTTAACATCTACATTTTTCATGGCGCGTATGTGCTCCGTGAGTCTTGTGGACACATTTCTCCGTGTTTCCCCTACGTAACTTATGCCACAATCGCAAGGAATCATGTACACTCCCGGAACACCCAAAGGGTCTTTGTCTTTTGGAGAGCGTACCATTTGCCTTAGCTGTCTGAGCGGACGTTACATAGTCTTGATGCGTACAAGTTACATTGTCTTGATGCGATATCTACGGCGTAACAAGTTTCCAATTTTGTCCGTCACTCCTTTGATATATGGCAGGTACGCGGGTGACCTCTCCACCGAAGCTGGACCCGTCCTCGACGATGTTTTCGCCATACGCCACCCTTGTTTCCAGCTAAACCCATTACCCTCGAGTACACCTTTTAAATGGTCTAATTCGGTTTTCAGATATTGTTGATCGCATAGTCTCAACGCTCTGTTGATAAGCGTGCGTGGTACCGAAGCTAGGTGTACTGGATGGTGGTGTGAATCAGCATTTAAATATCTGTCTGTGTGTGTAGGTTTACGATAGATCGTGTGTGATAATCGTCCAGTAGTTTCTCGCATCACTAACACATCCAGAAAAGCTAGAGTTTTATCCCGTTCACGTTCCACCGTTACGGCAATATTTGGGTGAACACTATTCAGATGTGACAATAATGGCCCAATCTGGTCTCTGTGTACAATGACAAACACATCGTCAACATAACGCCACCAATATCTCGGCTTATATGGTGAGCTCAATATTGCGTCCTCTTCGAACCACTCCATAAAGATGTTAGCTACGACCGGGGAAATGGGAGAACCCATAGCTACACCTTCAACCTGCAGGTAGTGGTCCCCCTTCCACACGAAGTAGCCTTTAGTCAGCGTGAATCGCAATAACTCTATGTACTCGATAGGTATTTGAATTAATTGTAGTAGTTCCGTTATAATCTTAATTGTATCTTCTATCGGTACATTCGTAAAAAGCGACACGACATCGAAACTGACAAGTTCTTCGTCTTCACTTAGCCGAACCCCTTCCAGTAATTGTACAAAATGCGTAGAGTCTTTAACATAACTTGTGGTTTTCCCGATGAATGGCACAAGCATGTCCGACAAGAAACGCGCAGTTTTGTAAGTAGGCGAGTCTATTTGGCTTACGATAGGACGAAGAGGCCACTCAGGCTTATGTATCTTCGGAAGCCCGTAAATCTTCGGCGGTGTAGGGTTTAAAGGGTGCAAGTCTTTATGTAGGTCGTCCGGCAGTGTCTTTAAGATTCTATTGAGACCATTTGTAACCCGGTTTGTAGGGTCATACGTAACTTTCTTATAAGTGTTACTGTCACTCACCAACTCGCTAAGTTTATTTTCGTAAGCCGCAGTATCAACAATGACAGTCGCGTTACCTTTATCATGCATCGAACATGCTCTTAGGTCGGACGCCCAACATTTTATTCGATTCGACAAGGCGGAGGTCCTGGCACGGGAGAAGTTCTTTGTACCCCGTAAGGTCAGGGAGGCCATTGAAATCGGTAAGCGTCCGACCTTTAATAGAGATGGAGGATGGCATGTGCCGCCCGCTTGGAAGCCGTGCCTCCATAGTGCTCGGTATAGTGTTCGCGATATGAGTGAAGACACAGTGAGCTCAGTGTGCTGCAATGTTCCCGACTCGCAGCTTACCAGTGATGAAGAGTTCGAGTGTATACCTGCGCAACCCTCTCGCACCCCCTCACCTGCACCCCCGCAACAGCCGTTGAGCTTGCGTGCGCGACGTGCGGCAGCCCGCAGTGCCAAACGGGCAGCCACCGCGCGTGTGCACTCGCCTTGAAAAAGGCCGCCGGACGCGGCCGAAACTCGAGTCGGATTGACCGACCGTATATACGTGAGTGTCCCGTTATCCAATTAAATATGTGTAACAACCACGTTAATTTTAATACTAAAATTAATATTGTTATCCCTAGAAAATGTCGATTCTTTCGATAATTATAAAACTCCCTGAACTACTATCATAAATACTACACTAATGTCATGAAGAAAAGCGTTGCGCGTATATAAATAACTAGCTGCACCTTGCCACGCTTCGCTGTGGCACATTGTGATGCAAAAAAATAGATAAAAACAATCCTTGAAGCGGATTATAACTTATGCTAAAATTTTAGCTCGATCGGTGTAGAACTTTTTGAGTTTTTGAAGCGTACACAAACCAACATAACGTTTTTATATATAGAGATATTTGAATCGATTTGAATACGTTCGTTTGTTACAGATCCATTCTAAAAATAATGAGCACATCTAAATATTTTTTTACCATTTGAAAGTTGCATTTCATTTTAAAATAGGCTACAGTAAATCGACGCAAACGAAGTGAATACGAGTAAAACCAAAAAGAGTCGTTTCAGACCAGCGGTTTATTTCACGCGCCTTGTGGCTTGGCTTACGCACACTTCGCCTTGCGTGTCAGCAATAAGAAAATGCATACATAAGCATTAATTATGGTTAATAGACAACAAATGACGACCATAACGTTTGATGCTCCATGATGGAGCACGCTAACCTAAAAGAAATCGATTTCCTCTAAATTTGAGACACTTCAACCATATCCGTCAGGAAATATCTACTCAGGTAACACACTCCTAAGCCTAAATGTTCTTATCACCTAAGTGGAGTCTAAACCCTTGGAGTGTTTTTTGGAACATCAACCATGGAACGATATAGCTTTCTGCAGCTACGAGTATTCGGTATAAAAATAAAGTGCTATGGGATCATCAAGAAATTGAAATAGCTATTTTATTTTCGATTTTCAAGATAGTTGTAACAAGCTAACAAGTACAGCTTTTTTTTATTTTAATGTACTTTTTGTCCTGCTTTGATTACCTCCAAAAAATAATCAAAAAATGATGTATTGAAGTCAGGTTTTTGTGTGAATTTACTATCTCATTTTTCATCGTCCCGTTCTAGTTATATCGAAGCTATGTGTAGCAGCAATTACCAGAAAATTTTAAAAACTAATCATTTCTAGCTCTGTCGTTTTTTTATATCTAACAACGTTAGATTATAACCTAACTTAGCATACCGTTAAATTAAAATTTCACGCGTTTCATTGTAAACTGACTGTGATTGCAATTTTACGGCGCCACACACGTATAAAAAAACGCTGGTCTGAAAAAGTTGCGAAAAAATAACTTCGAATTTTGAATTTATATTTTCCGAGCCAAATTGTAGTCGATAATAACTGGGATCATAAAACAACTTCAGCTCAATTTCTCAGCCTCTCGGATGTTCATTGCCCAAATTGTTATTTTTATTCAAATTCAGACGAATACCTAATGAAACTTTCTGCGAAATAGGCGCGAGCAATCAGGGCTTCGTTATCGCTCTAGTTGAAAGATAAGATAAAGAAACAACCTTTTAAATTTTTTTTTTCACAATAACATTGTGATCCGTTGCCCGTGTTTTGATTTCTTGTTACTGACTGAAAAATAGCGACGAAAATAGTAAGAGAAACGACACTTAATTAAATTCCAAAAAGACATTTCATCACATTAAAAAATATTATCTCTAGAGGTAGTTACTAAATTTTTTATGCCGCAAACTAGTAGCGTCTCATGGCTTTACTCGCGTTTCCGATTTCATTTATTTTTCCGGGGTAAAATTAGTAAATTAATTAATTAAATATGTTATTCCAGACTTTTATCCATGTCTATCCCAAATGTAATTCACATCCTTTCTGCAGTTATTTTCATTAAGTATTCTAACTTTATGTACTCTGCGCACGTTGCTACACCACCTTTACAAACTCAGATTTAGACCAAATTTGATTAGCTTAATACTTTTAACAAAAAAAAACCGATTTTAAACAGAAAACTTATAAAGCAACAAAGCTTAGCTCGATTTCTCTAGGATGTCATCATCAAATCCTGGTTTGCTTATCATAGGACCACCCTTGCAATGTCTTCTTTGCAACAAAAAAATAATCAGCAAAATCGGTTCATAAACGACAAAGTTATCCGCGAACTCACATAAAAAATAAATATATACGGTAGAATTGAGAAACCTCCTTTTACGGTAGAATTGAGAAACCTCCTTTTTTGAAGTCGGTTAAAAAGGTTTATAATGAGACAAAACCTTAAAAGATAGACACATGCTGTCACGGACTTCAGCGCACGTCAGCACATGCAACGCAAACTTTCAATAAGTTTTCTTCCCCCTTACTTCCCCCGTTTTTATTACATTCTTAATTCGTGCTTCGCTCCTATTGATAGTAGCGTAATGTTATAAAGCCTATATAACCTTCCTCGATAAATGGACTATTCAATAAAATATGATATTTCAAGTTGAACCAGTAGTTCCTGAGATCATCGCGTTCAAATAAACAAGCTTCATTACTTAGAAGGATCAGTTTATCATTAATTTAGTAATTGAAATATTCTGTTTGTGTGTAGTAATTTTGCATCTTTAGATTCTTTAGGGCTTGGTATATTAATACCCTGGTTAAATCAAGAAAACCTTTAACTATGTTCTAGCAACATAAATTTAATTTGATTATATTTTGAAAATTATTGAGCGTACAAAACACGGTTTAAATTTATAGCATTTCATTCATAACGAATTCTAAAATAAGGCTATGTATGAGGCTATACGATAGTGCGGTCCTACAAAAAAAAATGTTTTCTTATTTTCACCTACTTACTTACCTATTTAAGTTTCTGTCATAACAGTAATGGTAACCGCATTGCGGTTCGGGGAACGGAGACGAAAATAAACTTTATTGCCTAGGAAATAAAGGGGTCGGAAAGGGCGTAAATTCGTTCGAGTTTAAGAACAAAAAGGTTAGGTCACGCACGATTACGTGTGGCTATTGCAAGTAGGGGCGCCAAACTATTAAAATCCTATTTAATCAGTTGCTAACTTATTTAAAACCGTGGTGGCTCAGCGGTTAGAATGAATGACCAGATTCACAATCGCAAGGTTCAAATCCCGCTTCCTTGCTTGAAACACTCATTCATTCTCTCAAGTCCAGATATGCTAACTGTCATCACCACTGCCATTAACGACAAAGGAAAGCATCATGAGGAAACCAGCATCTTTAAAGTTCCAAGAATATTCGAGGTTTTGTGTCATCCACAAACCCACACTGGCCCAGCGTAGTGGATTACGGCTTTGACTCTCTCAATGCGAAAGACAACCCCGAGTCCCAGCTGTGGGAATATTTAGTAAGCTGCTTATGTGCTTATGTCCTAACATACTCTCAAACTACATCCTTCTCAAACTAACTATAGAAGGAAATATATCCTATAAAATATATGTATAAAATTCTTTGAGAAGGAAATATAATTTATAGATATAATAGGTATTGTGTAGATGTAGGTACATATTTGTACCCTAGTATTTCTATAACAAATAAAAGGATTTAAATTCAATTAAATATGTATGCTAAACATTATCTGCATTACAACATGATACTTTTATCCCGCAAAAGTTTGTGGTTGTTAAGCGAAATTACGCAGCTTGTTCAAAATAGTTGAACATGCTCGAGGCTCTTGAAAAATATTCCAGAATAATGACGTCTCTATTTGTTATTTTCAACAAGAAACACTAACAATGTACATGAGTATTATCAGCCTCAATAAGTTTTCTCGAAAAACCTTAAAGTTACTGATTGTAGTATTTTTTCATGATAATAAAGAGTGACGAGATAAGCTGGATATGTACCTGACGGTGAGCTACATACTTGCCCATAACAGCACAGTGACACACAGCTATTGGAACTTGAAGAGTCCAAATCATTACCTAGCCATTGCATTGCGCTCGTTACCCAGATATATAAGATGTTTTGTCTCTAAGCCTATGTATGCGTTGTAATTTCACTGGAGACATAGCTCTTCAAACCAGAGCGCAGTAATGTTCGCACATTACTGCTTGGCGGTAGAATAACTGGCGAACGTGTGGTACTTCCTCAGGTGGACTCTGCAGAGTCCTACCACTAACAAGGAATTATGAATATTTATGAATATGTGTATCCTGATGGCTAATATGCAAATGAATTTATGATCTTCTAGATTTAAAACAATCTATTAGCATCCTGTGCAGATCACTAAATGTTCCCACTTCTGGGGTTCGAAGACTTCTTTTGCAACGAGATTGAGTAAATATGTCTGTCAGTTATACTAAAGTTTAAGTGTGTTAATTTTTTTATCTAAATTTCGATTACTAAATTAATTGTATGGAACTAATGCCGTACATAATCAAATGACCAAATTTACCATAGAAACCGTCGGCAAATCATGATTTTTTCCGACAAATGAAACAATTAAAATTTACAATATTTATAGTCTTAAAACCTCTTCTAATCCATTATTCCGCAACGCCGTACAAAAATCATGTGACAAGGAGAAATTACCGGGAGTTGCAACCACCTATCTTTACCTGCACTTAGTTGGACAGCTTTGATGTGACGGCATAGTGCTGAATCTTATTATTTTATACCCTTCTATCATCCTACATAGGTCTCCTGGTGGTTCATATGACATACATTTTGTTCACTGTTCTGTGGTCTATATATTTACAGGTATATTACATTTGAAATTAGCACGTATGTGTCATGTTATGCAGATTAAGATTGTTCCTTTGCAACAACAGTACTAACAGTCTAATTTGCCATACACATGTCTCACAAATTATTGAATTAAATACGAGTGCATGAAAACTTTAGTAGTTTCTTGTTTCCCTTCTTGTTGGGACTTTGGGTCAAAGCGAAATTACCGGAACATTTGCGGGTTCTCATTATAGAATTATGATAGCGACATGAGACCGCATTCGTTGTACGAAGTTTGTTCCAGTGCTTAACTTTGAGAGGTAAACGTGTTATGAATGAGGGAAATCTTGCTAATATTATAAATGTGAATGTTTGGATGTTTGTTGTTCAGTTACGTCGGAAGGGCTGAACGGATCAGATGGCAAAAAAAAGTTTGATAATTAGTTAAGAGTAGCACAAAGGTTGTCTCTCTTCTACTCGGACGCGTCGGCCGATGGAATGAAGGAGACATAGATGCGTCACAAGCCGAACACTTGGGCCGGTCATACCTCTTTACTTTCTATGGCTCTCGCTTGCACACTCGGTATACGTATAATCAGCCTTAATGAACATTTCTAAAAAGCCGTACACAAACTATAATGACATCGTCCGGACAGACAAAGATTTTCATTAAAAACGTTCATAAAATTAATACTTCTAAGCTAAACTGTACAAATTTCTATGCGACTAAATGACAGCTATTCTGCATCAAACAAAAAAAACAAAGTTAAGTCAAAGTCAAATAACCTGGAGGAGGTTAAAGAAATGAGTTTAGATTTAAAATTACGACAATCAATTTTAAACCCAAACATGTACTGCGTAGTACCTATTATTATTTACGGATACTTACCCCCGAAGTCCACGGATCAAGTAAACAAATAATGAGTAAGTTTAGTAATGAATATGGTGGAATAAAATAAAATAAATAAATATTGGCAGAGATTTCACACACAACTGCATCTGGCTCTAGGGGAGTCAATTGATGCATGAAACTGCATCGAAATATCAGGATCTCGTTTCACTATATAACTGTCAGTCAACTAGCCTAATTAGTCGTTCAGTCAACAGCCTAGCTTTTTTAATAAACAGCGTTGTTTAACTAGCGAAAGCGGTCTGAATGATTTTCTGCCGTATCGTTTTTTACAACGTTTAATAAACTGGCTGGGTAATAGTTAGACCAATCGTACGTTAAGGTGAACAAGTAACAGAAATAAGAAAAAGATGAAACATCTGACGTCAGAAATTATTAATTTAATACCTAAAATTTTAAATAATTACCTATTTGTTACGTTTGCTTAATTTAGGAGAAAAAAACAACAAATTGTTTACTTATTTTCCGACGCCATTTATTTTAGACAGTGGGAAGTTTCAGCATTAGGTAACAGTAAGTGAAATTAACGGGTTAGGCAAGTAATTAAATGTCAACAATCCAAGTTTTTTGCCTAGCTATTTTATCAAATGGCTTAATACCATTCAGGAAGCTGGTTAAACGATATTGTTTAGTTAAGAGGCTAGGCTGTTCATCAAATAGCTGATTAAACTAGTTCTCTGCGACATAACCACGGCAAATATACCGTAATTTAAATACATCATTTGACTGCGAAATATCCGAAATTTGCCACAGCAATTTCCCATTTCCAGCATACCTTTTCCTCAATAGATAGATAAAGATTCATATCCCAATAATTGTCAGTAATAAACCAATTTCGGAACGATAGAAGCAATTTTATTTAAGAAAAATATTATTATAAAATCTGTTCGTATTCTAACAGAGAGCGTATTCGAAAAATCAGGTTCCATTTTCTCGTTCCAGAGCGTTTTTAAATTGTCGTTTCGCTAAATTTCTACAATCTATAGAAACGTTTCGGGGACTCGGACAAGATGCTAGAATTTTATTGTATCTAGTATATTTCAAATCGAATGCTTCGATTTTCGTAGCTTTGACTTTAAGTAACAGTGGCTAATTAAACAAAGAAAAAAAAAAAAAGCAAAGAAACAAAGAGTTCGATTGTTACTTTTTAATCGTCAACAAAAAAGGTGGAGGTTACCAATTCCACAACCTATATTATTTCATGTGTTTTCCCCAATTTCTCGAAAATACCTGAGCCGATTTCGATACATACATGCAAAAAAATACATAGAATCGAATTGAGAACCTGCTCCTTTATTGAAGTCGGTTAAAATGCTATCCTCAATGCTCTACCGAAAGCATGTATGTATACGAGTACGTGGGTATGTATGTTTGCATACGATTACATGTGCATGGGTTTAGTATGAATGTAGCAATTCTCCAATTTGATTTCCTAAGTAGTACTAATAGGCTGATGACATATGGTACTGAGACGTGGTCGCTAACTATTGGCATGATATGCAAGCTCAAAGTTGCGCAACGGGCAATGGAGAGAGCTATGCTCGGAATTTCACTGCGTGACAAAATCCGAAACGAGGAAATCCGCAGAAGAACGAAGGTCACCGACATAGCTCTTAAAATTAGCAAGTTGAAGTGGCAATGGGCAGGCCATATAGCTCGCAGAACCGATAACCGCTGGGGAGTAAAGGTTCTCGAATGGCGACCACGAACCGGCAGACGCAGTGTAGGACGGCCCCCCCCACACGATGGACCGATGATATTGTCTCGGTCGCGGGAAGTCGGTGGATGGAGGCGGCACAAGATCGGTCATTGTGGAAATCATTGGGGGGAGGCCTATGTCCAGCAGTGGACGTCTGCAGGCTGCAGATGACTAATAGGCTGATAATGATGGTGGACATCCATATGATGACGACTGGCTTCATGGCTTAGTTGCAACCCAGTGCAAATATTTGTGTGATGAATATAAATATTTGTATTGTGTCTGGGTGTGTTCCATCTATAATAATAA
This sequence comes from Ectropis grisescens, assembly GCA_017562165.1. Classification (NCBI taxonomy): domain Eukaryota; kingdom Metazoa; phylum Arthropoda; class Insecta; order Lepidoptera; family Geometridae; genus Ectropis; species Ectropis grisescens. Next base: position 8,247,394 of record CM029793.1, on the reverse strand, counting down.
GTATGTATTTACAATTATATAGGTAGGTGTTATATCGGCTTCCATAGTACAAGCTTTGCTTAGTTTGGGGTCAGATGGTGGTGTGTGCGTGTGTGTGTAATGTCCACAATATTTATTTTTATTTGTTATTATTTATTTACAAAAGTCTTAGCATAAGATTAAACACCCCACTTTGTGGCAAGGCATACACCATGATGGTCTAGTACGGGTTGATGATACATATCCTCGAAATAAGTTTTTCTCTAAACACATCGGTTTCTTCACGATGTTTTCCCTTACAGTTAAAGCTAGTTGTGATAACTCTCTTTTACGTCTTCACTTTGAAAAACATTCAGAACTGCAGGCAGGATTCAAACTCACATTATCACGTTTGTCGTATATTTATATATACGTGCTACTACGCCACCATAGCCACACGTCACTTTATCTTTTTTTATAAAACTGTTTTCATAATACTAGCAGCATTATTTGTCAATGTATTTCTTTTGTTACTCAATACAAGTAAAAACTCTTCAGTTAAACATTTAATAATTAATCACAAACGCCGCCCAATTTCCCTAAACTATCAAACCCTTTCAACACCGTACCTTCGAACCTTAACCAATAAACTTGTGGTCACGTCCCGCCGTTAAATAAACAAAATAGTCGACACAAACATAAAAATACTAAAAACATTTCCGCCCATGTCGTCCGAAATCGCAGACACTTCGGCACGTAGTGTGGAGGGCGCCTTCCCTAATGCCCTAATTCAAGGGGATGAGCGGCTTTAGAGGCTCAAAAGGGCTAAAAGGCTGCTGTTGTATTTAGTTAGGGCTCACACCCCATTTGGATTCATCGAAAATACTGCATTATGTATGAACATATCGTTTTCGTTAACTGCGTGACTCTTTTCGAAGATTTCACGATTTCCAATTTGGCCCTTCAATAAATACAGAACAATATCATAAAAGTAAATATTACGTTTAAAATTACGTGAAAGCCAGACCAAAATGTTTGTTTGTACCAATAGATGGAATAAAATAGTGAGTCTAGTAAAGTACCCTGAGGCAACCTAAATGTAAATAACCGCTCAATCGCAAACTAAAACTAAATTAAACTCACACAAAACGTTAATTTGCTCTGGAAACGCAACAGAAACAACTACTTCAACATCTGAAGATGAATTCCGAACACATATAAAGGAAAGCGAACGTACAACGCTGTGAAAGGCCTCGTCTAACTCGTAAGATCAAAAAGCTCAAGTTTTCGAACAGCCACTCACAGAAGTGCGATGGAGATAGTAACATGTGTTAGAAACTGGGCTTCGCAAGCAATTAAGAAAACTAAGTTGTTGCTTAGTTCGAGCGCGCTCAACTTAAGTAGTTTCCATTTGACATGGTTACAAGTTCGCTATGTGTTTTTCTTGAAGACTAATACTGTGCTGTTATTAACAACACTCAGTAAAACAGTGACGACCCGAACTTTTTTAATCTCGATGTTTTGAATGATTATTTAATGTAAACTTAAAATGAGTTTTAGATTTAGATGTAAAATAAGTTGTATTAACTAATTGCTATTTTTATGGAATGGTACGGCGTCCATTATTTTCTAAACAATCTAATATTAATTTTTCGAAAACAATAGGTTTATTGTTTGCTCTGAGCAATTCATACTACTTATCATTCAGGTCTTTCATTTTAAAAATGTTTGCATTGAGAGCCCAATTTCCAGAAAATGCTCGTCTGTTGTGTCTGTTACGTCAGCAGGCGAAACCAAAAACCATCGTTAGTTTAGTATAAATACAAAAGAAGGATTCACGTTCACATTGCATGTGTGGAATAATAAAAATAATCATAATCACTTATATCGTTATTACTATATCAGAATTATAAGCATAACATGCAATATTTAAACCTTAATTCGGTTTAGTATATAATTTAAAAAAATTCAGTACGTACGTTACTAGATGAAATAAATACTTTACTAATTTACTTCACATAAATAAATACTCTTTTATAACGGTAAAATTTTAAGAACGGAAACTAAGTGAGTAAAACCGCAGGTGCTGGTAGTATAACAGTTATAATACTATAAAGTAATTCTCGAAACCGTTATGAGTATTATTTAGATAGAAAATTGTATGTTTAGAAACAAAAAGATTATATTAACAATAGAACAAATACTCACTAAGTAAGTATAGTATTTGCGCCAAATCATGCTGTTAATATTTATGTGAAAGGATGTGTAGGTATCTTTTTGTTACTTTTTTACAAAAAATAGATTTTAGTTTATACTTACTATAGAATCACATAAGCAGCCATTTGTGTTCTCATTGCTGGGACTCGGGGAATTTACAAAATAGAGTCAAGTCTATGATCTACAACACTCGCCAAGTCTGATAACTAATGTCTTACGTCACGGCTGTTACGATGTCACTGCTTATTATAGACCCATAGAATGAGCATAATAGTATATCGGTACCTATTGCGTGTAGTGATAGTTAAATACCCTGATAATTAAACTCAAGGACGAAGTCGCAGTCACAACAGTCGCAGTCGCTACTAGCTTATATGGAATATCGATGGCTAGAAAATAACCATTATTATTAGGTAGATAGAAAAGTATTTACAGTACATAAATAAATAGAAATGAAACTGAATAATACATAACACATCCAACTTGTAGTAAGCTTAATAATGTTGAGAGTTTCATAGGTTGTCAAGACCTTCAAAGGTCTATGGAAAATTCCAATGAGCTTTATGTCAAGCCCGGTATAATCCACCGTGTCCCTCACAGCAGATATTTGTGTAAATTTATTTCTCCCACAACAAAAAATACAGTCTTTCATGAGAGCAAAGAACATCGTAACAAAACTATTTATACATGCAAATTGGAACCTAATTATTCTGTAGCTGTTGTAGCAATATGCTTTAAATGTTACGTAACATTTAGAAACTAACAATGTTTGTTTTATAACCTACCTGTGAATTCGAATTAGGTCTATTTTCCACCTCCCCACCAATCAAAGATGGATATCAAAAGTTGGAATAACTCCAAGGCAGACGGTTCCGACCCACATAGCTCCTGAATCTATTCAGTAACGTCAAAGCTAAAACTCTGAATATACATACTACTTTAACTTCAATTAGGGATTCGTTGTGTCTCTTCGTAATCACAAATATATTAAGATTTGTCAGAGTCATTCATACGTTGATTTTCAATTACAAAAAGATTAATTTCTTTCAAATAGTACACGTACAAAGAAGTGTAATTGAGTCTCCAAAATTTAATCAAATTTGGCCAAAATTATAATAAGGATCTACGCTTTTCAAAAACCATATTATGTGTTTATCATTTTAATCTTTTTCATATCTTTTTAATGTGTTTGTACGTCTATGTGAATGTAATATGCGTACAGAGTCTTACTCCTATCGTAGCTAATTTTAATACATATAAATTACGTGTCACATTATATGTTCGCGATTTACATCTAAACTACTTGACCGATTTTAATCCATATTGCACACTGTATGCAGGTTGATCCAACTTAAACGATAGGATAGTTTTTGATTTGATTAATAATCTTTATATGACAATATCAATCTTTAACTACAATCATGCATACACGTAAAACGTGCCTGAAATCATACACAAAGCATGTTCGAAGCATACCTGAAAGTATTCCATTTACATACCATACCGCGACTTTATATCTCTCCAAGTCTGATTTTAAAGAACACAGCCCCTGAACGAGGCTAGTTCTGGCCAGTGTGGGCCGTTTGCCAATCGTGATCATAACCAGCCAATTAGAACGAGCCTTAAAAATGAACCTAGAAGGATGAAACATAGCCTAGACATATGACCAGTTTTATGATTCTGAGAACCAAACATATTATGAAATAAGGATTTGGAATTTTTGAAGATTCAAAGTGCGTAATAACACTTTTTGAATTGAAACGTTTGGAAGTGAGCTTCTTTAGCCGTTTTGAGCATTTTTTCATGAAGGAAAATCTTACAAGGTCAGGTCATCGAAAAGCTAGGCGATGGCAAAAGCGGCGACATAGTGGCGTGCCGTCGGAGCGGCGGTGAAGCAGTAGAGTGGGATGTGCTTGTTAGAATGCGGTATAATTGACAATATTGAAAATTTACCATTAAATATCGTCATCTTTTTGAAATTTAATCATTAATTTCTAATGTTAACCCTTAACTGGTAACGTGGGGGCCGCGCGGTCCCTACGCATGACATTTTCTAACGAACTAAGCACCGTGTGCAACCGATATTTTGAGTATTCTCATTATTGGTCACGACCGGTGCCTGACTTTCGTTACTGCATCTTTTACCAGGAACCAGGTATGCGCAGATTTGGGTTCGTTAAATCTTCCGGAAATATTCATGCAGTATATACTGAAGAATAATTTAAAAGTATTCGAAATTTACTCGTAGTCAAATACCCCTTTGTAGCTTGTTTAACTTAAGCCCCTGTGTGACATGTTTAACCACAATCAAACTTTTATGTTTTTGGAGAGACTATTTTATGGGTAGAATTTTATGAGCTCGCGTAACTGACATACGTAATAAAAGTATCATATATATAGCAATTTAGTACCAAAATTCCTTAAAATATTTCACTTCTATCGGTAGTACCTATAACTGCCATTTTTGTTTTTGGTAATGCATAGTTTTTTTTGGTAAATAGGTATATTGGTATACGAGAGCGCCTGATTCACGGTTATGAGGTTAAAGATTCAAATCCTGCCTACACCAGACCTCTGAGTATTTTTCTAAAAACATATTATGAAGTATATTTAATTGGATAACGGGACACTCACGTATATACGGTCGGTCAATCCGACTCGAGTTTTGGCCGCGTCCGGCGGCCTTTTTCAAGTCCCGTTTGGCACTAACGGATTGACCGACCGTATATACGTGAGTGTCCCGTTATCCAATTAAATATGTGTAGCAACCACGTTAATTTTAATACTAAAATATTATGAAGTAATTACAACGGAAACAGGCTTTAACGACGATAAAAATATCTTAAGGAATCTGACATATTTCTAAAAACATATTACATTTTATACTAGTTGTGTCCACAATTTCACCCGCTTTTTAAGGGTTTTCTTTTTTTTCACGAAACCCTAATCACTGTCCTCAAGATAGAATAACCTATGTTACGACTTAGAAGATAAGCTATCTAGTAGTGAATGTCCCGTCATAATCAGTCCAGCAGTTACAGACGTTAGCCTGAACAAACAGGCAGCCAGGCAAACAAACAAAAATTAAACAAATAGTTTTTAGACAGATATACTATAGATACATTCATTTTAACTAAGTAAAAAGCTTTTAATTTAATATGACACACAGAAACCCATATTTTATTTATTTGTATAGAGTAAGAATGAAGTCCTTTAGAATTAAAAGGTTATCTGAAAGAGATCGCTTTTAGCGACAAGATCGCTTTCGTGTCCATAACGTGTTGTTGGTGTCAATATAGTGCTTTGTAAAGTATTGTACATATCAAGGTGTGACGTCATAAGTCTAGTAGCCTAGTGGGCAGAGCCAAGTCGGTATATCTAAATGATCATTAACAGAGCTTAACCCCACTATCATGTTCATTTGGAGCTGAGCTCTGCCTGTGACGCCTTGGCTGCTTTGGCCAGCTCCCAGCTATGACGTCATCGCGACCTAGGTCACACTATGGAGATACAAACAGTACGTGAACTCTAACAAGAAGAAACAAGGGACACGGTATTGTCATGTGCAGGCATATTGCTTATGATAAGCACATGTCTTGCTCGTCCCATCACTATTACCAATTTTAATACCAGTGTTCAGAACACGGGTAATTTTTTTTTCGTGTTCTTCGCGTGATTATTCCGCAATAAAAAGCTTGCCTTATTCTAGAATATTATCTGTCTATGTATCTAATTTCCTCTGGATCCTTTCGATAGTTGTTTCATTAAAAAGTAACAAACATAAAAACAGATTCACAAATATTCACGTCTAAGATATTAAGTACGGATCAATAAGAATCTGAATGATTTGTATGAAGAAAATATTCTTTATACAACTACCTACAAAAATCTTTATTGCTTTTTGTAGGTAGGATAAGATGAAACAAATCCATTTTAAAAGTTGACCCATACAAACTGGCGTCTTCGAGAGGCATATGGATATGTCTGGCAAAATAATTTAACCTAAACCGTGCAAACCAAAGAGTTTACATATACTACGTAAAGAGTTAGATTTTCCGCACAGTTCCTTTGTGTCAATCGTAAGCAGAAGCAGATGACGTGCATACTTTCTATGGCAACAGAGTAATGTGCCGCGACAAAAGTATTACACTTCACAAGCGCGACAAGGCTGGAAAGGTGCTACCCGTGCTTTCGGTGTAAAGCGTTTGTGCCAACTCTATACATAGTATACGCAAACTCTTTAGTTCAAACATGTTGAACTATCAATGTTTCCGTCGCAGTTAAAACATCATTGGAACCACGGGGTAACCTTGGTCGCTGCCTCGCATCGCATTCTCGTCCGCGCTCACAATCAAGCGCCTATCAAATATTCACACGGTACGTCTTGAGAAATCGCGAGTGTGTGCGGCATCTTAGGTCATTAGGTGAAAGTTAGGGTGGCGCGACAGTGTAAGTACGAGTACGTCACAAAAATGTATATGTACATTTTAATATTTTTTATTTGTAAGAGACTTAACCCTTGATTAGGCGCCCGGGGTTTATGGCCATTTCGAAGTAAAAAAAAAATATCTTCCATAACTTTAAACGCGTCCGTGCTTCGTCTAGCTTCCTAACCCTCGTGGGTAGGAAAATTAGCTACATCCAAACACTAATACATACGCAGTAGTCCCTGCACTCTATAATAGTAAATTTTTAATTTTTGTATTTTTATTTCCATCTGTATGTGACAATTGCAATTTTTTTATTCGTTTATTTTTAATGACAAATGACAAAATAATTATTGAGACAAAAACTTACTCGTAATCTAGATTTTTGAATAACATAAGGAAATTCTTTATTAAACGTCACAAATAAACAAAAACACAGAATAGGTACGACAACTAAAAACAATAATTAGTCCGTCAGTTAAAATATTAAAATAAAATGTTCACGGGGTTTCTCTAATACGAGGTTACAGCGCTTTGAAGGTCCGAGTGACGTCACTCCATTGTTTGATATTTATGTTTACAAATACGTGACGTCATAACCCCCTACTCTAGAATTTTTATAATCTATATCTTTGTCGATTTTTGATAATTTAATACTTAAAAATTGCGTGTACAACAAAAAAGTACGTTTTTAGTAATCTATCCGACATACTGAATTAGATTTTTGACCCGACTATCTCCCCAAAAGGCATTCGTAACATAGAAAGCTACGTATTGTTTGCTATATTATTATTTGATTATTTGTATTTTTGAGAACTGTATACTCCACCATAACGTACGACATCTTAGGTCATTAGGTGAAGGTCGGTGTGACAGTATTAAGGTACTTGATTTATGGTTCTGGTTATGAGGGAGAAGGCTTTGTTTTGATAGTTAGGGCGCGGAATTGGAGGAGGCTTTGTTTGGGTTTAATTCAATTGCGGTGGGGAATCGTGGGTTTTACAGGACTGCTTCAAAGTGTTATGTTTTTTTAGGCTTTTGTTTTGTTGTATTTTATGTAAATATTTTAGTATTTATTCCTACAATTCAGTTTAGAAATGCTGCCAACTTCATTCGAACATTTGGTAGTGGAGATGCCGACCGATTTAAGTGATTTTTAGACTTTATTTTTCATAGTATTTATTTTTATACACTACATGTGCCTGATGGTAAGCAACAAAAGCCTATTACATCATCGTACCATTCAAATATTTATCATCAATAATCCAAATGACTGCTAAACGCTGCACTGCGCTCGTCACCCAGAGATATAAGATGTGTTTTCTTTGCTCTGTAATTTTCAATACAACTTTCGCAGATCGCCACCCAGGCTCGCTCCTTCCACAAATATACAACTGGGCCCTAAAAGTTTTCCTTAATTTGATAAACGAGAATCGCCGTTCCGTAAATAAAGTCAAAACAATGGTTGCTTTCTCTGTCTTACAGCGAAACAAAAGTTTCGATTTTCAGTATATGGCAATGGCCTGCAATTATTTTATATAGTAAATACCCATTCACACTCACACTCACACACTCACACTCACACACACACACACACCCACCCTTCCACTAGCGTACACACAAAGGTAGAGAGAGATAATTGTTTCTTGTTATAGTGAGGAATTTAAGAATAATTTTCATTTAATTCTGAATTTTGTTACTTTAAAAGGATATTTTTTCCTATTAGCTTGTGTTTCTATTTATATTTCTTGTTTATTTGCTACGATCTCCCCAGCAGTAATACCAGTGTTTTGTAAAAATCTTACACCGATCACTGCAACACTGGGCCACAGTGTCTAGTGTGGGGCCAATGGTCAAGACTGGGAGAAACTTTGTAATATATATTTAAATATTGTCTCATTTTGTTTCATGTGCTTATTTTATGAGTTTCTTGTATGTGGTTATTGGTAAATAAATTATTATTCTATTCTATTTTATGGAAACTTTTCCTTTCAAAGGAGAACACAGGAATGTTTGCACATAACTGTTTGCTGGTAAGATTAAAGCCGTAACTACAGCTGGTTCAGTAAATTACGGGTGTCAGTACGTCGTAGGAAACTGACATATACCTAGAATCTTTCGAGGTCACCACCAACCGGCACGTTGTCAGCGTGGTGAGTTCTGACTTTTACTTTCTTCTTGCGAGAGAAGGCCCCGAGTGGGAACATTTAGTGGGCTGTGCTTATGCTAAGGTTTAAGAGACCTACCTTTACAAAACTGCAGTTGAATTCGGCTCCACGTACTAAGAAATTCGATAAGTAACAACTGTAAGGAGTTAAGTTACTAGAGAACGTCGCCGAGTTCTCCGATAAACAATGTACCAACGAACTTGTATGGTAGTAGTATTAATAGACCAGGAGCTGGGGCTATAAATGGAAGCAGGTATAAACACAAATTTGTTTGAAAATCTGAAAAAAACAACATAAAAATATTATTATTCCACTCACAAAACAAGCTAATTCAATAAAAAAAATTAAAACCTACATTTGAACCTTTTGATCAATGACCAATTTTAATAACATATTGTTATTAGAGTTTGTCATAGTTTGTAGTACTTTACAAGTCAAGTGCTTTCATTCGATACCCATATTAAAGAAACAGTGAAAACAAAACGCATTTCGTCATTTTACGAGTGTGCTCTGTTTGAATGGTCTGGGCCTTCTTGGATTAGAAGTTTAGCATAGTGTAAATAATACTAATGTCGCTTTGTGGTTTTGTCCGCGTAGTTCTCCTACCGTGATAAAAAGAAGCCTATGTGTGTGTTATTTTAAACTATAATCTACTTGTTTTCTCAAATTCAACCTAATCTGTTCCTGTTACGATGTGATTGAGCAACAAACATCCAAATTACGACATTTATTTTTTAATTTAAATTTATAGCGGGGATTTATGTACTTTGTTATAAGTGACGAATAGTCAAGCCTTTTATTTGAGTAGGTGTAATTTGCAGGGAGTTGTACAAAAATATAGATACACAATATCTGTTTGTGTGTTTCTTCCGGCCCATCTCTGAGGAGACTAGACTGATTGTAACGGGACGTTCACTGACAGATAGCAGATTATTTTATAGTATATAGAAGTCTCTTGGGCAAAGTCAGCTGACCAAACTGAAGACCGATAGTGGTAACGTTGTCTCGTCGAAGCCTGAGATTTTGGAGGAGATTGAGAGGTTCTATGAACAGTTATACACCTCTACGCAAGCACAACCTGTCGTTAGCATGGCAAAAGACCCCAGAGCCAAGCTGACCCGACACTTTACCGAAGATATCCCAGAAGTCAGCCTGTATGAGATTAGGATGGCACTCAAACAACTTAAAAACAACAAAGCACCTGGCAACGACGGAATTACGACTGAGCTTCTGAGAGCGGGTGGAAAACCGGTACTTAAAGTCCTCCAGAAGCTGTTCGATTCCGTCATACTTAACGGTAGTACGCCAGAAGCGTGGAGCAGAAGTGTGGTGGTGCTCTTCTTCAAAAAAGGTGACAACACCTTGTTGAAGAACTACAGACCCATCTCACTTCTGAGCCACGTTTATAAGTTGTTTTCGAGGGTAATCACGAATCGTCTCGCACGCAGGTTTGACGACTTCCAGCCACCCGAACAAGCCGGTTTCCGAAAAGGCTATAGTACCATAGACCACATTCATGCGCTTCGGCAGATTATACAGAAAATCGAGGAGTATAATCGGCCACTATGTATAGCGTATGTGGACTATGAGAAAGCCTTCGATTCCATCGAGACCTGGGCAGTGCTTCAGTCTCTCCAGCGATGCCGCATCGACTATCGCTATATCGAAGTGTTGAAGTGTATTTACAGCAAAGCCACAATGTCTGTCCGATTACAGGACCAGTGCACAAAACATATCCAGCTACAGAAAGGCGTGAGACAGGGAGATGTTATATCTCCGAAACTGTTCACTGCCGCGCTGGAAGATGTTTTCAAGCTACTGGACTGGAACGGATATGGCATCAATATCAACGGCGAATGCATCACTCACCTTCGGTTTGCCGACGACATAGTCATTGTGGCAGAGTCGATGGAGGACCTCGGTGCTATGCTCAGGGACCTCAGTAGAGTATCCCAACAGGTAGGTTTGAGGATGAATATGGACAAGACGAAGGTCATGTCAAATGTTCATGTCTCACCTGTACCGGTTATTGTTGGGAATACCACACTCGAAGTTGTTGACGAATACGTCTACCTGGGTCAAAAGATCCAATTAGGTAGATCCAACTTCGACAAAGAGGTCCAGCGAAGAATCCAACTCGGATGGGCAGCGTTCGAGAAACTTCGGCACATCTTTGAGTCCAAAATACCCCAATGCCTAAAGACGAAAGTCTTTAACCAGTGCGTGTTGCCAGTGATGACTTATGGAACTGAGACGTGGTCCTTCACTGTTGGTCTCATAACGAAGCTCAAAGTCACACAGCGAGCTATGGAGAGCTATGCTCGGGTCTCTTTGCGCGACAGAATCCGTAATGAGGATATTCGCAAAAGAACGAAAGTGGCCGACATAGCTCAAAGAGTAAGCAAGCTGAAGTGGCAATGGGCAGGCCACATCGCTCGCAGAACTGACAACCGATGGGGAAAAAAGGTTCTTGAGTGGCGACCACGAACCGGGAGACGCAGTGTTGGACGGCCTCCCACTAGATGGACAGATGACCTCACAAAGGTCGCTGGAAACCGCTGGTTGCAGGTTGCGCAGGACCGTTCGTTGTGGAAATCTAGGGGGGAGGCCTATGTTCAGCAGTGGACGTCTTGTGGCTGATGATGATGATGATGATGATATAGAAGTAGCTTAGGCTGCTATAGAACGGTGACTGCTGATCCGGAGCCCTCGGGTTCAAATCCCACCACGCTCATCACTGTTTTTACGAAGTCATGTGTGTAATGCCGCTAACTTAAAAACGGTGAAGGAAAACATCGTAGGAAACCAGTGTACCTACAATTTTTCGAGCTCATGTGTCATCCAACAACCCGCACTTGGCCAATTTGGTGGATTATGGCCTTCACTCTCGCCTTGCGAGAGAAGGCTCCGAGTTCCAGCATCGGGAACATTTGGTATGCTAGGCTACTTTTATTTTTAGAAAAAAAAGAACAAAACTATAAAACTACATTCAACAGTTCAGTTAAGTTTCCGTACACTAAGGGGCGCAGCGGTATATGTTTGTATATACAAATACAAACATATACCGCTCCGCGGTTTTACCCGCGTAGTTTCCTTTACCGATATTACCTCGCAATAAAAAATATCTTTTGTCTTACTTCAGAGTAAAACCCAATAGTGTTTCAAATTTCAACCCGATCCGTTCAGGCGATACGATGTGATTGAGCAACAAACATCAAAACTTCCACATCTATACAATAAACATTTTTTTTCAGTTCCCACTTGAACTCGATCTCAACAATGCGGTCTACGATGGAACGTACCTACCTAGAAGAAACCGATTCACTCTATATTTGACGTCACCAAGATTGTAACTTAGTGGGACTAGCAGTACTCTACGGTTTTACGGAATATCTACGGTATAAAAAGTAAAGTAAAAAAATGTTTTCCCAGACTATAATCCAACTGTATCATACATTTCAGTTTGATCCGTATCGACGTTCACATAATTAAGCAACAAACATCGAAAAATACTAACTTTAGCATCTATGATATCAATTGATATCAGTAGGATTCGTTGCAGAGCAGACTTATTATATTGCTCTAAATATCCTCTGCTTCCCGGCCTAAGACCTGCGCAAGTTGTTCGTTGTAGGTTGTAGGTAGTAAAACTTGGTCTTGTAAAACTTATACGGATATCGCACAAGTTCCGTCGGTGATACCGAAATGTTCCGATACCATGTTATTTATTTTGTTTCTCTTGCGAAACGATATTAATCGGATTTATGGCTATAAGTCTTCGTAAGTTACGGCTGGTCTACTCGGGAGAACGGCGACTGTCGATCAGAAGTTCAAATCCCACGCGCAACACTGTCTTTTCGAAATGATGCGTGTAATGTAACTTACTAACAGTGAACGAAAACATCGTGAGAAAACTGGCTTGTATCTAGAATCCTTCGAAGTCTTAGCAATTTAAGGACTATAAATCGTTGGTTTGGTTTTCCAATATTGACAACACTTTTTTTTTACAACTTTTTTAAACTAAAGTTTCAAATATTGACTAAACTTTGATTGGTTGCTAGTAGTGCTCATTCAAATAATCTATACAAAATTTCACGACATTCTAAATACTAAAAAAGAATTGGGCTCGTCCGGGATTTGAACCCGGGACCTCTCGCACCCTAAGCGAAAATCATACCCCTAGACCAACGAGCCGGCTGAACAGAGTGGTATAAATTACTTACATTATATAAGTAGGTCACATGCTATAGTTGCGTTAACACCGGTCCTATTATTATTATTCAACTGATACTGTTTAAACCGGTTGTAAAATGATCGAGCATTCTTTGATAATTTTATCTGCCGACCTTTTGATATCTAAATCTTAATTATATGTTATCGGATGCGACGAAATGTTGCTACTGATATTATTTTACCCGGCATAAGCAGCCAAGGCGAGAGGAGAGAGTCATCACAATCCACTGTGTAGGTATGTCCAGTGTGGACTGGCAGATGACGTATGACCTCGAAATGTTTTTGGAACATCTCTCCTCTCCTCACGATATTTTATGTGTATTTCTCTCTGCAAAGTCCTACCACTACAAAATCTCTCATTTGCCAACCCATACTTACCCAGTTAACTAAGTTTAATCAGGAGGTATTGGAAAGCTGACAAAAATACAGTTTTCGAATTCTTTTGCCATTTTTATCAAAATATCAGAATTCCGTAAAACTCGCCTGTACCTGAGATAAGCGGTGAAAAATCGGCGACACCATTTTATTTCCCAACAATTTCAGAAAATCACTCTACAGGGTGTAATAAAACAAAATGTTTCCTGCCAAAAATGCGCACCGGTGTCGTAAAATCACAAGTGAAGCGCTGTGAAGTGATAATCACGGCAAACTATTTGAAGTGTGAAAACAAAAAACTGTGGAAAAATAAAACGAATACCTACCCACTTTAAGTTTTTATCATGGTTCAAAAACTCCGCTTTGAATTGATAATTTTTATGACAAGAGATCCATACATAATAATTAATTTGACATAGACAACTCTTTCTTGTGACACAAAATGCAGAAATATTATCATGAAACACTGTTGCACTACTACCACAAATGGCGCTGTTATTGCTGATAGCAATCCCATCCAAGCAACCAGCTTAAAAGAAATCCACCTAAATACAAGGTTACATTCCAATTATACGTGACAACGGAATAAAACCGTCTAATACGCCATAATCTGCGTATCAAACGCAGTAGGAATTATTATTCAAACGCGGAACGTAGACGCCATATCTCATCTCGTCCCATGGCTTGCCCTGTGTTACCAGTCGAGGCACGCCGCGCCTGTGGGATGCGGGAACTGGCAATTTTTCACCGCCTGATTTACATACACAACTGGTACAAGCGTAGATTGAAATCTACTTAAAACACTTTGACAGAAACTTGAAAATAACTTACAAAATTAGACAGCTTATTGCAGGCTGACCACGCAATAATATTGACAGTAAAGTATGTATTGCCAATAATATTCCATGTGGACAGCCTGTATTATAAATAAATATTGGTGGACAATTATATAAATTGTATTAAATAGTATTGCGATATTATTGTGAATATGTGAAATATATTACAAAGTTCGGGGCCAAATATTGATGAAAGTTATTGACAGTCTTGTATTGTCAATATTGTTGCGTGTTTGCGGCCAGTCATTGACTTTTGTTGTGGTGAGTACCACACCTTTGCCAGTTAGTCTATCGACTAGTAATAATGTGAAATTATCGCTGTGCTCCGGTTTCAAGGACAATATTTCAAGTGAAATTACAAGGCATAGAGATAAAACATCTCATAATATATCTGAATGAAGAGCGTAGTGAAGTGTTAGGTAGTGGTATGAAATCTTTTGAAAAATGTTGAGCTATTAGCTGGGTTTTTTTCTATCTGACCTGGCGGTGAGTACCTCTACTACATAACGGACCTTTCGGTTGACTAGGAAGGCGCAGGACTCCAAAACCTAAACTCAATTTACATCCTTAATATACTTACGCTGATTAGCATACAATCTGTACTTCTATACTAATATTATAAAGCTGAAGAGTTTGTTTGTTTGAACGCTAGGATCTCGAGAAGTACTGATCCGAATTGAATGATTATTTTTCTATTGGATAGTCCATTTATCGAGAAAGGCTATAGGCTATAGAACATAACGCTACTATTAATAGAAGCGGAGCATGAATCAAGAATGTAACAAAAACGTGAAAAAATATTCCTTTTGAGAGTTTTCGTACTGTGCTTTGACATGACAGCGTGTGTCTAAGATGGCGTCATTGAATATAAACCTTTGCTAATCAAATTTGTTTCTAAATCTGAGTTGGTACGACCAATTTCCGACAGGTGGCGTAGCAGGTAGCTGAAAAGGTTATTTATTTGAAAGCGGTATCATCAGGAATGACTGAACCGATTTCAGTCATTCTTTCACGGTGGATATGTACGGGATCCCGCTGATTGCTATATATGTACCACGGGCGAAGCCGGGGCGGGCATCTAGTTGATACATAAAAAAGCATTCGACCTAAGCCCTAGGTAAGATCGAAATTCTTCTTGTTGGTCGGAAAGTCTTAACAGAGTGGTCGTGGTTCATAAGATGGCGGTACACGGAGGTTCTTGTCCGACCTCAGACTTCTCTGCGGCACATAAACGATCTCACAATGCTTCTCCACGTTGATCGGAGGGTCTACCGCCTAATTAAAACTGTCTTAGCTTTGATATTCCTGTCTCTTTTATTTTCGCTTCAAATGATAGGGACAGCAGTAGCAAAGACATACCCGATTTAAATAGGCGTTAGAAGGACGGTTTCTCGCAATACGAGAACACTCTAGCAGATCTAAAAAATAGAACTATCTGACTCAAAACTAATAGGTGCGTGTCTTTCTGCTGTATGACATTATGCGCATATTTTACTCGTCCTGGCACTCAATATAAAAAAAGAAGTGTGGCACTCGGGGTCTGCCGCGGTAAAGCATGTTGCATGTTGCAAGCATGTTGCATGCATTTTTATCAACATAAGCAATTTTTCAGAATTGCTTTTATTTTGAAGAGTGACATTTGTTTACCATAAAAAAAATGCAGAGAAGTATACAATCTAGTCAGTCTTCGACAGCTAAGAGCATTTAGTCTATAAAGCTAATACAAATAAGATTCAAAGTCGAATGACAGAGTGGGGAGGACGGCGTTACCGTCTTCCGTCCCTCTTTCTTGTGAACATAAGAAAGAGATGCACGATCACTAAAATTCGGTCCCCAGGCCCGCGATAAAAGCTATGAAATAGCTTAAAAACACGAAAATTGTCTTATTACAGAATATCCATTCAAGTATCGCATATTTTTCCTGTTATCCTATCACCCTCTCAAAATCTTCTAAAACGTTAAATTCGATCTTTTTCATCTCACATACTCGTACTCACTTCATAACGAAACATAAACATTATTACCATCCTATTGCGAGATACAAAAACGAGGGAAGAGGAAAATCTATGGAATATTACACCGAAAATCACCTGGTAATTCAACTTCCCGGAAAATATTTGAAACAATAATATTTCACGAGAAATTGTAGATTAAGGTATAATAGATATTGTAGGAATTCTTAAATAAAATGATATTTAATAGCGAAAACAAAAACATCTTCAATGTTCGTTTTCGTTTTGCTTTAAAAGCATCTTAAGCAAAAGCACTTTCGGCCACGAACTTTACGATCCCACTGCTGGGACTCGATGCCTTCCACTCCCTAGGAGAGTGACAATACCATAATCTGTTACGCTGGTCAAGTGATAATTGGTGAATGACAGATGTTCTTGAAAGATATATCTTTCTTGGAACAATTGGTTTTGTCACAATGTTTTCCTTTACAGTTAAAGCCAGATAAACTCGTACATATTCCTTCAAAGAATATCCTTAATAACGTTAATTCAGTGAAGTTTTTATGTCTTAACAATTATTTGCATTCACGGTTTTTAGATAGCTATAAAGCCGCCGTTAAGGGCGTGTGGGCCGTAATTTTGATTTTATAAAACAACTTTAAGACCTTTAAAATAGTGTATTAAACTTTGAAAAAAATATATGTAATAGTTAAGGATATAATCTAGTGCAATTCGCAGTCAGTAACACGATTTAATTAATTTTACTTGATAAAAAAAAAATCCCAAAGTTACCCCTTTTCAAAAGTTTTTACAGTTTGTGACTAAACTAATGAATTTTTTTACTAAATTTTTGTACACAACGAAATCCACTAAAAAGTTATAGATGCATTCGCAGAGTTTGACTTGATAAAAAGTATCAGTTATTCACTATGTTTTAATATCTACCATATATATAGCGCGTTCGGCAGGCCTGATCAGTCGCGTTTCGGCGCTCACGGACGACGGGCCTGTGCTTGATATTGCAATTTTGACAACCGATAAATTTTAAATATTACGATCATAGTGCCACAGTATAACAATATCAGTAGGTATTACTAGTGAAGCACGCTATGATCTTGATTTTGATACCGTTTTCATTGGAATTGCAAATAGACGCTGATACTAATTAGTACGCTGTTTACTTTATGTTGTAGACCAAAGGAGAGTCTCAAAACACTGACGTCGATAACACATCAGTAAAAATTCAATGCGGATGCAATGGAAAATAGCTAAGTATCGGTAAAATATTTGTCCGTTATATCAGAGATCGGGATAAGGAAATAATGAGAGAGGAGAAATCCTCTGCGTAAATCCCTAACAAAATGCAAGTTCGGTATCATAAATGATACCTAACTTGCATTATATCTCATTAGGTAAATTCTTTGGTAGTAAGGTACTTAGTACTTGGAAGAAAAGTCCTCACATACAGATTTTACTACTTTGGAAGAGACTTTCGCGCAAACTATTCAGTTTAGAAAAAAAAATGTTAGGAACTTCAATACAAGTTTGAACACCTTTCCATAGATACAAGTATTGTTTTGTTAGAATTTTTATTTTTTCGTTTTTTCCAAGTTTGTGACACCACCAAAATTTATTGTTTTTCTTGTTTTGTATGAAAATGTTAATATTGTTCATAGAAATTTAGACACTCGACCAAATTTGATAAGAAGCCATTTAGGCAGTAAAATTACTCGTAGAATTGAACTCTGCACAAAATTTCCGATTCGTATTTTTATATAAGCCTTTTACCGGAATGGAAGAAGGGTTATGTTTTTCGCGTATATCTTTTACGTTTGTAAAACTTTTATTTCCACATATCTTCCAAACGGCTGGATGGATTTTGGTAACTAAGATATTCTAAGACTAGTCTGACTCAAAGTGTCCTTAGATAGTAGGTAATATTTTTTTACGTGTAGATTTTTTTTTTTTGTAGTCGGGGTTTTTAAATTAAAGTTATTCTATCATATTGCTCGTTGCTCGAATAAACAGCACCGTTCATCATCATGATTGAAGAGTTGAACGAAGAGTTTGGTCTCCACTTTTGTAATAAGAACAACTTAGCTGTGAAACGCATTGCCAGAGTGGGTTTTGTCGAACCTTGAGGTTACGAGGTACACTATGCTTGTTTCTATTAGAGAAACAAATTCCATCGTAGACCACATCATTTTCATCCACTATTATCGGCATCATCGCAATCGTATCATTAAATGGGTTATAAATCGTAAACGGTAAGTTTTACAAAAAAAGTTCACTAGCAACAAAAGATGCAAAATTTTATTTTCTACAATTATTGTCAAAATATATAGTTTCCAAAATATCGGCTAAAACAGTTTTCAATTGGCGTTTGAAGCTCTACCTGTGAGCATTTTGTAATTTTATGCTCAGTAAGTGATCTTTACCTCATAGAAAAAAATTGGATTAGAAATTTAGTGCAAAGTTGGCCAAAAAACCTTCTAATTTTACTGGCCTTTCATTATGTTTCAGCACATTTTTTTTAATTTTTGACGAACTTGTGAATTATTAGGAAACATTTTAAAAAGATGCATGAAATTGGAAAAGCCATTCTCAACTTATAGTGTGACAAAAAAAAATGTTTTGTATATCTACGAGTATAGATAAATTTAATATTTCTTCGTTTATATATCAAAAAAACAAGATATATATCAAAAGATGCGTGAAATTGGAAAAGACGTTCTCAACTTATAGTGTGACCAAAAAAAATTTGAGTTTTGTAAATCTACGAGTATAGATAAATTTAATATTTCTTCGTTTATATATCAAAAAAACTCTTATCACTTCACAATTCACAAAATTGTTATCACTAGTATAAACAAATCTTGACCAAAAAAAGAGTTTAAATTACATAGTCCAATATTTTAATGTTATTTCTGCACTGTGGCACCGATTCCGCGGTCGGTGACGGTCGCGAGAACAAGGCAGCGTTAAATGCCTAATTTGACAGAACTACCTGGCCTTAAGCTAATATAACGCCGCCAGTTGCTATGTCATATTTGAGTTTAGAGTTAAAGTTTCTCTTATTGATTATTATTTTCTTGTATTATTTTATTTATTGTGGTTTTTAATGAAGAAATTGCATATATTATCTTTTATACATTTTTAAATAGACAGTTACAATCAATGTGCCTGATGGTAAGCACCGCGTCTGCTCATAGCAACTTAATAACACACTTACTTTGAAAATTAATCAAATAACTTAATAATTCTGCACTGCGTTTTCCATTTAATGTCTACCTTGTACTTATATAACATAAATATATATCACAAGATAAAATTAGAAAGACTGAATAAAATAATAAAAATACTGAGTCGACAAACAATAAATAAGTATCAGATAACTATTAAGAAAATATAAATAATATTTAAAGTTATCAAAGAAACAAAACACTGGGTATTAATAAAAGGTAAATAAAACAAATTACCTACTTAGATCGTACTTGTAGATTCGACAAACGAGTAGATTTCGAACTTAGCTAACGATTGCAATTGCCGTATTGAGATCATCGTATCAAATTCAATAAAAAACGGCCATTTATAAATGTTCGAGTTCTTTAAATAAACAGTAAAAAAATGTATCCCAGATACCATAAAATACGCAATAATGTTGATGAACCTTTTATTATCCGCATGTATTTCTAGGTTTAAAATTATACATAGGCTTTAAACTTGTATCTACTATTCATTTGGTAGCTAAAACAGCTGTCACTGAGATTGCTTTGTAAAGTATTTCAGTTTCCAAATTAAAACGCATTTATATTAATTTCAGCTGAAGGTGACAGAACCTCTTCTAAAGGTCCCATTCAGAGTTTGAATTGGACAGAATTCAAAAGCTTTCTATCTTGTGTACGTAAATATTTTACCACAATAGTTAACAATAGAGATGAAATAAGCGGTTTTGGCCGGAACCAGTTTTTTTTTGTTATTTGAAACTGAGAATAGTAAATAAATCATTAATTTGCGGTTCATTGGCAGAAAAAAAATACATTTTAACTATAAACTGACATTTGTAACTCCATGTTTTCCGCAAATTTAAATCTGCAGATTTAGTATATGTTTTCTATTTAGTTTTTAATATATGTATTTATCTACGCGAGGACCCTATTGAGCTTCTAACTACAGTGTAAAAAGTTATTTAAAATGCTTCTTGTGATTTGAACAAAAATAATACTAATTTTCATACTTTTAGGCGACACATCATATATTTTGTAAATTGATTTTACTGTTTTGTTTAACTTATTAATTAGTTTCAATCAATCTAAATAATATAGTTTAGTTTGATGGATTTAATTACATAAAACTACGGCGTACCCAGAGTAGAGTTACATTACGTCATTCGTTTCTTTACATAAGATAAAATACATAATATATAAGCTGGTGGCGGTTGGAAACGTAACGCTGAGGATTGGGCTGAGTGGCGTACATTATATTGGAGAGGCCTATGTCCAGCAATGGATGGCCGTCGGCTGCTTATCAAAAAGCTTCTTTACCTGTGCGACGTTAAATAAAATAATAAATGATAGAAGACGTTCAACGGCTCACAACTCATTCAGGCTTCTGTTGCTGTCGACATCACCACGCTGAATAAATAGCAATGCCTATTTGAGCCACATAAATAACCTACATTATGGTCTCCTGTCACGTCGACTAAGCGCGGAACAGTTTAAAAAAAATGTATTCTAGTTTTAAATAAAAAATATAGTACTAAAATGCCGGATAGTGCCGGAACGTCCCATCTCTACTCGAAACCTTTTACTCTAATGACTTGGGCGACACGCGTCTTTTCGAATAAAATTTATACTTGATAAAAAGGGTTTGGAATGCTATAGAAGATTACTTTTTGCGTTAAGGACATTTTTGTGGCTGATGTAGATCAGTTTGTTTTTGCGATTCGGGCTATTTATCTCAATAAAATTTACGTAAATAAATCTTTTTTACGAACTCAATTGAATTTGTGGTCTAATTTTGTAACATTTCTACGTGAAACCGCTATATTTTTGAATGGGTGAAATTTTTAAAAAGGGTTTGCCTTATTTTTGATTTCGGTTTTTGTTATATAAGTACGAGTAAGTTTGTAAGTAATAGATTTTTGTAAAAGTGATATTATGGTAAGACGACTTTTATATGATGCGACAAGGATGGTGTACGAGTATATAACCTATGTGGATTTTGGTTGATTTATTTTATTACAACGAAATTAACAGTAATAAAATATGTGAATATTTTTATTTTCCCCATCAGACGCGGCAGAGGATGCCGCTGACAAGAAGACGCGAAAGTATGGTAAGTTGGTGTCGCAGTACGAATTTGTACCTGTTGTCGTGGAGACCTTGGGTTGTTGGGGGCAGAAGCTAAAGGGTTCCTCTCAGAATTAGGGCGCAGGCTCAGGGAGAATACGGATGACTCCCGGTCCGGCGCGTTCCTGGAGCAAAGGTTGGCCATTGCCATTCAGCATGGGAACGCGGCGAGCATCATGGGCACTAGTGCCCTAGTGGCTTAGTTGGTAGTAGCTCTGCCTGCGAAGCCGAGGGTCGTGGGTTCGATCCCCACCCAGTGCAAATATTTGTGTGATGAATTCAAATGTTTGCACTGCGTCTGGGTGTTTCTATGTATAATAAGTATGTATTTAAAACTATATAAGTATTATATCAGCTATCTGGCTGCCATCACACAAGCTTTGCTTAGTTTGGGGTCAGATGGTGTTGTGTGTGAATTGTCCACCAATATTTATTTATTATTATTTATTATTTACTTATGCGCCGGGGGCTGTTAGTGGTGGGTTATTCGAAAATTAGTTTTTCATTTTTCTATTCCATTCGTTTACATACATAATTGATTCACATTTACATTCACAATTAATTTGTTTATTTTGTCCAGACCTTCGTTTATGGATACTCATAATGTGCTTAGTGTAAGTAGTTGCTAATGTCATTTTCAATGTAATGAAAGATAGATAGATAACTCTTTATTGTGACACAGAACAGAAAAATTACAGTAACACACATTATGAACTAGCGCTACAAATGGCGGCCTTATTGCTGAGAGCAATCTCTTAAATTTGTTACTCAAGGTTGTAATCTTTTTATTAATTCTCAATTACAAAACAGTATTTGTAAATTAATATTTATATATATATGTATTTATAGGTTTGTTGAAGAAAACTTTCCGCAACATAAGTCAGAGAGACTAGTCATAGTAGAAACAAAATTTTTTTAGGTTTTGAAGGCTGAATTGATAATAAATAGATTCGCTTCCCACTCGGTGCAAATAATTGGTGGACAATTCATACACAACACTATCTGACCCCAAACTAAGCAAAGCTTGTACTATGGCGGCCCAATAGCTGACATAATACATATATAGTTTTAAATACATGCTTATTATACATAATAACACCCAGACATAGTACAAATATTTGAATTAATCACAAAAACATTTGCACTGGGTGGGAATGGAACACACGACCGTCGGCTTCGCAGGCAGAGTTACTTCCCACTAAGACACGAGGCCAACTACGTTAAGATTATAAATTTTTGATCTGTGCCTGAGTGTATTTTTTAACTTTTATTCGTTTACACATTACCGCCATCTAAATGCCGTCTACGTTGGGGCGTGTTTATCTAGAAGAAACCAACTCACACTCGATTTGAAGACACCTAGATTGTAACTATCGGGATAACCCACAGACAACTCATTCCACAGCCTAGACGTTCTTGTCACAGTGTCACAATATTTACCCAGGTACTAGTAATTTATTTAAATAATGAGGCATTTTTCAAACAAAAACATACCTGGTATAATGAGTGCATTTACGTGCTTATATTTTTTTATTTCTTCCATTGTTTAGGCTTAGTGTCAAGCGCAGATGAACTAAACTTATAATGAGCATCACAAAGATTCCGAAAGTACAGTTGGAAGAAATATTTTTTTACAGACTCCTTATTCAGTCTAATTTTATAACGATAATGCCCGAGCGATACGAGGCTAGTTTTTGAAGCTATAATGCCAAGCTTTTTTTTTTATTAAAGAGTGACGAGACGATCAGGACATGTGCCTGATGGTAAGCAACATACCTGACACATAACAGCACAGTGGCACGCAGCTATTGGAACATGAAGAGTCCAAATCATTACCTAGCACTGCACTGCGATCGTCACCCAGAGATCTAAGATCTTATATCTCTAAGCCCTGTAATTTCTCTGGAAACATTGCCCTTCAAACCGGAACACAGTAATGTTTGCACATTACTGCTTGGCGGTAGAATAACTGGCAAAGGTGTGGTACTTCCCCAGGCGGACTCTGCCAAGAGTCCTACCACTACATAAGCTAGTGTTAGTAAGCTACCAAGATAGTACTTCTGGCTTCGTGTAGACAAAACAAGCGTTGCGTAACGTTATATTAATTGCGCATTATCCACATGTCAAATATTAGTAAACAATCAATAAGATAAAATAATTAATAATAGGTTACAACCACAACCACGGTTACAAACGAACTAAAATTTAATAAAAAATAATACAAAAACGAATAACTTTAATTTTTAAACCCCGACAGCAAAAAAACAACACATTAAAAAACACTTTGTATTAAAATATATCTACTATCATAAATATACAATATATATATATATATATATCAAAGGACACTTGGGAGATTGAGACGAATTAATTGTCAAAATCCATCCAGCCGTTTGGAAGATACGTGGGAATAAAGAAATTTACAAACATACAAGATACGTGCGAAAAACATGGGTTATGTTTTTCGCGCGGGTTATTTTCTTTCAGTCGGGTAAAAATACGTATAATAAAATGGCAACCTTCAATTTTTTTCTGTAGCTTGTTAATTTCTTTCTAAAACACTTCAGAGATATATATAAACCAAGGTAAAGCCAAGTAATCAGATTCTATAGCCTTTCTTTGAACCTCAAATCAATCACGGCGATAAGCCCTTTATTTCTCGCTTCGCTTTGAATCCTTTAAAAATAACTTAAGCCTCTACCCGGGTAGTTTCAGATAAAATAACGAGAGCTATAGAATATAGTACTAGAGCTTGGGTGTGAATTTATAAGGTCTTATTGAAACAACTAGCGGCCCGTGCCGGCCTCGCTCGTATATCTAAATATATATTGTCGTTTGTCCGCGATTTGAATAGCATAAAAAAGGTTATAACGACGTACAAAGGTTATAATGACTTTGAACCGTAATACAATGCAGCACATTACTGCTTGGCCGTAGAAAAACAGGCAAATATGGTACTTCTCCAGGCGGACTCTGCAGAGTCCACAATTATAAATTAAACGTTACAACTGTATTGGAGTGCGCAGTACAGTGCTAGGTAATAAATTGAACTCTTCATGTTCCAATAGCTGCATATCACTGTGCTGTTATGTGACAGATATTTTGCTTACCATCAGGCATATGTCCTACTCGTCTCGTCACACTATATTATAAAAATGTAATGTTATTATTATCAAACCACTGAATTTAAATAATTGTTGTTTCTAGGCCCACATAGTTTGGAATGTAATACAGTTCTGTACAGTACACTCTTATGTTAAAGTTTATATTTATTACATTCTGTTTTGTGTGCTCATTGAATAAATAAATAAAAACTCTTTTTAGTTTATCTGTGCATGCCACAAAACCTAAATATTGGAAAAAAATATGATAATAAAACATATCTTAAATGCCAGGTATCGTCTCGTCACTCTATACCCGTGATTCCCAAAGTGGGCGATAATTCCCTATTGTGGCGCTGGAGGCGTAAAGAGGGCGTTCTGTAGAGGCTTGCAGTTCGTTGTGTACGTACTACCTACTGGAATCATGTTAACTCGTGCGGTTAACTTTTACTGTAGAAAAAGTCTTGTTTAGTTTGTTATTAATTAGTAGTACGTACGTTTATAATTAGTTTTATTTATTAGTGTATTTTGATTTTAAAATATGAAATTGAATATGAATTTAAATGATGAAAGCTTATATTTGTATGTAATATTATTAGAATGTGTTTGTATGTGTTGTGTGTGAATTGTCCACCAATGTACGTTTATCTCGTAGTAATAGTCTTTGTTGCGCACCACGATTTAAATTCTCCTAGGTTTTTGTCCATTCCAAGGTTGCTTGGAAGAAATCGCTTTCCAAAAATAAGGCCGCCAGTTGCGTCACTACTTTTATTGGGTTCCTATATTTTCTGTTCTGTTTTAAGGTAAAGAGTTATCATTCATTCATTTAGGATGAATGTTAAATCTTCGCTAATAAAGCTCACAATAGTTAACTAATGTAATTTGAAGTTACAGTGATTTTCAAGTACCTATGTGAAATCAGGGGACGCTAAAGAATAATTTACTCACAAAGTGGGCAGCAGACAAAATAAGTTTGGGAACCCCTGCTCTATACCATACAAAACTGTAAGTATAGTACTTACTGTTATTGCCTACTTTTTTATGGTATAGGTAGACTATAATAGAGTCATGAGACGGGTAGGTCATGTGCCTGATGGTAAGCGACATACCGGCATGGCTGCCTATAACAGCATAGAGACACGCAGCTATTGGAACCGGAAAACTCCAAATCAGTACCTAGCACTGCACTGTGTGCTCGTCACCCAGATAATACTCGTATATAAGAAATTTAACTGGAACGTTTGACCTTCAAACCGGAGCACAGTAATATTTTCACATTACTTTTAGCGGTAGAATAACTGGCAAAGGTATGGTACTTCCACAGGTGGGCTCTGCATAAGAGTCATACAACTACAAAAAGCTATAACTAGGCAACATATAAGCCTATTTTGCTTCTGAAGTCTAATAAGTACTCATTGGCGCAGAAGTAGGCCAAAGTAGAACGTTCTTATGACCGAGTTTGAAACGTAGCAGGATAGTTGAAGTTCGATTTAAGTAAGATTACTTAGCACGTTATACTCCATACAGTTAGTTAAAGTTTAATGAAAACGTAAACATTGATACTTTAAGATATCTGTTCCGCCAAGGAAAATGTTCAAACATGCTCTGTAATCTTGTTAACCCTGTTAAAAAATTTAGCAAAAGTGTTTATCTATTTCTTATTGTTAAAAGATTGATCACGTGAGATTAATTAAATTAATTAATTTATCACTGGGCTGTCGCGCTCAGAAGGCAAGCGACCTGATGGCCTTACTTTGATCCCATGGCAGAGGGGACGCTGTCTCGTGTGGGATGCAACGTATGTAAGCACGTTTGCATCCTGTCATCTCCCCACTACCACGCAAAGCGCCGGCGCAGGAGCGGAGGCGGCTGCCAGAGCTAAGCACCTTAAATACTCGTGTTTGTGGTCGGCATATGATTTCATCCCGTTTGCCGTCGAGACTGCGGGCCCGTGGTGTGTAGAGGCTCGAAGGTTTATGCTGGACCTCGGACGGCGTTTGCGTGACAGAGGACGCGATTCCTGGGCAGGCTGGTTTCTGGTTCAGCGGATTTCCTTGGCAATCCAGCGGGGAATGCGGCCAGTATTATGGGAACCTTTGAGCGACGCTCGGCGCGTGGGGAGTTTTTATTTGACCAGTAACATATATTTTTAGTTACATGTTTTTGTATTTAGTATAAAAAAAAATTATGACTTTGTAATTTTATTTTGACTGTATAGTGTATCATTAAATTATATATATTATTATAAATTAATCGTTCCAGCGATTCTTAAGTTTCGGCCGCATCTGGCAGTCTTTTTAAAATGAGATTGTATTTGTATTAATTTATCATATATGACGACGCAGGATGGCCCAGTATTGTTTTAGACACCATGACGTCGGCTGTGCCAATGTCCTTATTATTGAAGTATTCCATTTCAGGGATAATTAAAACACCCAACTTTACTTCAATCAAAATTCACATATAATCAACATAGATTACAAGAATTTACAATAGATTAGGCACAGATTTCTAAACAGATGAAACCTTCGTGAACGACACTGTGAGGCCAGTCATTAGTTATGTATGCGTGACAGCTCTCACCGACGTTGTCAAATTACTCACGTTGGTGTGCGTGTAATGTTCCCAGTCTTAAGAAAAAGTCCCACTATTGTTGAGACGATTTTCTTAGCATTCCATGGATTCACCGTGCGGGTGCCGGGTCCATCGTGTGGCAGAGAGAAAACCTGAGTAGTTCCCGAGACTTGTGACTCGGGCGTAGGTTTAAGGGCCCCTTTCTGACGTACATCAACACTCACCTTCACTACTCGTCTTTCTCTCCTGCCCAGCCAAAAGACTCTAGAGCCTACTAGTGCAGCTTTAGATACTCGTTCTAGTATAGAACTTACTGCACTTCTGGATAAGCCAAGGTCTTTCAACAGGTTATAGAGAGATTTTGCTGGTATACCTCTCGCTCCCACTTCTACAGCGTATAAACTAACTACATAGCCGTTTTTTGTTAATTCGTTTAGGAGGTCGTAATACTTATTTTGTTTCATCGCGTGGTCTTTAGGTATATTAGTTTCCCACGGTACGGTAAGTTCTACAAGGACTATGCGTTTTGTAGCTCTAAAAAAAAGGAAAATGTCCGGTCTGGATGACGAAACACCCACATCCTCTGGGATTTTGTAGTGCTTTTCATACGTGTCCATTAAAATAGTCCAATCAGGTGCTGTACACAGGATTGAGTAAGGCTTGTTCCTGGAGTTTGATGTTGAGCCTTCTTTACAAAGTTAATTTGTCTTTGTTTGTTGTCAATCCTTTTGGGCTCTAGCTACTGAAAGGCTCATGGCTTCACGTATGATTTCAAGTACTCTGTCATGGCGCCGTGAGTAATGACCCCCATTAAGGAGCACCTTGCATCCCACCAATATGTGCCTTAATAATTATGTGTTGTCAAGCTTTGGAAATTTTCACGTATAATAAACGCATAAAACATTATTTTAAAATAATTTATTATTACACCGATAATATATAATGCAAGGATTTCTTGTTGATAACTTGCTCCACAAAAAAGGAGACAGAAACGTAATTGAAAATTATAGACCTACTAGCCTCATGTCAAACATTTACAATTTTTTTTCAAAGCTGATCCTAAATAGAATATCAAGGAATAAAGATGAAGCACAGCCTATTGAACAAGCTGGTTTTAGAGCAGGGTTTTCAACTATTGATCATATGCATGTATTAAAACAGTTAATAGAAAAATCTCAAGAGTATGGGAAAGACCTATACATTGCATTTGTCGACTACAATAAAGCTTTCGACTCAATCAAACACAATCTGCTCTGGGAGGCTCTAATTCAACAAGGAGTAAGAAAAAAATATGTTCGTATTATTAAAAATATATATGCTAACAGCACTGCACAGATCAAGTTAGAATCCACAGGTCATAGACGAGACGTTTTATAACGGCGAGGATTTGTTCTTATCTATTCGTTTCATAACTATAGTTTTCATCAACAATATTAGTATTTTTATTAACCCTAGTAACGGCGAGGATTTGTTCTTGGCATCGATTCACATTAAATAAAAAAAATAACAATTATAAAAATAGGGCTTAAAATTTAATTATACAATGATCATCAATAATTTGGTCTACGAGTATCTTCAAAACAAAATTAGATCTATATTTTACCTTAACTTCAGGGAAAATAATTACAATTTAGTATAGCAACACTGACCTATTTTCGTTGAGGTGTTGTGTTTTTATTCATCTATCGAAATAAAATCGTCTAAATTATATAAATACCAGTAAAAATATTCAAACTTTCCTATGAAATTTCCTTTTTTTATTTTTGGGAACAATGTTTGCAATGTTTGATGACACAAGATTGCATAATCTTAAACAAAACATAAAATCACACGGGACTCCCGTACGAGACGGAAGTCAGTTTCGTACTGACTGGAGTTTGTATTTGCTTTGGCGTTTGATATTTGCTTTCCGGACCTAAGGATCTGTGTTCCGCACGTTCCATCTGCCTTTTGTTTTAGAAATCTGTGAGATTAGGTGTTTACTGTCCGAGCGCAGAGAAGCAACTGTGTGCTCCGCTACAGCGCGCGCCTTTTTATAGCACTGTGGTGGGGCGATCGTAGAGGGGCGAGTGTTGTGAGTCACTTGTTTACGCCCCGTTCGGAGCGTTGTTCGAGAGATGACGTAGCATGTTGCATTTGCGCCGATACGACCATTCTGACCGGCAGTGCGCGCTCTGCACTAGCCGTGTTGCTGATGTTTTAAGCTGTCGAGTATATCTGTAACAAGTGAATGTTTTTCTTTGACTTTGGTATCTTAGTACCTAGATGATTACTGTGGTACTGTGTTGTTGCGTACACTGTGATACTGTGTTGTTGCGTACACTGTGGTACTGTGTTGTTGCGTACACTGTGGTACTGTGTTGTTGCGTACACTGTGGTACTGTGTTGTTGCGTACACTGTGGTACTGTGTTGTTGCGTATACTGTGGTACTGTGTTGTTGCGTACACTGTAGTACTGTGTTGTTGCGTACACTGATACTGTGTTGTTGCGTACACTGTGGTACTGTGTTGTTGCGTACACTGTGGTACTGTGTTGTTGCGTTGCACTGTGGTACTGTGTTGTTGCGTACACTGTGGTACTGTGTTGTTGCGTACACTGTGGTACTGTGTCGTTGCGTACACTGTGGTACTTTGTCGTTGCGTACAGTGTGGTACTTTGTCGTTGCATACACTGTGGTACTTGTTGTGCGTACACTGTGGTACTGTGTTGTGTGTGTTGTGTGTACACTATGGTACTGTGTTGTGTGTACACTGTAGTAGTGTGTTGTGTGTACACTGTAGTAGTGTGTTGTGTGTACACTGTGGTACTGTGTTGTGTGAGTGATTATTAATTTAGATAATGATAATCAAACATGACCTGAGTGATGCGTTGGTTCATGGGTTTCTTGTTTGGTTGCATTGTCTTGTGAAGTGGATGGTGTAGTCTCATTCACCAATACTGGAGTGTCGTCTTCTCACGCCGATACGGGCAACTGATATTGTTTTAGGTGTTCTGGTGAAGATATTTCTTTAAGCTGCTTCAAGGCATATACTCCTTTCCAGATTTTATGGAAAGTAGTATCTGTGTTTTTTCCAAGTTAAGGCAGGATCCAGTTCAAAACCCAATACTTTGATATAGTTCGATACTTTGCAAATAGTTCCATCGTGTAGTGTTTTAAGGTTGGTTATTATTTTGGAGGATATTGCATTGAAGAACATAACATTTGTTTTCTCGGTGTTAAATTTCAGCCCATTAACGTCAAACCATTTTCTGCACTTTACTCTTTCCACCTTCTAAGTCAATTCTGGGCAAATCATTCACAAATATTAAAAACATAGTGTTACCTAAAGAAGATCCTTGAGGTACACCAATTTCTACTCTCTGATGACAAGATCTTAGGGTATCATTTTCTATTTTTCATTTCTACTGTCTGCCTACTTTTTTCCAAGAATGATTTTATTAATTTCAGCGCTTTACCTTTTATTCCATAAACTATAAGTTTCTGTGTCAATAAATCATGATTAACCGAATCAAAAGTCTTTGATAAGTCTAAAACACCGCTGCCATATTTTTTTTGTCTAATTCCTTCACTATTATTTCTACAGGTTTATGTGCTGTAGATGTTGTTGACTTTCCTCTCAATATGTGTATTGCGCATCATCCATAATTTTATATTTGTTCAGATGTTCCATTATATCAGACTTTGTACCATCTGACATGATAGACTACGATTTTTGAAATAGTTGGCAGTATTGTGATTGGTCTGTAACTAACCACCAATGATAAAACTCTTTTCCTTTATATAAAGGAGTAACTCTTGTGTTATTTAGTGACGCTGAGTATTCTTCTGATTGAAGTATGCTATTTACGAGAAATAACACATGTTCGCTAGTTTCAGAGTTACGTATTTTATGTTTTGCTATTTCCATTAAAATCATTAGTGAAATAGAATGAGATTTAAAACTTCATTTTTTGATTCTCAACGTGATTGACAGCTTCTTGACAGACGGGCAAATTACTTATTCCGAGACTGTTTCCCATAGCCATGAAGTAAACATTAGATCTCATTTCCATTCCTTCGCATTTTCGTTTGTTTCTGCATTGATTACTTTCCAAATTTCTTTTTTTCATGTTTTTGGCGTGATTGATCCTGTTATCAACATACATTTGTTTATTATCTTTGATTTTACTATCTCTTGCTTCCGTCTTATTCTTTATGATCGCTGAGGTTTCTCGAAGGTTTTCAAAGGATGTTGTTTTGGAACACACATCGCAGTGCCCGTCGATGAGATGTAGTAGACACGCCAATTTGTTCCATCTGATCATCTGGTATGCGGATGTGCGTCCGTCGTGCTATCACACACGATCATACTGGGTTGATGATGCTTCCGCTACCATCGGTCATTCTGAAATTGCTGCTTTATAGCTTAGACTTTTCGCGGAGCGTAGACTTCAACTTATCAACTTGATTGCCTGGCTGCCCCATCATCAACCGGTCGCCTCAGGACTTGATCTCAGCGTAGGCAGTAGGGCAGATATGTTGACTGGTGGTGGCCTGCCGGCCAATAAGCAAGTACATGGGTGGCTTGGTGGGGGGGCGGCACTGGCGGGCAGGTTAGCACGTAGACTGTGTACGTGGATAGACCAACCCGCAGGCAGGAACACCTATTGTTGGCTTTCGCTTTCGGTTGTTTTTCTTCGGTTGAGAAGAAACCGTACCGTAAGACTGGGGACTGTCGCACTATCTTCATTGACACATCAAAGTGTGCGGTGAATCTCAGATGCGGTGTTATCAGTAGCTTGAGACACTGCATCAACTTCACAAAGTAAATGCTCGCAGAAAGGTATTTCAGTAGCAAGGTATTGCACGTTGGCGGATGAATCCTTTTCTATGATGCTCGCAGAAAGGTATTTCAGTAGTAAGGTATTGCACGTTGGTGGATTTATCCTTTCTACGAACTCATAATTATGTCATCCAACGGCAGCTTCTTCTCAAGCAGGTTTTGTTCGTAGTAGTATTTTTTGCAATTATCTTTTTTTAACCTCCTCAGGTACTCACGAACTTAAAAAAATTCGGCTTCTTCAAAACATCTGGATCAATAAAATTCTTGGTCGACGAATTGTCAATTTCACCTGGGCAGAAATTCAAGTTTATTCGATCCCTCTTCTGATGACGACGCAGGATGGCCCAGTATTGTTTTAGACACCATGACGTCGGCTGTGCCAATGTCCTTATTATTGAAGTATTCCATTTCAGGGATAATTAAAACACCCAACTTTACTTCAATCAAAATTCACATATAATCAACATAGATTACAAGAATTTACAATAGATTAGGTGTTTACTGTCCGAGCGCAGAGAAGCAACTGTGTGCTCCGCTACAGCGCGCGCCTTTTTATAGCACTGTGGTGGGGCGATCGTAGAGGGGCGAGTGTTGTGAGTCACTTGTTTACGCCCCGTTCGGAGCGTTGTTCGAGAGATGACGTAGCATGTTGCATTTGCGCCGATATATATTATATTTTCACAAGTTACGGCTGGTCTAGTAAGTTACGGCTGGTCTAGTTAAGTTACGGTTGGTCTAGTCGGCGGAACGGCGACTGCCGTTCCGGTGCCCCCGGGTTCGAATCCCACCACGCGCACCACTGTCTTTTCGAAGTCATGTGCGTAATGCCGCTAACTTAAAAACGGTGAAGGAAAACATCGTGAGGAAACCGACATGTACCTAGAATCTTTCTAGGTTATGTGTCATCCACCAACCCGCACTTGGCCAGCGTGGTGGATTATGACCTTAACTCTCTCCTTGCGAGAGAAGGCCCCGAGTCCCAGCAGTGGGAACATTTAGTGGGCTGCTTATGGTCTTTTTCACACTATAAGTATCTTCTATATATTTGCCTTGTAATTTTATAGGAAACATTTTCACATTATTGCTTGGCGGTAGAATCACTGGAAAAAGTGTGGTACTTCTCCAAGCGTACTCTGCAAAGAGTCCTACCACTACAAATAGCTACTTGTACTTAGTAGTACGAGTAGTCACATCATGGCTTGAAATAAAATTTAATATTACGTTAGTTCTATGCAAAGCAATGCAATACTAAATTCAAGCAGTATCTTCAAACTCCCAGCTCAAAGTTCCCGGAGTTTGGTACTAGATGTACGTAAACAAACAATAAACACTGAAAAAGAAGAGAGCAAAATACAAGTCGACTCTATTTTGTATTCATGACTCTCAATAAATAACGGTAGGTGAACGGTGAGGAGCCTGCTACTCTTTGAATTCGAAAGTCAAAGTCGATCGTATTTTGAATGATAACCTCCGTATTTCAAGGATCACACAAACACTTGCAATTTTTTTTTAACAGTTTAATGGATTTAGCATAATTTTATTTTTGTGACGTAGCACGGACTCAAGCGGATAATTTGGCTAAGTTTAGTTTTGGAAAAAGGTAGCTACTTATCAGAGATATAAAACATTTCTTTCACAAAAGTTGTAGGATGTGTTAGTTACGATCATGCAACCATTTTGCTCGTCTCAGTACTCTAGCTAAAAAATCATTAAATTTAATTTCGTTTTATTGATATCACTTGATAAAACAGGTTAATTACGACCTACATTAAGTTGGTAGTTCAATCACCATAATTTTGCAGCAAAATTACTACACTGAATAGCAAAAAATGAAACTAAAAATTAAATGCTTAACGATATTTTAATAATTGATAAATTCCGCTACAGATCGCAAATCTAAGCTCTGACCACTTTCTACCTACATTTTCTAACCCTACCCAAATATCTGTGGTTTTACAAGAACGTGTATATCACAAATTGGATTAATATAATATATTATAGAATTATAGAATTTTCTTAGAACTCAAAATAGAATTTTCTTAGAACTTGTGAATTCGAAAACAAGCAGTAGCAACCGCAAAATGTCAGAAAACGCTTTTGCCCGATTTCAACGCGTGTATATTTAAAGGGTTTTCATTTTATTTTCATTTAATTATTTGATGAAAGAGTATTTAACTTTCAAATGCAAAATGGTGAAACAATAATCGGGAAAATTACTTTTAGCCGACTTCCGTAATTAACATCATCTTAATTCATCGGAATCTTTAATGTTCACATATAATCCAAAGACGTCTAAATCTACCTATTTGAAAATCTTTATTATTCTCTCTCAAAGGTTTATACTTCCCATTCAAATGTATCTTAAATAATTAGAGTGTTATTCAATAATCGACAAAAATAAAAAAATTATGTACCAATTACGCCAAGTCTAATTAAAAGCGAAGCAATTATAGTAACCTCACCAAAGATAATTTTAATTTATTTTATAGATTTTTTTAATTTAAAATAAATTAAACACAATGAAATTTCAACTCCTGCATGCCTGCCTGCAGTGTCTAATGCATTGTTGGAACTTGAAAACATATTTTTTTAGAAAACAATGTATTCCAATACATCTCTATATATAAAAAACGTTATGTTAGTTTGTGTACGCTTCAAAAACTCAAAAAGTTCTGCACCGATCGAGCCGAAATTTTAGAATGATATATAATCCGCATCAAGGATTGTTTTTATCTATTTTTTGCATCACAATGTGCCACAGCGAAGCGTGGCAGGGTACAGCTAGTTAGCAATAAAAATATACATTAATTAAAGACTGTATAGACCACACTTACTTTAGAACAAACAGACACATTCTCGAGCAACACAAAAACCTATAATCCAGTAACATCGATCTTCCCGTTCTATAGTTTATGCAACTTTGGAACACAGTTGTTTCCAATGTTCGTTTTCTAAGACAACCAATGAAGAGCTGAAACTCCGTAGAAGTGGCACGTTTCCTTACCATCTTTCCTTATTAAAACGCCGACGATAGTCGTTAGAGACGATATTTTTTAAAGTCATGATTTATGCGCTGTGATTACCTTCTTTCAGAATTCGTTTTAAGCTAGACAAATCGAGCCTTTGCTCTAGAAGTTAAGAAATATATATTAAAAAATGACTTAGTATATATAATTGTCAACTCTCTTTAAATTTCTAAAGTTTTATAAAACCTTAGAAATTTGTCTATAAATCTTTGTGAAATCAAAAGAGGAGCATTACACCCGTTACAACAGAGAAATGCATCCGGAAATAAATGATAATACAATTGCGTTACACTATAAAAAATATAAAAAGTGTAAAAGGGACGAACCGGACATGTGGCTGAAGGTAAGCACCGCGCCTGTTCAAAACACCACAGTGTCACGCACATTGGAACATGAGGAGTCTAAATTATTACCTGGCACTGCACTACGCTCATCACCCAGAGGTCAGAGATATAAGATGATTACGTACCACGTCCTGTCATTTCTCTAGAAACATTGGTTTTCGAACCGGAACACAGTGAAGTTTGCATTTTACTATTTAGCGGTAGAATAACTTTACTGGTAAAGGTGTAGGTACGCCCCCAGTCGGACTCTCGGACTCTCCAAACCTATCACTTCAACATATATCAATCACTTCAACAGAGACCTATAATTTCAACAGATACACAATACACAGATAGCATGACCATAAGCATCTTTATTTATGTTCAAACTGCTGGGACACGAGGTTTTCTCTCACAAGGAGAGAATAAAACCCTGATCCCCCACACTGGAAGTATAATGCAGGTTGGCGTATAAAATACGTGTTCTAAAGATGAAATATTGTGGTTTTCTTACGATGTCTATCAATTACCGTTAAAGCCAATTATGACGACACACTTCTACTTTTACACTTGAAAAACTACCAAGAGGTTTTATATAGTATAGAGTAACAAGATGAGCAGGACATATGCCTGACGGTAAGCAACATGCCTGCCTATAATAGCACAGTGACTGACACGCAGATATTGGAACATGAAGATTCAGGGGCAGGCGGGATTCTAACTTACTATCTCACAATTGGAAAATCGAACGTCCAAACCTCTACACCACTACTTAGCCTCTTATTAAGATAACTAAAATAGATTTTTTTACTGAAAACACTCACAAATAATTAATACTGATGATGAGTCAGGTAAATAAATAGAAACGATGTCTTCAATGACATCAAAGATTGTAAATACTCTTTGAATAACTTACAAAATTACTACGTATGTAAGTCACATGTGTCAGCGTCAAGCTAAACTCCAGTTACGAGTATTTTATAATTTGGTCGTCATCATCTATTTCTTTCTCTATCCCTCTGCTGAATAGAGGCCTCTCTCTTACTATATTTTTTATAATACAGGTATAATGTATTACAATTGGCGCGGATCCAGGGGGTCATGTGGTCATGACTCCCCCCTGGGCCAGTTTTGTGACATGACCACGACGATATGAACCCCGTAGCTCCCCCCCTATCCCCTGGAGCCATGTGGCCCCTCTGGAGCCACGTGACCCCATCTGGAGCCAAAACTAAATCCGCCTTTGATTGGATACATTTTTGGGCGACCAAAAAAGTGTGGATGGACCAATGCAGGCAACGTACATGTTGTACCGGCCTCAGTAGGATAAGGTTATGCGAATGATGATGGCAATTGGATAGATTTAACTAATTCAACAATTACATATTAAAAAAAATTTAGATTTGTTCAGCAAATTTATTATTTTACCTAACCCAACTCTGTCTCTCTCTCTCTCTGACTAACACAGGTTACTCTGTTTAAAAGCCTTATTACTCTTGGTTTAGTTGACTAAATTTAGTAGATACTGAATTCAGTGAAAATTCAGTAAGCTAAGCATACTAAATTCAGAAGCGAGGAATGCTTGTTCTAACTTGGTTTGAATTTAGTGGACCAAATTTAGTTAGGTTAGCCTATTTTGCCTTGATCAGTGTA
Organism: Ectropis grisescens; assembly: GCA_017562165.1. Lineage (NCBI taxonomy): Eukaryota > Metazoa > Arthropoda > Insecta > Lepidoptera > Geometridae > Ectropis > Ectropis grisescens. The sequence goes on along the minus strand of CM029793.1, from coordinate 8,210,376 downwards.
TTTTATAGTGAATATTTTAAATTCTGGGCTGATGTTTCTACGTGAAAGAACATTAAATTTACTTGGTAATTACGAAAAATATACCGTCATCCATATTTTCGTAGATAGTATTAAAATCGATTCCCCTCGGAATGGGTTAAATCGAACCATATTTCATTTTGATTAATTGAGCAGCGACGATGACTGTTCGGATGGTAAAATAAATCAATACTTAAGTACTGTGGCAAGTAAAATATTTGTACAAAATCACATTGAAGCAACGATTTCGAAAGATACGCATTTGGCTTGCGGTAGGATTATTTGGACTGGGGTGCGTGGCTCGGGAACCTCCACGTGGTGCACCCTGGGCATCACACAACAACTTGCCTCTTGCGGCATCTTGTTGTGTGATGGCTAATCCCGGCCGGGGAGGGAGCTTCCGCTCGTGCTCCTTTCCCCCGTGTCAGCAGTGCGTGCGGAAGTCGGGGACAGGGACTGGAAGACTTTGGAGGGTTACTCGGCTGAGCTCATATCGGCTAAGTAGAACTCTTTTGTCTTCCAGATGAGGGTCCTCCGCAAACACTCTGGCTAACAGAGTGCTCAGCTTGACGGACGAGGGCGCCAAGGCGCGGTGAGGAGGATCCGGCGGGATCGGAGACTACGTGCCGCGACTCTTCACGTTTCCGCGGGAAGTCGCGACACGGAGACACCAAGTCTCAAGGTTCGGGGGTCGCCGAGGGGAGTGTCTGGCACGCGAGTCCGAGACTACGCTGCTTACAGGGTGTAGTCTCGGACTAGCGATTCAGGCATGGTCGGTGGGAAGCCGGCCGCTAGACCCCCAGGGGCTATACCTCTTTAATTTAGCAACAAACAAAAGAAAATGAATAGTAGTGAATATGAAAATACTACCCAGGAGGGTCCCCGAAAGGGGGAATCCCTCCACACTTCTCAGGAAGTGTGCAGCCCGTCGTATTCTGGGGGGGCACATACTCACTCTACGACAATCACCGACGACTTAAGCACGATACTGGCGAACGATTTGGCTCAACGATCTGGACATATGGAGGATGGAGCGAAGGAGGAGAGACGGAAGGCACGGAGATGACTTTTGGTCGAGTAGAGGGGATGAGTCGGACACTTCCAACGCAACGTTGGCGACAATGTCTGATTCATCTATGAAATCGACGAGATCCGAGAGGGTCCCCAGGAAGAGAGCGTTCGCGAGGCTAGATTTGAGTGACTGCAATTCCCGCTCCGGTTCAGAGGAGAATTGGGATGGTCCAGCCACCAAAATCGCCACGACCCGGAGGGGGAGAGGCAGATCGCTGACAACCGGCCTCGCTAAAGCACAGACGGAGCTCAACCGAGCGAAACGGGAAGGAGTGCAGCTCGAGGCGGAACACCAGCTGCTGGTGGATATGCGGGGAAAGGAAGAGCGGGCGCGCTCTCTGCGAGAAAAGACCTCACAATTACAAGGGCCCCGTGACGCCGCCCTAATACAAAAAGTAATGGAGGACTCTGTGGACACTATAAGGAAAGTGGCTAAAACGTCCAGGAATTTGAAGGGTATTTATGTAAAATACCTTCAGGGTGCGGCGTCCTCGGTACTACATATCTTTGGGGAGATGCGCGATCGCACTGTGTCGGAGGAGATGTTGGAGACAAACAAAAGGCTCGCAGCGGAACTTGCAAACGTCCGCTGTGAGCTTGAGGAGATGAAGACAGCTCAGGCAATGCCGCCACCGCCCCCTGCTACAACTCGTAGTGAACTCGCACCTCCTACGGAGGAGCTGATGCGGAAGGTCATGGTGCAGTTTGGCACCATGATCATGGCCCGCTTTGAGGGGCTGGAAGAGAGGTTTCTCCCCCCACAGCGCCAAAGGCCACCTCTGGCGGTGGATAGGCAAAGGGAGGAGTCAAGAGCAGTGCCCGGGCATGGCAGTCAACCAGCCAGGGCCGAGAAGAAGCCACCGCAGAGCCGTTCACTAAAGGCTGGGAGAACACGCCCCCCGACTGCGAACGTGGCCATAGAGCCCGCGAATGTGACCCCGCCGGCAGCTCCTCAATCAGAGAGCTGGACGAAAGTCACTGGAGCGCGCTCCAAAAAGAGGGCAGCAAGGAGACCGCGATCAGCTGCCCCTGATCGGGCCCAGTCACCAAGGCCTCCCAAGGCGAAAGCAAGAGCCCAGAAACTCCGCCCTCCTCGGACCGCAGCCGTGACAATCACACTGCAACCGAGCGCGACGGAGAGGGGTCTGACGTACGCCCGCGTGCTGGAAGAGGCCAAGAGCCGCATAGACCTCGTCGCAATGGGGGTACCGCCTCTGAGGATGCGTACCGCGGCGACCGGAGCACGCATCCTTGAAGTGCCCGGAGCTCAAAAGGAGGCTATGGCTGACTCCATAGCTAAAAAGCTGAGAGAGGTGTTTGAGAGTGCTGAGGGCCTGACGGTCTCGAGACCGACCACTACCGCAGATCTGCGCGTTAGTGGTCTGGACGATTCCGTCGGCTCCGACGAGCTGTTGGCGGTCCTGGCACGGACGAGTGAATGCCCAGTGCCGGACCTAAAAGTGGGACAAATAAGGCAGGGCCCAGCCGGCATGGGCACCGCCTTCGTCAGGTGCCCAGTTGGAGCCGCCAAGCTGTTGTTAGCGAATGGGGGCGCCTGTTAGTTGGTTGGGTGGCGGCGACGGTCAGGCTTCTTGAAGCAAGACCACGCCGCTGCTTTAAGTGCCTTGCACAGGGCCACGTCAGGGCCCAATGCAAATCGGAAGTTGACCGCAGCGATCAGTGCTATCGCTGCGGTCAACCTGGTCTGAGGCCAGAGGTGCTCCGCTGCGCCGCACTGCACGCTATGTGCAAGTGCCGGAAGGTCGGCAGAACACCTAAACGGGGGCAAGGCATGTGCCAAGCCCCCGACAAAAACGGGAGCGAGAAAGAAGCCCGCTGCGACCAATTCTAGGTCGCAGCCGACTCACTCCAAAACGGCACGGGCGGTTCGCATGGAGGAAGCTTAGTATGGTAGCGACGCTAAGTTTTCTCCAAACGAATATCAATCACTCTGCTCGTGCACAGGACCTTTTGCTCCAGTGCATGGCGGAGCGATTGATCAAGGTGTGTGTGGTGGCTGAACCATACCGGGTCCCACCCAGAACAGACTGGGTTGGAGACCTGGACGGTCTGGTGGCGATCACCACGCAGTCACCGACGTCCTCTCTCACTCTCGGCAAAGCCACGAGGGGCAGGGGCTTTGTCGCGACTGAGGTAGGTGGAATGGTGGTGGTGGGGGTGTATTTTTCTCCTAACAGGGTCCTCGCCGAGTTCGAAACCTTTCTCAGCGCGTTAGGGGCCTTAGTGGGACAGAATCGTCCCCGCCCAGTCATCGTCCTCGGTGACCTCAACGCCAAATCCGTGGCGTGGGGTCATCGACGACCGATGCTAGAGGAGAGAGCTAGGAGAGTGGCTCGCGGAGGTGGGGCTCTACGTCCTCAACCGGGGCACGGAACACACATGCGTGCGGCGATGGGGAGGGTCGGTGGTCGACGTGACCTTCGCGACCCCGGAGCTTGCACGACGTGTTTGCGATTGGCGAGTATTGGTCGACGAGGAAACGCTGTCTGACCACCGCCACATCTCGTTCAGCGTCTCCCCGTCGTCGGCGGAGGTGGCAGAAGCCCCGCCAGAGGTGGGTCCAAGATGGGGTTGAAGCGCCTGGACATTGATAAGCTGCAGGAGGCGGCGATTGTCCAGGCGTGGAACCCCTCACCGCCACCAGTGGATCTTGACGTGGAGGCTGACGCGCTGTGTGTGGCGATGTCACATGTCTGCGATGCCGCCATGCCCGCGTCAAGACCCTCCCTCAACGACGACAGGTCTACTGGTGGACGGAGGAGATGGCGGAGCTCCGCCAGTGTTGTGTGGCGAGGCGTCACCGCTACCAACACTACCGGCGCAGGAGACTCCCAGAGCCGGCGGTATTGGACACCCTCTATGTCGCCTATAGAGAAGCGTCTGGAGCTCTCCGCGCTGCCATCTACGAGGCCAAGTCAGGCTCGTGGAAGCAGCTGCTGGAGACACTAGATCGGGATCCGTGGGGCGCCCCTACCTGCTGACGAGGCAAAAGCTTCGCCCCTGGGCGCCCCTGTCACCAGCACGCTGCAACCGCACGTCTTGCGGCGGGTGGTCGAGGACTGTTCCCGGCTGGGCCGGGAACCGACTTTGTCCCTCCCACTGTGGTGGAAGCGGCGAGAGAAGACTCCACAGAGGAAGAGAAGGACGAGCCTTCCGACGTCTCCGAGGAGAGTTGGGAGCGGCCGTCCTGAAAATGAGGGCTAAAGACACGGCACCGGGGCCTGACGGTATACCCGGCCGTGCATGGGCCCTCGCTCAGGATGCCCTGGGCCCTCGCCTCCGGGATCTCCTGAGTCGCTGCATGCGAGAAGGAGATTCCCGAGGCGATGGAAGAGGGGAGGCTTGTGCTCCTCCGGAAAGAAGGGCGGCCCGCGGACGAACCCTCAGGGTATCGTCCAATCGTGTTGCTGATGAAGCGGGCAAGCTCTTAGAGCGCATTATTGCCGCCCGCCTCGTCAAGCACCTTGATAGGGTGGGTCCGAACTGGTCGGGTCACAGTTCGGGTTTCGCAGAGGATGCTCGACGATTGACGCCGTTAATCACGTCCGAAAGCTCTCCGACAGCGAGGTCTCCAGTGCCGGGGTGTTGTTGGCGGTGTCACTCGATATCGCGAATGCTTTCAACACCCTGCCCTGGACAACCATCACGGAGGCGCTGAGGTACCATCGTGTGCCCCTGTACCTGCGGCGCCTCGTTGGGAACTACCTCTCCGATAGGGAGGTGGTCTACCCAACAAAGGACGGTGTGACGGTCAGCCCCATGTCACGCGGGGTTCCACAGGGTCTGCTCTTGGGCCACCCCTGTGGAACTTTAACTGACTGGGTGCTGAGATGCGCTAACCTTCGTGGGGTCAGCTTAATTTGTTACGCTGACGACACGTTGGTAACAGCGAGAGGGGGGACTTTCCACGATGCGGCGATCCTGGCCACAGCAGGCGTGGCAGCCGTGGTGACCAGTATTAGGAGCTTGGGCCTGGAGATGGCGCTCCACAAATCGGAAGCCATCTGTTTTCATGGTCCTCGACGAGCGCCGCCTGCAGGCGCGAACATAGTGGTGGGCGGAGTCAACATTCCTGTCAAGCCGACACTGAAGTATCTTGGTGTCGTGCTTGACAGCAAATGGAGGTGGGGGCGCATCTGCGTCAACTTACCCCCAAGCTGACGCAGGCAGCGTTGGCGCTGGGCCGTCTCCTGCCCAATATGGGAGGGGCTGCCGACTTCTTTACATGGCTGTGTTGCGCTCCATGGCTCTGTACGGCGCTCCCGTATGGGCAGGGCAGCTAAACCGTGCAGAGGGCTCTTCTCCACGCGTCCCAAAGGGTCATGGCCGTGAGAGTGTGTCGGGATACCGCACACTCACACGAGGTAACCTGCGCTCTCGCCGGATCGCTGCCATGGTGCCTAGAGGCCGAGGTTCTGTCCTCGGTCTACTGGTGCCAGGTGCGTGCGAAGCCGGGAACCGCGCTGCGCACCACAGGAGGTGGTGCGATGGCGCAGAGATGCCAGGGCTAGGGCCCTGGTGAGGTGGAAGGAGCAGATCCTCTCGGGACCCACTCAGAGAGGAACCGGCGCCCGACGGCTCCTCGAGGCAATCCGGCCCATTCTCCTGAGTGGGTCCAGAGGGACACGGGTTCTCACCTTCCGGACTACGCAGGTGCTCTCAGGACACAGGTGTTTTGGGAGGTATCTGTGTAGAGTCGCCGGAAGGAGGAAACCCCAGTATGCCATCGGTGCGGTTGCGCGGAAGATACCGCGCAACACGTGCTGGAAACATGCCCAGGAGAGGAGGAACCGCGGCGATCCCTGGCCGAGGTCATGGGGCGGACCTCTCACTGCCGACCATCTTACCAAAGATGCTTGACAATGAGAGGTCGTGGGAGGCGGTGGTCTCCTTCTGCGAGATAGTCATGTCGCGGAGGGAGGCCGAGGAGCGAGAGAGGGAGATGGATCCTCTTGCTCCTCCGCGGAGAAGGAAGCGGACACGGGGGCGAGCCGCTCGGGCTCGCACCCCGTCTCCACTTGGAGTGCCTGGGGCGTCGGGCGTTTAGGGCCGCCCGGCCCCCCACCTAGGGATAGGCTCTCCCGAGGCGGTGACGCGCCGATGGTTTCTGGTGCGTCACTGGAGCCAAATGCGGGGGCCCCATCCCCCCGCGAGGCGGGCCCGCAAGGGTGCCGGCGTTGGGTCAGAGTCGTCGAAGGGAGTGCGAAGAGTGACCCCGCGACTTGACTCACTGCCATGCTGGAGAAACCTGTGGGGGTTTTAGTCGGTAGGGGCGCCACTTCACTTTTAGAAGTGGTGTCGAGCCCGGCACGCCGTGTCCCTAAACGGTGGACGGTGCGTCAAAGCATTTCCCCCACAAAAAAATAAAATAAAAAAAAATAGGATTATTTGGACTGGGCTGGCTCGGGAATCTACCTCCACGTGGAGATCCCTGGCCATCGTACAACAACCGGTGGCATCGTTTTGTGTGATGGCTAATACAGGCCGGGGTTAGGAACTTCTACACGCGCTCCTCACCCCCTTGAGCAGTGTTGTAGAGCTTGGGGAGAGTGGCATGAAGATTTGGGAAGATCACTCGGCTGATAGACCAAGTCGTTATTTGTAAAACAAAGATAAAATTCCTCAGTCTTCCAGATGAAGGTTCTCCACGAGCATACTCTAAACAAATGATAGAATTATAAATAAGTCTATTTGTATCAAATACATTGTGCATGCTAAGAAATCCCCTGTCATGTGATCAAATCCTTTCTTTTGTAAATAAAACGCTGTTTACCTTATGTTGGTCTGCAACAAGCACCATTGAAATAACAATTAAGTATTTTCTGGTCACTTACCTGAAACAAATAAACAAAAACTAATGAAAAGTGTTCACACAACCTACTTACTCGCAATCGGTCGATGTGGTGGATTATCGCCTCTACTCCGTACTTGTGAGAGAAGGCCCAAGTCCCAGCATTGGGGACATATAACAGGTTATTTATACTTATGCTATTAATACTGTAACAGGGTAATGCTCAGGTTATGTTGTCGGATTTGTATTATGCAATAAAGGTTGAGCAAAGTTGTGAGGACTGGAGATAGAAGTGAAAACTAATAACTGAAAATTTGATAGCTTACTTTAGAAAGCGGGTGAAACCGGAAGGCGTAGCCATCTAGAACATTCGAGTTTACCCGAAGATCTCTTTTATTTACGAACGTGACGCTTAAGCTCCATTCACAGCAAACGGAAAATCTGTATGTCGTGCGAAAATAAAAGTGTTCACTTAAAAAAATCACAAATCACAAGATGCTATGGTAACTGTAGGTGTATAAAGTAGTAGTATGTTATTATTCCAAAGTAATTTCTATCTATGTACGAAATTTAATCAAAATCCATTTTAGAAGCGTTTGCTTGACACAGTAACAAATATATAAACCTTCGGATTTATAATATTACCAACAGTGCCTCGCGGTTTTATCAGCGCAGTTTCCATTATTATAGTCCAGCGATTGAATCCAGCGCTGTATTGCTTACTGGATAAATTAATTTAATAAATTAATTTAATAAAGTTAATTTAATTAATGAAATAAATTTAATAAATAAATTAATTTAATTAATTAAATTTAAGCCGGCAGACTAGAAAGCTAACTAGATTAATTGCTTTCCAGTGCCATTTTAAATTTTTCCAGTAAAAAATCCAGCGCTGGATTCGATCGTTGGACTGGAATAATGTAAACCGGGTATTATGCTCTTTAGTTTCTAGACTACAATAATCTAACTAGGTTTCTAAATTACAACATTACTTATCCGTTCCGACTTGATTGAGTAACAAACATCCAAACTGCCACGTTTTGAATTAGTAGGAATTAGGTTATGCAAATTATCGCTTTTTACACAATTTTATGAAAACCGATCAATCCGAATATAATCCCATAAAACCCTTTAAAATAAGAAAAGGAAATTCATTTCCACAACAAAATTACTGATAGCCAATTTTCTTTTCACCAAAAATATGTGAAGTACATTTGCAGTTCTTTTTACTACTCCCCTTTTCCAAAGAAACCGTAGTTGGGCCGTACTGTGAACTTCCATATTCAGGCGTATCAGTCTGTGCTGTGCGACTGTGAATCTTATGACTCACTGATAGGGCTTGCGATAGTGAAGGAGTGGTTTTTTGACTCTTATATAGGATACTAGTTCGCGGTACGCCCCGTGCCCTTAGATTTGATAGCTGGATAGATGACCGGACGGTTGTAAAACAAAAGTCATATACAGAGGGTCGATGCTAACCAATTTGTAATAAAGTTCGTATTGATTTGTGGACTTGTTTACCTTTTGACCGAGTTCAAAAGTTCTCTATCTTGGACTATCAATACCCTATTTTTATGATGGCTTGACGAGCCGTGACGTTAAACGTCTTGAATGGCTTACTAGGCTATCTAGTCCTAGTGGAAACTGCCTTTTTGCTTCTTTTGTCGTGAATAGGTCCTCGCTTAGCCAATCCGCCGCAGCGTGCGCCTTCTTTATAAAATTATCTTTTATAGAATATACTATACATATACCTGTTCATTATGATTTTGTTTTGTTTTTAAAGCAAATTTAGCAACTCCTCAGACTCCAAGATCCGTGACCCTTGTCATTTGGGTTGTTTTAGCATTTACCTTGGATTAGCAGAAGAAAAGGAAAGTAAAGAAGCGTAGGAACCATTTTTAAGCTAATTTTAGTGCTCTTGATTTTGCTATTTTCTAAGCCTCCTCTCGGCTCAGAACCTCCACTACGACCGTAATTCTGTTCCTGATTAAAAATATTGGTGGTGGACAATCCACACACAACAACACCATCTGACCCCAAACTAAGCAAAGCTTGTAATATGGCGGCTAGATTGATATGTGTAATTGAACTTTTGAATAGTTTAGTCTTCGGTTATGCTGCCATCGCCTACGAACCGACCGGTGACGTCATCAGTGATCCTTACTTCTGTAGTAGGAATCCAAAACTAATTTTTGAACCTGATACCCCAATATTAGGGACTGTTACATTTCTTGGTAAAATAATGAGACATACCTAGTTAATACACAATCATGAACATAAATATTTGGCGAGTCTCCATTCGTGGCACAAAACAACCAACAACATGTATATATTTTTCACGGAATCACACCAATGTGAGAACAACATAACTTACATTCTTTATACCTAGTGCATGACAACCGGGACGATCTAATTACTTGAGAAGATAGTTTTTCTTAAAATTTGCTGTACTTTGTATTTAATTGCAACATATTTTTCACTCTTAGCACAACTCTATCTATATGTATTAATGTTAAAAGGAGTTAGGTGGTATAAATGATAAAATTAAGCTTTATTCAGCGAATAGAGTCACAAGATGAACATCATTCAAGTGTCAAGTTCGCTTCGCTTGTTCATATCAGCACAAAACTACGCCGATTGAAAAATATACAATTTTCTGTACATTGCAGTAAACGTAGTATTGGTACTTTTTATGTTTCCCAGTTAGTTAGCTCTTCCTCTTCAAACTGGAATAGAGTATTTTTTGCGCAACACGATGTGATGTTAAAGACTAAGGCTAAAGAGTGATAGTTTTCTAAACAAACTTTACAAGGTTATTTAAAATGCTAATAAATTTGATATTTTGATACTGATTTGAACTGAACAATAAGTTGGTCAACAGAAAAGACACAAAAATAGGTAGCATTAGAAAATTCTACTATTATCACAAATTTTAAAATTTGGATATTTGTTGCATAATCACATCGGAATGGCTGAACAGATTGCGTTGAAATTTAGAAGTATGGAAAGTACATACACTTGTGAACAGGATCTACGCAGGTATAACTGCAAGGCGTAGCTAGTGATATTCATAGTCAAATTCTCGAGTAATCTAACGTCCCCGGTCTCCTGACCTAACCGCTTCACACGAGTGGTCCTCAGGGACCGCTGCCTTTTTTCTATTCTCACAAATAATGCCCTGACTTTAGGGTTAGGTTTGTTTGCTTGAACTCACTCGGTGATTGTTTCGGATTTATAGCTTTTCTCTGTGCCTTCTTATTATATTGTTGACTCCGACGTCTCGGGTGAATGGCCCTGTCATAAAACAATAAAATATTGCCATCTTGATAATTACGGAGACAACTAACAATAAACAATAACCCATCATCGTGGTCAAGCAATTTCAAATTATTTTATCGTACACACCCAAGTCTGCACCCAATTCTTGCATGTCTGAATTTCAAGCAGACTACTAGTCAAGGTACTATGCGCAAAAGTATTTTTTTCATTGGTCCGGTTGTTCGGGTTATGCATGATCGCTACCTTGACCGATGCAAAGCGACCTTGAGATCAGTTGATCGTTGTTCACAAGGTCACTTTGCATCAGTTTTTATTAATAAATTTTTAGAATATTCATATTCATTTATTTGGTAAAGCCAATTTACACGTCACATAGAATTAATTATTTTTCAATAATTAAATCCGAAAATAACAATAAATAAATTACAATTGTAAAAATTCATTAATGTCATAAAACGAGTGCTCGACAAGCCAGCGCTGAAGCCGGTGTTTGAAACTGTTATGGCTGGGGGCCATCCTGGTAGAGTCTGGTAGCTTGTTATATACTACTGTATCCATGACATGCGTGAGTTTGCTCGGCCTCACAAGAGTTGTTTTTCGTTCGTCCGTTAAATCCGTAGACAGGTGAATTCGCGCGTACATTGCCATTTGCAGTATTATTATTGATGGCAGAGTTAAAATACCTAGGCTTTGGAAATACGGTCGCGCGGAAGTACCCTGCGTTACTCGTACTATCGCTCGTATGGCACGCTTCTGTAGGCGGAACACTCTTTTCCACGAATGAGCAGTCTACTTAGCATATTTTATGTTCCTAATGCTGGGGCCCAGTGCCTTCTCTCGCAAGGAGAGAGTCAAGGTAATATCAAGTATAATCCACCACGTTGGCCCGTGGCGGGCTGGTGGATGACACATGCCCACGAATGATTCTAGGCACATGTTGGTTTTCACGATGTTTTCCTTCACCGTTGTAAGTTAGAGGACAAGATTGTATCCATCAGGTAATATCCACTCAGACAATGCATTACAAAGTCTTGTGATTCGTAAAACGCAAGTGGTATTGACTGGTGGCTTAGTGGGTAGTAACTCTGCCTGCGACGCCGATGGTAGTGGGTTCGATTCCCACCCAGTGCAAATGTTTGTGTGATGAGTTCAAATGTTTGCACTGTGTCTGGGTGTTTCTATGTATAATAAGTATGTATTTAGAACTATATAAATATTCTATCAGCTATCTGTCCACCATATTACAAGCTTTGCTTAGTTTGGGGTCAGATGGTGTTGTGTGAATTGTCAACCAATATTTATTTTTATTTATTATTAAAAGTCGTCGCTTGGGTCTTTGTCGTCAGCCATGAACGTTGTCACTATTTCGAGAACGTATTATTTGAACATTATCACGATGCCGATGCTATCCGCCAGAAATAGAATAGGTGGAATCAGATTATGTCGATCAGAAACATTATCCCTGAAATGTTTAAAAAGACTGAACTAGGAACTTGGAGGCGATGAGTCTCTTGGCACGTCCGTCAGTTGAATCCAAGGCACGTATCTGGTACTTAGCTGACCCAGTCTCAAAGATACGAACATTACTCCTTAAAAAACTGATCTTTTGGCTTGGTACAAAGTTAGCAACTATTCAGACTTGATATGCACTCCCACAATTCATAAATATTCTAATCAATTAATTGTTTTTTTTTTTACTGAATTTTAATAAATTATTAGTAGCCGTAACGACAATGCAAGGCAAACTTCTCCCTACCATATTTTTACTTTATTCTGTCTTGGGTTTGGAAATGCGCCAATTTCATCATAACATTAGGGCTTTTTGAATTGTTGAGTGCCGAATATCATGTAAGATCTAGAGAAAGATTCCGTTAGTTTTCTTGGACACTCGATGGATCTCAGACTATAGCGCCGTTGTGGAGAGTGCGACTAAGAACTCGCGGAGCGATTTCCATCCGTGCCCGTCGCGGTTGCGGGCCCGCAGCTTCTGCAGAATATAGATATTTGCGCGCTATGCGATACCCCGCGACGCGTGTTACGCCAGCGGCGCGCGCGGTTTCTTGCGGCTCCCGCGCGAGACGCGGTCGTCCGCAGGCTCAGCGGTTAGCGCTCGCGCGCTCTGCGAGCGATAATTTCTACCGGCGCGCCGCCGCGGCGGCTGCGAAAACGCGAAAATAAGCGGTCGCGGGAGTTTTGAAATAAACCCGTAGTTCCCCAACCGCAGCGAATGCTGGTGAAAATCGCTCCGTGAGTTCTTAGCCTTATATATCCAAAGCGCGTTTCAGTGGGTAGCAAATTAATCAAGTGCTTGGACTTTGCTTTTCAAGCATTCTATCGCGGCAATATCAACCAAGCGATGCTTAATGACGAAATATCCTAAGCATATCTATTCTCTTTACTTTCTTCTCAACGTTAAAAAATTAATAAGTACCGAGTCTCTACATAATATTTTGTAGACAGAATTAAAATAAGATGGAAATAGAAGCCATTAGACTCGGGCAAAAGAGGCGTAGCTCACTTCAATATAGAGGTACAGAACACCGGAAACATTCCCTACAACAACACTAGCACCGTCCCGCAGTTTCCCCGCATAGTTCATCTTTTTATTTACCCGCGATAAAAAGAAGCCTTTACGCCATTTCAAGCCATATTCTAACTGTATTACAAATTTAAATCCTATATGTTCAGTTGTTGCAAAGTGATTGAGCAACAAATATCCAAAATTTCGCATTTAATATACTAGCAGAATTGCCTAGTGTTACCTTTTCTGTTGACCAACTTATTGTTCAGTTCAAATCAAGATTAAATAACAAATCGTCCTTAATGCCGTTCATTATAACAGTCAAGGAAAACATTGAAAATCACTTAACAATGGGACAAAAAAGTCCCCTCCTTCAAATAAATACAAAATGCAGAAGATTGTCAACTTTGCAATTAGGTAGATGTAATGTATTAATACTGTCCCCGTGCCCAAGTTTCCATCCCCATTGCCCCCCCCCCCTACACAGGGAGGGTGGCAGAATCCCTCTAAAGCTAGGGTCACACCGTACGGCCAATGACAACCTTAGTACCAGGTTGTTAGCTTCTAGACGAGAATTTCAACAGAAATTAAGTTCTTAGTAGTATTTGTGATTTGTGGTGTTAGTTTGTAAGTTTTTTTGCTATAATATTTTTCTTAGTTTGTGTCTTAACAAACAGTTTTAGATTTCTAAAATAAAAGAGTATTGGAGTAATGATTCTAAATATATTGATGAATGTAAAGTTAAATAGAAACTCTAAGTTATTTATGCCATTAAGATATTGTTAAAATTTATATATTGAACGCTATTTTTATTCACTGTAACTGCAGGTATTTGAGTTCAAATGTAGTTATTTTTTATTATGTTTCAATTAAAAACAAAATGATCAAGTTGATTTATAGTTCTAGGACTGATTGAAGCATCGAGCAACTCGATCTTCCGCGCAAGCACGAAGTTAATGTTTGACTGAGTGAAATTGATATTTGATGTGAAGTTCTATTTTAAACGTTCTTCTTCCCTTAAATTTTTATTTCAGGGAATATTTTGTGGGCTCTTAATATTATCAACAAAATTTCGATAGTTTCGAGTCATTGGTTATAAAAACAGTTGTTGTTGTTATTTCGAGATAAAACGTGTTTCCGTTACGTTTCACCGACATATTAATTCAAAATAATTTTCGATTAGATACAAATCAGCTGTCTGACTCCCTTAGTCCTAGCTTTGTTAAGCTATTACATAGCTTTTATCGCGGGCCTGGGGACCGAATTTTAGTGATCGTGCATCTCTTTCTTATGTTCACAAGAAAGAGGGATGGAAGACCGTAACACCGTCCTCCCCACTCGGTCATTCGACTTTGAATCTTATTTGTATTAGCTTTACAGACTAAAGGCTCTTAGCAGTGTTGCCAACTTAACGGATTTCCCGTGATATTTTTTATGGTAAACAAATGTCTCTTATGTTGCTTATGTTGATAAAAATGCATGCAACATGCAATAGCTTTACCGCGGCAGTCCCCGAGTGCCACACTTCTTTTTTGTCGGATAAATTTCTACCAATATATATTCATCTAAAGAAGGTTGGTGCTCCAGAATTGTCATTTGTACGATCACGTTTTTATTTTTAGACTTTATTTCCATACTGGGTAAGTGCTGTAGTGGGAAGGTTGCTGCAGTGCCACCTATGTTTGTTGAAACACAGTGAATATATTTTGAGTGTAATTATTCATGGTTGTCTAATGTAGCAGCATCTGCGTTGTGACCCTCGCTTTACAACCTGCACCCCTGATCTACTTTGCCATAGATTAGTTGATAAGTAAAGGTAAGTCGACAACTTTTTGCCTATACCTCGTAACGTTGTGCAAAGATTATCTTGATTTTAGAAATGCCAACCTGAAAATGATGGAGAAAGTTCTGGAATTCAGAAGTTAGGAATGTTTTGAGTTTTGAGATGGAATACTGATGATATCCGCTATGCTAGAAAGTTCTTGTGAGAATAATTTATACATTGCTTAATTTACCCATATAAATAAGTAACATAGGTTTACCAAAGATCTCAATACACAGATGTGCCCTCCCAATCTTCAGGGCGCACGGAATCATGTCATTGTTGGGAAGAGTGAGCTCACTCATTCCGTTCCAGCCTGTTGCAAGAAGCGGTGAACGCCGGACGTCTTTACTTATCACTATTCGTTGTCAACAACCAAAATAAGTAGAACCACAGCATATCGCGCCGCTAGCGATTCTAGGGGTCAAGTAGATTGGTTATGTGTAAACTACTTACGACACACATGGAGACGCAGTTTATTACCAATTTCAAGTTACTCAGGGCACATCCATCGAATTGAGGTTTACTAATAAGACTAATATAAGACTACCAGTTGATCTACTTGGTCTAATATTATCTGGCTTTTTTTAGTATGGAAATGCTAATAGCTCGAATAAGCGACATCGGTTCATAATTGATGTTCCAATGACGTCGAAAGGATAATTTTGACTCCGTTGTCGTA
Source organism: Ectropis grisescens (assembly GCA_017562165.1). Taxonomy (NCBI): domain Eukaryota; kingdom Metazoa; phylum Arthropoda; class Insecta; order Lepidoptera; family Geometridae; genus Ectropis; species Ectropis grisescens. Next base: position 8,195,171 of record CM029793.1, on the reverse strand, counting down.
ATAAGAGCATGTAAATTAAGGAATAAGTTCCCTGAGTGAGGTTTGCTTCATGTACGGATACACTTCGGAGAGTGTGCAACTGATCTGCATGATCTTATACCACCTTGCCCTTTTTACTATCGTACTTCTCGTAACTCGAAGAAGCGGCACCGTTTCATGGTGGATATTCGAAAGACACGGACAAAGAGGTTTGACTCTACGTTTGTGATAAGAACGTCTAGGCTGTGGAATGAGTTGCCTGAGTGGGTTTTTCCCGATAGTTATAATCTTGGTGTTTTCAAATCGAGAGTGAATCGGTTTCTTCTAGGTAAACACGCTCCATCGTAGACCGCATCGTCGCTTACCATCAGGCGAGATGGCGGTCAAGTGTAAACCTATTAAAGTTTAAAAAAAATGTACATAAAGTGGGTATTTCAAGTTTATAGTGAATTGATTCCATTAAGCGAAAGGCATACACATTAGACAAGACAGTGGCGATAGATAAGTCAATAGATATAAAAATATTCTTCGTATTCTACTCATATTTATGTAAGACTTTATTGTTGGTATTAAGCCTGGACAGAGAGATACATTTTGATTCGAACTTTTTATCGAATCAAAATTGCGTTTTGACCTGGAGCCGTAGATATCCTGAAAGTTATATTTCTTGGCACATGTCATGGTATTTTCGTTGTTAAATCTAGCAAATATTGCAAAATTAGTCATCAGCGTTTCGAAAAATATGCAGATTATTTTGTCGCAAAACAATCGTAAAAAAGACCGCTAAATGCGATTGAAACTTCATCCTAATTTTACTGTCATATCAAACACGTCTAATCCTATTTTTTTTTTTTTTGTAGCATAGACTAACAGAGCAAACCTGATGCAACAAATGCCTGATGGTAAGGAATACGCCTGCCCGTTTGAGCACTATATCACGCAATTATTGAAACACATAAAAGTCCAAATGATTATCTATAACGCATAGCGATCGTCACCCAGAGATATATAAGTATAAAATATAAACATTGGTGGACAATTCACACACAACACTATCTGAACCAAAACCAAGCAAAGCTTGTAATATGACGGCCAGATAGCTGATAATTTAGATCTATGCCTGTAATTTCGTAGTGGTAGGACTCTTGGCAGAGTCCGCCTGGGGAAGTACCACACCTTTGCCAGTTATTCTACCGCCAAGCAGTAATGTGCCAACATTACTGTGTTCCGGTTTGAAGGGCAATGTTTCCAGAGAAATTACAGGGCTTAGAGATATAAGATCTTAGATCTCTGGGTGACGAGCGCAGTGCAGTGCTAGGCAATGATTTGGACTCTTCATGTTCCAATAGCTGCGTGTCAGTGTGCTGTTATGTGTCAGGTATGTTGCTTACCATCAGGCACATGTCCTGATCGTCTCGTCACTCTTTATTTATAAAAAAAAAAAAAACCTGAAAACATTATCTTACAAACTGGAACAGTGATGTTTGCAAATTACTACTTGGAAGAGGTGAGTTACTTCCCAAACAGACTCTGCAAAAGGTCCTACCAGTTGTTCTACAACGATAATACAGCGACGATATCCAAATGTAGGAGATATTACAAGCGATCACCTGAATTAATCAGTCGAATCAGGTTTATTAAGATTAAGTGAGTCACCCCAAACGGGGCATTAAATAATTAAGGAGGCGCCGTCGCTGCCAAATTAACTTAAAATATTAGGGTTTCAGGGCTTAGGTGTATGTATCTATACTATTTAATTAGAATCGCGGTGTCTTGGAGACAGATTTGCGGAAGATCTAGCAATCCTAATGCGGCGGGGCGGTATCGTGGTTTGTCGTAACGTCGTGAGGACTGTTAAGGCTTGTTCGCATTATTAGGCTAGTAATTTAGCCTAGTGGCAAGTAATTTAGCAACTAAACGTGTATGAACACTGAAAATTTAGTCGAGTAGTATAGGAAGTGATTTAGTCGAGTCAATCCATTTTGTTCTATTTTCAACGGGCGAGTAGCACCCCCCACCACGCGTTCGTTGCGAGCGGTGCGCTCATTGGCTCGCTGATTAAACAGGTTCGAACTTGTCGAATTAGTCTGGAGAGAAAAATAACTTCAAACAATTTTCCAAATACGAAATTGTCTGTGGAATAACTTATTTTATTGATCACACAAATTTCCTCATTCACCTCTTCTAAAATAGCCATTACGATTCGATAAGATTAGTTTATTCATTCATTTATTTTATTGCGTTGTAGGATCTTCATGTTGCGAAACGCTACTCACTTGTGAACTGTACTAAAGCACGGTGCGAACGATTTTTGAATAGTAGCGAGTATTTTAGCTACTAAATTACTCTCTACTAGACTAATTTGCTAGCCTATTGCGAACAAGCCTTTAAGGTAAGCAAGAAAAACGTTATTTCAATGTTATCGTCACGTAACGTTCCCAAACTTTTGGCGAGTGGGAAAGCTTAAAGCCAAGACGAGACTTATATTTATGTTAATATTATAAATCTGATGGTTTGAAAATGTGTTGCGCAATCATGTCGAAATTGCATATATATTTTTACAATTGCACTAAAATATCTCCCTAGTAATAGTTTCTATTGATACAAAAACCGCTTAAATCGCTTTTAAATAAATATTTTTAGGAATTAATAATTAATCATACTGCTATTATAAATGTAAAAGTCAGAGCGGTCAAACAGATCGGGCTGGAATTGAAAACATAATATAATATGTGGGGCATTTCACGCCAAGCAGACAACCAAAAAAATATGAGGTCGTGAATTTTGTTCATACTCTGGTCAGTTATTACTTCTAGTAGACGTGGGTGTGTACACACAATTTTTTTTTCGTGTGACGCTTTATTGCCTTTTTATGAGCTTTTAAAAATTAGAGATTTACTACGATAACATGACCCGCCCCTCCAGAATTCAAAACGTTTGAAAGTATTTGTTAAAGTGTGTACAACGCACCACCACGCATGTGTGCGTACTGCTACTGCAGACGAATAATTACAACTACATACAAACTCTTTTGTAAGGATGTGACTACACACATTAAAACAGTAATTTGGAGGGGCGGGCCATGTTATCGTAGTAAATCTCTAGCTAAAAATGAATTTAGGTTTTTTTCTATGCTTCTTATTTGTATCAATTAACTATTGAAAAAAACTAAATGGTGTTGTTTCTAATAGTTATAAAGTTGTACTTTTTTTTTGCAGTACATTAAGTGCAGAATGTTCGGCATTTTAACCGAAATTCGGCCGAATGACGAAGTTCGGTTCAAGCTGCCGAAGTTCGGTTAAACCGAATGTAAAACGAATTTCGGCCCATCCCTAATATATATATCTTAATATATATATCTCGTGTCACAGTGTTTGTCCTCAATGGACTCCTAAACCACTTATCCGATTTTAATCAAATTTGGACACCGTGTGTAGATGGATCCAACTTAAAAGATAGGATAGTTTTTATTTCGATTAATAGGCTTCATGTGACCATATCCGAGCGAAGCCGGAACAGGCCGCTAGTATATATATATAAATTACGCGTCACGTTGTTTGTCCGCGATGGACTCCTAAACTACTCAACCGATTTCAATAAAACTTGCACACCGTGGGCAGTTTGATCCAACTTGAAAGATAGGATATTTTTTATTCCGATTATTTTTCTTTAAATGCCAATATCCCAGCGAAGGCGGAAAGCGCCGCTAGTTTAGGTAATAAAATTTAGTCACTACTGAAGTATATACTCGTAGTAGGTAATAGCATTCAGTAAGAAAGAATTGATTGATTCTAACTTGCTTGTAAACCTATTTCTGAATTCAGTCTACTAACATTCCTTCTAAAATTGCTTCTGAATGTAGTCATTAAATTTAGCCAAGCGTAATAAACCTTTAAGACCACATCGTCGTTTTACGTCGTGACATGGTAATGAACCGCTAGCTAATCCTTCTAATACTAGCAACACCCAACTTTTTTCGCGTCGTTTTCATTGTCTTAGTTTTGCCGCGATAAAAAATAGCTTGTGTGGTACACTCCGCGAGGTATAAGCTGAGCTTTGCATTAGTGTGAGTGATCACCAATCAGGCAGGAGCTTGAAATTTTGTCCGCGAGGTATAGGCTGAGCTTTGCATTAGTGTGAGTGATCACCAATCAGGCAGGAGCGCGGCGAGATAGAATGGCGTCGCGCCTAAGGCCGGTTGTCACACCTACACAATCCATGTACACTCACACAAATGCAAAGCTCAGCTTATGCCTCGCGGAGTGTAAGTATTTGAGGCTACTACATATAATGGGACATTTCACGCCAAGCGGACAACCAAAAAATATGAGGTCGTGAATTTTGTTCATACTCTGGTCTCTTTCAAGTTGGATCAAACTGCACACGGTGACCAAATTTGATTAAGATCGGTTAAGTAGTTTAGGAGTCCATCGCGGACAAACATCGTGACAGGAGATTTATATATATTAAGATATATATATATATATATATATATATATTAAAGATAAAGCCTAGCGTAATAAACCTTAAGTTTTTTTTTTAAGATTTAAGGGCATGCTCGCCTTACAGTTAGCCTAAGCGATACAGCTCAAATAACAAACTTAATAATGATCGCAAATAAAACGCGACAATAGGTTCAATTGTATTTACAATATCTATGTCAATAGGAAAGAAACCGAACAACCGTACACTTGCCGTTTTACGTCTTAGCTGTGCCAATAAAAATGTACAAGTTTGCGAACTTGCGACAACAAGAAATCGAACCAAGTTGCTTTTTAGTTCTACTAAATTCTATGGAACATTGTACCTTAGTTCGTAGTCGTACCAAGACATTACATGCAATGTAACTGCGTTTTCTTCTTGTTATTGCTGTTGTTTTTAACCGCAGACGTCCAAACGACGTGATGTTATAAGTTTGACGTGTGTCTGTCTGTCTGTATGTGGTATATAGTAGCTACTGTACGTATGAGCAAATTTAGATTATATTGGAAAAGTAAATTAGTTTGGAGCGTTCTGTTTTTGATGATCGGTTCAAAATGGCCGCCGCCACAAAATGGCAGATGCCGTATTTTACAATTTATTCAAAATGATTATAAAATGAAAGTAAAACTAGTAAAATACTAAACATTGTGATAAATTCCGAATTGAAGATGACCGTTACAACTGCATTTTAAAGGTTTTTTTGCTTAATTATCTTGTCAAGATACTTAAGGGCGTTTTACAACACTACGAATAAATAGTTGTCTTTATGTTTCTACTAGGTCTATGTTAAAATGTATTCCTTACTAAGTCCCAATGTACTTCACAATAAGTATCTTATATTTTTGACTGAATATGTTATTCCGAGCAAGATTTGACCGAACATGATGCGCAGCCCCCACCTCCCCATTATTAACCCCTTTCCGGGTGGCCCTAACTTCCACATAGGATACGTTTGGATTAATATTGGATGAGAATGTGGTGTACGGTCATTTTGTTACCGTAAAAGGAATGTAGTATAATACTGCGGTTTTGCGTGGACGGAATTACTTATACGTGTCCTTTTGAGATAAAACATATCATCATAGTTTTCAGGTCTTGAGACTGTGTGTGCGTATAGTAAATAATATATAGTACCTAATAAGTGAAGCAACTAAACTTTGGAATGCGTTGCCTGAGTAAGTATTTCATGATGGATATAATCTGAATGTTTTCATGTCTAGAATAAACCAGTTTTTTTATGGTACAGAGTAATAAGAAGAGTAGGTAATGTGCTTGACGATAAACGACATGCCTGCTTATATAACATTACAATGATACACAGCTATTTTTATTTTTTGTTAAATTTAGCAACTCCACAGACTCCGGGTTTCGTAAACTTTGTCATTTGGTCATTCTTAGCTTTCTTCTTCCAGCACATTATCTTCACAACGGCTGCATTTATGTCCCTGATGGCCATATGTAGGTTTAACTCTCGGATGGTCTTCGGTGATGCAGTCAACGCTCGCCGTACGAACCGACCGATGGCGTCATCGCAGTTATTAAGAACATGAAGACTTCAAATCATTACCTAGCACTGCTATCGTCAAACAGAGATATAAGATGTTATCACTATGCCCTAAAATTTGAATGGTAACGTTGCCCTTTGAAGAAACATTAGTTTCTACTAGATTAGCACACTCTAATAAAAGTCGCATCGTCGCTAACATCAAATCGACATGGCTGGCAAGTGCTTACCTTTTTATACCTATTATTGATTAAAAAAACACTGCGGTACGCGACGAATCCATCAATAAAAACAATTTATTTTACTCGTAGGCAGACGTGGTGACCACAGGTGGAGTAGATCTCTGCCAGAGTGGCTTTAAACCGATAAAGCTTCTGTTGGCCATCAGCCGAAGCTAGAGGGATCGAAGACATCTCCACGAGAATTATGCAGATATGATCGATTCGACTCAGGCACAGACCAATGGCACAGGGTGGGTCGACACAGGCTGGAAATGATGATGATTGTTGCTAGTCGCGCACATTCTATGTGGTTATTGATCCTTGGTTTGCATCGTGATTCTTTCTCCATCCTGATGCTGCCACACAAAATTTGTTTACCGTATTTTCCTTCGTTTCTAAAACCAGTGATACGTACGAACCCATCAGAACTTGAAATCATACTCAAAAGTTACGTGCGGGATTAGGAGCTTACGATCTCACTGATTTTAATTCACACGTTTCGCTACAATGCCACCAAGACTTTGAGTCAAATAAAAATAAGGCGACAAAATTGATCTGAAGTCAGATTCCCAGAAAAGTTCCAGAGCAAAGATTGTAATCAACTAGTTTTTACGGGTGACGAGTACAGTGCACTAGGCAATGATTTGAACTTGATGACTTGGACTTTTCTTGTTCAACCACGCAGCTAGCGTAGGGCTATGCTGCTATATCTTGGCGTGTTACTTACCGAAAGAAAGTTCCCGTATCAAAATTGTGCATTTAAATATACCAAATAACGATACCTAATCTAATGTTTTTCCATTTCCACAAGAACGCGCAGAAAAACTAAGCAAAAAATCTCGTTTGTTACTTGTCCAAAAAAGTTCATTTACAACATAAGACAATCTCAGAAGGCCTCTGATTGGTTACTTATTCCTACTGTCCTAATTCTACTAATGTTATAAATGTCAATGTTTGGATGTTTGTTGCTCAATCACGTCGTAACGCCTGGATAGCGCTGAAATTTGGAACAAATACATATTGTAGTTTGGAAGAACACATTGGCTACTTTTTGTCATCCCGGGAAAATAAAGAGAAAGGGACCTGACGGTGATGAGGGAACTACGCAGGTAAACCCACCGTGCACGGCTAGTTTATAGTATTCGTATCACCTGTCAAGCTTCCATAGTGTAAGCTCAGCTTTGTCTCATATTCGATAGCGTTGTGTGAAAAACTGTTGACAAAATTTCCCTTTTTTTCTTAATATTTATTTATTTATGTACTACTATTTACAACCATTACGTAGTAAGTTGAATGTTATCTTAATAATGTGTACTTAGATATGTATACAACATACTCAAATAAAAATAAAAATACTCCTTATAAATCAAACACGCCGTTGAGATCGCTGCCGCGCGGCAAGTCCCCAGAATGCTGGCAGCGTTGCCCCGTTGGATGTAGAGATACTACATTTTTGGGCAAAGTAAATGCCAACTCTAAAGTCCCCTGACGGAGCGAGAATCAACCGCTTCGACAGTCGCCGGTATAGACGCTCTGCAGATTGCCCGTTTAACAAAGTCGTTGAAAGCCCAGTGTCTGAAAGGTCGACCGGCACTCTTTACACAGGAGAGCTCGTTATTAACTTATGTATTCATTCCAAGAAAACAAGCTTTAGCATCGTAACAACAAGAATTACAGCGTTCACATATTTACCTAGTACACAAAATCAAAACGAATCACGTCAATATTTCAGGGACGGACAAACAGACACTCGAATTTATTTACACGAGAAGCGGTACATGCATTGTTGTTTATGTAACAAGCGTCGGAAGCCAAGAGTTAGGACCGAGTGTGGACGGGTAGTCAGTACTTGAGGTTTGGCACTACAAGAATAGACTTAAATAGATTTGATAGAATAGATTTGACTGCCCTAGTGGCTTAGTTGGTAGTAGCTCTGCCTGCGAAGCCGAGGGTCGCGGGTTCGATCCCCACCCAGTGCAAATATTTGTGTGATGAATTCAAATGTTTGCACTGTGTCTGGGTGTTTCTATGTATAATAAGTATGTATTTAAAACTATATAAGTATTATATCAGCTATCTGACTGCCATCACACAAGCTTTGGTTAAGTTGGGGTCAGATAGCGTTGTGTAAAAAAAAAACATAATAATATTCTACTAACGTTAAAAAGGTATTTTTGGAGGTATACTTCTATTGTCGCGTGAAAAAAAAAATGAGAGCTAATGCATCCACCACCCTCCTAGTTTTTTTTAAGTGAACATTTTTTTTGGCGCGCAACAGACAAATTTATCGTTTTCGTGGGCTGTCAATTAAATTCTAGCGTCAATGATAAGAAATCTTCGGGTAAATTCGGGACAACGGCCATTCGCGTAACGTTAGAGTTCAATTTACAGTCCATGAAAAAACTGTCTATGGCCAAAAGAAGTTTTCACTTCAAAAAATAGAGTTTTGCGAAAATAAAATGTATAAAATTAATAAAATAAACATAACTTTAAAACTCAAAAACCCGACTGCATAAAAAGTGAACCAAACTACATACTATAAAACCGAAATGAATAAAACAAGCACTTAAATTTCTGGTGGTCTAGAATTCTATAATATGTTATTGAATTAATACTATTGCAGAAAATAAAATATATTCTAGTAAAGGAACATAACAACGAAACCCCAACTGTTACGTTGAACCATTGAACAACTAGATTGGCTGTAGAATAATAATGAATCCCGACTGTTCAGTTGTTATGTTCCTTTACTAGAATATATTTTATTTTCTGCAATAGTATTAATCCAAAAACATTAAAGAATTCTAAACCACCAGAAATCTAAGTGCTTGTTTTATTCTTTTCAGTTTTATAGTATGTAGTTTGGTTCACTTTTATGCAGTCGGGTTTTTTGAGTTTTTAAATTGTTTATTTTATTTTAAACTTTTTTAGTTATGAACAATGTTATGACTGTTATTATAATCAACAAAATATGCATCTTTTGGTTTTTGATCAAATGTCTTCATTTCTACTGATAATATTAAATGTAGGTTTTTAAACTGCATGTAATTTTTTATAGTTTTGTGTAAGTACCTATATAATCATAGATTTTCGACCGAAGTTGAGTACTAAATCGTTTGAATCCCCATGGAAGTTTTAGTAGATAGAGGCACCATATCCATACATGGTATAGAGTGCAACATAACCCTGCCGTGTCCCCCCGGGCGGTAGGGTATGCGTAAATTCATTTCTTCCACGTACGAAATCAGGTAGTCCAATATACCTACTAGATACTTTTGTATATACATAAATATGTCCATCCACATTCACGGGTACATCTAGTTTTTTTAAAATAAAGGGTGACGAGACAAGCTGGGCATGTGCCTGATGGTAATCATGCCTGCCACATAACAGTGACACGCAGCTAATGGAACATGAAGAGTCCAAATCATTACCTAGCAGTGCACTGCGCTCGTCACCCAGAGATCTAAGATGTTACACCTCTAAGCCCTGTAATTTATCTAGAAACTTTGCGCTTCAAACCGGAACACAGTAATGTTGGCAAAGGTGTGGTACTACCCCAGGCGGACTCTGCCAAGAGTCCTACCACTACATATATACGAAGTTTTCTGCTACCTATAAACCTATAAATGTGAGAATGGTTGTAGCTTTATATCGATACACATCCTAAACGGTCAGCCAAATCAAAAAACGTTGAAAGAAACCTAAAATTTATTTTTAAACACCTTTTCAACGATACCTCTCTTGACATAGTTTGTTGACTTAAATTTTTTTAATTTGGACAATATGGTGTCTGGTAGCCGCCATATTGAATTTACACTAATGTCATGTCTTTCGTGTCACTCGCGTGACTAAGAGGAATCGATTAACGTGTGAATCATAAAAATCGGCCAAGGCATTTGGTCTGTGTAGTGCTTCAAAGAATCATACATACATATATAGATTACCACTCCTTTGCGTCGCGTAGTCGGGTAAAAATGTGGTGTTATGGCCCACAAAATAGGAACAAAGTGCCTTCGGATAATGTAGAAGCGACACAATTTGCAAAAATAAATACTTGATTTTATGATTATGGTACTATCTAATAAGGGACTAAGGTACTATCTGAAAAGTAAAGCAGCACTGGTCTTGGGCAGTTTTAACGCGTCACTTTCATTATGTATTTTTCTACCGGTTGTAGTCTCTCATTTTTAAGCTATTACATAGCTTTTATCGCGGGCCTGGGGACCGAATTTTAGTGATCGTGCATCTCTTTCTTATGTTCACAAGAAAGAGGGATGGAAGACCGTAACGCCGTCCTCCCCACTCAGTCATTCGACTTTGAATCTTATTTGTATAAGCTTTACAGACTAAATGCTCTTAGCAGTGTTGCCAACTTAACGGATTTCCCGTGATATTTTTTAAGGTAAACAAATGTCACTCTTCAAAATACAAGCAATTCCGAAAAATTGTTAACATCCCTATTGCTTATGTTGGTAAAAATGCAACATGCAATAGCTTAACCGCGGTAGTCCCCGAGTGCCACACTTCTTTTTTTTGTTCGATCGCGCAACAAAACACTTATCTCCTTCAACCTGCCGCAAGAATCTTGGTTCCAAATAGTTTAGGTAACCTATCGGGGCAGAGCTCTTCTTTAGATTAAAGCAGTTTAGTCACTGACTAGTAAAATAGTGTGTCGAGAACTCATAGGAGAGTACGTGTAGTGAATGTCTTATATCTCAGGGTTGCGTTGTCGCCGTTAAGCTGAATACATGTTATAATGGGACGGACCCTCTCCCCGCCACTTCCCAAACCAAACAAGGGATAATGAAAATGTAACTTTAGTAACTTTCTGGTAAAATGCAATACATAAAAATACTTTGTTGTTTTGGGACAGTAAATTTAGATTAAATTTTAAAATGTATTTACTTCAAAATTAGATTATAATGAGCTTTTTTTGGTTTAAATAAGAAGTGACGAGACAATCAGGACATGTGCCTGATGGTAAGCAACATGCCTGCCACATAACAGCACAGTGACACGCAGCTATTGGAACATGAAGAATCTAAATCATTACCTAGCACTACACTCGTCACTGTGATTAGACGATGAAAGGTTTCATACAAAATATTTGTAACATTCCGGTTTCTTCACGATGTTTTTCACAATTAAAATTACTATTAAGAGCCTGACATGTCCCGATGCTGGGCAAATACCTCCCTACCACTTGTTCCTATCCTGAGCTGGTGATATGGTGATTATAAAGCGGTTATGAATTTTTCGAAGTCCAAGTTTCGGCTGATCTAGCCGGGAGAACGGCGATTACCAATCCGGAGACCCTGGTGTAAATCCTACGCGGACTGTATTTTCGAAGTCATGTGCGGTTAAAATGGCGAAGGAAAACATCGTGAGGAAACCGACATGTACCTAAAATCTTTTGAGGTCATATGTCATTCACTAATCCGCACTGGACCACCGTGATCGATTATGGTTTGGACTCGCTCCTCGCGAGAGAAGGCTCTGAGTCCCAACAGTGAGAACATTTAGAGCCTCTGCTTATCCATGATATCTATATTAATAATTTCGTCAAGGGGTACGGTAGACTTGATCGAAACCTTATATGAATAACAAAACATAAAAAAATATTGATTTTGAGTCGACAACATATGTCCACAAAATTCGGATTATGAAGAATTTCGTTAAATTCTGATGGCACTGACAAACAAACCCCTGTCGCCATCTTCGGTGTGAAGGACGTTTCGTTCTATCAATCAACACATTGCGTGCGTCCGTCGCGCCAAAAAAGCATCCATCACAAAAAACTGTGACTTATGTGGCTACGTAAAACGAAACGTCTTGCCGCCGGACCGGAATCTTATTAGTAGATACTTATATTTAGTATCAGCATTGCACCCGTGCGAAGCCGGAGCGGAACGCTAGTATACTTTATAAAAAAAATAATAAGACGTGTTGGCCTACTAGCGTGTATTTTCTCGAATACAGATGTAAAAGATGAATTATGATCAATAGTTTCAACGATGAATTAACCGGCATGCTCCAAGAAATGTATTTACCTGAACTATAATTAACCTAATTTTAGACTTGACTTTCTATGTGAGAGAACTTCACTTTACTTAGCTGACCTTTTGCTTATGCCATTGACTGATACAAAAAATTAAATGTACTCGTTGTAATCTGAACTCTGTACCCCGCATTAGGATGGCCCTTTATTGTAGGACAGGTTAATTAGGAACGTTTCCAAGTATACGACGTGTTCTGAATTTAAACAAACTAAGAATGAGTTTTAATGGTTATATCTTTTATGGTAATGAGGAATTATATTTATGTATTTTGTACGAATGCTCAGGATCACACAGAAAGCCAGTCCCAGAGGTGAACATAGCAAAATCTCAATATTAAAAAAAATGTGAGGCAAACACACACACACGGCAGAAGTGAAAACTAAAATAAAAAGTACTACTAAATACTAATAATGTTAATAAATAACAAGAACAAAATTAAAAATTTTGATTAACCCCCGACCCCCGACTACCTTAGATTTGTTATCTGTACAACATTCTACTAGTCAAGCCCTTTCATTTGATACCCATATTAAGGAAGTTGTGAAAAAAGAAATGTAATTCGCCATTTTGTGGTAGCGGCCATCTTGGATTTGAAATTTGTCATAGTGCAAAGTATTGTACTAGGCAAGCCCTTTCGTTTGATACCCATATTGCGGTAGTAGTGAAAAAAAAATATTATTCGCCATTTTGTGGTGGCAGCCATCTTGGATTTGAAATTTGTTATAGCGTATAGTACTCTGCTAGTCAAGCCCTTTCATTTGATACCCATATTGAGGTAGGTTGTGAAGAAATATTTTGTCCGCCATTTTGTGGAGGCGGCCATTTTGAATCGATATTAACCAAACATAGCTAAGAACACCCGCACGGATATTAACTTTCAAATAAAAAAAAACGCATCGAAATCGGCCCATCCGTTTGAGCTCTACGGTGCCACAGACAGACACACACACAGACAGACAGACAGACAGACAGACAGACAGACAGACTGACAGATAGACAGACAGACAGACAGACATCGACGTCAAACTTATAACACCCCTTTTTTTGGTCGGGGGTTAAAAACAACTACATCTAAAGTGAAAATAAGTATTTGTGAAATGCATGTATTTTCCAATATATTGGAATTGTCCGAATAGTAAAAGTTGTACTGCGTTGCGCTATATATAACAGCTGATGCTAAAAACTAGCAAACTGCGAGTGGGACGCACTGTTATTTTGATATTCACTGACTTAACCTTTCTTTTTTAATAATTATAAGAACTTTCTTCAGATTTTTTTAGAAACTGAGGCTTTTCCTAGGCCTATCCGAGTAGAATAAGTTGCGTGCGGCACTTATTTTGAAAAAATTAAAGTCTTAGGACCGGCGGGCACAAACCAGGTCCATAAGCTGTCCATAAGTCCATAACTTCGGCCGATATATCGTTTATCGGACTTCGTAGTAGACCTGCAGCACTTACAATCGTACATATATTAATATCTAACTCCTAGTATTTCATGGTGGGTATTAAAATAACTGTTTTTTTAATGGTTTATTCAATTTACTTCACCTTTTTCCACACCTTATTTGCGCCCCCGTTTTGTCTTTCTTTTCATCACATTGTTTTCAATACTCAGGTTGCCTGGAAGATATCGCTTTTAGCGACCAGGCTGCCAATTTGTCGCCCTAGTTTTACATTTTTCGTTATTTCATTTTGTGTAACTTACTCTTTTAGTATGTCACTAAAGTGTATCTATACAGAGTTTATAGTGAAAGATCTGTGTTCCGGTTTGAAAGGCAATGTTTCCAGAGAAAGTACAGGGCTTAGAGATATAACATCTTAGATCTCTGGATGACGAGCGCAGTGCAGTGCTAGGCAATGAGTTGGACTCTTCATGTTCCAATAGCTGCGTGTCACTGTGCTGTTATGTGGCAGGCATGTTGCTTACCATCAGGCACATGATCTGCTCGTCTCGTCACTTTTTATTTAAAAAAAATACGAGTACGAATCTACAAATTTTAATGTTCAGTTCTACAACTAAAGTGAAAAATTCCATTCATATTGATGGTAATAGTATACAATTATGTGAAACTGAAATTGATCCATTGGAATTCTTAACGTTAATTTTACAATTAGCGTTACAATTAATTGTATAAATTGAAATTGAATAAATAGTACGCAACCCCGAGTGTAACGCTTTAGTGATCGGAGTTCGAATCACACCTCAATTCGTCATAAAAAGGGAGTAAGTAATTCTCTCGGGTTTTATACGTAATTCTTTGAGACTGCGTTCAGTACTTCCCACGCATACTCAGTAAGGAGTTCAACGTCTAATAAACAAAAACATAAACATAAAAACTGCCCATTCAAGGCTTAAATAGTACAACCCTAGCGTACTCCAAGTACGTAGGCGTCTTTCACGGTGCAAGTTTCACGGCGCATGCGTATACATCTGCTACGGCGTAGACAGGTGCGTAGGCCGATCGGTCGCATCGTGACATAGTTACGGCATATTCTCGTTAAAGACAGAGGCCAGACTAACGAGTCGAGCTACTGCGGAGAATCAAAGCGGTTTCAGGGTCTTATTATACTGGACGATATATGTCTTTAATTATGGTCATTGTACAACATTGTCAATTAATTTATCTGAACCAGCAAACTGATTAAATATATACCATACTAGATGTCCGCCCCGGCGTTGCCCGTGGTACATTATACAGTACTCGTCAGGATCCCGTACATATACAACGGTGAAAGAATGTCGGAAATCGGTTCAGTCATTCCTGAGAATATCGCTTTCAAACAAAACACCTCTTTAGCTACCTGCTACGCCGCCTGTCGGAACTTGGTTGTACCAACTCAGATTTAGAAAAAAAAATTGATTAGCAAAGGTTTTATATTCAAGAGGTATGTAATCTGTGATATTCAATGACGCAATCTTAGACACATGCTATCATGTGTCATGTCAAAGCACGAAACGTACGAAAACTCTTAAAAAGGAATATTTTTTCCCGATTTTGTTACATTCTTGATTCTTGCTCCGCTTCTATTAATAGTGGCGTTATGTTCTATAGTATAAAGCCTTCCTCGATAAATGGGCTATCCAATAGAAAAATAATCTTTCAATTCGGACCAGTACTTCCCGAGATCCTAGCGTTCAAACAAACAAACAAACTCTTTAGCTTTATAATATTAGTATAGATAATATTAGTATAGATTTATTGTCAAATACCACACAAAGAAAGCAGACGTATTGACATGAAAGTAGTTAAAAATCACGAAACAAAAGAACTTTAATGTCCTTTGATGGTTATCGTTTTTATGATGTACTCGTATGTACAGTGACTGAACTGTATCACATACGCTTGATGCCGGCCTATTATAACACTGTGCCAGTGTGTACATTACTATTTGAACACGAAGAATCCAAATTACTGCATAGTACTGCACTGCGTTTCTAACCTGTAATCGGTTCATAGCCAAAGATACATTATTTATTTATTTGCCCTGTAATTTCTCCGTAATATCATAATGGTTTAAGTACCTGTTCAATTTGTTGCATTATTAATTCAATGATTCTAATTATCATAGTTACACTATATGTATTTTCAACAGACTTAAAAATTGAGGTTCTGAAATTGATTGTGTTTAAAAAAAGGTTTCCTCATGACTTCGGCAAATATAGGCTTTTAGGCATCGAACTCTTAAAAACAGCAGAAGCGGTAAACGCGCTTTTACTATGGCGATGCAAAATCAGGTGACGTCTCCTGATTTAGTCTCAGTCGCAACAAGGAGTTGTGTACGTTCGCTGACAATTCAATTTTCAAATTTTTCATACAAATTTTCGCCACATTATGTTGTCTTTAGATTATAGCATACCTCATCTTCGTTTCTTTAATTATATCGATGCTTTTAGGTATTATATTTTGAACTGGAAATCGGTTGTTAAATCAGTTGTTTGGTTTTAGATCGCATAAGCATAAACAGCACTTTAAATGTTCCCAATGCAAGGACTCTTCTTCTCTCGCAAGGAGAAAGTCAAGACAATAATCCAAAACGCTGAACCAGTGTGAGTTCATAGATGACACATGGCTTCGAAAGATTCTAGGTAGGTTGGATTCCTCACGATGTTTTCCTTCACCGTTTTATGTTAGCGACGTTACGCACATGACTTCGAAAAGACAGTGGTATGCGTGGGATTTGAACCCGGGGCTCCGTATCAGCAGTCGTCGTTCGCCCGACTAAACCAGTTTTTCTAATTTGATTCAGTAGTTAATTGGCTGTAAGTCAGTAGCTTTTTTCCATACCACTATTTTGATTATGACTTCATATAAGTACCTATCGAGCCAACCAAGGAAGCTATTCCACAAAAAATCTATTAATTTGTCAAAATATATAGGAGAGCTAATATTTTCTTTCGCTTACGTCTTTTATCATGACCTTTACGAAAACTCTCTACAGCGAAAAACTAGACATATATTCTGTATGAAAAATGTGCGAACATAAACCTAAAATCAATCTTAAGGTCCTCCAAACCTTTTAGACAAACCTTTCACATATCTTAGCACTAAAAGCAGACGGGTCATAATTCACGATGGCTATTTACTGAAATAAAAACACGTCAGAAGGAAGACCTTTCCTTGCTATTGTGGAATTTAAAAAAACAAAACAAAATATTAGCAGCGTGTATCTATTGAGGTTTGATAAGCAAATAACTGTAGAATATGTACCGTACATTCGAACTGATTGTGGGCGTTTGAAAAGGTTATAAGATTTGTTGAAACACATTTCATCTATCGAGTTATTCGAATTCATATGACGTAATTATCATACATGTTTATACAAGTTGCCGTATAATTAATTGGCTAAACCTATAAAAGAGAAATAAGAATATCTTGATTTTGCCAAGAATATTCTTGTTTAAACCTACTCAGTTTATAAAAAGACAAAAATAAGCAAATACGTAAAGGCAACTTAAAAAAGAATTGAGTTGCTAAGTGCGGAAAAGGCCCCGTCAAACTAACTAACTTAGCCATGTTTTAATTAATAAGAAAATAATTTTATTTTTGACACGGTAGATACACGGCACGGAAGATTCAGCACTATGCCGTCACTTGTAAGCTGTCCAACTGAGTTGTTGAGCTGTGAACTGTTCAACTCTCGATCATTTCTCCTAATCGTATCGATTTTTGTACGGCATTGCGAAATAATGGATTACAAGAGGTATTGAAACGGAATGGAACCAATGCCGTACATAATCAAATGAACAAATGTAGTCTGTAAATCGTCGGAAAATCATGAATTTTTCCAACAAACTAATAATTAAAGAAAAAAGTATAATCATTATAGTTTCAATTCTTCTAGTCCATTATTTTGTAATGCAAAAACCATGCGACAAGGAGAAATGATCAGTTCAGTCAAAAGAGCAGTGATCAGTCAGAACCCCCCCCCCCCCTCTGGATAGCTTCTTTATACCCTTCTATCATCCTACATAGGTCTCCTGATGGTTTGATGGTTCATTTGAGCCATAAATGTTGTTTACGGGCCTGTAGTACATACAGGCTATGTATCACAGTCGGTACTTACAACAGATTTTTGTGCGGAATTTCTGTTCTGAAGTATCTTTTTTAGCAGGGGTCAAGTTATACTGGCAATCACGTCCATTTTCGTTATCAATCATCAAGAATACAGAACCTTACCCTGGACAGCTAAGTCCGGAGGTGGCTCTGTATCTTATCCCGGATTTATGTCTGTTCAATTTCAGAATCATGTTTAAAATTTGTTTAGAAAATTCTGTGGAGCATGAAATGAAGTTTGCAATTTCCATTTATTTTGACTGCAAGATCTTTGGAGATACTGATAGTATAAATGTATACAGGAAATAAACAACCCAATTATCAATAAATAATAATCCAAGAATTGTGTACAAAAAATGTAATTGTAATGACAAAGGTCACGGACCCCGGAGTCTGTGGAGTGAATAAAAAAAACAAAACCCAATTTGTGATCCCAGCGCAGGTTCTCTGGGTATTCGACCACGAGGAAACTGTTAAAGCCATAACCACGTTAGCGATAAAGCGGTGCTCAGACGTAGTTCTATTTTTTTTTTAAATTGGGGGTAGCGAACGTCACATGCCATTGTTAGATTTATTTTCGTTGCCCTACTAATATTATAAACGTGAAAACTTATAAGAATGAATGGTTGTATTTGTATGGTTGCTCTTTCACGCAAAAACGAATGAAGAGAGTTGGTTGAATTTGATAGATAGATGGATAATGGTTTGAAATAACAGATAGGCTATTTATTTATTTACTATCCCGGAAAGTAATCGGGAATGACGCTAATGAAACCAAGTGGCGCAGTGCCGTGCTTGGTAATGATTTAGGCTTTTCATATTCCAATAGCTGTCCTGGGCAGGCGTGTTGCTTACCAACAGGGGCATTTCCTGCTAGTCTCGTTACTCTGTATTATAAAAAAATGTGTTGTGTGTGAAATATCCACAATTATTCATTTATTACCTAAATGTTGGTGGACAATTCACACATAACACCATCTGGCTCCAAACTAAGTAAATTATGTACTATGGCGGCCTGTTGGCTAGTGTATTGCTTATATAGTTGTAAATAAATACTTATTGAAGTGAAAATTTCTTTTGGCGCGCCACA
Source organism: Ectropis grisescens (assembly GCA_017562165.1). NCBI lineage: Eukaryota > Metazoa > Arthropoda > Insecta > Lepidoptera > Geometridae > Ectropis > Ectropis grisescens. The sequence continues at coordinate 8,176,279 of CM029793.1, read as the reverse complement.
GACAGATTTGTAGTGGGCTGTGAATTGAATTCTAGCGTCACACTCGTGAATGATAAGAAATCTTCGGGTAAGCTCGGGACCATGCTCATGGCCACGCCCTCCAGTTTCAGCCGCGTAGTTTCCAAAGTAAGATATTAAATTCTGAGTCATAAATTTTATTTTCTATCGCCAGTTCCTATGACTGCCAATTATTTTCATACATAGAAACATCCAGACAGTACAGACATTTGAATTCATCACACAAATATTTGCACTTTCTTATATGTACTCGTATTTTGTAGCAGCGTATCTTATAAGATTTTTTGTTCTTATTACAGCCTTTCATAAACCTAGAAGTATAACCACTTACTACCTCAGGTCATTACTAATTCTCAACATGAGTCGCGAATTTGACCCTCTCACGACGTATACGTTTTTTATGACGTTATATTACGGTTACGTTACGTATAACGTAGAAGTAACGATGCGTGACGCTGGCAGCTACGTGTGAGCCTTTTGTAAGATAAACGAGAGTCGTGTGACAGGTGGAGACGTCGGGGATAAACAAAACATGAGCCCTTTCTTGTGGCGTTGAGTTGAAATCATAGCGGTTATATAAGTATACTAGATGCCCGCCCCGGCTTCGCCCGTGGTATATTATATAGCACTCATTGGGATCCCGTACATATCCAACGGTGAAAGAATGACTGAAATCGGTTCACTCATTCCTGAGAATATCGATTTCAAACAAAAACCTCTTCAGCAACCTGCTACGCCACCTGTCGGAAATTGGTCGTACCAACTCAGATTTAGAAAAAAAAATTAGCAAAGGTTTATATTCAAGGCACAGATTACTGAAATTCAATGACGCAATCTTTGACACATGCTGTCATGTGTCATGTCAAAGCACGAAACGTACGAAAACTCTCAAAAGGGGAATATTTTTTCCCGATTTTATTACATTCTTGTTTCATGCTCCGCTTCAATTAATAGTAGAGTTATTTTCTATAGCCTAAAGCCTTCCTCGATAAATGAACTATCCAATAGAAAAACAATCTTTCAATTCGGACCAGTACTTCCCGAGATCCTAGCGTTCAAGCAAACAAACGTACTCTTCAGCTTTATAATATTAGTATAGATAGCGTTACTGTGCAGCAATGCCGTTTTTGAAGTGAACACTTTTTTGGCGCGCCTAAACAAAATTTTCGTGGGCTGTGAATTGAAATCTAGCGTCACGCTCGGGTATGATAATAGCTTTTCGGGTAAACTCGGGATGCTAGAGCGAGAAACAAAATATAGTGAACACGCGCGTCAGAGCGAAAAAGATAATATAGTCCCTACTCCCTGTGTACCTGTGTTTCTTATATTTATGTATTTTTATCGTAACATTAACTTCTGGGTACTTACCACGTTAATAGAACTTGTCACGAAATATTATCTTTGCATTTCACATCCATTGCAAAAGTTTTTGTTGCAAAAGTCCTTGACTGGCCTCGTGGCTTAGTGGGTAGTAACTCTGCCTGCGAAGCCGAAGGGTCCTGGGTTCGATTCCCACCCAGTGCAAATATTTGTGTGATGAATATAAATATTTGCACTATGTCTGGGTGTTTCTATGTATAATAAGTATGTATTTACAACTACATAAGTATTATGTCAGCTATTTGGCCGCCATAATACAAACTTTGCTTAGTTTGGGGTCAGATGGTGTGTGTGTGAATTGTCCACCATTATTTATTTATTATTTATAATATACTCGTATTACTGTTTTATCACTTACACTACGTAAACACACAAAATGATACTTATTTTCATCGCAGCACTTACACAGACACTATAAACACAACATATTGATGCATTTTTAGCAAAATACCTGTAAAATTTATAAATAGAAAATACCAATCATTTTTAAATTTATTCTTTGCCATGAAAACACTAGTCATTCAGCCGCATGTTTTTGTCGTGTTGATATGCTTGCTAAGTATATTATAATTTTAAATTTCTAAATAATTTGTGTGTTTCATTATCCTTATTAGAATCGTAAGCTATGCGTTTGATCACGTTATTGATGGTCTTTAGCAAAGTTGTTATGCGTGAGCCAAAGAAGGTTTCTGAGTTGGGACAACGAATTTTCGACGGTGGCGCTGCAACGCACGCGGGGTACCGCTAGTTTTTTAAAATAATTGGTCTGTTTACGGTTATAGATTATTGTTTAATGTAACAACGTTAGAACTACCATTGATGAAATTATTGCATACTATGCAATCGCGTGGAAGAGTGATAGATGCGGCACAAGCGTACAATGAGCGTAACGGGACACTTTTTCGTGCCTGTAGCGTTCATATATTTATTAGACGTTGACACGCCAAAACTTAAAAGATATGACGATACAAAACACGGATAAGTAACGACAAACTTAATCAAAAAGTTCAGCGTGGTAATATTGCCAGCATTCTAGACTCGCTTCCGTTTGGTAGTGGGCTTCATTATCTTTAAATATTAATTAGTCTATGGATAATTCCGATGTGTTTAGTATAAGTAGTTTATTGTCATTATATAGAGTGACTAGACGAGCGGGATCTGTGCCTGATGGTAAACAAAATGCCAGCTACACTAAGTTTTTGGCCAAAAATATCCACAAAATACAGTTTTAAGTAGTATTTTAGTTAGTAGTTTTAAGTAGTAGTAGTACTTTATAAGTCCGGTGGAGTGCTAGGCTGTCATAAAAGTGTCCTACGCTTTCCGATTTAACACTCTTTTAGTGCGGACGATTTTAAACGCTAACATGCAATTCTTAGTTTTTAAATCAATGGTTTTAACTGTCATCAAACCTCGGCGATCTATAAAACCCAGACAGCCGAACCCAAGAGAACCCTAATCAAGTTACCCCAGCCTAAGTACCTCCCAGCTTTATGGGTCAACAGCCTTCGAAAATGGGTCGCTACAGGATATCTGCATCGCCAGAAGGCTTTAAACTTTCCCCGTCGGATATCTTGTATTTTTTACCTTGTGTCTTAAGCGATAAGGTGGAAATTGAAGGCAAATGAGGACGCTGAGTTAGTGGAAAAGTTAAGGGAACTAATATAGGGTTTAGTTTGTATGAGTTAGATGTTGATTTTGATTTGTGGAAACAATTTTCATCGTGTTTAATCCTGTAATATTATAAATCGCTCATTTGGCGCTACAATGACGTAATTACACTTATTTTTGTCGTTTTTACAGATACCTTATTTTTAACCGACTTCCAAAAAAAGGAGGAGGTTATCAATTCGACCCCTATGTTTTTTTTTTTTTTTTTTTTTTTTTATGTATGTTACCTGATTTCTCGAGAACCTCTGAACCGATTTTAAAATTTCTTTTTGTGTTCGGATGGGTATGCTTCCCGAATGGTCCCATATAAATTTTTTTGAAATCGGTCTAGTAGTTTTTGAAATATGAACCAAAAACTGAAAAATTGCGTATCTGGATGACGTTGTAGATTTCACAAAAGTTATGAATCTCGACCCTGTCAATACAAAATTGTGTAAATGCTTTAATAAAACTTGTTTTTAACCCCGACCAAAAAGGGGTGTTATAAGTGACGTCGATGTCTGTCTGTGTGTCTGTCTATCTGCTGTGGCACCGTAGTAGAACTCAAACAGATGGGCCGATTTCGATGCGGTTTCTTTTATTTCAAGGTTAATGCCATAGCAGATGTTCTTAGCTATGTCTGGTTAATGTCGATTCAAGATGGCCGCCTCCACAAAATGGCGGACAAAATATTTTCACAACCTACCTCAATTTGGGTATCAAATGAAAGGGCTTGACTAGTAGAGTACTATGTACTATAACAAATTTCAAATCCAAATGGCCACCACGACAAAATGGCGAATTATATTATATTTTCATTACTACCTCAATTTGGGTATCAAACGAAAGAGCTTGACTAGTAGAATACTTTTCACTATGAAAAATTAAAATCCAAGATGGCCGCTTCCACAAAATGCCGAAATACATTTCTTTTTCACAACCCCTTTATATGGGTATAAAATGAAAGGGCTTGACTAGTAGAATGTTGTACAGATAACAAATCCAAGGTAGTCGGGGTTTAATCAAAAGTTTTAATTTTGTTCGTGTTAGTGTACACTAAAAAGAGTAAAATAAACAATTTTCGTACAAAAAATTAAACCGACTTCAAAACCACAAATAGGCACTCAAAAGCGAAAAATAAACTAAAACATTATTATAAGCGCTACTCACTCATCTATTTGAAGTCGGTGCCAGTCAGGTCAAAAAGTTAGTAGATTGATGCTATGTAGGCACAGGTAAGTAGTATCTATCCTATACCTGTTAGATTTAGCTGGCACCGACTTCAAATAGATGAGTGAGTAGCGCTTATAATAATGTTTTTAGTTTATTTTTCGCTTTTGAGTGCCTATTTGTGGTTTTGAAGTCGGTTTAATTTTTTGTACGAAAATTGTTTATTATATCTATATTACGTACAATCTATCGAGTGGATTGGTACTACAATAACTCATTTTTAAAATCACATCTGTTATGATTCTCTTCGAAATTCTCCACTTTTAATTAGTATTTTACGGGTTAATAGCAATATTTTAATGGATCTCCTGTAAAATTTCTTAAATTGCAATTCCGTCAATGCAAATGAGCGAAATGGGAAAGTTTGTATGTTTTGATGTTTGTTGCTCGTTCACGCGGGAAAGGCGATTTTACGATTTGATGCAAATAAATAAATTAATACTGTTGTAAATTCCTAACACAATTTTGTTACTGGCCCCAAACTAACTCTGCGAGTAGACTTACTGCCAAACATGCCACGAAGCCAGTCAATAATTATTTTCCTTAAAAGTGTATAATTATTAAACATATTACTTATATAAACTAGCAGCGCGCCCCGCGATTTCGTCCGCGTATTTCCAAATCCTATGCCGTTTTTCTCACGATATTTTCCTTCACCAGTAGTGAGGACAAACTAACACATCTGCAATGAAACATACCTACATACAAGTTATACTTACACGGAATTGGAACCCACGACGATTTCATGATAGAGAAATTTTGTCAACCAGTTCTTTTAATGCAATTTTCCTCATCATCATAATAAGCCCACAAAATTCAGTTAATTTTCCTAAGTTATCAGTAAATCAAACTGTACCTTTTTAACTAAATTCTACCTCGTAACTAAATTCCATCATAATCTACAATACTATTAGAACCTGACTGAAAATATAAATACACTCATTTGTTAATACCGAGTGATACAAAATATCTAAAAGAAAAATTATGTGCCTAAAAGACTAAGTGATACATTATGAACATAGTAGCCTACGCTTCACAAAATTAATGACCTCTCCCCTCTCTCCTAAATAAAGAACTATCACTATCCCTGTCACCACCTCTAAAGTAACAAATGAACGCCATTATCGCAACAAAGACAACACTTTGCCTGACGCAACTAATTCTACCAAAAACAACAATATAACGACCACAACATCATCTACGGATCTACTGAACACGTTCAGTACACGCGAACATTCATTTAGGCTTGGAAATACGCATACACAACAGCAAAACTGCTGTAAAATTCAACCTTACGGGTCAAAATATAGAGTTCAAAATAATTTCAAATTAAAACAACTGCTACAGAAATTTCACTCTAATCTCATTGGGTTAAAGCTACATTTTGATTGCGATGATAAATCCGCAGCGAGATATTGCAAGCAATTAGAAAAAATGCAGATGCTTTTATACACACTCACCATCCGTCGATGTTATATTCATCTTGTCAGATTCCTTATTAAAACTGCAAAATTCGAATTTCAAAATCGGCAACGAGCAAACCGCGTGTGACAGTCAAAAGTTCACGCGAAACTGGTTCTTATTTCTATTGGGAACGCGCCGAATCTCGGTGGGACCGCACGGATCACTGCGGTCTCCTGCCGTATTGCAGATAGCTCAAATGACAAGTTCACACCAAACAGTCATATAATTCACAGAAAACACTGGCCAGTAACACAGAAACACGTTCTAAATTCGAAGAGTCCAAGTACGGACAAACGTCAAAATTATTGGCGCGAACACTTGACAGGTGATTGATCCCGCACTTAAGTCTTCTCCCGAAACGATTTGTCTTTGAGTCACAATACAGTTAAACCACAGAAGCACTAAACAGCCAATAGATAGCAGAAGAGATGCTACTTTCAAGGCAATCCGATGCTTTTTGATAGTGTAACGACAAAACAAATAGTCCGGAATGAGTGAACTGGCACATGCGCAGAGGGGAATGCCGTATGCGTATTTTGTTAAGACGCGGTTACTGAACTTCGTAGGCTGGATGAAAATAAAGATATTCGCTTCGAAATTTGAAATTATTTTGCATACAATTTAAATTGTAAATAATGGTTTCGGTATTTTTACGGTTGGTATCGAAATAGTATAAAGTTCGTGTAGTTTAGTATCAAAAAGTGGTTGTAAATAGTTTAAGTAGGTACTTTAATTTTACGATACGATTTTTATCGCATCGTTGTTTTGGACATTGACCTTTGTTGAAGGCATCGTAAATTGTTATTTAAAGCTAAAGTTTGTGATTTGGTTACTCTTCGTTACTTTTGTAGGATAATAACTACAATTTCAAGTTTCTAAGTTACAAAATTAAATAAAGTGTAAACGTAGTTATACCTCTTTTTGTTCGTCCTCAGACTTTTCTTTGACAAAGCTGTTAGAAATAGACATAATTTAATATAATGTGTTTTTAGTAGTGGTAGGATTATTTGCAGAGTCAATCTGGGGAAGTAACACACCTTTATTATTATTACCGCCAAGCACTAATGTGCAAACATTACTGTGTTCCGGTTTGAAGGGCAATGTTTCTAGTGAAATTACAGTGCATAGAGATGAAACATCTTATATCGATGCCGATTTTATTGAATAAACATTTTTATTTGGGTGACGACCGCAATGCAGTGCTAGGTAATGATTTAGACTGTTCGTGTTCCAATAGCTGGGTGTCATTGTGCTGTTATATGGCAGCCTTGTTGTTTACCATCAGGCACATGTCCTACTCGGTTCTTCATTCCATGAACATTGACCACATTTTTAGTCAATGCGGTTATAACTAAAGTCAAAGCAAGCCAAGTCAAAGTCCAGTAGTCTAACTATAAGTATTTCATGTTGCCATAATTCCATGTTTTAATTTTGATATTGTTTTATTATTAGCTGCATTCCACTGATTCCGTGGGATAAATAAAGGATGCAATATTAAGCTTTCTACTGTAATTTTAAAAATAAGTTTTCTGCAGATTTTGTAGATATTAATTGCGTATTATTTATGTATTCCTTCATTTAACAAGAACTTTCACAGTACACCACACAAGCAAAACGGTTGAATTTAAAAAAATTGAGTCATCTTCTCCACTGGATCCGAAGTTTCTTTTTTGGAATTTTATCCTCTTCTCTGTATTACGTACCTACTAAAGTATATTTTTTGGTATTTTTTCCATTTGCTATGTTTTACAATAATAATCTTTACTTTGTGTGCTTGAAAAAGTGACTTATGTAAAAACTTATTTCATTTTGATAGTGTGTACTATTTTTTTAATTAATAGTACTTACTATAAAAATATCATTGTGTATTTATTATACGTTGCATGTATTCCTTTAACTTTTTCCTTTCAAATCTTATTTAAGTTGTGTCTCTGAAATACATATGACAACCCAAATTTTCGGATAACTTTCACCAAAAAGATCTAATTTATAACTTTGGTACCTAAGAATCTATACTAAGTTATATACATCAATAGCTCGGTACTTAGCTAGTACAAATCGAAGACTACTACCCTGTCAGTTCTACTACCAAGTTCTGCGTAGCAAATGTTTACATACCTAAACAAAAGACCATCTAGCTATGACACGTGGTAGCACCGTTTAAGTAAACTAGGCAATAAAAACTAGTCTTTATATTGTGGCCACATCTACCTCAGCAGCGATGTTTTAAAACAAAGTTCTATAATTTGAAGGAGATAGAGAAAAAAATGTGACACTAAAACTGTAAAAAATGTGTAACGGCAATGGCACGTAAAAACTGTTCGTGACTAATGTTACAACCTTCTTTTCCAGATGATCGTACCATATATAATAAAACTTATGCACTATTTTAGTGACAGCCTCTATATCATAGTTTTTTTAATGGTAAATAAGGACATATTTTTATGTCAGCATATAACATAACAATTATTATTATTATCTCAGCCTATATATTGTCCCATTGCAGAGCAAAGGCCTCTCTCCCCTCCCTCCAATATTCCCTGTTCAGAGCAACAGTCCACCAATCTTCTCTAAATGTATCGAGTTCGGTCCGCCATCTCTTCCTGGGTCGCCCGGCTGGTCGTACATATTGTGGGACCCAAATAGTTGTTTGTTTTGCCCAGAGTTGTTCCGGCATTCATAACAATGGATAGGAAAATTATGTTCCAGTAATAATATCTATTTTAAAATAAACTTAGGAAAAAAAACTTAAAAAAAAAACACTCCCATGATTATTAACAATATTAAATTAACCATACTTTATTACTATATACCAAATTATTACCTGCTTTGGTATGCCAACACGTACCCCAAAGCCATTCATTTCGCATCATAATCACACACACACAGTAGGCGCGCTAGCTAAGACACGTAGCGACACTCGTCATTGTAAAATGGCTAGTAAAAATATAGTATCAATATGGCGTCCTCTATATCTGCATTCGTGTGTCACCGCATACCCCTGAGACATTCATTTCACATCATAATCACTTCTATACACAAACAATAGACACGCTAGCTAAGACACACGACGACACTCGTAATAGTAAAATGGCTAGTAAAAGCTAGTCTCCATTATGTGCAAGCCCCTACCTCTGCAGCGGTGTGCCGTCTCGTACCCCTGAGATATTTATCCCGCGTCACAGCCGCCTACATACATAAACAATAGACATGCTAGCTATGACACGCGGTAACACTCGTTATCAAAATAAATAAAAAAATACAATAGACAAAAATACTTATTGCCGTATCATAAACCCGTCTTGAAGCTCAAGCTCTGTTTTATCTGTTTTAGTTTGTTTGACGTCACTTCGAATATTTTTTTTTCCCCGAAAAAATTACAACCGACTTTTATTTAAAATATGTTTAATCCAGACATTTGAAATCTATTTATTTTGTTCATATATCAAAAACCACCACACCGGTTTGGATATAATTTAAATGGGATCATTTCTGAACTATCTGATATATATCTACCAAACAAAAAAAGAATCATTAAAATTGACCATTCATGAAAAATGGGGATATCGCGTAGCATACATAGTCAGTCCAGTCCGACTCAAGTTTCGATCGCGTCCGGCGATCTTTTTCGAGGAATGTGCGCCCGCGTGTTCGCAGCTCGTTTAGCACTCAACTAGTTCGTTTAGTGCTAAACGAGCTGCGCTGAACACGCGGGCGCACATTCCTCGAAAAAGATCGCCGGACGCGATCGAAACTTGTGCCGGACTGGACTATATCAAACGTAAGTTACCCGTATATTTATTTAAAATGTGTAATAACCATGTTAGTTTTCATACTAAAGTTTCTCTAACTGTTTGTTTTAGCTAGTCTATAAATGGCTGGACCGATTTTAACGGGACTTGGCAGATAGCTGACTAATGTAATCTTACTAATATAAACAAAATCGCTAAAAGTCTTACTTGACGGGGTCCGGATTGAGCAGGTTCAAAGCACAACATTTCTGGGGTTCGAGATTGACCGCTGCATGACATGGGAACACCACATCGACAAGATGTGTGCTAAAGTAAGCAGTGCGTGCTTTGCACTAAGACGTGTGTCTCGAGTGGTGTCTGCAGATATATCTCGTTCGTGTTACTTCGCTACGGTGCATTCCCGGTTATAGCACGGAGCCGAACTATACGCACGCGCTACCGACTGGGAGCGTGCTTTCCGCGCCCAAAAACGTGCCATACGCGCCATCGTGGGCGTGTCGCAATGTACATCCATCAGAACATATTTCAAAGAGCTTGGCATACCTACGTTGCCTGCAATCTTGATCTACCAAGTAGCTGTGTATGTCAGAAACAACTTAGACTCATACGACACGCGAGGAGAGAGACATTCGCGCAATATACGTAACGCTGACAAGCTGGATAGTAAACCTCACTCTCTCGCGAGATCTAAAATCTAAAACCGATTAAAATTAAAAAGCTGGCTTATTGATCAAACTTTTTATAGTTACAGCGAGTTTTTAAATAGTGATGGCAAACTCACAATAAAATTGTAAAAAATTGATATTGTTCATTACAATTGTAATAAATGCATATATTTTAATTTTTGACTCTTATTTGTACGATGCCTAATATCGTACAATATAAAGTTCAATTTAAACTTTGAAAATGTATACTCTTTGTATGCTCTTATTTTGTTTTTTTATAAAATTGACGTGTAAATTGTACATTTATCAATAAAGAACTTTGACTATAATAAAGGCGAAATTTTGTGAGTGTAGGGTACTTTTATCCTGAAAAAAACCGGGAACAACGGCAACGAGAACTACGCAAGTAAAACCGTGGGGCGCTGCTAGTTAGGAATAACGCAGATTACTTTTATCTAAAAAAAGTTCCGCTTTTAGTAAAAAATATAATATTCAATTGTTTACATAGGAAAGCCACGACTTACACAGAAGATTGCAGCTAGTAACATACAAGAAATTTGATCAGTTTCATCTAATGGCTATCGATTAGGAACGTAACGTTGCGTTACCATCCCAACAGCCAAATCGATATGTGATATCAGACCCATCCCTAGGCGTACGTGGATGAGATTAAATTAGGATAGGCAACTAGTAGGTTGATAGTGTCGATACGGACTGACAACGATGGTTTTAAAGTAATGAGGCTATTTGAAGACGGGATGATCTCGAATTCAGTGCACGACAATTCAATTGAGAGTGAATTGGTTTCTTTTAGGTCATCATCAGCCGCAAGACGTCCACTGCTGAACATAGGCCTCCCCCCTAAATTTCGACGAACGACGAAAAAAAAAAAAACGAACGAACCTGCGCAACCTGCAACCAGCGGTTTCCAGCGACCTTTATGAGGTCATCTGTCTATCTAGTGAGAGGCCGTCCAACACGGCGTCTTCCGGTTCGTGGTCACCACTCGAGAACCTTTCTTCCCCATCGGTCGTCAGTTCTACGAGCGAAGTGGCCTGCCCATTGCCACTTCAGCTTGCTTACTTTTGAGCTATGTCGGCCACTTTCTTTTAGGTAAGCACGCCTTATTGTAGACATGGGTTTCTTCTAGGTCTAGGTAAGCTCGTTCCATCGTAGATCGCGTCGTCGCTTAACATCTGGCGAGATGGCGGTCATGTGTAGCCCCATTATCTAGACCGAAACTATGCAAAGCTTGTACTTTGGAAGTCAGATGGCTGATATACTTAAATGATTGTAAATACTTAAGTACTTATTTTACATAGGAACACCCAGGCACAAAACAATCATTCTCGGATTCTCATTCGTAGAACGAGTGAGTGAGAGAATAAGTGAGAGATCCAGTGTTAACATTTATCCGGACCGGTCGTCGGCATATATTTACTTCAAACTTAACCCCTTCGTTAACCCTATAAGTCGCAACTTGACAGAAACGTCACGGGTTCGGTGCCAAGTTCTAATTTAGCTAAACAACTTACTTTACGAACAGATTATAACAGAGGTAGAACTAAAAGAATAATATTTTTGAAGGCAAAACTTCTTTTGGCGCACCACGCACATACTTTTTCGTAGGCTGTGAATGAAGAAGTTAAAGATTCGTTCGGGTTTTTTAATGGTCGAACTGACGGATTAATCCGTTTATTAGCCGTCTCATCATTGTGAGGTCGCAAGTTTGAATCCCGCCTGCTTCTCTAGGTATTTTTCCAAGGGTAGTTGTACAATTTTTTCGTCATTACGATATGGCTTTTACGATGAAAAAACATGATTAGTGCGTTTCAAAATAGAGTTATTTCGAGAAATAAATGTCTAATTTCGTGGTCTAACCTAACTTTGGCAATATGGCGAATAATAGCCTTGAGTCTCTCGTTTTAAGAGAAGGCGTTAAATCCCAGAAGTGGGAGCACATGGTGGGTTTTATGATTTCATGTTTTTCTTTTCATTTAGATTTAGTGCTTAAACCATTTTCTACTCATAGTTTCTGAATTGGTTCAAATCAAATCAAATTATTTATTTTCAGAACATTTTATATATGGTTGTGTAATCACATACATTAACAGCAGTGTACAGATGCAATTCAAGTTTAGTGTATCATGTTCTTGCCTGTTTCGGCGTACAAATTTTATTACAGGAATGAATACTTCCCGATGGTTTTAATCTTGGTGTCTTTAAATCGCGAGTGATTGGTTTCTTCTAGGTAAATGCACTCCATGGTAGACTGCAGCGTCATTTATTTATTTCAATTAATGAGTACCGACTTCTTGAAGTACACTAATGAGATAAATAATTTGAATATATGAAAGAACAGTAATTAAACTTTGAACAATGACTAAAATAGGGAATATGCATGCATTTTTTTATATTTTTAATTCACTTTTTACATTATTATAACACAGTAAAAAATATAAATACTCTTGTAAATGTACAAATTGATTTTTAAAATAATATTTAAAATATCGATATAATTAATTTGTCCAGTTTAAACGCCGCCATCTTTCCCGCGCCTGCATGACGTCACAGGCCACGACCTGTGTTTGTTTACTACAAGTGTTGCAGTTACTTTGTACCGATTTTTGAGTTGTGCTAGCTAATCAAACGATGGAGAACACGACTTTTCTCTCTAACACTACTAGCTCAGTACGAATATCGACACCGTTGAAGCAGAAAACATGCCATGTGACGTCACATTTGGCTTCCACAGATAATGATGCGTTTCGCAAACTTGAATTTCCCCGCGCCTATTTTGCACTTTTTAAATAATATTGTTTATAATTAATAACTAACTAAATAATAAAATAATTGTTTTGGCATAAAGGAGGGCCATTAAGGATTCTACGAAAAAAAAAACAAGCCTATTTAAACTACATGCATATTGCCTATTACAAAACGAATAACATAAATCAAAACAAATGTCAAAAATCATCTACTAAAGTAAAAGAAAAAATTATAATGACAATATCAAAAAACTAAATTTTGATGTCAAAAATAATAATGTAAAAATCTAATGATTGTACGAATGTCACATTATAACAATAATACCAATGTTAAATAACAATAATAAAGTCCATACAAAAAGAAGTCAAAATTACCAAAACAAAACGAATAATGAGTCAAGGCAAAAAAATATGGATGTCAACTTGTATGCTAACATATTGCAATTTTAAATGTCAATGAAAATTACTGGAGTAGTCATCAGGCGAGATGGCGGTCAAGTGTAAATTTAGATGAACTTTGTTTAGAGATAGTTTATGTGTTAGATGAGTCATATTTAGTCTTTCACCGGATCACTTTCATCGTATGACTAGCAACGTCCCACGGTTTTACCCGCGTAGTTCCCGTTCCATTTATTTTCCCAGAATAAAAATTAGACTATATGTTCTTCTAGTCTATTATCTGTGTTCCAAACCCGATCCGTACATACATTACGACGATTTTGAGCAACATAGATCCAAACATTGCCATTTATAATATTAATCGAATTCTGATGTATAATCATAGGGAATTAATTATCATCGTCTCTACAAATTCCTATTCTGTGCTCCAGTTTACTTTTAAAGTTATCCCCTTACCTTGGTAGACGCTAATTAATCGACCTGACTTGAATAATGGTTTGATTTCCTTCAGAACTTAAGTCTAAGTAAATCTCGCAACCGGAACTCATTTATTATACAGTTATATGCATTACATGGTATAATAATTCTGCATGAAAATTTTAACCTTCAAAAATTAAACATGCAAAAGTTTGTCAGGACAGATCCTATATAAATGTAAAAAAAGACATGGATCTATATACTATATAAGATATATAAGTATATATGGTAGATCCGCCCCTATATACTCGTAAAGCTTGACAGTTTTCTGTGCGATAATGATTATTTTACAGTAAAGTGGTATCTTCAAGCTTTGGAAATGTATACAATTTGTATGCTCTTTCTTTTGTTTTTATTTCTTATTAGTTTACGTAGAAATTATACATTTATGAATAAAGTATTATATCAGCTATCTGGCCGCCATAGTACAAGCTTTGCTTAGTTTGGGGTCAGATGTTTGTTATTGTGTGTGAATTATCCACCAATATTTATTTGCATATTTATATTATTAAGACTCAATTATTTTGGTTCCGTAAAACGTATAAACGGAACCCTTATAGATTCGTCATGTCCGTCTGTCTGTCCGTCCGTACTTATGTCATAGCCACTTTTAGCCGAAACTACGAGAACTACGCCGATGAAACTTGGTATGTAGATGTATTCTGTGAAACGCACGACAAAAAATATTAGGGTGCCGCCCCATACTTAGATCTGAAGCTTCAAAATATTTGTAATACAAATCTATACGTGCGGTGTGCCCATGGATAGGTCTTCAAAAGTGATGTTGAGGTTTTTGCTATATTTTTTTTTCTAAAATAAGAGAATGATAAAACTAAAAAAAATATGTGATGTAAGTATATGACCATGCAAAGTTCTAACGAAAATTGGTTTGAACTCGATTTAGTGAGTGGTTGTTTTAGTACTTATTTTACAATTAATTACACCGAACTACAAGAACTTATATATTACGTTACTTGCTGCTACAGAACCAAACATCGGTTAGTCCGAATCGTACTAGCCCGCTTTTATTTTTCTGTTGAATTATACCTACTACGATAGCACAGAACGTCTGGTATAAATTGACCTCAAATATCGTTACAACAAAACGAGAGCGTGGTTCTAGAAACATTTGTTTTTTGCATTAACTTCCACCAATTCATGACCTCTGAGTAATAAGAATTACAACATGTCCTAGGTTCAATTAATATTAGGCACTGAAACAGACAGTTTTACATCAAAACGTAACAGAACAGCCAAAGTTCGCGTGCAGAGGTATCACACCGAAGTGTAACCGCGGCCACATTACCACCGAATTGGACGCTTTTGTCGCCTAGTATTTTTGTCCAAGTCCTCCTTTGTTTGCCCACAATGGGGACAGTGGCTTGTTAATTACGTTTCACGGAAGCTTTCGGTTAGTTGTTGGTGTTCTTTTATAGTGCAGAATTTAAACGGAAAGAGAAAAGTCGCGAAAACATTGCGATGATATTTCACTTGCATAATGATTAACTTTTTTTAAATATACTGAATCTGGCGACTACTAAATTTGAATGGCTTCGTAGCTTAGTTGGTAGTAAGTCTACCACGGAATCGTTGTCATAATAAGTCGTCGGTTAGATCTCCAACCAGACCAGACCAGACCGATTATTATTGACGGAGATCTACCAAGCACGGTTTCGCTATGTCGGATTGGTCAACAAAGTAGGTGTTTAGAATAGAATGACGTAACAATATATTTTACCTAACTTATAGAAAAGGGTAATGGTAATAATTTTAAAGCCGAGGCGCGGCTAATGTTTGTAAAATACCCGCATTTCGTTTTAACCATCAGTACTTTGTTTGGGACGACTCAATACAGGTGTGTCCATGATTATTGTTGCATTTTCGACTGCGCCGGGTGCACGTGTTTTTTTATTCACCTAAAAGTCCGGGACTGTGAACGTCTGAACACGCATTCATTGGGTCAGGGACCTTACTGCGCGGACGCGATATAATTGTGCCAAAATTCAGACGCCGGGCGTCGACTTGATCGCGTGTGTTGTTTGGTGGTGAATTCGTTTCTCAGCGCGGTCGCGAAAACGAACATTGGTGTGAAAAGGACTTCAGTGGATCGGGAGGAAACCGACCACAGAACGAGGGCGGTCGGAAGGAGGCCGAAGCACTTCTGATACCAGCTGACAAGTATCGTACCGTATATTTAAGTATATTTTACACTAGACACGGGGAACGGGGCTAGGTTCGAGGGAAGTTTAGGTTATACACCCTTATCAGAGGAAGCTGATTAGAACAAGGTACCGATATAATTGTGCCTAAATTCAGACGCCGGGCGTCGACTTGATCGCGTGTGTTGTTTGGTGGTGAATTCGTTTCTCAGCGCAGTCGCGAAAACGACCATTGGTGTGAAAAGGACTTCAGTGGATCGGGAGGAAACCGACCACAGAACGAGGGCGGTCGGAAGGAGGCCGAAGCACTTCTGATACCAGCTGACAAGTATCGTACCGTATTTTTAAGTATATTTTACACTAGACACGGGGAACGGGGCTAGGTTCGAGGGAAGTTTAGGTTATAAACCCTTATCAGAGGAAGCTGATTAGAACAAGGTACCATGTTCTGGCTCCATATTTTGACAAAGACACGGACAAAGAGGTTTGACTCTACGTTTGTGATAAGAACGTCTAGGCTGTGGAATGAGTTGCCTGAGTGGGTTTTTCCCGATAGCTATAATCTTGGTGTCTTCAAATCGAGAGTGAATCGGTTTCTTCTAGGTAAACACGCTCCATCGTAGACCGCATCGTCGCTTAACATCAGGCGAGATGGCGGTCAAGTGTAAACCTATTAAAGTTAAAAAAAAAAAAAAAAAAACGCCCCAGTCGTTTCCTACTGGGTGGTAGCAGAGCGTAGTTTATCCAAAACAGTAGGTATCAGCTGAACGCTCTTTTTTTTCTATTGGACTGCTAGCAGCTCAAAAAAGTGTCATCGTTTCATGGTAGTAGACATTCCAGAGACTGAAACAACCGGGTTTTCGTTTTTTCGATACGAACATAAAAGGATGCGGAATGCTTAGAAGGTTTTTCCAAATAGTTATAACCTTGGTGACTTCAAAACGAATCGGTTTCTTTTAGGTGAGCACGCTCCATTGCATCTTCGATTAACATCAAGTGTAAACTCATAATTAGTTAAAATCACACATTAATCTTCACCACTAAAACCAGTGGTGAAAACTAACCACAAAAACCACTAAAATTAGTCTGAACATCATCTGAGCTTACTAACTGAGCTGAAAACTACTCAGAAGTGTAGGCCGAATTTAAATCCACCTTAGGATTATACGATAGACATTGGACGTTCTCAATACTAGGCTATTGGTTTCCCAAATTTTACAGCTGGATTTTAATGAAGTTATTTTCTAGAAGCATCGTTTATCAATGATACAACTTCTGATGAAGTGGTGAGATTTCATTTGAGTTTTCAATTCCCTGTTGCGTGCAAGACGGTTCCAATAATGAGCTCTCCGACGCAGACCTTATCGACGATGGTTAGGTTGGGAGGTAATGTCAAATCAGTTCACACGTGGACCTTTATTATTGTAACTATTCATTAGAAACAGTTGTTTTCTGTTATAATATAAGCTTGAGTATTTAATGAATAAACGAGTTATCAACGCGTAATATTGTGGGTTGATTGGGTTTATAACCCTGAAGCTTTTACAATATGTCGACTTTGTCTCTGTGCTGGGCAAAGGTCTCTCTAACGTCTGCTGTTGGACTGATGTCTTGGCTCAATCGATAGTGAGTATGCTCAATGAGCACGTATGTTAGTCGTGGATTTGACAACTAACTACTAAACATTTCAATGATAAAAAAGGATTGTTCTGTGACGGCGTTTTTTTTAATAATAGGTAAGTATGTATTTAATATTTATATGAGATAACTTGTTTCCACAGGCCAAATGTTGCTCAATATGGGCATTAATATTAAATAGTAATTTGGTATAGTTAGTGCTGTGTAATAAAATATCCAAAAATTAGTTGGTTTTGTTTAAGACCAAATCAAGGCTGTCTTCTAACTTGAGTAATTAAAAACGATCGGGTCTCCTCATCTACTCCTTTTTAACTCGTATCGAAATAAATAATTAGCTGGCGTCGTTGTGACGTGAGCCTTCGAGCTAATAACGGTTTGGCACTTTAATAAATCGACTCTTAATAGAAACACGCAAACGACTTACGATTCGATCGAGATTGGAATTTGGGGTTACGGGGTTATAAAATAAGAGAAAACTGATTTTGTGCGTTCTGAGTGTGGTGGAATGGGTGGTTGGTAGTATCAATGAAAAGACGTAAATTCCACCACTATTTAAATTGTATTGGACGATACAATGTTACACGAAATAATTATCATAAAAAGTACTTTGAGATCAATGGAACATATAAAAGATTAAAACAAGTGTCACGGAGGAATTAGGAGTAGCGACTGCGGCGCGGCAGCGGTGCGGTGCCGGGCCGGCAGCAGGTAGCAAATCCCTTTCACTTTTAAGGTGGAGCGCGCGGGTCGCGGCGAGGGGTAATATCGCCCGGCGCGCGCGCATCCACCGTTCTAAAAATAGCTCGCCCGACTGCACAATAGAAGGGCGATGCTGTATGATATATACGTAAATATGAAGTATAAATATAAACTAATAATACTGATATAAATATTATAAATAAACTGAAATAGTTGTGTGGAGTGTAAATGAAATAATTAAATAAATTAATATATAAATTACACATAAATAAGTAAATATAGTGGGGTCACCCACACTGAGTAAAAATTTCTCGACATGTAGTTCTATCTGCATGGAATGATCAAAGGTTAAGGTCCTTTTTAAACGTTTGTTTGAAGCGGCCATGTGCATATTTGTATTATGTTTTAGTTTTCTATCAGCATTCAGAAAGAAACTTTTTGTTTAAATATTTAGTGGTGAGAGCTACCCATAATAGCAACATGCCATATATCGGAATATGAAGAGTTGAAATTACTGCTTAGCTCTGAACTTCTGTCGTCGCCTAAAGAAGAAAATTATTTTTCTCTTTGCTTTACAAAATCTCTGGGAAATTTGTCCTTCAAACTGAAACACAGTACACAATTTTTGCACATTTCTGCTTGACAGTAGAGTAACTGGTACAGGTGTGATTATTCCCCAGATTCTGCAACAACCGTACAGTTCACAAAAATCGTTATAATCGAAAATAAAAGTATGTAACTTTGACTTTGTAAAAGTTTCTTGGCAAGAAAATCACCATTAGATTGAGGCGGTGCATAATTTCTTTCATTTTAATTGTATCAACCCAAATTCAACTAACTCATATATTTTCAGGAATCCTATAAGTATTCTGTAAGTAAGAACGCCTAGACTGCGAAGAATGCTGCCTAAGTGAGTTTTCCTCGATGGATATCTTGATGTCTTCAAGCTGAGAGTGAATCGGTAACTTTTAAGTTACTCGTAGCACACTCCATCGTTTCTTATCATCAGGCGAGATAAAAATGAAATGCAAACCTATCATCGAATAAAATCGAACCGATTATGTGAAACACCTAATTTACATAAAAAGATTGAAAACTTTATTTGTCTCATAATGTTTATAAAGTACCTTACGGGGCTTAATCACAGATTAATAAATAAATTCAGATAAGTATTCTTAGTATAATTGGTTAGTTAGGTGTGTAGTGTAGTTCTCATTGTACTCTTATCCAAGTTTTATTTACTTAAAAATATGGTTACTATTTCCAATTGATCCACATACAAATCTAAATAGTAATGACAAAATTAAAAATCACATTGAATAAATTCACCGTAAGATTGTCTCTTGAGATTTTGCACCGGTACTCCATAAGTCTATGAACACGGTTTGAGATTGAAATGTCGCCGTCCCTGTCATATCAACTGTAATCGAAACTGTAAACGAGATGGCGATAATTACGTATTCATTTGGATGACGACTGGATCACATACATACAATTGAAATTGGTCCGTCAGCAAGATTATGGAAAAAATACCCGACATGCATTTTTTCATTTTATCGAATTATTATTAAAATTGACAAATGTACAGATAATCAAACTTCCAGAGTAGTCGGTTGTAACGTAACTTTATCGTAAGTCTCGCATCATAAAGTGACGTCATTTAAACTTCTAAGCAGCCGTCAAGCCTTCTGTAAAGGATCCAATTTAACTTTTAATGTTAAGGTAAGTTTTTTTGTTCACAGATTTTCAAAGGTAACCAAGCAAAAATAAACAAAATTTATCATCCACCGCCTGGCAACCCAGTACATCGCCGCAGCCCTGGCAACACAAGACCTATTAAGGTTGCCATCGATTAGTATTCGCGACTGGCACCTAATCTACGGTAATGGCAAACCCAGATTGAGGCAATACCAGCTGCAATACGTTACGTAACTGTGGTCTAGCCGAAAATGGTCCGATGAGCTAAAGGGGAATACGTTCATCAATGAACAACAAAAGGTTGACGTAAATAAAAAAAATGTTTTGTGAATTTACCTGAAAAATATCACCACCATTACTTTTTTTCTTTTTGGAGCCGTTGCTCTCTACTTAGTCTATGGGAGCCGTATAGACGGATACGGCTGTGAGATAAGGTGGGTTACGTAACGTTGGATTTGACTATAACCTCCACGGAGGCTCATTTTTGATGCACATGACTGGAACGCGGGTCCACTCTCGCAATCTTCTGCAAACCAGATATAATATGTCTGTCTCTGGGCCTTCTGGGTTATACCCTAGTCACCAGAACACCGTGATCGCCTCGGGAAACAAACAGTAAGTGAATTGCAGTCGCCTGCGGAGGACTCACTGGACACTCTGTGATCCCTGCCTGCAATTTTTGGGATACAAAGAACAGGGATATCGGCACCCTGCAATACCGGCACTCGTTTGGTCTTGCAATACCATCCCGTTCGCCTTTTCGCAGTGGCTATCTCGTCAATAACGGCTGGTGGTCAAGGAGAGCAGCGCATCGTAAAACTAAGGCTCTCCCGCCGCAGCTTCTACCTTATAGCAACATGTGCCCCCAACGTCGCAACTTGGCTCAGTTGCGACGGATAACACCGCGCAACCTCATGTAGGTTGCGTGTGCAGCTTGGACTGCTTCGTGTCAGTTTGGAGGCAAAGCCTAGACGAGCGACCCTACCTCGGGTTTCTTCGCTTGATTTACCAGACCACGGCTAATATGCTCCCCGTCTCGAAAATCCGAGAACCTATTAGGGGAACATCACTATCTATCTTAACCCAACGCCGAACATAATGAGTTATGTAGTATGTTTATTATTTCTTCGTTTTTAATGTATTTTGCATTTTTGCATGTCACAACGCGGAACGTGGAGCTTCTTTTTGTGTCTTTTCACAGGTACATACCCATTTTATCATCATCATCAGCCGCAAGACGTCCACTGCTGAACATAGGCCTCTCCCCTAGATTTCCACAACGAACGGTCCTGCGCAACCTGCAACCAGCCAGAACCTTTCTTCCCCATCGGTTGTCAGTTCTGCGAGTGACGACATGCCCTTTTACGCAAATAAAAAAAATGTTATTTCTAGAAAATGTTCGTTAACACTCTATCAAATTTTATCAAGTCATCCTACGGTAGTTAGTCCAGACACTCTTGCACAAATATCTCTTTTGTACGGATGAAAATGCAGAATCAATTTCTAACCGATATTAGACGGCAATTCAAGTCGTGAGGTTCAATAGGTACCGGATTAGCGCTCATAAACTCTGCCCTGAATATGAACAGTGGAAAAACAAGCTCTGAGACTTGACGATCCCAGCTGAAGTTTTAACCGCATTTCGTTGAAAATACCTACTATCTAGAATTCCCCCCAAAGTTGTACCAGCGACCCAGATAACCGAATTAGTATGTACCGCGAGGCGACCGGACAATCAGTCTGTTGGCGCGACTAATGATTAGTGAGCGTGTGCCCATGTTTACTGAATAGGGCTGACTAGGCAATACCTCCAGTCGGTCCTCATCTGGTCCATCGTCCCAATTTGACCTTTATGACAACTAGTGGACCTTTTAATAGTGATAGGAATCTCTGCAGAGTGCACCTAGAGACATCTTTAATGGTTAGGTAGCCTGTCGTTAAGGGCTTATGTCCGACAAAACTAAGTTTCGGTTTAAGGAACCATATATGTCCCGCAAAATTACAGAGAAAACAGATACGTACGAAGTTAATTGAAATGTAATTTTTAAAATACTGGGTGTCGGAAAATACTCAGAATGTTTTCCCAAGACCAGAATCAAATGAAATCAAATTATTTATTTGTCAGAACATGGTTGTGTAATCACATACATTAACAGCAGTGTACAGATTACTATAATTATTGTCAGGGCTGTCTGGGCAATATTTCCTGTCTGTTCTCATCTGGTCGTTTGTCCCAATATGACCTTTATGACAACTACTGGACATTTTATAGGGCCATGTTTGATGATTAGTCAGCTGTTAAGGGCTTAGTGCATCAATACTTTGTTTCGGTTTGAGGCATTAGATAGGCACACGTAGGATATTGCCCATATGTTTAGCAAAATTTCCGGGGGAAAGACAAATTATTTTATGCCATCGAGTGACAAATATGGTCAAATCGAGTGACAAATATCGAGTGACAAATATGACAAAAGTAATTTGTGACTTCATTTTGTTAAATACTATGTATATGGAAAAAATAATGGTGGAATTTGAATCTAGAACTTCATGATCGTGAATTCCGTGATCTAGTTGACAGACGAGACAAACAGAACATATACCTGATGGTCAGCAACATGCCTGCCATTAATAACACAGTGACACGCAGCGATTGGACAACGAAGAGTCCAAATCTTTAACTAGCTCTGCACTGCACTCGTTACCCAGATATATAAGATTTTTTATCTCCATGACCAGTAATTTCACTGGAAACATTGCCCTTCAAACCGGAACACACTGATATTTTCCATGACTGCTTCACGGTAGAATAACTGGCAAATGTGTGGTACTCGTACTTTCCCATGCAGACTCTTGAAAGAGTCCTACCACTACTAAAAATCCGAACAGAAAAGAACGCCGTCTATATCTGATTTTCTAAAAGCTACAAGTAGGTACAAGTTTGTCATTACAAAACATCGTGAGAAAAGCAGTAAGTTTAAAACCCTTTCAATCAAGGTAATTTTTGTTTGAACGCACTAATCTCAAGAACTACTGAATCGATTTCAAAAATTCTTGCGCCATGGGAAATGTACGTGATTTTTGTGTCCTATAGGCGTATCACGTACTACGAGCAAAGCCGGGGCGGACCAGTGGTTTTTTAATAAACCACATTAGTCCTAATGTCTAGACAAAAAAAACACAGCTGCCACAGTGATCACAATGGATGAGGACGACTAACCCCATTCAAACATATTTTTCATTCTCTCATTGCATTCAAACTCCAATACAATTACTTGTATTTATGATGTTGGCTATTACAAATTTGCAGATATATTTTTAAGCAACGAAATAACTAAATGTTCACCACAAAGGTACTCATTAATTTCCATTGATCAGTACAAATAACACCCCCACATCGGAACAACAATAAAATTATGCAAATTTCGACCTTAACACCCGTAATTAGGGTCGGAATTGAGTTTGAGAACACGAGTCGTACGTCAATCCAATCAGAGGAATTGGGCCCTGAAATACTGAGTACGAAACGTGCTTCAGTTGCGCCTTTTTATTTGGCTTGATAAAGATTTTCCTTACAGAGTTCTAGGCAACCCTTGATATGGGTCTCGCTATCAAAACTTGATATATTTCTAATCAAACCTTCGATTTAGAGCCTTAAACTAACTTGTAATTTTTCTGGATTAATTGTTTTTTCCTTAAATATGTGTTCTTTCGAGTTGGTAAAACTTGGACTTTACCACACAGGCATGCGTGGTGGATTACGGTCTTGGTTTTCTGCCAGAGATCGAATAGACTACAGGCCCTTGAACAAAATTTATGGGTCATATGATACACCAGGAGACCTATGTAGGATGATAAAAGGGTATAAAGTAATAATATTGAGGACTATGCCGTCACTTGTAAGCTGTCCAACTGAGTGGAGTTGAAGAGGGGGGTTCTAAACCTCGATCATTTTTCCTTGTCGCATGAGTTTTGTACGGCATTGCGAAATAATGTATTAGAAGAGGTATTGAAACTGTATGGAACCAAAGCCGAATAATCAAATGACCAAATTTACTCTGTAAATCGTCGGAAAATCATGATATTTTTTCACAAACTATTGATTAAAATTTATAATATTTACAGTTTTAATATCTCTTCTAATCTATTATTCCGCAACGCCGTACAAAAATCGTGCGACAAGGAGAAATGATCGAGGTTTAGAACCCCCCTCTTCAACTACTACACTCAGTTGGACAGCTTACAAGTGACGGCATAGTGCTCAATCTTATTTCTTTATTCCCTTCTATCATCCTACATAGGTCTCCTGGTGTATCATTTGACCCATAAATTTTGTTCACGGGCCTTTTCTGTTCTCCTATTGCTTTTCCTTACCTGTCACAGTACCCCATATTCCTTTTGTAACCTAAAATTCTGATTACATCAATCAAACGGGGGCAAGCATACAAATCCAAATGTTTATCGTCAACTATAGTCATCGATTAATAAAACTTGTAAACGACCGAACGAGGTCAACCTGAGTCCAACTAAGGCGACATTATAACCGTGTTTTGCATACATTACCGTGCTAACAAGTGAAAAATTATAATGAAACTGTTTTTATAATGTACTGTATACGTTCAAGCCTTGATCGTCGAAGATGTAAAAGATCGTTGTGTTGATTTTGCAATGGTATTACTAAATGTTGATATTTCTGCTTTAAGGAGCGTTTAGACAATAACAACGTCTTATAGTCAATGTACAATAATGTAGTTTTAGGCATCAAAATCAAATCAAATCAAATCATTTATTTCATCAACAAACATTGGTAAAATCAAAGAATACATATAAATCGTTCGTACATAAGTATATATAAACTTAGTTAGACGAACTTGGCACCCAAACTAGGATTATCTTGTGCGATGGGATACCAAGGCCTTCCTCCGACTATATAAACTTAGACAACCACATTTTAAATTTTATTGAATTAGAAAAATAAATAGAATTTTGTAAATTAACAATATAATGATTATTATCAATGTTGACATGCAAGTCAAATTCGAAATAGCAAAAGTTTTAATATTTACAATACCACTATAATACTATGTAAACTGTAGAGTTGTAACTAAACGCTCGGAATAATGTAATACTTATAAAAAAATAAAAAAATCGTGTACATGCAAATAGTGCCAGAATAATTCATTGTATGTATGCCGTTTTAATTACCCTTATCTATATATTATACCTATTATAATATTATGGATAGAGGTGGTTGGGAAGAGGTTTTAAAGAGAGGTTAGGAACAGTGGGATGGGGAGAGGAGAGGAATGAAGATGCGATTAATATTTCAACTTAGCCCAAGAGTTTACTAAATCGTAAATTATTCTTTTAGTACGATACTTTAATGACAGATTCAGTTTCTTCATAAGTTTGGGAGAGCAGCCATTTAATTATTGTTTGCTTGCATAAATGCCTATTCATGGAGTGTATGTTTAAAATAGTATTAATTCTATTATATGTAAGTAAATGAATAAAACACCATTGCAGTTGGCTCGAGACTGATTTATTTGTAACATAAGTAGGTTAGCATAACAATTTACAAATACCCACATATCTATATATCACACTTCCCCCCTTATATCTAAGTACCAAATAACATCAAACAAAACAAAATGAAAAAAAAATATATCTAAAGTTGAGAAAAGAAAAAAAAATATGCAATACTTATTTGATGACACAATAATTACAAGCCTTGAGAAATTACAAACATATTAGCTGTAATATTTTTGTTTGTATCTATCGTATTGTTATCCTAATCTCTAACCGTAGCTATGCCAATAGTAACTCCTATTATACTATGTCGACTTAAACATCTGTTGTTGTTTACATCGTTATCTTTAACCTTAGCAATACAAGTCATTACGTTACCAGGTAGATGTATAGATTGTATAGTAGTTGTAAAGGTACATGGATGACCAACATAGTAATTCTTGGACAATTTTACGTGATACATTTATTCTTATATTTAGCTTATTTCTATTTGAATACACTTTACCATAAGTAGTTATGCACTTTTCTGTGAGTAATTATGTAAGATGTAATATAAGAAGTAGAAAAAATATAAAAAAAAACAAAGTACACACAAATAAAAATTATACCTAAATTACACTCATAAATGAAAGAGGCTGGTTTTTTTTTTTTTTTTACCTTAAGTATTACTTAGGTACTTATTAGTAGCTATTATTTTCATAATTATTGGTTCATGAAATCAGAAAACTTTTTATAATCGGGAACCGCTGTGCGCGGTCGGAGTGCGGGCGATTAGGCGTACGAGCTTTCATTATTATCGCGTGCCAGCGCCGGCAGCGCCGGCTCGGGCGCGCCGCGCGCCGGCGAGCAGAGCGCCGGCTGGGTGGCGCGGGCCGGCGTCGGCGGCGAGCTCGACACAACCAGAGTTTGCGTTTTTTCGTGAGCGGGTGTCGGTGAGCTCGGTAGTCGTGGCTTTTCCGACGATGAGACGTCAGTCGGCGCCCACGAATACCGTTTGGATCTGTTGAGCATCAATTGATCGGCGTGCCTGGTGCTCGTCTTCATTCCCTCGGTGGCCACTTTGTACGTGACTGTGCCCGTACGTTCTGTCACCGTTCCTTCGCCCCATTTGGGCTCGTTCTTGGAAAAATTTCTTACAAGCACGGCGTCTCCCACATCGAAGATCCGGGGCGTGCCTCCCGCGTTCTTGACTTGAGCGCGCTGCGCCGCGGTCGCGCACTGCGCCGCGCTCGGCGCGCGCAGCCGGTCGAGCCGGGTGCGCAGGCGGCGCCCGAACATAGCGACCGCGGGTTCCTTCTGCGTGCTGCTATGCGCACTGTTTCGATACTGCAATAAAATTTCGTGAGGGCGGTAGATATCTGTTCCCCGTCGGCCGTAGCTTTCTTCATAACTTTCTTGATCGTTTTGACGGTGTTCTCTGCGGCCCCGTTGCTGGCCGGGTGGTAGGGCGCTGTCAGGATGTGCAGAATGCAATTCTTCGCGAGGTACTCTTCCAGTTTCGTGGATGTGAACGGAGGCCTCCCATCGGTCACCAGTTGTCTGGGTACTCGAATCTAGCGAACATTTCTCGAAATTCCCCGATCACCGGCTCCGCTGACGTCCCTGATGTCATCGCGGCCACCTCGATCCACTTCGTGTGCGCATCTACGACTACCATAAAATGTTTGCCGTTGTAATGAAGGAAGTCGGCGTGCAGGCGCGCCCACGGCTCCTGCGGCCAGGCGTAGGGCGCGGGCGGCGCGCGCGGCGCGTCGCGCACCGCCCGGCATGCGCTGCACGTGCGCGCGCGCTCCTGGATGTCGTCCTCCACCGTGGGCCACCAGACGTAATTCCTGGCGATCTGTTTCATGCGCACCACACCCACGTGACCTTCGTGAATGTCTTCGAGAATGCGTTTGCGCAAACTCCTCGGAATAACAATCCTATAACCCCACACTACACAACCGTGATCGACCTGCAACATCTCCTTTCGGGTAAAGTATGGCTTTTCGTTTTCTACCTCCGTGTCGGTCGGCCACCCGCTGATGATGTACCCGTACATTTTACTTAGCGTAGCGTCCTTTAAAGTCTCTTTTGCGACGTCCCTGTGACTCAGAGGGAACGTCTCTTCTACGTAGTGTATGTACGCCGCCTCCTCTTCGCCTTTTTTACACTTACCGTTGCTCGGGGCTGAGGCAGGCGCGATAGTCCGTCGGCATTGCAGTTTTATCCGTCGGTATAAATGCTATTTCGAAGTCGTAGGCGGCGAGTCGTACCGCATATCTCTGAAGGCGGCTGGCAGCCGTCTGAGGAATTCCATGTTTGGGTCCGAAGATGTACGTGAGCGGCTTGTGGTCACTACGCAGCATAAATTTGCGACCGAATACGTATTGGTGATGTCTCGTGACTCCGTATACGATGGCCAATGCTTCCTTGTCGATCTGACTGTATTTACGCTCGGCTGCGTTGAGCGTGCGCGAGGCGCAGCACACAATGCGCTCGGTACCGTCGGGGTACGCTTGGGACAGCACAGCCCCTAAACCGTATTGAGAGCTGTCTACGGCCAAAATCAAAGGTAGCCGTGGGTCATAGTGAGCTAGGACTGGCCCCGCACCAACTGTTCTTTGATGTCATCGAACGCCTTTTGACACGCCTCCGTCCACTGCCACCGCGTTCCCTTAGCTAACAGAGCATAAAGTGGCTGCAGTGTTGTACTAATGTTTTCAAAAATCGCGCGTAGTAGTTCACTAACCCGAGTGCGGCCCGCAGTTGAGATACGTTTTCAGGTGCGGGTAAACCCGCGATTGCCGCCACTTTATTCTCGTCAGTGTGTAAACCGTGTCGATTAATTTTATAACCTAAATAGCAAACTTCGTTTTTGAAAAATTCGCATTTATCCATTTTTATACGCAAACCAGCCTCTTGCAGTTTAGATAAAACAGCCCTTAAATTTTGCATATGGATTGATTTACTAGGTCCCGTAACGCAAATATCGTCGATGAAACATACCACATTATCTATACCGCAAAGAGTCTCCTCGATTAATTTTTGAAAAATTTCCGGTAAACACTTGAGACCGAAAGGTGCCCTACGATACATAAATACGCCGAGATGCGTGGTTATGGCCGTGAGGGGTTGAGACTCTTCGTGTAATAATAATTGTAGGTACGCATTTTCAAATCAATTTTCGTGTATTGCTCCCCCCCACTTAGCGCTGCGAATAATTGTTCGATGCGCGGCAACGGGTAGTGTACGTCCTTAAGTTTAGGATTAACCGTTATCTTATAATCGCCACATATACGAATCGTACCATCCCGCTTAATGACCGCCACTATCGGTGTACCGTAGTCCGATCGTTCTACTTTGACGATTACCGACTCCGATTCTAAGCGCTTTATTTCGCGTTCTACCGGTATTCGCATCGCTAAGGGAATAGGGCGAGCTTTACAAAATACCGGCTCTGTGTCTTTGAGGTACAGTTTTATTTCAGACTTAAATGTTCCCAGCCCATCTTTGAATACTTCTGGAAATTCCGACTGTAATTTTGCCACTACAGAGTCGCACTTGTCAGTAATGCTAAAAAGATTGATTGATTTCAACTTCAATTTGCGTATCCATAGGCGTCCCATTAATGGTTTAGCGCCGTTTGCGATTACAAATAGCGGTAAAGTTGTTGTCTCGTTTTCTCGCGCCACCATCACGTTCACGCGACCGAGAGGCACAATTTCACCGCCAGAGTACGATCGAAACCTTGCATTATCTTTGATTATAGGCAGGTGGGACAAATAGTCGTCATAAAATTGTTTGGACACGGCGGATATCTTGCTACCAGTGTCTACCTCAAATAAAACATTTCTATTTTCAACCTTAAGCTCTAAATAATAGGGATCGTCCTTTCGGTTTGCCGCTGTCATCGAGAAATGAAATAGTCCATCGCTACCATCGCTTTCGCCGTCGCTTTGCTCGATAAAATGTTGTACTTTCGAAGCTCTAAATTTTGGGGTATTACACGTTTTTGAACACTTGAGGGCCAAATGTCCCTTTTCACCGCAATTATTACACGAATAAAACTTAAACCGACACCTGTGGGGCGCGCGTGTTACCCTTTCCACAGCGCCAGCAAGCCGGAGCGCGCCGCAGGGCGCGGCCCGCGGCCCCGGCCCGCCGCCGCCGTCACCTGATGCAAGCCGTCTCCGCTCTGCCCGAGTCCCGCCGAGCCCGGCGAGCCCGGCGCCCCGCGGCCGGCGCCGCCCGCGGCCGCGCTCTCCGCGTGCCGCTCGGCCGCCTCCAGCGCTAGCGCCAGCTCCACTGCTTTTTTGTAATCTAGCGTAGATTCGGCGAACAGGCGTGAACGCATCTCCTCACTGCGTAATCCCGACACGAACTGGTCCCTCAGGTTCTCCTGCAGTGACGCTGCAAAATTGCAGTGTGTGGCGAGGTGTTTGAGGGCTTGTAGAACGTGCCGACGTTTTCGTTCTCCGCCTGCCGCCGTTGTCGAAATATGTGCCGTTCGGCTATTTCCGAACGCTTTGGCTCGAGGTGCTCCCGCACTAACTCCACCAGCTCCTCGAACCGTTTCTCCTCCGGGTGGTTGGGCGCGCAGAGGTCGCACATCAGGTCGTACGTGGCCGACCCGACATGCGTCACCAACGTGGCGACTCGTAGTTCTTTTTATCTCATTTAGTAGAATGAACTGTTCCACGAGCCGCACATATGCGCCCCAGGTCCCACGACCGTAAATATCGAACTCGTTTAACTTTCCGAACGGCATCACTAATAATTTCAACAAAAAACCTAATAGACTGCGCCAATGTAAGTAAATGAATAAAACACCATTGCAGTTGGCTCGAGACTGATTTATTTGTAACATAAGTAGGTTAGCATAACAATTTACAAATACCCACATATCTATATATCACATTATAGAGATATGCTCTTAGAAAGTACGATTGTTTTCCCGCTAGTGATGTGTAGATTCTAGGTGATTCACATATTTTAGCTTTACACGGTCTAAACCTTGGAAGTTCAGGGTTAAATTTCATTATTTTATGTTGTGCAAGTAGAGCATGCGTTATAAAGAGTTGACGGACGGTCAATACCTGTGCATCCCGATACAGACACTCAGTAGAGTAGCGAAACGGTTTCCGCATCATAACCTTTAGGACCGAACGTTGTGCTCTCGTTTTAGGCATCGTATAAACCCACAGATTAAAAACCCTGTTGATCGGCCGCGAAACGAATCTGCTTAAATTCATAAGTCACCAGCGGGGGCGCAGGACAGGGTAAAAGTCGCGCTGTGATAAGCCGAATGTCCGTGTCACGTCACCAACTGTCAGACAAAATGAGTTAAGAGTTATGCAAACTTTTAAGGACAGATTTCGACTTTCACAAGTAAGTAATTTATTGCAATTATAGAAAAACAAAACATTATCAATCTGCAAAATTAAAACGAACATTAAAAAATACGAAATTGGAACCCTTTGATGTCTTTCGAGTCCGAGCAGGATAACCGTAAAAAAATTTTAACCGTAAAAAACCGTATAAAATGGGTTTCCGTTCAGTGAAATGGTGCGGAAAGAATAGCAGAACATCCAGCTTTACGAAGGACGGTATATAGTTTCACAAGTAAGTAATTTATTGCAATAATTAGAAAAGCAAAACATTATCAATGTACAAAATTAAAAAGAACATAAAAAAAACGAAATTGGAACCCTTTGATGTATTTTTTGTATCCTGCTTGGATACAAAGAAAGACATTTCACTGAATAGAAACCCATTTTTTATACGTTTTTTTTGCCATCACTCTTTCGGTCGAAATCAAAAGCCTGACTGACCGAGCTCGCAACAGGTATAGTGCAATTATGCTTACGGTGACTACTAAAACACTAAGGAGGTGCAGTCGTACAATCAGTCCAATGGGTATATTGTCTTTGTATAAACCACTAGATGTGCCCTGGGTATCTTAATATTGGTAATAAACTGCGTAGCTGTGTGTAGAGTAAGTGGTTAAGACATCACCAATCTACTTGACCCCTAGAATCGCAAGCAGCGAGGTATGCCGTGGTTCTACTTATTTTGGTCGTTGGCAACAAATAGTGGCAGGTAAAAAACGTCCGGCGTTCACTGCTTCCTATAACCGACTAGAACGGAAAGAGTGATCGCACTCTTCCCAACGATAACAAGATTCCGTGCGTTCTGAAGTTTAGGAGGGCACATCTTTGGATTGTGATCGTAGGTATTAGGTGTGATATCCGTGACTCTTTTCAGGGTCCGCCATATATTTTATATACCGGTTGCTTATAGATCCTGCCGCCAAAAAGTAGGGTACAAACATCGCTCTATTCCGATTAAATAACGAGCATAAAGGTAAATAATATATCTGGGTGACAAGCGCATTATACAACTAGGTAATGATTTTGACTCTTCATGATTCAATAGCTGCGTGACACAAAGCTGCTTATCATCTGGGCGATTTTCTGGTGCTCATATCGTCCCTCTCTACATTAAAAGTTAAATTAAATTATGTCATCATTTATCGTTTCTCACAACTTTATACAGAAAGTCACTCGCAGTTTGCTGAGAGGCAGTCTCTACCTACCTTTCCGCTTACCGCTAGACCCACAAAACATATATCAGGTTCTGTGGCTAGACCAACGGTTAACGTAAAGACCAGCAAATTATGATGTTGACACTGCGTTCACCTTTCGCAGTTTTCCATTAAATCATTTAATCAAGAACTGGCTACTCATTCATGATCAAATTTAAATTGTCTTAGCTAAATCTTACCAGTTTTTTAAATCCATGGTCTGACTCTTTTATCACGTACCTGTAAAAAAGAAAATAAATTGTCAACATGAGGGATACGCTTGCAACAGGTTGTGGGCTTAACCACTCTTAAAAATATTTTAAAATATTGAGGCGCTTGTGGTCCAGAACAAGTTTTGGAAAATATTTTGTAATTAAGTTCTTGTTGAATTTAAAATTGTTAAATGTAGTTTATTCTAGTTAAAGCGAGAAAATTTGAAAGTGACTGCACGTTATTCCTCGGGAGAGCGAATTATATTTTGAACAATTTTTTTAAACTTTCGTAAGTTTGACTTGTGCCTGTGTGTGTGTTTGTTTACCCCAGAAGCTAAATCGACGGAAACGTGTTTGAGTGTGCCTGTGTGTTGCATCGTAGCCTCCGAACGAATGAACCGATTTTTGCCTTGTTTTTTATTTTAATTGAATTACGCGGAAGATTTATTAAATAACACTGGCACAGATATATGTTTCATTTAAATCAGCTCTTTTGTTTACATTAAAAGTTTGTTTTGTTTCAAACATAATTTGACCTAAACTTTGAGGTTTTTGAATTTTCAATTTAATGTTATATTTTACTGTTGTTTTGTTACGCTCACTACTCGGTTTGACGAAGTAATTAGCGTGAATGTGACAACAAAATCATGATCAAGTATTCCCCTTTATAATAGGCCAGCAATGTACGTCGACCTGACATATAACTTCGCCGCCGGCGACCTCAGTAGCGACACAGGAAGGGTTTGCGTTGCGTGATTTGTCCCAAATAATATCGCGATAACACGTTAAAAACGTACGTTGTTATGGAATAATGAAAATTTTCTCGTATATTTTGGTTTTATTTTTAGTTGAGGTTGCTTTTGTTTTTTGTTAGAAATGTGTGCTATGGAATACCCGGTACTGATTTAAATTCTACAATGGATGTGTAAACATTTGCGAAAACAGCTCACTACTGCCCCTGGTTCGAATCCCATGCGTACCACTGTCTTTTCGAAGTCATGTGAATAATGTTACTAATTTAAAAACATCGTGAGGAAACCGACATATTCCTAGACTTTTCCAGATCATGTGTCATTTACCAATCCACATTGGGACAGCGTGGTGGATCGTGATCATGACTCTTTCTTGCGAGAGAAAACGAGTCCCAGCAGGATATAAAGATTTAGTGGCTCATAATGTGTATGCATCGCGGTCTTCTCTCACAAAGTGATATTAAAAGTTAAAATTCACTAAGCTGGCCAAATGCGGCTCGGCGGATGACACATTCGAAAGATATCTTTCGCTGGTTTCCTCACAAAATTTTCCTTCTCCGTCAAAGTCTGTCAACAACCAACATGAACATCTTGATTATCTGTAGACCTGCATTGGTCTATGGATAATTCAGGTCTGTTTAGTTAGGTATGTAGCGTAGTGTCACAGTAAAATATACAGTAAAACATCTTCATACAAACGTGGCGTTCTCGGTTTGAATGTGTGCGTGCGCTCCGCGCGCCGTGTCGGCACGTGATTTCACGCACACGCTAGCATAATATATGGAGGAATAAGGTGGCGGCAGTACGGGCTGTGCAGCGCGACTGTGAGCACGTGTGTGCGTTACATGACCGCGCGCGTTCGTCAACTCTCGCCAACCTCGCAAAACTGTCAACCCTGGGGATCAACGCAAGAGTAGGCTAATAACTCGGTGGGCGGTCTTAGATAACCTACTGTTATGTATTTACTGTGGTAGTGTCGTTCTTATTTTAGTTGTATTAATAAAGGCTCTGCCCGTTATAAAATATAACAACTAAAATTCGCTTTCATTTATATGGACGACGGCGACGTAGTAATTAATAATTTCATGTGAAATGTGGTAGAGCGTCTGAATTTAATTGTAAATTACAGATGGTTTTTAGGGTGGTTTTTTTGAAACGTACAAACGGAACCCTCATAGATTCACACAAAATTATAAAATAGACAATATATTTTGGTGGTGCCCAATACTTAGAACTGAAACTAAAAAATGTTTTTTTCGTTTTACCCATACGTGTGCGGTTTCTATGGATTATCATCAACAGTTTTACCCATACGTGTGCGGTTTCTATGGATCATCATCAACAGCCCACTTAATGTTCCCACTGCTGGGACTCGGGCCTTCTCTCGCAAGGAGAGAGTTAAGGCCATAATCCACCACGCTGCCCCAGTGCGGGTTGGTGGATGACACATGACTTCGAAAGGTTCTCGGTTTCCTCACGATGTTTTCCTTCACCGTTTTAAGTTAGCACATGACTTCGAAAAGTGGTGGTGTCGACAGTGGTGCGTGTGGGGTTTGAACCCGGGGTCTCCAAATCGGCAGGCGCCGTTCTCCCGACTAGACCAGCCGTAACTTAATATGTTCCTATGGATAGGTCTTTAAAAATTATGATGAGGTATCTAAAATGTATTTTTCTATACTGAATAATTCGCGCGAGAGACACTTTCAAAGTGGTAAAATAACGAGAACGGGAACTATGCGGATTACACCGCGGGGCTGCGCTGCTATTTATAAATATTTTTTTATCGATAATAGGTTAACATTTGACCGCCATCTCGCCTGATGTTAAGCGATGGTGCGGTTCACGATACAGCGCGCAAACCTAGAAAAAACCGACTCAATCCAAACTTGAAACCGCAAGATGCTTGGAACAAGTTATAAATAAGTATAGCTTTTATTTTCCTATCCTTTTCTCCACCCCAAGATTGCCTGGAAGAAATCGCTTTCAGCGATAAGTCCGCCAGCTGTTTCACTAGTTATACTGTTTTCTATATTGCATGTGTTATTTTAAGTTGTGAACAAGAATGAGTTTTCATTAATTCATTCATACAGCTTACATAAATCCTACAAGGAAATTTAAAAACGTGTTCAAATTTGAAATCCTGAACGCTGAAAAGTAACACGTCATGAAGACACGTAAGCCTTGAATAACTTAAAAGTAACTTTGCGCTTACTTGTTATCCGCGTAATAAGCTACGGGGTAATCATGCTGCGGTACCTAAGTTATACGGTGATTACTTGTATCTTACGTATATCATTATATAATATAATGGTTACTTATTACGGATTATTATATTGATGGATCTAGGATATCAGCTATTTTATGCTGGCAATAACAGCGCTCCTAGATACTTATGAGGAATTATTGTATTATATAAATAAATAAATATGGGTGGACATTTCACACACATCACCATCTGACCCCAAACTAAGCAAAGTTTGTACTATTGAAGCCAGTTAGCTGATATAATACTTACATATTTTTAAATACATTATTATACATAGAAAACACCCAAACACAGTACAAATATTTGAATTCATCACACGAACATTTTCATTGGGTGGGGATCGAACCCACGACCCACGGCTTCGCAGACAGACTTACTACCAACTAAGCAACCAGGACAGCCAGTTTGACGGATCTAGGATATCAGCTGTTTTATACTGGCACTGACAGCGCACCGTAGTTTTTCGTCCGTAGTTCCCGTTCTTGTTATTTTCCCATGATAAAATTAGCTTATATGCTAATCCAGACTCTAATCCAAATTCCTACTCAATTATATTACGTCATTAATAATCACTACATAGTACAAAACAAAGTCGCTTTCTCTGTCTCTACATCCATATGTATGCTTAAATCTTTAAAACTACCAAACAGATTTTAATGCGTGTTTATAATAGATAGCGTGATTCAAGAGGAAGGTTTATATTTGTATAATAGCATACTATGTGCATACAACTGTAGAGAAACACTAATAATTTTGTAGGTTTCTAATGTGATGTCATAAATAAAACACATTTTTTGAGCTTACTTTGCAAACGCTGGCTGTATCCTACGAGATGGGTCAAAATAATATACTGCAGTATTGTACCCCTTAAAAAAGTTTAAGTAAGGCGGGTCGCTAGTTTCTATATATAAAAATGTTATGTTGGTTTGTGTACGCTTCAAAAACAGACAAAGTTCTGCACCTATCGAGCTGAAATTTCACAATCCGCATCAAGGATTGTTTTTATCTAATTTTTGCATCGCAATGTACCACAGCGAAGCGTGGCACATTGTAATGCAAAAATACAGGTACAGCTAGTTGGTAATATAAGTAGGATGAGGTGGATTTATAGGAGAGTATGATATAAAATATACACATAATTATGTATAGTAGAAAGTAGGATAGTCTTCCCACTTTTTTCCCCACCGCCGTGATTCTGGGACTTGGGCTGTCACAAAGAGAGAATCACGGCTTTTAGGGATAAACCACTACCTACTACCAGTAGTTACAAATATAAAGTCAGTCAGTCTATTGGAAATAACACTTTTATTTTAAAACACGTTTATGAATAA
The DNA here is from genome assembly GCA_017562165.1 of Ectropis grisescens. Lineage (NCBI taxonomy): Eukaryota > Metazoa > Arthropoda > Insecta > Lepidoptera > Geometridae > Ectropis > Ectropis grisescens. The sequence continues at coordinate 8,139,633 of CM029793.1, read as the reverse complement.
GCAAATCGAAGGGTTATTTTAAAATATCATAAGAGGTAGCGGTTAGCCCGGAGACCGCGACACGAGACCGCGACCGGAGACCGCGACAGGCACTTGACACTATGGAATTGTATGGGCGCCAGTTCGCGCTGAGACCGCGACAAGAGACCGAGACACGTGTCGCGAGACATGTGTCGCGGTCTTGGCGCGAACTGGCGCCCATACAATTCTATAGAGTCAAGTGCCTGTCGCGGTCTCCGGTCGCGGTCTCCTGCCGCGGTCTCAGCGCGAACTTCTACCTTAAGAGGTAAGTAGTTCGTGCACAAACACCTTTACACCTCCAAAAGTTAAAGTTACGTGTACCCTACCATCTGATAACGAAATGTAGGTTAAACACGGTAAGTTAGTTAATCTACAGTTTTAATCGGAGGCTAATGCAAAACTAATTATGTTTCATTAATTTTCGTATTGTTATGGTAACTTTAAATAGTTGAAATATTTGTCGAATTTCCAGTAGAAATTAGAGGTTACCTTCTGCTACATTTCTGTTGTTTCGATTGAGATATGGAAAAACAAGTAATTGTGATTTTGAGCGTAATGTTGCGGAGGTATAGTGACTAGACCAAGCGATTCACAATCACAAGGTCGTGGGCGCTTCTGAATATTTTTCATTTTTTTTTTTAAATAAGGAGTGACGAGACGATCAGGACATGTGCCTGATGGTAAGCAACATGCCTGACACATAACAGCACAGTGACACGCAGCTATTGGAACACGAAGAAGTCCAAATCATTACCTAGCACTGCACTGCGCTCGTCACCCAGAGATCTAAGATCTTATATCTCTAAGCCCTGTAATTTCTCTGGAAACATTGCCCTTCAAACCGGAACACAGTAATGTTTGCACATTACTGCTTGGCGGTAGAATAACTGGCAAAGGTGTGGTACTTCCCCAGGCGGACTCTGGCAAGAGTCCTACCACTACAAAAGCAAATGTACATAATCTTCCAAGGTCATATGCCTCTCTCCTTCTGAAATAATACCCCTCGCAGTGGCAATACTTTGTGGGGTGCTTATGTTTTTGTGATTTTAACCGCCGTATTTCATATATTTACTTAAGCTTTGCGCGGACCATAAAACTCTGTGTAAATTTGATTGCAATACAAATTTCAGGAAATAATTTAATTGTATTAATGACATTTTGATTTTATACTACTACATGTAATATCAGTAGATTTTTAGTTATATCTCCATGTAAATAGGTTAAAATGTTTTAAATTTTATTTCTATTTTAATATAGTAGGTACATGGAAATGACATGATGACGATTGGGTAAAATATACTATGACATACTTAATACAGGAGTTAATCATGATCAAAACTATTATTTAATGTTACATCATCATCAGCCTGTGTTCGCCCACTGCTAGACATAGGCAATAGGCATCTCCCATAATACGCCACTTAGCTCAATCCTCGGTCTTACGTTTCCAACCGCCACCAGCCGTCGTTCACATATCGTCACTCCATCTAGAATCAGGGCGTACAGTACGTTACATACATAAAATTAAATTACACTACGAGTTTTGTCACATAAATTTAAATCGAAGAGGTTTAAAAACTATATATCATGGGTCTTATAAAATACACTAATTCTCAATTCTCACCTATTTCCCTGTTGTTGCCATGTTTGTTTCCCCTTGTACTGCAACTCTACAATAGTTCCCAAAGCGGCCAACAATTTACGCGACAGCAAAGTTGTTGAACAACAACAAATCCGGGGAGTTTGTTGTTAGTGTCAACAATGAACCAAACTACCTTGTGCTAATCCCGCCTTTAGGGACGAAAAACCTGGCTTTTGTTTAAGATAATAATAAGAAAGTTTCTTAGAACTAGTATATTACCTAGTATTCTTATGGTAGGACTCTTTGCAGAGTCCATCTGGGAAAGTACCACAACTTTGCCAGTTATTCTACCACCTAGGCTTAATGGGAAAACGTCGGTGTGTTCGGGTTTGAAGGGCAATGTTTTTAATAAAATGACAGGACATAGAGATAAAAAAACTTATGTGTCTGAGTGATGAGCTCAGTGCAGTGCTAGGTAATGTGCTATTCTTTATGTTCCAATAGCTACGTGTCACTGTGATATTAGTGTTATGGGCATTTTGCTTACCATCATGATCTGCTCGTCAAATGAATTAAAAGTGGTCAAGTGCGAGTCGGACTCGCCCATGAAGGCTTCCGTAGCAGCAAGTAACATAATATAAAAGTTCTTATAGTTCGTTGTTACTTAAATCAGTGTTTTAACAATAGTCAAGTTTTTTTAAAATAAAACTACTTTCTAGATATCATTCAATCCAATTTTCGTTGATAGTTTACATGGTAATGTACATCATACACTTTTTTTTTTTTACCATTCTCTTATTTTAGAAGTTACAGGGGCACACTTTTTACCACTTTGGAAGAGTCCCTTGCGCAAACTATTCAGTTAAGAAAAACAATATGTTCGGAACCTCAATATAATTTTTGATGGCCCTATCTATAGATACCCCACACGTAGGGTTTTAATCAATTTTTTTTTTGATTTTTAGTTCTAAGTTTGGGACACCCCTAAATTTTTCTATTTTTTGTATCAAAATCTTAATTCGGTATACAGATTACATCTACTTACCAAGTTTCAATAGTATAGCTTTTATAGTTTCGGATAAAAGTGGCTGTGACATACGGACGGACAGACAGACAGACATGACGAATCTATAAGGGTCCCGTATTTTGCTACGGAACCCTAAAAATGTGTGTACAATATTTTTTAATAATCTAACTGACGAAATACATACTTAGTTTTTTAATCGCCATCCCAATAGTTGTCGTAAATGTTAATTCAGGACGAAAAGTTCCAAATACCTAGGCGTCTCCAGACTGTTCTATACTTTTTAATTCCGAGCACGTCGCCACCGGCGTAAGATGTCGATTTTACTAGGGATTTGTCCTCCAGATTACACCCTCCCCCTTTATAGGGGATGATCACCCTACACTTTATAGAGGATCTAAATCGAATCGGTTACACAGGGACATTGTTGTATAGACAGTAGGAGATCTACAGTTTTCAATCGATTGAGTAACGTAAAGAGTTTTTGTAAGTGGGGGAAGTACCACACCTTTGCCAATTGTTCTACCGTCCAGCAGTACTGTGAAAACATTACTGTGGTCTGGTTTTGAATGGTAATGTTTCCATTGAAATTACAGGGCATAGCGATAAAATATCTTATATCTCTGGGAGACGAGCGAGTGCGAGCGGTGAGTGTTAAGTAATAATTTGTACTCTCTATTTTCTAATAGCTGCATTTAACTGTACTGTTATGGCAGAGATGCTGCTTACCATCAGGCACATGTCCTGCTGGTCTTGTCACTCTATAGGTAACTACTAAAAAAATGCGTTCAGCCGTCGACATTAACTTACAGCTTAGGAGGTCTTCTTTGACAAGGAGAGAGTGAAGGTCTTAATCCACAACGCTGACATGACACATGTCGGTTTCCTGACGATGTTTGCCTCACCATTGAAGTCAATAAACCTTTACATGGCAAAATACACAGTGCCTCAATCAGTCAGGCAAAAACTTTTCGCCTGTATGATTTTTTTGAAGCAACATGCCTGCCACATAACAGCACAGTGACACATAGCTATTGGAACATGAAGAATCCAAATCATTACCTAGCACTGCACTGCGCTCATCACCCAGAGATATAAGATGTTATATCTCTAAGCCCTGTAATTTTTCTGGAAACATTGCCCTTCAAACCGGAACACAGTAATGTTGAAAAATCTTTAATGACGTTCAGTTAAGTCAAATGGGATATATTTCATACTAGCAGCAACCCACAATTTCAGACGCGTAGTTCGCGATAGTGTTAATTTCTTTAGAAAAAAATAACCCATGTGTTATTCCAGTATTTTTATTTATGTGTGTATCAAATTTCATCCAAATTCACACTAGTTTGTGCGTGGAAGAGTGACAAACATACATCATTACAAACTTTCGTATTTATAATCCTCGTATGTCAAACGTTGTTGTTTTTTTTAATCTTAATTATAGGTATTTTGTTTTATTTTCTTTCAATACTGTCTCGTGGTTTGTTATCTACAATCTACACGAATTTTTAACCTCTGAAGGGACCAATTAGATTTCAGAGAAAATTCATTATTTACATAAGTACTTAAGCTAATTAAGTGTTTGAAACTATACACTTTTGAAGACAAAACGATGGGTGATAACTTATTTTGAATAGACGCGTATGCAGTTGGTATCAAATCCTCTACTGTGACACTGCGGGCCCATTACATGAATAGGCTCTTTTCTTAATTAAGAGACTCAGAAAATGACGTACTCATTTGCATAGATAGATAACCCTTTTAACTGTTCTGCTGAAGCGATTCTAGACTTTATGTCGATGTTGGAAAGGGCTTTTAATTCTGTGGTTGAGTTTTTTTAATGGCCGACATTCAATGTTATTGTTTGACCCTGATTTTGAGGTACAAAGTACCTAATTGGTCTGTAGAATGTTTTTAGATATCTAGTTTTTGTATTTTTAACCGACTTTCAAAAAAGGAGACGGTTTAAATTCGGTTGTATGTTTTTAAGTGAGACTTTTATATCGTCTCCTCAAACTTTTTCTTCTATTTGTTGCATGTCGCGTGACGTCCGGCCAAGGAATAGCGGTAAAGCGAAAGGCGCTCGACAGATCAATTTCAGCCCAAGCCAATATGGAGGCGATACTCGATAAGGTGCTTATAAAACTACACAATGTATTTATTGCGAAAAGTTTACCTAAACTACGTACAGAGTTAGATTTTGCACACGGATCCTTTATGTCAATCATAAGCAAATGACGTGCATACTTACTATGGCAACAGAGTGATGTGATGCAAAAGTATGAAAAAAGAGTGACGAGGCAAGAAAGACGCTACCCGTGCTTTCGGTGTAAAGCGTTTATACCAACTCTATACGTAGTATATGTAAACTCTTTCTTTTTTGTATGTAACATACATACAAAAAAATGGCAGTCATAAGGACTACCAATTTTAATTTTAAATTCAAATCGGTTGCTGTGTTTCGGAGCAAATTAAATTTATCTGAAATAAACATTTTTGTATTGTATTACATAGTAGCTAAGTTGTAAGAACCACCTTCTTTTTGAAATGGGTTAAAAAAACGATACCGTACCGATTACCAGCAAGTGGCCTTCCCCACACCGCAGCGGATACGAGGCACATTAGTGTCAAAAATAATTTGTTGCTCTAACGAAAGTGCTATAATAGCCCGCTAACCGTAATGACGTAAAACAATGCCGGTATTTTACACTTTCGAGATAAAAATCGCAAGGCTTACAGTTTTTAGGTAAAGGTCTGAAAAGACATCACGCTCCATCGTAGATCTCATCATCGCTTAACATCAGGCGAGATGGTGGGCAAGTGCGAACCTATTATAGTTAAAAAAAAAAAGAAGAAAGCCAATCTGGAGCTCCTAGTTCGAATCCCACGCGCACCACTGTCTTTCGAAGTTATCTAACTAAACGTCTAAAAACGGAAAAGAAAAATATCGCGAGGTAACCTACATATACCTAGAATCTTTCAAGGTTATTCACATCCTGCACTGGGGCAGCGTGGTGACTTATGGCCTTGACCCTCTCCTTGCGAGAGAATACCCCGAGTCCCAGCAGTAGGACATTGTTGTGGGCTATGAAGTGGCTAGCTTCGTGGCTCACTCAGTCTGTAATCACTGCTCACTGAGGTTGTGGGTTTGATTCTCATTGAGGACAAACATGTAAGTCAAGAATTCGTATGGTTGTCCAGTGGCCGGATGTCTCTGTAAAAAGTAAGTATATTTTAAGGTTTTTTTTAATATAGGGTGACGAGGCAAACAGGGCATGCGCCTGATGGTAAGCACCATGCCTGCTACATAACAGCAAATTCACACGCAGCTATTGGAAAGTGAAGAGTCCAAATCATTACCTAGCACTGCATTGCGCTCGTCAACCAGAGATCTAAGATGTTATATCTTTAAGGTGTAATTTCTCTGGAAACATTGCCCTTCAAACCGGAACACAGTAATGTTTGCACATTACTGCTTGTCAGTACTCGCAAAGGTACTTCCTCAGGCGGAGTCTGCTAAGAGTCCTAGATAGATAGATAGATAGATAGATAGATAAACTCTTTATTGCACTAAATTAAATACAAAACATCAAATGAAAACATTACCTAAAAAATTTAGAAACAATTGGCGGCCTTATCGCTAAAAGCGATCTCTCTTCCAGTAACAAAGGAAGGCGTGAGTTCACAAACAAAGAGTACATATTATATACCTATTAAAACAAGCAACCACTAAACATTATTAAGTGTCATGTAGTGTCAGTGTAACGCGACCAAAGTTTCAGGAAATTTTTTCAGAATAAATTTGGTTTGGTGTGTTCAATAAAGTGTCTCAATCTCTTCAAGGCAAAACCCACAAATTTGTTTTGTTGCAAAAATGAACGTAAATTGCCATGTCAATTTAAAAATAATATTTCTGCTAAAATAATGTTAAAAGAGAATAAACACAGGTACAGAAACAATGCTGTACAATGTAATAAGATTAGAATTCTTCGCGCCGTGTGTAGGCTGCTGTACACGGCTCATTGTGTCACGAAGTGCATTTGTGTTGGTTCTGGCTATGCAGTTTTGTATTCCTTATAGAAACGGGGACTGTCGGTGGTGGGATTTGTCGATAAAACTCTTTTCAACATCATTAATTCAAAATGTATTTAAAAGAACCTTTAGCAATTATTTTTTGACTAGTACCTACCAAATACTTTTCAGGCGTAATGTTTATACAGTATGGGGCTTAATCACGAATAATTCATTGTTTAATTGTCTCCACGTTTCGGCAGCGTTACGACCGCTGTGGTCACGAGACCACGTGTAACCAAAACCACCAAACACCAAACAGTATGTGTTGAAATCCCGAAAGTTTAAATACAATATTATTTAGGCTACTGCCTGCAAGGATCCGTTTAGACATTTTCCTTATTTTTACACCTTGTTTGTGTTAATTGGATCTACCTAATTAAAAATTATTCAATTTGCCTTAATTCCTAAATACACAAATTAATGTCTTACTAATGTTACGAGTACCAAAGTCTTGATGTTTGTAGCTCAACCATGTCAGAACAGCTAAACCGTTCGGGTTAAAATTTATAACATAGTTAGATTGTAGTATGGGATATTACATAGGCTATTTCTGCGGGTAAATAATGGGAACGGTGACTACGCGAGTAAAACCTGTTGCTACTACAAGTATTACTATTTTTTAGCAATAGCACCCTACGGTGCTGCTACTAAATAATATAATATACAAAGTGTCTTTAAATGTCTCGACTTTGCTGACATTTTAAGGATATCAAACACAACTTGCAAAAATAATCATACTTAACTGTATAACAATAGCGATTTCTGTTAAGGTAAAACTTTAAAAAACATTTTTATCGAGTTATTTTTTCGGTATTTTACTCCTAAAAATCACCTGTTTTATTTTTTCGTCCTAAAGTAGGCAGAATCTTCACCATTTTTTCATCGCCTTAATTACTCACCCAGCTTATTTAATAATTTATGTGAACTTTTTAAAGAGGATATCGATATGTTTCAAGCCACATCCCTAGTCCTCCTGAAGAGCGCTCAAGCGCGAGTCACGGCCTACGTTTCATTTGTCTCGGCTGAATTGCCTCGTCCTGCGCTGCCAAGCCAGGGCTATCTAGGCTTTGTACCGGTTACTACAATCTAACATTATGTTATAAACAATTTGTCTAACCCTCTAATATAAAACTACTTATAAAAAAGACCGGTTTGCTTTATAGACCGACAGACCTCGTTTTTTAACAACCATAATCTGTCAAAATAAAGAAAAACACAATTCCATAAAATTCGTCTCTCTCTGTGTGTGTGTTTGTGGTATCATGGCTTCCGAACGGATGAACCGATTTTGATTTAGTTTTTTTTATTAGTAGGGGTGTTCTAGCTATGTTTCATCAAAATAAGTTCATAATGGCTTTTTGTTAGCATAATAATGAATCTTAGTATAATGGGTTACGTTACTTGCTAGTTTACGGTGTGGCCTAGAATTTAAAGCAATAAAAAATTTAAAAATGCCCCATAAAGTGTTTTTATTTTATTTTAAACTAGATGTCCGCCCCGGCTTCGCCCGTGGTACATTATATACCACTTATCGGGATCCCGTACATATCCAACGATGAAAAAATGACTGAAATCGGTTCAGTCATTCCTGAGAATATCGCTTTCAAACAAAAACCATCTTTAGCTATCTGCTACGCCACCTGTCGGAAATTGGTCGTACCAACTCAATCGTAATTCGTTCTTAAATCGTATCTCAATCGTAATCGGTCGTACTAATTAGCAAAGGTTTATATTCAATGACGCCATCTTATGACTCATGACACATGCTGTCATGGTGTCATGTCAAAGCACGAAAACTCTCAAAAAGGAATATTTTTTCCCGTTTTTGTTACATTCTTGATTCATGCTCCGCTTCTTTTGATAGTAGCGTTATGTTCTATAGCCTATAGCCTTCCTTGATAAATGGACTATCTAATAGAAAAATAATCTTTCAATTCGGACCAGTACTTCCCGAGATCCTAGCGTTCAAACAAACAAACAAACTCTTCAGCTTTATAATATTAGTATAGATTTAATGTATACTTGTAAAAAACCCACTATAATCACTGCCGTAATAAAAAGGACGTCTTTTAAAAAAAACCTCGCCAAGGCAGTCAAACAGCCTCAAAGGGGACCTTGTGCCTGTCACCTGTCCATACCTCTCACGTCAAACCCACTGAACTAAGAAATTGTCAGAAAAACACGTAACTTTTCCCCGGAATGATTCAAGGGCCGTACATAGAGTTCTTTTAAGAATTACTTTTCGATAGTTTTTATATTTATATTAGCATTTTTTTCCCTGGCGCGATACTGCTGTGATCTACTGTGATCCTCACAGTAGTAGAATTTATTTATATTATTTATTTATTGATAAAAATTGGTTGCCTGTAAAGTCGGTATACGGGCGAAAGTTTTACGCGACAACGACTTTGAGTGGTAAAATAATTTTACCGAAGGGACGCGTGCCTTTCACTTTTTATGTCTGTCTCTCTCGCTCTTAGGCGGGCTAACCATGCCCGAGTGGAAGGGACGCGTGGCTCTCACTCGCTCTCGTTGTGAGCGCATAACGTGAGCGGAGCGTAACGCAGTTTCTTGAAGTGTCACCCGGCAAACCAATTTATAAGACGTTGTCACGTCAAAAACATAATTTCAATATCTTACAAGCTATATTATTACACATATTATGACTGATTAAACTGTGCCATATTAAATAAACAGTTACCTGTATCACAGGTTACACCTAGCATAGGTAACTGCTGGTTTTGATGAAACATCTAATTATATTGTAATGTATAAATGTATCTTGTGTGTGTTTTGTCAATGAAGATTAAAGTGTGAAGTGTGACGCAGTATTACTCCCAATAACAGATTTGCACTATGCATGCATTATTAGTTGCGACTGGTCTAGTCGAAGAACAACAACTACCGACCCGGAGTGAGCCCAGGGAGGTTCAAATCCCACGCGCACAACTATTTTTTCAAAGTTATGTGCGTAATACTGCCAACATAAAAACATTAAAAGAAAACATCGTGAGGAAACCGACATTCACCTAGAATCTTCCGAAGTCATTTGTCATCCACCAACCCGCACTGGGCCAGCGTGGTGAACTTTGGTCTTGTTTCTTGTGAGAGAAGGTCCCAGGTTCCAGCAGTGGAAACATTTAGTGGGTTTATTTATAGGCATTATTACAAGATTACTTTGTAGTCATCGTCAACAGATATTGTCGAAAATGATTATGACATTATTGACGTACTATGTTTCACTTTATCATATAAGACTGAGGAGATTTGGATGAAATTTGGTAGAGAGATAGATAATAAATGGTCTGGAATAACTCATACGTTATTACAATCCCGGAATTTATTTATATAATAATAGACTATAATTTACCTATTTACTATTATTAATATAAAATAACAAGATCCGGCACAACGTGGGTAAAACCGCGGGGCGCTGATAGTGATAACATAATTTATAAAACAACCACAGATAAAAAGCAAAAATAACATATATATATATATATATACATTCGGCCAACGTGGTCGATATGGCTTTAACTTCCTCCTTGTTCAAGGTGTCTGAAGTCTAAAAGAACAGAGATTGAGTTATACGAGACGTAACGAAATTTAAACTAGTTATACTACCGCCAAGCAGTAATGTGAATACATAACTGTGTTTCAATTTGAAGGGCAATGTTTCCAGTGAAATTACAGAGCATAGAGATAAAACATCTTATATCGCTAGGGGGCGAGCGCAGTGCAGTGCAAGGTAATGATTTGAACTTTTCATGTTCCGATAGCTGCGTGTCGCTGTGCTGTTATGGGCAGGTATGTTGATTATCATCAGCCACATGTTCTAAAAAATAAAGATTTCAGAAGTTCTGAGTACGGACCAGGAAACCTTTGACTTTGATACGCAAGATCAAAGAAAAGAGCAAATATTTAAATCCGGTGTACAGGCATAACGGATGTCGCCCTTGGAAGTTATGTAAATAACTTTAATTTCTGAATGGAGGATGAATAATTATAGTGTATAATGCTTTGATGTTTGAATTACAAATGAGACTTGAGTTCATAGTGTTAACTATTGTTTGAGCAGAGTTGAAAATGAGTTATGCCTTAAAAGTTTTTATTCAAAACCAGCTGACTTGGCGGATTTCGTACCACCACTTTTTAACTGACTGAACAACTGAACGTCAATCTGTCAATGTCTTGTTAATTGAAGTTATCGCACATTCTTCTGTTTCATTCACTCACTTACTCACGCCTCTGCCTGTTATCTTGCCCCCCAACATCGATACAAACCATTAGATGTGCCCTCCCAAACTTCAGGCGCACGGAATTATGTCATCGATTGGTAAGAGTGAGCTCACTCTTTCAGTTCTAGTCGGTTGCACAATGCGGTGAACGCCGTATGTTTTTACCTATCATCACCAATCAGTTTATTACCAATTTCAAGGTGCTCAGGGCATATCCAATGGTTTATATCGATGACCCCAAGGCAGTAATGGCCAAATACTCGTATTACTTTGTTTTGGTTTGAAAGGAAATATTTCCAAAAAAATATACTAGTGTTACTAGTGTAATAGACTAGGTCTGCTTTGCTTAAATGGGTATGCAAGCAGAATGCACCCTGATCGGTGGGACAGGGTTTCTACCACAGATTTCTAAAACAAAAGGCAGATGGAACGTGCAGAACACAGATCCTTAGGTCCAGAAAGCAAATATCAAACGCCAAAGCAAATACAAACTCCAGTCAGTACGAAACGGACTTCCCTCTCGTACGGCAGTCCCGTGTGATTTTAAGTTTTGTACAAGATTATGCCGTCTTGTGTCTCCCAACATTGCAAACATTGTTCCCAAAAATAAGAAAAGGAAAGAGGAATATCATTTCATAGGAAAGTTTCAATATTTTTACTGCTTTTTGTATAATTTAGGCGATTTAATTTCGATTGATGAATAGAAACACAACACCTCAACGAAAATTGGTTAGTGTTCCTCTACTAAACTGAAATTATTTTCCCAAAGTTAAGGTAAAATATCGATTATGATTTTTTGAAGATACTCGTAGACCAAATTATTTATGTGCTTAAGTAGATTGTATTATTCTATTATTTAACCCCTATTTTTATAATCGTATTTTTTTAATTAAATGTCAATTGATGCGTTTATAAAATACTAATAGTGTTGATGAAAACTATAGTTATGAAGCAAGTTTTAATTCTTATAAGTAGGTATAGTGGAGCTTAAAAGAGTAGGCGAGTTCTTTTGAGAGATCTAATCGTTTTAATCAACCTCATGTTATCTGGTCGAGTCAGTAGTGGCATTGTGGAAGTTTTATACGGTGCTAATTTGTGCGTACATACTTACCCAAAAAAGATGTTGGGATCAGGCCAATCGCTGTTGGCACCACATATACTGGCCTTGCTGCCAAGGTAGGTTGTAGGTATAAAGCGTTGCACTTTCGAGCTCCCTGTCACACAAACTTGATTTTGGTTCTCTGAGTGGACGTGAGGCTGCTGTTCATTCTGTCCTGACTTTCTTTGTCCAAAATTGGGGAGAGGGTTGTTAAAGGTGTACGTCAAAAACGCCTTTAATTCGGTTGATCGTGGAGCCCCGTTGTCCGAAGTGAAGAATACAATTCTTGATTTCTACAATTTTCTTTGGCAATGTTATGGCAGACCCACAAAATTATCAAAACAATCCTATGCTATCTTCCGTTGGCTATCAACTTGGTGAATCTTCGGCCATGCGACCTTCGCCCTGGGCATTTGCTCTATCATTTAACATCTCTAGTCTAATGTAAACGTTAGGTATTTGGACGACGTAACTTTGGGTGGCGATGTGAATAATGTTCAACTGATTTACACAAACTCTTAGACGGTTTTCGTTGGTTTGTATCAACATTTTTGAAAAGGTGAACTTTTCGTTTGCGACACGCGTCCAGACAAAGATTGGATAATAAACAAATTGAATGATCTGGCCCCCCAACATCAAATCAGTTGACAAAAATTCTCTGCACCTCCTGTCTTCACCGATATTAAATGAGTACGTAGTGGCCACCTATTGTCAAGCACAATATTCAAAATTTCACAAAAAACTCCGATAGAATACTCAAAATAAACACACATGACTTTTACTATTATTCGGCGTTGTTTTTTTATTCCGAATTTTCTGTACGAATATTCGAATTTTTAGTTGCATGCTAAATCAAAATTCTTAACTTTATAGGATGGAAAGAGTAATAACAAGAAATCCTTGCATTATATATAATCGGTGTAATCATAAATTATTTTAACATTACAATATATGTGTTTATTATACGCGAAGATTTCTGAAGCTAAGACAACAATAGTGGGATTTTTTTTCTTAAGACTGGGAACATTACACGCACACCAACGTGAGTAATTTGACAACGTCGGTGAGAGCTGTCACGCATGCATAACTAATTACTGGCCTCACAGTGTCGTTCACGAAGGTTTCATCTGTTTAGAAATCTGTGGTTTCTACGTAGGTTCTACAGAGTAGATACCATAGACACCATCGGCTAGTCGACCCATCGTTCTCAAACGCGATGAAAAGACGGGTTCGGAATAAAGATTGGACAATGGAAGCTCAGGACTCGGATTACGTGAATCGGGCGAAACCTTTGCCCAGCAGTGGGACGACTAAGACTAGTAATGAAATAGACATTACCTTGTCATATTTCAATCTAAAATTAACACACATTTCTACGTCAGTGCTGAGTTATTGTCAGCGAAAGATCAAGACATATTTAGAGATAAAAGACAAACCTATACGTATTGTAAAAAACCTATACAGATCTTTTACTAATTGTATTAAAAAAAATAAAGAGGCCAAGTGCAAGTCGGACTCGCCCATGAAAGGTTCCGTAGCAGCAAGTAACATAATACCTACATAAACAAACGTTATTGCAGTTGGTTGCACTCGTCACTTTGATCGATGTTTTAATAATAGTGTATTTTATGACGTACTACAAAAAAACTGCTTACTAGATCGATTTCAAACCAATTTTTGGTGGTAGTTTGCAGGGTAATGTACACCAAATTTTCTAGTAGTTAATATCAGTTAATAAAAGATTTTCAGTTCTTAGTATGGGGCACCCCAAAATGTATTGATTTTTAACTGTGTAAAAATCCTAATACGGTTCTCAGAATACATCTAATTACCAAGTTTCATCAGTAAAGTTCTTACGGTTTCCGCAAAAAGTGGTTGTGACATACGGACGGATAGACAGACAGACATGACGAATCTATAAGGGTTCCGTTTTTGCATTTTACGGAACCCTAAAAACAAACAAATGTAAGCAAAACATACCTAACTTTAAGAAAACCTTCACAAATATTTAGAAGTCTTCCTAAAAACGAGATCTTTGTGTAATTCGAGTAATTTGAATAAGAGAACGATTATCGTGAAATCAAAACTTCCAATAAAGTATCGTATGAAAGAAACCTACCAAGATTCGTCATTCATGTACGGTAAATAAACTCGTTTGTGTATTATAAGGCATAAGCGACAAATCATACTAATATTATACTCGGAAATGTCAATGTTTGGATATTTGGATGTTTGTTGCTCTATCGGAACTATACGAATCTTGTCGGAACGTCTGAAGAGATTGGATTGAAATCGGAACGGACACAGTCAGATACTTAAATTAATTTTAAGGCCAGGTAGTTCTGCCAAATTAGGCATTTAACGCTGTCTTGTCCTCGCGACCGTCACCGACCGCGGAATCGGTGCCACAGTGCAGAAAAAACATTAAAATATTGGACTATGTAATTTAAACTCATTTTTTTGTTCAAGATTTGTTTATACTGTTTATACTAGTGATAACAATTTTGTGAATTGTGAAGTGAAACGAAGAAATATTAAATTTATCTATACTCGTAGATATACAAAACTCAACCTTTTCTTTTTGGTCACACTATAAGTTGAGAACGGCTTTTATAATTTAATGCATCTTTTTAAAATGTTTCCTAATAATTCACAAGTTCGTCAAAAATTTTAAAAAATGTGCTGAAACGTAATGAAAGGCCAGTAAAAATAGAAGGTTTTTTGGTCAACTTTGCACTAAATATCTAAACCAATTTTTTTCTATGAGGTAAAAATCACTTACTGAGCATAAAATTACAAAATGCTCACAGATCCAGGTAGAGCTTCAAACGCCAATTGAAAAAAACTGTTTTAGCCGATATTTTGGAAACTATATATTTTGACAATAATTGTAGCAAATAAAATTTTTCATCTTTTGTTGATAGTAAACTTTTTTTTGTAAAACTTACCGTTTACGATTTATAGCCCATTTAGTGATACGATTGCGATGATACCGATAATAGTGGATGTAAATGATGTGGTCTACGATGGAACTTGTTTCTCTAATAGAAACAAGCACAGTGTACCTCAAAACCCCAAGGTTCGAACCTTCGACAAAACCCACTCTGGCAATGCGTTTCACAGCTTAGTTGTTCTTATTACAAATGTGGAGACCAAACTCTTCGTTGAACTCTTCAATCATGATGATGAACGGTGCTGTTTTTTTGAGCAACGAGCAATATGATAGAATAACTTTAATTTAAAAACCACGACTACAAAAAAATCTACACGTAAAAAAATATTACCTACTATCTAAGGACACTTTGGCGAGTCAGACTAGTCTTAGAATATCTTTGTTACCAAAATCCATCCAGCCGTTTGGAAGATATGTGGAAATAAAAGATTTACAAACATGAGAGATACGCGCGACATGTTTATGCTACTGGGAACAGAATACATAATAAATCGTAATCGGTAAGTTCGAAAAAAAAGTTTACTGGCAACAAAAGATGGGAAATTTTATTTTCTACAATAATAATAGGCTTTGTAACTTTTTCAGAATATCAGCCAAAAACGTTTTTTCGAGCTGGTGCTTGAAGCTCCACCTGGATTTGTTATTATTTTGTGATTTTATGCTCAGGAAATGATTCTAAACCTTATATGAAAAATACGAATCGGAAATTTAGTGCAGAGTTAAATTCTACGAGTAATTTTACTGCCAAAAAAGGCTTCTTATCAAATTTGGTCGAGTGTCTAAATTTCATGAATAATATTAACATTTTCATACAAAAAAAAGAAAAAACAATAAATTTTGGTGGTGTCACAAACATGGAAAAGAAATAAAAAAATAAAAATTCGAACAAAACCATGCGTGTATCTATGGAAAGGTGTTCAAATTTTTCAATTTCAATTTCAAGTTCAATTGTATTGAAGTTCCTAACATTTTTTTTCTAAACTGAATAGTTTGCGCGAAAGTCTCTTCCAAAGTGGTAAAATCTGTATGTGAGGACTTTTCTTCCAAGTACTAAGTACCTTACTACCAAAGAATTTATCTAAATGGCATATAAATGCAAGGGATTTACGCAAGGGATTTTTCCCCTCTCATTATTTTTTTATCCCGGTCTCTGATTTAACGAACGAATATTTTACCGATACTTATCTATTTTCCATTGCATCCGCATTGAATTTTTACTGATGTGGTATCGACGTCAGTTTTTGAGACTCCCCTTTTGGTCTACAACATAAAGTAAACAGAGTACTAATTAGTATCAGCGTCTATTTGCAATTCCAATGAAAACGGTATCAAAAATTAAGATATTAGCGTGCTTCACTAGTAATACCAACTGATATTGTTATACTGTGGCATTATGATCGTAATATTTAAAATTTATCGGTTGTCAAAATTGCAAAATCAAGCACAGGCCCGTCGTCCGTGAGCGCCGAAACGCGACTGATCAGGCTTGCCGAACGGCGCGCTATATATATGGTAGATAATAAAACATAGTGAATAACTGATACTTTTTATCAAGTCAAACTCTGCGAATGCATCTATAACTTTTAGTGGCTTTCGTTGAGTACAAAAATTTAGTAAAAAATCATTAGTTTAGTCATAAACTTGTAAAACTTTTGAAAAGGGTAACTTTGGGATTTTTTTTCTATCAAGTAAAATTAATTAAATCGTGTTACTGACTGCGAATTGCACTAGATTAGATCCTTAACTATTAAATATATTTTTTTTCAGAGTTGAATACACTATTTTAAAGGTCTTAAAGTTGTTTTAAAAAATCAAAATTACGGCCCACACGCCCTTAAATCGAAAAAACAAATGAAAAGTGATAAATAGCTTAAAAAATCAATTTCAGTACTACACACAATTATCACAGTTATACCCGAGCGACACGAGGCTAGTTTTAAGCTAGGATAGCAAGCTAGTGTTAGTAAGCTAGCAAGCTTTTATTACTGTAACATAATGAAGCAATAAATGATTGAGTATTGAGTATTAAGCTAGTACTTCTACCTTCGTGTAGACAAAACTAGCGTTGCGTAGCGCTGTCTACACGACGTTGTCTTGTAACACTCGGGCGTTAAAGCGTCCACACACGTATCCTAAAATCAGAGGAAATGACGTGAAAGTAGTGGGACGGAGTCTACATCGAACCATAAATCACCAATCATATCCTACGTCGCACCATATGATTATACGTCATTTCCCACTACTTTTACGTCATTTCCTCTGATTTTAGGACTCGTGTGTGGACGCTTTTAGACAAAATTTATAGTTATTCTGATCATTTTGTGATTTGTCATTAAAAACATGTAGTCCTAAATTTCGCCAATATTAGTAATTAATATTATTCATGTAAATATCATTTTTTTACAGAATAGATTGACGAGACGACCAGACCATGTGCCTGGTAAGCAACATGCCTGCCCATAACAGCACAGTGACACACATACAACTATTGGAACATGAAGAGTCCAAATCATTACCTAGCACTTCATTGCGCTCGTCACCCGGAGATATAATGTGTTTTATCTCTTAGCCCAGTAATTTTCTAGAAACATTGCCCTTCAAACCGGAACATAGTAATGTTTGCCCACTACCGCTTGGTAAGTGAGCAGCACCAAACATACAAACTCATTTATGGTATTTTCATTTTTTTATAAATAATAATATGTATCTAAAAATAGGAGAGACCTATGTCCAGCAGTGAACTAAGATAGGCTGATGATGATGATGATACTGATGATTTTAAACTAAATAAAAATGGTATTAATTGAATTAGTGAGATGTACCGAATTTCACCCAGGTCGCTTTAGGAAGATTTGCTTGAAAGAATAACACACACCAACATACAATGGTAACATAAGTAGAATTACTGCTTACTGCCTATCACTCGCACCACTCAACTATTAGACTACCGCTCAATTTCCCCCGGGTCCTATAGCACCGAAAAACGGACTTCGGTCGCCTCACCTTCGCATCACGAGCTGCTTAATTTGCTGCTACGGCGACAAGCTGGCCGTAGACGATTTGACGGCAACCCTGTTTTACAACCTGTCCCACTGCCAGAATAGTGGTCAAAAATAAAAGACCCAGACTGTTCTTATCTCGAAAAGGCAACGTCGTTACATGGTTGCATTCCAAGACTCGAACGGAGAGTTTGACTCTATGTTTTGTGATAAGAATGTCTAGGCCTCCGCTCTTTGCCCTGTAATCTATTTGAAAATAAATTGCCCTTAAAGAAATGCCTAATGCCTAAAGACGAAAGTCTTTAACCAGTGCGTGTTGCCAGTGATGACTTATGGAACTGAGACGTGGTCCTTCACTGTTGGTCTCATAACGAAGCTCAAAGTCACACAGCGAGCTATGGAGAGAGCTATGCTCGGAGTCTCTTTGCGCGACAGAATCCGTAATGAGGATATTCGCAAAAGAACGAAAGTGGCCGACATAGCTCAAAGAGTAAGCAAGCTGAAGTGGCAATGGGCAGGCCATATCGCTCGCAGAACTGACAACCGATGGGGAAAAAAGGTTCTTGAGTGGCGACCACGAACCGGGAGACGCAGTGTTGGACGACCTCCCACTAGATGGACAGATGCCCTCACAAAGGTCGCTGGAAACCGCTGGTTGCAGGTTGCGCAGGACCGTTCGTTGTGGAAATCTAGGGGGGAGGCCTATGTTCAGCAGTGGACGTCTTGTGGCTGATGATGATGAGGATGAAAGGAATACCAGAATGCGGTAATGTTTACAGGTTATAACTTGGCATTGGCATAACGGTGTAAAACTTCCCCAGCAGATTTTGCGAAGAATTCTACTATTAAAACTAACGTCTGTATTTTACTTCACAGTGCGAAAACGATTGAGCTGGGTACATTTCCCGTATATCGAAACGTGAACGGAACGAAATCTTTTAATCGAATGATCGTTGGGTCAAAATTAGCACACAGTAGCCAGATCGCGAACATCGACAAGAAAGACCAAAATAATGATGGCAAGGTGCCTCGACGAATATCGGGAAGACTGGAATGATGGAACTAGCCGTAGGTAGGGAAAAGAGGAAGGAGCGTAGAGAGGCATTTGCCCAACATTGATACAAAACAAGCACATAACAAAAAATAATAATAGTCTCCAAGGTTACCGCCATGTTTGATGTGGATTCGACTATCATAGTCCCTGTAGTTATTGTTTTTATACTTTCGCGATTTGAACACATACTGATTAATATAGTACGGGGCTTAATCACGAATAACCGCCGTGGTCACGAGAAAACTCAACCTACTCGTCTTCTCGTGCCATTCCGGTTGTAACGCTGCCGAAACGTCGAGGTAATTTAACAATGAATTAATTAGTCGTAATTAAGCCCAGTACTATATAAACGTTGTCTCTGTAGTTATCACGGAGAAAGCTCTTATAGCAAAAAAATCTCGACCAGCATCTTTTGATAGACGGTGGAATCAAAATGCAGATACAGAAGGCGGTCATCCTTCACATAACGAGCATCGTCAGGAGGTTCCTCACACTGCAGCCCTAACCACCGGTAGCTTGGGCCCTACCCCGCTGCTGGCACCGATCTACATAGGTTTAGTTTGTTATCTTGTGTTATATCTCGAAATTGTAAAAACTTAGGCTTAAGAAAACAAATAAATACATGAATAATTGCGAAAACAATCTTACGCAAAAATAAACACTTACGTCTAGTCAATAATTTCTATAAATTACAGGTCGCACAAAATAATAACTCTTGACCGATAAGATTTACCACGAAAGTTACCCGGGGCTACCTTTTGAAGCATACAATTAGTTCGTTGAACCTACGTGACCTATTTTCTGACACGCATGAGTTTTTTCTTTTATGGTTCGGCTTATTACTCGCGCCACATAATACAACTTGTACCAATAAAAAATGAAACGGAAAATGTCATTATTCAAGTATGCTAATAAAAATTACTTACCACATATAAAACCTCGAATACCCATTCACTACCAATGAACATATGATAATATGATTAAGACAGATCGGCGATTTCGTCAGTGTTTTCATGGATCAAGACTTGTTATGTCAAAAAAAGTCATGGTAAACTAGTGGCGTCTAAACTCACAGTACCTAGATGAGAGATGAGATAGTAGGCACAGTGCCGCTGGTACATTGCGCGTAGAAAATACTTATTATGAGCAAGTTTCCAAGTGCAGATATTAAAATTTAAAATCGCTATTGGTCATCACTTGTTTGAAAAAGACTTCAAAGTTTTGAACATCGGAGCAAAGCTGCTTGCTTTATCAGGGTTTTTGGCTATCGGGGCTATATCGATTTCATAATAACAACATCTAATGAATGCTTTGCCTGAGTGGGTATTTCCTAATAGATATATATTATGTTCACTCAGATCACTGCACAAAAAATTAGTTATGATGACCCTGCCAACTACAGCACCATCTCGGCCACGTCCATACTCTGCAAGAACATGGAGCGTGTCTTAAAGCACAGGCTCCTGATGTATCTAGAATCTAACGACGTCCTCAGCCGAAACCGATCCACCCGGACTTTCTACCGTATGACACTGACATCTGGAGCGAAGCTATCTAAAAGCGCGGGGAAGCTTGCTGTTTCCCTAGATATCTCCAAGGCTTTGGACTGGGTCTGGTATGATGGCCTTATAAGAAATCTTTCTGCTTATGATTTGTTTCTTGGTTTTACAGAGGATAAAGGACCTTTTGAGTGATCGATACATATAAGTGGTCATTGATGGCATTCATCCTCATCGTATAAAATGGCAATCAATCCCGGAGTCCCTCAGGGGTCGATACTCTCGGCAATATTCTTTCTGCTGCATATCAGTGATCTGTTGAAGCCCGGTGTTTAAATGTATTCTAACAGTTTGCCAAAATTTTGCCCATAAGGCGGTAAAACCTAAGCTGTAGGTTACACCACGGTGCACAGCTAGTTTATAATACAATCGCCAACTCAACATAGTGAATCGGCTACAATTGCAAAGATGTTTTCTCGTAACTTTAAACTCGTAAATCGTAAGTTTTAAACCAGAGAACAAATCCAAATATTACACATTTCTCTACAAAAGGGTCTAAAGGTCTCGCTGACCCTTTTGGTCGGTAATACGTACAAATGAAATGTTTGCATTTTAGTTGTTTTAAAGTTAAATAACGGTTGAAATTATGAAGCGATTTGTAGCAAAGTTCTAAGCATAAGTTTGTGTAGGCTAGGATTAAATGCGTAAAAGGAACGTAAGCTAAAATACACTGAAATTAGTTTACCTACAGGAAAATACGTTTATATAACAATAAACTTTATCTAGTAAGCCCGATTTCATAATACTGACGTGGTAGGTTTAATGTATTTCTTTATCTCTAAGTTATTATCTCTCTGTATTATTTTAAGAAACAGTGAAATTACTGGGCTGGGATTTAAAACACCTTATATCTCGGGGTGACGAGTGCAGTGCAGCGCTATGCAATAATTTGAGCTCTTCATGTTCCAATAGCTGCATATCACTGTATTGTCATCGGCAGGTAGGGTTACACTCGCATATATAATCACATATAATATTACAAAAATAACTTTTTAATAATAGTAAATCTATACTTATAATAAAACTGTAACGGGTCGAATTCTGTACATTGAAGATATTTTGAAAATTTTTTTTTTGGAGGACTCTATTTTCGATACTGATGGCAAATCTGCATTTTTTTTCTTTCATGTCTGTCTGTCTGTCTGTCTGTCTGTCTGTCTTTCTGTATAGGGATCACGCATCACGCCGAAACTACTGATTCAATTCAGCTGAAACTTGGCGTGACTTTAGTTTATACTAAGGAGATTGCTGTAGGCTACTTTTGATCCCCAAACTCTGATCGGTTTTCTTGCGGGAGGGGGTGAAAGTCAGAATGTGTATTTGGTTATAACTCATGTTTGCGTTGTTTGATTTAATTAATTCTTTTTTTTTGTTAGAAAGACCAAATTTTTATTACTGGCCCGTCAAAATTTGAACATTATCGGTCTGGTGGTTCGGAAATTACACAAACATTAATAATAACGACACGCGCGGCGCGTTCTGTACATACTAACTTCTAAGTATTCTGTGTCTCACAGACGATCCACAGAATATCTAGATTCTAGATTCTAGAACGTGACCACGTGATCGCGTCGCGTCGTCTTGAATGAAAGAATACCTAATTATCAAAAATATATTTTTGTGTGGAAAAACAAACATCATTCGGTTATAACCGACTTCAAACAAGGAGGATGTTCTCAATCGGGTTGCACGTTTTTTTATTTGGTTTGATTTTAAACGATAACTCCGCTAATTGTGAATTGATTTTGATAATTCTTTTTTTGTTTGGTAGAAAATACTTCAGATGTGATCTCATATATCGAAAACAGGGACGTAGTTTTTCAAATATCAACATAAAACTAAACTCAGCTTAAATTTATCTGTACGACATAGCCATAGCATCTTATAAAATTTAGTCAAATGACAGAATTAAATTACCTGTCATTGAAGTAGATCTTTGTTCTTTAGCAGAAAATATATTAGCATAATAAATAGCCATTTAATACCCATTAAATGTTCCCACTGCTGGGCGTCGGGGCCTTCTCCCGCAAGGAGAGAGTCAAGGCTATAATCCACCACGCTGGCCCAGTGTCGGTTGGTGGATGATATATGACTCAGAACTTAGATTCTAGGTACATTTCGGTTTCCTCACGATGTTTTCCTTCACCGTTTTAATTACCGGCATTACGAACATGACTCTGAAAAGATAGTCGTGGGCGTGGTTTTGAACCCTGGGTCTCCGTATCGACAGTCGCCGTTCTCCTGACTAGGTCAGCTGTAACTTATTAGAAAACGTATTATTTCAATCCAAATACTGTTTGAAATTTAAAGGTAGTGTTTAACAAGCTTCGGTGACCGAAGCAGACCGTTGTTAGGGTTCCGTACCCAAAGGGTAAAAACGGGACCCTATTATTGGAACTTCGCTGTCTGTCCGTCCGTCCGTCTGTTACCAGGATGTATCTCAAGAACGGTGTTAGCTAGACAGTTGAAATTTTCACAGATGATGTATTTCTATTGCCAGTTTAACAAAGAATACTAAAAATAAAATAAATATTTATTTAAGAGGGGCTCCCGTACAAAGTCATATTTTTTACCGTTTCTTGCTCGATACTAATAACGTACCCGTCACAGACGCTTTAACTATTCACATAATATTTAGTTTTATGTTCTCTTTAAAAGAAATTAATTAAAATAAATTAGGAAGCGGGCCCCCATACAATTAAAGCCGTTTATTTGCTAAAGGTTCGGAACCCTTCGCGCGCGAGTCCCACTTGCACTTGACCGGTTTTATTTTTCTAAAATTTTGTAAAATCCTATCCTACCAATATTATACAAATATGCCAATGTTTAAATTTTTGCTGCTCAATTACGTTGGAACGGCGGAATGTATTGAGTTACAATTTGAAACACATTATATCTTGGCTTAGTTTAAGTAGCAATGCTTAGCCAATGTGTTCTTCCAAACTATAATCTAATTGTATTGCAAATTTCAACCCGATCACTAAATACGTTCCGCCATGATTAAGTAACAAACATCCAAACATTGACATTCATAATATTTACAGGACAACGTGGGAACGGCTGAACACATTCGGAAGGAATTCGAAACACACGTACTTAGTTTGTACTAAAAAATAGCAAATCGGTTACTTATAGGTTACTGTGACGTCAGAAATACTAAGCAAATTTGGTAGAAAAATGAAACAGAGATAGCTTATAGTCTGAAATACCACATACACTACCTATAATCCCGAATAGAACCATGGAGGAGGTATGTAACCCTAAGGAGATATATAATCTGTGGCCCTAAGGAAACAAATATTAACGTCAAAACGACACAACGAACTGGTTTGACATACGAAACGCAGATTTCACATGGGGTAATAAGTCTATATTTTCATTATTATATTAAATATATGCACCCGTTTTGGCGTAGATAATACAGGTGTTTTGGATGCACAATCAAAATAACAAGCAACGTTATATTCTCATTAGATGGCGCTAATGTCAGTTTAAATCTTAAATACTAAGCCCCATTTAAATCAATGTTTTGCTATTGTGGTATGTATTTTTTCTTTCATCACTAGGTGGCGTTACTGGTATTCTAAATTGTACTAATGAGTTTTTTGCTGCTAAAATGATTTTTATGCCGAATTTGGATTCTTTCGTTCTTTGATTCTTTTTCTGTGTTACAATTAAATTTATACATTAACATTTCACTTAGATTTTGCTTTGATTTATAGGTTCAACTTGCTTGCGTAACATTAAAATTAAAAAAAAATTAATCATTTTGAAGGCTTAAGGAATTTTACGCGGGCGAAGTCGCAGGTAACAGCTAGAGAAAAAGAGATAATTAGGTATAAGATCATGCACAACAGCTTCAGACTTTTCATAATAAATCCTATAAAAATCCTACAAACTTAACAATTGCGGCTATGTTCGTTACTACGAAACCTACTTATTAAATATGTTTGATTTTGTTTAGAAGCATAATAATAAAGATGATATGATTACATTTTTTTTTGTGAAAAAACAAATTCACTCCGGTTTTCAATGGCTACTTATCCAAATTTAGTTAAGTTTGACGTACTTTCAACTAATGTATAAGTCCGTAACATCGCTTACGCGAACGAAGTAGCGGGTTCAGCTAGTTTTTAATAAACAGATAATTTCTAGGTTAGCGTGAAAAATACTGGGCCGGCAAATTGCTTAATTTTAGGTAATTTTTGGTAAGTCACCATTATACTTCTAGTGAAGAGTCCCACAAATTAATTTCCACCAGGACAGGTAGAAGTTTTCAATATTACTCACCCTTACTCATTGAAACATGATTTAATTTTCAAAGGACTGACAGTTGTATAAAACGCCGTAATGTTAATACAATGATAAAATTTTCAAATTATTAAAAACTTTACAGTAATCGTAATTTTTTTTCTTCTTGAGTAGATATCACTTTTCTCCCAACAATAACAAACACAAAAATAAAAAAATAGGTAAATCGTAATAAACATACGTTTACTATTCAGTAATTTATTCCTTATTCTTAATTTTTAAGTTTTTTACAATAGCTATACAAAATTTAAACATTTTAAAAAACTTTTGGCAAAAGACCCCAGAGCCAAGCTGACCCGACACTTTACCGAAGATATCCCAGAAGTCAGCCTGTATGAGATTAGGATGGCCCTCAAACAACTTAAAAACAACAAAGCACCTGGCGACGACGGAATTACGACTGAGCTTCTGAGAGCGGGTGGAAAACCGGTACTTAAAGTCCTCCAGAAGCTGTTCGATTCCGTCATACTTAACGGTAGTACGCCAGAAGCGTGGAGCAGAAGTGTGGTGGTGCTCTTCTTCAAAAAAGGTGACAACACCTTGTTGAAGAACTACAGACCCATCTCACTTCTGAGCCACGTTTATAAGTTGTTTTCGAGGGTAATCACGAATCGTCTCGCACGCAGGTTTGACGACTTCCAGCCACCCGAACAAGCCGGTTTCCGAAAAGGCTATAGTACCATAGACCACATTCATGCGCTTCGGCAGATTATACAGAAAACCGAGGAGTATAATCGGCCACTATGTATAGCGTATGTGGACTATGAGAAAGCCTTCGATTCCATCGAGACCTGGGCAGTGCTTCAGTCTCTCCAGCGATGCCGCATCGACTATCGCTATATCGAAGTGTTGAAGTGTATTTACAGCAAAGCCACAATGTCTGTCCGATTACAGGACCAGTGCACAAAACATATCCAGCTACAGAAAGGCGTGAGACAGGGAGATGTTATATCTCCGAAACTGTTCACTGCCGCGCTGGAAGATGTTTTCAAGCTACTGGACTGGAACGGATATGGCATCAATATCAACGGCGAATGCATCACTCACCTTCGGTTTGCCGACGACATAGTCATTGTGGCAGAGTCGATGGAGGACCTCGGTGCTATGCTCAGGGACCTCAGTAGAGTATCCCAACAGGTAGGTTTGAGGATGAATATGGACAAGACGAAGGTCATGTCAAATGTTCATGTCTCACCTGTACCGGTTATTGTTGGGAATACCACACTCGAAGTTGTTGACGAATACGTCTACCTGGGTCAAAAGATCCAATTAGGTAGATCCAACTTCGACAAAGAGGTCCAGCGAAGGATCCAACTCGGATGGGCAGCGTTCGGGAAACTTCGGCACATCTTTGAGTCCAAAATACCCCAATGCCTATAGACGAAAGTCTTTAACCAGTGCGTGTTGCCAGTGATGACTTATGGAACTGAGACGTGGTCCTTCATTGTTGGTCTCATAACGAAGCTCAAAGTCACACAGCGAGCTATGGAGAGAGCTATGCTCGGAGTCTCTTTGCGCGACAGAATCCGTAATGAGGATATTCGCAAAAGAACGAAAGTGGCCGACATAGCTCAAAGAGTAAGCAAGCTGAAGTGGCAATGGGCAGGCCACATCGCTCGCAGAACTGACAACCGATGGGGAAAAAAGGTTCTTGAGTGGCGACCACGAACCGGGAGACGCAGTGTTGGACGGCCTCCCACTAGATGGACAGATGACCTCACAAAGGTCGCTGGAAACCGCTGGTTGCAGGTTGCGCAGGACCGTTCGTTGTGGAAATCTAGGGGGGGGAGGCCTATGTTCAGCAGTGGACGTCTTGTGGCTGATGATGATGATGATGATATTATTTTCAGTTCTAATTATTATGTAAATAATCTTTTATTAACAATTATATTTTATTCAATCGCATTCATGTATAATTGTTTAGTTAAATTCAAAAAACAAATCTGGATCTTATTTTTCGAATTTTTTGAGTTTTGGCAATTTTGACGTGACAACGTCTTATAAATTGGTTTGCCGGGTGACACTTCAAGAAACTGCGTTACGCTCCGCTCACGTTATGCGCTCACAACGAGAGCGAGTGAGAGGCACGCGTCCCTTCCACTCGGGCATGGTTAGCCCGCCTAAGAGCGAGAGAGACAGACATAAAAAAGTGAAAGGCACGCGTCCCTTCCGTAAAATTATTTTACCACTCAAAGTCGTTGTCACGTAAAACTTTCGCCCGTATACCGACTTTACAGGCAACCAATTTTTTTGCCTTACTTACCATTATATTTCCGTCTGACGTATGACAATATTTTGAAGCATGTCGCGTCGGATAAAAACGGCAAAGCAAAGTTAAGTAAGCGAATTGTGACAAAACGATAACTTGAAAAAAAAACTGGTCGAATTGATAACCTCCTTTTTGGAAGTCGGTTAAAAAAGAATGAAAATTCGTTTTAGAACTTACCTAACTAAACATTCACACGATTCCTTTAGAAATTTGCACGTTTAAGCTTTACTTCAAATTTCGTCAAGGTAATCAAAAAATACGATCCTAGCGAAAGCGACACCAAAACGGGCAATCAGTTAATTAAGCCACTTAAAATTTGTGTTGCGGGGAAACTAAAAACACGTGTATAAATTAATTTCGCCGCAAATTTGTCCTACACCGGAGTTCGTAACGGGCAGAGGTCACCCCTCGTAAAATCCACGCCGCGTTACGAATATTAGTAGAGATATACGGTAACATCGATTTAAACCATTAGATGCGCCCTCCAAAACTTCAAACAGAATTATGTCATCAATGGGAAGAGTGAGCCCATTCTTTCCGTTCTAGTCGGTGGCAAGAAGCGGTGAGCGCTGGACGTTTTTTACCTATCACTATTTGTTGTCAGCAAACAAAATAAGTAGGACCACAGCATATCTCAACGCTAGCGATTCTAGGGGTCAAGTAGATTTGTACCTAATGTGTCACTTGCACTACACACTAAGACGTTGTTTATTATTTATTACCATTTTCAAGGTACTCAAGGCACATCTAGTGGTTTCTATCGATGTATGGTAATATACCTACTTAGTACTAATTAAACCTATTTTTAATTCTTTGTTCAAAATGTTTCTGGCCTACTAATGTCATACATGTCAAAGTTTGGATGTTTGTTTGTCAGCTATTCAGACGTGATTGAGCACAATCACGTCTGAACAGCTGAACATGTCGTTAAATGTGGAACTCAATTAGGATAAAGTCCGCAATTTGCGCCTGAAACACAGGTTCTACCAAGTTCAGGCTGATAAAATTAATATACCTATGTATAGCTGTAAGAAAATATTGTATAGTTAAGATCTATGTAATTGAAATAAATTTAATTTTTTTCTTTATTTTTAATAGCACAAAGAATACTTTTTATTGCAATAAAACAACAGAAACGGGAACTAACCAGTTAAAATGCGGGGTGCTTGTATCTGATATACAAGGATCTGCCGAGGACTTTGTGTAGAGCTTGTAAAAAAAATATTGGTGTTTTACAATTACTTTTTACTAACTGAATACTATGATTTACTCGTATATAATTATGGTCTATGAAAACTAGGTTGAATACAGATTCTTTTGGCACATGATTGGGATCTCTCGCTAAAATCAAGTAATATTGTTCTTAGGTAAAAGCAAAGTTCCTACTGCTGGGACTGGGGGAGTTTTCTTACAAGACGAGGATCAAAGCCATAATCCATCACGCTAGCCCAATGTCGGTTAGTGGATGGATGACGCATATTGTTAAAAGATGTGTTGAAATATCCCGGTTTACTCACGATGTTAGCTGTCACCGTTAAATTCAAAGGTGATAAGAAACAGTTTTGTAGTGATAGGACTCTTTGTAGTGATAGGACTCTTTACAAAGTCCGTCTGGGAAAGTACCACACCTTTGCCAGCTGTTCTACCGCCAAGCACTGATGTGCAAGCATTACTGTGTTCCGGTTTGAAGGGCAATGTTTCCAGTGAAATTACAGGGCATTGAGATAACTCTGACTGACTGACTCATATCTCTTGGTGACGACCGCAGTGGAGTGTTAAGTATGGACTCTTCATGTTCCAATAGTTTTGTGTAGCTTTGTGTCACTGTGCTGTCATATAGCAGGCATGTTGTTTACCATCAGCCATATGTCTTGTTTGTCTCGTCTATAAAAAATAAACAAGTAAAACACTTGGAAAAATGCTTAGTTATAATATTACCTAATATTAATCATTTAGTTCAAGTCATAAACACTCATAAGTTACAAAATATGGAATACAATTATAATTTCACGACTGTCACTTTCAATTTCACGTTACATTGTCTCTATAATATATAAAAAAATAAAAAAAGCAAGCGGGATTTGAACCCACGACTTCATGTTTGTAAATCGGACGTTCTCCTCACTAGCCCATAACAACCTTCTTGAGGTATTGTTGAGGAGTATAATCAACCAGAATAAATCACTACTCATTTCCAAAACTACGGTGTCGTGTGAAGAAAACAGACTGAGGTCTTTGTACAGTTCAGGTAATTATGTAGCAAGTTATTATTTTGTTAATTATTATAACTAATTATTTTACTGTGTCCTATATCTCTAATCAAATAATTTTCCATATCTGTACGTGTACGCTTGCCGTGAATAGTACGGACAGAAGTAAATTATTATTTAGTAAACAAGTGGTAAATAATTATTGTGCTTCATTACGTGTCGTCCTTTCTCATCAAATCATTTATAACAGAACTGAGAAAGGTTGCTCCGTATTAGAGGTTAGTACTATTTAAATAAGTATTATCCTAAAACAAAAAAATAGTAGTTTTATTAGTGGTAGGACTCTTGACAGAGTTTGCCTGGGGAAGTATCACACCTTTGCCAGTTATTCTACCGGCAAGCAGTAATGTGCAAACATTACTACGTTCCGGTTTGAATCTTTCCGAATCGTTCCGGTCTCCAGAGAAATTACAGGGCTTAGAGATTTAATATCATATATCCCAAGGTGAACCATCGAGTGAAAACTACCAGGAGTCCATTGTCATCAGGACACGTCTTGGCATTCCCAGTTTAAAAAACTCTACCTGGAAAGTTCATGACGAAACCTTGGCGATCTTATTAGAACATCCTGGGCCAAAACAAGACCTAAACAGCCAAGTAGAAACTTTCCAGGACACCATATATACATACTTCTCGGAACATTACCCACCATCAACTTGTTATGCTCAAAATAGCAAGGAAAATATGTTCAAAATGAAATTGCGGAGGAAGAAAAGAGAGTTAATAAAACGTCTTCGTGTAGCTAAAACCATGGGCGATAACCATCTAAGTCACCAACTGTCCAGGGCTCTAAGATCAATCCTTAAATTAATACAAGGAATATCGCTTCAAATTAGTAAAAATCGTGATAATTTTAACAGAGCTAAACACGAAGTAGACTTTGATAAAAACCCTTTTCAATACTCCAAAATATTTTCAGGGAGCAAATGGAAAGCTTATCTTGACTAACGCGCAAATTTACGATCACTTTAAAAGCACATACGAAGTGCCTAAACGCGGGAGCTCGTACGTAGAACCAAACATCCAAAGACCTAATGATCCTCTGACAGGCTTTCAAGGCACCCCACCTAGTGAAGAGGAAGTAAACTATCAAATTAAAAGAAAACTACTAAATCAGCTCCTGGCCCAGATGGCATTCCTTACATAGTGTATAAAAGTGTCCATCAGTTCGTAAACATATCTTGAATATATTCATTAAGATCTGGTCAAGAAAGCAAGTCCCAGTAGCATTTGGAAGAGCAATTTTGTCCTCATCCCTAAAAGCAGGAAGTAACTCATCCCAAAGACACCAGACCGATAGCCCTAACCAATACAATTTCTAAAATCTTTTCAGTATTTTGCAAACAAAAATGACCACATTTATGACTAGCAATAGGTATTTCAGGCCCAATCACCAGAAAGGGTTCTTGCCTGGTATTTCTGGATGCCTGGAACACAATACATTACTAGCAGAAAGTTTGAAAGATGCCAGAACACATGAGAGGCAAATTACAGTCTGCTGGATAGACCTAGAGAACGCGTTTGGTTCTGTCCAGCATGAACTTATGATATTTGCCCTAAAATGGTATAACTTTCCTGCTGAAATTATTGACATAATTAATTCTTATTATTGCCACTTAAAATTCGTCATAGCAGTAAACAAGGAATACACAAAACCACTTGAATACAATGTAGGACTATTCCAAGGGTGCTGCTTATCACCAATAGCATTTAACATAGTTATAAATATTTTAGTAGACAAATTAATATCCCGTGAAAAGAAATGGGGCTACCGGTTTAAAATCAACAATAAGTACACTGAGTCAATCTTGGCCTTTGCGGACGACCTTGCAATACTTACACGTAATCCCAAACAGTGTCAAGAATTGTTGAACGAAGTCGATGAGTTCTGTACACATGGACGGAGGGAATGAGGACAAAACCATCTAAATGTCATTGTCTTTGTCTGGGTAGAAGAAATACCAAATATACGTCTTACGATCCGGGACTCTCCATAAGTGGCCAAGGAGTTGCCACAATTGCAGAGGCAGTGCCTTTCAAATTTCTTGGTAGAAAGATAGATCACAAAGGACGTACACCATCATTAGAGGTGGTTGTTGGAAATTTCATGAACAACCTCAATAAGGTAGACCAGCAGCCTATCAGCAATATCAAAAAGCATGGATATATGACAACTACCTCACATCACGTCTCACTTGGCCTTTCCTAGTATATGACATCGGTAAAACTCTCCTGGCAAAGCTAGATGCCAATGTCATAAAGATATTGAAGTCATGGTTCGGATTGGCACATCCGGCTGATCCTCTACTCTTTTAGGGATCACAATAGTTTTGGGCTGAAACTAAAGAAACCGTCTGAACTTTACAAACACCTAAGAGTTACAAAAACGCATGTTTTGGGAAAGTCGCAAGACGAATTAATTACATCTCTCCCAAAAGACAAAACTGCTTCAGACCTGGAATCTAGACTTCAATTCCATAAACAATTTATGGCAGGTGCACAAGTAAATACTGCTGGGTTGGGTGCGAGAAAAAAAAGGAAGACCGAGACATGGTAAAACCTTTCTACAACAAGACGAAAATGACAGTTACAAAGTGCACGCTATGAATTTAGAAATGCAAAGTGAGTGGTTAACCATAGGTGAGTTCTGTATCCCATTAGCTCTAAAATGGCGCACCTTGATCTATGACTGGTCCCCTGCCTTATTAAAATTTTATCTAAATGCATTCCAAATGACCCTCCTGACCAGAGTAACTTGGTAAGGTGGGAAAAGCCTCTGAAAAATGTTGCTATACTTGTGGAGAGGCGATATGTACAGCAAGGCACATATTGGTGGGATGCAAGGTGCTCCTTAATGGGGGGTCATTACTCACGGCGTCATGACAGAGTACTTGAAATCATACGTGAAGCCATGAGCCTTTCGGTAGCTAGAGCCCAAAAGGGATTGACGACAAACAAAAGACAAATTAACTTTGTAAAAGAAGGCTCAACTTCAAACTCCAGGAACAAGCCTTACTCAATCCTGGGTACAGCACCTGATTGGACTATTTTAATGGACACGTATGAAAAGCACTACAAAATCCCAGAGGATGTGGGTGTTTCGTCATCCAGACCGGACATTTTCCTTTTTTCTAGAGCTACGAAACGCATAGTCCTTGTAGAACTTACCGTACCGTGGGAAACTAATATACCTAAAGACCACGCGATGAAACAAAATAAGTATTACGACCTCCTAAACGAATTAACAAAAAACGGCTATGTAGTTAGTTTATACGCTGTAGAAGTGGGAGCGAGAGGTATACCAGCAAAATCTCTCTATAACCTACTGAAAGACCTTGGCTTATCCAGAAGTGCAGTAAGTTCTATACTAGAACGAGTATCTAAAGCTGCACTAGTAGGCTCATATCAGATTTGGCTGGGCAGGGAGAGAAAACGAGTGGTGAAGGTGAGTGTTGATGTACGTCAGAAAGGGCCCCCTTAAACCTACGCCCGAGTCACAAGTCTCGGGAACTACTCGAGTTTTTCTCTCTCTGCCACACGATGGACCCGGCACCCGCACGGTGAATCCATGGAATGCTAAGAAGATCGTCTCTCTCTGGGTGACGAGCGCAGTGTAGTGCTAAGTACTGATTTGGACTCTTCATGTTCCAATAGCTGCGTGTCGCTGTGCTGTTATGTGTCAGGCATGTTGCTTACCATCAGGCACATGTCCTGCTCGTCTCGTCACTCTATACTAAGAAAAAATAATTTTGTTGTGTGTATGTTTCAATGTTTGTTTGCTCAATCATTGTAAAACTAAATTAATCAATTTGCAATTTGAAACTTACGATAATAGCCCGAATTAGCGTATTTGAGTATAACATCATCTGTATCACTAGAAAATTCACAATTCCTTAAACATAGCCGTCTTCTATATTATCTCAATAAATATCTCATATTATCTAAATATATAAAAATGAATGTTTGTCTGTATGTCCTTAATGGAATTGTAAACTACAGATTTGATGATGTGATGATATCTTTAGCAAAGTTGTTGAGAATGAGCCAGATAAAGTTTCTGAGTTAGTACGACCAATTTTAGACAGATGGCGTAGCAAAGCGCGCAGGGTACAGCTAGATATTAAATAATTATTGCCTCATCGTATACCTATCTATTACTCATCACTCATCAAATTCCTTTTCGTTATTGTATTCAGGGCGTGAAAAGAGAACGTACAGAGGTCGCTCCGTATTTGATTAAATTATTGGATTTGTATTTATTGTTCCTATTTTGTCTTTTAATGTTTTTCATTTCATACCACCGTACACATTCTATGAAATCACTTTTCATTTCCTTAAACATCCTTTGAGTATTTAGCCATAAAACAGTTTGTCTGAGTATGCACCGCGTGAAGAGAACGGACAGAGATCTGCACGTATTTAATCAAAGTATTGTGTTGTTTATTTTTAGTTAACTATTGTTATTGTATAGATTTCAAAAAAGAAGGATTTTGTATTGCAGTAGCGCCACCAATAATTGTGAATAGAGTTTGATGGTTTTTTTTTTAATTGATCGTGGTTCAGAGACAGTGCCATATAAATTAAATGGAACCATTTCCATATAAATTAAATGGAACCATTTCCATTTAATTTATATGGGACTGGAGTTTTGGAATTTGAACAAAAACCTAAAATTTGCTTTCATTTGGACAATGTAATGATGGATTCTTACGAAATTTGCTCGAGTGTCTGAATTTTAATTAAAATTTAATTAAAAATTTAAGTCGGTTTTGTTTTTTCTGTGAAAATAAGTTATCATTTTACACCGTCGTATACTTCACATCAAATCACTTTCATTTCCATACGCACGCGTGAAGAGAGCGGACAGAGGTCGCTCCGTATTTTAGCAACTTATGGCGCACCCCTTTTTACTACCACATAAATTTTGCAAACTTTGACGAGTATAATATGAAAGTATATGCGAATATACCGATGTGCTCAGCCACGTGGATGTTGCTTTCAGGGAGATAATTTGGGCGATTTGGGAATTGGCTGAGTTTATGATGTATTTGTCAGTTTTGCACTTAAGGTTCTTTTTAGCTGATCAAGGTTACGACAAACAAAACCTTTATTTTGTCTAAACATTTTTCCTGTAACACGTGTTTGTTCATTCTAATTTTTAAAGTCTTTTCGCAAAATACTTTTCTAGTGGTGAGGCTTTGAAAGAAGTGGAGTGGATAAAAAAAAAAATGGCGCTATGACGTACGCGTCGTCCGTTTTTTCTTCAAAAATTTAGATTATTTATTATTTTTATACTTGACATTGGCGAAATTGTGAAACTTAACCACAATAAAAGCCATAAACCAAGAGTTGAAGTTGAAGAAAGCATTGTAGGTTTTGGGTGTCCTTGAATTACATTATCTTGAAAATGTTTCACGTGATATAGTGAATTTGGAAAAACCACTTCACTCAATCTAACTCTGCTGAGCGTCAAACAACACGAGAAGTAGCAACGACCGGTTACAAGCACAGATAGGCGAAGCACGGTCTATATGGGTCACTTTTGATTATAATGACGACTGTTTGTAAAACCACAATAATAGCAAAATTGCTATTCTTGCCACATATGCTTTAATAAACTAGAACTTAGGGCTAAAATTAGCCCCATAATGTCAAATGTCGTTTATTTTTGATTCTTTAGTCTGACACAAAATCACGGACCATGTGATGGGTAATTTCAAATAAAAAAAAATTGAAAAACTAATTCTACATCTACATTTTCGTGCACTAAAGTGCACACCTTCAAATTAATTGACACAAGTTGTGTATGTATTCAATACAAAATTTTGTTAGTTAGCATCAAAATTTTTCCTTATACCTAGGCAATTCTTTAGAAGGTTTTTTTTCGGTAAGTACCTACAACATACACAAATGAGCGAAGGTTCTTGGCTGGGCGTGTTCGTGAGGGTAGTTAAACAATAACGACACCTTCCCTACCCGCTTTACAAGGCCTGTGAGTAATTATTAGTACATTTTTAATTATATTGTGTGCAGTAATTGAATTATAATAAAGATGAATTTAGCTACAAAATACGATTCTATGTTGTGTTAGTTAACAACTGTGATGCAACCGCTTATAAAGCATTTTATTCAAAATAAGTTATACCTTTTTTTACTAATTCATGGGTTAGCCTCGTGTGATTTGGTCGGCTTAGTCAAACTGTAGCCGTTTAAAATCTTATCTTTTTCTCGGAAAGTGCGCGAGTACTTTTAGCTTGGCGCGTTTCGCGTTAGTAGTTTTTATAAACAAAAACTAAGTATACTAAAGTTTAAAAAACGCTGTTACGTTTGAAGCATCTATCTGTGAAATCATTGTCCCTTAACAGCTAAACCGGTCTGGCCGCAGTGTTCTCTTTCTAATTTGACCAAATATAAATCGAGCTAAGGTGAAATGTGTGTCAACGGCAACTTCAAATTCTCATGTTTTAGTCACTTATATGCTCATTAAATTAGCAAATGTTTACGTTAAAAAATGTTTAATTAAAATTGTTTGCAACATAGGACATATTAAAATTAAGCATAAGTCACGTTTTCCATCCAGAAGACTTGATCACCAACCTGTAAAGGCAAAACTTAACTCTCTGGGGTAACTCCAAAATTAATAACTTCTAACAAACGAAAACGTACTCTTCTGCTCAGAGTTAAGGTAAAAAATCTTTCAGCGATTTCGTTATGACTAATTCAGTTAAAACTGGCAGCGGCTTTCATTTTAAACGGGATTTTATTGAAAACGTTGTTTCCGAGCTATAGATTTTTTCATTGGTATTTTCACGTTCATACGGCTATTGAAATGAAACACCCTGTGACTCGAAACATATTCAATACCATACGTTATTGTGTTTTTGATAAAAGATTTTTGCGAAAAGCTTTTGAAATTTTTTTTGACGCGACAACGTCTAATTAGTCGATGAACATGGACAAAAAGTGTCACGTTATGCTCATTGTCTCGTTACGCTCATTGTACGATTGTGCCGCATCTATCGATGTTTTGTTATGACGTTGTTACGTTAAACTATCGTCCGTAAACCTACCATTATACAGACAACCAATTTTTATACATATAAATTGGAGGTAATACTTCTATTATCATGATTATTTCACTATTGTTTTAGGCTATCGCGGTTATTCGCTATGCTAGTATTATCAATTACGGGAAATACAGTAGTATTTGCATATTACTGCTTTGAGGTAAAATTTCTGATAAAAGGTGTGGTACGTCTCCAGATAGGTGGCGGACTTTGCAAAGAATCCAATCAGAAATTACAGGGCTTAGAGACATAAAATCCTAGATCTCTGGGTGACGAGTGTAGTGCAGTGCCAGGTAATGATTTGGACTTTTCATGTTCCAATAGCTGCGTGTCACTGTGCTGTTATGGGCAGGCATGTTGCTTACCATCAGGCACATGTCCTGCTCGTCTCGTCAGTCTTTATTAAAAAAAAGAAAAAAAACAGTAATGTACCATAAGTGCTATCATAATCAGCCTAAATTCGTCCACTGCTGGAGATATACTCCCATAATATACCACTCAACCCGATCTTCAGTCTTACGTCTCCAACAGCCACCAGCTGCCTTACGTATATTGTCACTCCATCTAGTCTCAGGGCATCCTACACCACGTTTACTCCAGAACCTCTCTACCTCAACGGTGACTGGGCCTGCGACAGATGTGACCTGCCCACTGCCACTTCAGTTTGCTAATACGCTGAGCTACCATATATGTGCTACGCTATACTATATTTAATCTGAGTGTCAAATTTCGATCAGCATCGTTCCCTTTTAATATAAAATAATCTTCAATGTTTGGCACAGGTCACCCTTAATCAAGAAGGGAAGATTTCAAAGTCCAATACGATGGCCAAACAGCAGGTTGGCATTGACATATTTCTCCTGTCGTTGAAGTTAAATCTTCTCTGACCAGCCGGTTTCTTTATGGTGTACTAGCTTTTACCCGCGACTTCGTCCGCGCCACATATTTATTAAAGTAATTGAGGCAGTACCTACTCGTATGTCTACTACCATACAAATTCACGTTTCCTAATCAAAATCGGTCTAAGTCAAAGTTTTATATTTATTAATAAATGTACAATTTACACGACAAATTACAAAAAAAACTATGTTTTCAAAAAAATAATCAAAAACAGACTTTAATTTAAAATCATATTGGGGACGGTCCACCAAATTTTATTAGAGTCTATTAGTAGATGTTAGTAGATATATCGTCTGATTACATGAACGCAAATTTTAGTTTGTTGTTCATATTTCAAAAACCGCCGCACTGATTTCGATAAAATTTATATGACCACCTCTGAACTATAATCTACCAACCAAAAAAATAACCATCTAAATTGATTCACAATTGGAAATAGGTACAACTGGATTGATAACCTCCTTCTTTTTAAAGTCGGTTAAAAATAGCATACAAAGAGTGCAAAGATCCTTCCATGCACACTTTTACTCCTCATTTCCACTCTTTTCAACTCTTTTCTGTGATAAAAGTCGCCGTTGTCCTTTCCTAAGTCTAGTCTATCTGTGCACCAAATTGTAACAAACTCTTTAAGTGGCTTAGGCGTTAGACGGCAACGGACAGAGAGAGCTACTTTCATATATATAATTTCGTATAAGAATTGAAAACAGGTCTTCCTGATCATTTTATAGGGGGCAGTTGTAAAAGATTACCGAAAAGTAATACGTTTACTCCTCCAAAAAACTCATTTTCGCAGTTCTTAATTTGTCTTAATCGAGCGTCCATCATGCATAACATTTGATAAGACACCATGGAAATCTCGTCGACTATCGAAAATTCTGTCTGGTACGCCATTTAGTGGCTGCGCCCATCTTAAATATTGAGGTTGTATAGTGCACTGTATTCTTCTTGTCAAGCCCTTTTATTTGATACCCATGTTGATGGGATTGATAAAACCTAAGTTATCCGCCATTGTGTAGAGGCCGCCATCTTGGATTTTAATTTTATATAGTACGTTGTATTCTACTGGTTGAGCACTTTCATTTGATACCCATATTGATGGGATTGATAAAACCTACGTTATCCGCCATTTTGTAGCGGCCGCCATCTTGGATTTCAATTTTTATAGTATATTGTATTCTGCTTATTGAGCCCTTTCATTTGATACCCATGTTGATGGGATTGATAAAACCTACGTTATCCGCCATTTTGTAGCGGCCGCCATGTTAGATTTCAATTTTTTATAGTATATTGTATTCTGCTTGTTGAGCCCTTTCATTTGATACCCATATTGATGGGATTAATAAAACATAAATTATCCGCCATTTTGTAGCGGCGGCCATCTTGAATTTATTTAAGTACATTAATTATAAATAAATGATACCGCTAGAAGCGTCTTGAAACGCTCTTGAGAGTAAATGGCTCAAACGGGTAAAAGTAAGGTGGCACTTCATATGCCGAAACATAAACACCGCACTTATGTAACCTGACACCCGTTTTCCCGCCAAATTTGTAAATCGCGAAAAGCGGCCAGTGTATCAAGCGGTTATATAAGTATCCCCGTATAGTTAGAAATTATAAAATTGCTGGAACAAACGTTTATCGACTCCATTTCAAGTGTCTAGATACAAAGTTTCATGGTTTTATCTTCAATAATATTGAACTTCCAGACTTTCACCCCCAATTCCACCCCCGTAGGTACAGTTCGAAACTACAAAACTGCTTAAATATACATTTTATGGTTTCGTGTTAAATATCTAAAGTTTCATAGTTCTTCAACAATGAAGAAGTTTTCCATATAAACTTTCATCCCTTATTTTAACCCTTTCAACCCTTTTTTCGGAACACAAAGTAGCCTATGTCCTTTCTCGGGATCTATTCTATCTATGTATCAAATTTCATCAAAATCTGTTGGTTGGTTTAGGCGGTAAAGACGGACAGACAGACAGACAGACAGACAGACAGACAGACAGACAGACAGACAGACAGACAGACAGACAGAGTTACTTTCGCATTTATAATATTAGTATGGATTTCTTTAGCCGTTTTTAAGTTAGTGGTATTATGTATAAGGGCGGATCCAGCTTTGACTCCAGGGGCGTCACTTTGATGACAGGGGGGACTCATGGAGGTCACATAGTCGTGGTTATGTCACAAAACTGTGCGATAAGTAAATGCATGCGTTTTAATCAGTGGTCCACCTAGACCCATGACCAGGCCAGCCCATGACCAGAAGGGGGTCACGATCCCCATGACCCCTCCGACCCCCTGGATCGCCTGACTATGCCTATGATTTCGAAAAGACAGTGCTGCACATGGGATTTGAACCAAGGGCTCCGATTCGGCTGTTGGCGTACTTTGGATTAGGAAAACCATAACTTACGTAACGTATCTGTCCAAAAATCTAAATGTTCAATAGTTTTTTAACTTTTATAGGTTTACACTTTACCAACGTCTCGCCCGAAGTTAAGCGACGATATGGCCTACAATGAAACGTGTTTATCTAAATGAACCTAAAAGATTGTAACTATTGAGAAAACCCCCACTCAGGCAACGCCTTCCACAGCCTAGATGTTTTTTCACAAAAGTAGAGTCAAACTTCTTCGTTCGTATTCGACGTCTTTAGAACGTCAACCTGGAAACGATGTTGCTTTTTCGAGCTACGAGCAGTTAGATCAGAGAAGTGGCAATAGATCATGTGGATCAATTACGCACTCTTAGAAGTATATCTAACCAAGAAAAAATCGATAAGCTAGCAATTTGGCGGCTATGTGCAAAGTGACTTTGAAGAACATATTTTTCGAACAAGTCTTGTGGGAGCATCCTTATGGCAGGCTCATGAACAACGACGCCCTCTTTTTTTCGATCGATTCCAGGACCTCCAGCTGATTCAGTTCCTCTGCAGTCTGCATTCAGTGGCTGAGTTTGTTGCCCACTGCATCTGCACAGTCAAAGTTACTGCACTTCATCAGATGCTCAAAATCTTAGCGGAGCTATATTACTCGTATTATTCATACTTAACGACACGTATTAGGACAAGAAGCCTACTATTCCTAAGTATTCATAATGATAATAACGTTTAGCATTAGGGCTCCCGTCACGCGCACTGCCGGCCATGGGACCATAATATAACGTGACAAAAGTGACACACGACGGAATGACGTGCAGGGCGTGTCAGGGGCTTAATGTCTTTGAGCGGGACAGGGAACGAGCGGCAAGCGGGCTTGTATTACGGTTTAATTTACTAGATAAACCGTTAAGGCCATGTAGTTCTGTCAAATTAGGCATTTAACGCTGTCTTGTTCTCGCGACCGTCACCGACCGCGGAATCGGGGCCACAGTGCAGAAATAACATTAAAATGTTGGACTGTGTAATTTAAACTCATTTTTTGTTCAATATTTGTTTATACTGTTTATACTAGTGATAACAATTTTGTGAATTGTGAAGTGAAACGAAGAAATATTAAATTTATCCATACTCGTAGATATACAAAGCTCAACCTTTTCTTTTGGTCACACTATAAGTTGAGAAAGGCTTTTCCAATTTCATGCATCTTTTAAACTGTTTCCTAATAATTCACAAGTTCGTCAAAAATTAAAAAAAAGTGCTGAAACGTAATGAAAGGCCAGTAAAAATAGAAGAAATCTTTTGTTGCTAGTAAACTTTTTAAAACTTACCGTTTACGATTTATAACCCATTTAATGATACGGTTGCGATGATGCCGATAATAGTGTATGAAAATGATGTGGTCTACGATGGAACTTGCTTCTCCAATAGAAACAAATACAGTGTACCTCGTAACCCCAAGGTTCGAACCTTCGACAAAACCCACTCTGGCAATGCGTTTCACAGCTTAGTTGTTCTTATTACAAAAGTGGAGACCAAACTCTTCGTTCAACTCTTCAATCATGATGATGAACGGTTCTGTTTATTCGAGCAACGAGCAATATGATAGAAAACTTTAATTTAAAACCCCGACTACAAAAAAAAAAAATCTACACGTAAAAAATATTACCTACTATCTAAGGACACTTTGGCGAGTCAGACTAGTCTTAGAATATCTGTTTGTTACCAAAATCCATCCAGCTTTTGGAAGATAATTTATGTGAAATAAAAGATTTACAAACATAAAAGATACATGAAA
The DNA here is from genome assembly GCA_017562165.1 of Ectropis grisescens. Taxonomy (NCBI): domain Eukaryota; kingdom Metazoa; phylum Arthropoda; class Insecta; order Lepidoptera; family Geometridae; genus Ectropis; species Ectropis grisescens. The sequence continues at coordinate 8,098,032 of CM029793.1, read as the reverse complement.
AACATAACCCTTCTTCCATTCCGGTAAAAGGGACATGTTTATGCTACTGGGAACAGAATTCATCTTATTATTTTTACATTGTTATCATCAAATTGACATAATAAATCGTAATCGGTAAGTTCGAAAAAAAAAGTTTACTGGCAACACAAATTGGGAAATTTTATTTTCTACAATAATAATAGGCTTTATAACTTTTCAGAATATCAGCCAAAAATTTTTTTTTTTGAGCTGGCGCTTGAAGCTCTACCTGGATTTGTTATTATTTTGTGATTTTATGCTCAGAAATGATTCTAAGCCTTATATAAAAAATACGAATCGAAATTTAGTGCAGCGTTAAATTCTACGAGTAATTTTACTGCCTAAAAGGCTCCTTATCAAATTTGGTCGAATGTCTAAATTTCTATGAACTTTTCATAAAAAAAAACAATAAATTTTGGTGGTGTCACAAACTTGGAAAGTAAAAAAAAATTCTAACAAAACCATTCGTGTATCTATGGAAAGGTGTTCAAAATTGTATTGAAGTTCCAAACATTTTTTTTCTAAACTGAATAGTTTGACGAAAGTCTCTTCCAAAGTGGTAAAATCTGTATGTGAGGACTTTTCTTCCAAGTACTAAGTACCTTATTACCAAAGAATTTACCTAAATGGCATATAAATGCATCCCCAAGTTCAAATAATCATAAATGATACCAAACTTGGGGTTTACGCAGGGATTTCTCCTCTCATTATTTCCTTATCCCGATCTCTGATTTAACAGACGAATATTTTACCGATACTATCTATTTTCCATTGCATCCGCATTTAATTTTTTACTGATGTGGTATCGACGTCAGTTTTTTGAGACTCGCCTATTGGTGTACAACATAAAATAAACAGCGTACTAATTAGTATCAGCGTCTGACGCAATTCCAATGAAAACGGTATCAAAAATCAAGATCATAGCGTGCTTCACTAGTAATACCTGCTGATATTGTTATACTGTGGCACTATGATCGTAATATTTAAAATTTATCGGTTGTCAAAATTGCAAAATCACAACAGACCCGTCGTCCGTGAGCGCCGAAACGCGACTGATCAGGCTTGCGAACGGCGCGCTATATATATGGTAGATATTAAAACATAGTGAATAACTGATACTTTTTAATGAGCCAAACTCTGCGAATGCATCTATAACTTTTTAGTGGCTTTCGTTGAGTACAAAATTTAGCCCGTAATTAGTTTAGTCATAAACTTAAAAATCTTTTGAAAAGGGGTAACTTTGGGATTTTTTTCTATCAAGTAAAATTCATTAAATCGTGTTACTGACTGCGAATTGCACTAGATTAGATCCTTAACTATTACATATATTTTTTTCAGAGTTTAATACACTATTTTAAAGGCCTTAAAGTTGTTTTAAAAATCAAAATTACGTTGCCCTTCCGCTTTGCAGATGATGGGACGTGGCTGTCTTTTGGATCGCTAAGCATTACAAACCGTGGCTCTCCGTGGATACCCGCTGCTGCTCATAGATGCCACTGCCCTAGCCACCAACACAATGCACGCGAAGCGCGGAGGCGGAGAGTTTACGATATTTGTTCTAGTGAATATCACGCGGGTTTGGCCAGCCTAGTGTGACCTTCCCCCATCCGATAGCCAGATGAGGCATAGTTTATTATCAAATTTTAACAAACGTGCCTATCATAACTTGCCTGTCAAGTGTTTATGTCTATTTTTAACTGAATTAATTTTAAATTGATTCGCGGAAATGAACTCGCGTGTCTCAGTCCAATCTGAGTTTCAGCCGTTTTCGGGGTTTTTAAGGAGAATACACCAGTGGTGAATACTTTAAATATACAGTATCTGCGCACTGTGTCGGGCCCGTGACACCTCACCCACAACAGCCGCAGAGTTTGCGCGTACGCCGCGCTGCTGCCTGCAGTACCAAACGAGCACTGGTCACACGCATGCACTCTCATTGAAAAAGGCTACCGCGCTAACTTATACCGCCACTATAACTTTTACCCTCTACATCAATCTTATCGAACGTGTTTTTTCGCAAATTGTTTTGTAGTATTATTTCCAACAGTCTATTTTATCAAATCTGTACCAGATTACAAGAAAACATAGATTTAAATGAGTATTATTAAGTCTTACTTAGTAAGGTATTGCCTCTTAAGCCACTTCAATTCGTAAAAAAATATATAGGTTGTAGAACGCGTTTCCCGAGTGGTATCTCCAGATTCTTTGTGTTTTTAATTCGTAGCTTTATGTCAACCGAGATAGCGGACATACACAAAACATATCATTGTAAAAATAAGTTCAAATTTACGAAATATTATTTAAAAAAAACAGCCCAATATTTAGCCTCTTCCTCTTTTAATTCAAAAGTAATTTTGTTCGTACGCTTGATCTTGTACGTTGTACCACACCCGCACAGCGCTCGTTTGTCTGCAGCTATCAAATTAGCCGGCAGATTGCCCCTTTGGCCCGCTAACTGAACCTAATGTGTTACGGACACTGTGTTCAATGACCTATTTCACTTTCCTCATGGTTTTGCTGACCTTCTGAAGATTCGTGCAAAACATTTTGTGAAGATTCGCCGAGAAAGTGCGCACTGTCCGTTTTACGTAATTCATTCTGACAATATAATAGTGCCCTTAGATCTTATTCTTGGTTGGTATTCAAATTATTGGCTGAACTAGTAGTGGCTTAGTTGGCAGTAAGTAAGTCTCCTTGCAAAGCTAGAAGCCATGGCATGGGTCTGATTCTCACATAGTGCAGTGAAAACAAATATTTGTTCTGTATCTGGGTTTTCGTTTCTCGGTTTTTGCGTAGATAGTTTAATAGTTCAGGAGTAGTAGAGGTCATATTTTAAAGACATTTATCAATAATTTATGTCAAGTCAGTGTGCGAAATATATTAGATCGCGTTTAGATAAAAAATTAATTCCTATACACATACGTTTCTAAATGACTTCGGATGGCATCAATTAAAAATTCAATTATTATGACTAAGTCAATAACACTAAGTGAATAATACTTTCTAATGGTGATTGCATCTTCCAATACAGGAAGAAATTACAGTAATATCGAGGCGGGAATTTCACCACTACATTGTTAGTAGTGTTAGAAAGTTCCATCCACAATATTTTCAAAATAACTTTTTGTATTTTTTTAACGTAAAAAAAACGAATTTGATAGACGCGCCTTGAACTCGTCTGTTGGTGAGCAACCATGTGGCCAAACAACATGCATACTTAAAGTTTTCTGTTCATTTTGACCTTAGAAAGTTTTCAAATGGATAAGAAATGGTCGTTATGTTTCCAGTGTTGTCTCAAGATACAACTCAATACATAATCATTAATTGAATGCCTACATGCATAACGCATGTGGTTGTTATAAGACATAGCCGAAGTGGCAACGGAACGATATACTTCAAATACAAAAATCTTTATTGCTGTTTGTTAGTAAGATAAAATAATACAATATATTTTAAAATTTGACCCATACGAACTAGCTTCTTTGAGAGGCAAGCAATAAGTTATCTGGCAAAATTATGCATTTTTAAGTCGTCAAAATTGTCATGAAAAAACCGTGTAATATAATTAACATGTAGTTTTTAATGTGTTATGTATACATTAAATAGAATATTAGATTTTTCAAATCTGTTAAGTCATTTGGCAGCTACAAATGAAATATTTTCACACAGTCAACTTTGGTCTCTTCTACACTAGAACAATAAGAAGATAAGGCACGGAAGTTTGGTGATCTGTTAAAACCACGAGATCGACTGCCATAAACACAGTGACTCATTTCGATACTAAGCACATCTTCCTTAACCCACAAACCATTATCCCAAATCGTATTTTTAAACCAAACTTGTATTTCAACCACAACTCTCACGAAACAGTAAAGAGTACATAAAGCGGAGTGAAGTCGCGTGGGTAATATTAGTTAAGAAGCTCACGTCTAGCTAATGACATCCCGACTTACGGTTTAACAGCTGTGGCCTAGAAACGGAAAAGTTCTCGAAAATTTCGTTAAAGAAGAATTGAAGTCGAAATTGGCCTGACGATGTAAAACGTCCGTAACAAAACGAATTTATGATTTGAATTCGTAATTATTTCAACTATTGCTTATTACTCGACATTATAAACCTTGCATAAGCCTTATAATGTCGAAACCTTCACCTTAATTTTTGTAGTGGTAAGACTGTTGGCAGAGTCCGCCTGGGGAAGTACCACACCTTTGTCAGTTATTCTGCCGCCAAGCAGTAACGTGCAAACATTACTGTGTTCTGGTTTGAAGGACAATATTTCCAGAGAAATTACAGGGCTTAGAGACATAACATCTTAGATCTCTGGGTGACGAGCGCAGTGCAGTGCTAGGTAATGATTTCATGTTCCAATAGCTGCATGTCGCTGTGCTGTTATATGGCAGGCATGTTGCTTACCATCAGGCACATGTTCTGCTCGTCTCGTCACTCTTTATTTAAATAATAAATAATAAGCAGCCCACTAAATGTTTCCGCTGGGACTCGGGGTTTTCCTTCACAACGAAAGATTTAAGGCCATAATCCACCACGCTGACTCAGCGCGGACTGGTAGATCACGCGTGACCTCGATAGATTCTAGGCACATGTATCTTCACGATGTTTTCATGCTCCGTTTTTAAGCATTACGTACATGAGTTCAGAAATACAGTGGTGCGTGTGGGATTCAAAACTGAAGATCTCTGTATCGCCAGTTGCCGTCCTTCCGACTAGATCAGCCGTAACTATCAAAATAGGACTTACACTCAGTTTACGCTCTGAGTTTGTTCAACGTCACAAACTTACTTTTATCTTGTCACCACTTACGAAAGCCTATCTCCTTCTGATACTCTTAAAACTTCATTCATCAGAGACTGAATAAATAAACAAACAAGGAGAAAACCCGTACTGTTTAAGTACTATAATCCTAATACTATTATAAAAGTAAGTGTTTGAATGTTTAAACACACAAAATACGCACAAAAACACACTCTACCAAACCACAGACAACCTACCCTTCGTTGGCAGTTGGGTAAAAAGGTCAAGGTCATATGAGTATTGTATGTAAAGCGAACACTCACAGTCCAACAATCAATAAATAGTAATACTGAAACGGCTCGGAATATGCAACATTACCTCTACCTATACTGTGGTATGAGTAAAGCTTATACAAAACATAAAAAACGATTTTTCGATCGAGCCACGTATCCATTGACGTTTTTGATCGGCTTCGTGTCGAGATAGCGCAGCAGATAAGGACGTGTTTGTGAATGTTTTCGCCGATGTAAAAACTTCGTGTCCCCGTAAAATATTATTTTGAAAATGGAATTATTAGTACCAAACGAATACAATAACGGTTTCAAATCAATCGTTTTATTCAAAACATGTTACGAGTATATGTGTTTGAGAAGTCAACAGATTTACAATAAAATGTAGGTATTAGGTACTTAAGGTTTGTTTGTTGTAAAGTATGCAAACACTGGTTTGATTAATAAATAACTTACAATCCTACGAATATTATAAATGCAAAAGTTTCGATGTTTGTAGCTCCATCACGTCGGAACGGCTGAACTAATAGGGCTGAAATTTGGGACAGCTACACACAGTTAGTCTGGAATAGCACTTCCTACTTTTTACCCTGGGGAAATAACGAGAACTAAAATAATACGGGTAAAGCCGCGGGTTTTACGTGTCACTGCTAATGTATTATATAACTTTCAAATGCAAATAAGTAAAATTGACCTACCTCCTACAGTATAAATAAAAGTTTGAATGGTTGTATGTTTGTTCCTCAAACACGGGAACTACGCGAGTAAAACTATAGGACGCTGCTAGTATATGCTATGATAATATATGTAGGATAAGTACAATTTATACGTAAACTAGTAAATCAGTCAAACTTATTACATGACCGCGCAAGAACAACAACGATTTTGTGTGACCCATAATTCACTCAACCCGCTATTGTGCGAAAGTTAGGAAAAATCCAGGTAATGTCGCCGACAAACTTACCGTGAGTGGGTAATTACCCGCGGTATGATCGATAACCTTGCGGCGCCGTCTGGTCTGGCTGCTCGTAACCCACTGCGGCTGAGGCAGTCGCGGTGAGCTTTGACCGTGGAGGGCAGTTACGAACAAAGTCAAATTACAGATAGGCAAAACTGATTGAAATTACTGACATGGAGTTAACAGTTTTTTCCGTCAATGTATGTATGAGTGGTTTAGTGACTTTTAGTAATGTCGAAACGAACAGGACATGTGCCTTATGGTAAACAAAATGCCTGCCCATAGCAGTACAGTATTACACAACTACTGGAACATGAAGAGCCTAAATACTTACCTAGCATAGCACTGCGCTTTTCACACTCTGTGCCTTTCAATTTATCTGGAAACACTGTCCTCTAAACCGAAATACAATGATGTTTGTAAATATATTTTGGTCCTCTATTTGTTCTACTCATATTATGAATGTTAAAGTTTAATTGCGCATTGTTCAATCACGTTGGAACGTATGAACGGATCGGGTCGAAATTTGAATAACAGTTGGAATATGGTCTGAAAGAACATATTTGGTACTTTTTATATTTTGAAAAATAACGGTAACGAAAATAACGGCCACTGCAAATATTATAACTTTTGATTAGGTATAATATTGTATACTCTAGTACAATATTATAACTAATCAACATAAAGACATAAACCGTTTTATTATAATCATTTTAAAACATTAACCATTGTCACATAATGCTGAAAGAGCATTTCAATGGTTCCATTTCACGAGCAGAGCCAATCGGAAAAAAGCCCTATGTCATTGCACTAACGTCGAAAGTAATTCAAATATACTTCAAGAAAAAAAACATGTTATATTTATCGACACAAACACGTTGTAGTTGGATACAACACTTTATTACATTCCTTGGTCGCGTGTAGACAGTTATTTGAGACTCGGTAGACGGTGCAGGGAATTCTGGTTCTGTATCCCTAATTCATGGCTAAAACATTTAATAACCAGCATAACTTGACCCCAAAATTCATGCCAATTAATGCAATTGGCTATTGAATTGCAGGTCAATTCCCACTGGTAATTTCTTGCATTTTGGCAATAAGACTTCTATAGACAAGAGACGAGGAGTTGGCTGAATATATTATTTTGGAAAATTTTGGCAATTTTTTTTTTAATTATAGAGAGACGAGAAGGGCAGGGCATGTGTCTGATAGTAAACAACATAGCACAGCGACACACAGCTACTGAAACGTGAAGAGTCCAAATCTTTACTTAGCACTGCACTGCGCTCGTCGCCCAGAGATATAAGATGTTTTATCTCCATGCCCTGTAATTTCATTGGCAACATTACTCTTCAAACCGGAACACAGTGATGCTTACACATTGTTGCTGCATTAATTGGTGTGGTACTTCCCCAGACGGACTCTGCAAAGAGTCCTACCACTACAAAATCAAATTAGTATCACGCAAATTCTACAAAAATAATACGATAAATCATCGTATTATTTTTTGCAGTAAAAAATAATATATATATTCATCGTATATCAGTATATACGATATACGATCAGTGTATCGTATAGCGATGTATACGATACACTGCTATTTGTATAATATACAGGGTTGTCGGTAATCAGCTTGTACCCGTTTAATAATTTGTAGTGGTAGGACTCTTGCCAGAGTCCGCCTGGGGAAGTACCACACCTTTGCCAGTTATTCTACCGCCAAGCAGTAATGTGCAAACATTACTGTGTTCCGGTTTGAAGGGCAATGTTTACAGAGAAATTACAGGGCTTAGAGATATAAGATCTTAGATCTCTGGGTGACGAGCGCAGTGCAGTGCTAGGTAATGATTTGGACTCTTCGTGTTTCAATAGCTGCGTGTCACTGTGCTGTTATGTGTCACGCATGTTGCTTACCATCAGGCACATGTCCTGATCGTCTCGTCACTACTTATTTAAAAAAAAAATTGGTTGCCTGTAAAGTCGGTATACGGGCGAAAGTTTTACGTGACAACGACTTTGAGTGGTAAAATAATTTTACGGAAGGGACGCGTGCCTTTCACTTTTTATGTCTGTCTCTCTCGCTCTTAGGCGGGCTAACCGAGTGGAAGGGATGCGTGCCTCTCACTCGCTCTCGTTGTGAGCGCATAACGTGAGCGGAGCGTAACGCAGTTTCTTGAAGTGTCACCCGTCAAACCAATTTATAAGACGTTGTCACGTCAAAAAAAAAAAACTGGATGTTAAGAACATTAAATACGTCCACTTTTGTTGTACAGTTTATAAAAATTCTTATGTTTTTTTACTAATCCATTATTCCGCAATACCGTACAAAAATCATGAGACAAGAAGGAAAGAGCGAGGGTCCCAACCCCCCTCTGCAATTTGCTTTCAGTTGGACAGCTTTCAAATGCCGGCATAGTGCTGAATCCTATTATTTTATACCCTTCTATCATCCTATAAAGGTATCCTGCTGTATCATATGACCCATGAATTTAGTTCACGGGCCTGTAGTCTATTTGCCCGGTCTAAAAGTATCGAACTTTTTGTAACATTTCGTAACAAGAGTGCGCGCGCACTTTAATGCTCGATAAATGATGTGCTGAAGTGTACACGTACCAAACAGCCGATAAATAACAATCAGAGCTATAAATTACAACAAACACAATCTTTTTTTTTTGGGATATGTATTGAGTTTTAATAAAAGTTGTAGAACAAAATTTGTTTGTCAGAACATGCCCTTAAACGGTTTGCCGGTGACACTTCAAGAAACTGCGTTACCAGTCACCACAACGTATAGTATCCCTTCAACTATTATAAATTTTAGCCCGCCTAACTGAGAGACAGACTATAAATATAACTCCTGTTTCAAAAGTCATTGTCACGTAAAACTTTCGATCCGACTTGAGATATTCCGATGTAAACGGATGAGTTGATTACCAAACATCCGAACTTTCAAATTTATCATTTTAGCAGACTATAAATATAACTCTGTTTCAAACACATCTTTGAAATGTTTGTTAGATCAATCGAACTTTCGGGATCATTTTACAATAGGATAGTAGTTTAACATTTACACGTTTCTAGCGCGGAGACCGCAACATGAGACCGCGACACGAGACCGCGACACGAGACCGCGACAGGCACCTAATATTAGAAAATTGTATGGGCGCCAGTTCGCGCCGAGACCGCGACACGTACGTGTCTCGGTCTCCGGTCTCGGCGCGAACCGGCATCCATACAATTCCATAATGTCAAGTGCCTATCGCGGTCTCCGCGTGAACTTGTACCTTTAGAGTTGAAAGTAGGAATAGAGTCAGATTATAATCTAGAATACTTTTTATTCCGGAAAAATAACGGAATCGGGAAGTATGCGTCTGAAACCGCGTGAAGATATGAGTATTATTATACTTTTGAAGTGAAAACCTCTTTTGGCGCGCCTTACACAGATTTTTCGTCGGCTGTGAATTGAATTCTAGCTTCACGCTCGAGAATCACAAGAAATCTTCGAGTAAACTCGGGACCATGGCCATTTCCCATCAAGAAATGCGTCAACATTTCCCATTGGCCATATAGGCTATGCTCATGGCCACGCCCTCCGGATCCACCCGCGTAGTTTCCAAAGTAAGCCCTCCGGATCCACCCGCGAAACACAATCGGTCGGTTGATCTGATCGTTTCGTTCAAAGACCGACGCTGATACAGTTCAAATTGTGTTTCGTGGTTTATATTCGTCCGATATATCGTTTATCGGACTTCGTAGTAGACCTACTGAATTTACCTATATTCTTCTATCGGCAGTTCCTATGACTGCCATTTTTTGTTAACTGTATTTTGTTCAGACTGCTGTGTGTTTAGTTTCATAATGAAACTCTTCTATAAATTTACCACCAATCAACGTACTAAATATGCTACGTAGGTAATAGCATTCTTTTTTTAGCTCTGACGTCACAGCTGCTAATGCGAATATAGCATGCTTTGTTAAACGAAAACTCCATACATGCATAATGATTTGCGAAATTAAACTTTGCCCCAGAGAAATTAACGTTGAATTTCATTTGTTTGTGTGCATAGTCGTTTATGCATCGTTGGAAATCTATTTCTGCACTATCGGACACAATCAACGAGACGTAGATGCTTTACGTAGGTGTTTCGTAGAGGTCTCGTAGCATCATAAATGGTGTAGATTTTGACCGTAGCCGTAGATATTTTACTACCAGTTATGTTATTGAGTTCGTGCGATTATAGAAATACTGGTGGGAAAATTAAATAATACTTTGTTTTCATAAGGCTTAAGTTTAACGTTTAGAATACAACAGTGGCGCCACATTTATTATATACAGTTATTTTAGTAGTGGTGGTGCGTTGTGACAGTAGCAGGGAAGTACATATCTATATTTTAAATTGAAAAGTACACAAAATTCCTTTTTTAAGAAAAGGTCACAAAACGAATAAAAAGTAAAATCTAAATATTAATATATTTTGCGTTACTGCTTTCTTCTCATTATTTCTTGCTTCTTTCATTACTTCTCTAGATGCTATATATAACTATGTCTCGTTGAGTTAGTCTGATGTCACAAAGACTAAACGTTCCTTTAAAGATTCGATTCTGTAGTTAGTTTAATACTAGTATACTACTCGTAGATAATCTGAGAAAACATCACTGTGATACCGTTTGCAATGCTTCCAGAGACATCACAGGGCTCAGAGATATAAATCACAGGGCATAAAGAAAAAACATCTTATATCTCTAGGTGACGAGTGCAGTGCAGTACTAGGTAATGATTTGGACTCTTCATGCTCCAATAGCTGCGTGTCACTGTACTGTTATGGGCAAGCATGTTGCTTTTCACCAGACATATGTCCTGCTAAGGTAGTCACTATCTAATATATAAAATTCTCGTGTCACAGTTTTCGTTGCCATACTCCTCCGAAATGGCTTGACCGATTTTGATGAAATTTTTTGTGCTTATCCGGTATCTATGAGATTCGGCCAACATCTATTTTTCATCCCCCTAAATGTTAAGGGTAGTCCAGCCCAAAATTTTTATTTTATTTTTAGACAAAATTTTTAATTTCTATTTTTTTTTTAAATAAAGAGTGACGAGACGATCAGGACATGTGCCTGATGGTAAGCAACATGCCTGACACATAACAGCACAATGACACGCAGCTATTGGAACATGAAGAGTCCAAATCCTTACCTAGCACTGCACTGCGCTCGTCACCCAGAGATCTAAGATCTTATATCTCTAAGCCCTGTCATTTCTCTGGAAACATTGCCCTTCAAACCGGAACACAGTAATGCTTGCACATTACTGCTATTTTTATGATACAACATACAAAAATACAAATAATCCTCAATTTTCACCCTTCTACGATCAACCCTTATTTTATTAGGAAATTATTTATATGGCAAAACAACGTTTGCCGGGTCAGCTAGTATACTATACAAAAATCTGGGTCATCAACTCTAGAATTAAACAAGTATCTTTCTTCTGGGTAAACATGCTTCCTCGTAGACTACGTGGTCATATGCCCCATCCTAACATTTTTTTTTTATCGTATAGAGTGACGAGACGAGCAGGTCATGTGCCTGATGGTAAGCAACATGTCTGCCACATAACAGCATAGCGACACTCAGGTATTGGAACATGAAGAGTCCAAATCCTTACTACTACCACTACGCTCGTCACCCAGAGATCTAAGATACAATATCTCTGTAATTTCTGGGGGAAACATTGTAAACAAATAGTTCTTGAGATACGTCGATTTTTTTTCATGTCTTTTATAAATTTAATTATTTTTATTTTCGCTGTTAAATGAACTGATGATGTATATTGTATTGCCATTCAACTCGGAACACAGCAATGTTTGCACATTACTGCTTGACGGCAGAATAACTGATAAAGGTGTAGTACTTCCCCAGGCGAACTCTGCCAAGAGTTCTACCACTACTACCTAAATATCAAGCGAGATAACGGTCAAGTAAAAACCTATAACCGATAAAAAAAACTAGCAATAAATATTTTACAATTCAAAAATCAAGTTCCCAATTGAAATTGTTCAAAAATAGTTTTTTTGATACGTATTTACCACCTCAAACGTAATACTACTGTTTATTCTAGATTAATTGTACAGCAAACGAACATGGAACCCATTATTAGGTATCAATTTGACCTAGAACTTGTATTTTATTCAGGCTCTCTACCATTGAAACTTTGTTGAAATTTATTTCAAGCTTTATACTGTAAGGTAGGACGCTAATTGGAACAGACTTATACATTCCATTTTATGATTCCACTACTGGAAATGATCCCAGTAGTGGAACCTGATCTCTGATCAGGGGCGAATCAAAATTATAATTTATTTATTTATTTTACGATAAAGTCCTGTTTAAACTTTGTTAAAAGAAGATAATGTACCGCAACATTGTAGAACACATCATCACTTAAGTTTTTTGTGATAAAATGTGTTATAGTGACAACGCAAATAATTTATAATATTATGACAATTATTGTTTTAAAACTCAGAACTTTTAAATGTTCACGGACATATTCAAACAGGCAGGCTAATGCTAAGGCTAATTGCGAGGGATATCAAATGTCCAAATAGTATTTTCTTGAAATATCTTTTATATGTTTAATTATTTTAATTTTCGCTGTTACATGAACTGATGATGTATATTGTAAACTGCTAAAATTCACAGAGGTGCATATGAAATTCTAACGTATAACACTTTGAAGACGGGAGACATAGTTGTAGAAACACCAAGTGGGTTATGTTTATGCTAACATGCTTTTTTTATTGACCACATTTTATAGAAAACAAAAATATGTAAATATACGAGTACAAAAGGTCACTTTCTCAGAACAAGCCAAGCAAAAGAACATTGTAGCTGAAATCACTCTATTCCAAACAACCCAGAATAATAGAACAACAATACAGAAGAACTTTGAACATTAGTAGAATGAGACAGACAGTATAATAAATAGTCAAACTAAACCTAATTTGAATATTTCTGTATTTTTTCAATTAGTGCCCTTCCTAACGGTAATTCTACGTTCTAGACCTTTCGGAGACGATTTATTTAATTTGGAAACAAAAGCTTTTAACTGGTAACATTACTAAATCAAATTCAGATTAAAAGCTTCAGAAATCTTTTTAAGGGGTGATTTTCGAATACAACTTTTAATGCAATAATAATTAGGTACTAGTTTGAAAAAATACAAGTTTCGTGTTGTTATAAAATGAGTTTTATGATTTTACGATGAATTTCATTTAAAAGATTAGGTTGTGTAAAATAACTATTAAGTTAAATTAAATATTAAACAGTTTGCAGCTACTAAACCAAAAACAACTCGTTGTATTTGTCATGACGAAAATATTTAAGTGGAAAATTAACAACTTTTTTGTTGCTCAATCTTTGCACAAAAAGACGTCAGACGAAACATGTCTAAAATCATCGATATAAACCAATGGATGTGCTCTGAGTAACTTGAAATTGGTAATAAACTGCGTCTCTTTGTGTGTCGTAAGTAGTTCATACATAACCAATCTACTTGACCCCTAGAATTGCTAACGGCGCGATATGCTGCGGTTCTACTTGTTTTGGTTGTTGACAACGAATAGTGATAAGTAAAAACGTCCGCCGCTTCCTGCAACCGACTGGAACGGAATAAGAGGGCTCACTCTTCCCAACAATGACATGATTCCGTGCACCCTGAAGTTTGGGAGGGCACATCTGTGTATTGAGATCTTTTTCTAAAATGGATGACACTGTTCTCACATGATCCGAGATATTAAGTCATGTAGTGAAAATGATGTATTATATTGTGTTGCTCTACAGCACATTCACCGAAATATATCCTGTAAAATATACTAACAGGCGTGATCTTTGCGGTGACGTTCGAAGCTGTGAAGCTTTTAAGTACTGCGCAAACGCAGACACTTGTAGTTCCTAGTTACCGACACCGAACACTTTTTAATCGTCTTTTGTGTCAGGTATTACACAAAAAGTATTATATTTGGGCAGGGAGTGGACGACTTCATACTCGTAGTTACAAATACTCAATTCAATGCAAATATGAATCGGGAGATTTTATCTGACACATGACACAAAAAGTGTCCACGTTTACAGCCTACCTAACTTATTTTCAAAAAGCCAAAAAGGTCCTTATTTGGTTAAGTTACGGCTGGTCCAGCAAAGAAAATGGTGACAGCCAATCTGGGGCCTCTGGTTAGAATCCCACACGCACCACTGTCTATTCGATGTCATATGCGTAATGTTTTTCTTATAATAACTTAAAACAGTGATTTTTCACCATCATGAGGAAGCCAAATGTTCCGAGAATATTTTGAGGGTATACGTCATTCACGAATTATCGCCTTGACTCTCTCGTTGCGAGAAAAGGCCTTTGCCAGTTATTCTACCGCCAAGCAGTAATGTGTAAACATTACTGTGTTCCGGTTTGAAGAGCAATGTTTCAAGAGAAATTACAGGGCTTAGATATATAACATCTTAGATCTCTGGGTGACGAGCGCAGTGCAGTGCTAGGTAATGATTTTGACTCTTCATATTACAATAGGTGCATGTCACTGTTCTGTTCTGTGGCAGGCATGTTGCTTACCATCAGGCACATGCATTGCTTGTCTCGCCACTCTTTATTTAAAAAAAACTCCCAGAAATGGAAAGATTTTGTGGGCTGCTTTTATTATGCTCATGTTACTTTGTTTAGTTAAATCATCTACTTTAAAGCTCTTTGCAAACAGATTTATAAAATTCAGTTTCACCGAATATTTTCATAAGTACATTACATTTACGGTGCATAAAAACAACAACAAAGTTGAAAAACAAATAAGGAATTCATTCTCAATGTCGAACTGTCCTCAATGCCCTCATTACGGTCCTCGAGGACCCTCGAGAAAGGGTTGAAGATATGAGGACGGTCTACTACTGTGTTATTTATGATTTATAATGATCGGTTCATTTGACTTCGGTTTGATGTCAAAAGTCGAGGACAGGGATTTATTTTTGGGACAAATATTGTGAACTACAGCGGTCCTGTTTTTCGGACGTTTGTTTTTGCGTCGAGAGTTTAAAGGGTCTAGTTGTTTTGAGGACCGAAAAAGGCCACAAACATATCGAATATTTCAACGAAACTCGTAGCAAGAACGTCAGTTTTCCCAATAGTGATATAGGTGGGACCTGCATTTCTAAATGTTTTCATAAGCACAGATGGCTTGATATATCGCTACATTATGTTTTATTATATTGAATGGCTTAAAATCAGGCGAAATGGCAAGTGTAAGCCTACGAATATAATTAATTTTTCGATGTATTCAAATGCGTAGCTAAATATAATTACTTCACGGTGTTTCAGTGGCAGAGAGTCCACCCAGATAAATTTCATACCAGTGTCAATAATTCTACCATCAAGTAGTAAGTAGTAGGTATGCTAACATAGTAATATTGACTGGCATCGTGTCTTGGTGGGTAGTAACTCTGCCTGCGAAGCCGAAGGTCGAAGGTTCGATTCCCACCCAGAGCAAATATTCGTGTGATGAATTCAAATATTTGCACTGTGTCTGAATGTTTCTATGTATAATGAGTATGTACTTACAACTATATAAGTATTAAGTATTAACGTAAGTATATTTTTACAATATAGATGTTTCGTGGGCTATGAATTGAATTCTAGCGTCACGCTCGGGAATGATAAGAAATCTTCGGGTAAACTCGGGAACATTCCACGCCGTGTTCACCCGCGTAGTTTCCAAAGTAAGCAATCATACTCTGAGTTATAGATTTTCACTTCTATCGGCGGCTCCTAAGTCGCCAATTTTCTTTTTAATATAGAAGGCAAGACGAGCAGGACATGTGCCAGATGGTAATCAACATGCTTGCCCATAACAGCATAGTGACTTGCAGCTATTGAAATATGAATAGCCCAAATCATTACCTCGCCCCGTACTGCGCTCGTCATCCGGAGATAAATTTATCCTTAGTCCAGTAATTTCTCTGGAAACATTGCCCTTCAAGCCGGAACACAGTAATGTTTGCACACTACTGCTTGGCGGCAAACGATAGGATTAATAGCAATTCTGTTTGTAACTATATCAGAGCATCCACAGAAAACGAGATAAAAATCCTCCCACATCGTTTACGCAACCCGAAACTATAAAGTATGATATCAATAAATTATCAGCATTGAACGCTCCTAACAAATTATTCAGGGCCGGAACCCTTTTCCACAGTATTGGATACTCAATCATGTCTGAAACAAATTCCTACGGAGTTGTTAAATTACCCTTATTATCGCTGTAGACGCTGTAGGCACGGTAGACCAGTAGTAGGAATGTCAAAAATGTTCTTACGAACAGCCGATAGAAGTGAAAGCTTATAACTTAGAATTTTAGTATCAAACACCAATAACATTGAACAATATTATGTTAACAGTATAACTACAAATATACTACAATAAAGGATGTCATATTTGGTAGTGGTAGGACTCTTTATAGAGACTGGGGAAGTACCACAGCTTTGCCAGCTATTCTACTGCCAAGCAGCAATGTGCAAACATTACTGTATAGTGATGTGAAGGGCTATGTATCCAGTGAAATTACAGGGCATATAAATAAAACATCTTATGTATCTGGGTGAAGAGCGCAGTGCAGTCCTTGGCGATTATTTGGACTCTTCGTGCTCCAATAGCTGCGTATCACTGTGTTGCTTTGTTGAGTCTGTGTTGTTATGTGGGCATGTTGTTTACCATCAGGCACATGTGCTGCTCGTCTCGGCGCTATTTGTAAAAAAACAGTTATACATATATATTTCAAATACACTTATTAAACATAGAAAACACCAATATCAAGGTAAATAGTTTTGCGTAACAGTGCCTCCCTTTCTCCACTGTACCGTTAAACGGTTAAATGAAAAATGACAACAGCGGAACACCGAATAAAGGAGTGGATCACCAAAACGTCGGGAAGGCTCAGTTCTGGGGCCGTGAGATAGGCTGCGGTCAACACCAGCGTAACTTGACCTCTCGCCGTGCTTGCAACTATTGAAACCACTGTATTGAGAGACTTGCTACAGCCTATGGTTTGACACGCGACTTACCTAAGGCGCGGGACCAATACAAGAGGCGTTGGGCGTAGGTGAGGCGTCACTTATTTAATATTTTATACAAAGTGTATAGAAGTCGTAGGGCACGAGACACACTGAGACGACGCCGACGTGACGCGGCGTGGGCGCCGCGCCCGCGTCTTTACTTCGCCGTCAGCGCACCCACAGTGTGAGCCGTGGCAGTCGGTGTACAAAAGA
Source organism: Ectropis grisescens (assembly GCA_017562165.1). Classification (NCBI taxonomy): domain Eukaryota; kingdom Metazoa; phylum Arthropoda; class Insecta; order Lepidoptera; family Geometridae; genus Ectropis; species Ectropis grisescens. The sequence goes on along the minus strand of CM029793.1, from coordinate 8,080,698 downwards.
ATGAACTACACATCGAAAATGCGCCCGCCGCCCGCGCCTTGCCTTTCCGATACCGTTTAGCGCGCCTACGCCTGTTCTGCGCTATACCGGCGCCTCGCTAGCGCTTTGCCCTCGCCCAACGCCTCTTGTATTAGTCACGCGCCCTAAGCATTAGAAGGGATTGTACCACCTTCATGGGTAATGTTTTTAACCTACTTCAAAAAAGGAGGATTCAATTCGGTTGTTTTTTTTTTGTTGTGTTTCCCAATTGAGAATCGGTTTTGTTGATTATGTTTTCTTTGGTAGATCTTAGTTCAGAGGTGGTCCTAAATACATAATCTTGTATGGAGTTCGCATCTTTGGGTTGGTCGGCTAAGTATCAGCTAGAGACTTTGGAAACGATCGAGAGACGTTCCAAAAGGCTCATAGGCAACGACACTCTTGTGCGAAAAAGACTTCAAAGTCTTGAACATCGCCGAAAAATTGCTAGCCTATCGGTTGTTTATCGGGTACACTTCGGAGAGTGTGCGACTGATTTACATGATCAAATACCACCTTGCCCTTTTTTCTATCGGAATGCTCGCAGCTCAAAAACGACATCGTTTCCTAGACATCATCAAGAACATCAAGATAAAAGCCTTCATTTAGACGACGTAGTTCTTCTATGATAACGAAGGTAGTGATGAAATGTTCTTGTGAAAGTTGGTTGAGTATTTGAATTGAATTTAAAATTGAACACGGTTTATATTTTTGGAAAAAAATAATATAATTTGCATACTCTTTGAATATAATGTTTATTTATGAGTAATAAAAATAGCCTAAAAATGTGTAATGCTTCGAAAATTACCAAACTTCCAATATTTAATCAAACATTAATTTTAACGAAATAAAAAGTACCAAATATGATTAAATCCAGGCCAGGTAATGCACCTACTATTTATTTCTGTATCACTACATAAATAATTTAAATCCGATCCGGTCAAAGATAGAACGTGTACACTCCGCCTAAGGCCGGTTGTCACACCTACACTATCCATGTACACTCACGCTAATGCAAAGCTCAGCCTATACCTCGCGGACAAAATTTCAAGCTCCTGCCTGATTGGTGATCACTCACACTAATGCAAAGCTCAGCTTATACCTCGCGGAGTGTACGTGAAAACAAATATACCCACTTTCAAATGTACAAAATATAGGTAATCAATTTTAGTATTTTCAATATTAGTGTGAAATTTTTCGAAAAGTATTAAATTTGTGTATTGCTGTTGGTTTTATGTCATTCAGTGGAACCCACAAAGTTATAATCTGATATTGCTTTATCTTCTACTAGATGCCCGCCCCGGCTTCGCCCGTGGTATATTATATAGCACTCATCGGGATCCCGTACATATCCAACGGTGAAAGAATGACTGAATCGATTTCAAATAAAAACCTCTTCAGCAACCTGCTACGCCACCTGTCGGAAATTGTTCGTACCAACTCAGATTTTGAAAATAAAAATTAGTAAAGGTTTATATTCAAGGCACAGATTACTGAAATTCAATGACGCAATCTTTGACACATGCTGTCATGTGTCATGTCAAAGCACGAAACGTACGAAAACTCTCAAAAGGGGAATATTTTTTCCCGATTTTGTTACATTCTTGTTTCATGCTCCGCTTCATTTAATAGTAGAGTTATTTTCTATAGCCTAAAGCCTTCTTCGATAAATGGACTATCCAATAGAAAAATAATCTTTCAATTCGGACCAGTACTTCCCGAGATCCTAGCTTTCAAGCAAACAAACAAACTCTTCAGCTTTATAATATTAGTATAGATTTATTTTAAAATGAGTCGTTTGGTTTCGTTTAGGGAAAAGCTGTTGATTTTACATAACAAACAGATACTGCAATTTTATTTATATACGACAATATTACTTCGTTTAGTTTTGGCAGCTTCAAAAACAGATTAAAGTGCTGGCTTATCGATCAAGCTTTTATAGTTACAGCAAATTTTTAGAGAGTGATGGCATGAAAACAAATATACCCACTTTCAAATGTACAAAATATAGGTACACTCCACGAGGTATAAGCTGAGCTTTGCATTAGTGTGAGTGATCACCAATCAGGCAGGAGCTTGAAATTTTGTCCGCGAGTTATTTTCTATAGCCTTTCTTCGATAAATGGACTATCAATGAAAAATAATCTATATATAGGGTCACTGCAATTTTATTTATATACGACAATATTACTTCGTTTAGTTTTGGCAGCTTCAAAAACAGATTAAAGTGCTGGCTTATCGATCAAGCTTTTATAGTTACAGCAAATTTTAGAGAGTGATGGCAAAGTTCCCATAAAATGTAAAGAAAAAAATTGACATGGGTTTGCATTAGTGTGAGTGATCACCAATCAGGTAGGAGCGCGGCGAGACAGAATGGCGCCGCGCCTAAGGCCGATTGTCACACCTACACTATCCATGTACACTCACACAAATGCAAAGCTCAGCTTATGCCTCACGGAGTGTAATCAATTTTAGTATTTTCAATATTAGTGTGAAATTTTTCGAAAAGTATTAAATTTGTGTATTGCTGTTTGTTTTATGTCATTCAGTAGTACAAAAATCATGCGGCAAGGAGAAATGATCGAGGTTTAGAACCCCCCTCTTCAACAGCACTCAGTTGGACAGCTTACAAGTGACGGCATAGTGCTCAATCTTATTACTTTATACCCTTCTATCATTCTACATAGGTCTCCTGCTGTATCAGATGACCCATAAATTTTGTTCACGGGCCTGCAGTCTATAAAAGAACAACCCTGTTGTGCTTACTGTAAATACTATATAAATTTTATAAACTATACTTTATACCCTTCTATCATCCTACATCGGTCTGCTACTGTGTCATATGACCCATAAATTTTGTTCACGGGCCTGCAGTCTATTAGATTAAATCTGATTGTCGTTCCAAAGGCGGTAAGAAATTTCACACCACTTTTGTAATAATGTTGCTGGCGGAATATGCTATCTGAGTGAGGTTTTCCCAATGGATTAAATCTTAGAGTATTTAAGTGGAGAGTGAATTAGCTTCTGCTAGGCAAGCACGATCTGTCATAGACCGTGTCGCATGAGGCGAGATGGCGGCCAATTGCAAGCCAATAGGTATTGCACTAGTTAAAAGAATACACATTTTCTTTAAAATTTAAACAATGAGTTATCTGAATAAGGAGCTTTTTCTAACAAGGGCCAAGTTACACTGGCGGCTCCGAAACCGGAGTCAGTCGGGAGAAACGCAATTGCCGTCCACTTTTCTACGCGGCTGATTTATTTTCTCATTTAGATTTATATAGAGCTGTTCGTACCCCGAATCGTTTGTTTTTCGGTTTAGTGTGGATGTCGATTGGTGATTCAGAATTCATTTCGAATGATGACTACGTAGATCACGTTTTTATCTTTTTATTCAAATGCCAATTCTTTTTACAAGAGGGATCCTAAAATAATGATTTGACAAGAGTGCTGTGGTTTTATGGTTCGTATTTGTATGAACGTAGTAGGTAGTGTGGATTTAGTGGTGAGATTTCCAGATGTGTTCTATAAATCGTTTGTACCTCTCAGTATGTTTTATTTGCAGTTATTGAGTTTGCCGTTGTTAATGCCAGTGGCAATGACAAATTATTTGATAAAGGAAAATTCCATGAGAAAAGTGAGATATTCCAAGGACCATATTTTCAAGAGCACGCGTCATCCGATAATACACACTTAGCCAATATCGTAGATTTAGCCTTGAGTCTTTCCCTGTGAGAGAAAAACTCAATTCCTAGCAGTTTCGAAAACGCTTTGCGAACATTTGAAATTCGTTAACTTTGACCACCTACCTGAAATGGTTATGTCAATAAGGGTTACCGACTGTATTAGTTTTATAAAATTAACATAACTTCCTTCTAAATTTTCGATCACTATTACTCTCATATATTTTTTAACATTAAAGTGTAAAAAGAAACTTCATTCAAAAAGATTTAAAGATAAGTATTTCAAGAGGAAAAATGTGCAAAAACTACAGTATATTAAACAGGACAATGTCTAGCTAGTATCAAATAAAATAACATACATACGTACAGTGGCATGTTTTACTTCTTTTTTTGCCAAGTTGTAAAAACTGACAGAGACTGCAAACAATTACTTAACCATGCAGTCTGATAACAGTTACGCAATTTGTCAGTCTTCAATGTCGTATCGAGTCGCGTGCCCCGCGGCAATTCTCCCGTGCCCCTGACTTTTGGTGCTCACAGCTCTATAGGTATACTCTCCTAGTACTCTCGGCCTCAAATGGGAGGACTGGGTAACCGAAATTTAAAATAAAATATGAAAACTTAATTAATAAACAAACATACTTGATGTAGTTTATTAGCTTTTGATGTGAATATGTCTGATTTATGCGGTTAAAATATATTTAATTAAGTTTTACTATATATTTCAATCGAGCGTTTAAACAAATATTAACAATCAATAATAATAATTCAACAAATCATATAATTATTCCATTGAACGAATTAAAACTACAAATTCAGATCCTCTATTACGTCACAATTTTACATTAAAAGGAATATATAACACAAAACAATAAAAAATAATTAGATTATGATTAAAAGAGCCTAGACATTTGAATTTAACATGAATAACATTAGATTTAGATGATTAAATTTACTTCTCAAGTTATCATTTATATATACAAATTTTAGGCTATATAATATTATCATAATAATAGTTATAACGTACACTTGATAATATGAGTTTCTGTCTACGAATAGAATTATGCTAAGTAGATAAAACGTATGCTTATAATACTTTTTCGCAGACCTTTAATTTTTCGAATGTAACCGAGTAAGTAAATCGAGTTCGATTTAAAATCTATTCAATCTAAAATGAGTTAGATTTAAAACCAAAACTTTTGAACGTTTCCTTTAAAAAACTAATTCAAATTATTTTCGTAATAATAATATAATAAGCTTTTGAAAATAAAATAGAAAAAAATACTAGCTCAGTGCGTAACGTTTAATCTGAAATTATAACGTGGGCTATTGTCGTAGTGGCCTATACCACTGATTGTAATAACGAATACCTGGAGGAGGAGGCCTGGTGGGTCAGTGGGTAGTACGTCTGGTCGTGGGTTCTATCCCCAGTCAGTGTAATTTTTTTTTTAACTTTATAGGTTTACACTTGACCGCCATCTCGCCTGATGTTAAGCGACGATGCGGCCTACGATGGAGCGTGTTTACCTAGAAGACCGATTCACTCTCGATTTGAAGACACAAAGATTGTAGCCATCGGGGAAAACCCACTCAGGCAACGTATTCCACAGCCTAGACGTTCTTATCACAAAAGTAGACTCAAATCTCTTCGTTCGTATCCTTGGAACGTCAACCATGAAACGATGTCGCTTTTTCGAGCTACGAGCATTCCGATAGAAAAAAGGGCAAGGTGGTATCAGATTATGCAAATCAGCCGCACACTCTCCAAAGTGTATCCGATAAAAAACCGATAGGCTGGCAATTTTTCGGCGATGATCAAGACTTTGTAGTCTTTTTCGCAGAAGAGTGTCATTGCCTATGTGAGCCTTTTGGCACGTCCCTCGATCGATTCCAGGGCATCCAGCTGATACTTAGCCGATCCATCCCAAAGGTGCGAACAGTACTCCATACAAGAGCGAATCTGTGCTTGATACAATGTGAGCAACTGTTCAACTTGAAGTACCTTCGAACCTTTGAGAGGAGTTTTTTGTTCACCTAGTTTTTTGGCAGCTAATTTTATTTAGCCTTGGACTCGATATACGAGCCAAAGTTGAGCGTAGATGTCAAAGTAACGCCCAAAAGCTCAAGACGGTCAGAAACTGGCACGGTTACACCACGAAAAGTAGGAGTCAGTTGGAATGGACTTCTTTTTGCGGAGAACAGACACGCCTGCGTCTTACTCTCGTTAAACTTGACCAGATTGGCATCACTCCATTCAGACACCGCCTCAAGGGTCAAGCTCAAACGCTCGATCAAACTCTCTCTCAGTGCCTGGGTTTGCTGCCCACTGGCTCTCGCGCTAGATATGTAGCTCTCTACAACGGTGCTATCATCTGCGTACCCAAAGATACCGGGCTTCAACAGATTTGTGTGATGAATACAAATATTTTTACTGTGCTTGGCTGTTTTTTATATATAATAAGTCATCATCATCATCATCATCATCAGCCACAAGACGTCCACTGCTGAACATAGGCCTCCCCCCTAGATTTCCACAACGAACGGTCCTGCGCAACCTGCAACCAGCGAATTCCAGCGACCTTTGTGAGGTCATCTGTCCATCTAGTGGGAGGCCGTCCAACACTGCGTCTCCCGGTTCGTGGTCGCCATTCGAGAACCTTTCTTCCCCATCGGTTGTCAGTTCTGCGAGCGATGTGGCCTGCCCATTGCCACTTCAGCTTGCTTACTCTTTGAGCTATGTCGGCCACTTTAGTTCTTTTGCGAATATCCTCATTACGGATTCTGTCGCGCAAAGAGACTCCGAGCATAGCTCTCTCCATAGCTCGCTGTGTGACTTTGAGCTTCGTTATGAGACCAACAGTGAAGGACCACGTCTCCGTTCCATAAGTCATCACTGGCAAAAGGCACTGGTTAAAGACTTTCGTCTTTAGGCATAATAAGTATCTATTTAAAATTATGTAATATTATGTATAAGTATGTATTTTAATAGACTTGTGGATGCTCCTATTCCGCTATTTTCTAACCAGTTTCAGTCCCTATCTTTATATTATATTCCTTGCTCTTAGCAGTATAGCGAAAGTAGACGTACCTATGCTATTCGTATCTTCCGAGATATGAGACGCGTGTCTTGGAGGTACCTGTTCGTTTGTAAAGGTGAGTCCACAAGTTAATAGCCATCTTACGTAAGACATGCTGCTATACTGAGTTCAGAGTAAGTTGAGTGAAGAGCAAGTTTCTGAGATGAGCGTGGTGAATTTGGAGCAAGCTACCGAGTTGAGGCTACGTTGAAGCCATTAGATTCAGATTTGTAAGATCTTATTTATTTCGAGGATATTGGTATCTTAACTAAATGTATTAATTTAATGCTTTCATTATCATTACTCTGTTAGAAATACATAAACAATTTATGACTATGTGAATGAATAATAAGAAGAAATTTGCAGTCCTTGAATCGACAACTCTAAAGAACCTAGTAACACTTACAGATTTTTGAGTTTATACTTTGGGCATTAGTACTAGGTATAATTGTTTTCAATACTCAATTACTTTATTTGTTAGCTTCCATTATTGTTAAAAATGCCTAGTTAGTTTTATATTATTATGTAATGTAAATAATAATGGAGTAAAATTGGTAGTTTTGAATAGGCAGATCAGAGTAATAAATTGTAAAGATTTTTGTCAAATTGTCGTAGACAACCTAATATTTGCATGCCGTAAGGTTGATTATGGCCTTCTCAATGTAAGCATTTAAGATCCTAAATTGTAAATACCCATTTTCGCAAATAAATAAATTTTTTTATTTTTTTAAGTTTTTGAGTTGAGAGCAAGTTTATGAGTTCAAGTAAGTCTCTGAGAGCATATTTCTGAATTGAGAGCTCATTCCTGAATTAAAAAGACGTTCTTAAATTGCAATCAAGCGTCTGAGTAGAGTAAAAATTACTGATTTGGAAGCTATTTGATGTATGGCATAGTAGAAGCCTATGTCCAGCGGTGATCTACGGTAGGCTACGATAATGGTGAGAAAAAAACGTTAACAAGGTTGTGATACCATAGACTGAAGCATCACTTAACACTAGGAGAGGTGACTGTCAAGGTGTCAAGTGCCAACCATTTTTAGGGTTCCGTAGCAAAATACGGGACCTTCTCGGAAGGGACATTCTCCGAAACTATAAGAGCTATACTATTGAAACTTGGTAAGTAGATGTAATCTGTAAACCGCATTAAGATTTTGATACAAAAAAATAAAATAAACTAAAAATTTTAGGGGTGTTCCATACTTAGAACTGAAACTCAAAAATTTTTTTTTGATCAAAACCATACGTGTTGGATATCTCTATGGATAGGTCTTTAAAAACGATATTGAGGTTCCAAACTTTTTTTTTTCTAAACTGAATAGTTTGCGCGAGGGACTCTTCCAAAGTGGTAAAAAGTGTGTCTCTAACTTCTAAACTAAGAGAATGACAAAAATAAAAAAAGTGTATGATGTACATTACCATGTAAACTATCAACGAAAATTGGATTGAATGAGATCTAGTAAGTAATTTTATTTTAATACGTCAGAAATTGACTATTGTTAAAACACTGATTAAAGTAACAACGATCTACATGAACTTTTATATTATGTTACTTGCTGCTACGGAAGCCTTCATGGGCGAGTCCGACTCGCACTTGACTACTTATATTTTTAAATAACATGATCCATCAAACAATATGTCCATGTAAACACACCTTTACATAAGTATGTGAAGTATTACATATTCTGTGGCCCGCTAGGAAAGTTTCAAAAAAGTTTCTATTGTACTTAATGATGTGACAAAGGGGCAAGTCAGAATATAATTTATGACTAGTTACGACCGTGGCTTCGTACGTGATTTTTCAAATGTTCACGAGTTCTTTGTGGCTTATTTAACCGACTTCAAAAGGGGAAAGTTTTCAATTCCTTCACAACTTTTTTTTCCAAGGAATTTGATGCATTTTATTTTGAAAGCATGTAATGTGATTAAATTAACTATTTGTTTGAAACCGCAGGGCGCTGATAGTAAGATATTATGTTATCTCTATGTCCTGTAATATTGCTCTGAGTATATGAATATGTTTACATATATTTATCACCCTACTAATATGATAAATGTCAAAATTTCGACGATCTGATGTTTATTGCTCAAGCACGTTGGAACGGTTGAACAGATCAGTTTGGAATTTGGAAGAGATTTAGATTATCTTCTGGAATAGCACATAGACCAAGAATTAGAATGAAAATGTTCCCTACTCCCCCCTATTTCCTTTTCTTCTCCTAATCCAAGATTCATGTAAGAAAGAAAACAAATGACAAAGGTCACGGACCCCGGTCTCTGTGCATTTGCAAAATTTTTTCGAATTCCATTTTCGAATTTTGAATATAAGAAAATAACAGGAACGGTGCGCAATTGTTTGCTATTTTTGTGACGTCATATCTATGGCATTTAAATGGAAAATTATGATTATGAAATAATAATTTCCAACTGATTCTCCATATTGTGTTTAAAGTAAAGTTTCGTTGTGCCACCCATATTTAATACTATTTTTTTTTAATGTATTATCAAAGTTATAAGTAAAATGAGAAACAATTGAAAAATACCAACAGATCGGAATAATCTAGCAAAATACACGAGTTTCAAAATGTCTTCTGCGAATTTACTGGCAATAATGGGATGTTTATTATACCCGGAGTGGCCATGAGCGTTTGCGGCTGCCAACTGTCCTATTCATCATTTATTTTGTATAATAATTGGATTGTTCTATTATAATTAAAACTAAAACACACGCTTGTACAAAAGGTCCACCTAAAAAGTAAGAGAACTTTTTTAGTTTGAAACGTTTTCTAAATTGATCGATTACGAGGTAATGAAACGTAATCACTGACTGTATATTATGTCAGTAGCAGTTAGTATGATAATGTGACGTACGTATTACATTACGTGAAAATGAAATGTAAACAAAATGATTAATCTGATGATCGTTGTGAGGATGAACGGTTAGTGGGACAAACTGTACAAATCATTGCATTGTCATCGGTCCTTGATCAGTGTGCAACGGTTACGGTTACGTTCCAGATTCCGTTACATAGATTCAAAATCAAAAATCCGTTCAAAATCATTGTCATTGATTAACCAGTCCATTCAGCAATTAACTGGAAGATATTACTTTTACAAACAGGGTCGCCAACCGCTGCTATATTTTTAAAATTGTATAGAACTTGTTTTTAAACAACTTACTACTACAAGGTTATTACTTATTACATATTATTATTACAAACATATTTACTTTTAGGATATAATAATACTACAACGGAAAATATTAACAAATAACAAATTAAAACAAACACTCTCTATAAATCAGACACGCCGTCGAGATCGCTGCTGCGCGGCAGGGTTTTTTAAGAAATAAACATTATCTATCGTTGTCAGCTTAATCTTGTCCCACAATTGTGATTTTTTTTTTTAATTCTTAGTCGATACCACCAATGTAGAGTGCTTTTACTAGTGTAGAGTATGCCACTAAATATGCAAAACTCAACACCATTATCATAGCTGACAATAAAAAGATTTGGGCAAAAATAGTCTGTCAGAAGTGGGATTCGAACCCACGCCCACAGAAGTGGACTGCGACCTGAACGCAGCGCCTTAGACCGCTCGGCCATCCTCACATGCCTGATTTTGACGAAATTTACAACCAAATTCTAAAATAATTTAAATATAAACTTCTTTAACTGCTTTTCATTTGTACATATCTCATCAAATATCAGGAATTTTCCTATTTGAACTCAATTTCCAGAAATGACTACGTTGGACGTAAATAACTTTTTCTGGGAAATTATATTCATAGGTACTTAATTCACACTAATGAAAACTTTGATTATTATTATTATCATGAGGATTATATTTTATGGGATAGTAATCTAAATATTAATACGTGAAGCAAAAACTTTATACCACTTTTTACGAAAATTTCGCTAGTATATTCAATTTTGCACATGTATAGTTTATATAAAGTGCTGATTACATTTTACGTATTTTTTTTTGTTTTGTTATTACATTTCTTTGTAGCGATAGGACTCTTTTAGACTATTCTGGGGGAGTTATTAAATCTTTGCAAATATTCTTCCGCCAAGCAGCCATGTATAAACGCCACTGTGTTCCGGTTTAAAGGGGAATGTTTCCAAAAATAAAATACAGTTAATAGCGATGAATCCTGTGTGTCGAGCGCACTAACTCGGTAATTATGTTAACTTTACTTTCAGCAGCAGCAGCTGAGTGTATGTTTCTCGCTCGAGTTCACTCGGCAGTCCCGAGTTCTCCAGATCAAACCTTTCACTTCCGAGCATGACAATCAATGTCATTCACAGCCTACGGAAAAATCTGTGTGAACTGCGTCCAAAGAAGTTTTCACTTAAAAACACAAAAACAAACTAACGCAAGCAAATCACAGTTAGTAAATTTAGCATTGACATACGAGTAGCTTACACCAAAGCCAGTGTCCGTCAGACGAAGGTTGACAACTTAAGACCCCGTTTCACGTTAGTTTTAGCGGACTGGATTGACAATTGCCCTTTTATCCCGCCTACGTGAATCCTGAGTGAATTAGAAAGCCTTTTCTTTTTATCAATTGTGAAATGATATTTAGACTTTTGCAGTTTACATATTTTAGACCAAATATGCCCGATGACGACACATATTATGTGTGTAATGTGTTTAAATTTACTAATTTTTTTTCTCTAAAGCACCAAAAGGATTTGTACTCAAAAATATTTAACACTAGCTGACCCAGTGAATTTTGACTGCTGTATTTTTTATGAAGATACGTAGTAAAGGAATACCTACATGCAAGTGAAAATTTCGTTCAAATTAGTAGTAGCATTTTTCAGAGATAAGCCAGAACAAACCTAACCGGCACAGCATGATATGGCAACACAATCTATCATAACACCTACATGTGCACATCTTTTGTACAAGACTAACTCATGTTGTACGCAAATAAACATAACTTTATCTTTATCAAAGAGACAGAGAGAAAAAATATAGTGTTTTAATAGATTTCAAAAAAGCAGCGGTTGCTCGATTCGATTGTTTTTTTTATGTATATTTGTATTGTATTTTATGTACGCGATAGCTCCTCCAATTGAGAATCAATTTTGATGGCTTTTTTTTTTTATTATTTGGTTGGGAAAATTAAACTATTTGTTACTTTTTATTACGCATTAGGTGTAAAGCTGTTAATTTTATATTACAAACTAACACATCACTAGATCATAGAGATTACATCATTCGATGAAATCAGTGTGGTTAGTGGTAGTGAAAATCTATATTTGCTCTGGATTAATATGCTTACCAGCTGCGCTCTTCGGTTTCTCTCGAGACTTAAATAAGTAAATAAATACTTATTAAACAAAAAACAAATTTGTGTGTGTGAGGTATACGTGCAGGAAGTCATATAATACTTATTTCTATTCCTCTTGCTACGAAGGGTAACTTCAACCATAGTATGTATATAGCAAAGAGTTTATATATACTACTTATAGAGTTAGCACAAACGCTTTACACCGAAAGCACGGGTAGCATTTTTCTTGCCTTGTCGCTCTTGTAGAAGTGTCATACTTTTGTCGCTGGACATCACTCTGTTGCTATAGAAAGTATGCACGTCATCTGCTTACGATTAACACAAAGGAACCGCGTGGAAAATCTAACTCTATACGTAGTATATGTAAACTCTTTGATGTACTTATAGATAATATCTTCAATGCACAGAATTATTTATTAACTGGAAGTTAGTTACAATATTTTCTTAAATTAACTCTAATTTCACGATGTCGGTTTTTCACGGTAAGTGCACTCACTCATTTTAAAAGTTTACTCCGTTCATATTTCCCTAACACGCTAAAAATACGTATTATTTCAAAATAATAAACAAATACTTTAAATAAGCTGGATAAGATGCTAGAGCCATCTTATGAGTTTGTTCCATTCGCTGTGGAGACTTTAGGCAGTTGGGGAACTGAAGCCAAATGTTTGGTTAGCGAATTGGGGCGTAAACTACGCAACAAATCGGGGGACTCCCGCGCCGGCTCGTACCTGGTGCAAAGGCTGGCCGTAGCAATTCAACGAGGCAATGCGGCCAGTATACTGGGCACTTTTATACCGGGTGCTGCACGGGGTGGGTTATTTTAATAGTTTAATGACGCATACTTTTTGTATGAATTATAATGTAATATTCTTATAATTGTTAATTTTATTCTTAGTTTAGTTTCATTTACATATTTGTATACTTTAACTAAACAAATTCTTATGAAATAGAAATACTTACCATCAAATAAATTGGTACTCCTGTATTTGTAGTCGGCTAGAAATGAGTAGTATCGTTTGAAACCCTCCTGAAGTAGTGTTGCGGCCTTGAATCATTTATTGGGCTAGTTATTGCCCAACCATTCCGGGGCTGGACAAGCCACGGAATATTTTATGGGCATAATAAAAAGAGGTTTAGCTCGTAGGAAAATTTTGGGCAATAGACGAACCACAATTTGTTTTCCGAGAAAACGACGATTTTTATTTGTTCGGTAACGACGGATAAGTTCGTCGGCACTTTTATTTTGTTTTTTTTTTTCGTGTTGGGGCGACACGGATCTTGTGTTTACTCATGAGTGTTTTACAAAGGATTTAATCTTTTGCTATAATGGCTTTGTCAGGGATTACTTAGAATTTATGTAGTATAAAAAGTACAAAAAGATCATACTACATACCTATGTAGTATGATCTTTTTGTACTTTTTGTAGGTACAAATTATGAGATTTACGGTGCGGTCTCTCTGGTTCAGGCCTCTTTGCAAAGTCAGACGAACTTTGCTAAGAGTCTTATAACGCCTTTGCCAGTTATTCTACTAGCAAGTACTAAAGTGTAAACATTACATGAGTTCCGGTTTGAAGGGTTAAAACATTAGTAGGAAAAATAATTTATCGTATGCAATTTCTATCCTACTGTTAAAATAAAAGCGAAAGTTTCTAAGGATGGACGGATGAATGTTTGTTTGGTACTCTTTTACGTCCCAAGAAAATTTCATAGGGTCTGAATAACACATAAGCTATTTTTCATCCTGAGAAATTAAAGGGGTCGGGAACTACGCAAGTGAAACCACGGGGCACTTCTAGTTTTATAATAAAGTAAGAGTTTGATCTTGGTTGAGTTTGTCTGTTGGTTTGCGATATGCTGGCAAATGTGCTGTATTACGTTCATATGAAGATGCATGAGACCATTTATGATCTGCAATCTATACTAATATTATAAAGCTGAAGAGCTTGTTTGTTTGTTTGTTTGAACACTAGGATCTCGGGAAGTACTGGCCCGAATTGAAAGATTCTTTTTCTATTGGATAGTCGATTTATCGAGGAAGACTATAGGCTATAGAACATAACGATACTATCAATAGAAGTAGAGCATGAATCAAGAATGTAACAAAAACGGGAAAAAATATTCCGTTTTGAGAGTTCTCGTACCGTGCTTTGTACATGACAGCATCTGTCTAAGATTGCGTCATTGAATATAAACCTTTGTAATTTTTATAATCAAATTTTTTCTAAATCTGAGTTGGTACGACAAATTTCCGACAGTAGGCGTAGCAGGTGGCGTAGCGTAGCAGGCGTAGCAGGCAGCAGCAGAAGAGGTTTTTTGTTTGAAAGCCGATTTCAGTCATTCTTTCGCCGTTGGATATTTACGGGAACCCGATGAGTTCTATATAATGTACCACGGGTGAAACCTGGGCGGACATCTAGTAAAAAAGTTAAATTGCTGGACTTTCCTCAGCTTCAAGTGCTAGTAAAAAATAAAGCAGTGGCTCCCTAACTCACCTGTACATGTAACTAAGTAAAAACTACATCCCTCGTATCCACTCCGAAAGTTAACTACAGGCCCTAACGATCTATTTCCTATCCAATTTATATCATCGCCTAAATGAATTTATCAGATTTGTAGGTAAAAGAAAAGTTTTTGCGTAGTTGGTTACGCCTTGTGGGTTAGCTTGTAGTTTTCGTGTTTTATACCATGTGACGTAACGGGCTAGGCTAGGTGTGTACTTCTATTTATTTATGTTTTATGGACTATAAAAGTTCCTAGATAAGTATTTAATTATATAAAAAAATGCAGCCCAAATTGATAACCTCGGCCCGTTAAACGCGATTAAAACAGTCAACGTAATTTAAGGATTCTTTGAATTGGCGTCCAATCGACGTATTATACTTTTACGCAAGTTCTATGCCCAAAGCCGAGGTATCCTAGCGCCTACATCGTGCGCTTCAAACTTTGGATGTACTAGGTTCGAATCCCAGCTTCATCTCTGTTTATTTTTGCAAGTGCAGATTTACAAGTGTGTTCTTCACCACTGGCTATATAAGTTCAATAAAAAATCCTGAGGAAACCGGAGGGTCTGCCGTCTAACAAAAAATGTCTTAGCTTTAATAATGTTGTTTCTTTTCTTTTTACTTGAAATGATAGAGACAGCAATAGCAAAGTCTTAGCCGATTTCGTTAGGTGGTAGAGAGACCGTTTGTTGAAATAATCTTTCGAAGTCATCTCCGCCAACTCGAACGGGGTTAGTGTAGTGGAATATCATCTCGATACTCTCCTTTTAAGAAAAGGCTCAGAGTTCCAACAATCAGAACAGTTTGTGGGTTTCCTTTGCTAAATCAAATAACTGTAAGAACTAAGCTTCTATTTGCTTAGTTTGGGGTCAGATGGAGTTGTGTGTGAAATGTCCCCACCAATATTTAAGTATTCTAATATTTTTTTTGATAAAACAAAAACAAGTCAAAAGTTAAAGTTAGTCAAAATAAGTTAAAAAGTTGTTAACTAGATTAAATAAATATATACAATTTGAATGATATTTTACACCGTGGAAGACAACACCAACCGAAACCACATGCTCAGTTGCGCCTACATAACAAACAAACAGTCAAAAACTCCCGCGTTTATAATAATTTAGCGTGATTATTTATCGACTCGGCAAACTTTCGGCACTCGCCCGTATCTCGAGCAAGTTTGATACAATTTCTTAATGATAACGTCACGGATAGGACGAAAGTTCGCTTGATATGTTGTACTCGCCCTTATCGGATTTTGGTTCCGAGTATTGGAGTCTTTGCCAAAGCTTTTCCATTATTCTGCCGTGGCGATACTGTCGTATTGTTGTACGACGTTAGCTTGGTCATTTTTGAAATTGTAGTTCGAAATTTTCGTCAAAGGACTTGCTAAATTTGCCAACTTGCTACCAATTCTGCTTGTGGATCGATCGAATGTTTTTTGATGGAGTACATGAAAAGTAAGCTAGAGCTCCTATGTTATTTCCAATGATTTAGGAAACATTTTGCCGTATTGTAGTAGTCACTCAAGGTTTGCGGAACTCAAAAACATGTCAATTTCAAAATTAAAATTTCCAAAAAAAAGTGGCATCGAACTTTCTCAAATTTCCAAAAAGTTCGATGCCACTTTAGTAATTCTTACAGTTAGACTGTGTTGTCAGATTGGATTTTTCTCGTGGGATACAATTCAGGTCTCTTGAGTCGCGAGTCTTTCGAGTTTTGTTAGGTAAACATAATTACGGCATAGATCACATTGTCCTTTAACATCAGAAATTCTGTCATGTTCAGTCAGACAGTTAAGCGTAATTCTATAATTATTCAAAGAAATTCTTCAAATGTAAACACACATTTACGACATTTGTGACATTGGTGTTAAACTGCGTAAGAAAGACACAAAATTGGTCTTATAATGAAGTCAACCAATGTCTACTCTAAAGTATTCTATGGATTACAGTGACAACCCATACTGAAAATAAATTGTCTTTGTTAGGCAGTAACAGCAATTTGAAGCAAACCATCTCCTCAAAAAACCACACGTCATGTGCAAACATCATTAAATTCCGTTTTAAGGCCAATGTTTCCAGAGAATTTAGAGGGTGACGAGTCCATTGCTAGGTAATGATTTGACCTCTTCATGTTCCAATAGCTGCGTGGCACTGTGTTGTTATGAGTAGGGTTTTTGATCACTATCCGGCGCATGTCGTGTTCGTGGTCAATCAAAATTATAAAAAGAAACAGTTACTAGATATTTTTACTTTTTTGGACTATTGCAGTACATTTGAGAATATATGAAATAATCCACGTCTGAAATTTGAACTAAACTTTTCTTCCACGACTTTTTTTCACAAGTATTTTTTGTAGTATTCACTAAGTCACGCGATAACTCAACAATTTATTTTATTACTGCATTTTGGTACACGTAAGGAACGCCAAGGCCGAGGATTAAAAGGTTAGGACTAAGGGTCACACGAAACGAGAAGTTTTAATGGTCTGCCCACTTATAGCGAGGGTCATTATGACCTAAGACTAACATTTCTTAATATTTTATACATACATTTAGTGTATCTATTCTAAAATTAGAAGCCATCTGGCAAATTTGAAGACATGGTGGCCTGGTTGGTTGGTGGCTCGAACGTACGATTCATAATTGTGTACCTACCTCAAAAAATAAATTTGCTCCAAGTGCAAATTTTTAGTACTTACGTTAATCCTCACTACTAGAGTTAACGAGGAAAGGAACTATTTTGAAAAACCTGATATCTAAAGCATGTCTAAAGCAAATACCCATTATGCGTCTATGATTCCTGACAAAATAGGTGATAACTTTGATAACGCTTAAACTGATTTTGATGAAGTATAGCTAAGAAAACTCTCGAATAACTTTGCAATCGGTAAATACTCATAGGTAACTACACCGATGTATGAAAATGATTTCCAAAGTAAACATCACGGCAAAGTAGCAGCTAAGAAAAAAAAATACTAAGTTAAAATTTGTTCCTCTATTCGGGGGCTACGAGGCCACAGAGAGATTTGTCAACCATCGTTTTCGGGGCTCAAAAATGACAGGAATTATAGTAGGTAAATATACCTTAAGGCCAGGTAATTCTGTCAAAGTAGGCATTTAACGCTGTCTTGTTCTCGCGACCGTCACCGACCGCGGAATCGGTGCCACAGTGCAGAAATAACATTAAAATATTGGACTATGTAATTTAAACTCATTTTTTGTTCAAGATTTGTTTACGTTTGTTTGTTTATGATAAGAGTTTTGTTGCTATATAAACGAATAAATATATTAAATTTATCTATACTCGTAGGTATACAAAACTCAACCTTTTCTTTTTGGTCACACTATAAGTTGAGAACGGCTTTTAAAATTTCATGCATCTTTTTAAAATGTGTCCTAATAATTCACAAGTTCGTCAAAAAATTTAAAAAATGTGGTGAAACGTAATGCAAGGCCAGTAAATATAGACGGTTTTTTTTTCTATGAGGTAAAGATCACTTACTGAGCATAAAATTACAAAATGCTCACAGATTCAGGTAGAGTTTCAAACGCCAATTGAAAAAACTGTTTTAGCCGATATTTTGAAACTATATATTTTGACAACAATTGTAGAAAATAAAATTTTGCATCTTTTGTTGCTTGTAAACTTTTTTTGTAAAACTTACCGTTTACGATTTATAGGCCATTTAATGATACGGTTGTGATGATGCCGAAAATAGTGGATGAAAATGATGTGGTCTACGATGGAACTTGCTTCTCTAATAGAAACAAACACAGTGTACCTCGTAACCCCAAGGATCGAACCTTCGACAAAACCCACTCTGGCAATGCGTTTCACAGCTTAGTTGTTCTTATTACAAAAGTGGAACCAAACTCTTCGTTCAACTCTTCAATCATGATGATGAACGGTGCTGTTCATTCGAGCAACGAGCAATATGATAGAATTACTTTAATTTAAAAACCGACTACAAAAAAATCTACACGTAAAAAAATATTACCTACTATCTAAGGAGTCTATGGACACTTTGGCGAATGAGACCAATCTTAGTTACCAAAATCCATCCAGCCGTTTGGAAGATATGTGGAAATAAAAGTTTTACAAACATAAAGATACGCGCGAAAAACATAACCCTTCTTCCATTCCGGTAAAAAGAGACATGTTTATGCTACTTGGAACGGAATTCACATCTTATTTTTTTACATTGTTATCATTAAATTGGACATAATAAATCGTAATCGGTAAGTTCGAAAAAAAGTTTACTGGCAACAAAATATGGGAAATTTTATTTTCTACAATAATAATAGGCTTTATAACTTTTTCGGAATATTGGCCAAAAACGTTTTTTCGAGCTGGCGCTTGAAGCTCCACCTGGATTTGTTATTATTTTGTAATTTTATGTTCAGGAAATGATTCTAAACCGAAAAAATACGAATCGGAAATTTAGTACAGAGTTAAATTCTACGAGTAATTTTACTGCCTTCTTATCTAATTTGGTCGAGTGTCTAAATTTCATTTTAAATAAGTTTTAAATGAACGAAGTTGGGGTTTTAGGGATTCGTAGACAAATTTTAAAATATACGTTATGTCTGTTCATCCGTATGTGACAGCCATTTTCTCCGAAACTATAAGAAGTATACTATTAAAACTTGGTAAGTACATGTATTCTATGAACAATATTAACAGTTTCATACAAAAACGAAAAACAACAAATTTTGGTGGTGTCACAAACTTGGAAAATAAATTTAAAAAAATCTATCAAAACCATACGTGTATCTATGGATAGGTGTTCAAAAATTGTATTGAAGTTCCTAACATTTTTTTTCTAAACTGAATAGTTTGCGCAAGAATCTCTTCCAAAGTGGTAAAATCCGTATGTGAGGACTTTTCTTCCAAGTACTAAGTACCTTACTACCAAAGAATTTACCTAAATGAGATAAATGCAAGTTAGGTATCATTTATGATACCTAACTTGCATTTATATTAGAGATTACGCAGAGGATTTCTCCCCTCTCATTATTTCC
Source organism: Ectropis grisescens (assembly GCA_017562165.1). Lineage (NCBI taxonomy): Eukaryota > Metazoa > Arthropoda > Insecta > Lepidoptera > Geometridae > Ectropis > Ectropis grisescens. The sequence goes on along the minus strand of CM029793.1, from coordinate 8,061,092 downwards.
TTATCCCGATCTCTGATTTGACGGACGAATATTTTACCGATACTAATCTATTTTCATTGCATTGAATTTTTTACTGATGTGTTATCGACGTCAGTTTTTTGAGACTCCCCTATTGGTCTACAACATAAAGTAAACAGCGTACTAATTAGTATCAGCGTCTATTTGCAATTCCAATGAAAACGGTATCAAAAATCAAGATCATAGCGTGCTTCACTAGTAATACCTACTGATATTGTTATACTGTGGCACTATGATCGTAATATTTAAAATTTATTGGTTGTCAAAATTGCAAAATCAAGCACAGACCCGTCGTCCGTGAGCGCCGAAACGCGACTGATCAGGCCTGCCGAACGGCGCGCTATATATATGTAGATATTAAAACATAGTGAATAACTGATACTTTTATCAAGTCAAACTCTGCGAAGCATCTATAACTTTTAGTGGCTTTCGTTGAGTACAAAAAATTTAGTAAAAAGATCATTAGTTTAGTCATAAACTTGAAAAACTTTTTGAAAAGGGGTAACTTTGGGATTTTTTTCTATCAAGTAAAATTCATTAAATCGTGTTATTGACTGCGAATTGCACTAGATTAGATCCTTAACTAATACATATATTTTTTTCAGAGTTTAATACACTATTTTAAAGGTCTTAAAGTTGTTTTAAAAATTCAAAATTACGGCCTACACGCCCTTAAGTACAAAGATATCTATAGAATTATGAAACAATACCTAAACCCAAAGAAGTCCAAAAAATCGAAATCTATGCCTAACCCTAAATATCTAAATCTAGAACGATTGGGGATTTGACGAGCTCGTAGACTATATTAATGACCCCAAACTCGTGTGAGTTTGTATGAGTAGTATTTGATATCTTAAATTATATTTATATAAATAAACGTAAATAACTCCGAAAATCTTGGAATTTACAAAATTTATTGATACATTTAATTTCTATACAAAATGACAGTGTTTGTACGAGTGCGTAACTGTAAAGCGTTATTATTGTCAGTAGACGCTGACATCATATATAATTATGTAGCATTGTCGCAGCCAATCAGCGTAATCAGCCGTTCAATTAATAGCCTAGGCTACTTACTGAAAAGCATTGTTTAAACAGCGACTTCAGCCGTTTCATTTTATACAATTTTTAATACACTGGCTGGCTACTGCTCATATTATTCGTATTATAGTTTCATGTGACATAAATATTAAAAATATGTAATATCTGATGTAAGAAATTATTTTTGTACCTAATGTTTTTTTTTGCTGACGCCATTTTGAAATTTTGGGGAGTTAAATAAACAATCTAGGCAAGTAATTAAATGGAAACGATACGAGTTATTTGCGTACCTGTTTGATAAAATGCCTAATTATCATTCAGGCCGGTAGTTAAACACCAGTTAACAGTCTAGGCTGTTAATTAAATGGTTGATTAAGCTAGTTAGCTGCGACATATACACAACATAGAATTCATTATTTTACAAATACAAAACCTTTATTGCTGTTTGCAGGTAAGATAAGATAATAAATACAAAACGTTTTGAAAGTTGACCCATACAAACTGGCCTCTTCGAGAGGCATGGAATATGTCTGGCAAAACAGTATATGTTGGTATCAATATATTATACAATGATAATAAAAAGATGAATCCTTTTATAGATGACGTCATAGAGATGGTTTTCGTATTATACACTTAGATTTTTTTTAAATAAAGCTCATAGGGTTCGTACTAAATTTAAGCGTGACGAATATCTATCTACCTCCAAACTTCCCAGACACTTTTAATTAATCTAATTACACTGTCTGTCCGTTGATCGGATATAGACCTGCGCAGATACCGCTTTTAACCCTCCCGATTTAGAAACGGACCAGGCAACACCCGTGGATCAACCGCCTAACTAAAGCTGTCTTAGCTTTGATATTTCTCTCTCTTTTCTCTTCGCTTGAAATTATAGAGACAGCAATAGAATAGCAAAGCCAAAGCCGATTTAGTTAGCCGTTAGAAAGGGATGAACGATTTAAGTCATGAGGTTTAATTTTCGAAAACAACTAACTTGTGATAGATTTTAGGTAGCAAACAAATAATAAGGTCCGTTTGTAATTCCCCATATTCCAAGCAATTGCAATTCTTATTGAAGGTTAAAGCGAACCAAAAAAAATGTTTACTACTCACGGACAACTTATTAACAAAACTCAAATACAATGAGAACTATACAACGCTACATAACTAACTACTTATACTAAGCACACCTGAATTATCCATAGACCAAAATGATGGTCTACAGATAATCAAGATGTTCAAGCCCACTACCAATCGGAATCGCACCCAGCATGCTGGCGGCATTACCAATCTGAATGGCAATCCTTATGCAAAATAAACGCCAACATTTTGGGCACGTCAGGACAACTGCGTTTTTAAGACTAACAGGCAATGACACCGTTGTACGAATGACTTCTAAGTCTGGAACATTGCCGGAAAGTTGCTAGCTTATCAGTTTTTTATTGGATACATTTCGAAGAGTGTAAAGATTATCAGCATGACTTAATACTACCTTGCCCTTTTTATTGGCCTGCAAACAAAGTGACGTTTCATACTTCCACTCTTTTTGCCCTTTTACTTGTTCTTGATGATTAAACAAAGTGTCATCGTTCCAAAGGCTCTTAAGAGTTTTGTCTCCACTGATTCAATCGTGGTGTCTTCAAGTCGAGAGTGAATTGATTTTTTTTAAGTAAGCATGCTCCATCGTAGACTGCATCGTCGCGTCGCTTGGTATCAGGCGCACAAGTAAAAACATATCATTGTTAAAAACATTATTTTTTTTGTATATTTTACGATTACTTGAGGTTTAATAAACGACTTATGCCAGTTGGTTTCCGAACTTTGGGACAATTTTTCCTCTCTGGCCCAAACTTAAAAATGATTTTGTCTTTTTAACTCCATTTGTTTTTCCTCCTTTATGAGGAATGTCAACCTCTACCCACCACGAGGCGAAACTCTCAGCTGGAGAAAAGTTCCCGGCTTTGTGAAAATTTGAGTTAGATTGTCAGGTTTTCTATCGGAATCGCAGCTCGAAAAAGCGACATCGTTTCATGGTTGATGTACCAAAGACTCGAACGAAGAGATTTTACTCTACTTTTGTGATAAGAACGTCTAGGCTGTGGAATACGTTGCCTGAGTGGGTTTTCCCTGATGATTACATCTTTGTGTCTTCAAATCGAGAGTGAATCGGTTTTTTCTAGGTAAACACGCTCCATCGTAGACCGCATTGTCGTTTAACATCAGGCGAGATGGCGGTCAAGTGTACACCTATAAAAGTTTAAAAAAAAGGTGTCTTCTAGCCTTGACATGGTTGGCTGCATCAAGTATGTGTTTCTTTACACAGTAATTTTTCTAAAAACATTGTCCATCAGACCAAAACAGCAATTTTATACATGACTTCTTACTTGTAGAATAACTGGCAAAAATGTGGTACGGTAGACTATTTAGTCAGTGGTCTCAGCAAATGGTCCTACAAAATTAAACTGACGCAAGCAAAGTAGCGTGGAAAAAGCTAATCAACAATAGAATCAATTAGTTCTGCCCCAGACAACTGGATTCACCACATAATGTTATTACATTTACGCTGTTATTCCAAGGTTATTAAGGCATCTCAGAAGACAAGCGGTAAAAGGATGTGTTTAATAATTTACGCCCAAGAACATAATTCCATTCAACTTATCACCTCTTAGGTACCCTGTTGTTCTAGATGACGGATTGTGGTTATGTGAAGACGTGTTATGACATAATAATATGAGTACAATGAGAACTTCTTAGACGAGACAAAGTAATTAAAATAAATTAGGATAGATGGCGCTTGTCTGACATTAGGCGTGATTCGAACACCTTTTGTCCAAATGTTCCGAGAACTACGTAAAACCGTGGGGCGTTGCATGTAAATAATAATCATAACATGAGGTATTTTAAGAAGTCTTTGCTAGACGATTTAGTCAAAGCTCAGTCAGGAAGTTCCTCTTTCTGCAGCCTTAACCACCGGTAGCTTGGGCTCTGCCCCGCTGCAGGCGGGATTCCAGTTTTTAAGTTATTTATGATCTCTGTTTATTATGATGAAGATGAAATTATTTATATATATATAGAAAAAATATATATATAAAAATCATTTAAATGAAAAAAGAAGAAGAAGAAGACTTTATCAGCTGACTATTATTATCTTTGTATAAATTCAGACCAATGGAAACTGCGTTGCCAGACATATTGCATGCCTCTAGAAGAAGAGGCCAGTTTATATGGGTCAATTATTTAAATGTTTTGGATCATCTTATCTTACCTGCAAACTATATATAAAGATTTTTGTATTTGTATTGTGTATTTGTCTGAATTATTATATATTATGATTTTTTTTAAAAACTTAAAAAAATAATTAGATTAAATGTGTACTTTTAATATATAAACATATGTGTATTTCATACATTTTTTTGTTGCAAGAACATAAAATAAGTAAGTAAGAATAAGAATACGAGTCTCTTATTTGTTGAAAATTATACTTGGTATTTTATTATTTGGCTAGACAATGTTTAATTCTCAAATTGGAATCATTATGCGGGACAAAGGTCGGTGCTTACTAGACAATCGTAGATTAACCAGAGTCTAGACTAGACTATTCGTATTCATGCAAAATGATCCCACAAAGATCTTTCTAACTCGAATCAAAGATGAAATACTGTATTTAAATTTCAAATTCAAAGTTTTATTTTTCAAGTTTTAAATTTTATAGTATCTTCTTTTCAACTACATTCTAAAATCCAAAACCGCTGAATTTTGTTCAATTCGGATTTATAATTTAGGGTCAAATCCAAATCGAAAAGATCTCTTTTGTTCATTAAGATGACTGCAATAACAAACTATAATAACCTTTTCTTTGCTACTAATAAATATTTGCATTTCATGATTGTCATTCCAAAGACTCGAACGAAGAAATTTTACTCTATTTCTGTGATAAAAACGTACAGGTTGTAGAATGAATGGGAATGTCGGAAATGCCTCAGTGGGAATGGTTACAATCTTGGTGTCTTCAAATGGAGAGTGAATCGGTTTATCCTAGGCAAGCAAGTCCCATCGTAATCGCATCACGGCTTGGCGAGATGTCATAGTTATACTCGTATAGAGATATAATATAATAAACTAATTGATTAAATATATAAATAATAGGTAAAATTAAATCAGAGGTGGCGGCGGAACTTGAACCTATATACTAGTGAATACATGTTTTGGACATTTTAAAACATCCTGGCTTCCGAAACACCGAAACTGTTCAGAGTATATCCGGTATTTGATATATGAAATAAGTAAAAATATTGCCTACTAAGCAAACCTATGGGAGCTATGGGAGCCAGATAGCTGATATGACACTTATATATCTTTAAATGCATACTTAGTAGACATAGAACACACCCAGGCACAATACAAATATTCATAACACAAATATTTGCTCTGGCTGGGGATCGAACCCACGACCCACGGTTTCGCAGACATACTTACTAACAGCTCAGCCACCAGGCCAGCCATATTAAAGTACATACCTTGAAATATTATTGATTACCTTTGACCAAGTAATTTTAGAGCTAAATATAGGTATTTCGAAATAAAACCTTCAATATTATAACTTTCAGTCAATTTTCAGCAGAAATTCGATGAGGTAGTTCAATCTGGTAAACGTAACTGTTGGATATTTGTTCATCGAGAGATCTAAAAATGGTTTCCTAAAATTTTATGAAAATATTCTCGTTCCGTTCATTTTTGAATGGCAGTGGGCGTAGTAAAACATTTTAATACTATCGGTACAATCAGCAACAAAAAGATGTTATGATGATGATAGTTAATAACATTAATGTGAAATTTTATGTGCAAGTGTGTATATTTGTGCTAACGTATCTCAATAATAGATGGAAGTTCATGACGTAGATTTGTACATCGGCTATTTTTAGCCCGTTAAAGTTGTTAACCCGCGGGTTTCACTACAAAGCGGATCTAATATGTTATTTAAAATTCACAATACATTATTTAGACAGTTTAATGGTGTATTAGAGAACTACAAACAAAATATCCTACTATCATCATCATCATCATCATCAGCCACAAGACATCCACTGCTGAACATAGGCCTCCCCCCTAGATTTCCACAACGAACGGTCCTGCGCAACCTGCAACCAGCGTTTTCCAGCGACCCTTGTGAGATCATCTGTCCATCTAGTGGGGAGGTCGTCCAACACTGCGCCTTCCGGTTCGTGGTCACCACTCTCTCGAGTGGTGACCACGAACCGAAAGGCTCTCACCTTTCTTCCCATCGGTTGTCAGTTCTGCGAGCGATGTGGCCTGCCCATTTTCATTTCAGCTTTCTTACTCCATGAGCTATGTCGGCCACTTTCGTTCTTTTGGGAATATCCTCATTACGCATTCTGTCGCGCAAAGAGACTCCAGCATAGCTCTCTCCATAGCTCGCTATGCAAATTTGAGCTTCGTTATGAGGTCCACAATTAATGACCACGTCTCAGTTCCATAAGCCATCACTGGCAACACGCACTGATTAAAGACTTTCGTCTTTAGGCATCGCCTACTATATTCTACTAATTTTATAAATGATAATGCTTGAATGTTTGTTGCTCAATCACGTCGTAACATATGATCGGATCACACAAATTTGGAACACAGTTAGATTTTAGTCTACAAGAACTAGACTACTTTATATCCCGGAAAAATAACGGTGGCTACGCGGGAAAACGGTGGGAGCTGCTGGTGCTCAAATAATACTAACACTATCAAGTTTCTCATCAATTAAACGTTTGACATTTTGAATGCAGATTATGAACCTGACTGTACCACGTAAAGTGGAGTTCGAGAAGGATCAGTGACGCCCACGTTTCTCCAGTTACAACCACCGATATTTAGAAGAAATTCCTTCACAATGAGCACTTCATGAATGAAGGTAAATGTTATTTTATCATTAAACGGTCTCATTAATGTCTGCTAACTTTTAACTTGATAATTACGACTTATGTGGGCTTGAACAAGATGAAATAGAGCTTGTTTTGGCTTGTTAATTATTTAGGCGTCTTTTTTCACGAATTGAGTCATTATTCATCAGATATTTATTGATTAACAACATGAGATTTAATAATAAATGTTTTTGTGGCGTTTTGATACAAAATAAGATGTGTTTTATCTTGGACTTGTCTCAAATCGTTTATAACAGATGTTTTATACAACATAGAGCGATGGGACGAGCAATATGGTTAACAACTCGCTTACCCATAACACCACAGAGACACACAGCAATCGGAACAAGAAGAGACCAAAATATTACCGGACAATCTTTGAACGTTCACAAATTATGCATAACATCAAAGGCCCAAAAACAATAATTTACAATAAGTTATCTCTCACCTGCTGTACTTTTTTTTAGTTGTTGTAAATTGAATTCTTCACAAATTTAATTTGTAAATTTTTTCTTTGGCATGATCAATCAACCTTTCCTAGTCAACTGCTGGACACAGGCTTCTCTCACTCAGCCATGTCCTTGGATTGTCGTCTCCAGCCACAGCTTGCCGCCTTATATTTCGTCACTCCATCTAGTTTCAGGACGTTCTATGCTACGTTGCCCCTCAATCTTCACCCTAACATATGTCACTAGATATCAGATATCGGATAACATATATCTTGGTTATTGGTGTTACGACAGGTAGATCCCATCCAGATATCGGTCGGATACTTCGTTTCGGTTACGATCCGTCAAAAATACTTATTATATAGCTTGTTTTATAACACTTTTTAAATCATATCATGTGCCACAATGATGGATATCACTCTTTGTGTATTTGTCTTATATATTTTTTTATATAGCCTGCAGTTCATGTGCATGGTAAGCAACATGCACATAACAGCACAGTGACACGCAGCTATTGGAACATGAAGAGTCCAAATCATTACCCTAGCACTGCACTACGCTCGTCACCCAGAGTTCTAAGATGTTATATCTCTAAGCCCTGTAATTTCTCTGGAAACATTGTCCTTCAAACCGGAACACAGTAATGTTTGCACATTACTGCTTGGCGGTAGAATAACTAGCAAAGCTGTGGAACTTCCCCAGGCGGACTCTGCTAAGAGTTCTACCACTACAAAAATTCTTCTATTTTATATATTGACGTTATGTTTAATGTGTTACATGGATCTTACTCGTACATCGAACTAAAAGTCATTCAATGAAATCATATCAATACAACAATCTTTTTAAATGAAACACATAACCTCTATCTAAAAACCAATTCGACGTATCAAAACATTCAAAAATATTAATGGATAATTTTATTCTCCACAACATTCATCCAAATGCAAATACGATAGAGAGTAGAGAAAACGAGATATTCCAAAAAAACTAATTTTTTAACCCTTTGACGTCGAATATTTAAAGACACATTAGCTAATGCGACTTTTGAGGCAATATTTATTTTGTAACTCGAGAATAAATAAATGTTGGTGGAAATTTTAATATAGGTACATTTATCAAAAAATCTGCTTATTACTTTAGATTCAAGAGGTTAGTACTGCACTGCGCTCGGCACCCATACAAGATGATTTATCTTTGTGTTCTGTCACTTTTCTGGAAACTTTGTATTTCCTGTGTTAAAGTTGAACTTCCCCGGACAGACTCTGCAAGGATTCTCACGGCACTGAAATTTGTCATAGTGTATAGTATAGTATTCCACTAGTCAAGCCCTTTCATTTGATACCCACCCATACTGTGAAGAAATGTTTTAATTATTAATCAGATTTTTGAAATGCAAAAATTATTTACCGTAACGTACGGGACAATGAGCGTTACGGGACAATGCGTATAACGGGACAATGAGTCATCCTTTTTTGTGCATGCAGCCAGCGTTCATCGATTTATTAGACGTTGCCATGTCAAAATCAACGACATCCGTATATAAAAACATGTATATGTAATGCATACAAGGATATTCATGAAGCTATGAGAGGGTTGGTAAATGGTATGCCCTTGAAAAAATGTCTTTATTAGGATGTGCCGGTATTCTTTTCTTTTTTTTAATTGTTAAAATGTTAAAAGCCGTGGTAATGACAAACTTGTTCTTTCTAAAATATTTAGAGATTCAATGACATTCAAATCTGAGACATTAGCATAAGCAGCCCACTAAATGTGCTCAGTGCAGGGACTCGGGGCCTTCTCTTGCAAGGTAAGAGTGAAGGCCATAATCCACCACGCTAGTTCATTGTGAATTGATGGATAACGCAACCTCCAAAGATACTAGGAACATGTCGTTTTCCTTCACTGTTTAAAAGTTACCGGCACGGTATTACGTACATGACTTCGAAAAGACAGACCAGACCATCCGTAACTGAATTCCGATTTAAAATAATTCATGAATTGAAACAAAAATATTTCTCATTTACGGTTTTATAAACGTTTTCCTGTTTTACGATAAATCAGTCTTATTTCGCCATCAATTTCTGTAATTGAGTTTGAATGTCGATACCCTCAAGACAATTGGAATTTACTCGCGATATTTCAAAAATAAACTCACGGTTCTTCTTTAAAAATAAATCTTTTATTTTCAATAATTGAGCTTCAAGTTCCAAAACTTTACTTATAGGCGAGTTTTTGTCTTGTTATGTTCTCATTTTGAACTTTGGAAATTTCTGATTTGACAGAAAACATGGTTTGAATAAACTGACTCAAAATTTTTGTAATGTTTTGGCTCGTATTTCTTTTATAGATTGATTGAACGAGTAAGAGTTGCACCCAAATATTGAGCAACACATCCATATAAGCGCAGCAAACACAAATCACTAACACTATTATTACAAGGAGACATAACAAATAGTCCAAGATCCCAGAGCCGCCAGACGTAACGTATTTTCTGATGAACGAAATGTAGCCGATTGAGTAGAGTTAGTACGTACTAAGAACACATGCTTACTCGCTAACTTGCTTAGACGGCCAATTTTAACGAAGGTACATTAAAACATTACTTACTTCACGTATTTTCTAATAACTTATTTTCACGTATGTTACAGGCAATATCTTAAAAAATAAGGCCTCAATATTCCCAGACACTTACCGTCGACCGTTTTGCTTAGCAGACGCATTAAAACTTCCAAAATAATGACTTAACTTCACTTAAATTCTTATACTCCGTTTGTGTATATGCTCGTCAGACAACTATTTTAGAGCCTTTTCCAAAATTTTTACTCAAGTGAAGCCGGGACAGGATGCTAATTAATTTTAAAACGTTTTAATATTCAACGTCAAAATAAACTAACTATCTTCTATTCTAGTCAACAATTATATTCAAATATTCTAGTCAACAATTATATTCAAATGTATAGATGGTGAAAATTGAGGATTGTATGTATTTTTGTATGTTGTATCATAAAAATAGATATTAAAAATTTGTCTAAAAAATAAAATAAAAATTTAGGGTGGACTACCCCTAACATTTAGGGGATGAAAAATAGATGTTGGCACTATATAGTGTATAAATTTGAGTTATATACATAATAACTGTTCTGATGCTCTATCTAGACACATGGCAGTATGGCCAGCCAAGTTCAAGTAAAAAAACTGGCGTGTAATGTGTAATATTACACGAACCATTTAGAGCTAATTTGTCCCTCTTATGTTTTACCACAGCATAGTATAAAATCTAATACTGTAATGATATGATACTCGTATTGCATCTCTTTCTTTTATCACTGCTTCATATCTTGCGATCTCTGTTTAACTACGCGATGTAGTACCTAATTGGCGTCGTTATATAATCCAAGACAAATCCTTAATCCGAAGAAGAAGCGAGGAAACTTCTGAAAATCCCTCGGCGGTTGCGGCTAACTTAATTATTAATTAATTCTTAATAATTCCGAGAACACACATCTTCTTGGGCAAAAATATTAAAGTAAATATTCTGTTCATAATCTGGCACAGACCAGGTAAAGTAAACACGATTATTATGTTTGGATTTCTAACATCAAATCTTCTTTTCACTTCTTGGTCCTTATAAAAACTTAATTTATTTTAAAGTGAAACAGAATACTTTAAATTTTTTGTCACACATTCTACAGAAAGTTTACTTAAAGAACTGTAGATCGTGGATTGTGTATCGGTTAAGACAACTAAATGTTTTAAATTCATAATTTCTTTATCACAAATTATGCCAAAAAAATTATGTAAAACAACAATTGGGATAAAGTCAAAAATGCACCATTCTAATTAGTCCGTCAGCTAGATCAGATTATGAAAAGACGGGGCAAGCACTTTTGGTTTTATCGAATTATAAATTAAAAATAGACAAAAATATAGATCACCAAACTCTTGGTTGTAATGTCACTTATTCATAAAAATCTTACCATGAAGTGACGTCACTCGAAACTTCTAAGCACTGTATTGTGTTTTTTATAGAAACAAAAGATAAAATATGAGCAAAAATTAAAAAAAAAACATTAAAAAGAAATTTTTTGCCAATCTGGCGGAGTAATTAGTTGATTTCGTCATCTTTCTATGCCCTTTATTGAAAACTAGGGCTGTTCAAAGAATACGTGCTCTCTGTGTATAGCTGTTTCGTAAGCTGCAAGATAAAATCTAGTGGACTTACCTGTCAGCTTCGTTTGATGGCTCAAGGGTGGCGTCACAGGGGCAGCAGCAGTCGTAGCTGTGTTCGGGGGGTAGACTGGATCGCAACATTCTCGCTCCGGGAACTCGCTCCCTCCGACACAGGACACAAGGACCAAAATCCCAATCACGGACCATAGTCTCGACCGGACGCACTCGCGAATCATCGACGCGAAATCCCCTAAACCCACTTCCACGAACGAACTGAAATTTAACGCGATTGAAATCGCATTTGGTGACTTACAGTGGGATCGTAGCGATGTTTTTATAGAGCGCGAATTATGTGACGTATATAGTTTTAGGAAGCGTGAATTCACAGATTTGCCTTCCAATTTTAATTTTACTGATCTTGAATTTTGATATTTCTCTGATAAGGAATTCGGAGATGCGGATAATGAATGTTTAACAGAGCACAAACAATGATATGAGGTCGATTTCGCGAAGCGTGATTTTAGTGAAGGGGTCGAGGACTTAGGTATTTTTTGATACAAACTTGAGTTTTGTTTCACTCGCGAAGGGATTAACCCAATTCGTTTTTGCACTCGAACCTGTCTCTTTCTTTTTTCGTCCTTTTGTTTTTTAATCTTTTCATCGCAACAGTACTTGTCTGACATCTGATGTAGAGTTCACATGACACTACTCTCTCAAATTTTTTTCATTAACTCTACTGATATGTACTTTAACACTGACGATAATTGACTTTATACTGCGGAACTTGTATTCGTATGTATAATTATTAATAAATAGTTAAGTTTGTTTAAATCTGAAAGGAAAGTAATAAATTGTATTAAATGAAACAACGAAGGATGTGGAAAGGATGAAATTAAATGCCGGAATAAATAAAATCGCTCCAGAAACCAAATATTATTATTACTAAAGCCATAATGCCAGTTACTAAGCGTTTTCCTCATTTAACACTCGCTTACAGTCACACAAACAGTCATATTAATTGCATTCGTTTTAATACAAACATGGAATAGGTACTTAGATTTATATATTTTTCATGAGAAATGGTTTTCAAGTTTTTATTTATTATTCATGTAAAATTCCAAATTATCGGTGACACAAAACTAAGTTAGCCCAATCATTAGTTATAAGCTAAGTAATCATTGTTTAAAAATAGGTTCTACTTTTGTATAGGACTAAGCGTCATTTTTTTTTTGTTGTAATATTTCTATATAGATTCTACTAAAGCTTAGTTTAGTTTGGGGGTAAACAAAAGATAAATATTATTAAATTAGTAGTATTTAATTTTGAATGTAGTGCATTCTAAAATTTTATTTACTCAATGTTTTAGTAAAACAAGACCAACGATCTGTCCAATTTCTGAATAGAGTGTTATCAGTTCAGTTTTTTTTTTGAGTTAATAAGATATTATAAATGATATCAACTTTGAATAAATTCAAAACAATATTACTTGTAACTTCTCTTATATTACATGAAGTCACATGGTATTAAATTTGTTACAGCAATACTATCAATATCTGACATGCAGGTACACATACGAGTATTATTTGTGACTATATCTTCGTATATCTTGATTTTCTGTGTGTAAAACGAACCCAAAGAAACAAAATTAACACCTTCCTAATATTTTGCATTACAGTAAAACTTTGTCTCAGATCACAGAAAACGTAACAAAATATGCGAAAAGTGAAATTGCAAGAAAGACGTCAATTTAAGTCATGGCAACATAATTTAAGCAATTCATTCTGACCTCAACACCAGCCCTAAACTTAAGAAGGCATTAAACAAATTGAATCCTTAATATGCTATTTAACTTTTGCCGAAAATCCTAACGCATATTACTTTTGTTCGGAAACTTCTTCTATTTACGAAGTATTTCATTATAAAACGTGGAAAAATGTTCTTCTATTACCTTGCCTCTGTTTCGGGCGTAATGACTTTTAGAAACGTGATAATTCATTATAATTGCAACTTTTATGCGGAGATTCTCTTTTTGTTTGAGAGATTGTCCCTGATTTATCTGACAGACATTTTTCAATTGTTTCGTGAAAGAGACGGTTAATGCGTGCAATTGATAATTTTCTTTTGTTGAACATTGTTTTATCCAGTTTTAAGGTTCCGTACCCAGAGGGTAAAACGAGACCCTATTATCATTCATCATCATCATCAGCCGCAAGACGTCCACTGCTGAACATAAACCTCCCCCCTAGATTTCCACAACGAACGGATACTATTATTATTAGTCCGTCTGGTTTAGCAGTTTTTTTACTAGGCTGAATCTCACATCCTGTGCTAGGTGACACACTTTAAATCTTCGCAGATTATGTTTGTATATATTTATTATTCATGTCGCCGTTATAACAACAAAAACGAGTAAGTACTATTGAAATAGAAAAAAGTGAGTATTTAAAGGTGTAGGTGGCCTTTCGTCTGCAAGTCTAATACGCACTTGACCGGATTTTATGTTATGTATAATATAGTGAGATTATACACACTTATTATTTTCTATGACACTATCATAGATGTTTAAAAAAGCCGGACGTAGTTTCACTGAAATAAAAAACTGTGTCACTAGAGTCGGCCACATTTGCACGTGTGCTTTGTCAGGTCGTCACTGATAGGCTGACACGCACACATATACACAAGTAGAGCGTGTAATGAGGCACTGATGTGTGCGTGTCAGCCTGTATGTGACAGCGCACACGTGCATATTATATGGCCGACTCGATGGAGACAGTTTTTGTTTTGCGAGACTAGTTCGACTTTTTTATACGTTCATGTTTACTATGATATTTTTTTGTAAAATCATGCGTATGTTTATCAATGCCCTTTCAAGTATTACAGAATGTGAGTAAGAACTCATGATACTTTATCCCATACCAGCCATATCTCGGGTAAAACTCCAAAATCCTTCCTAAATGATTGCCACATAAAACTGAGCGCTATCGCCGACCGGCAACAAAAGGAAAATCTATAATTCAAAGACAAAACATCTTAAAAATGTCTCGCCTCATCCAATTACCGTTTCTCTTCGCGGAGTAGAGGCTAAAATCTATTGCTTGTCACGAAAATCTAATATTAAAAGGCAGACCTCAGGCACAATAAGATACAGTAATGTCAGTAACTCAACTTTCCAGAGTCCAATGAAAATTGAAATTAAATGAGTCCAATCTGTAATTATAATTAAAAGGTATACACAACCGTAAAACTGTAATTACCGTCAATCTAATACAAATACAAATACAAATACAAAAATCTTTATTGCTGTTTGTAGGTAAGATAAGATGATACAAAACATTTTAAAAGTTGCCCCATACAAACTGGCCTCTGCGAGAGGCATGCAATATGTCTGGCAAGACAATTTGTTAGTAATTTATAAATAAAAAATAATTAAATAATAGTCAGCTGATTAAAGTCTTCTTCTTCCTCATCTTCTATTAATTTCTGGTTTTTATTTATGTCATCTGATTCTTCATCTTAGATTAATTTCTGGCTTCTATTTGGTTGTGATATATATTTGTGTGAGATAAATGTTTGGTGAGCACAATTTCGCCAACATCTTGTGTTTCATCAGGATATTGTCTTGTGTTTTGAGTTTGATCAATATATCCATCCAGGGTCTAAGGTCTTGCATTAGTAGATCTTGCAGTTCATCCATGTGAGGAATGTCAAAGAATGTATAAAGTGTGATAAATGTATATAATCAAAATGTCGTTAATTATAATATTCATGTAAATACTCAAAGAATATCAAAATGTAATACAGTACAAACTAATTCATCATTATACAATATATCATTATATGGTCTTATGTCAGTTGACTGTCAAATTTCATCATGGAATAATAATATCTATTGAGATATTAATGGAATAAGGTTTAAAGATTGTAAAATTTCATGTTAAACAATGTCTAAAATATTAGTATTCCAATTAATTTCCTTATCATTTAAAAATTCAGTTACAGTATAATAGCATTTGTGTATCAGCACTTTTTTAGTTTACTTTTGAACATTGTTATGTTAAGTTCTTTTATGGCATTTGGCAGCTTATTATATAAAAGAGGAGCCATACAAAAAATGCTGTCACTCATAATCTTTTTTTTTGCGTTTGTCTATGAGCAGTCTACACTTATCACGCCGGTTACGTTTTACTTTGTCACTCAATAGAGGAAAATAATGAGGGTTATTCCTTACAAAACACATAACTTCAAATATGTACAGGCATGGCAGGGTTAATATTTGGTTGTCTATGAATACTTGTCGGCAGCTCTCTGTAACTTGCATCCCGAACATAGCACGGATGCATCGTTTTTGTGCTTTGAAAACTGAGGCTGTATCAGTTGAATTCCCCCAAAAAATGATCCCATATCTCAAGACTGATGCCACCAATCCATGGTAAGATGTAAGAAGAGCCTCTTTCTTTACCACTGGAGCAAGCCTATGCAGAGCATATGCCGAGCTACCCAGCTTCTTGCAGAGAATCTCAACATGTGCCTTCCAATTCAATTTCATGTCTATTGTTAGGCCCAAAAATTTTGTTGTAGTGACTTCTGCAATTTTTTTATTTTGATTATTTTATGTTTATGTTACTCAAGTAATTTTTTCTTTGAGTAAATTGCATGAAATTGGTTTTGTTTAAATTAATTTTTAAGTTATTAATGTTTAACCAATGGATAGATGAATTTAGTGCGGCATTGATATCTTCCTCATAATTAGCTTTATCTTGACATGCTATTGTTATTGTGCTGTCATCTGCAAATAGTGACATTGGATGCTCAATTACTTTAGGAAAATCATTTATGTAGACAATAAATTGAAACGGTCCCCACACACTTCCTGCGGCACACCAAATTTGACAGTTCTTTCTTTAGAGGTGAATATTTCCTCCTGTTTAGTTTTAGTATTAATCTTCGTAATTTTAGTAACTTGCCTTCTGTCTGTTAGGTAAGATTTTACTAAGTCAAGCACATTACCTCTAACCCCATAGGCTTCAAATTTACTCAGAAGAATATCATGATTGACATAGTCAAATGCCTGGGTCATATCACAATAAATGGTACAGATAGCATTGTTATTATCAACATTTTTCATTACATTGTTAAGAAAATCATATATAGCAATATTTATAGTCTTATTTCTTCTAAAACCTTTTTTGCTCATTACAAAGTATATTGTATTTTTCAAAATACTGAATGAATTGCTGGTTAAAATATTTTTCAAATATTTTTGACATTATAGGTATAAGGGCAATAGGTCGGTAATATTCCATGTGCTCCCTATTTTCTTTTTTAAATACAGGTATGATTATACTTTTTTTAAGGGCCTCGGGAAATGTGCCTGTACTTATACATAAATTGATTATATGACTAAGAGGCCTACAGATAGTCTCTTTAACAGTTTTTATAATTTTTGTGCATATCTCATCATATCCAACAACAACAAAGATCAAACAGAAAATGAAAAGTTTTTTTTGTTTGAAGTCGCTAATCGCAGGTAGTAATAGATCGATTTCAAAAATTCTTTCACATCACGATATGTGCATGATTGTATATTATATACACACCACAGGCAAAGCCGGGATAAGCCGCTAGTTTCTGATAAAACGCGTAAGATTTTAAGGTTAGGTTACTTTATAATCTAAAGTCGTTAGATACTTGTACGATACTTCATAATCTGATGGTACAATTTACGCTGCCATATACAGATAGATATTGTATGCCAAGCAAAACAGTTGAAATAGCTTACTGTATGCTTCACAACTATGACTCAGAGAGTTATTTTACACTGAAAGAGTCAATTTACTGTGCCGCTTAAAACGACGTTTTAAAAGAATAGGTCTACACACTCCACTAACTCGTTAAAAACGTCGTTGTAATCGAAAATGTTAAATCTTTTACCTCAGATGTAGCTGGAATGGGATAAAGTGTTAGGATTCCTTAGACTTGTCCTTACCGTACTTTGAAAGACTTTTGCTAGGCTGGTCAATCAAGGGTCAGGTCCAAAAGGCAGTAAAGTTATCCTTCACACAACGCGTATCGTCAGCAGGTTTCTCACTCTGCAATGTTAACCACCGATACCTTGGGTCCTGCCCCTCTGCTGGCGGCATTCTGGCTTATCAGTTTTTTTTAATTTTTTCCCCGAGATGTCTCTGTACGAATTTGTACCTATTGCCGTCGAGACCTTGGGATATTGGGGAGCAGAAGCTAAAGGGTTCATGTCAGAGTTGGGGCGCAGGCTCAGGGAGAATACAGGTGACTCCCGCGCCGGCGCGTTCTTGGAGCAAAGGTTGGCCATTGCCATTCAACGTGGGAACGCAGCGAGCGTCATGGGCTGCTTTGCGCCGGGAACGGTTCGGGGTGGGTTATTTGGGGAATAGTTTTAAGTTTAATTGTAGAAGTTGACATGTTATGTAACGCCTGATTATGATTTAAATAAAAATCGATTACTGCTTTAAAATATATTTTTTCCCCACTACTTTACTGTTATAAATACGAAATTGTTGGTGTTTGTGGCTCAATCTAACGAACCAAAACCTAAACGGTCTGGTTTAATGCGAATTTTGAAAGCAGATAGATTAGTCTGGAATAATACGCATATAAGTATATATTTTTTTTCGCTTTCGATAGCGAGAAAATAACGGAAACGAGAAATATGTGGGTAAAATCGCAGGGAAATCCTAATATTTATTACATTTGTTAAAAAAAAAAGAAATTACTACGAAAAATATATACTTGAATGATAATAAAACACATGCCTATATGCTATATGCTGTTTTAATTCGGTAGGACTTGAGTTACTGTTCCTATTATTTAATGTTTTAATTTCTTTCAAAACATCAAACAAAAGTTTAATAATAAGAAGAACTATGATGCCTAAGCGCGATCTTAGATCTCCCTTATCAAATTATGATAGCTCTTGACCAAAGAAGTTTTAAACAAACTGGAAGATATACGGCTGACAAATAATACTCGTATGTGTACCTGCATGTCAGATATTGACAGTATTGCTATACAACAAATGTGTAAATGTGTAAATGTGAGTAAATGTGTAACAAATTTAATAACATGTAATGTAATATAAGTTACAAGTAATTTTGTTTTGAATTTATTCAAAATTGATATCATTTATATCATTCGATTTGACGTTATATACCCAATTTAACGTACTAATAAAAGTAGTGTTTATAAACCAAAATACAATTCACAGTTAGTTGGATGATTTACATGTCAAAGAATACATTTAAAAATTATATTAAGAAATAATATTTCTCTCGCACTTACCATGGTGATAATACACTGTCAATCGTTATATTACTAACAGTCAGTCGAAAATGGTATGTCGTCGCACCACCGTACCATAGTAATGTGACCGTACTGAGTGATTAAAAAAATATTAATGTCTAAAAATTTTACAAAAAACAAGACAATAATTTGTTCCCATTAGTTCTAATGCAAACCAATTTCATCTTACTATTGTAAATATATAGTTTAAAGTATAAAATCGTAGGTACAAATTCCATGTTTAAAACTTCCTTGCTCTCAACTGGGATTAATAGATCAGTCAATTATTTTGTTTGCTTTGTGAATTCATCGCGATTACTTTGCGACTTGGAAATCTTTGCTTTGATTTTGATGAAAGGATTTCGTTAATGAGAATTTGAAAATGCAGTGAGAATCTTTGCAAAGTGGAATATAATGTCTTAGAAAGTTTTTGAAAGAAAACAAGGCGTTTATTTGAACATCGTCAAAGTTTCTTTAAGTAAATAAAATACAAGATAGTTTCTAAGAAATCTATGGCAGTTTGGTTTGATTGGTCTCACTACCGTAACTATGTATTATAGCACTATATAAATATAATATTATACCAACCGGATTCTTGTAGATTAGTTTTACTTACGTCGTTTACCGTTTTTCTAAAGTTACGTACTTAAATCCAATTTAGATCACATTGTGACTCTACCGTATTAAAAAATAAGCCAGAAAACGCCCAAGATGGTATGAAAGCTCTGGTCAAAGATGATTTTAGACACATTAATAAATAAATAAATATTGGTGGACAATTCACACATAACACCATCAGACCCCAAACTAAACAAAGCTTGTACTATAGCGTATGGCGGCCAGATGGCTGATATAATACATATATATAGTTTTAAATACATACTTATTATAAATAGAAACACCCAGACACAGTGCAAACATTTGAATTCATCACACAAACATTTGCACTGGGTGGGAATCGAACCCACGACCCTCGGCTTCGCAGGCAGAGTTACTACCCACTAAGCCACGAAACCAGTCCAGCTAGAAAATGAAATGCAAGATGCAGAGTGGATATTGAGGTTGAAAAAAGGTTGTACCGCCGAAGGAGGAAGAGTTATATTTTATTATCCATACAGATAAATAAAATTAGGTAATACCAAATTAACATCTTTTTACCAAGTTCAAATGGGAGTATATGCGGTTCCTTTGTCTAAAATACATTTTTCTTAACTGTTTGTGTGTCTGTCTGTCCGTTTGTTCGACTAATCTCCGAAACGGCTGGGCTAATTATGATCAGATTGTCACTGCCAGATTGCTGATGTTTTAAGGCATAATATAAGCTGCTCTTAGTTGACCACAATAATTAAGGTTCCGTGAAAGTAAGAAAATCTTTCAAACGCGATTGAAACCGCAGGCACAGCTAGTATAATTATAATTATCTGTACCGATGAAAAAAACCTTAACTCATCCAGTTTTCTTTTCCTTATATTTTTTTCCAATAAAGAATTTAAAAATGCATTGAAAATGAAAACAGGTAGGTACCACACTAATCCAAGCCAAACCGAACAAAAAAGACATTGAAAACTTCACAGACGATTATTTCAATTCAAACCCCCTCGGAAAATAAAACCCAGTTCCACAGGTATACCGTATAGAATACATTCCTTTTATCTTAGGCCATACTTTTACTTTTCCAATACGCCCGAACCATTGCCATAAATCTTTTGCACAATAGTGTTGTCTGCTATCGAGTCGTTATCGAGACAAGGGCAAATGCAATCGATACCAGACGACTCGATATTTCGATATCTGTTAGTAAATATGGAATGTCGTGCGTTGCACTCGAATTTTGAAATTGGACGGGATTTGAATAATTTATCCTTCTGCATTTTGACTCGAATGAAATATTTATCGAATAGACTTTTATTTGTTTGCGAATATTTTGGTTGGCAGAATGGATATTGGCTTTCGTTGCGAGTGATGGAAGATATTTTATTTTGTTTTCTGTGAAATTACCGGTGTAGGTACTCCAAACATCTCCGCAAGTCTTACTAGCAAAAACCCTGGCCATTAATGAGCAAAATGATCAGGTGCGATTCGATATAAATTGTACCGAAAGCTTTGTAATAGTTTTTGAAGTTTGTTATTTGAAACGTAATTAATGAGACAATATAATAAGTCAGGCTCTGTAAAACGATTGTATATTACACTAGGCTGTGCTCGCGGTTTTACCCGCGTTTTAAGGATTTAATTTTTTTTCACGGAGCCCTAATTATTTTCTTCGAGTAAGAGAGATAAACCAGAATAAACAAATAGACAGACAGACAAAAAATACAAATACTGTTTAAGAACGTTGACGTATTACAGTTTCATTTGAACTTAGTAAAAAGTTGTAACTTTGATATTACATTCAGATACTCCAATTTTGTTTATTTGTATAGAGTATAGAGTATTTGTTTGATTTATTTCCTTCAGTTTGTGAGCTCATAGAATATTAAGAACATAAAAAACAATCACGTATTTGCATATGTAGATTTATAACAAGTTTCATAACAACATTCGGACACTAAATATTCATTTTCATTTAAAAAAACTTATTAACAATGTAAGAAACATAAGAACCAGTAATTTGTCTAAGAAGCTGGCTGCATTCTCGCGCTGAATAACAAATGAGTTTCTCTGCGGAAGAGCCAGCTTTCTTATCTGCGTCATTTAAT
The DNA here is from genome assembly GCA_017562165.1 of Ectropis grisescens. Classification (NCBI taxonomy): domain Eukaryota; kingdom Metazoa; phylum Arthropoda; class Insecta; order Lepidoptera; family Geometridae; genus Ectropis; species Ectropis grisescens. The sequence goes on along the minus strand of CM029793.1, from coordinate 8,039,471 downwards.
TTGGTTCAAATTAGGTTTTAAATTTGTCTTCATTTCAACACTAAAGAATAGACACCAGTTTAAACAAATATCAAATCGCAAAAGTTTATGAGCTAAGGGCATAGACTAACCACGGGTTTACTCGCGTAGTTTCCGTCACCGTTATTTTCGCATGATAAAAAATAGCCTGTAAATTATTCCAGACTGATCAAAATATCCAGTTCCGAAATTCCACCCGAACCGTACAGACATTCCGACGTGATTGAGGAACAAACATTCAAACGTTGACACTTACAATATTAGTGGGATCAAAACGATCACATCTAGGCCGTAAATTCTTTATTACAGTGGATTCTCATTATAATTTTATAAATTTATTTTACGATTTTACACGATTTTTTTTCTGTTTAAGTAAACATTTGTTAATATTACAAAAACCTCTACACTGATAACAAAATATGGGATTATTCTAAAAGCCTATTCGAACAAAAAAAACAAAATCAGTTTACTCAGTCGAAAGTTTTTAGTATAGAAGCACCAAGGTCAATATGGCGTAACTGATAATCTCTTTACTGTTAAAATCAAATGAATTAAAGTAAGATTTTATTTGCCATAAAACATTTACGTAAAAAAATTATACAAAGTCAGGTTTAAAAGAAAAATGAAATTATGCTATGACGCTTTTACAATGGCCTTACATTAGGCAAAGCCTGTATTTTGAGCACCCTATAAAATTGTACATGTACAATGTTCATTCTCGAAATTTAGATATTTTCGCCGCGTTGGGCAACCACTGTATTCTATTTGGATTGCCATAGTGTTCTAAAATAAAATATGTACGTTTAACCATATTTTAATATCTCAAACCTGGTAACAAACATAAGGAAATGGCAACAAACCGACAAATAAATAATTCTCCACGTGATACAAAACCTATTTATTAAGAGAAATCGTCTCTCACTCAGCGAAAGGGTATCTACGTGCCTTTGAGAGGGTCACCATGTAGGTAGAATTGGTGGGAGTATTTTGGTGTCATTTGATGTTGCCAACTCTTTGTATAGTAGATTTTACTGTTTAGAATAGTCATAAGGGCCTTTTGGTATGCCATCTCCTGTTCTTACACGGTTGCCTGGTAGAGATCGCTCTAAGTATTAAGTTCGCCAATTAAATAACTAAGATATTATTGTTTCGTTTTGTGATAAGAACGTCGTCGCTTAACATCAGGTGAGATATTTCTACAATAAAAAATGATGGCAAAATCAAAAATTTGTAGACCTTCATTGGTCTATGGATATGTCAGGTATGCTTAGTTAAGTATGTAGCGTTGTGTAGTTCTCATTGTATTTTAGCTTTCTTAATAAAGGCTCCAAATTATAAAAATTGGGATGCTTTGGAAACCCGGAGAGGTCCACAATTGTATCCATGACGATCTAACATTTTCCGTAGTGTAATGGTAACCCTAGCTTTGACCGGAAGTCGGCCATATTTTATTTACGTGCGTGCGAACCGGTTGTCGGTAAAAATTGCCGTGTGCCTCCTCTGCCTTTATGCTTATTGATTCGGAATGCGATCGAAGGCCAAACGGACAGTAACAAATTTGTTTGGGCTTGCGACTTCGGAGACGGATTGGCGGCGTTTCGAAGGATTTGTAAGGTTTTGCCGGGGAAACAGTTTGTTTATAGCCGTGTTTTTTTTTACTTTTCAACTTAATAGAATATGTTGTAGAAAGTTCGCAAACCAGATAATTCTAATATAGATATAATCATCATCATCCATGAAAAGTATATGTTAAAGGTTAGTCCAGAGTCTGTGAAGTTGCTAAATTAAAAAATCTGCCCCAGTCCACTGCTGGACATAGGCTGGACATAGGCAGGGCTGTCCTATGTATGATACGCTACTCAGCCATGTCTTTGGCTTTTCTTCTTCAACCACTGCCTTAGATATTTCGTAACTCCATCGAGTTTTAGGCCGTATTGAGGAGTTTTAGGACTGACGATACATTGGCCCATTCGTGGTTTCCACTCTAAAATATGTTTACTTCGGTTATCGGTCCTGCGAAAGATATGACCAGCCCACTGCCACTTCAGCTTGCTACACATAGACTTATACAGCCCAAAAAAGAAATAAAATAGACAATTTTCAGTCGTCACGGATACTCACTACACTAGTATTATAAATTACAGTGGTTAATTATATAGTATATTAACTGTAGTTTACCTGGAAACGTGGAGTATGAAACTGCATTGAAATATCGGGATTTTCCTCTATCATTTAAACTACGTTAAGTTAGTATTATATTAAATAAATTATCACTATTTAAAGTCTATAATGAAATAAAGTCAATAAATTAGCATTTCTTTAAACACAACACGTATTGCTGTCCGGATTGGAAAAACATAGCGATATTACATAACTCCATAAGCTGTGTTTGTTATTTTTTTTAACTTTTGAAGAATTTAATTTAACACCCTATTATTCTACCACAGTCTGTCAAAACAAAGGCAACTTTTCATAGCTGGAAAATAACGGCAGCTTGACAGGAGTCATCTTTATACCCATAGATAAACTTTATTGAAACATTTCACTAAACAATATTCCAATAGAATATCACCTTTAAAAACACTATCTATAAAGTTAATTTCTCAGAAACAACAACAAATCTTCGCATAATAACACAGAATACAAAGCCACAGAGCAAAAAAAACAGTCCCTCACATACCTCAGGCTATATTCTGTTAAGATCGTCGAATACAAAGGATGATATTCAAGAATTTTTCCACATTGGCTTCCGGGTAAGCCACTCTAATCTTTTTCGCTCGGTCCCCTTTATCAATCTCTAGTAAAAGATTGATTATGCTATAAGAAAGGTGTTGTGTATTTTTCCTCAAGCAAAATGTAATATGTTTTGGTGAAGTAACTATTGGCTAAAAATATTCGTGATCTACACATTGCATTTTTTATACTTGGAATGGTTTGGTTTGTTCCTATTAATGATAACTGAGTTTATGGTATATTTTTTTTTCATAATTATGGTATTTTACTTAAACAATTTTATGTTAGACTGTCGTTCAGCTTGATATAATATTAAGGTGTACGAAGGAGTTTTCTAATACAGAAAAAAAATGCAAAAATGTATACACAATTATTATACCTTCCTAAAACTAACATAATTATTCGTTTTTTTATGAATTATTTATAGTTTTATATTAATTCATTATATTTTTTTATTAGTTATAGTTTTTTTATTTTTAATATGACAACTTTTCTGCCTCAATTTTGTTTTTATTTGTTTTCGGATTTCAACTGTATTGAATTTGAAGGAACATTATAGTACATGTAAATATACCACTATCAATAACATACATGATATTTTTTACAGATCAGACAGCAACAATATACCTTAAAGGCACAGGTTAAATATCCTGTAGTATATTGTCTTTGCTTAAAGGCAATTATAACATAACCTTATAGAATAGACAGACATATGTAGAATTATGAACTCAACAAAACTATCAAAATATTTAACTACCAATAAGATGTATTTTCGGCTACAATACTATACAATACAAAAACTCTTTATTAAAAAGCCACAACAAAATAAATATACAAAACTAAAAAATAATAATATTACATTTAGCGATTTAATTGGCGGCCTTATCGCTTAGAGCGATCTCTACCAGGCAACCGTGCACGGATAGCTACCACTCTATCCAAAATTGTTATTACGCCTGAGAGCCCAATTCACGATGAAAGATATAAGCTATATATAAGATATTATATAGCATGAGCAATTGAAACAAAAAGCCACATTCAGTCTATTTAAAGTTCCTACTTTTTCATAAACTGACTATGCTCTTGGTAAATACCAAATATTCTTACCTGTACAGATAAGTTCACCGAACGTGGCTAGTAAATAGATAGCATATATAGAATTCTTCGTGCATCGCGATCAATCACTTAACAGTGATTGATAAGCCTCTACCGATACGAGATTAGCTGCCTCATGAGCCAATTTTGTATCATTACGACATAATGATTCGTATTAATATCGAATCTGTGCTATTTCTGTGTTTAGTTTTTAAACAGGCTTTAAAAAAGAAGGTTCTCGTTTCAATTGTTTTTTTTTTGTATCGCATCGTCGCTTAACATCAGGCGAGATGGCGGTCAAGTGTAAGCCTATAAAATTACAAAAAAATGTAGTGCTTGTTTCGTATTTTAGCTCCGCCAATTGTGAATCAATTTTCTTTTTTATTCTTTTTTTGGTAGATAGATAGTTCAGAGGTAGTCCAGTGTAAATTTAATCGCAATTGGTGTTGTGGTTTTTGAAATATCAACAAAAAACTATTTTTCATCCCACCAGCTCGGAAAGAGTACTTTTGCTCCTCGATATCAGGGCGCAAAAGTCGTTTTTATCCTCTAGAGGTTAAAGTAAATTTGAATTTAGAACATCGTGTGTACTAAGGTTTTGAATTCAAAACATAATTCAACCTATTTATTTCTACCTCCTTGGTGCCGAATGCATCATACATTTTTTTAATACGTTAAAAACTCAGACTCGGAACCTCCATGGTGTACTTACTTTTTTTTAATTTGCTTAGCGCGAAATCATTTAAAAATTTTCATTTAGTCATTTCCTCGCTGAGGTGGAATGAAAAGTTACGTGTTGCACTCGAGTGCAAAGATTTTTCACCTTGTGCTCCTTTGATTCCCTTGCTACGCTCAGAATTATAATGTTGATTCTATTTTAGAATCCTTCGCTTGCTCGGTCATCAAAATTGAGCACGCGGTTAAAAATCAACTTTGCACTCTTGTATAACAATTAACTATTTTTCTTACCCCGTTATTTCTTAAGAGATCCAATGGAGGTAGAATTTTTCAAGGTCAAAGTGAAAGGTACTTTCTAGGTCAGCGTGCGTCATTTTCGATCATACTGTCGCTTACCATCAGGCGAGTTGGTGGTCAAAAGCGGACTTATGCCTGATAAAATAAAACGTTAATCTGGATGACGTTATCATACTACTTTTAAATTGAAGTCAGTATTTTTACGAAGAAAATCAAATTATCACCTGTAAGTTTTATGTGACATATAGGCTTTACCTTAACTTGAACTATTAAGTGCAAACCAAATGCTGGCGTTTATTTGGCCCAACGCATAAGCATTGCCATTTAGCGTGGTAATGCCGCCAGCATGCTGAGTACGTTTCCTATTGGTAGGGGCTTGAACATCTTGATTATCTGTAGACCTACAGTGGTTTATGGATAATTCAGGTGTGCTTAGTGTAAGTAGTTAGGTAGGTAGGTTTGTAGTGTAATGTAGTGTAGTTCTCATTGTATTTTAGTTTTGTTAATAAAAGCTCTGCCCATGAAAAAAAAAGTGCAAACAGACAGTCAAATTCGACCTTTCCAAGGTCATCATGAATCTTCTTAGTCTTGTGTGCCGTCTTCGATCACGTTGGTTACGCTTTCTCTTCGACTAGGCAGTGAAAAATAGGTTGGAATCGAGATAATGCATAATAGCGTAAGCAGCCCACTAAAATTCCCACTGCTGGGACTCGGGGCTATTTATTGGAACTTCTTATGACGTCTTGAAGATAAAACAATTTTTATCGTAGAATCGTTAGGAACCAAAACGATCAATTAAAATCATTAATAGACTAAATATTGAAAATTAAAGAGCCAATTAGTGTGTTAGTGATTTATGCTATTATATTGGTTTCATAGAAAATATATATCGTTGTTTTTTTTGTGATTTTGTTGTAGGTAAAATTAGTGTGAAAAAGCCCAGCAAAATCAATATGTAGAATACCCCTTACGTTCCATTTCCTTAAGTATTATTGGACATTCTTTATAACTTGTTGTAGATTAAACGATTTTATCATAGAATCATTAAGAAACGAAACGATTAATTATAGTTATTACATTAATTGCCCATGAAATATAAATGAGTGTCCTTGCCTCAAGAACCATAGCAGAGAAATCGATAAACCTTATAGACTCCGAACGCTTTGAAATATAAAACAAATGTATGTTTTTATACTTGGCATTTTACGGGCTTAAACCCTCTACTCTAATCAGAGGAAATGACGTAAAACTAGTGGAGAGGACCCTACATCGCTCCATAAATCACCAATTATATGGTGCAATGTAGACTCCTCCCCACTACTTTTACGTCATTTCCTCTGATTTCAGGGCTCGTGTGTAGAGGGTTTTAGTTTCTGAACTGGCGGTTAACAGGGTCTCACAGATCAACTTAGCTTCACCGAAAGGTACCGAAATTGGAAATAATTAGTTTATGGGACCGAGTCTTAAATCACGAAAGAAATTTCATTTCTTTCTAACCGACTTCAAAAAAGGGAGGTTCTGAATTTTGGTTGTATGTTTTTTTTACCCGACCGAAAGAAGGGTTATGTTTTTCACGCATATCTTGTATGTTTGTAAATTTCTTTATTCCCGCATATCTTCCAAACGGCTAAATGGATTTTGACAATCAAGCTATGGTTAGATTCGCCTCAATGACCCAAGTGTTTTTAGATAGTATGTTGTATTACATAATGCTTTTTTATCAGGATGTTTTTTGCATTCGGGTTTTTTTAAATGAAAGTTATTTATAACATTACGCTATGGCACCGCCAATCGAAAATTGAATTTGAAGAATCTTTTTACATTTTTGTAGACCATACTTCAGAGGTAGTATATAAATTTAACCAAACGCGGTTATTTGAAAAATCAACCACAATCTAAAGATTTGATATATCTGTACGATATTTTCGTTATCTCCGAAATCTAAGCGAATAAGGACGGTGTTGCTGGTACAAACAGACTCATATAAACGTAACTTATCGTACTAACTTGTTATAAGTATTGAAATATGCATGCGATCGTAAACGTCAGGTTCAATAAAGTGAATTCGTTTTTGCCTATTTTATAGCTATAGATCTCTAGGTCACACCAAATTATCGATTAATATTCTATCAGGCTGGGCGTTTTGTAAAATACTTATGGAAACATACATATCATATTTAAATAGTTTAAGTTCTGTTCTTGAAGTTACACTCCTTTTAGGGCGTAAGGGGAAAATGATGAGGAAAAAAAATTACGAGGCTCGCGCATATCACGAGAAACTGACACTCTGAAGTGAGTTACTCGGATTTAAGTACATAGTAACTTATTTCATATTAATACTCATTACGTTTAATCCATTGTAAGATGGTTACATAGTTATATTATTATATTATACTAGCTGTACCCTGCCACGCTTCGCTGTGGCACATTGTAATGCAAAAATTAGATAAAAACAATCCTTGATGCGGATTATATATAATTCTAAAATTTCAGCTTCATCAGTGCAGAAATTTTTGAGTTTTTGAAGCGTACACAAACCAACATAAAAATTTTATATATAGAGAAGATATATAGTAAGACTTCCAAGTTAAGTATTAAGTTTTTACGTACGTACATAAGAACATGCACACTTTTTTATGTGCTCGTAAGTACGTGACACAGTGACACAAAACAGCAAGCCCCAAAAAATCAAAGTGTGTCAGCTGATTTAACAATCATAGAATTTTAAATAAATTCAAACCTTAAATAATAATTTTTAAAATGATTTTGTATGAATTACAAAACGACACCAAATATTTTGCTGTCGCTTATAAATTGTACCTAGTTAAACGAATTAAAGTAATAAAAAAATTTGAGCTAAATTGATTAAAACAGTTTTATAAACTTTTTGCGTATTTAGTTTAGAATATTCGAAAAAATACCTGTAAAATTTTCAGACAAATGAATAAATAAATTTGAATTTTGATAATCTCTTGAAAACTTGAATAGGTAGGTTTTTTTTTTAAATATTGGTGGACAATTCACACACAACACTATCTGACCCCAAATTAAGCAAAGCTTGTGTGATGGCCGCCAGATAGCTGATATAATGCTTATATAGTTTTAAATACATACTTATTATACATAGAAACACCCAGACACAGTGCAAAGATTTGAATTCATCACACAAATATTTGCACTGGGTGGGGATCGAACCCACGACCCTCGGCTTCACAGGCAGAGCTACTACCAACTAAGCCACTAGGGCAGTCAGGGCAGGGTTTATATGTAACCATTGTAATTATTTATCATTATCCTAACCCTGATTATCAAACATATATGTATAAGTACCTACTATTATAAATAAGGACCGTTCGTTGTGGAAATCTAGGGCCTATGTTCAGCAGTGGACGTGCTGCGGCTGATGATGATGATGATTATAAATGTGAGCGTAGACGTGGACGTAAATGTAATATTTTAATTTGTTTGTGTCGCAATAAAGAATTTCTATCTATCTATCTGAATGTGGATGTAAACGTTTAGTTATCTGGATGTTTTTTAACAGTGAAGTTCTAAGAACTAAAAATCTCAAGTTGAGATTTGAAACTCAAATAGTCTATTCGTACCCTGGATTAACACATGCGCTACTTTTCAACCCAAAAAAAGTGTCACGTTCTCTAGGAATAATCATTTTCTTAATCTACGTGGACGAAGACCAACGTACATTTATATATATATTTAACTGTAATAGGCTCGCTCTTGACCGCCATCTCGCCTGATGTTAAGCAATGATGCGATCTACGATGGACCGTGCTTACCTAGAAGAAATCGATTTACTCGCTAGATATATACTATAAATATAGAATGCAGTCGACCGTCTAATCTACAAAGAAATAAATTTACTTAGACATTATGATAATCGTTAAAAATCAGAATCCCATAATGATCTCTCAAAACGTTACGATCGCTACACTCATAACCTGAACAATAAACAAGTCTCTCTAAATATTTTATCTGCCAATTTCCTTCAACCTGATTCGTTGCTTCAGCATTACACAATTTTCATTTTGAATTCTACTTGAAAATTTATGAAGACGTCCTCCTATGTAGTAGGACCTTCGCGCCATTTTAAACATCACCAAACTCCTTTCTCTACTTTCCCGCGCTTTTCCGCAACTATTCTGTTTTTAAACTCTGTGATGACAACATTTTTTTTTCTTAGCTGCCGGTAACCTCCGATCAACCTATATAAGTAGGTCATACATTATAGGAACAGCGATAGCATCTATTAAACTCAGACTCTCCATCCACGGGGCATTCCAACAATCACTATACTGACTGCCATCACAACACGCACTCAGCTATAACTTTGGGGAGCAATAAAAAATAAATCGTTAGAAAAGGAGGGATGACGTGAATTACGTTTTAAAAAAATCGAAAAGCGCACGCGCGATTTTTGATGCGCCATCCGTGCGCGGACTACAGCGGTCGCGGCGGTACTAACGTACTATGCCTGGAAAGGCTTTAGCTGCCCCGAACGACCCCTCTCCCCTCACTACCCCTTTCAGACCTCGGCCGTTGCTACCACTACACTCCTGAAATGACACACAACCATACTTCTTCGCATAGAAATTTCGACGCTAAAAACAGAGTGTGTAGAGTCTAACTTTCACTGCGATCATTAAAGACTTTCCATCGGTAAGATTGTGTGTTAGAAAAGCGAATGCACGGACTTAGTACAAGTCAGTAGATTGTACAGTTCACACGCTTACGTTTCGATTTTGACCTTTAAGTCCTACACTTTAAAATTCATTTTCGTTTGTGGTAGTAAAACGTGAGTAAAACCAGGTGTATGTGTGTGAGGTACACAAATGTCTGAATTCGATTGTGCTGTAATTGTTATGTACGGTTACGTAATAATGGTTCTTATTTGACTAATTATAAGAGGCATATTCGTTTTGGGAGAGCGACTCCTGAATACATTGTTTGCTTTCCACAGTTCATATTAGGTTGTGCTTTTTATTATGCAATTAGAGGTTCTAATTTTGTGTCTTAAGGTTCTTTTTCCCGTGTGATGTAGCGAGAAGAAAAATCGAAATTTAACACTAGAAGACTGATATTAATGTCGACGTAGATTTTGTCAAATGAGTATCATGAGAAGTGCATTTTATCTTGGGAAAATGCATTACGGTCTTGACGGGGCATTCTTTTGAACTTAATACTGCAATTTTGTCTTGTACTTTTGAATCTAGAGCTAATATAAAGTATTCTGAGGAAGTGGTAAGTAGGAATATGTAAAACAAGAATTAATGTAAATTTTTCTGATAAGTTTTCCAGTTTATAAGAAGTTTCTTTATTTGTAGAGGCTGTATTAGTAGGACTGGCATAGTTTGCCGGTGTAAGTTTTACACTTTTCTCAGTTATTTTACCGGAAACCAGTACTGCAAATACTTTATAGTGACCAGGTTTAAAGCTCAATGTTTTGATAAAAATAAATATATAGAATCAATCAAATCAAAACTGAATAAAAAAAAGAAACAACTCCCCTAAGTGACGAGCACAGTATTAGATAAGATTGGATAACGTTTAAATAGATACATTGAAGTGCGCTGTGAGACCGCGACACGAGACCGCGACACGAGACCGCGACAGGAGACCGCGACCGGAGACCGCGACACTTGACACTATAGAATTGTATGGGCGCCAGTTCGCGCTGAGACCCCGACACATGTCTCGCGACACGTGTCTCGGTCTCCTGTCGCGGTCTCCGCGCAAACCGCTACCTTTATGTGGAGGTGTGTTGCAATCCACGAGACTCACTTTTTCCGTTTGTATTTGTGTCCGGTTTGTATTATTACTTGCAACACAAACCCACTAAACATTCCCACTGCTGGGACTCGGGGCCTTCTTTCGCAAGGAAAGAATCAAGGTCGTAATCCACCACGTTGCCCAGTACCAGTTAGACACATGACACATGACCTTGAAAGATTCGTACATGTCGCTTTGTAATTTGTAATTTCTCTGGAAACATTGCCATTCAAACCGTGTTTGCACATTACTGCTTGGCGGTAGAATAACTGGCAAATATTCAGAAGACACTTCCCCAGGCGGACTCTCCCAAGAGTCCTACCACTACATTATATCTCTAAGCCCCGTAATTTCTCTGGAAACATTGCTTATTCCTTCTAAACTTTTGACTCTGCTGAAAGCTCTCTATACCTGTTATGTGTATAGGGTTTTTTTAAAGTTTTTATCATAAATCTACTAAATAGTATTAAAAAAATCATTTTCGAATTTATATTAATACAAACTATGATAAAATTAACACTAAACATTAATTTGTAATTAGAGTTAACATCACTATTGTGTTTTGATGATGTGCCGCAAATTTGTGCCTCCGTTTGGGAGCTACGATGCCAGGCAGACAAACACATACACCCACGTCAAGCTTATAACAACTTTCCTCCGGGGTTAAGTTAAGATAAATCCGCAAAACAACAATCAACAAAAAATCTATCTTAATACGATTCTAAATTGGGGATAGACCCCAGGTGTCGAAAAACAAACCCTTTTCAAATAATCGAATAGAATCAACTCCCATATCAGAGATGACCACGAAATATCAACATTTTCATACATCCTGAATACAAATGATTAAAATTCTTGTAATAAAAATGTTAAAGAATACTCCACCTAAAAGTTACACAGTTAAGGTGTAAAGTAGACTGCATCACAGGTATTTATATAAGGCAGACCCAGACTGGTTGACCCAATTTTATTAACGCTGCAGGAAGACAGATTTGGAATTTTTGAATTGTTTTAGATTTTACATTGTTAAGGGCGTATTTGTGGATTAAGGAACGTTAGATTGATTTGTTAAAAGCTAAGAAGGAAAGACCTTTCATACTTAAGCATAAGCAGACAAATAATTTTTTCCACGGCTGGGACTTGGGATATTCTCTCGCATGGAAAGAGTCAAGACCATAATCCACCACACTGGCCTATGTTAGGACACGGTTAGTGATGTGGGTCGCGTCGACAGCCCTGCATCTATTGAAGACTGAATGAGGATAGATGGAGTTGGTCGCATTTTTAAGACGATCCTTCTTAAAGCTCTTGCAACGAAACATTTCTAGGCAGTAATTTGGACTCTTAAAAAACTGTGCGTCACTATCCTAGCACGTCCAGGCTTGTTGCTTTCCATCAAGAGTATATCATGTTGGTTGTCCTATTACCCTAAAGATGTTATAAAAAAATTGTTATCTGTAAAATCAATTTACTGACGATATTATTAGTTGATAACGTCATTATATATTATTATGTACAATGTACAAAAATTCGTCACAATCTTAAGACTTAGTTGGTAGTAAGACTGCCTGCGAAGCCGTGGGTCGTGGGTTCGATACCCACCCAGTGCAAATATGTGTGTGATGAATTCAAATATTTGTACTGTGGGTGTTTTCTTTGTATAATAAGTATGTATTTTAAATATGTATATCTATACTAATATTATAAAGAGGAAAGATTTGTATTTTTGTATGTTACGAATAAACTCAAAAACTACTGGACCGATTTCAAAAATTCTTAATATGTAGGGATAGGATACGATACAGGTCATCCCCAAAGGTCCCCTTTATCCTACCTACTAAAGTAGAATAAAACGGACCATTAAGACTACGATGATGAGACGATCAGAAATCTAGCTGTGTCAATAGATTCAATAAGCAGCCCACTAAAAATTCCTACTACTGGGACTCGGGGCCCTCTCTCGCAAGGAGAGAGTCAAGTCCATAATCCACCACGCTGGCCCAGTGCGGGTTGGTGGATGACACATGAACTCAAAAGATTCTAAGTACATGGCGATTGCTTCACGATGTTTTCCTTCACCGTTTTAAGTTAGCGGTATTACGCATATTACTCCGAAAAGACAGTGGTGCCTGGTGCACGTGGGATTTAAAACCGGGGCTCCAGATCGGCCGCCGCCGTTCTCCCGACTAGACCAGCCGTAACTATTTAGTACGTATTCAGAACTAATAGACTTTAGTAGATACATAAAACATTGCACAACCATAAACTTTGTCGTAGGTGGCATTAGCAGATGTTTAACACTAAATTACAACCATACAATATTTACTGATTTAATTTTTGATTTGATGCTTAAAAGGGGAATAACAACGACGCCAGACACACCTAACGTTTTTAGGACTAATGATAATATACCATAACAACTAACGCATAACAGTTTTCGCATAATTTTTGCTACCGTATATAGCATAAAGATAACTTAGCATAATGTTTATGTTTGCACATATTGAGAGAAGCATAACATACCTAAACATAACAATTGGTCCTATTTTGATCTATCACTGAGGTTCGACTCCGGGTGAGCTCCTGGAGCCAGCAGCTCTATGTCCTTGAGTGTATGTAACCTCTTGCTACGGCGACGACCTCGCTTGGCCTCGCTTGGCTCGCTCCTCTCAGGACTTCCCTTGAGCTTCTGGCTCCCGCATTTGTTTGATAAAGTAAAATAGGCAAAAAAACATGCGTTTTAAATGATAAACAGATGATTGGGATTGTTTGTTTTGTCTTAGTCGTATGTCCTAAGCATGGCAATTCTGCCAAGAGTGTGTTAAAGTTTGTAAGTCGAATAATTTTGTTTTATACTTATTTTCCATAATACCCGTGCGAAGCCGGGGGCGGGCTGCTAGTAAGTAATATATTAGCTATCTGGCTTCCATAGTACAAGCTTTGCTTATTTTAAGGTCAGATGGTGTTGTGTGTGAAATGTCCACCAATTATTTAATCCGAACACTAAGACTGATCGTGTCTCTCTATCGCATGTTCCGCGCTCTCGCTTGCTCAGGCAAAACGTGACACTTTTCGTACATGCCGCCGGCGTTCATCGATTTAAATACTATCATGTCAGAATCCCATTTCTTAAACCCTGCTGATAATAATACATGAACACTGTCGTCAACTTTTCAGCGTATTATTTATTCAAAAAACGGGTTAAGAATATTAGAATAACCTGGTCAACCATTTTACTCATAAAATTATTTTCGAACATTCTTACATGAGTTGCGTGTTGGGAATGCATTCGGTAGCAGGTCACGTGACGGTCAATATGGAGCTTAATGTGGTGAGGGGTCGTTTATGCGAGCGGTTTGTGACAGTGACAGACGGCGTTTTATGTTCGGAAGGTCTGCAAATTTAGCGTTTTTTTTGTTTTGTTATTGATTTATCTGTACCTTACCCGTAGTATTGTCTGCGCTATATGGATAACATGAACATAAACAGCCCACGAAATGCTCCCCACTCCTGGGGCTCGGGGCCTTCTCCTCAAGGAGAGAGTCAAGGCCGTAATCCACCACACTGGCCCAGTGTGGTTTGGTGGAAGACACATGCCTTCGAAAGATCGAGGTACATGTCAGTTTCCTCACGATGTTTTCCTTAGCTGTTTTAAATAAGCGGCATTACGCACATGATTTCGAAAAGAGAGTGGTGCGCATGGGATTTGAACCCGGGGCTTCTGGATCGGCAGGCCGTTCTCCCGAGTAGATCCGGTGTAACTTGCTGACTAGCCGTACATTGTTTAGCCATAAATACGGTTGCTTGGAAGATATTGCTATTGGCGGTAAGTGGTAACAAGCCTAAATAACAGCATGGAGCATAACACAATATTTAAGCCATTATTTGCATTGTTTCATTGTACGTCATTTGTCTGCTGTGCACATTAAAAATGTTTCTGTCTGTATGTATGTCGGTCTGCGTAAAGCTTAGAAAAAGACAAAGACTGTTTGTATTTTTTGGGATAAAATAAAATGTCCTTTTCCAGTAGCCTAAGCTATTTTGTAGATTAAAATCTATTCATTACATACATTCCAAAATTTAACCAGATCTATCCAGTTCATAGGATGTATTCAACGAACAAATATCCCTATATTCAAATCCACACATCTACTTTCTTTTTCAATTACTATAATCATAAACTTCCTTTCGTAACGATACACACGAACTCGTATAATTTATCAGCCCAGTCATCATCATCATCATCATCAGGCCATGTTCGTCCACTGCTGGACATAAGCCTTTCCAATATTGTGCCACCAAATCCGGTCCTCAGCTCTCCGCATCCATCCGCTTCCCGCCACTCTCTTCAGGTCGTCGGTCCACCGAGCGGGAGGCCGTCCCACGGGACGTTTCGAACGTGGTCTCCACTCTAGAACCTTTCTCCCCAACGTCCATCGGTTCTGCGACATATGTGTTTGCAAAGTTTACACAGTTACACAAGTTTACAAAGTTATTTAACTGGGTAGAAGCAACTTCGACAAAGAGGCTGACAGAAGAATACGTCTGGGCTGGGCAGCGTTTGGGAAGTTACGTCAAATCTTTGAGTCGCCACTGCCGCAATGCCTCAAATCCAACGTGTATATATAACCAGTGCATCCTCCTCGGGGATGGAATGGGGAATCTATGGGGCGGAAACGTGGACATTGACGAAAGGGCTCGTACACAACAAATTCCAAGTTGCACAGCGAGCTATGGAGAGGGTTATGCTCAGAGACTCTCTGAAGGATAGAATCCGCCGAAGATCCGCCGAGAATCAGAAACGAGGAGATCCGACGGAGAACTAAGGTAACCGACATAGCCTTGAGAATAAGCAAGCTGAAGTGGCAGTGGGCGGCCCACATATGTCGCAGAGCCGATGTGTGTTTGTGTTACTGTGTAGATCTTAAAAAAATCGAGCGTGTTTTAATCGCTCAGACCAACGGAACCTTTCTAGCAAGCTTGCGACTAACTACTATTATGTCTTGAATTATTATTAAAAATGGTCAACCAACTATTCATATATTCTATGGTAATTGTTATAAAGCAGGGTATTGTTACCACGATTGATACTTACCAAGACAAAGAGTTGCGTAGATACAGGCTTACACATAACACAAACGCAAAATGAAATGACTCATTATTTGTCAATTTGCCAGTTATTCTACCGCTAAGCAGTAATGTGATAAAATTACGGTATTCCGGTTCGAAGGGCAATGTTTCCTGTATAATTACAGGGTACAGAGATAAAACTTGTTATATCTATGGGTGACGAGCGCAGTGCAGTGTTAGGTAGCGATTTGGACTTTCATGTTACAATAGTGTCACTGTGCTGTTATGAACAGGTATGTTGCTTATCATCAAGCACACGTCCTGTTCTTCACTCTATATTATAAGAAACAATCGGTGGAGATGATGTCATAATGAAAGGATTACTTTCTTCTATTTCTGACGTCCAAACGATTTAAATATTTATAAAAAACTGTTTTTTTCATTTGGAAATGGTTATATAGACCGTTTATTATCTGTACTAAGAAAGAGGTGTTTTAGAAGTAAGTTTTACTATTTTTTAAGTGAAAACTTCTTTTGGCGCGCCACACAGGTTTTTCGTGGGCTGTGAATTGAATTCTAGCGTCACGCTCGGGAATGATATGAAATCTTCGGGTAAACTCGGGACCATGGCCATTGGCCTAGGTCTAGAAATGCGTCAGCATGTCTAAATGGCCATGCTCAGGGCCATGCCCTACGGTTTCACCCGCGTAGTTTCCAAAGTAAGCTATCAAATTCTGAGTTATAAGTTTTCACTTCTATCGGCAGTTCCTATGACTTGCATTTTTTTAAGAGACCATTGGAGGGAAGGAAAAAGAGTCTTTAATCAACAACCTTGGTACAATATTGGATTGATCTTAATTGATAATAATATAACAATCCAGTCTCAGGATGTTTCTTACCAAAGAACTGTTGTTCACCAATTCAACCAATATTCACAAAATTTGGTATTTGCATGTAATTTGCACAAACTAAAGAGTTATGATAGCTTTTATTTCGACTAATGTTCTCAACTATTCATAATTAACAAATTATTAATGATGATTTCTATGGGGTTTTATCAGTCTCGAACAAAATGGCGGCTTAATAAGTTATAAAAACACATACGAAATTGCGAAAGGCCGCTAGAAAATTTAATAAATAAATATTTGTCGATACTTTCTTACATAACACCATCCAAATACAAATAATGTATAAATTTACGAAAATAACAAAATATTTTCGTGTTAAAATCCCAAATCCACTGGTCATTATGGAATGACCTCCTTAACTCGGCCGTGGCGTGATCACAAACACATTGTGGACGCTTACGCTGCATTTCGTTCTATTTTTATAGCTATCGTATTTTTAGGCGGGATTCAGTGCTGCGATTGACCAATATTTGTGTATCAGATGAACGCTCATGGATCCAAGTGGAGGGAGCGATTAAAGTCATATTTTAAGCTAAGGTGCAAGCAAGGCTTTACAGCTATCAAATTTCAGTATAGTGAGAACTCTGATAGATAAAAATCTCAGGATGTGTAAAAAAATCCTATCACAATACATTCCAATAGAGAAATGTAGTTAACATACACAGGCCATAGCGGAACCTTGAGTTCTTCCGAGCCACATTACATTCATGAGTTCAAATTCTGTGTATATTTTGGAATATTTTTACAGAGCAGATGTTCAAGTTGTGATGACTGCAGCGTTAAATGAGTAAATAAGGTGTCGTAAGGGAACTGACATTTTTAAAAATCTGTCTTTTATTTTTAAATATTTTGCAGATGTTCATGTTATAATGACTACAGTATTTAATAAGTAAAGAAAGTAAGTAAACCGACATTTTAAAAAACATTTTCGAAATCATCTGTCATTTCGAAATTGACCATTTCGAAACCATGCTGGCTAAGACCAGCATGGTGGATCTTGACCTTAACTCTCTGCTTGTGAAAGAAAGCCCCGGGTCTCAGCAGTGAAAATAAAAAGTGGGCTGATTATGCTTAGATCCGTAATTAGTGATAACAGTGCAGTGCAACCGTGAAGAGTAAAAACAATGTTAAGAGCTGGTTATTTTCAATGTATGTATAGGGACGAGCAGAATATATGCCTGATAGTAAGCAACTCACCTGCCCATAAGAGCACAGTGTCACACGGCTATTGGAACACGAAGAGTCAGAATCATTATTTAGCACTGCACTGCGCTCGTCACCCAGAGATATAAAAACTTAACACTACGTCCTATGATTTTTGTGGAAACATTGCCCTTCAAACTGGAACACAGTGATGTTTGCACACTCGTAGCTGTTCTGTGTAACCTATATTTTCTGCTCTTTTTTTCATATTAATTTTATTTTATTTATTTTTACTAATAAATTTGTGGCTCGCAGCAATCTGAGCCAATCAATTTTGCACCGGCAGCTGCTGCGGAAGACGCCGCAAGGAACAAGAGGCTAGAGTATGCGGTGCTAGAGCCATCTTATGAGTTTGTCCCATTAGCTATGGAGACCAAATGTTTGGTGAGCTAGTTGGGATGTAAACTACGCGACAAATCGGGGGACTCCCGCGCCGGCTCGTACCTGGTGTAAAGGCTGGCCATAGCATAGCAATCCAGCGAGGCAATGCGGCCAGTATAATAGGCACTTTTACACCGGATTTTGCTCGGGGTGGGTTGTATTAGTAGATATCTAGTAGATTAAATACGCATACTTTTTGTATTTATCATAATGTAATTAACGTTTATGACATTAAATTGTGCAAAAAAATAATGTATGCATAAATATATACCTAAATAGAGTGCGTTTTATGGCGGCACGTGTAGCACGCAGTGAAATATTAAAAATAAAAAGCCGAAATTATTAAAAAAATTAAAAACCTTTGGGAACCTTTACAATAAATTTGGACTTGCAACTTTCGAGAATCGGCGTACCCTCCCAAAAAAGGAATGACCTCGTCTCGTCTGTATATCCCACAAAAGAAATCTTAAACACAGCTGTAATAATTCGTGACATTGTGAGGTACCCTTAAATTAAGTCAAAGAAATAGAGCTGAGAAAAAGGTTTTTGGAAGGACAATAATGGTCAGTCTGCCTAATATGTTTAAGGTGTAGATAAAAAAACAGGGACGTAATCAAGTTACGGAAAGTTCACTCTTTCATCAATGAGAGCTGAACAATAAGATTTGTAGTGGTAGGACTATTATTAGCTGTTATTAAGGCGAGGCGAGGTTTGAATGATATTATAGCATAAGCTTAGCATAAATAGCCCACTAAATGCTAATTGCTGGGGTTTGGCGCGTCGACACCTTCTCTCGCAAAGAGAGAATTAAGGCCATGATCAACCACGCTGGCCCAGTGTGGGTTGGTGGATAAATAAATAAATATTGATGGACAATTCACACACAACACCATCTGACTTCGAACTAAGCAAAGCTTTTACTATGGATGACACATGACTTCCAAAAGGTAAGTTAAGTTAAGGTAAGTTCCTCACGATATTTTCTTTCACCTTTTTAAGGTAATTACGCACATGACTTCGAAAAGACAGTGATGCGCGTGGTTTTGAACCCGGGGTCTCCGGATCGGCAGTCGCCTTTCTCCCGACTAGACCAGCCGTAACTTTAAGTGAAATACTATGCTATATTATACCTATATCGTTAGGGTATATTAGTTATGTAGTATCTAATCTAAAGCCCTTATTACTTGGCAAAATTTAGTAAATTAATTCAAAAGCTAATTCAGTAGCAAGGTTAGTCGACAGAATTCAGAAGCTAGTTAGAAGCGAGCATCCTCGTTTCTGACTTTAGTATGCCAGCTTACTGAAATCTATTACACTTCACTAAATTCGGTAGCGACAAAATTTAGCCATGTGAAATAAGCCTTTAAGACCCAAAATTACTTATCTAAGATCTAAGACAGACAGACAGACAGACAGACAGAAACTCTTTATTATGCACACCAGTAAATTACAAATACTGAAACAAAAAAAAATAACTTAATATCTAGTGCCATAAATAGCGGCTTTATCGCTAAAAGCTCAAGTGATCTTTCTAAGGTCTAAATAATCTACCTAAGATCTAAGTGATCTATCTAAGATCCAAGTTATCTATCTAACATCTAAGTTATCTATATAACATCTAAGTGATATATTTAACATCTAAGTGATTCATCTAAGATCTAAGTGATCTATTTAACATCTAAGTGATCCATCTAAGATCTAAGTTATCTATCTAAAATCTAAGTGATCTATCTAAGTTCATAATGTTAAACCGTTTCGTTCATTTTATCTTATAAAAGTGATTTATCTGATACGAGCAAAGTGATCAAAATTTCAATTATATGCAAGAATCAAGTGTCCTTTGCAAGAACTTCACATCCTTACAGACTTAGTAACCTAACCTAACCCTTGCGCCGTCCTTGCATAAATACTTAATTCGCTGTAGGTTACTTTAAATTGAAGATAATTCGACCCTGAATTCATGTATTCTAGATTAAAGAATAGAGGCTTGTAAGGTTTACTAAGTACTAAGTGAGTTATGAAATGACCTGCAGCATTATCAAAGGTTATTAAGGCTTTAAATGTCGAATAAATTGGTACTATGTTTACTTTCAATGTAGACTTAACATGGTTTAATCTAGGGTACATCTTGTGACCTTTTGTTGAAATGTTTTTGAACTCTAAATGATTGCTTTATAAGGGTCATTTGAAATTCATGCATGAGTCATAAGTAGGTTATTATTTTGAACACATTCTCTTTAGTATTTGTAGGAAAGACTACTTAACTATTTTACTAAAAGATACAAATATCGTGTCATTGTGGATTCTTGATTGTGGATGAATAATTATAAATACATACGTATAATACATAGTATGGGTAACCCCGCTATATATACTTATTTATGTGTACCAACTTTATATATTAATTTATTTAATTACATCTTAACTATTTCAGTTTATCTATAATAGTTTTATCAATTATTAGTGAAATTTACGGTTTTTTATTGATACTACCAACTACCCATTCCACCACACAAAGACACTAGAAACACCAAGAGACAGAACGAACACACAAATGTTAATCCTGCATAGGAATCAGTCCTATACTCCCATGAACTAAGGCGCGACTAAGTTATGTGGCCAATTATATATTATACTTACATTATATACAAATATGAAATACGAAAAGATTAAAACTCCTTAAACTGTAGAAAACTATTTATTTTAACTTAATAAACAATACAATGGAGAGAATCAGCTGGAAGGAAATGAAGACCAATGAAGAAGTTTTGAAGATGGTAGAGGAGAAAAGAACATTAATGGAAACAATAGAAAACAGAAAATGGAAGATTTCGGGACATCTGATACGACACGATAACTTCATTAGAACAATGATGGAAGGTAAATTAGAAGGGAGGAGGAAGAGAGGTAGACCTAGGAAAAGTTATATGAACCAAGTGAAAGAGAAGATAAATATAATGTCGTATCAGGAAGTCAAGGAGAAGGCGGAGTGTAGAAGTGCATGGAACGAACTCCACCGACAAGAGCGTCGCTCTTAAATTATGAATGAATGAATGAATTGACAATAACATTGCACTATGAAATTATCAACCGTAAAAAAACTATTACCTATAAAAGTTAACACGCGTTGCATCTGTGCGTATTGCTATTAAATTGTACTAGGCGCTGCACTAATATGTCTGTGTTTCTGTCAACACCAATCATGATCAAACAGTTTTTTAAACAGGGAAACTCTTTCAAAATGAACTAAAGGTACGTAAATTATATACAGTCTGATTTTTGTCTCAAGCAACGTTTCATATTAACTAACAAAGACAAAGCAGCGAATCTACCGATCAACTTATGTACAAACAATACCCCAAAAATAGTAATTGTGGGTGATCAATACAATAAGAATTTAGCATCAGTTTTGATAAATCTTCGTACCAAATATAAAAATTCAAGAACATATAGCATTATAAACATCACAAACCCTGCAGCACCCGGAGAGTATATATTACGCAACACAGAGTTTGACAGACTGAACTTGCAAGAAAACGACTGGATAGTTTTATGTAGGATCAAATGACACAAACCCCACTAAACTCCTCTCAGAAATGTCTCGTGTATTGAAATCTCTAAGTAGACAAAATGTTATTGTCGTAGGTGTCTCCAAAACCGACACTTAAATGAGGATATGATAAATTCTAACTACAGAAACATAGTCAGTAAATTTAATAACTCTAAATATTTGCAAACTCAGAAAGAGATACGTCATCCATACACCCGCGGGTACTATGAGCATTATGTGGACCGTTTGGTAAAATCAATCAATAACCAAATTAACACTGTCGACTACGCGGTGACTTTTCTCAGTAATAATATAACTCGCACAAATGCCCACAAAATGGAAAATAAACTTATTCCGGGAACCATTCCTTATTACTTTAATAAAGAAAGAAAAACACCTGACAACATGCGAGATAAAACCTCAAATAAAAATTCAAACCACAGACCAGGGACCATACCGTTTTATTTTTAAAAACAAACCAACAAAAATGTATATATAGACGCTCCGTCTCAAAAATGTGACTCCAGAAATGAAGACACTCAATTTTTTCGTGACCCACAATAATAAGAATTTATTCAGTATTATGCATTTAAATATTCGTAGTATGAGACGCAAAATAGACGATATTGAATTACTGAACAATGAACATAAACCACATGTTATTTGTTTCACTGAAACACATCTCCGTGATCATGAAGCGAATACATTGCAAATCGACGGATTTAATAAAGCGGCTCACTTCTCAAGAAATAAAAAAACTAAAGGTGGCGTTAGTATTTTTGTTAAAAATAATATTGATTTCAAAAAAATTGACTGGGTAAATGAAATTTCCATTGAATGTCACTTTGAATGTTGTGGAATACTCATTCCCGAACTCAATACCGTAATCATTTGCAACTACAGATCTCCAAAAGGAAACTTTAAACTTTTTACACAAACTCTAGAGACAATGCTCCATAAGTTAACTGTCAGGGCTAGGCACAATACCAAAAAGATATTCGTGCTAGGAGATTTCAATATAAATCTACTGGAACAAAACAAAACAACTGAAACGTTTAAAAACACACTAAACTATTTCAAAATGCACCCTGCTATTACATGTCCAACCAGGGTTACAGCTCAGTCCCAAACGTGTATAGATAATATACTGACAAATACAAAAAGTATAGTACTGAAATTATTCGCATACAAAGTGACATATCTGACCACACAGCACAAAAAATACAAATACACACAAATCTAAGTTATTGTGAAAAAGCGTGGTTTCAAGAAAAAAGAAACATAGATACTCATCTTCATAAGTTCATGAGCCATATTTCTGGTCTTAATTTTATTGAAGTTTACAATGAAACAGACGTAAACGTAGCTTATAATAAATTCATTGAATTATTCTCTCTCATATTTAACCTATGTATACCATTAGAAAGAGTGAAAATATATCACAAAAAGAAACAAAATTGGAAAACTACCGGTATAATGGTCTCAAGTAAGAAAAGAAATAACTATACTTAAAAACATTCATAAACAATAATGAAGAGTCATTAAATAAATATAAGACGTACTCGAAAATACTAAAACGTGTAATACGATATTCAAAAATCTTCTAATATAAAATACATAAAAATAGCACAAATAAAACAAAAGCCACCTGGGGTGTTATTAAACAATACACATGCCCATTAAATAGTATAAATACTACCATAGATAGTTTGAAAATTGAAAATAAGATTGAGACTAACCCATTATTAATTTCAGAGAAGTTTAATGATCATTTTATAAATGTTAATAAAATTAGACCTTTGCATAGTAAAAACAACAAAAACGTAACAGAAACAAACTCTAAAACAATTTTTTTAACTCCTGTAGACCGTTTAGAAGTGAAAAATATTGTAAAACGATTGAAGAATAAAAAATCTTCAGGATATGATAGTGTGCCTGTGCAATTAATTAAAAATTGCATTGATTACATCGTTGATCCTCTAGTTCATATTATAAATTTATCATTCACAAATGGATGTTTTCCAGATGCACTGAAAAGAGCCCAAATTAAACCACTATATAAAAAAGGATCTAAAAATGATGTAAATAATTATAGGCCCATAGCGCTATTACCATGGTTTTCTAAAATACTTGAAAAGGCGATTTATAACAGATTATCATCATTTCTCACTTCTCAAAACATCTTAAACAATAATCAGTTTGGCTTTCAAAAAGATAAAAACACATCCTTAGCTGTATTCAAAATGTTGAAACAGGTATGGGACGACATAAATAAAAACCAGGCGTGGCGCTATTTTTAGACTTATCTAAAGCATTTGACTGCGTAACACACAAAATATTAATAGAGAAACTAGAACATATAGGAATCAGAGGTCAAGCTCTGAAACTTATTGCCTCTTACCTGGAAAATCGTACCCAAGCAACATCCCTAAATATATATGACAAAAACACAAAAACTATGCAACAAGTCTTATCAAAATATATGCTTATCGAGTCAGGAGTTCCACAAGGTAGCATTCTTGGACCATTGCTATTTTTAATATACATAAACGAACTGCCATTTATAACTAAATATTTAACTGTAATGTTTGCCGATGATGCCACAATTTATATCCCAAAAACCACTCAATCTTTAGCAGAATTTGAAAATGAGGTAAATTATGTATTATGTGTTGTCATAAAATACTTGGAAAGTTTGGGCTTAAAAGTTAATATAGATAAAACAAAATTGATGAATTTTAGAAATTATAAACAAACTCCCATCCCATTGAACATTAAACATAATGGGCATAAAGTTATTACTGTCAATGAAACAAATTTTCTTGGAATAACATTAGACACGAATCTAAATTGGAAACAACATATTCGTAGAGTAAATATTAAATTATCGCAGAATCGCTATGCGTTATCCATAATTAAAGAAGCCACTTCCAAGGCTGTTGCAACAGATGCGTACTATGGGAATGTATATCCTCATTTAAGTTACGGAATAATATTTTGGGGCAACTCAACAGACGTAGAATCTTCATTTTTATTACAAAAAAAGTGTCTTCGTGTAATATATAATATAAAAAGCACTGACTCTTTACGAAATATTTTTAAGGAAAATAACTTATTGACTCTAACAGGAATATATATATTAGAAATTTGCATGTTTGTCAAAAATAATGAAAGTATCTTTTCAACATACCATCGAGTCGTGCCGATACTTTACGTACCAAGCAAAAATTCAACATCTCTATTCGACAAGTAAACAATGCGATATTCTACAATAGTTCATTTTATACTGCTATTAAAATATTCAACCACCTACCGGTGGAACTAAAGTCACTAAAAGCGACCAAATTTAAAATAGCACTAAAAAAAGAATGGCTTATATCAAAAGTCTATTATAAGTTAAGTGAATATTTTGAAAATTAATGACCTATTATATATAAAGATATATATTATAAATAGTGATAGATATAGGTGATAATTATAGTTTTATTTGTAACAAGGTCAAAAACCATCCAATGTTTATTTATTTGTTTAGTTTAACTGTGTAAGTTCCACTGCCAGGAACATAGTATTTAACACGGATTCTGAATAAATTCTGTGATTATAGAGATATACATATGTACTTATATATTTGAAAATAGCGTACAATCTTTTCATGTGTTTATTTTTTTGTAATAACTCAACTTTTAACTTCTTTATTTTTAATTTAAATTTTATTTGTAAATACTTTGAATACTTACATGTAATAATTTTGTGTGAAAATTGCGTTACATTTTGAATATTTTATAATAATGTAAAACTTAAATTGCACGCCCGAAATGGGTAAACTGTTGTTACTTTTGTATGTTTAGTACCTACCATCTTATGTACACAGTTAAGCAATAAAGATTCTGATTCTGATTCTGATTCTGATTCAAGAATACAATAGGTAGGTACATTTAAGTGAGCAATTCTTGTGAATTTATATGTTAATACATATCTATAAGTATATATAATATATAAACCTATACTTATCTATTTGAAATAGGTGCCAGCCAGGTGAAAAAGTTAGTAGATTGATGCTATGTAGGCACATGCTAAGTAAGCTCAGGTAAGTAGTACCCATCCACTACCTGTTAGATTTGGCTGGCACCGACTTCAAATAGATGAGTGAGTAGCGCTTATAATAATGATTTTAGATTATTTTTCGCTTTTGAGTGCCTGTTTGTGGTTTTGAAGTCGGTTTAATTTTTTGTACGAAAATAGTTTATTTTACCCTTTTTAGTGTACAAGAACAGAATTAAAAATTTTGAATAAACCCTGACTACCTCGGATTTGTTATCTGTACAACATCAAGCCCTTTCATTTGATACCCATATTAAGGGAGTTGTGAAAAAATAAATGTATTTCGGCATTTTGTAGTAGCGGCCATCTTGGATTTGAAATTTGTCATAGTGAAAAGTATTCTACTAGTCAAGCCCTTTCGTTTGATATCCATGTTGAGGTAGGTTGTGAAGAAATATTTTGTCCGCCATTTTGTGGAGGCGGCCATCTTGAATCGACATTAACCAGACATAGCTATGAACATTTGCTAGGGTATTAACCTTGAAATAAAAAAAACCGCATCGAAATCGGCCCATCCGTTTAAGCTCTACTACGGTGCCACAGCAGACAGACAGACACACAGACAGACAGACAGACATCGACGTCACTTATAACACCCCTTTTTTGGTCGGGGGTTAAAAACAAGTTTTTATTAAAGCATTTACACAATTTTGTATTGACAGGGTCGAGCTTCATAACTTTTGTGAAATCTACAACTACGTCATCCAGAAAATTGTACGCAAATTTTCAGTTTTTGGTTCATATTTCAAAAACCACGTGACCGATTTCGATAAGATTTATATGGGACCATTCGGGAAGCATACCCATCCGAACACAAAAAGAAATTTTAAAATCGGTGTTGAGGTTCTCGAGAAATCAGGTAACATACATAAAAAAAAACATATTGGTCGGATTGATAACCTCCTCCTTTTTTTGGAAGTCGGTTAAAAAATAGGGGTCGAATTGATAACCTCAATTGATTGATAAGTCGGTTAATAAAAGAAAGTCGTGTTAGTTACAATATTTGACCCTACTTTTGTGAAGAACGTCTAGGCTGTGGAATACGTTGCCTGAGTGGGTTTTCCCCGATGATTACGATATTGTGTCTTCAAATAGAGAGTGAATCGGTTTCTTCTAGGTAAACACGCTCCATCGTAGACCGCATCGTCGCTTAACATCAGGTGAGATGGTGGTCAAGTGTAAACCTGTAAAAGTAAAAAAAATATACATATATATAACTCAAGAACGGCTGAACTGATGTTCCATATCAGTTCAGCCGTTTTTATATATATTAGCTACCTCTTTACCAATTTTGAGCCAAAAATTGGTGAAGAGGTAGTTAATGTATAATAAAACGCAACTGATATGGAATATTATCATAATGCAAATGAAAGCAAATTTGATTTATTAATCACCGGGAATTAGATTTACCTAATAGTTCAAACGAATGTACGGACCCTGTTGAATCACCAACAGAAGGAAATTTATGATACAGTGATAAAGGTAATTCATGATGGAAATTATAGTTTATATTTCCTTGATGCCCCTGGTGGAGCTGGTAAGACGTTCCTCATGTCAGTAGTTTTGGCCATTGTTCGTGCGAGATACAACATTGCGGTTGCAGTTGCTTCTTCTGGAATAGCAGCCACATTGTTAGAAGGGTGCCGTATAGTTCATTCAGCATAAAAATTGCCGTGAAATCTTTAAACTATTGAAGATCCGACACGTAAAATTGCAAAACACTCCACAATGACCACAAAATTCCAAAACACTCCACAACAGACGCATTAAAACTCCCAAAAATTGTTAAGGAAAACGGCCGACGGAAAGTGGGACTATTAATTGAGGCATTATTTTTAAAGATATTGCCTATAGCATACGTGAAAATCAGTTATCAGAAAATACGTGAAGTAAGTAATGTATCTTCTGAACCCCATATCTCAAAATTGGCCATCTAAGCAAGTTAGCGGGTAAGCATGTGTTCTTAGTACGTACTAACTCTACTCGATCGTCCTCATTTTATCCAACAGAAAATACGTGACGTTTGGCGGCTCTGGGATCTTTAGTCCATTGAAATATTAAATTTTTAGGCCTTACTGTGCGTTTTTTAGAGGACGCAGTTTTATTTTTTTGAATTGTAGGGGGGTCAGTGTAAAGCTAAAAACAAGTTAGTCCCCACTAACACCCTTGTCCCACGGCCGCCATCTTGAAAATAGGGGTTGAAATGTTTTTACGATATACCTCTCAAACTATTATTTGAAAAAAAAAAATTTTGTTACCACTTTTTGTTGCAAATTAAATTCTCTACAATTTTGGTCCAGTAACTTTTTGTCGTAGAACTATAAATAAAAAAGGTACAAGCGAGCGAAAATCTTCAGAAATGTCAAATGCAAAGGAAATTGTGGAGCGATGTGTGGATGTCGAAAAGCAAGGCTGAAATGTTGCAGTGTGCTTCCATTGTTTTAGAGAGACTTGCAACAACGTAATGGAACTCTCAGAATTAGTAAATGAAAATGACTTTGATGATGAAACGCCAACATTAACACCCCTTCCTTCTCCAGTTCTCCCACTGGCATTTAATTCAGAAAGCCGATCAGATGCTGAGTCGTAGCCTGGTCCATCGAAACTACTGAGGACGGAGTAGTCCTAATTTAGAAAATCACCGTGGATATGTCTATCAGGGATACCACGTCAAAAAACGCGCCTCTACCTCGTGGGTGGTGGGGAAAAGAGCCAATAATTAATTATTAATAATATTGCAAAATTTGTAATTAAAAAAATTATAATAACAAAATAAAAAAAAACAATAACTGATGACATATTATTAGTACATACGTATAATATAGGTATACTTAGTTAAGAGAACTGAAAAATAGTACTCACTTCGGAGCGCTGTAAAGCCTTAGCTATTGACTTAATGAAAAAATGATGCGAATAAAAGTTGTTCCTCAAAAAACGATCTACAAAAATGGTAATTTTTTCGTAAAATTATAAAAAAAAATTACGTCGAAAAAATATAATTTTTTTTCGCTTATAACTTTTTTATTTTTAGTTCTACGACAAAACGTTACTGGATCAAAATTGTAGAGAATTTAATTTGCAACAAAAAATGTTAGCAAGTTTGTTTTATCAAATGAATAGTTTAAGAGATACATCGTAAAAACAATTTCAACCCCTATTTTCAAGATGGCGGCCGTGGGACAAGGGTTGCGACCCCTCAAACTAGTTTTTAGGCTTACACTGACCCCCCCCCCCCTACATATAAAATAATATAATTGCGTCCTCTATAAAACGCAACTTCATATGTATCTTTTCAATGGACTACTTGGACTATTTGTTTTAAACTCCAAAAAACTTTTTCAACTCTAATATACTTTGTCAAATTTACTCTAGATGGCGCTACTAGTAGATTGGACTTACGCTAACTCGCGGTATCGAAGTTTTCATTGTAGTTGCAACATGTTTAGTTCTCCATACATCTGCATAAATTCAGTTCGGTCAACTTCCGACCATGTAATTTATATTTTCTTACGGTTTTTTAAGTTTTTGATGGAGATGGCGTGTCATTCGGCATGCCGCTCCATAGTAATATTGCCTTTTAAGTTTTAAGTGACAGTAATTTAAGTGAGGGTAAGTAAATGAATTGTGAAAGATATGATCATATCTTTTCAACACTCTGAAGCATATCACTCATTTAGTTCATTGGTTCAGTTGCTTTTTAGTTAATTTGAAGGAGAACTAGATAAACGCATCATGTATCACTGAATTGAAAAGATGTGTTCATGTCATCTGATCTTCGTGATTTTTTTCGTTTAGTAGTTTCGTCTATTAAAGCCAGATTCTTTCATTCGTTATTCGTTAATATACTAAACTGGAAATGAATTCGCGTATGGCTGTGATTGCTACGAGCAAAATTTGTATGGGCAACATTAGTGGAATATTAACTTATTATTGAAATGTAACAATGCAAAATTCTTGGTTTTCATGAATAACAGATTTTCATTCATTCATACATGAACTCAAGTTCAAGACTGACTATTAAGAAGTTTTCTTCTTTCACTTGCTCTGTGGCTTCATTGAGTTATATTATGTATTAAAATTTATTCGATAGCTTTCAGAACAAGGAAACAAAATATAAAAAAAAACATATCGCGGATATTTAGTACGCGAAGCTCAGCACATAATTTTCTTCTGAAAATGACACAATGAAGTTTATAATATGTGCAATAGATATACACATAAGATAAGATAAGATAAGAAAACTCTTTATTAAAAGCCACAACAGAATAGGAAAAAAATACAAAACAGACTTAGAACTATTACACAAGCATGACATTTTAATTGGCGGCCTTATTGCTCAGAGCAATCTCTTCCAGGCAACCGTGCATGGATAGGATTTTAAACAACAACGCGGCCCTTTAACATGTTTGTAAATGAATATTAAAAAAGACAACAAATTATTACAGCAAGTAACTAATAACTACACTTAAAAAATAAACTACTTACATTAAGAATGCCTACAAAATACATATACATACATATTAATTATTAATAGAATAAAAATAAATACACCATTGAAATACTACATATACTACATATACTTATAATTAAGATAATGAATAAGTACAAGAACTGGTATACACTTCACAACTAAAAGGATACTCGTAGTAGCAACTAAGAATTTAAATAGAACTCTTTAACACGAAGCTTGAAAACATCCAACGACTGGGCACGCTTTATTTCTAACGGAAGCTCATTCCACAACGTGATAGCTCTCACAGTAAAAGAGGATGAATAGAAAGATGTACTGTGTTGAGGGATATCAAGCGTAAGGTTATCTGCAGTTCTCAGAAATCTAGGAGAAGAGACTGGCGAAATTGAAAACGCTCTTGAAGATAATGAGGAGACGAGGGAAGAAACAGGATATTGTATAGGAGGGAGAGTATGTGAGCATCCCGGCGACGACGAATTGGCAGCCACTTGAGCTTAGTACGGTAGTTAGAAATATGATCATATTTACGCAAGCCAAATACGAATCTGATGCAGTAATTTTGAAGGCGCTCAAGTTTAGATAGCTGTTCTTGTGTGAGATCGAGGTAGCAGACATCAGCATAATCTAAAATAGGAAGCATTAGTGATTGTGCAAGCGCAATCTTAGTAGTAGTTGGAAGAAAATTACGCAATCTACGTAAAGATCCTCCGGACGCAAATAATCTGCGGCTAGTTTCAGCAATTTGAGGCCCCCATGACAGATTCTGGTCAAAGATAACTCCCAGATTACGAACAGTTTTACTAATGGGTATTATGACCCCATTATAGTTTATTCGCAAAAAAATAACGTATCGCTCGTTCGTGATGGACTAATGATGTACAGATAATTATGTTTGCAGCAGGGATGTAACGGAGATGACTTTACCAGAACCGAAGGCGGAGTCGGAGTTTTTAAATTTGATTTATCGGAGTCGGAACCGTAGTCGGAGGCGTAGGCATTGTCAGAATTGTGCACTAGAGAGATTTTTATTGGGAGTAAATAAAACATTATTTAGACAAACTTTTTTCCTTTTTTTTCTTTTTTACTTTTTTTTTTTTTTTTACTTTCAAACTTTTTTTCTTTTGACTCCAAAAGTAGTTTATTAGTTTATGTTTTATATACTCTACGAAGCTTTGGAGCCTAAGTCGGAACCAAAGGTCAACTACTAATCGAAAGTTCCGACTTAACGGAGTCGGAGTCGGAGCTTCGTTACGTACCTGGTTTGGAGTCGAGTGAAATCCTTCAAATGGATTATGGCTTTCATAATGTTTGTATTAAAACTAAACTAGTGAAGGAAGAACAAAACGCAACTGGTCGCTCGCTGGTTCTTGATGAACTAATTGAACTAAATATATGATTATTTTCCAAAGAAGTTGTTATTTTCAAACTGAACTAATGTAGAAGGAAACTAGGAAGTAAACGCAACAACTGAAGTACTTCATTTGAAGGATTCATTCAAGAACTACACACGACTAAAACGTAGTAGTATTAAGCCTAGCCTTTTAAAGATGTTTTCAATCTGAGCTTTTAAACTAGACCTGTGTCAAGTGTTGCCGTTTTAGTGACTTTGTCAGTTTGTCACTAGAATATGACGAATAAACCGCTAATTTTGCATATTTACTTCTGTAATAACCACTATGATACATGATTTTGTTGACTTTTTGAATAATATTTTTCTTCAGCTTATTTTTTTTTCTAGTGACATTTAAATAATAGTCTGGTGCCTATTTTTTTGCCTAAGTGGGAACACTGCCGGTGTCAATCGATCATAGCTCAAGAGTCGAGACCCGGGTCGTTCTTTTCCCACCCATAGGGTGATCGGGTTATAAATCTGGGTTGCAGTTCCTTTGTACTACCTTGAGTACCTAGCTCGACGAAGGCAGAGTGAGATGGAAAATATTTTCATTGTTACGTTAATGTGATTGAATCAATGCTCGATTCAATCGATTCTATGAGCAAGCGATTTGCTAAGTAAAACATATTGATATAAAGTTCAATTTGGTTTGTCTTGTAAACTGATAAACGGGTCAAAAAGATCGGGTGTTTTAGAAATCCGTGATTCGATCATTCGTGTAGTACAAGGGTACAAGGTACCCTTACAATTACAAGGGTTTTTTGACTTTCAAGTGTTGTCTTCAATGGGCGCGCCTAGTAACCAACGGTCGGTGGTAGCTGCGTCGGTTTGCTCTTCACTTCTAACAGGCTCTTATTGGGCCTGAACACTATCTATCTCATAACTAAAACTGTCTTAGCTTTGATATTGCTATCACTTTTCTTTGCGCTGGCAATGATAAAGACAGCAATAGCAAATCCATAGCCGATTTAGTCAGGCGGTAGAGGGGGGCAGGTGCTTAATTGCCAAAAGTGAATAGGTACAACAAAAATCAAACCAGTATTAAATAAATTCACATCACGCATCCATTTATTATTAAAATCGAACTTAATTAAATAATGAGATCATAATCAGTGAAGTAGAAACATAAATAATACTGACAATTTGCTAACCCAGAAAGTTTTGTAGTAATAGGACTATTTGCAAAGTCCCTCTGAGAAAGTACCCTTTGCTAGTTATTCTACCGTCATGCAGGAATATGCGAAGACCAGACAGTAAGCCCTGTATAATTTTGACAATAAGTTTTGGTACTGGTATCTTTCTCCTCACAATCATTTTTGTAGTTACAATTTACTAGGGTTGGCATGAACAAGTTGTTTTAATTAGAACACAGTCATGTTTAAATCAATTTGTTCAGTCTGTTCAAAACAATTTTAATTAAAATAGTTTAGAGTACAATGAACAAAATGTATGCATCATATGATGCACTAGGAGATATATATGGGATGATAGAAGGGTATAAAATAATAGCACTATGCCGGCATTTTTTTTTAACTTTTATAGGTTTACACTTGACCGCCATCTCGCCTGATGTTAAGCGACGATGCGGTCTACGATGGAGCGTGTTTGTAGAAGAAACCGATTCAAGCTATGCAACTGAGTGCAAGTCTCTCGAAGGTGCGAAGGTACTTCAAGTCTGAACAGTTGCTCACATTGTATCAAGCACACATTCGCTCTTATATGGAGTACTGTTCGCACCTTTGGGATGGATTCGCTAAATATCAGCTGGAGGCCCTGGAATCGATCGACAGACGTGCCAAAAGGCTCATAGGCAATGACTCTCTTCTGCGAAAAAGACTACAAAGTCTTGATCATCGCCGAAAAGTTGCCAGCCTATCGGTTTTTTATCGGATACACTTTGGAGAGTATGCATCGTAGACCGCATCGTCGCTTAACATCAGGCGAGATGGCGGTCAAGTGTAAACCTATAAAAGTAAAAAAAAAGTTGAAGAGGGGGGTTGCAACCCTCGATCATTTTTTCCCCCTTGTCGTATGATTTTTGTACGGAGTTGCAGAATGAATAGATTAGATTGATATGAAACGAATGGCTTAAACCAAGAAGAAAAAACAAAATCATAAAAACACTTATTTAAATATTTTTACCTCTTTATCTGTTGTATAAAATTTTTAGAAATCTGTATTTTTCAACCCTGTAATTTACTAAACGTTTTATTCTTTAGTGGATAATGCATTTCAATAAATTTACAGATTGTTCTCAAAGTTACTCATCCCAACATTAGCATCAGTGTCCAACAAATGACATTCTCCATAGTCCCCTCTCTTTTCATCAACTTTCACAAAATTATTTTTACACAAAAAGTCACTATCACAGACAAATTCACTCCTATCTTCCATTATAGCTTCTTCAAAGCCCTGTTCTCTATACCTCTTTTCGTTTTCATTGTAAGTTTGATACCTTTGTATCTCAAAATCGGGACTAATTGTTTGCCCTTCATTCACTGTTTCCTTCCCTAATATATCGTCAGTCTCAAGTGCAACTCCATTATTGATATCATTGAAGTTCACTCTTGCTACTGCTTCGTTTTTCACTTCATATTTTAGCTCGCACATATCAATATTATCTCTATTCTCAAGCAAAGGCTTCAGATTCATCAAATTAAAGTTTGGCATCACTCTTGAGTCCCAATTCTGCGGAATATTTTCGGGGACCGCTTCAACATCTAGTTGAATTTCTTCGCCGATTTTCTTGAATGTCCCGAGGTTGTATTGTAGAGGAATGGAGAATGATGGTAAATCTGCATGAGGGTTTTGTCTTGTTGGTAAGGCTGCGATGTGAATGGCTGGGGGGTGAAGGCTTCGCTTTCGAATACGTGTTTTGACTTGACGCTTCCGATATGTTTACCATTTGGCTGGAGGACACTGGAAGTAATAAAAACATTATTTTATTACTTTATTGGAACACATAATTGCGTTTTTTAAATTGTTGGGTATAAAACTGTTTATCACACTGTCTATTGTTTTATCTATCTATCTAGAACGTAAATGCGAGATAGAAAATTAGCGACTTCCTCACTTAAAAACATAATGTTTAAAAAAATCGGTGTCATTGGACACCTCAGACAAAGTTGCTTCGGATAATATAGAAAGAACATAATTGGCAAAAATAAAGTTGCTTAATTTAATTATTTACTAGCAGTGGCGTACGGTTCTACTCGCGAACTTCCCGTTCCCGTTATTTTTTCTGGATAAAAAGCATTATTATAAGCCTATGTGTTTTTCCAGACTATCTATCAGTATTAAGTGAAAATACGGATTTAGAGCATTGGGCGGCTATCGCAGACCAGCTGCTGGAGACGACAAAACTAATGCAACTGATGGAAGTTCGACCTATGTCTAGTGTAAGCAGTGACAACCTAACAACGATCTTCATTTTAAGCGAAATAACTAAATTAAGGAAGGTCTGTAGCTACTGCGTAGCCAGTCGTGGCGCAGAGCTGGTCTAAGTCCACGCCATAAGATATGTTGAAGCTTAAAAATTAGAGACTTGGAAAATGCAAAAACTATAATAGAAATTACAATAAATTTCACTCGCGATCGCACTGTGCACTGAGAGGTCGTAATTCGACACACCGCAATCCGTATACCCCGGACTGGCTTTGCTCTTATCACTTAAGCTTGAAGATGTATAGAGGTGTGTGCGTGGAAAAGCCTGAGAACATGGAAACTAGAAAAGGTTTAATTTTAGGCGGGGAGGTATGCACCATCACTCCGGTTCTCCGCCTATGTATTACAGATCTTAAATCTCTGGATGACGAGCGCTGTGCAATGCTAGGTAATGATTTTGACTTTTCATGTTCCAATAGCTGCGTGTCGCTGTATTGTTATGTGGCAGGCTTGCTGCTTAATGCTTACTAATAACCGCTCGTCTCGTCATATCTATGTAAAAAAAATATGCATTTGCCAAACCATACAATACAATAAACATACAAACGAAACCATACAATTTTCCTCTACCGAAAATTACTAAACGAGGGTAAGGAAGCTTTCCGTTCAAAAACAATCCCACCTGGTATAGTAATAAAGTCTCTCATTTCCAGGGCCAGCGCAGAAGGTGATCTTTCAGGGGTCCGCGGCTGAGTTTGTCCAGGGTACGACTCGCAGCCAGCTTTCTGCTGCTTGCGCCATTTGGCTCGACGATTTTGGAACCAGACCTGGGAATACAAGGTAGAGTTTAGAGTTTTTTTTTACTTTTATAGATTTACACTTGACTATCATCTCGCCTGATGTTAAGCGACGATGCGGTCTACGATGGAGCGTGCTTACATAGAAGAACCAGATTCACTCTTTGAAGACACCAAAATTGTAACAACCGGGAAAACTCAGGCAACATAGTCCTTAGCCTAGAGGCTTAGACGTTCTGATCACTAAAGTAGAGTCTTACCTCTTCTTTCGAGTCTTTGGATCGTCAACCATGAAACGATGTGGCTTTTTCGAGCTACGTTTCGAGGCATAAAAAAAGAGCAAGGTATATCATGCAAATCAGTCGCACATTCAGAGAAGTGTAGGTATCCGATAAAAAACTGATAACGTAGCAATTTTGCGGCGATGTGATGTTCAAGACTTTGAAGTCTTGTGTCTGTCTGTGGCACCGTAGAACTCAAACCGATAGGTCGACTTCGAAGAGGTTTTTTATTTGAAGGTCTGTGTTGATGTTGTTAGTTATTTTTGGTACATATATGGCCGCCTCCACAAAATGGCGGACACAACATTTCTTCACAACCTACCTCAATATAGGTTGTGAAGAAATATTGTGTATTATACCTCAATATTGGCTTGACTAGTAGAGTACTATACACAATAACGAATTTCAAATCCAAGATGGCCGCCACCACAAAATGCGAACTACATTATTTTTTTGCCTACTACCTCAATATGGGTATCAAACGAAAGGACTTTACTAGTAGAATACTTAGCACTATGACAAATTTCAAATCCAAGATGGCCGCTACCACAAAATGGCGAAATACATTTCTTTTTTCACAACTTAATATGGGTATCAAATCAAAAGGCTGGACTAGTAGAATGTTGTACAGATAACAAATCTGAGGTAATCGGAGGTAATCAAAATTTTAATTTTGTTCTTGTTGTATGTATGTTACGCTCCTTCAAATCTGAATCGATTTTAATGGTTATATTTTTGTTTAGTAGATCATAGCTTAACGATGGTCTCATATAATTGTTATGTAAATCGTACGGTGGTTTTTAAAATACCAACAAAGAACTAAAATTTGATATGCCATATCTGAAGTACCTGATGGTAGATTTAACAAAAGTTATGAAATTGTGTATCTGAACATACAACAAGAACAACAACAGTTTAAGTTGGTTTTGTTATTTCGGTGAAAATAAAATTATGATTAGTAATCTCTTGCGGATAATCTTTTGATTATTGAGACAATATAAATTGCACAGGACAGTTTTACACATGAGTTACGACAGGCCCAGTCGGGACAATAGCGACTGCCGATCGAGAGCCCCGGCTTTATATCCCACGCACACCACTATCTTTTCAAAGTCATGCGTGTAATGACGCTAACTTAAAAACGGAGAAGAAAACATCGTGAGGAAACCGACATGTAGGTGTATCTAGAATCTTCGAGGTCGTTTGTCATCCACCTACCTGCACTTAGCCAGCGTAGTGGATTATGACCTTGACTCTATCCTTAAGAAGGGCTCGAGTTCCAGCAGTGGAAGCATTTAGCGGGCTGCTTATGCAAGCGTGCGCACATGAATTAACTGAATTATCTAAAAAATACAGTCAATATTTACCTGAACTCTAGCTTCAGTTAGATCTATCCTCATGGCCAGTTCTTCTCTGAAGAACACATCAGGGTAGTGAGTCTTATGGAACGCTGCCTCAAGCTGTTCCAATTGAATATTTGAAAAGGTCGTTCTGAAACATGAGATAACTTGGAGCTTATAAACAGACACAAGAAAGCAGATAGATAGTTATTGACTGGCATCGCGGCTTAGTGGGTCGGTAGTAACTCTGCTTGCGAAGCCGAGGGTCGTGGGTTCGATTCCCACCCAGTACAAATATTTGTGTGATGAATTCAAATATGTGTACTGTGTCTGGATATTTCTATGTATAATAAGTATGTATTTACAACTTTATAAGTATTTTATCAGCTACATGAGTTATTTAGTTACTACATGTATAAAAGTTGTGCCAATGAATGAAATGTACCTGTATCTTCGTTGTTTCCTTTTTGGTATATCTCCTTTAGAATCTGAAAATATTAAAACAAAAATAATCACTATGAACTAGCGGCCCGTTCCGGCTTCGCTCGGATAATAAGCTAGATACCGATTGCAGCGCCATCTGCCGGGCGAATTTTGTGAATCTAAACTATCCAAGGCGCCACCCAAACGCATACAAAAAACATTCAAATCGGTCAAACACCTTAGAAGGAGTTCAGTGACAAACACACGTAAAGTAGAATTATATATTTATAAAAGATATGAAATGTCTGTCTGTAACGATTTCACGGCAAAACTACTGAACCAATTAAAATTAGTAGACACAGAAATAGCCTTGAGGCTGAAAAAAGACGTAAATGCTTAATTTTTAACGCGAAACAAGGTTTGAAATAGAGGATGAAAGTTTGTACGGAAGTTTCGGCATTTTTGAAGCTAGAAGCTGGAAACTTATTTTTAGATTTATAATGAGATATATACCTCTAAACGAATTAATGTGTAACTTAAAGTTAGTAGAAAGTCACCAATGAACCTTATTCGAAAACACTATTTTAGGAGAACGCCGATTCTGAAAATTGTGTTTACATGTGTAAGGTAATTTTCAGAACCCTACGCCAATATCAATGAAATTTGGTAGGCATAGAATTTTGTGTAGCTTAGTTGAAGTGTTAAACTCTTTGGTGTGAAGTATGCACCTGGGGAAGTACAAATCTACTGTTATTCTACCGCAAAACAGTAATGCGCAAACATCACTGAGTTCCTATTTAAAAGGCAATATTTCCAGAGAAACCTGCTTATATTTCTGGGTGAGGAGTGCAGTGCAGCGCTTGAAATGATTTGGACTCTCCATATACCAAAAGCTGCGTATCACTGTGCTGTTATGAGGCAGGTATGTTGCTTACCATCGATCTCATCTTGTCGATATTTTTTCAAGTATAGAGTAATAAGACGAGGATGACATGGGCCTGATATTGTTAACAAGAACAAGTTATGTGACACTAAATAAAGATATGAATTGATAAATAAGATTTAAAAAAAGTGGAAAAAAACAAAGAAAGCGCCCAAAGAAAAAGAGCAATAAAAAAAGAGAAAAATAATTGTACTTAAAATGTAAAAAAAAAGTTGACTTATCAAAACTGTCTTGCGCTTGTATTACTATGTGTCCCTTTTACGATTTCTCACCTAAATGTGAGGAATTATTTTCTATCCTAAAATAATGATTTTGATATCACACGATGTTAAACTACTGTGTTTAGCTAATAAACGACTTCGGCCCTTGCCGGAGGACAATAAAGCCAAACATACAAAAAAAAACTCTGCCCATAACAACACAGTGACACTCAGCTTTTGGGACATGAAGAGTCCATATCATTCTACACTTTAAAAAAAAAGTCGTACTGGATTTAGGCGAATATTCCTCATCCTCTTCATACTGTGGATGCATCTCAGATCCATCTTCAGTGACGTCAGCTGTCGCGTACGGCTCGCTTGCCTCTGTCTCGGGACGCTCACAGAGAACAGAACCAGGACCAAGGCTGGAACAGAACAGATACTGAAATGAGCAAATTGTTTACGTCATTACGATACTAGATGGCGCTGTATCAGTGTAGATCACGAAGATGTTAATTTTTTGCTAATTTTACGCAGAATTTTTTTTTTCTGAATTCCACTGGCCCGGGAGCATAGTGGATATGCGAGGCTCTCTACCAATGGTGGCCTATTCACTAAAACACCGTTTCAGCTAAGCATGGTTGTTCCGGAGACTCGAAAGAGTTTTGTTTTACTCTACTTTCATAATAAGAATATTCTAGGCTGTGGAATTCGTTGCCTGAATATGGAATTCGTTGCCTGAATGCATTTAGTTTTTTGTTAAGAACAGGCAGTGATTAAAACTTGATGTCTTAACCAACCTTCCATCGGTGGTGGTGCGATACCACCAAAAATGTATGGTGGTGTCGTATGGTGTACTAGTCCATACGACACCACCCTAGTAATGTGCTGTTCCGCCATTAGTTTTTTGTTTTTTTTGTTGTCAGTATTAGTATCCATGTCCATTGTGAAAAATTAAAATATTCGGACGGAAAGACAATAAAATGCAAATTGCAATGAACAATGTCAAGATGACCATTTGAGTGACAGATAAATATAAACTTCATCAAATGACATACCTCATTAATGAAACTGCTTGAACTTAATTGGAGTTTTCATATCAACAACTTTGGATGTAGGTAACCTCACTATTAGTCGGTGGTGTCGTATGGACTAGTGATTCCATACGACACCACCGATGGTGTCGTTTTGGTGGTGTCGAGTGAAGGAAGGACCATAGCGGGCTTCAATATCGAGTGGGTAAATTGTTAACCCTAGTGCCCGAGCTACATATAGCTTCGTGTGGACAAAGTAGCGTTGCGTAGCGTTGTCTATACTAGCTTCGTAGCTTACGAACACTAGCTTGCTATCCTAGCTTTAAAAACTATCCTCGTGTAGCTCGGGCATAAGTACGATGAATAACGAAGATAACCTTGATTTGTTCAATTAAAGAGTGAATCGGTTTCTTTTGGATAAACGCGCTCCAACGAAGACCTCATCATCGATTGACATTAAGCGAGATAACGGTTTACTGCAAACATACTATCGATAAAAAATTCTAAATCGATAAACGATAAAATCGACTCAATCTCTAATTTTACCGCTTGCAATACTCGCCACTAATAACACCGGTTTAAAAATATATAAATAGCGTATTTATTTTTTGTAATCATCTTCTGGTTTATTGGAGCATTTGTTCGTTTTCACGGGATTTTTACTAGGTAACTTCATAAAGTATGGAGCATCTTTTTACTGGCGATTTCATTAACCATAACTTTGAAGAAATATTCTCGTTCACGCCCGTAAAATGTGGTGTTGAGGGGAATAAAAAAACTTAGGTAGATTTAACGAACAGAAAAA
This sequence comes from Ectropis grisescens, assembly GCA_017562165.1. Classification (NCBI taxonomy): domain Eukaryota; kingdom Metazoa; phylum Arthropoda; class Insecta; order Lepidoptera; family Geometridae; genus Ectropis; species Ectropis grisescens. The sequence continues at coordinate 7,998,579 of CM029793.1, read as the reverse complement.
TGACTTGTCACAAAAGTAGAAATATTTTAATTAAGACATGTATAGTTAGTCTGAGGTGGTAACCAAATTAAGGCAGCACCGACTTAAAATTATACTACCAAGTGATTAATCGCGCGTCACTCGATATCAATAAAGTTATTAAAAAAACAATACGAAGTGCGTACATAGTACATACATATATTCCAGTACCATAATGTAATTTTTTATAACAGGCAAACTCTTTATTAACTAATCTAAAATACAATGAGAACTACACTATACAACATAATGTACAATTGTATTTATTTGTATTCGTTTGATGTTATAAGCAATGAAAGTGACTATACCGATTTTTTTCCTTTGAGAAAATTTTACCACCTCCGGAGAGAGCACAGTGAGATCAAATGGTGGACAAACACTTAAAATCCTTGGATGACTTCATCTCTGTTTTCATTAAGTCGAAATAGACACCCCAAATGATGTTCCTACCGCCTAAAACCATCACGTGGTTCCACCTTTGCCACTTACGGCGGGATGGCTGTGGCATTCTTTCACGATCCTACCGCGGCTTGCCTGTTTCCGGATATTCCCATAGAACACACCTTCTTCACCGGTTGCACTGAAACATCAAACCACACCGCACCACTACCACTTTTCAACCGCAGGGGACAGGAGACCGATGCAGCGACCAGACCAAAATCCAGCGGTACTGTTCCCAGACCGACACCACCCCTCGACACCTTTCATTTCCCTGCGACGGGTCAGGCCTGTGGTCTCGCAGCCTACAACTTTTCGGCAGCAGAGGACGAAAAAGCGCACCGCAATACTCTTCTACGTTAGGTTTCTCTTCCCTTGCTTACCAACCCACATCATTGGACATCTCACGGTGGTGACATCGTAAAGACCATGGCGGGAAGGGAGAGCGGTGCACCACGGACACTATTCAAGACAATTCAAGAAGTAAAAATACAAGTCGCACTCATAGCGAGCGAACTTTGTGATTTGGTATACATTCAGAGAGCATGTAAAAAGGTTTACCTATTGAAGAGGTTTGGTATACTGTAGCAGAAGCTGGTGGTTGGAGAGACGTCATCGTTGAGTATGGCAGCCGAATCAAAACCGGACGGTCCAGCGACGCTCTCACGGCCGTCCAATGATTCCTCCATCTGAAATCACACAATCTTATACCTTTAAACGAGCAATTCTTATATATACCTACCTATATATAGAATCTGAATCTTGGAAACGGCTTGATTCATGAAATGATGTATGCAGGGAGTTTCGGGGAGATAAATCGATCTAACTAGATTTCATTAAAAAAAAACGCATTTTATTTTCGTTTTTAGACAATGAAACGACGGTAAATTTCGCTACGTTATGCGACAGTATAATAGCTCAGGCGGGAAGTTGGGCGGTCATGAAATAGTAGATCAGGGTTCGAATCCAGACAGCTCCTCTTTTTTATAAAGTTTTTCTTTTATTTTTTGATAAAATCTATTAGTGAGAGCACTTTATCTGCATGTATCTAAGTATACTGTGTTTAAAACGAGCAAAGCTCGGTCACCCAGGTACACTCCGCGAGGTATAAACTGAGCTTTGCATTAGTGTGAGTGATCACGAGGTATAGGCTGAGCTTTGCATTATGTGGATCACCAATCAGGCAGGAGCGCGGCGAGACAGAATGGCGCCGCGCCTAAGGCCGGTTGTCACACCTACACTATCCATGTACACTCACACAAATGCAAAGCTCAGCTTATGCCTCGCGGAGTGTACTTAACAATTAAATACTAATTCGTCTGCAGACTTCTTTAAATCCTACTAATATTATAAATGTCAAAGTTTGGATATCGGAATGGTATAAAGTCTAGAAAGCTATCTGTGTTTTGCATCACACATTCTCATCGCGAGAAAATTGCGTAAATGGGAACTTCGCCAGTTATTCTACCGTCAAGTAATTACACAAGCATTGCTGTGTATAGGTTTGAAGGGCAATGTTTTCAGTAAAATTACAGGGCATAGAGATAATACATCTTAATAAGATGTATAATATACACATTTCTGGATGACGACCGCAAAACAGTGTAACTAGGTAATAACCACGGATATCGGGTTCCAATAGCTGCATCACTGACATCACTGTGCTGATATGTAGCAGGCATGTTGCTTACTTTTAGGCACATGTCCTGTGCATCTCGTCACTCTATATTAGTGGGGGTCACCAGTAGAAATACAATAAATCGAGCAAAAAATACTTTGCTAGTAGCGCCTCACGAATTTACCTGTGTATTTCCAGTTGTTTTCCCGTGTTAATTTAATTTTCTTGGTTTTTAGTTTAACGTATACGATTTTGGGGGGGTCATGTCCCCTGTGTACCCCACCCCCACCCCCCTTCGGACCGCGCATGGTAGCTGAAGAGGTTTTTGTTTGAACGCCATATTCTCAGGAATTAGGTACTAACCGATTTCAAAAATTCTTTCACCGTAATTCCATATGTACGGGATCTCTGGTACTCTAATATAATAATACGTACCTACGTACTTTCGTTGAGTTGAGTTATGGGAACCCTGACGCGCTGTAGCGATCTCAACGGCGTGTTTTGTTGTTTTGTATTTTAACAAAATACCTCAATTTTGTTTTATTTTTGTCGTATGTATGTTAAAATTTATCTTTTGATGACGATGATAGATACATAAAGATCCCATATACATACAAAAAATACAAATTTATCTGGACGACATACAAATATATTTATTTTTACACCATAAAAAGTTTACAAAATTTTGATATGAACCTATTGGCTCCGAACTAGTGGTAACTGTATTTCGGAAGACAATGGCTCTCCATGGCGAATGTAAATGTAGTATGTATAGTATATACAGTATAGTCATAACTTCTTATGAAATTTGTCCGAGTGTGTCAAATTATTTTTAAATTCAAGGCAGGAGAAAATTTATTTATTATGATATTAATTGCTTTCATTTTCTTTTATACAGAGGTATGTATTTGTAAAGATCCATTCGCATTTTTAGTACGTATGAGCAAATAAACCTAATTATTTGTCAAAACACAAAGAACTACGGAATAATATATGTCGGATCAACATGTTGCTTTCTGCTACTGAAGTGAAAACAAAGATCCAATTTATTCACGCTCCCTTATTATTAAATAAACCATTTACCGAGGTGAGTGACCGAGCATGAGGAACCGACGTCGCTCAAATTGAATTAAATGCTATAATTTAGTTAAGTTTATTAAATTACCACTAAATGAGTATGGTATTTGAGTCATTTATCTTCTACTTGAACGGGAGTGTCTTGTGGAGTCAATTTGTGAATGGAAATTTTGTCACAGATTGTTTTATTTTAACTTACAAAATAGCAATAATAAAAATTGTCATAAAATTAAAATAAATTAAAATAATTAAGAAGAATTTTATACATTTTTTTATGCTTGTAGTTTACAGTACAATAATATCTCAGTGACGTATTCCACGAAAAGGTTTTATAATTTTTTTAATTAAAGTAATAATGTAGACTATTCTCAATGTAAGAAGTGTCTTAAATAATCGAATTATTGTGAGGAAACTTATAGTTTTACATAAAGTGGGAAAGCTTTAGTATTTTATTTGGAAATGCAGTGATGGAATATTGGAAGTTTTTGTGTGGAAAACCTTCAAACAATTGTGTGCGTAATTTTTAAATTGTTATTTTTTTTTATAGGTTTACATTTGACCGCCATCTCGCCCGATGTTAACCGAAGCGGTCTACGATAGAGCGTGCTTATCTAGAAAACCCGATTCACTCTTGATTTGAAGACACAAAGACTGTAATCATCGGGGAAACCCACTCAGGCAACGTGTTCCACAGCCTACATGTTCTTATCACAAAAGTAGAGTCAATTCTCTCCTCAAGAGAAGTCGGGCCACCTATCGATCTGTCTATCTACCTAAATTTAAATTATACGTATTATAAGTTTGTGGGCTGTGTGTGTTAGTATAGTTAAAATCTGTTGGTCTTTAAATGAAGAGTAAATCGATTCATGTAAAAGTAATCGTAAGTACGCTCCATCGTAGAACGCCCTTGCGTTTTTTTTATATATAATTTAAGATAGCCGTCAAGTGCAAGTCTATCTATGGTAAAAAAAACAAATGTGGTGTGATGGCAGCTACAACAGCTACTATATAGCTACCATTATACAAGTATAGTGTCTTTATCTATCTTAAGCTATCTGGCTTCCATATTACAAGCATTGCGTAGGTTGAGGGTCAGATAGGGTTAGTTTGGGGTGTAAGACGTCCACTCATATTTAAAAAAAAAAGTTTTAGAGAAAACAAGAGACTCAAGTATGATTAAAGTAATAAATATGTTGTTAAATTTGTACAATTTTACACAGTCATATCACAATTACTTAATTATGTATTAGCGTCAAAAGGATTCAAGTATACCATAGTAATCCTTACTTCTATGAGTATACGAATGTGAAGCTTTCAGCGAAAATAGGAAAAATAATTAGAGAAATAAAAAAATGTGATTAAGATGATAATTATGTTATAAGTTTTTAATGCGATTTTAATTATAATCGTTTCGTAACATTAAAAGAGCAGGTGTATACGAACGTAACACTTCACACAATCATGCAGAAAAGAGACACAAAAAAAACTTAATACTTTTACTCACAGATTTCTAAACAGATGAAACCTTCGTGAACGATACTGTGAGGCCAGTAATTAGTTATGTATGCGTGACAGCTCTCACCGACGTTGTCAAATTACTCACGTTGGTGTGCGTGTAATGTTCCCAGTCTTAAGAAAAAAATCCCACTATTGTTGTCTTAGCTTCGGAAATCTTCGCGTATAATAAACACATATATTATAATGTTGAAATAATTTATTATTACACCGATTAAATATTATGCAAGGATTTCTTGTTATTACTATTTCCATCCTATGAAGTTAAAATTTTGATTTAGCATGCAACTAAGAATTCGAATATTCGTACAGAAAATTCGGAATAAAAGACAACGCCGAATAATAGTAAAAGTCATGTGTGTGTTTATTTTGAGTATTCTATCGGAGCTTCTTGTGAAATTTTGAATATTATGCTTGACAAAGGTGGCAACTACCTACTCATTTAATATCGGTGAACACAGGAGGTGCAGACAATTTTGTCAACTGATTTGATGTTGGGGCTAGATCATTCAATTTGTTTATTATCCAATCTTTGTCTGGACGCGTGTCGCAAACGAAAAGTTCACCTTTTCAAAATGTTGATACAAACCAACGAAAACCGTCTAAGAGTTTATGTAAATCAGTTGAACATTATTCACATCGCCACCCAAAGTTACGTCGTCCAAATACCTAACGTTTACATTGGACTAGAGACGTTAAATGATAGAGCGAATGGCCAGGGCGAAGGTCGCATGGCCGAAGATTCACCAAGTTGATAGCCAACGGAAGATAGCATAGGATTGTTTTGATAATTTTGTGGGTCTGCCATAACATTGCCAAAGAAAATTGTAGAAGTCAAGAATTTTATTCTTTACTTCGGACAACGGGGCTCCACGATCAACCAAATTAAAGCGTTTTTGACGTACACATTTAACAGCCCTCTCCCAATTTTGGACAAAGAAAGTCAGGACAGAATGAACAGCAGCCTCACGTCCACTCAGAGAACCAAAATCAAGTTTGTGGGACAGGGGCTCGAAAGTGCAACGCTTTATACCTACAACCCACCTTGGCAGCAAGGCCAGTATGTGGTGCCAACAGCGATTGGCCTGATCCCAACATCTTTTTGGGTAAGTATGTACGCACAAATTAGCACCGTATAAAACTTCGACAATGTCACTACTGACTCGACCAGATAACATGAGGTTGATTAAAACCATTAGATATCTCAAAAGAACTCGCCCACTTTTTAAGCTCCACTATACCTACTTACAAGAATTAAAACTTGCTTCAAAACTATAGTTTTCATCAACACTATTAGTATTTTATAAACACTAGTAATGACGTGGATTTGTGCTAGGCATCGATTGACATTAAATAAAAAATTACGATTATAAAAATGGGGTTTAAAATAGAATAATACAATCTACTTAGTTATTAAATAATTTGGTCTACGAGTCTTCAAAAAAATCATAATCTAAATTTTACCTTAACTTTAGGGAAAATAATTTCAGTTTAGTACAGGAACACTAACCAATTTTCGTTGAGGTGTTGTGTTTCTATTCATCAATCGAAATGAAATCGCCAAAATTATACAAAAGCAGTAAAAATATTCAGACTTTCCTATGAAATGATATTTTTCTTTCCTTTTCTTATTTTTGGGAACAATGTTTGCAATGTTTGAAGCCACAAGACGGCATAATCTTGTACAAAACTTAAAATCACACGGGACTCCCGTACGAGACGGAAGTCAGTTTCGTACTGACTGGAGTTTGTATTTGCTTTGGCGTTTGATATTTGCTTTCTGGACCTAAGGATCTGTGTTCTGCACGTTCCATCTGCCTTTTGTTTTAGAAATCTGTGCTTTTACTAATCACATCTCAAGACCCTTCGAACAAATTAATCATCTAATTATTTAATTAAATTAAAAAACTTACTGCAATCAGAGCTCTACTCCCATGCCACTGTTGTTTTAATTTAATAAGTAGTGCTGTTGTTATCACGTGGCCAGTAGTACTGAAGCTAACGAACTGGGATCGACTGTCCTACGCGGACAGAGAAATGCATGGAGTTGTCTCTATATTTATTGAAGTGAAAACTTCTTTTGGCGTGGAACAGACCGAGTTTTCGTGGGCTGTGAATTGAATTCCAGCGTCACGCTCGGGAATGATGTGAAATCTTCGCGTAAAATCGTACACTGGTTCTAAGACCATGGCCACGCCCTTCGGTTTCACCCGCGTAGTTTTCAAAGTAAGCTATTAAATTCCGAGTTATAAGTTTTCATTTCTATCGGCAGTTCCTATGACAGCCAATTTTTTTTATTTCTGTAATTTATTGTAATTGTTTTTTAATACTATAAGGAGATTAGGTACTTAAGTATAAAATATGTTCTAAATAAGCAGTTACAATATTTATTTATTTTTTCCCCTCAATAGGTACAGACATCTAATAAGTTTGTTCGAAATCTTATTGGTTTAGTCTGCTAATGAATTAGTCTTTTGTTAGTAGCTACCTCTGTAGTAGTACATGTATGTGCATTGTTATGTATTGATTAATTGTTATCAGAATCTGTGCCTGTGTGAATTTTCGGATAACTGACTTATATTTAAGGAAGTTAAATAGTCAGAAAATTATTATGAAAATTAAGTAAGTTATCTATTTGTATGTTTTTCAGCTGCCCAGTTTCCTATATTGTTATTTCTTTCAAATCCCACAGTTTCCTGCAAGAGATGGCTTTAGAGATAAATTCGCAATTTTTCGATATTAAACTTTAATAAAGTAAAATAAAAAGCGTTTATTCGTCAAATTATTTAACAATTATTTAACAGAAATATAAACAACGAACACCAACTCTACGACTTTCTCACCTGCCTAGAAAAGTGTGACGTTTACTATCTACCCACAGAAAGCCGCGCTGAGCACAGCTTACAGCGGGGTGAAGCCTCACAAGCGTTGTGTATCGGCTTCGAAGCCGTGCACAGTCTTACAGAACATTCGAAAAACTTGTGATACATTTTTAGGAAAAAGTATTGGAATCGATTTTTACTATACAAAATAATAACTGCTTAGGCTATTTTACCCTAAATAATTATAAAACAGGGAGCTACGTAATCGACCACGGGCCTTTAAAGCATGTATTTACGTACGTACGTATCTCAAAACCACCTTAGACGGTTACGACGTCCTTCGATACACCGCCAAGCCGGTTGGAAGGGCCTCCCCCTTCCGACCGGAGGAGAATATCCTATTCCTTCACAGAAAATAAAAATAAACAAAATAATTTTTAGTTACATATGGTATTTTTTTTAAGTTACGGCTGGTCTAGTCTGTGACTGTCGTTCCGGAGCCCCCGGATACGAATCCCAACAAGCGCACCACTGTCTTTTCGAAGTCATGTGCGTAATGCCGCTAACTTAAAACGATGATGGAAAACATCGTGAGGACACCGACTTGTACCTAGAATCTTTCGAAGTCATGTGTCATCCACCAACCCGCACTGGGCCAGCGTGGTGGATTATGGCCTTGACTTTATGCCTCTCTGAGAAAGCCCCCAGTCCCAGCAGTGGGAACAATTAGTGGGCTGCTTATGTTACATAGGGTATTTTTACCGTGGGAAAACAACTGAAACTGCAACTACAATTGGTAAAATCGCGGGCCGCTACTAACAGTCTTTTCTACTCGACATATTGTGTTATGATTAGTGACATCCCTGTTTGTCTGACATCCTTGTGGCTGGTTTGTCTGACTGTCGACTAACTATTATATATTATTGATTATTAACTATATAAGTATTATATCAGTATCTGCTGCCATCACACAAGCCAATCTGATGATTAATTTTATTTATTTTAATCACTGAAAGTGACTATCCACTATTAACTATCTTACAACTGAAACATAGTTAACGTAACATATTGTACCCATTAAACAAATCAATATTGCACAATGCGATCCTATAATATCGCATCCTCGTATGGGGTAACGCCGACAAAATCAATGATGGTAGAGAGTAAAGCGGGTCCTGATCAAAATATTACTAGCCTTACCGATTTTCAATGGATTATCTCTACTTCTCTTAAAGTGTAACATGTTCGCCAGCACTCTATTTGTAAAGAAACCGAAATGCGAAGAAACCAACAAATCAACCTGAATATATCTATACGTATAATTTCGCAAGTTTTTTTTTTTTTAATAAGGTGTGGCTAGACGATCAGGACATGTGCCTGATGGTAAGCAACATGCCTGAATAACAGCACAGTTATTGGAACACGAAGAGTCCAAATCATTATCTAGCACTGCACTGTCGTCACCCAGAGATCTAAGATCTTATATCTCTAAGCCCTGTAATTTCTCTGGAAACATGCCCTTCAAACCGGAACACGTAATGTTTGCACTTCAGATAACTGGCAAAGGTGTGGTAGGCGGACTTGGCAAGAGTCTACCACTAAAAAGTAAAGTCTACCTCTGTCTTTCGTCAAACTTAAACCCAAGTTCAGTAATTACTTCAATTGCCTCAATATTTCTTAATCTTTATATTAGTTATGGAAATAGTGATGAAAAAGCAATTCAGAGGTAATATGAAAGTTTTCCAGGCGTTGCGTTGGTGCCATTTTAATGGTGTTGAAGTGAAATTGTAAATATCGTCAGTTTAAAATTAAATACACCTACGATATGTTACTACGAGCAGGTTAATATTGAAAGGATATATAGAGTAAGATCCCAGGGCCGCCAGACGTCACGTATTTTCTGATGGGTGAAATGCGGACGATTGAGTAGAGTTAGTACGTACTAAGAACACATGCTTACCCGCTAACTTGCTTAGACGGCCAGTTTTGAGATATGGGTCCAGAAGTTTTGAGATATGGGATGCATTACTTACTTCACGTATTTTCTGATAACTGATTTTCACGTATGTTATAGACAATATCTTTAAAAATGAGGCCCCAATACTCCCAGATACTCCATACTAGAGTTTTAAAGCGTCTGTTAAGCGAAACGGCCGACGTAAAGTGTTTGGGAGTATTTGGCCCTATATTTAAAGATATGGCCTATAACATACGTGAAAATCAGATATCAGAAAATACGTGAAGTAATGTATCTTCTGGACCCCATATCGCAAAATTGGCAGTCTAAGCAAGTTAGCGAGGTAAACATGTGTTCTTAGTACGTACTAACTCTACTCAATCGTCCACATTTAATCCATCAGAAAATACGTGACGTCTGGCGGCTCTGGGATCTTGGACTAATACAACTTAACAGTGACACAATATAATAATATATTAGATACGTAGCCGCGCTGATTTCAGGGCATCTTCAATCGTCACAAATTTATTTTTATTTAATTTTTTGTCTTGTAATTATTAGTTTTACTTAATTTCAACAATGTTTAGTTATTTTTCCCATAGCGTAAGCAGTCCAATTTGCATTCCTACCGCTGGGATTCCGTTTTCACACAAGGAGAAAAGCCTCCACCACCGAAATCCACCAAGCTAGCGCGGGTTGGTGGATGACAAATGACGGAAAAGTAGATTCTCTTGATGAGAGTACTCTGTTTAAGAAAGTGCAACTAGGTAAAATAAAACAACAAATTCTCATCATGAATGTTAATTCATATTTAATAAATAAATACATTTCCATTTTAATTATTTATTTAAAGTAAACTATTGTAAGTGACTTAGTTGTAGCAACTTCAACAACATGTTTTTACAACATTTAAGTGACGCTCCCGCGTTTATTGCTTATTCGCTAATTTATTTAACAATATATAACTAAGGGGATATATATTATAATTCTTCAATATACATATAGATGAATACAGGAATAAGTTAGTAAGATAAGACTATGTTACAGGAAAATCAAACCGTTACGAAGACTTAGAAAGTAAATATTTAAAAATTAATATTACACCAGAATTAACCTTAGAGTATACTTAATTACTGAAAACCACTTAGAATATAGATTAGAAAAGAAATCAAACAAGTTCTCAAACAGAAACTGATACATACCACCGTATCACAAATTACAAATCGCACGTTCAGAGTTAAAGCGACTTAACTAATAAAATAACAAAACTTGTTTTTTATACACCGAACGACATGCATTTTTCATTTTATAATTATTATTATTTTAAACCAGAAAACGGGAAAAATATGGAAGATTGTAACGTCAAGTTCACCTTAATAAACAAAACTATAGCCTTATTATTCAGTTAAATTTTTGGCATTTACATTGGTAACACAAAATAAATTCCAGAGAACTACAGAGCTAAGAGATCTCTTATATCTCTGGGTGACGAGCGTTAGTGCAAGATAGCGATTTGGACTATTTTTAAGTTCAAATACCAGCGTAGCACTGTCCTGTCAAAATCATCTTGAAAAACAAGAATTCTTGATTAAACCACTTCAATTCTAAAAGTGAGAAATGTAGACTTTATCTCTTTGAATTCGTTTATGACATCACAAACGTTACAAATTTCTATTTCAATTTGATTTTAATCAAATATTTTACAAGTTTTGTTTCGCGTAATCGTAAATGTTTGAAATACGGCGGTATATTTATGTACTGTCAAATACTATTTCGAAGAGATGTAATTTCGAAAACTAGATTTTACAATCTACTCATGTGTAAAAACCAAGTTAATTTTTGTACCTCTAGAAACGTTGTATTTTAACAGATGGGTTTTATATTTTTAATTATAATAATCATTTTGGAGCGACATACATACATAAGTGATGTCATAAGGTCTATTGTAATACACACACATACATATGTGATGATACGCTCTATGATAAAATGAGGCATTTTCAGTGTGCAAATAGATCTATCAAACATAGCGCAATTTCGTCAATTTTGTAAAATTTCCTTACTAAATTAAATTGATACCTATGGCGAAATTGAGAAATAGATAACTATTTGAGAGCTTTGCCAGGTCTATTATACTTTAAACTGCCTTTTAACAAAGAAACAATCGCTGTCATTTTTCAGTACAGTTAACGAGACAAGAATATCGACACATAATATACAGACTTCATAAGATTGCTATAGTATTTGACAGTACAAAATCATGAATGAAGCAAAACATTCAAACAAATCGGGTGTTAATTTCAACTGACTATATTACTATAATGAATCTTTTACTGCTGTTTTATTATGGTAACTGTCAATATTGACGATATGTTGTTCAATATTGTAATGATATTTTTAATAAAATTAAAATTATTCTTTTATATTTTAAGCACGTTTAATGGAATAGAAATAAACTAATAGGGTATATTAATGACTCCAAAGAGTCATTATAATAATTAATTCAGTTTCATAACAACCAGAATAATGGAAAACAATGAAGCTTTACAAAAACATGCGTGAAAGAATCCGCTTTTTAAGATATGGTTTCAATTAACATTTTGAACACAAAACAATATGACATCTTTGGCTTCAAGCGAAATTTACAAAAAGCATTTCAACGTTTTACACAACATATTTTCTCATTTATTTAGAAATCAATAGTTCAATTTTGTCATTTATTTCTGTGTATATAGAGATTAAAATTAGAGCTTAGTATGTATTATGTTATGCTGATTTGTTAATTTTGTTTGATAACCAAATAACATTTTTCTTCATACAATGCAGCGAATATAATTCTGTACTTGTCTGTATTCGGGTAATTTTGAGATTATACGCGAAAACAAATGACAGTTATTGTAATTTCTATACTGTTGATTTCTAAACAAATAACAACATATCACGACTACCACAAAACCATACCATAATCTTATTAAAACAAGGACGCATCTCGCTTGAAATACGTATGAGAAATTACATTCGAGTTTCATAGACAAACTTTTAGGTTATATTTTTACAATTAGAAGTCACTATCATTAATATACATAATAAGGTTCAAAATCCAACGACGAAACACATTATATCAATTCCTTACTTTTTCTTTTATTTTATAGACAATTTTAGATTAGATTATAGTTAGGAGTCAGTCACAAAAACCATAGACAATCTTTTATATTTTAAGCCAGAATGTGACTGACGATTAATAGTTACTAATAAATCAGAATTTATTATGGAGATTCTTATTTTATTTTTAGAGACAAACAACGTTATTAATTTGGACAAGCAATCCAAAACTCTTTATTATTATTATCTTGGAACGGAAGATTGTTCTACATTAAAAGTAGAGTTCAACAAGTATATTAATTTCACTATCTACCGCAGTACAAATAGTAGAAATAACTTATGTTTAGGCAGACCGATAACTCGCCGAAAGCTTGAAATACTTTTCAATGCTTAAATAAACCTTAAATTGTAAAGCACAAAGCAGTATTTCAAATGACTTACTAGACGTCATTAAACGCTTCTGTCTTTGGCATACAAGTAGCGATATTCAGCGTTATCCCGCATTCAATAAGGTCTAAATTTCATTGCTTTCACTTCGCTCTTAGCGAGTTCACGTGCCTTACAGTAAAAAGTCAACAGTCACTACTCGTATAAGATTAGTCAACATTATACCCTATTTAAAACAAAACTTCAAATGAAAATTAAATATTTTGTCTTTTCTCTACGGCTGATACTTCAACAACAAGATACAAGACAAGATATATTTAGACATTTTGAAGTTTTAATTTTTATTAAGAGGGTTACATTTTGGCCGGTCTTTAAAACGGATAATGTCTTCATCGTCAAAAAGCCAGCTAGACAAATATGTATAAATATTATCGGAGGATGATTTTGATTTTACAAAATATTTTATTAATTAGAAATAAGTAATTGTTACTATAATAAATTATTCATTAAAGTTTTACGTGAATTATCTAATCATTTAATTAGAGTATTTATTCTAACAGATTGTATTTGTAGAGGCGATTATTTCATTACGTAAAAGACCGGCCAAACTGTTACAATTACTTATTAATACAATAGTATTATTTAGTATACGTAATGGTAAATCCGGGAAGAATAGAAACAGCTACTCGAAATGCTGTATTGCATCATATTCTGGGGGAATTTTGCTGGGTATATATAACTCATCATCATACATAGGTAATATATTTTACGTATTATAGATTACACATTTTGAAATTATTTAAGGGGATATAATTTCCGTATGCTCAATTCTTTCAGATTGCATAGGAAGATGTATTTTTATTCACTATTTTGCTAAAAACAGACACAAAGAGACACTGAATGGAGAGGAAGAGGAGTTAGAAACACTAACTACCTATCTAATTCGAAAACTTCATCAAACGTCTAATTCTAAATTTCTCAACAATAGTGAATAAATTCGTATTTTATATTTATCAAATGTAAATAACACCGTCTGATAATTATGAAAGATATTTTAAAACAGGATCAGTGATACTGGTATATTTTGATAAAAAAGGTAGATATTCTAAACCCAATTACATAAATCGTGTCAAAATTTATATAATATTTCCATCTCCTATGTGTATTTTACGAGGAACAGAGGTGGAGAATGTCAATGTCTTATTGGTTCGAAAAAAATAGTTTTTGTTTAATTGCGGTTTTAAGAGACATGTATTTGTATGTGTTAGATAAAACTGCAACAAAAAAACGATTGTAATAGAGAAAAGTGCCCGTCTCTCGTTCACTCGTATCATAACACGGTACGAGCGAACAGGACAGATAGAGCACAATGTTCTCATTTCGGTTTAGTACAGCCATCACTGAACCAAAAAGAAAACATGGTGACAAATACATTTCTCTTTTACACTCTATTATTTTTTCATCAACACAGGGTTATATAGATAGTATGTAATAAGCCAAAAAGAAAGCTGTCTTTTTTTTTATTATTTCAACCGACTTTACCACGGAGCCGAAACTGAATTCGCGAATACAAAATCAACTGTATAACCTTTGGGCTGGACAAAATTAATTAACTATTATTTAATTAACTATTAATACTTCGGAAACTATTACAAATTATGCGAATAAGATTACGCGAATATATGTTTTTTAAGGTTGCGAAAGTGTTCGGTCTAATTTACGCTAACAGAAATTATAAATAGTTTGAGTGAAACAGAAAATTATGTAGTGATAATATTCTAATAATCAATTTCAGTTAAAACTGATCCTATTTAAGCATATGTACTGTAATATTTACTGAATGTTTGTGCTTATGGAAAAGTCAAATATATATATACAGACCATCTGTACTAAGTATTGTACAATAAGTCTGTAATGGCATGATGTACATACCTTAATGACTAATTTCTTCAATGAAACTTGTATGAAAACGAAGTGAAAACGAATAGCCCTTAAAGTTAAAGCATAGTAAACACACTTTAGTGAAAATGATATCTGAAAAAAATAATTGTTCATTTCAAAAATATCCCTTAGAGTCGCCTAATGTATATAACTGTTGGGTGACTCCTGGAAAAAATCTCAATTAGTGATATGGGTGTCATATATATGACACTCTAGTTATGTCTTTTATCTTCTATAATTGTTTTAATTCTGTTGTTGTTGTTTAAAACTGTTGGGTATTTGCCAATACTTGTACATAATAGCAGGTAAATCCCGGTTTCGACTTAGTACAGATGGACTGAGTAACCTTTATTCTTATTACTTATTGTGTTGTCTAATCAGAACGTATGTACATTAACTACGAAACGGTTAAATATATTACATTAATTATAATGAATAACAGTATTACACGTCTAAAACATAAACTTGATAGTACTTTTTCTTCATTGTTTGGTTTTTTATTTCTATGCAGTGGAATTTAGTATATTCAGTTTTATTTTTAGTATAACCGTAAACATATATCATTTTCATATCATATCGATACAAAAAATTTTGAGTACTCTTCAAATCATAGTACATAATAGTTTAATAGTTTACATATATAATTTTCTACATGTTTACAAACTTTCATTGAAAGAAACTGCTCATTATATAAAACTGAAATTAAAACTTTAAAACTGTAAAAATCACAGGAACAATCTAAAAAAAACATTGTCAAGTTATTAGTTTTATTTATATATTTAAACGTATACTACTGTTATCGTTTCATTAATACTTTTGTTTGGTAACATGCAATGAATCTATAATAAATGCAAATGTACGTATGTGATAAAATATTCCGTCGTAATCATTGTTTACATATCTCAGCCTCACATCCTGTTTCCTACATCCAATAAATTTGTATTGCTGATTACGTTCTAAATTACAGAGAAAAGTAGGCAATAAATATGAAGGACCATCATAGATAAACATACCTGATGGTACGCAACATGTTTATTTTTATAACAGCGAACTACCACTCAACCATTTGAACATGAATAGTTCAAATTACTGCGTAGCACTGCACTGCGTTCGTTAATCGAAGACATACCTATCTTTTTTATCTGCAATTTTTCGCTGGAGATGGATTTTTTAAATTATTTTCTAGGAATATTATTGGTTCCGTACTAAAAACGAAAAGTCGTTATTTTTTATCGGCAGAATTAAGGTGTGATTCTGAATGTCGGACCTTTAAATATTTATGAACATTTTAGTCTGTATTTTGATAGAAAATCGAGCTTTATTGCGTTGAAATACGGTACCTTGTCAATTTTAAATGAAAAACAAAATCAGCAATACCGGAGCAAATATCAACAAAGCCTACATTCAAATGTCTGGACCCACTGGTTATTTTCGATTCATATACGACTATCCTATTATATCTTCAATACAACGTCTGTTACTCTGTTATGGAAAGGATCTTATAGAACACTGGACAAAAAGATCATTTATTTTCAATATTTTGAACAACTTTTACGTCCAACTCAAATATCGCAAAAAGTTTCATGTCTTTTCGACCTCAGGAAAGTGTAAAAAATATTTTTTCTTCCAACACTTTGTTAAGTTTGTTTATAAAGTGGTAAAGAACACACAAAATGTTTGGACTCATGAAAGTGCAAGGAATTTTTTTTCCTTCCAACAATTTGCTGAGTCTGTTTATAAAATCGTAAAGCAATGAACGAAAATTAAAACCATTTTAGGCAAAAGAGGCGATTTTTTCGCTAACAGCGATTTCTCCCAGATATATACCGTTTCAATAAGGATTTTGTTTACGTAATTATTTTTTTTTGCTTTTATAACAAACAGGTTGGTTGGTAATAAAAGGTGTCCATAGCGATCAGTAGACCGCGTCATGCATTTATCAACAGTATACTTTTCACCAGAAACATTTCAGTTTTTTTTGTGTATTGTGTGTTTGTTTCAATTAAAATACTTTTTTTCGTATTCTCATAGTAGTTTTTTTTTTGTTCAATCTTTCATGTAATTTAGTTTTACATCTATCAAAGTTAGTAAAAGTGAATTGTACCTACATCCAAATCACCACGTAATATAATTTCAATTCTTTTAATGCTCCTGCTTAAATTACTTCCTACACAACTGTCGTAACGTTTTCGTGATATATTCGTGTTAATTTCCAATATTATATGTCAAGGAATTATAATAAAGAGTACCGTAAACACCTTGGCACTTTTTTTTCAAAATATGTACACCATTTCCAAAACCTTATACCCTGATAACAACTATTACCCCGACAAAATGTGTTTCAACCATTTGCAAAATATTCCCAACTACATTTCGTACTCTCTCTCTAACACTCACAGGAATACCAACATCAGCAGGACGACACGATGAGTTAAGTGGTATATATCTATCTCTTTCCATTTTCATTCGTGCTCACTAAAATACTGGTTTAAGAGCAACGCCATATTGTGTGCGTCGCCACGAATCAAATACATTGAAATATAAACCTTATAAGTACTTGACACACAGTTGAATTTACTGAGATAACCTCGCTTCAATGTTTTTTTTTTAATAAAACATCGTCAGAAATCGAATTACAAGCAAGTTTTTATACTTAAGATTACACCTTTTTTTTCTGTGTAGTCAAAAAGATACTTCAGCTGAAATTATCGACGTACAATGGAATGAATACAATGAAAATAAGATGGCACTTAGAAAGATTACCCTACTCCAATAACCATACTCGTTTAAATGCCTCCTACCCTCAAAAAAGAAAATACTTCAAAAATAACTCGATTCAGAAATCATCCAATCGGAGCGAATGATTACCGAATCGGAATCGATGTAATTCCGCTGTCATTCGTGTCCGAATCGTTTGGAATTCAAAATATGAATGGACCGTTACCAGACGGTGGATGAGGTGAGTTTTTTACACTTCGGTGCTTTTGCCGACTCCGTGTTTTGAATCTGGAACGCCAGACGCGCTTAGTTTCCGAATCCGGCTTGGGAAGATGCCGCCGATTCCGCTGAAGAGACGACCTGGAATGAAGAAACGTGAATCATTGCACAAAATGTTTTTGAAATTTTACTTAGATTATAATTTACGCGTTAGGGAAGATTGATGAGAGTTAATTTTTATAATGCGCACACCATAACGCAAAATGGACCTCCTGAAGTTAGCTTCAGGGTTAATTCTGCTTCTTTTGACACGACTAGTAAACAAACACAAATCAATATGGCATTGACGTCGCAAATGCATGTCTGCCAATCGCCAATTATTTTTTTTTTCAAATTTTTGTTGTCATCTCGCCTGATATTAAACATTGATGCGGACTACGATGCAGCGTGCTTATCTAGAAGAAACCAGTTCGCTATCGGGTAAAGACATCTTGTTACCACATAGACTTTGCCTTAGTGCTTGCCTTAGTGGGGTTTTCCCTAAGGACTAAGGCAAGCACTAAGGCAAAGCATTTCCCAGTGTACACTTTCTTTTTACGAAAACGAAGTAAATCTCCTCGTTTGAGTCAGTGGAACGTCTTACTTAGCAATTTAGACTTAAGACTTAATAAGTTTTAAGACTTCAGACTTAAGACTTACGTCTTTAGACTTAAGACTTTAGACAATCCAAAAGTGCATCGTAAATTATGTGACATATTACAAACTACAAAAAACACGCTGATTCGGCCTCAGCCAACGACTAATAAGGAGAGAATGACAGATTTGATAATGATAGACATACAGGACTACACACATACTAAGTCTGTGCTATGACAACTAATAGGGCACACATGTATTGCAAACCACGATGGCACATTAGACAGAGATGTAAATTGAGAATTACTGTGAGACTTAGACATTTAATTTGAAATATGATAGTGCATGCAAGTTAGTCGTAAGTCAATAGAATCAGTTTGTTTCAGTAATTCCAAAGTAGAGTCTGAAGAAAGCCTTCGAGATGCAGTCTGCTAGGGCAAACGTGAGTTTGCACCGCTCATGGTCGTCTCTCTAAATCCTTCCCCAGAAAGCTATCACTATACCGATAATTTAAAATTGATTAAATGACTTTACTAAGCCGTAAACAACAGGTACCGTTATTTTAAATTCTGTTTAGAAGATTTAAATTGACATACCAGAGGCCTAATCCGAATCTAAAGAGTCAGTTAATTTTCTATTAACTCGCTATGTTTAACGTCAGTATGAATAAAATATCAATATGTCGCGAGTCAGTATAAATAATGAACACGTTAACGTTATTAAATAACAAATAAATTACTTCATTAAAAAAAATATCTAACTTTACCTACAACGAATGTTCGAATTATGCTTATATAATTATGAATTATGTCAGTAAGACTAATATCAAAATATCTAATATCACTTTAAACTAATTACCAATATGACTAATGTCAGTATGGCTAATATCAGTTGGTTTAACGTCAGTTCAACTTATTTCAATATTTTACTACAGTCTAAATAGCAGTAGGGTGTGTAAAGACAACCAGCGGTCGTAATTAGTACTCATAAGGTTATAAGGCTAGTAAATGGTACAAAGTGGCGACCTGTCTACGTGTAGGGTGCATGTCTTTGCGTCATTATCGCTAACGTCAGTACGGCTAATTTTAATGCTACCGTCAGTATAAGGGTATCCAAAGTCAGTCAGAGGTCGTAACGAAGCCTTATGACACCAGTAAATGGTACAATGTGGCGATATGACTACATGTAGGGCGCATTTATTTACGTTGTTGCCTACAAAGAAAATGTAACGTCATGATTTACAACGAATGGACAATTTTCTAATGTTATTACGGCTAATATCAAAACATTTTTCATCAATTTAGAATAATATCAATATGATTAACGTCAGTACGCTTATCGTCACTACAGCTAACGCCAGTACGCTTAACGTCAGTACAGCTAATTTCAATACTACTGTCAGTGATGAAAAGGTGTCTAAAATCAGTCATCGGTCGTAATTAGTACTTAAGAGACTATTAAATGGTATAAAGTAGTAACCTGTCTAAAAGTAAAAAAGGTGCATGTCTTTACGTACCTACATAGAAAATCTAACGTCATGATCTACAACAAAAGATATTTTTTTTAATGTCATTCAATATCATAACACATTTCATCAGTTTAAACCAATACAAATATGATTAATTTCAATAAGACTAATATGTCTAATATACCGTCAGTATGCCCAACGTCAGTACAGCTAATTTCAATATAAGTACTAATACAGTCAGTGTCAGTGGAAGACTAAGTCAGTCGTAATTAGTACTTATGAGACTAGTAAATGGTACAAAGTGGCGACCTGTCTACATGTAGGGTGCATGTTTACCGGGGGAGCGCTGGTCTGGCGGGTGGCGGGGCGAAGTCGCCAGGCGGTGCGGCTGCCCCCTTGGAACGAGACCGACATCCCGCTGTCGAGGGAGCCGACAGAGCCGCGGCGTTGGAGACGCTCCGCTGCTAATGCCACTGCAGAGAAAAAAATAAAATTTCAACTACGACTGCGTCAAAAATATATCATTATAATTACCCCGTCAGAAAAATACGGGACACCAACTTTTTGTTGAAATGAAAACTTTTTTTGACGCACCACATACAGATTTCCCGTGGGCTGTGAATTGAGTTCAAGCGTCACGTTCGTAAATGAAAAAAATCTTCAGGTAAACTCGGATGATCTAGATGGCCATTCTCTCCCGTTTCACCTGCGTTTTCAAAGTGAGCTACCAAATTCTGAGTTATTAGTTTTCACATCTATCGGCAGTCCAACTTGACGTGTAAATTATACATTTATCAATAAAGAACTTTGACTCTTTTTTTTTTTTCAACAAAGATATAGATCTTCAAACTTCCGAAATGCGAGCTGTGACGTCACGTCCTCGTAAAAAGCGTACAATGACGTGACGTCACTCGAAACGTCTAAGCATAGATACATCTTCTTCGTTTTTTGTTTGTTATGCAAAACTACGAGTACAATATTTTATTAATAATGTAACTGACGAACTAAATAGTTTTTTCTTTAGTCATCGTGCTTATTAATGACACTTTTTTATTAATAGCTAATACAAATACATTTTTTTAATGACATAAAAATTACATAGGTTACTAAAGTACTTAATAGCCCCCGCATAACAGACCTGTATTGCAGGAACCATATGTACCGATCGATTCAATATTCGATATACCGTGTCCATTAAATAGATTGGCGTGAACGGTGCGAAGAGATTATGCAGTAATCATAGAAAGATACTTGTTTATTGAGATTCATGCTGGCGAAACTGCGGAAAAACTAGTTAAAACTACATAGTAGCAAATAGCTACTTTGCTATGAGTAGTCGATGTAACGGTAAGTATATTTTTGCTAAAGTTATAGGGTGAAATGCTAATAGTATCTAAGTATGGCGGCGAGAATGAAAACATAACTAACAAAATGAAGTAGGTACTTAGTTTAAGTAATAATTTACGATTATCATTCATAATTATTGCGTTGACCGCGGTGGCTTAGTGGGTAAACGTTCGATTTAACAACGCTGTGGTCGTGGATTCGAATCTCACTTTCCCTTCTGAGTATATTTCCAAGCGGACCTGGACGACTTTGTTATCATCAATGACTTTAACGGTGACAGTTCCAAGAAAAACATATTTCGAACACATATTTCAATTGCCAACCCGCACTTGGCTGTGGTGGGCGATTATGATCTTGACACTCTACTTACGAGAGAAAACCTCGAGTAACAGCAGTACGAAAATAGCGTGACAGCTTTTGATCATAAATTATATTTTTTAAATGCTTTTAATAGACAGAAAATGTTAACGTTTGAAAATCAATTCTGAAATATTGTTTGGCACATACGATCATTAAACTGATGGAGCAAGGGGTAGATGTAAATACTGCTACTAAAGATGCTGTTAATGGTAGGTCATAATATGTACACTTAAATATTCAATATTTAAAATCATATGTATATCCTACAGTCTTTAGCCCTCTAAGGCCCTTGCCTTCTGCTCATGCCTTAATGACGCCTCAGTGGTAATCACCAACATTACACACTTATAGCATAGTCTACTATTATTTCACTTGTATATATTACCTATAGGTATAAAGCCTATTCCATGATAAAAAAAAATTGATGCAAATGTTGAATGGTTCTAGCAGTGATTACATGCATACACTGAAAGCTTTTAACATATCTAATGAGCAACAGATATCTAATCGTCATAATGTGAGAACATACCTCCTTTGTACCCTATGCCGCCGAAAATACATAAAAACTTTAGCACTTATTTAGTTTATTTTATAAAACGGTCGCTTTTTATAAATGACAAAAATACAATAAAATTAACGTAACATTCTGTACGAACAAGAATTCAGACGTAGTATAACTTAAGGTTGACCATACTTATGGTGATAAAGCATAGATGACATATCATCAAAGACCTGAAGATAGGAGAAATTTGAAAAATACTAACCTATATATGGCCCTGTCTCTTAAAATAATAAAACTTTATGCCTGTGGTAGAAGAATTAATTGTATAGATAATTAATTCGATTTTAACCAATTAGTTACTATAAAATGTAATTTTAATCAGAGTTTTTTTCTGTGGACATTTGACTTTTGTAAAAATTTGTGACATTTTAATCAGATAATAGATTTAATTGTTACTTTTATGTTAAAACGAATACCAAAATAAGTATCAAATACAGATTTAATTATGTTATAGTAATGAAAACTTTTGTTGCTTGCACTAGTAGTCCGTAAGAATACAGACATAAGGTTCAAAATGTCATCGATACGTACCAGGGTCGTTGATATCGACAAGCGAGTTGGATAGAACGTTCCGTTTGATGATGCTGGTCGGTGGAGGGTTCTGCGACATACGAGAGGGGGCCGCAGGCGCGGGGCATGTCGGCGGCGGGGGAACCACCACTCTGTGTACATTGAAATAAGATTGAAATTACTAAAACATTGACAATGGTTTATAGTACCTATCGGAAATTTATAAGAAACGATTGATTTTTGCATCGACATTGTACATCAGGAAATAAAGCGATCACCCGCAACCTATTTTAGAAAAAAAAACATACCTTTAAGAGAGTTATGTAGTGGTAGGACTCTTTGCAGAGTCCGCCTAGGGGAAGTACCACATCTTTGCCAGTTATTCTACCACCAATCAGTAATGTGTTTGAATGGAAATGTTTACAGAGAAATTACAGGGGCATAGACAAAACATTTTATATCTCTGGGTAACAATCGCATTGTAGTGCTAGGTAATGATTTGGACTCATCGCGTTCCAATGGCTGTGTGTCAATGTGCTCTAAAGCCAGTCATAAAGTCTTCTAATCGAAAGTGTATCGATTTATTTTCGAGTAATAACTGACTTGTAAACTTCAACAAAAAAAATAACAACTAGGTACAATAAATTAACTTAAAACTTTTTTTACAAAGTGACGATGCGAACAAAACATGAGCTTAGTGATAAGCCACAAGCTTACCAATAACAACGTAGCGTCACGCAGCAATTGAAACATGAAGTGAATAATCTAACCCTTATCAATCTACAACTTAAAGCACATAATGGCTTGTACAACAGCTAATCGGCATATGAGTACGCATACTGACCCGTGGACGTGCATGCCATGATCCATACACTGCTGGTGATCAATCTCCACGTCCGCCACGCCGCTGTCTCTGTTCTCCATCACTGCAACGAAACAATAGATTTCAAACAAACTATTCGTGGTTTATCACACGCTATTTTTTCGGAATAAATAAGCTATGTGTACTTCAAGAATATAATCTACCTGTGCGCCCAATTTGACGCCGAAAGAATGACTGAACCGATTTCAGTCACTCTTTCACCGTTGGATATGTACTGGATCCCGACGAGTGCTATATAATGTACCACGGGCGAAGCCGGGGCGGACATCTAGTATTATAATATAACTCACCATTCCTAGCAGTGTTTCCGCCGGTGCCTCGTCCCTTGCCCCTGTTGAGCTCCCCCCTCAATCCTCATGGCCTCCATTTCGTCCATTTCCGCGATGCTCTCTCGGAGGTCCTCGGCGAACTTGCACCGGTCGTGCTCGTTGCGCGCGTTGAACGTGGCCAGACGGCGGCCGTCCACGCGACGCGACAGTCGAATGCCGAATGGATAATCTGACAATGAAATTAAATAAATAAGTGCAATGCAATCTTACGCTTACTCTCCCTACTACCCCTCTCTAGCAGTTTGAACAACGTCTATACAAACTCGATTAATCATCATCATTTTTTTTTTTAATTTAAATTAGCCACTCCACAGACTCCGGGGTCCGTGATCTTTGTCATTATAATTATCGTTTTTTACACATATCTTGGATAAGGAGAAGAAGAGGAAAATAGGAGGGAGTTGGGTACATTTAAAATCTAATTCTAGTGCTCGTCTGTAGAGCCGATCACTACCGGTTGGGATTCCGCTAGTAATCGACTCGACATCAACATCATCATCATTTATTTATAACCAACGTTACACGTCATACAATAAATTCCCTAAAGATTGT
This sequence comes from Ectropis grisescens, assembly GCA_017562165.1. NCBI lineage: Eukaryota > Metazoa > Arthropoda > Insecta > Lepidoptera > Geometridae > Ectropis > Ectropis grisescens. The sequence goes on along the minus strand of CM029793.1, from coordinate 7,974,120 downwards.
TGGTATATTTTAGTATGAAAACTAACGTGGTTATTACACATTTTAAATGAATATACCGACTCGAGTTTCGGCCACGTCCGGCGGCCGTTTTCAAGGAAAGTGCACGCGCGCGATTGTTGGTAAATAAAAATTGTAGCATAATGATTAACAATGGCAACTTAGATTTAATTGCTGCACGCGTTTCCAGAACTGTGTATCGGGTGCAGCAATTTTTAAATATTGGTTAGCAATTCCTACACAGAACCATCTACCCCAAACTAAGCAAAGCTTGTACTAAGGCGGCCGGATAGCTTATATAGTTTTAAATACATTACTATAGTAATTACTCATTATACACAAGTGCGTTATTCACGTTTCGGCTTATAACGTGTGACTGCATATAACGAACTTAACCTATTTGAACCCATTATATTGTCTAGAGCGTTACAAGAATATTGTACCGGTATCGTTTGTTTATAAATATTGTATAATATTGTATTTCAAATGTAAACTAACACACACACTTTACACTTGTGCATAAGTGTCATTGTGATGTTAAGTGGTTTCGGAGCTACTTTTTTTACACCATATTTTTTGTAATTAACTACATACCATACTAAATATACGGTATAACAATCACGAAAACACAAAAAAACAGCACACGACATTTTTTTAATTTATTTTACAGGATTTTGTTATCTTACATTTTTCTATGTTAACGATGTGATTTACGTCAGAATAAAGACCAATTTACGGAGATGGCATTAATTTCGGCAATTCTACCGCCAAGCAATAATTTGCAAACATTACTGTGTTCCGGTTTGAAGGGTAATGATTCCAAAGAAATTAGAGAGCTTAGAGATATAACATCTTAGATCTCTGGGTAACGAGCGCAGTGCAGTGCAGTGCTAGGTAATGATTTGGTCTCCTAATGTTCCACTAACTGCGTGTCACTGTACTGTTATGTGGCAGGCATGTTGCTTACCATCAGGCACATGTCCTGCTCGTCTCGTCATACTTTATTAAAAAAAAAAAAAGAAGTGTGGCACTCGGAGACTGCCGCGGTAAAGCTATTGCATGTTGCATGTTTTGTTATCAACATAAGCAATAGGGATGTTAACAATTTTTCGGAATTGCTTTTATTTTGAAGAGTGATATTTGTTTACCATAAAAAATATCACGGGAAATCCGTTAAGTTGGCAACACTGCTAAGATCATTTAGTCTGTAAAGCTGATACAAATAAGATTCAAAGTCGAATGACCGAGTGGGGAGGACGGCGTTACGGTCTTCCATCCCTCTTTCTTGTGAACATAAGAAAGAGATGCACGATCACTAAAATTCGGTCCCCAGGCCCGCGATAAAAGCTATGCAATAGCTTAAAACTTGCGGTACTCACGCGGGACAGAGAACAGGTTGACGAGCATGCCGCAGAGCGGGAACGACTGGCGGAACGTGTACGTCACCGACGACTTCTTCTTGCTGAATATCTTCGTGATCACCAGCAGGTCGTTGAACAGGAACACCTGGAAATTAAAACCATTGTCTTAAATGCCCTGTTTGCTTGTATGTCACCTAATCAATAATTGTATGCTCTCAGCAATAAGGCCGCCATTTGTGGCGCTAGTTCATAATTATGTGTTACTGTATTTGTTTCCTGTTTTATGTCACAATAAAGAGTTATCTATCTAATATACAAAAAATGTGTATCAATAATTTTCAGCCAAAAGTTAAGTGTGTTTCTTTTGACGCACTTGGGCAACACCATAGCCCACATTCTTCTTTATCTGGTTTTTTATCAAGCCAATTTATGCTCTATTCATTTTTATCTATACTAATATTATAAAGAGGAAAGATTTGTATTTTTGTACGTTACGAATAAACTCAAAAAGTTCTGGACCGATTTCAAAAATTCTTTCCCAATAGAAAGCTACGTTATCACTAAGTAACATAGATAGGCTATGTTTATCACGAAAAAAAAATGAGATATCCTCGGAATTTTTTACTAAAACCAACGCAAGGTAGATTTAATCAAACAGATTACTTGCACACTCTCATAAGTGTATCCGCTAAAAACCCGATAAGAAAGCAATTTTGCGGCGATGTCCGAGACCTTTAAAGTATTTTTAGCACAAAGGTGTCGTTGCCTATAAGCCTTTTGGCACGTCTTTCGAGCCTCCAGGTGGCACTTAGCAGATCCATTCCAAAGGTAACAAGGTAACATTCCAAAGGTAAGGACAGCAAAAACAGTATAAATAACAAAAAGTATAATTAGTAGTAAATAGTCTTGTAGTGGTAGGACTCTTGGCAGAGTCCGCCTGGGGAAGTACCTTTGCCAGTTATACTGCCGCCAAACAGTAATGTGCAAACATTACTGTGCCGATTTGAAAGGCAATGTTTCCAGATAAATTACAGGGCTTAGAGACATAACATCTTAGATCTCTGGGTGACGAGTGCAGTGCAGTGCTAGGTGATTTGGACTTTTCATGTTCCAATAGCTGCGTGTCACTGTGCTGTTATGTGGCAGGCATGTTGCTTACCATCAGGCACATGTCCTGACCGTCTCGTCACTCTTTATTAAAAAAATATATAGTTACCTCTCTCTGGTGCACGCCAGGTCGTTCCTTCTTGTGTATATCTGGTATTTCATAGAGGCGGCAGTAGCAGACCAGCCGCCGGTGTGGCAGCGCGAGGTGGGGCTTCTTGCCCACTATGGTCGCTTGCACTTTCATCACCTGGACGAAAAATTACAATTTTAAGCCTTGAAGCACTTACTATATGAAGGTATTCCATTGTTTTAAGGGGATAAATACTTCTTTAGCACGCTGAGCGAGTTTTGGTAGGGGAAAATAGACCTTATGGGTTGGCATCACTGAAATGCTAATGTCACAGCAAAGTGGACATGCGCGTTAAGACGCTTTTTGATGGGTGAAATCTTGTGATTTCGCAACACCGTTTTGCGTAATAGCTGTATATTTGTAGCTACACAGGTTGGTGATGTACTGTGTAACACGTTTCAAGGGTGTGTGTGTGTGTGTGTGTGTGTGTGTGTGTGTGTGTGTGTGTGTGTGTGGATGGGGTGTGTGTGTTTGTGTTTAAAAACTATTTTATTTTAGTTATTGGTTTACACTTCTAACGGCAGTCCCTACGTTTGCCACTTTTTTTTTCGTTGCTTATATATAAGCTTTACAAACTCCGGGCTCCATAGTTTTATGCCATGCATATTTTGTACAACACTTTACCTACGTATTTGTAGGACTGGAATATTTAATAACTTTTTACTCTGAAGTTTGACGTGCGAGAGGTTAAACAATGCAACAGCGAATACCGTATTACTCGAATATAGACCTTATTACCTGCGTGACATGGTCGCTTCCCGGTCTGAACTTGCTCGCCTTAACCCCGACGTATATGGCACATGGACAACGTTTACGTATATGGCGTATATGTCTCGATCTATTTTGATACCCAGACATCTCAAACGAGAAAGCTACAGTAAAGACTGTGTTGCTACACAAATACAGACTGTATTACTTGCGTGACATGGTCGCTTCTCGTTCTGAAACGACTTGTCTCAACCCTGTCGTATACCTAGATCCTTGTCGATATCCAAACAATTCAAACAAGAAAGCAACAGTGATCACCGTGTTACCAAACTAGTTTAGACTTTATTACCTGCGTGACATGGTCGCTTCCCGGTCTGAACTCGCTCGCCTTAACCCTGTCGTATATTCCGGCCAACATGTCTCGGTCTATGTCGCCGCAGTCGTCGATACCGCGAAGGTTCCGGACGAAGTCGTCGAGACACATTCGAGCTTCGGGCTTCAGGTTCGGCGTGTGAAGATCGGTGTTCAGCATTATTATCGCGAACGCTAGTACGAATATCTGAAAAAAAAATACAATTTAAAGGATTAATTCGGTTCTCCATGTTACTCATAGATGAATATATAAAGTATCTACACGATTCGGAGCTACGATACCATAGAGCATAGACAGATATACAATTATAGATTGATATATACAGTTGGACACATCAAGCTCCCTCTTTCTACGGGAGACTTATAACAAACATTCCTCTGTTAAAGAAAATAATAATTAAGCATACAAGTATTAATGTTTAAATTTAATTTCTATAATGAAAAACTAACGTAACGTAAACAGTATTTAAAATTATTCAAATTGATATTTAATTAATTATTATACAGTAAAGTAGTCATTTCAAACTTTGAAAATGTATACAATTTGTATGCGCTTTCTTTTGTGTTTGTTTTTTATTAATTGACGTGTAAATTGTACATTTATGAATAAAGTAATTTGAGTTTGCAATTAATTTGTATTTAATAAATGAACCCCAACAAAATTAACTAAACATGTGTAACAACAGTGGAAATCAGTAAAATCTACATATAATATGTTAATTTAGTTTAATCTAAGTGTAGTTTTTAATTTATTCCATTGCATCAATACTATGTAATATGAACATATTTATACAAACCAAACAAAATGTCAAAGTTACGGTAAAATCAAATTACTCAAAAAAATATAATTTATAGTATTAATATTTAATTAATTTAACGAATACTTAATTACTTTAGACAATGTTAATATTTATATCATCAAATAGTCCGCTTACCGTGTCTTGCGTCCTCAGCCGTTGTACGAAGTCCGTATTGCAGACGCAGTATCGCCGCGCGAACGCTTCGACCAATCGCTCGATCTTCTGAGCCTCGCCGGGCAGCCGGAAGTGCGCCTGGTACCGGCGGAGTGCCACGTCCACGGCCATGCCGGACAGGTCTAGCTCGTTCACGAAACATCTGGAAGTTCACCACACAAACTTAACACATCTGTACATACAAATTAATTATCATTAAAGCGTCTGTTTACAAAATTAAAAACCGCTTTTAACTACATGCCAGAGAAATTACAGGGCTTAGAGATATAGCATCTTAGATCTGTGGGTGATGAGCGCAGTGCAGTGCTAGGTAATGATTTGGACTCTTTTTGTTCCAATAGCTGCGTGTCAATGTGCTGTTATGTGGCAGGCATGTTGCTTACCATCAGGCACATTTACTACTCGTCTCGTCACTTCTTATGTAAAAAAACATGCATATGAACGTATAGTATAGAGGTTATATTTAAAAATAACAATTTTTGTCCCCCTGAATGAATAAATAAATGAACGAAAATTTTCTTTATTTCTATCTGTTTGTTCCGGCTAATCTCTAAAACGGCTAGACCGATTATGACGGGACTTTCACTACTTTTACTTGAGCAAAATAAACAGGGTTTATAGCTAGTAAAAAATAAAAATTCAGTCGTATAAAAATCGTATCGTAAAGTTTCGTCTCTCGAATCTTCTAAGCACTGTACACTTTTTTTTGTTAGTGAAACAAAATAAATAATCTATTTACATTTACTTTTTTAATAATTGTAACTGACCTGGCGGACTAATCAGCTTTTTATCGCGTATAGGTCCGCGTTTGACCACCAACTCGCCTGATGGTAAGCGACGGTGTGGTCGAAGATGACGCACGTTGACCTAGAAGGTACCTATTCGCTCTGACCTTGAAAAGTTCTAGATTGCATATCTCAGGGAACAAGGAGGCCGGCAACTTATTACTTTTTACTTTACTAGTCGTTATTACTATGGTGCGACTATACAAAAATACTCACTCCAAAACAGCCATATTGAAAGGATTCTGCAGATTGCCCAGGTATTCTCCGATCATCTGCTTGCTCAGCCCTTTCCTCGTGATTAGGAAGCGGGCGACGCCCCGAGGAGAGTTCTCGAGGAATCCCCTCGCGATGAGATACGCTACTCCGCGCTCCGGCTTCTTGTTGAACAGATTGAGACCGACGCGGTATTGGCGCTTGCGTACTGTTTCCGATACCTGAAAAAATTGGTTGTCTGTAAAGTCAGTTGGTTAACGGACGATAGTTTAACGTGACAACGTCATAACAAAACATTGATAGATGCGGCGCAAGCGTACAATGAGCGTAACGGGGCATAACGGGACACGTGCATGCAGCCGGCGTTCATCGATTTATTAGACGTCGTCACATCAAAAATGTTTTTACTAAATACGTACCCAATCAGTAGTTACAACGAAAATTATTCTAAAATTAAGTTTCGTTTGCTAAAATTAAAAAATCAGAGGGATAGAAGAATATAAGCTAAGCACTTTCTTATGAGCATAACAATTAATAAAAATGATGGGACTGTCATGTGACTTGTCATAAAAGTCCCATATAAAACTGAATTAAAAAAAACTAGTGTAGTTGTAAAAGCGTTACCTTCATCTGCGGCTGCTGATGATGATGTTCGTGCGGCGGGCGACAGCAGACGGCCGGCGGCTCGTAGTACGGCGGCGCGTCCTGCCGCTTCCACACGGCGTACCGGTCCGCGGACGCGGTCCCGTCGTACAGCGGCCCGGACGCGGACGCGGTGCGCTGGTGCTGTTGGAAGTGTTGCTCTTGGATGTGGACGTGAGCCTCCTGGAATCATATACATTTATACATAACTAAACACGAACAAATCATTTCAAATACGATAGCGAAAGAAAATCAATTACACCAAAACAATTTTTTTTGTTTCTAAAAAATTTTTAAAAATCATATTGAATCAACGTGGACTAAAGGAACAAATCACAACAAAATAAATAAACAAAATCAAAATTCTTTTTTACACGGTTATGAAAGAAAATCAATTGTAGGAAAAAAGAGAGAAAAAAGACGTTTTTAAAAAAAAATATTTGAAAAAGAAAAGTTCACAAACAATTTTAGAACTGCTGCTTGCACGAGAAATTCTTCTACACACGATTGTGGAACAAAAAAAAGGAAGAAAAAAGAAAGTTATTTTCTAATTAGAAAAGAAATATTCACAAACTATTTCAGAAATATTGATTGATTAAGTTACCGAAAACAACATTAAGAAAATATCCTGACCGTTACGATCACCATTAAAAAACTGGTACTAAGCCGACATTGACATGTAAAATTAATTATTAATAAGAACTACTTCTATTAGAAACCGAAATAAAAATGTTTCACAAAAAAAATATGAATCAAACTTCGCAAAATGTACAACCCGCAAATTTTCTTTTGTTTTCATTAATTGTAATCAAGTTGTTAATAAAGGCGAGTACCGTATAGCACATTTCTTTTTTAGATATGATGTAAAAGGTCACGAGAAATTTAATAAAAGAAAATACACGCAAAAGACGAGACGACAAAATCTTTACCATAACATTGACGCAATAACATTGGGACATGGGGCGACATCTTTGTTTTCGTGGGCTAAATTCTGAATTACATTTTCAGTAGTATAGAGAACCGCGATGTAAAGTTCTAGACGGAATGGTTCGTTCAGACGTCTAGAAATTCCAAGTATTTTCGTTAGATGGCAGTATTGTAAAAATTGTAAAAGAGATTAAAATTAGCCACATCTTTTCATTCTTTAATATTTTAAACAGACTTTAAAAAAGAGGACTACCGTACCTATCTTTACTAATATTATGAAACTGAAGAGTTTGTTTCAACGCTAGGATATCGGGAACTATTGGTCCGAATTGAAAGATTATTTGTCTATTGGATAGTCCATTTAACGAGAAAGGCTATATAAAATTACGCTACTACCAATAGGAGCGGAGCATATGTAACAAAAACGGAGAAAAATAAAGAATGCTCTTTGAGAGCATTCGTACCGTGAGTTGATATGACAGCATGTGTCCAAGATTGCGTCATTATAAACCTTTGCTAATTATTTTTTCTAAATCTGAGTTGGTAGGACAAAGTTTCGACAGGTACCGTAGCAGGTAGTGTGGCAGTCACTGAAGAAGTGAATTTTTTTTTGTTTGAACGCGATATTATCAGGAATTACCGAACCGATTTCAAAAATTCTTTCGCCTTTGGATATGTAGGTACGGGATTCCTGAGTGCTATAGGCATGGGCTATATGTACTACGGGCGAAGCCGGGGCGGACATCTAGTCTTAGTATCTATATTCATAATTTCGTCAAGTGGTAGGGTAAACTTTATCGAAACCTTATATGAATAACAAAACAAAAAAAAATATTGATTTTGAGTCGACAACATAATAATATGTCCACAAAATTCGGATTATGGAGTATTTCGTTTCTTTGGTGTGAAGCACGTTTCGTTCCATCAATTTCCCTGCGTTCCACTATTTTCCAACAGCATTGCGTGCGTCCGTCGCGGCAAAAAAGTATCCATCACAAAAACTGTGACTTATGTGAGTACGTAAAACGAAACGTCTTGCCGCCGGACCGGAATTTTATTAGTAGATACTTATATTTAGTATCAGCATTGCACCCGTGCGAAGCCGGGGCGGGTCGCTAGTATAAACATATTCAGTGTCTTGATGTTTGCTCTCAGTGAACAACCAAGTCAAGCGATTTTCACGAAAGTTTACATTAGCTCCGTGAGTTCCTAGCCTGAGTGTTGCTAGTCTAATAACAGTAGTCTAATAATTTACCTGCGGTCGCGCCTGGTACGGCTGATGGTAGTGATGGCGGTGCTCCTGCGAGGATGACGATGATGATGACTGCACCGACGACATGGAACCGCCGCGAACAACCGCGCCGCCGCACTCGGCGCGACGGAGCGACACTGGACTCTCCGCGCTAAGGAATAACGTTCAAATTACAAGTAAATCGTCAAGAATATGATCATTAAATACTCCTAATATTTAAGTAATACTTCTACTTGTAAGCGCCCCCCCCCCCTCCCTTCAGATAGATCTAGTACCTGGGTATTGGTAGTATCTGGGTGGACCACTGATTAAAAAGCATGTACCTATCGCACAGGTCTGGGCCTCCCCGTAGCCATTTGTCCCCTGAAGCTAAAGCTAGATCCGTCCTTGAAGTCTTGAACTTACTTGAGCGTGATACTACTGGTCCGCTTAGGCACCTCAGGCGGGAGCCGCCTTGCGTTGGCGGCCTGGATCGCTGCCAGCTGTTGTTGCTGCCGAGCTGTCGGCGACGACAGCGGCTTACCGCCTGAAGACAACAGGTTCCCGTAGATCGGGCCTGGAATACAAACAAATCATTACAGACTATACTGCATAGCTTCAAACATATTTGGCTTTAGACGCTTACGCTAGAGTATTGTGGCGATGAAGCCTAAATGAGAATGAAAATCTTTTTGCTGCCTTTACCAACATACAGAAGTAAAAAGATAGGACCGGCGTTAGGGTAGGGCATCTGGGTGGGCATCGAACAGACATTTGTCTGTTTGATGAATAATAATATTTGTTCTGTTTATGAGAGTTTATATGTATCAGAATGTATTTACTGTTAAATAAGTTTATTTCAACTATCTGTCTTCCCATAAAACAGTTATACAGTTAGAGAAAATCACGGCCAACGATACCTACCTAGGTAGCCACACGCACCTAGAACAAATACGCTCCAATTCCGCTATACCAGTTTGCTTAAATATATGAAGGCTAGGTGAATAACCCGCTAATCTGGGCGTTTATTTGACAAATAGAGTTACTGACCTACAAAGTTATATGTTATGTTAGTTGCATGTATTCTTCATCATCATCATAATCGGCCCTGACTCGTTCACAGCTGGACATAGGCCTCACCAATCGCCACTCAGCATACTTAATGAGAAATGACAGGGCGGGTAGAATATATCTACAGATCTACACGCCCCGTCGTAGACCGCATCGTCGCGAAACATCAGCCCAGATGGCGGTCAAGTTATCACCTATCATTGTTTAAAAAAATACTACTCGTTAATAAATTAAACCCCCGTTAATAAGGGCTTCCTCACACCGTAACTGACACTGAGTTATCGAAGCGACAGCGGGGCGTGTCAGGCCCCGCTTAATTTAATATTCGTTTATACGAACTAAAATCATTCTGTGATAACCCTATCTATACACTATACGTATATTATGGGACCAATGTCTAAGAACTGACCGTGTAAGTCAGAGCTCGGCAAGGCGCGATCCGCAAACTATCTCCTTGCGGCCCGCGATGGTTTGAAAAAACATTTTTTTTTTTTTAATAATTTGTAAGTACAAACTCTTACAAGTGCAACCCGCTATTATCTACTTTTTTCACCATGTGGCCCACGACTCCCAAAAGGTTGCCGACCCCTGGTGTAAGTAGATAGAACGAGCCGTTTGTTTGAATATCTAAGCGAGTATCGCTGCTTTAGTGACAACTTTACCTGTGTTGTTCAACAGCTGGTGGTTGTGCAGAGATTCGTTGTGCGACGACGACGTCGAAATATTGGTAACTGACCCGCTGACTGAACAGCTGCACACCTGGAAAAGAAAACACACACGTTATAGCATAAATCCTTTGTAGTAATGTGCAAACATCACTGTGTTCCAATTTAAAGGGTAATGTTTTGAATGAAATTACGGCTACAGAGATAAATAAATCTCTGGGTGTTGAGCGCAGTGCAGTGCTAATAATATTCCGAGAGCTGCTGGAAAAGTTTGAATAGCTAATTGAGCATAGATTTTTTTTATTTAAATTAGACACTCCACAGACTCCGGGGTCCGTGATCTTTGTCATTACAATTTTTTTTTTTAGGTAATTGAGCATAGCTTGGCGAGCCGAAAACTTGTCACATAGCTTATTTATATCCCTACACGGAGGTGCAATACTTTGCACCCTACCGGCAGGCCCTACCGGGCCTGGTACTTGGTACCTGGCTGGTGAAAGGTGGGGCAAAATATAATGGGAGAAATATGTGATAAGGCTAAGAACTCATGAAGCGGTTTCCAAACACGCCCGCGCGGGGGCGCGGACCCGCAGTTTCTGTAGAATGCAGATTTATAATATGTAAAAATTGAAATCAAAAGTCACGAGGCAATTTACGCCCGCGGCGCCCGCGGCAGCCACGCGGCCCCCACGCGGTCGCCGCCCGCCAGTCACCCGCCACGTTCGCGGGCGAAAATCTCACCCGCGGCGGCTGCGAGCCCGCGAAGATCAGCAGTCTCGTGAGTTTTTAAATAAAACCGTCGCCCGTCGCGGTTCGCGCCCGCGCGCGCATTCGGTTGGAAACAGCTCCATGAGCCTTCTTAGCCTCAGCTTGCCTCAAATACCTACCCAAATTTTATTACCAGCTCTCGGAATATAGGACTCTTCATGTTCCATAAAAAATCACAACGTTTGTTTCCTACATGAGATAAAATCAAACTAAAACAAGACAAGCAAGATGTACGCAACAAAACAAACAGTACAAAAATAACAGGATGCAGAATACATATTTTAAATACAAATGACACAAATTCTCTGGTATTTCCTTAACGCCACTCTTATCGGTGACTAAATATTATTTCATGATTTGTGACGTATCAATGAATGTTTATTTATCACAAACAAACATCCAATGATATTTTGATAAATGAAAAAAAAAATATTTTGTAAACGATAATTTCAGAAAATGTTTTTTTTTGGTACAGAAAGAATTTATTTGAGTTGAAAAAAATAAATGTCATTTGTAGTTTGTCTCGTACACAAAATATACGGCTACTTTACTATGACTTATATAGTCCAGAACTTTAGATCGTCTAGATTTTGTAGTGACATTTAAATTTTTTTAATTAGACAGAAATATTATGTTTTTTTTTGATTTCGTATATTGCGGGCAGATATGATAAATCAACATCTGAATCACAAATTTGTGTATTAATTTTATCCGTAACATACTTACGAGCTTTTGAATGGATCGGGTGATTTTTTTTACGTTAAAATTGATACAGGAATAGTACCTACACCTAAATGGTATTACAAAATGTTTTGCGGATTATTTACGATAGCTTATATATAATAGCGATAGATTTTTAAATCATAGAATCGTATCAAAGTGCGAATTGAAAATATTAGTATGTTATTTATCTGGTATTTTATTTGTTTTTTTTTCTATTATTAGTAATTTATGGATTGTAGTATATAACAAGAGTTAGTAGTTATGTTTTTGACCTGAAGTAATTGTTTTTTTTTTAAAACATAGACATAACCACGGGCGCTTCTTATTGATATGTATTAAATCTTAATTGCTTAGTTTGAGGTCAGATGGTATTGTGTGTAAATTGTCCACCGATATGTAAATATATAAATGAAACTCACGCGATATTTCGAAGTACTAAACCTCCAAAGCCTAATTCTCTTCACCCGTCTCAAAACCATCACATTATCATTGCGCATGGTGCACACCATCGCACATTCGACTTTCTACTGACAAACCTTGTAATTAAAACGATTATCTCATATCAGGACATTAAACTATGTGCACGTCATATGATACGCGATAAGATAACTAACACATTCTTTTGACGGCATCCAATTTTGAGTTTTGTTTTCGTAACAGTAGGTTGAGATTACATTGATAGTGATAATCATCCGTATATAATTTTCGCGTGTAAGTACTTGAAATTACAACAACAAAATGGGATCTGTTAAAAAAAATAACTAAATTAAAAATTATGTTACTACTGTTCTTTAGTTCATTGATCCCAAGTCATGTGTTTCGTTTTTAACCCCCGGCCAAAAAGAGGGGTGTTATAAATTTGACGTAGATATCTGTATATCTGTGTGCGCGTCTGTTAGTCTGTGGCACCGTATCTCAAACGGATGGACCGATTCCGACTCGTATTTTTCATTTGGAAGCTAGTTTCTTTGAGGTGGTTCTTAGCTTCTTAGCTATGTTTGGGTAATATCGATTGAAGATGGCCGCCTCCTCAAAATGGCGGATAAAATATTTTTTCACAACCTCCCGCCCTCCCTCCATAAGGGTATCAAATGATGACTAGTAGAATACTGTACAAGTTTCAATCCAAGGTAGTCGGGATAAATGTTTTTTTTTTTAATTTTGTCCTTTTTAGTACTTTTATGAAAGTAATAAAGTTTTTAATAGTATTGTATTATATTAGATAACCTTAATCAAAGTCATATTTGTTTGTTACCTAATATGGCTTAAGGATGCAATTACAGAGTCACATCATGAGTTTTTACAATGTATAATCTAATTCCTGCTTCTATCAATATGATAATAATCTATTTATATCTTGGTGATTTATCTAATTTTATTAATGCTTATCAAGTCATTATACAAATATTTCAATCTAATGTTGATTGATTGGGGAATCGTAAGTCATACTCTGTCCCATTTGCGTAATACGAGTATAGTGAGCTAGCTGTGGCCCGCCGTTTCGCCCACTGATGTCGCGTCGGCGTGATGGTGTGACATGCTAATAGCGACGGTGTTATGTGTATACCGATGTTGCGGCATGTGTACAGCGATGGTACAGTATGTGTATAACAATGGTGCGGCATGTGAACAGCAATAGTGCGGCATGCGTATAGCGAAAGTGCGGCATGGGTATAACGATAGTGCGATATGTGTATAGGGATGGTGTGGCATATCTACATATAACGATGGTATGGCATATTTATAGTGGTAGTGTGGCATGTGTATGTGTACCTTTGTCAGCGCTAGGTAATGATTTGGACTCGGTCATGTTCCAATAGCTGCGTGCCACTGTGCTGTTATGGGCAGGTGTGTTATTTTCCATCAGGCACATGTTCTTTTCGTCTTGTCACTCTTTAGTATAAAAAAAACTTACCCCGCTGTCCGCGTCGGCGCGATGGTGCGGCATTTCTGTAGCGATCATGTGAATTTGATGCGCGGATTGCTGTACGCGAGCGACCATCGCTTCTACCTCGTTCTGAGTGTCGATTTGCAGGTGGTTGCTGAAAAAGTAGATGACAAATTCCGATCATTTTCATTGCAAAAACAATATAAAAATAAGTTTTAATTTAACAGCAGGGTATGTCTCTTTTTTAAAGAAAATGAAGTGTATAACACATTACCGTTTATTATACAGGTTCGATTTCCACCCAGTGTACATATTTGTGTGATGTTATGAGTAAGTCTGTATTTACAACTATATAAGTATTATATGCGTTATCTGGCTTCCACAATATAAGCTTTGCGTGGTTCGGGGCCAGATGGTGCTGAGCGTAAAATCTCCTCCTCAAATATGTATTAATTTTTTAATCTCAAAAACAATATAAGTTAAATTCAGATTACTATTAAATGATGCATGTATATAAAATATTATTTTTTCTGGTGAATGGTAAACTTTTTTTGAGAACACTCTTGGAGAAAACCTCATAAAAACCGCATCGAAATCAGCCCATTCGTTTGAGCTCTAAGGTGCCACAGACAGACATCGACGTCAAACTTTTAACTCCCCTTTTTTGGTCAGGGTTAAAAAACACTCCAAAATTTTTAAGATAAAACCGATTACCTAATATTAACTATGAACTACAATAATTATTATTGTACGTATTTTTACATTATGGCCACTTTCATGACCGGTCACATTATATAGAATGTTCTATCTACCATTACGTATTTAAACACTCATGTTATAACTATTTTACTACCTTCCCGAGTACCTATAAAACAATAACAGTTTCCTCATAAAATATGATGAAACATAGTTAAAATATAAACTCGGCCAAGGACTACTGACACTCTATTATAGGGTAGAACATTTTCACATAATCCAGGGTTTCCTTGGGGAATACACCTTTGTAGAGGTATCTTGTCGCTAACCGTTGATGGTACTTAGTACCTTTGAAATTACAATTTTATTTATTAATAACAGCGCTCCACAGTTTTATCCAAATAGTTTCCGTAATTTCCTCGCGATAAAAGTAGCCTATATAGTTATTCTAGAGCTATCCACATTTCAACCCAGATCGGGTTGTATGGATCTAGGTGTTCCGTCGTGATTGAGCAACAAATACCTTTCTCAATAACTAAGCTTTCATATCCATATTAAAGTATCATGATCTAACTATATGTATATTCCAAATTTCAACCCGATATCTTCATTCATTCCAACGTGATTGAGCAAGAAACATTCAAACTCTTACATTTATATTAGATATTAGTAGGATCAGGGAGTATGTTTGTTGAGACTGGACCGAAATAAAATTTCAAATTTGGTTTGGATTTTTGTCATGTCCGACTGGGTATAACGTTATCGAGTTCTCGAGTTGAAGAATAAGAATCATTGGACGATAGGATTGTGAGCAAATCGTATCGCACGTCAAATGCCAAATTGTACCGTACCTCATGTCCATATCGTGTCGTTCCCGCAGCGACATGGACCTCATGGGCCTGGTCATGGCGAGGACCTTCTCCGAAGACCCTGGGCTCTTCTGCAGCAATGCGTTGGCGTACATATCTGTACCTGGAATATCAAGAGTGTTTTTTTTATAGTGTAGAGCGACATACGAGCAGGTCATGATGTGCTTGATAGTACATGGTACCTGCCCATAACAACAAAATGTAAGATGCTTTTATATCATATGGCCAGTAACTTCATTGGAAACATTGTCTTTCAGACTGAAACACAGTTATGTTTGTAAATTACTGCTTGCGGTAGATTAACTGCCAAAGGTGTGTTACTTCCCCAGGCGGGCTCAAAGAGTCCTAACACTACTACAGTTATATAGGCAGAAACAGTTTTTAACCTATTGTAGGTTTACATTTGGCCGTTTTCTCGACAAATGTTAAGCGACGTTCCGGTCTCCGATGGAGCGTGCTTATCTAGAAAAAAACAATTCACTCTCGACTTCAAAACCCCACTCATGCAACCGTTCCGAAAAGAAGTCATTTATATTAGAAGCGAGAAAGATTAAAACACTTTTTTTTTACTTAACAACACAAACCAAACTTAAGACCCAAAAATACGGTAGCAAATATGCATCTTATTCTTATTCAACTGCTCATTTTAAAAGGACAAAATATCCATAGGAGTTTGCAACCATACACTATCAGATAGTCAAACCCGGGCTTGCCTCCCATTATAACTTAGATCAACGCCCACCTTCCAAAGAGAAGCAGTTGCTATATTGCTTGGATGTTAGAGCACATCTTTAATCGTGAACGTGGCAAAAGTAAATAATATTATCCAAAAAGTTCGAACTTTTACAATAAAAAAGCGAGTACGTAACTCCCAGAGTAACAGCGAGTATGTTATTTGGTGGATTATAGCCTCATCTTATAAGGGGACATAAATTATGTATATGTTCTTACCGTTGACTAGTTGATGCTCCTGACCGTCCTGAAGCCTCCTAGCGGTGGAGTCGGCCGCTTTAGCCATCGCCGTGATGGCGCTAAACTTCTTCAACAGCTGTCGTCTCCTGAACGCTCGCTGGATGGTGACCGCGGCTCGTCTCGCCCTGAGGCCACCGTAGCGTCGCTCTAGGATCTCCACTTGCTTGTCCAGCAGGTCTTGGGACATCTCATAACGGCTGGAATTCGTACACATTGGTATTATAGATATGAAAGAAAGCATGATACCCGAATCCATGGAACTGCTTGTTGCTATTACACCACTTTAAACCACTTGCTTTTGCTTCTAGATTGTACAGCCAACACTTGTTTACTTGGTCAACTTTCTAGAACTTCTGACATGGGGAATATTAAATATATTCTTTCCGGGCCATTCCGCTTTATGCTTTAGCAATGAGAGCAGTATAGCCCAAATAAAATTTAAAATGTCCAATTTAAATATTTGCACTGTGTCTGGGTGTTTCTATGTATAATAAGTATGTATTTAAAACTATATATGTATTATATCAGCTATCTGGCTGCCATCACATAAGCTTTGCTTAGTTTGGGGTCAGATGGTGTTGTGTGTGAATTGTCCACCAATATTTATTTATTTATTTAAAAAAAAGCAATGGGCAAAGTTATTACTTGCTTGAAACAAAGGTGTTAATTCACAAGCAGTTACATGACATTAAGGTATAGATTGGAAGGTCGTATTTTCGTAAAGGTTCTCAGGTAGTTGATTCGTTTTGAAGCTATAGGTAAAGGTACTTCAGGGCCATGCTGACGAGTTTAAGTCTTTTTTCATTTGTATTTTAAATACGAAAATTCTGGAAGATATTTACTGGTGAGACTGGAGGCTAAGGAAGAAGGTATTCGGAGTATGTTGTTTCGAAGAATCCGTGCAGAATTTTCAAATTTGTTTCTTATGTATGTTTTCAAATATCAGAACATCATCGGTTAAGAATCACAGAAAGGTCAAGTTTGGAACTTCAACAAATACTGTGCAAGTATCTACTACAACTATTGAATACTTTGTAGCAAATTAGTTTTAACAACAGGTTTAAAGTGTACTTTCGACAGCAATGAGATTTACTGTAATGATGATAGACTAGGCGGTTTAAAAAGATCGACTTTAAGGTATATCTTTGGAAAATCTGTCAAAATATAACAAATAGGTAAGTCTCATCTTTATTGCAATAGCCATAAAGCTAAAACTTCACACCATTTTTGAGAGACCATCCATAGATCCCTTTAACGCGGTCCTTTTAAATCCCCTTGTTACTTCTAGGAAGATTTTACTACATGGAACAGATTTTTGAAACTTGATGACGAAGGAAAAACTATAAAATACATGTCTATCTGATCAAATTTACTTCCAACTTGTATTTACTTTAAATTCGTGTCATTTTAATGACATGCCGACTTGACTAACAATTGTAAATGTTATTCTATTATTCTTATGTAAGTCGTGTTAAGTATTTTAATTACTATTCAAAGACATTGGTCCACCAAGCTATCTAAGATTCAGAAATTATTTGTTAATGTGTTAAAATTCGGGCGAAGCGATTTGATTAATTGCCTTAAATTTGAGGTTGATTGATATTGTATCATACTATCCATCGCTTGCTTAAGAAGTTACTGTTTCATTCGATCGTTAATACGAAATCTTGTGACGTAATAGTCCATTATAAGTGATTGTCACCTTTCAAAAACATTTTAATCGAGGAGGTGTTTTATTTATTGCTAATACAGAATCACACCGGACAAGGTGTCTATCAATCTTTTTCGCAAGATGTGCGACTGAAGCCGCGTATCCACTAGGCAACATGGCGCGCGACACATGACACTCAACATGTACGGCAACGCTGCCCAGCTGCGCAACATGACGTAGAAGTAGATGCGTGGACAGACAACGTTGTTTAACAAAATTTTCGCGCTCTTGGGCAACCTGTTGTCCAACATGTCGCGCACCAAATGTTGTCTAGTGGATCCGCGGCTTGATTTTTTATTCATGTAAGAGAGAAGGGAAAAATATAGTCCGAAATGCGCACCGTGTGAGTTGTGCGACAACACAATATGTCAAGGACAGTCTATATGGCATGGACATCTTTTCATGACGCGTCCGGAAAATGTCTAATATTTGCAAAATCAATAAGAATAACCGCGTCAAAACTAACAATGTCTCTGTCTCCAAATTGTTTTCTGTGGCACATGTACAATTTTGCAGATTAATTGGTCGTTTACTGAGTACGAGAATGAGTACTTAAACTAAATGTACAATATTTATTGACAATAATATAATGAAAGTGAACCGAGGTCTTTTGAGCAGTAAAATCAAAATTTATCATGCCTTTTTCGTAACTGGTTTAATAATAGGTAAGTGTCATTAATTTTTTTATAGTTCATGCAAAGTACAATTAAATGAAGAAATGATTAAGCGATAAGAATGAATATTATGTACTACATTTTAGTTCAAAGCTTAAGCAAAGCCGATAAAAGTACTTCGCATCAACTAAATTTTTATTCAATTTTATTGTTTTAGGTAGCGAGTAAGACAGGCCAAGTGAGTACAAGTCGACGATAGGAAAGTTATGTAAGTGTTATCTAAGTTAGGGGGTCACATGACAGGCATTCTCGAGGTCGTTCGACGTACCCTCTAGTCAATTTACCCCTTTTTTGGGGTAAGGTAGGATCTTTTTGCGTGATCCCCGTGGTTCCAATCAGAGATACGTCTGTGCCACGCCTATATAGTGAAAAAAGAAAACGTTACACAAATAAATTTTGTTACAAAAATGGAGAAGACAAACCGTATTTCAATTACACAAATATACCAACAACAACGTAATCATAGAATAATTTAACTTTCAATCCAGATTTAATCCCACATTAATTAAACTCCAATTGGTAATTAAAACTATTACTCTTTTCCAACACAAATCCCCATAAAAAGGTAATCATCAAATTATACTATTGCTTACTCTTCAAACATTTATAAAAGTTCACCAAAAAAAGGTAATCATCAAATTATACTATTGCTTACTCTTCAAACATTTATAAAAGTACTTGCGGCCCTACCCGGTTTTGCTAGGTAATGTCATTTAAAAACAAATAATAGTTTAAAATAAAAAATATTGAAACATCGTAATAAAAAGTATCCTATCTCTCAAGTGGGACAAATTAGACATACCTAAATGTCAACTTTAGCGAATATTAGTTGACTTGGTGATCAGTTTATTGGGAACATTATAACACTGGATTTTTATATATTAAAGACTAGACACCGCCATTTCTCCACTTTCATTGTTATGGCAATGAAAACAATAAAGGATCCCATATCATCCTAGCATAATTACTTTATCAAGAGGTAATTGACTGTGCTGCATAATGAACAGACTGTAGTACTGACAGTATGATATGCAACGGGTTACTTCTCTGGGGCAACAGCGCTGCAACACGCATTGTAGAGTAATACTGATATGCAACGGGTTACTTCTCTGGGGCAACAGCGGTGTTCAAAACATCCATTTTGAAGGTTGATGTGTCATGCTTACCTCTCCACAGACCTGTTGGCGTGCACCGCCATGCCGAAGCCCTCGGGCGGCGCGGCGATGAACAATGGAGGCGCGGGCTCCGCTGCGGGACACATGCCCGCACCCGTCGATGCGTTCGACGCAGACGAACATGACGAGTTCGAGTGGTTTAGTGCTGGAAATGACAGAAACGCGACATTAAAACTCTATTAAGAAAATATCAACAGCTTATCTCATGGCGACTATACTATGTTAAACATCAAGCAAACCCATTTTGGCAGGCTGACTGGTTAATAAATAAATAAACGAATACTACCGTTTATTTGTCTCAAGTTATACATCTTGCTATTGCTAAGCGTGGAAAGCCCATCAGCGTGCTAGAAATGCTTCCGAATGGCAGTAAGCTTAAACATCTTGATTATAACTAGAGTTTTGATGTATAGATAATTTAGATGTGCTTAGTGTTTTTTTATTTCTCTATTATACTCGTAGGTTTATATTTGACCAATTGCTATATTTCCGTAGGAACGAAAATATTCAGTACAGAGTACTTTTCGAAAGAAAACTGGATGATTCTATTCAAAGGTTAAAAACACGATCCAGACTCAATATAGGTTGAAGTTCTGATACCAAGCAGATCCCAAACGACAATCACCAGGCAGTAGTCGATGTACAGAAGTGAGGTATCGATTGCCGCCATTTTAACCCTCGTCAAGCTCCGCAGTGTGAACATGGTGGCTGTGAATGCCGTGCTGATGCGAGTAGAAACATAACCCGTACTGATTCTACTGATATCCGAACTAATCAAAGTCAGTCCAGCAACCGTTACGTAATGTTCAACGTACATTGCGGATAAAGTTTTGATACCAAGCAGTTTCCAAACGAAACTCACCAGGCAGCGGTCGATGTATAGAAGTGACGTCCATGTAAAGTAATTTATTGATTGTATTTAGGCACCTTCGAGCAGGTTCTGAAGTTTGAGCAAACTGCATAAACTTTACAGATACATGCGCCTTTCATAGGAACTCTAGCATCCATCAGGATCACCAGTGTACCATGAACACTGCGTCTAAAGTTCTGATTCCAAGCAGTTACCAAACGAAACTCACCAGGCAGCGGTCGATGTACAGAAGTGACGTATCGATTGCCGTCCATGTAGCCCCGATCAGGCTCCGCGGTGTGAGCATGGTGGCTGTGAATGCCGTGCTGATGCGTGTAGAAGCCGTCAGGCGGATGCAGCGGCACCCCACCACCGCCCTCCTCCTCGTCCACTTTCTGAGAGAAGCTGGGGGCAAAAGAAAAGGAATTGTTACCAACAGAAAAAAGACATAATTCAAGCGAAAACGGGTTTCTTTTTTACTTTGAAACCAGAAAACAGTATTATTGTCATTTATAACAACTAATATAGTGGACCTTTATTTTCTAACTAGTAACATCTCGCGGTTTCTTTCGCGTAATTCGCTATCCTAATATTTTTCGGGAATAAAAAGTAGCCTGTATCTTACTCCAGACTATTATCAATATATTATTTAATTCACAACAGGCTGGGTTCTACAGTAGTTTTTGGTTGAAAGAGCAACAAACATCCATGCCTACAAGCTTTCGATGTCATAACATTACTTGGATAGAAGGAAGTTTAATGATAGAACACGGGAATACACTCACGTAAGAAGCGTTCAGAGTCCCGTGTTTCAGTAATGTTTTGTTTTTTCTATTGGTTTATGAGAAAGGCTGAGCTGTAACAAATTTGACCGTATCAGGCCAACTTTTTCAAGGAAAATGAATTCCTTGCATATAAGCCCGTAAATAAGCGGTGTATTTTTACATAGTGTTAGATGTACCGCTCTCTCTAAAATAGTTTTTTTAGAAAATGGTTGTTTTGTTGTTACTTTGCTTTGCATTCTGTTTAAGCTAAGGAAAGAATGGGTGTGGATTTCAATTATTTTCAAATTAACAAAGTGTTTCTCAAATTATACTAAATTAGCAGTCCGCCTGGCTTCGCCCGTGGTACATACGTAGCCTAAAGAACTCGGCACGTATATAACCAACGGTGAAAGAATTTTGAAATCGGTCTAATAATTCCTGATATGTAAATACTCATCGTAAAGTCGAGTGATCGATTATCTGGCCTTCTACCGCCTCTAAATCGGCTTTGGCTCTGCTATTGCCATCTCTATCATTTCAAAGGAAACGAAAAGAGAGAGAAATATCAAAGCTAAGACAGTTTTCGTTCAGCGGTAGACCTCCAGGTCTAAGACAAAAACAGCACTCTTATAAAATTGCCTAATTTCACAGACTTATTATAAAGTAAAAAATACGAAGTAAGATATATATTCGAAGAGTTTCTTAAATAAAACAATAGCTAATGAAACGGTAACAAAAACATTGAAGTCGAGGTCTTTCTCCAATCATTGATAAGACTCACACAAACACCACACTACCAATTCTGAGATTATAAAACCTTAAATTAAGTCAAGAAACTTTATACAAACTGCACCATACAAATACGAATAATTTGGACTGCACCGAAACAAATTTAATAATAACATTTTTCGTTGTTTTTATCTACGCGGTCCCCACAAGACTGTGTTACACTTAGTACTTACTCTTGCCATCATTGATATACATATTTATAACGTCATTGCTTATTATCAGTTGTTTAATGACTAATAATCACCAGACATTAAATCTAATCGGACAGTTATGTGCAAATTGCATTGGTAATCAAGATTTCGAAATTGTCCATGTTTTCCGTCATACAAACAATTTACTGAATATATTATTGAGTGTATACACTATTTGGTATGTATAAGTATGGTTAGAATTAGAGTTTGGTTGGAAATAAAAAAGATGTGGTGTCCATGAGAGATCTGATAGGAACGTGGTTTTTTTTGTTTTTTAAATAAAGAGTGACGAGACGTGCAGGACATGCGCTTGATGGTAAGCAACATGCCTGCCACATAACAGCACAGTGACACACAGCTATTGGAACATGAAAAGTCCAAATCAATACCTAGCACTGCACTGAGCTCGTCACTCAGAGTTAAAATGTTATATCTCTAAGGCCTGTAATTTCTCTGGAAACAGTTCCTTCGATAATATAAAAGCAACAATATTTGCAAAAAATGCCCAATTTTATTATTTACGGACGATCATCTGTAAAATAAAGTTGGCAATACTGGTTACAGTGCAGTTTTATGGCTCACTTCCAATATATTTTTTCTTACCTTTTAGTGTCACATTTTAGTTACCTACTCTCATACTTTAGTCCCCCACTTTGCTTAGTTTGGGGTCAGATGGTGTTGTGTGTGAATTGTCCACCAATTTTTTTTCTTTCTAGTTCGGTTACGCAGCTAATTTCCTATCTCCTTCATGCCTGACATAAGGAACTTCATTAAAAAAAACGCAGATCGAGAGAGTTGGTTTGTCATGGGCCTAGCAGTGTTGCCTAATGCCAAAAAATCAACATTCGGAGTCTTTTCGCGACCATGGTTCTAACGCTGCTGAAAAGTAATTAAGTCGAGGTAATGAAACAATAATTTACGTAGTGATTAAACCCTGTATAATGTTTACAATATCAACAGTAGTGGTAGGACTCCTAGCAGAGTCCGCCTGAGGAAGTACCACACCTTTGCCAGTTATTCTACCACCAAGCAGTAATGTGAAAACATTACCGTGTTCTGGTTTGAAGGGCAATGTTTCCAGAGAAATTACAGGGTTTAGAGATATAATATCTCAGATCTCTGGGTGATGAGCGCAGTCCAGTGCTAGGTAATGATTTGGACTCCTCATGCTCCAATAGCTACGTGTCACTGTGCTGTTATGTGGCATGCATGTTGCTGACCATCAGGCACATGTCCTGCTCGTCTCGTCACTCTATATTAAAAAACAACGTTCAAGTACGAAACAAAATCTTACTCTAAACGTTTTACTCTAACCAAGGTATCACAGAATAATGAACATAAAGTACGTGCAAACGCTTCCCAAAAGGTTCAAACTCTTTCGTAAGTTACGGGCTCACTATCTCGATCAAATGTTTGCGCAGCCAAGGATGAATGTGGGACGCTTGGGTAAGATCACAAACAGGCCCAGTTTACGAAGATAGGAATACATTTCATAAACAGAGAAAATATGATAGCGTTTTATGAAACAAAACGCAAAAATTCCAATTTAACGTTTACAGTATGTCTAAATTGAAGAATACGCTGCCTGAGTGGGTATTCCCTGATGACTATAATTTAAGTCAAGAATTAGAATGAATCGCATTCGTTTAGAGGAGCGTGCTATCAAGCTCATTGCAGACCGCGGCATCGCTTAACGTCAGAGCGACAAAACCTATTTCCGACAAAAAATAATGAACCTTCCGAAACATCACAGCAACAGGCTTTGTTTAATTTGGAGCTAGTGATTGCTATGTGAGAAATGTTCACCAATACAATAATATACCGTTACCACATAAAAATCAACACAACATAATGTATTTATTCTTAAAGAAGGCAAGGTTTCAGTACCGGGAACGCAAAGAGGTCTATGTAGTATGTATGGTATGTAAACGTCATTTAACTCTGTTCAACCGTTAAAGCACAAAAGCAAAAGACATCGTACTCGAACATACATACACACTTTGCCTTTTTAATATTAGATGTGATTTCCAATGCATAGAATCTCTCAGCAATCTATCAACTCCCCACTTTTCGTCCTCATAAATAAATTTCACATCATCATCAATTGCATTCGAAATTTTATTCACTACGTTGTTATTCACGATGTTATATTGCAATCTTTGTGATAATTGTGTGTTTTTTAAATATCTATATAGCATGAACAGATCTAAGAAGTTCAATACGGGATACAAGATATTATTCAGTGAAGAAGAGTGAGCTTTGGCAGGTGGTTTCAACTAGTGTATATGGCTTACCAAATTTCAGGAAGTTTAAAAGGCATAGCGCCCTGGCAGTTCTACTATCTATATTAATATTATAAAGCTGAAGAGTTTGTTTGTTTGAACGCTAGGATCTCGGGAAGTACTGGTCCGAATTGAAAGATTATTTTCTATTAGATAGTCCTTTTATCGAGGAAGGCTATAGGCTATAGAACATAACGCTACTATCAATAGAAGCGGAGCATGAATCAAGAATGTAACAAAAACGGGAAAAAAAAAATCCTTTTTGAGAGTTTTCGTAGCGTGCTTTGACAGCCTGTGTTTAAGGTGAGTCCCCCACCAAAACGCAGTTTTGGCTGTTTTTTGTGCATTTTCTAGAGCTATCTACTCTTTATCCAAATGAGATATCAGCTAACAAAAAATGTATTTAATTTTTGCAAACTTTTGGCTCTAAAATGGTAGATTTGTTTTTTTTTATACTTAGCATAATGTTTAATTAATCTCCTCATAACGAAACTACATAAATCAAAACGAATTATTGAAACCGTGCATCTACTCAAAAACCAGCCATTGTTTGGATTTTGTACTTACACCAACGGATAGACAATTTAATTACGAACATTTTGGTAGTTTTCTTTTTTCCAAAAGAGCAATATGAAATTTTATAAACACATTATTCTAAAATCTGAGCGTATTTTCTATGGTCTCTCTTGCGCTGTGTACTGAGATTCAGTGTGCCACAAGATCTCGAGGGTGAAACACGTGCCACTTTTCTCCGCGCCGGCGCCGCGTCAGTTCACACATTTATTTGCTCGCTCACGTCACGATATCCGTAGTAGATAATATTAGTTTATGTTGTTATAAAATTTTTGTTTTGGTGTTTTTTATATTTTATTTAATTTAATTTGTGCGGAAGGACGCTTTGTTTGTTTATTAAAGACTATTTATTGTGTTTTGCGAAAAGACGCTATTGTTGTAATTTCGTGTAAGCGGTGAAAATGCCGAAGTACAAGAAAGTTGTGCGACAAGGACGTGCAAAAGTAGCACTAATGATCAAAGCTCGGTAAGCATTCTCTATATTATCTATTCTATGCTCAGTTTTATTTTTAATAAAACATCATTTTATGCGCGTTTTAGACAATGAAAACTCCTACAATGTCATTAGAATACGATAACTTATTTTGCCACTGTTATCTAAGTCTGTTTGGCTCAGACAGAATATGCTCGCCTTCGGAGTCAACAGGCCCCGGTTCGAATCCTGGTGGCTACACTCGGGACTTTTCTTTTGTTCTTTTTTTTCTGACAATATCTTATACTTAGAGCCTTTTATAAACGCATTTAATTCGTATCTAAGTAGGTCTAAGTAAGTCATCACTACGTAATTCGTACCTGCCTAAATATCATTTAAAAACCGAGCAAAGCTCGGTCAACCAGGTACTAATTAATTATTGGAAACATAACTACGAGTATTCACAATGCATTTACATAATATTTATCTATTTTTACAGGCGGGTTAAAAAACAGGACAGAATAGTCATGATGAAATACCAACAACATCAGAAGATATTCCACAAAATTACTTTGATAGCACGTAGGTAAGTGAATACCTCCACTCCATTATAAACTAAGTATATCTAAACCTACTATTTACGTGTCAAAGATGTGAATAGTTAGCGAAGTGATACGTCTTATCATGACTATACCAATTTTATCAGCAAGTAAAATTGAATCTTCCACAAACATTCAATAACGGTGAAGGAAAACATGTTTGAGCTGACCGACATGTTTCTAAAATCTTTCGAGGTCATGTGTCTAGTAAATACATTAGCTATTTTTATCCCGGAAAATAATGAGAATGGGAACTACTCGTATAAAACCGTGGAACGCTGCTATGTTCGTCGTACATGCATGTGCCAAGGAGCTAAGAAACTGTAGATATGAATAATCTTTGTAGTGGTAGGACTCTTGGCAGAGTCCGCATGGGAAATACCACACCTTTGCCAGTTATTCTACCGCCAACCAGTAATGTGCAAACATTACTGTCTTCCAGTTTGAAGGGCAATGGTTCCAGAGACACTACAAGACTTAGAGATATAACATCTTAGATCTTTGGGTGACGAGCACAGTGCAGTGCGAGTAATAAAATATATTGTTATTTTAAAATAAAATAAAAAACTCCTAAAATCGATTAGTTATTCAATACTATGTATCGGTAAAAATATCAGTTGAAGATATCATTATAATACTGCCTCTATTTTGTAACGATGATGGCGAGTGATAAATATCGCTGTATCGATATTTTCTGATCTATGCCTAGGCTACCTCAACTTCGTAAACAACCACGACACGATATCGCGCCGGTGTGAAAACGGCCAAAGGGTGAATCAATCGTTGTAGCATTTTTTTACCTATCTCAATTTGAGATCAAATAATCTGATTAGTAGTACAGAGACAAATTTAAAAAATATATATGTATAAATATATATATATTTATAAATAAATTAGAATAATTAACTACTAATTATATTATCATAATAAATATTATCTGAAGTTTGGCTATGGAATTTTGCAAGTATCTCCAATCCATAAAGTCATCTGTACCTACCGCAAAAAATATTTTCCTTATGCAACATATTTTTCTTTTACAGTACACAAGAGATTTTACCACCGGACTTACCAAATACTAAGAACAGTGAAGCAATTAACAACTTAGACATTGAAGAGGTAAGTCCGGAAACCTTGCACGTGTGTTTAAACTTAGATAAAATTAGTATGGTCCATTTAAAACTTAGAGTACTTATGGAGTGTTGTAATATTTTCGGTACATAATAAATGTCTTTTTTATTTTAGTTTCAAATTTCGTATGATGAGGATGCTGAATCAGGCGAAAAGACTATAAACAGAAGAATTATTGACGTCAGCCACTTCATTTCGGAATTAAAACGCTTTTCATATCATGGACCACTTGGATGCGGCTTCACTGAACTTGAACTCATAGCTGAAACTCAAAAGTGGGCTTTGCAATCAAAACGGGTAATAAATGGAGATAATTGCAGCGACAACTATTGAAACGTTAATACGTGCGCTGTCGCATAAATATCGGTATCTAAATAGGCAACAAAATACATGTTCGAACTCATGTATTAAGTGACAACAATACTAGTGATCGTTGCCCCAAAAACTCGTTTTTATTGTTGTGTTTATATATCGATATCAAACAGTTATGTGGTTTCCTTCGTAACTTTACATGAACCTGTATAGTTCTGAGCTTAAATAACTGATAATAAAAAGTACATTGTATAACTGGTAACGATCTTTCTATCGTACAAAAAAATTATTATAAGAACAAAAAACTTCGATTGCTAAAAACTACAATAAATGTAAATGTAATGTAATGTAATAAATGTAATAAATGATACATAAATATTTATTTGAAATTATCTTTCTCTGCTGTCCTATTTTTGTTACCCATGTTACTATACAGTACAAAACATATACATACACCTAACCTAGAACCCAACACCGACGAAAATGTACTAATACCAGAATAAGACGTTTTCAGGATGCAAATATCAAAGTTATTTCTCAATATTTCTCTTTAGGTATTTTTTTTAAATAGAATGACGAGACGAGCATCTGGTCATATGCCTGACAGTGCTAACGTGCCTGCCAAATAACAGCACAGTGACACGCAGCTTTTGGAACATGATTTAGACTGCACTCTGCCCTCGTTCTATTATTATTTATTTAAATTCACGATACCCATATTCTTAAGAAAAAAATACCATTCCCGTCGTAATTTTTCCTGTGGTAAAAATGTAGCCTATGTTTTTTTCTAAACAATAATCTATCCGTGTTCCAAATATCAGCCCGATCCATTTATACGTTACGCCGTGATTGAGCAACAAACATCTGAATATCCAAACATCCATACATTTACATCTATAATAATATTAGGACACATAATTATTGCTTGTATATATTTTTTCATAGCATATGAGTGACGAGACTAGCAGGGCATGTGCCTGATGGTAAACAACATACCTTCCATTTAACAGCACAGTGACACACAGCTATTGTAACGTGAAAAGTCCAAATCATTACCTAGCACTACACTGCGCTCGTCACCCAGAGATCTAAGATATGTCCCTGTAAGCTTTGAGCCTGTTTTTTTATTAAGCCCTGTAATTTCTCTGGTAACATTGCCTTTCAAACCGGAACACAGTAATGTTTGCACACTACTGTGTCACATACACATATAAACACTTTCGAAAAATAGTGGAGTAAATAGTAATAAGCACCGCATGATGTTTATTACAAAGTACCATCAACATTTATTTTGTCTCAGAGTAAAAGTTGAAAATATTCATTGACTTGAGGATCCTAAGTAATCTCAATTAGCTCTTAGAAATCGAAACAAGAATTTGGGCACATTAGTAAACATTAAAATTTCATAAAGAGAAACATTTTTGATTGAATGCCACATCTGCAACTTCTAAGATCGGTGTATTTCGACATTAATCGTAAGTAATTCGTATGCAATTCACTAGATGACGCTAGTAGCGTTCTACAAGGCATCGTAGAGGTGTATTGCAAACAT